>CM059188.1:105686665-107132827 GCA_030323885.1 Branchipolynoe longqiensis | reverse complement strand
CTTTAATATCAAAAGACAAAGCCGCCAACACCCACACTCACTCATACTCACTCTCAACGGCTAACCCAACAGTCTGCCGCTGGTTGTCGCACTCCCTCCCTCCCTTCCATTCACCCGCAAATCGCCACCGGCACCACCCCCACACACAAACTGGCATACCGCGGAAACTGCAACGTCGGTACTAAAATTCCAATGCTAATATTGCTGTATATTTTATTGCAAAGGGCTACTTTAATCCACACACCTAAAATAAAACAATTCAACAAAGCTCAACAATCGCAAAGTAAATATCATGACAAACATGCAGGTGTACAACATGCAAAACTAAATAAAACAGACCACGTCCAATACATTGATCATCAAGGAAAATGGAAACCGGGAATAATAGTACAAACATACACACCCGGCCCTCGAGATTATAAAATCAAAAATGCAGACAATAATGTATTAAGAAGGAATCGAAAATACATATTCAAAGTACCAAGTAACCAAGCAAATCAAGCAACATACACCACGAAATCAACACCACCGCAACTACCTTCAAAACAGTCACACGATAATAACGCCCCGGTCAGAACACCTTACATCACTCGGTACGGTCGAATGTTGCGCCCAGTAGTTTATACCGCAGTAGCCTCCGGCGAACAAGTAAAAGTAGTTAGAGTTAAGACATTGTCACTAATAAATTAAAAAAAAACAACAAAAAAACATACCATGTTAGAAAATAAGACTACAACGATATGTGAGTACAAACTATTAAACTGCAACGATGTAATTAAACCACCATGGCTCTAAAAAAAAAAAAAGGGGGAGATGTAATATATGTATACGCGTGGCGATTGGGAATACCCCCCCACGTGACATGACGTCATGGATGACGTCATGGATGACGTCAGGAGATGACGAGAAATAAACCAGTTGGAACTAACCTTCGCCGTGTGTCGTCGTTTTGTGTCTTGCTACTTATTACAGATACCTGCAGTCGGCTCGAGAATTAAGTTTGGTTGACATAGATACACATATATAGATACACATAGACAATTTTACACTGCAAACAGCATGCGTGACCTTTTTACCAAAGTTAAACAAGAAGACATTTTAGCTTTTTTGAGGGCAGCTGGTCTGTACCGCCTCATATAATTCATTAAAACAATTTATATTAATTAATTCTCTCATCTATTTGATTTAATTATATGATTTTGGGCTTTTAAAAATTAATGTGTCTATTGACACCTAACTGATTGTATGCTTTTACATTGTAAAGGCGATGGTTGAATAAAAAACAAACAATTCTCGCCGTGAATATGGCCTATGCTGCCGACACGGCGTAAAGAAACCACCAATCAATCAATCAATCAATCAATCACATATAGAAAAAAGTACAAAGGCAGAGAATTTAGTTTGGTTCAGCAAAACCCAAATGGCCTTTAAATTTATTTAAAGTAAAATCTGTCTGTATCAGTCCGAATCTGAGGTTCCAAGATCCCTCCGGGCAGCTTCAGCTCGCTGCAAGGAGTCCCTACGTTCAGCTGAAATTAAATATGAATAAAATTATTAACAAATATGTAAAATAAAGGATTTGATCAAACTGCTTAGAATACCTTTATTTAATCAACACATCATATTCCATTTAGAGAACCACCTGTATATAGCACTATATGCAATTATTTACCTGCTTTATTCTCGGATGTCAGGATAATGTGACTGAGTGGGATACCAGGTCATGGTCCCGGTGGCCTGGTGTCCCAGTGAGACAGCACTATAAAGTCGCCAGGATGCGCGCTGTCACAAGTCGTACCCGTCCTGATATGACCTTAGATGTTGCTAGGATGTAAAACAACAACAAACAAACTTTATTCTCGGCTCTTTTCTTTCGGCCCCCTTCCCGGTCACTGCTGTATTTAAGCCACTTCTGTATTTCTTTCTCGCACTCCGCCTCTGTGATCTTCGCCCTTCTTGCCGCATCTGCAGTGTGCATATCATACAGTTCATTAAAAAAGTATCATATTGCTTCATGATAATAAATCTGGAGAATAAAACAAAAAATCTGGAGAAAAGAAAATCTGGACAATAAAAAATATTACCTTTAATAACTTTGGCCACAGTCAGCTTTGCCAAGCCCGTCTTTAATCCCTTGCCCTGCCAATTGAACCTGCTGGCTAGGACATTGGTGAACAAGGCTGACATACACCTCTCTACGACCTCCTTGGCACTTGATCCTCCCAGACTGCACAGATGAGAGAGCTAGATGTGGAAAAAGAATTTCTTTCATTAAACAGTTCACAGATGGTATGAAATTATAACAGGGTAAAATAAGATTTTACTATAGCATACTGATAAAACTTTTAAACAGCAACTGTTATTAGTATTTTTTTTTTCAATTTCTGAACCACATACTTCGTTTTAGGCTGATATAAAATATATATATTATATATATTATCATACATACCAGCACTTTCGCTTTGGTTTTGTCTTCGATCAGTCTGCCCACTTCTACTACGTCCTCTTCTGTGGACATGGGCAACTGAAACTCAGCCAGGCTGTCATCGTCCATCTGCATCACCAGCTGTTGCCTCCGCGTGAGGGTTTCCAGCATAACAGTATGCTGCCGCAATGTCCCTTTGATCTCTTCTAGTGAGGCAAACAGATCTCTCTCTTTCTTTCTGCAACAATACCACAATAATACGACAATGCAGATTAGTGTATTATTTTCAGTTCTCATGATAACATATTTCACACAATGCTTAATTTTAATTGTTTAATTACATGAACTAATATTCAGGTCTAAACAGACACTTAATTATTCCTATACCTGGTAGCAGATAGACACGCCGTTTGCCCCGGTCTGCTGGGTGTGGCCGCTTTCTGGGAGGATGACATTAAAATATTGTATTATTGGAGGAGAAAGTGAGACGGGGTGGCTGAATGAGAGAGATCAGGTGATCCAAACCTAATTAGTGTGACCGAACAGTGAGTCATTATTACATTTTTGACCAGAAAAATAACACAATATGTGGACTAATATTTAGGTATAATCAAACACTTACTTATTCCTATACCTGGTAGCAGATTGCCTGGTGTGGCTTGGGGCGGCCTCCTTGTCACGTGGTGTCACTGGCTTCTGATCTGGACACTGACTCCAAGTCCTGGTCTCAGGTACCGAATGTGGCTGTCTCAGTGTGCTGGAAACATTAAAATATTGTATTATTGGAGGAGAAAGTGAGATGGGGGTGGTTGAATGAGGGAGATCAGGTTATAATATTTCTGAATGCCCGGCCACGTTTGGGACACCAGATAATACTACAGAAACTCTCCCCTTCATATCACTTATCTATCAACTCATTAACCAATGCTAAGGAAGAATGAAGACAAGTCACACAGATAAACAGTGGAGAAGTTGTGCTTTAATAACACCAACTCCTGTCCACCTACCAGTGACCTATCATCCACACCCCTTGCCCTCTCATCCACACCCCTTGCCCTCTAGCCACACAATATCTCATTACCACTTTAGCCTGTATAGAAGGCAGTGCCTACAGCCCATGGGACAGGAGTCCTCTGGCTGTGTACACACTCAATTGGAATAGATGAATTTTTATAGCATCAGACAAAGTGTCTGGGGTTCCTGCTCCAGAGTAGGTGTGTCTCACTCAAGAGCCAGGAGTAGAGTGATCTCTCTCCAGTGTGTCTGAAGCAGAGTCCAGAAAATAAGATCTTGGTTTGAGGCTAGTGTGGTCAGAGGGCCAATGGGATGCAGGTGACTGGGCAGTCCACAGCCAGCCAATCAGGCACCTCCACAGTCAGGGTGGGTGGCACCCTCCCCCAGTAGGGGTGGCTGTCACTCAACCCAGCTGCAGGTGGTGCCCTGTGTGTATATGCAAATTAGGCTGGTGGACCTGCCCAGTGGTCCAGGAAGGGGGGGCAGGTAGCTATACAGTTACAATAGATCTCCGTTAAAATGGTCTTTTCTCCTATTGCACTCTTTATGGATGCATAGAGAAACATTTCAACAATCATGTACGGCCTCTTATATAGGAACATCTCTTTAGTAATCTCAGGCATAATATATGAACATATATTTCAGACAGCTTATATCATGTCATAATGAGAGTGGGATATTATTACTTTTAGTTTATATAACATCGTCCCCACTCCGTCGCCCAAGCCCCCGTGGGGAACCGGGTTAGAATAGTTCCCTTGCACCCCCTTGCAGATAGTAAAAGGCGACAAATGGGGCGACTCGTTTGCCGTGAGTTGCAACTCGTGTCGGTGGAGGAAGGGATCCTGGTGCTTGAGGACGGTGAGCAGCAATTGCTCTCACCGATCCAACACCGCACTTTGGCCCCGACTTCACCTAGACGAGTGGTTGGATTGGCCCGGTCCAATCAATCGGCTGGTCACGCCTTGCCCTAGGATAGTAATCAAATTCATCAAAGCACAACAGATCAAACCTACTGTGGAAAAATGGTTATTGCACAACCTGTGAACGGAAACTATTCCTAGAAGGCGGTGGCTAATGGGTCAATCAAGTAATGATTGCAGATTTTTTTGCCTCATTATTTGAGTATACCGTCCTTGCATCCCTGGTGTGCATCTGACGGATACCGCAGCTCTGCACATCCCCTTGTAGGACTCCGTGGTGGGTGGGGACCAAGGACGACGAAAAATTAGTAACTAAATATGGCAAATAACTACCCCCCCAAAAAAAAAAGACAAATGGCTGACAACTCGGACTCCGAAAACAACGATCCCATTATGGAAAAAAATTGGCCGCGATTCATTGTGATCGCTTTCACTGACTCGGCTGCCAAGCCCTCTTGCTTTGCCATTGATAAAGGCATCAAGGGGATAGCGGGCACCGTCAAAAAGGTCATAAGAATGAAGTCTGGTGATTTTCTGGTTGAGTGCGCAAAGAAGGCCCAAGCCGACAACCTGCAACGTGCAAGCACGTTGGCAGGTGTCGGCATAAAGGCCTCTCCTCACCGTACCCTCAACTCTAGTAGAGGTGCTATCCGAACTAGAGATCTGAGTGAGGTCGGTGAGGATGAGATCGCACTCGAGCTGAAACCACAAGGTGTACAAAACGTTCGAAGGATAACCATACGGAAAGAAGGTAAGGAAATTAAAACAAACACCTATATCCTCACGTTTAGTACACCAGTGCCGCCCCAGAAACTTAAAGTTGGTTACCTCAGTGTTGGCGTGGATGCTTTTATCCCGAATCCTCTTCGCTGTTTCAAATGCCAAAAGTACGGACACGGAAAGGATAATTGCAAACACGAGGTAACCTGCTTCCGATGCGGCCAGACGGGTCATGACAACACTGATTGTCAGAACCAGGCAAAATGTGCAAATTGGCTACGTCCCCATATGGCCGTGTCGAAGGATTGTCCTGTTTGGATGAAAGAGAAACATATCCAGCGGGTTAAAACTGAAAACCGGATAAGCTACCCGGAGGCTCGGAAGCAGGTGGAGGGGCTTACCCCTTCACCACTTGCCAAGAGCTATGCCGCGGTGGCAAAGCCTGTTACCAGGACAATCGATTGCCAGACGGATTTGACATGGCTTTCGGGAGAGAGGCCCATGGCCCGCTCACCGACCCAGAGTCCGAGTGTAAAGCAAATTGGAAAAAAATCAGAAATGAAGTCTGCCTCTGTTCAGACAGAGACGGCTTCAAGTTCTACACACAAAAAAAAATGAAAAAGGAAAAAAAGAAGTAACAAAGAAAAGCGCTTTAGTGCGCGAAGGACCACTATCGGGCCGTATGCCCAAGGGGGCAGCATCCCCCATCCCCACCGGAAATCAGTTTTCTGCATTGCAGGATATTGATATGGCCGAGGTTCCCCCGAGCCGCGGCCGTAGTGTGTCCCCCAAGGTGAAACTTGTGGGACGTGTCCCTGTCACGCCGCCAATATGACAGGCACACATATAATCCAATGGAACTGCCGAGGTTTTAGAGCAAACTTCAATGAAGTGCGATTGCTTTGTGAGAGGCTTGACCCTCTTGCCCTTTGTTTACAAGAAACCTACATAAAGACTACTGATCAGATTTCTTTAAAACATTACAATATGTATCACTCTTATGCACCGGATGGGGAACGAGCCACTGGTGGCTCGTCCATTCTGGTGCGTGAAGATGTGATACACACCCCTATCACCTTAAATACAACTTTTCAAGCAATAGCAATTCGAATCAGTCTAGATAAAACCATTACAATATGCTCCATATATATCCCCCCTAACTCCATATTTTCAACACAAGATTTGGAAACTTTAGCTGATCAGTTGCCTTCCCCCTACATTTTAATGGGGGACTTCAATGCACACAACCCCAGGTGGGGTGGTGCAAACACAAACAGCAAGGGCAGGGGAGTTGAGAACTTCCTGAGCAATCGTGCTTTAAGCTTTCTGAATGATGGGTCCCATACTTATGTTCATCCTGGGTATGGGACCTGCTCTGCAATCGACCTCACTATTTTGCAACCGGGTCTCCTGCTGGACTTCTCATGGAGAGTCTGGAACGACCTTTGTGGAAGTGACCATTTCCCTATCGTGATTACGACTAAGGGACCAGCTCGGAACCGGAAGGAACCGAGCTGGCGGCTGAGCAAAGCCGACTGGTCACTGTTCCAGTCACTTGCCCGTGAGAGGTTCAGGGGAGTAGCCCGCAATGATCCTGTTGCAATGAAAACTTTCACAGAGATCTTGGGGTCGATTGCAGAGGAAACCATTCCTAAGACCTCGGCATTTCCAAAACATATAACAAATCCTTGGTTTAATGCAACTTGTAAGAACGCTATCAATGAGCGGAAAAAGGCGCAACGTTTGTTCTTCCGGCGGCCTACCGTTGAGAACCACGTTCGTTTTAAAATTCAAAGGGCTCGGGCTCGCCGAATTATTAGGGAGGCGAGGAGGCTGTGTTGGAGACAATATGTCTCCAGCATAACCACTCACACCCCACTTTCTAAAGTATGGACCATGATCCGGAAAATAAAACAAAAATATGCTGGATCATCGGTCCAACATCTAAAACACAATAATAATCTTTTAACTTCCGTAACTGATATAGCCAACCTTCTTGCCAGTACTTTCTCCCAGAACTCATCTGTGCAAAACTGCCTTCTGGCCTTTGCACAGATGAAGTTGCGCCTGGAAAGACAACCTATAAATTTTAAATCAAATAACACTGAGCACTACAATAGTTTTTTCACAATAGATGAATTAAAGCACGCTTTAAATAGATCGCATGACACTGCAATAGGTCCAGACAAGATACACTACCAATTTTTAAAACACCTCCCACCAGCACCAATAGAACTGCTTCTGCACCTTTTTAATAATATTTGGCGCACGGGAGACATCCCAACCTCCTGGCAAGAGGCTATCATTATTCCCATCCCCAAACCGGGGAAAGACTATAGCGAGCCCGGGAACTACCGCCCGATAGCGCTTACAAGTTGCATTTGTAAAACTTTCGAACGAATGATTAACGATCGCCTCGTCTGGATCCTGGAGTCGGAGCACCATCTGACCGACTTCCAGTGTGGTTTCAGGCGGGGGAGGAGTACCCTCGACCACTTGGTCCGATTGGAGTCATTCGTTCGAAATGCCTTCATAAACAAAGAACATGTCGTGTCCGTGTTTTTCGACCTCGAAAAGGCATACAACACAACATGGAAGTACGGCATCCTGAAGGATTTGTTCAATATGGGTTTTAGAGGGCGCTTGCCCATTTTCATTTCTAAATTTTTATCAAACCGGAACTTTAGAGTTCGGGTCAATGCTACCCTCTCTGATCCTTTTGATCAGGAGATGGGTGTACCTCAGGGTAGTATTCTATCTGTTAGCCTTTTTGGCATTAAAATTAACAATATAGTCAAATCCATTAAGAGTACTGTATCCTGCAGTCTCTATGTAGATGACTTTTTAATATGTTATAAAGGTAAAAATATGAACACTATAGAAAGGCAACTCCAATTAAATATAAATAGCCTTTCCTCATGGGCAATGGAAAATGGTTTTAGATTCTCCAAATCGAAAATCGTTTGCATGCACTTTTGTCTTTTACGGACTTTGCACCATGAACCTAATTTAACAATTGGAAATGATCCCATAAAAGTCGTCAAAGAGAACAAGTTTTTAGGAGTCATCTTTGACAACAAATTATCTTTTATCCCTCATATAAAGTATTTAAAGTCCAGGTGCCTTAAGGGACTGGACATTTTAAAAGTTCTAGCCCACACACAGTGGGGAGCAGATAGCACTGTTCTGCTCCAATTATATAGAACTTTAATACGTTCAAAATTGGACTATGGCTGTATCGTTTATGGTTCAGCCAGGAAATCATACATATCACAGTTAGACACTATACACCATCAAGGCCTTCGGCTGGCCCTGGGGGCGTTTAGAACCTCGCCCGTCCAGAGCCTTTATGTCGAAGGCCGAGAGCCTTCCCTTAAAAGTAGAAGGCTCAAACTGTCTATGCAATATGCGATAAAATTAAAAGGAAATATTTTAAATCCTGCATATAACTCCATTTTTATGCCACCATATGAACATCTCTATGAATCAAGGCCAACATACATAAAGCCGTTAGGCCTCAGAATAAAGCCTCATTTGGAGGCCTTGAGGGCAAATATACATAACATAGCACCCTCACAATATTCAGATGTTCCTCTCTGGCAGCTGAGGAAACCAAACATCATCCTCCAGCTGGCCATGTCAAAGAAAAGTCAAACGCACCCACTTTCATATCATGAAAGCTTTATCGATGTGCGAAGTGCCTTTAGCGCCCACCTAGCCGTTTACACCGATGGGTCAAAGACAGACAACAGAGTCTCTGCGGCAGCAATCGTCCACGGACGTGAACTAGGTATGCGTATTCCAGATCAGAGTTCCGTCTTTACTGCTGAGGCACGAGCACTCCTACTCGCGTTAGAGTGCATCGAAACCTCAGCCAGTCATAAATTCATCATTTTCACTGACTCTGTTTCCTGCCTTCAGGCTTTAAACAATAGGAAACTGGACCACCCAATACTACTTAAAGTACTCATTAAACTAAACTCTCTTTCAATAGCAAAATTTGACATTCACCTATGTTGGGTGCCTAGTCATGTGGGTATCCCAGGAAATGAGAGAGCAGATCAAGCAGCCACTCGAGCCCTGACTGCTCCTTTGGAACACTGTCATATTCCCCACTCTGATCTGAAACCTACCATTCAAAAATACATTTGGAACCTATGGCAGATCGAATGGGATGAACACCCAGACAACAAACTCCATGGAATTACCCCCTCCGTGAACGGACTGCCACAGAGTCGCCTGGAAGGGCGACATGACCAGGTTGTTTTAACAAGATGCCATATTGGCCACTCGTGGCTAACACACGTTTTTCTGCTCAAGTTAAACAAGAAGACATTTTAGCTTTTTTGAGGGCAGCTGGTCTGTACCGCCTCATATAATTCATATAATTCATTAAAACAATTTATATTAATTAATTCTCTCATCTATTTTATTTAATTATATGATTTTGGGCTTTTAAAAATTAATAAGTGTCTATTGACACCTAACTGATTGTATGCTTTTACATTATATGTAAAGGCGATGGTTGAATAAAAAACAAACAATTCTCGCCGTGAATATGGCCTATGCTGCCGACACGGCGTAAAGAAACCACCAATCAATCAATCAATCACCAAAGATTGGGCCGATTTATCGGAGCCTCTACTAATGTTGCAGTTCTGCAACCAGTAACTGTCGTAAGGTTACAAACCACTGCCCAAAGTCAAGTCAAAGTATTTTGTTGTTGACCTATAACAAAACGGATAGTGGTATGATAAAAACCACGTTGCACTCACGTAGGTCGGTATTTAGTCAAACCGACTGTGTGGGAGTGTCCATTTGCCACAACTAAAGACGGGAGGAATACAAATATAACGCAAAAATAACTAGCTTTCACACACATACACATACACAGAAACGCACACAGAAACACGTACAGACACACAGCAACACACATCAACCAGACAACATACACCCGCAAACACACACATACACATACACAGAAACACACACAGAAACACATACAGACACACAGCAACACACACATCAAGCATGCACCACACACACACACACCAACACATACACAGAAACGCACACAGAAACAAGTCCAGACACACAGCAACACACACATCAAGCATGCAACACACAAACACACACACCAACACATACACATACACAGAAACGCACACAGAAACATGTACAGACACAGCAACACACACATCAACCATGCAACACACACACAAACACACACGCCAACACATAGACATACACAGAAACGCACACAGAAACACATACAGACACACAGCAACACACACATCAACCAGGCAACATACACACACACAAACACACACACCAACACATACACAGAAACGCACACATACACATGTACAGACACACAGCAACACACACATACACACACAAACACTCACACACATACACAGAAACGCACACAGAAACAGATACATACACAGGCAACAAATTGAAGCACACAGAAGCACACACACAGACACATCTCGCCATGAATATGGCCATATTTGCCTACATGGCGGACCCCCCCCCCCCCCCCCTCCCACAAGTCACTCTCACTCGTCACTGAGAGAGAGAGAGATTTCCGAGGGCGTGGTTGGGGCGGACACTCGCATGTTTATGGGCGTGTCCGAGATTGGAGGGTGCTCCGCAGCCTCTCTTTGACCTTGAGTGATTATCCAGGCTGATGAGGCGCAGAGACACCTGTGGGTGCGGGACGAACTAAAGTCAGAGGCAGCAGACCGTGAGCCTCCTCCTCCATCCGACTGATTACATCTATTGACGGCCGGAGCTGGCGGCGCCTTGTACTAACCAAACACTGATGGGATGCGGTGTTTACAATCAATTATGTGCCAGTGGACACGTATAGGGAATGTCATTTCTTGTTTTAGTCAGTATTTTAACATATCATTAAATATTTAATGATATCATTAAATCGATTTGATCACATCATTAAATGTATTTATATGTTCAAATAATTTATGGTTAAATATTCTATATTTGATGATATCATCAAATGCATTCGATTTAATATACACAGTGAACATGTTGGCCATGCACAGCGGAAAGCGATGGTTTGATTAAAAACAAACAGTTCTCGCCGTGAATATGGCCTATGCTGCCAATCAATCAATCAATCAATCGGTGAACATGTTGGTCATGCACATTTGGTGTGTGTGACCACAAGTCGGTCCATTGACACAAAATTGATTGTATCCTTTTACATGTAAAAGCGATGGTTTGAACAAAAACAAACATTTCTCGCCGTGAATATGGCCTATGCTGCCGACACGGCGTAAAGCAACCACCAATCAAATCAATCAAATCAAATCCACAAGTCGGAGGGCGATCAGCTGCGTCATCAGACACCTTTGACTCTAAATAAACTCCCTTGCTCCTGACACATTCTCTCCAGTAAACTACTCAGCCCTCATTGTCCCGCCCCCTCCCACCCACCTCACCCCACACCATAATCAGGTCACCCCAATCCTTGCTAGTTTACTTCCCGACACTTGGACCCCCCCCCCCCCCCCATTCCACGACTGAGGTACAATGCAGTTCCTTGACCAGACACCACTGCTTCCGGGCTCCATCAGTAATTCCATCCACAAGTCATTATTAAATTTCTTTATGGAAACTGTTTTTCTTTTATGTTTTTTTTTAAACCAAAAATTCATTTTCCTTTTTAATGTTGATTATATTTATCATAATACCACTTGTGGCTTTACCACTGTTATATGCTGTTTTTGCATACACTTCTGTGTTTACCCGTTTGAAATGTAATTTTGTTTCACTCAGATAGCTATGTTTACCCACTGTATTACCCCCAATAGCCGATGTTTAATTGTTGTGATGGTGTGTGGGTGTGTGTGTGGGGGGGGGGGGGGGGGGGGGTGAGGGGCCTTAAAGTTGCATAGTCCGATGGGTTTCGAGTTTTTGTCATAAACATACTATTGAGATAAACATACTATAGTGATCATTATAATCTACCTAACTTTAGTTTGAACTAAATTTTAATTTAAATAGCTAACTTTTGATATATTTGAAGTGCAGACATGCAAAATTAGCTTTGGCAATCATGCCAAAACTCGGAGACCATAGGTTTCTGCAGTAACATGTTCTATTAAATTGCCTCAGTATTCCCTTCTATGTCGTGACCCATGTTTAACAAGTGCACCAGTACATAAGTTAGATATACATAGAATCACATGTTTAACAAGTGCACCAGTATCTGGAATCAAATCGAGATCCTTATTTTGCCTTTTTTGAGGGCAGCTGGTCAGTACCACCTCATATAGTTTATTAAATAAATTCTATCAATTAGTAATAAAACTGTTCATTTTTTTATGGGAATTTGTTTCCCTTCACCACAAATATATAATTGAGCTTTTTAATTTAATGAGTGTCTATTGGCACATAATTGATTGTCTGCTTTTACTTGTTTACTTGAACAAAAAAAACCAACATTTCTTGACATGAATATGGCCTATGCTGCCGACACGGCGTAAAGCAACCACCAATCAGTCAATACTTATTTTGTTTTGTTGTTGTAAATTTGATGTTTTCATCGGACTATGCAGCTTTAAAGAAAGAAACAAAACACAATTGTTTTGTGAGCTTCTGTCGTGGACTGCATAGATGATTGCTGGGAGAGCAGATACACCAGTGAATGTGTACTGACTGAATATAGCCTCATAACTTCACGAACCCGGACTTGCCAGAAATGTTTCTTACAACCTTTTTGAACTGATGTGAGTAAGTACCTCGAGTGTGGCGATAACCAGCAAGGCGGAATTGGTCTTCATAAATTGAGTTCTTGTTTACTGCCACCGGAAAGTGCCACTGCCACAAACCAAGTAGTAAACTCAATATATATAGACGGTCATTCCTCGAAAACTAATAGCCATAAAAGCACACATTAAACAGCACACTGTCTGAGATAGAGTCTATCTAGAACTAATAAAAACTACCACATTTAAGCTCAAGAACTTTCATTTGACATAATTATTGTATAGATCACTTTAGATCTCTTTTTAATCTCTCCTAGCATCACATGAGTAACCTTATTGTAGCTCAGGAACTGATATGATTTCAGTTCATTGGTCTATATACTTGTTTGAAATGTCTCCAATAAATATTTATATTTCTCCCCGTGAGGAACCGGGTTAGAATAGTTCCTCTGCACCCCCTTGCAGATTGTAAAAGGCGACACATTGGGTGGCTCGTTTGCCACAGGTCGATGCTCGTGTCAGTGAACGAAGCGATCCTGGTGCATGAGGACTGCACGGGCCAAGGCTCCTTGTGGACCAACCCTGCACTTTGGCCCCGACTTCATCTAGACAAGCCTCTGATGGCGAGGAGCACTACAACTCCCTGTTCAGTATGGGTGAGTTGAGGTGTTCTTTGGAAAGCTCGCATGAGACGGCAGTTGGACCTGATGGAATTCATTATCAATTTTTTAAACATCTTCCCGAATCTGCGCTGAGACTGTTGCTTCAACTCTTCAACAACATCTGGGAGTCGGGTGTCGTCCCTGCCTCTTGGCAGGAGGCGACAGTAATACCGATTCCCAAACCTGGTAAAGACCAGAGTGAAGCCAACAACTATCATCCCATAGCCCTCACAAGCTGCATCTGTAAAACCATGGAGCGTATGGGAAACAACCGCCTCTTCTGGCTACTGGAGTCCACCTGTCCAGACGGGGCCGCAGCACCCTCGACCATTTGGTTCGCATGGAGACTTTCATAAGAGATGCTTTCCTTAAGAAGGAACAAGTTGTGGCCGTCTTTTTTGACCTCGAAAAAGCCTATGACACAGCGTGGCAGCATGGCATCATGGAAGATCTCCATGCGATTGGCCTTTGTGGCCACCTGCCAATTTTCAACAAGAACCTTCTAGCCTTCAGGCATTTCCGCATCCGCGTCAAGGCTACCTATTCCAGCCTACACTCACAGGAACTAGGAGTACCTCAAGGCAGCATACTGGCCGTGGTCAATGGTATTGCTGCTGCCGTGAAGTGGGGGGGGGGGTCTCCTGTAGTCTTTTCGTGGACGACTTTGTCTTATATTAGAGCGGTGGTAACATGAATGTCATAGAGAGACAGCTACAATTAAGCATAAATGGGATCCATTGATGGAACATGCGGAACCGGAGCTGGCCCTTGATGGGGATCCCATTAAAGTCGTTGAGGAAACCAAATTCTTTCAAAACTGTCTTTTGTGCCACATATAAAGTACCTGAAAACAAGATGCCTGAAAGATATTCCGAGGGTGCTGTCCAGCTTAGAGTGGGGTGCGGACAGAGATGTTCTGCTCTCCGTGTACCGAACCTTGGTTCAGTCATGAGTGGATTACGGCAGCATAGTATATGGTTCCGCAAGGAAATGGAATATTGGGCTGCTAGACACGGTCCATCACCAGGGGCTGTGCCTGGCCCTTGGGGCCTTCCGCACCTCACTGGTTCAGAGCCTATACATCGAAGCCAACGAACCATCACTTAACAACAGGAGAATCAAACTGGCCATGTAATATGTAGTCAAGATAAAAACTAATGCATTGAATCCTGCACACAATTGTCTATTCGAGCAACATGATGAATCCAGGTATGAAGCCAGTCTGAATTACATCCGGCCACTGAGGCTCCGAATGAAACCTCATTTGGAGGACTTAGGCATGGAATTGGACGTGTTGGAGGATGGCAAAGTCCCAGAACATCCCCCATGGTCGTTGAGGAAGCCGTTGGTTATCCTCCTACTCATGGAACTGAGGAAGTCTGGGACAGATCCACTCGAATACCAAGGACTGCATGCAGAGATTCAAGGCCAGTTTGCAGACCACCTCTCCATATACACTGATGGTTCAAAAGACCAAAGCCGGGTAGCTGCTGCGGCAGTCTGCCGAGGAAAATCTTTGCATACGCCTGCTTGATCAGAGCTCGATTTTCACTGTGGAAGCCCGAGCACTCCTTCTCGCGTTGGAGAGTATTGAGATATCCAACCACACTTATATACAGTGATTCGTTCTCCTACCTCCTGGCTGTTGCTGGACTGAAAACGGATCACCCTATTCTAGCAATGGTCATTTATAAAATGAACCAACTGGCAATGGATAGGTATGACATCCACCTGTGCTGGGTGCCTGGCCATGCCGGCATACAAGGAAATGAACAAGCTAATTAGGCTGTGAAAAAGTCCCGGAACTGTGATTTTGAACCGTGTCTGATCCCTCACTCTAATATGAAATCACTAATAGCCACCCACATGAAATCCAAATGGCAACATGAGTGGGATGAAAACATTAATAAACTTAAAGAAATTGAACCATCTGTGGGAAAACCACCACAGACTCATGCGGGAGGTCAGCGGGACCAAGTGGTTCTTAGCCACTGCCGTATTGGGCACTCGTGGCTCACACATGCTTTTCTGCTCAAGGAGGAGCCTCCCCCTGAATGTATTGGGTGTCAGTCTCCGCTGACACTCAAACACATTTTACTAAGTTGTGTTGATTTTTTTTACCTGTTAATTTTACACTGCAGACAGTTTGCATGACCTTTTTACTAAAGCAAAACAAGAACATTTTAGCCTTTTTGAGGGCAGCTGGACTGTACCACCTCATATAGTTTACTAAATAAATTCTATCAATTATTAATAAAACTTTTCTTTTTCTACGGGAATTTGTTTCCCTTAGCCACAAATATATGATTGTGAGCTTTTTAATTTAATGAGTGTCTATTGGCACATAATTGATTGTCTGCTTTTACATGTAAAAGCGATGGTTTGAACAAAAAACAATCATTTCTCGCTGTTCATATGGCCTATGCTTCTGACACAGCGTAAAGCATCCACCAATCAATCAATCAATCAATCGATCTACAATGTATGTAATATTTGGACACATGGTGTGTTTGTATGTGTGTGAAAAGCAAGACTCCCTATTTCCTTGTATACGTTTGCACGTGTGATTGCAACTATGATCTGTCAGGCGATAATAGAATGAAAGCGGGGGGGGGGGTGTGGCTTTGTGTCGGTTGCTGGCCAATTGGAAGAGAGTGGGGAGGGGGAGATGGGTGGGGAGACAGCGGGGCGGGGGAGAGGGGCGAGGGAGAGGGGAGGGTTGAGGGAAGGGGAGAGCGAAGGGGTTGAGGGCAAGGGGAGAGGGAAGGCGAATGGAAGGGTGAGAGGGAGAGGGAGAGGAGGAGGGAGAACTCACGAGGAACCGGACGCGAGCCTAGGGTGGTGGGGCGGTTTGGAGGGGTAGAGAGGGATTGAGGGGGGGGGGGGGATCTATACGGCCCGGCTGATCGAGAAAAGCAGCTCGAATATTGATCTGGATGATTCCATAAATACACAACCAGACAGGCGGCGGACGAGTAGCGTGCGGCGGGAAAGCCACGCCCGCGTGCCGGCAGAACTGGGTTAACTACTTACTTAAGTGTGTCTAGACCCATGCCGCCCTGGGCTTGTTCGTTGGCGGGCACGTAACAATTTTGTTTACTACGAAATAGTTTCGCATTTCCACAACGCGAAAACAATATATATATATATATATATATATATATATATATATATATATATATATATATATATATTTATATATGTGGTTCGGGGGGGTGGTAAAATAATTAAAGTTGAATAGTCCGATGGTTTTGAGTTGTCATTATTCTTTTACATGTAAAAGCGATGGTCTGATTAAATTTTAAAACCACAGTTCTCGACGTGAATATGGCCTATGCTGCTGACATAGCGTAAAGCAATCACCAATCAATCAATCAATCAATGTAATTTTTCTGAGATACATATATTGAATTGATTGTTATGATCTGCCTTACCTTAGTTTGAAGTAACTTTTATTTTAAATGACTAACATTTGAGATATTCGAGATAAACATTGGAATCAAGCCTGCAAAAGGTTTATTTGTTATATTCCTACTCATTTGTTCATTGCTCCATAACCATCTGATAATATTAAAAGTGGAATTAATGAGCTTGAACATTATTTCCAGGTAAAAATCTTTGATTTAAACTAGATTTTCGGATTTGTGTTTATGTGGTTCTGCGGCTGAACTTCAATTTTGAAGTGCAACCATGTCAAATTAATTTCGGTAAGCATGCCAAAACTCTGAAGCCATAGGGTTCAATAGTAACAGATTATATTAAATTGCCTCAGTACCCCCTTCTATCAAAGACCCTATAATACTAAGATGGCTCACTCTCTATTTCTCACATGGTAATGTAAATTTTGCAGTGCCACCTTGTGGTGGGTTTGATCAGCCCGGCTGCTGGTTACATTATACATGAGATAGGTAAGTATGAATACACATCAATATGAAATTACTATGAACAAATACACATCAGCATCGCCATCATCACACATCTTTCACATTCATGTATACATTTATACATATAATATAGCACCTGTTTAACCAAGAGAACAGCCAGTGCACCAAGCGGTTGGTTTGATCATTTTGATTACACAGTACAGGCTGAGTGAGCCGTCTTATGCCCGGTGCACACATACCGTATACGACTTAAAACTGGCCGTTTCGCGCATAAAACTGGGTTTTAGTCGTTAGGTGTGCGACCCCCGCGCACACTAGACGCATGCGATTCTCGTATAAAACTCAGTTTTAGGGCTTAAAACTCGAGTCACAAGCGATTCGAAAAATGAATCGGGCCGTTCGAGAAACGCTAGATGTGAGCGGGCAGTCGCGTCTTATACGGTATATGTGTGCTAGCCGGCGACCGGTCGTGTCTGGGTTTTAGCGATAAGCGAATCAGAGGGGCGGAAAAGGGTCATGTGACTTTGTCCGTACGCAAAGGAAAAAAATGGCGGACTGGACGAACGAGGCCGAGAGTTGTATGGTCGAAATGTGGAGAGATCGCACGTGTCTTTTCGACGTGTGTAGTCCCGAGTACTCAAATCGAATAAAGAGGATTACTGCGTTGTCCGAAATCACGGCAGAGGTCGGGCAGTCAGGTAAGCATGTTTTTCCGATAGTATTCACTGTTTTGTTTCGTCAACATGGGTCATAATGGGTCGTAAATCTTTATGTGTTGTATCTGTGTTGTACGTCTGTTGTATCTGTATCTGTATCTGTGTTGTGCGTTTCCCGATTAAGGATTCATGCGGTTTCTTGTAGTACATAGGTGAATGAGAGCATTTATAGCCTATTATCTAGCACGTTCACAAAACTTAATCGCGAAACTTTAGCGTGAAACTTTATAGAGAATGCTACATGACTACATGACAAGATGGCGACCGCAGAATGCCGGCACTTTCACATTTCATTCAACTAGAAATTTTAATATATTCTATAAATATAACACATGTAGAAATTTTGCAAATGTACACATTTATTATATACACAATCTGTACAACCTTGTTCTATATGTATTTACAGCCGCTTCCATCCAGAAACAGATGACTAACCTACGCACTCAATATACGCGTCTCCGCAAACAACCTCCGTCGGGCTCGGGGGTCAAGCGACTGACAACACGCCAGACCTGGATTCACGTGTCCTTGTTGTTCCTTGCACCACACGTCCAGAAACGCCAGAGTCTGAGTAACCACCAGCTCCCCGCGCCAAGCTGCAGCCAAGAACCTGATGAGGTAACGATAGCTAACAAACACTAATATAATACAGGAATACAGTAATACAATAATATATACAATACTACAGTAATAATAATACAATAAGATTGGTCAGCTATCTATATCATGGCCGACTGCCAAGGCACAGATTGGGTTGGCGAGTTCACGTACTCGACCAAGTAGTCCCTTTGCGTTTTTGCGCGCTGCGTCGAGTTGGTTCCTGACGGTAGGGGGGCCTGGGTGAGCACTCTGTCTGATCTCCACGTGCCGGGAGTTACAGCGTGCGTCCTGGGATCCTCATAGTCGATATTGCAGGTGGTGCCGATCTTTTCGCGCAGAAAGTTGTGTAGTGCACAACTGGCCATCACGATTCTCTCCACCTTATCTCGGGAGAGGGCAATGTTCGTGAGGAAAACCCGGAAGCGGTTCATCAGAATGCCGAAGGCATTCTCTACAACCCGACGCGTGCGCGACAGTCGATAGTTATAGATCCTGCGATCTAATCGCAGGTCTTTGTGGCTGAACGGCTTCATCAGGTATTCCTTCAGCGGAAACGCGTCGTCGGCGACAATGAAGTGGCTCAGGGGCCGATCGTCTCCGGGGACAGGTTTGGGGGGTGGGAATGCATGAGCATGATTCTCGAGTTGTTGCTGTAGGGTGCAGCCAGCAAAGACTCCTCCGTCACTGACGCGCCCATTGCACCCCACATCGACATACAGGAACCGGTAGTCGGCGTCCACCAGAGCCATCAGCACGATGCTGAAAGTGTTCTTATAATTGTAGAACGACGATCCCGAGTGTGGAGGTGGCTTGATGTGGATGTGTTTCCCATCCAAGGCGCCAATGCAGTTAGGGAAATTCCAATGTGTCATGAACAACTCCGCAACCTTCCTCCACTCATCCTGGGTTGACGGGGTCTGCAAAAACAAAAAGACTAAATTGTTAGTTTTGTTTAAAAAATATTGTGTTTCTATTTTGTTTCTCAGGACGTGGCTGAGGAGATCGACGAGGACGGTGAAACGGAAAGCCTCTCATCGGCGCAAGCTGTCGCAACGATTGCAGACGAACCGGAAGACGAACCGGACACTATCCCGAGCACCCCAAAGTCCATCCAGGATTTTAGGAAAATCAACAAATGAAAGCGAGCGGACGCAGATAGCAGAGAGAACGAGCTGATGGAGCTCGTTCTGCAGAATCTACACGAAACGTGGGCCGAGCCGGACGATGCCGTCTCAGTGTTCACTAAGAGCATCGCCATGAAGTTGCGAAAGATCACCGATCCACGCGTCCTCCTGCTCGTCCAAAACGACATCGAGCAGGCGTGCTTTCGCGGCAGTATGAAAATGCTGGAGCTTGAGAGTAAAACGCAACAACAGGACATCGCCCAAGCAAGAGGCACCTCTGGGACAGATGCCACCGGTTCCTCCTTCTCCTATTTACATTTGTTAGGTTCTGATGACTGTAGCGACACTCCACAGTAAATTGGTTTTTTGGTCTGGATCATATTGACATTCCCATAACATTTAATAATAACTGTTTTTTGTTTGTTGCGGCTTGACATAGTCGTGGTCAGTTTTAGTTTTGCTATGTTTTCCCATAGCATTTTCAGTTTTTGTTTTGCTGTTTCAGTTGCGCTATGTATGCCCATAATATTTTCACTTGTATTGATTTAATAATAACTGTTTTTGTTTTGTTGTTTTGTTGTTTTAGTCTGAATCTAAATGAACCAAAATGAACAGTAACAGAAAACTCCAATTTACAAGTTTCACGTGTTGTGCATATCATGTTTTTGTGTGAAACCCAATAAAAAGAAAATTAACACAACCACTGTTACCTTGAAGTAGTCCTCCTTCAGTGATGCGTAGATGGCGTCGCACGTCTCGGGGACAATCTGCCCGATGGTCGTCGCACCCACACAAAACTGGTAGCTGATGCTCTTGAACGTCTCACCTAGAAAAAGGGTGATTGTTAATGTGAGCTCATATCGTCGAACACAAAGTCAGTAAAAAACACCCCAGTACAAAATAAACTATATCGTCGAAGAGATAGTCAATCAGAATGTAAAATAAGACAAAGTAAATTATTACCTGTGGCCAGGAATCGTAGGGTGATCGCAAGCCTCTCTGCAGCCGAGATCGACGCCCGAAACGTTGTGTTCTGATGCTCGATCCGAGGTTTGACAAGAGCAAGCAACTGATCGAACTGTTGTGCCGGCATCCTGCTGTAGTTTGTGAACGCTTGCGGTTCATCGGCACGTAATCCAGGGTGTTGAATGCTCCAAGCTGGGCATGCTGAGCAATGTGGGGACGAATCCACACTTGCCGACCTATCCTTCGATGTCGAACATGACGGATCGCAAGCACTGCAAGTGCCACAGCGATTTTTCTTCTTTTCTCTGGTGTGCATGGCGCCATTTTTGAATTTTGAATCCCTCACCAACTGCTCATGATACGATAGTTCGCCCCACATCCACCAGTTGCGTGCAGCGAAACACACATGGCGCCATCTTGCGTTGAGCCCCACCAGCTGCTAGGAGGCGCTGATGCTAATGTAGTTCGTGCTAAAAACACCAGGTGCGTAGGTGGCAGTCGTGAATCGGGACGGTATATGTGCGCGCCCAGTCGCGCTCCAGTCGGTAGATGTGTACACCCCCAGTCGTGAGTTTTAGTCGGGAAACGGGTCGTGATGAGTCGCGTCGGCCAGTCAGTTTTAGTGCGCGAATCGTATACGGTATGTGTGTACCTGGCATTAGTATTATAGGGTCTTTGCTTCTATGTTACAACAAAATGCTGATTGATTGATTGGTGGTTGCTTTACGCCGTGTTGGCAGCATAGGCCATATTCACGGCGAGAAATGTTTGTTTTTTGTTCAAACCCTCGCTTTTACATGTAAAAGCAGACAATCAATTATATGCCAATAGACACTCATTAAATTAGAAAGCTCACAATCATATATTTGTGGTCAAGGGAAACAAATTCCTATAGAAAAAGAAAAGTTTTATTAATAATTGATAGAATTGATTTAGTAAACTATATGAGTGGTACAGTCCAGCTGCCCGCAAAAAGGCTCAAATGTTTTCTTGTTTTAGTGCAACAAAATGCACTAAGTATCTGAGTTAAATATGTAGAATATAATCTAGATTTGGCTTTGGTTTTGGAAATTTGACTTTTTTCATCCGACTATGCAGCTTTAAATTTAAAAAAAGTTAGAGCAAGAGGAAGAGAGACATGTTATTAGTTCACTTTAGAAAATCGATATTCGATGTGATTGGTTAATTATCATTGATATATATATATATTGGGTGATTCATTGCGACGTATACATTTTACTCAGTTGTGTTGACTATTTGGCCCTGCGCCAACAATTCTACACTGCAGAAAGTATGCATGACTTTCTTTACTAAACTAAAACAAGAAGACATTTTGGCCTTTTTGAGGGCAGCTGGTCTGTACCGCCTCATATGGTTCATTAAAATAATTTTTATCAATTAATTCTTTCATTTAAGAGACCAGACGGGATGGCCGAATGAGTTGGAGCATCCGTCTCCCGTGCTGGTAGATCGTGGGGTCGTGGGTTCGAACTTTGGTCAAGTCAAACCAATGACTTGAAAATTGGTGCTATTCACTTCCTAGCCTGGTGCTCGGCATTATTAGGACAGGGCAAGGACTGGTGTGCT
Organism: Branchipolynoe longqiensis; assembly: GCA_030323885.1. Lineage (NCBI taxonomy): Eukaryota > Metazoa > Annelida > Polychaeta > Phyllodocida > Polynoidae > Branchipolynoe > Branchipolynoe longqiensis. The sequence goes on along the minus strand of CM059188.1, from coordinate 107,110,470 downwards.
CAGTGTCAGGATAATGTGACTGAGTGGGATACCAGGTTATGGTGCCGGCGGCCTGGTTTCCCAGTGAGACAGCACTATAAAGTTGCCATGAGTGCGGACTGTCACAAGTCCGTACCCGTCCTGATATGACCTTAGATGTTGCTAGGACATAAAACAACAACAAACAAACACACGTATGTATTATTGTTATTTTGAGTAGTGTTGTTAAAATCAATGTAATTGGAGAAAGGTATGTTTGATGAGATTGCTTAATACATTTATTGTGACGTATGTGCTGTTATTTTGAGTAGCGTTTTTAAAATCAATATAAATACTCTAATTCTATTTGGATTGGAGATGGTATGTTTGTGATTGGATACAGTAACCACCAATCAATCAATCAATCAATATTGTGTTATGTGTGTTTTATTTATTGTCTATTTCGTGGTTAAACGATGGGGTTATGGAGTAAATATTTTGATGGGAATAGTTAGTAAGAAGGCTATTTAAAAAAATATATATATCCCACATGGAATTTACGCGAATTTAGTAGGCAGGTGGGGAAGATATTCGAAATCTATACAAAATGTAATCACATTAATTGGGGATGTTACCCTAACATCAGTAATTTATTGCAGAGACGGGACGCTCTGAACTCAATGATACCTGAACTAGCGCAAGACACGGGTTCGAATCCGCCTGCGGTGGTGGTGCCCCCTGTAGAAAGATGACCATACTGCAAGCCCAATACAAGCTTCCCCCACAAAAATCCAGGGGGCGCCACCGGCCCGCCACCGCCAACCACCACGACGAGACTCACGATTAGAAAATCTGACCATAACTGCCACAGATGCCTCCATCCAAGCACCCTCCACGCATTTCTTCACCCACCCACCCACACCTATAAGCAAAGACTCATCGCAAGCGTTGAGGGTTTGAGTCCCGCCCATTTAACCTGATTTCTGATTAACGGTTATCGATACTGTACATGAGCCCTTCTGAAAATAAACACCCATTACATACGTCTCGGTCTCCTCTTTCATAAATTATTATTAAATTCTTGAAGAAAACTGGTTTTTACAAAAACTTAATTTTCCATTTTTAAATTGAAACTTCGTTTACTGCTGATTTATTTATCACATACCCCTGGATATCGAGGTGCAAGAGGGGGGGGGGTTGTTGTTGTTGAGGGTGTGATTTTACGACAGTTGTATGCTCTTTGGCTTACATTTCTGTGCTCTATTTTACCTTCTTGAAATATAAATTTTTTTTAGTCAGTTTAACCACTGTATGACCCCCAATAGCTGATGTTTACTTTTTTTGTTGGGAGATCGTTAAACAAACAAACAAAGAAACAAGAAAATAAGGAGTCGTTAAACAAGCAAACAAACAAACAAACATCTCCCCCAAAATTATAATAGGGATATCGTGGAAATCACACTAGTAAGTAGTGAAACAGCAACAAATACAAGAAGTAATCCAGATCTGTGATTCAATAGGGAGTTATGAACAAATGGTAAATTAATCGTTAGTTAAACAGATCGCAGTGGGCCGCCACCCCTTTCTGTGGCGCGCTACCACTCGAGCACAGTCCGAGCGTTCCCAGGAGGCAGTGCAACAGAGCAACTTCCGGTTTCTAACACATTCCGCGCAGGCGACCTATGGCGCGGACCTTTAATTTGTTTTCAAGCCCCCCCCCCCCCCCCCCCGTACCGCCTCCCTCCCCTCACTCTCTCACGCCGATGACGTTCTAACGTCACTCCCAGGAGCCCCTTCAAGAATCAGGTTAACTGGCGTATTTAGACATCAACGAGGAGCATAGGGTGGGGGGGGGGGGCAAGAAGGGGGGTATGTTGTTGATGGGGGAGGGGAGGTGAGAAGTTGGGTGAGGGTAGAGAGGGGGGGGGGTGTTGTTGTTGAGGGGGCAGGTGAGAAGGGGGTGAGGGCAGAGTGGGTGTGTTGTTGAGGGGGAGGGGGAGGTGAGAAGTGGGGTGAGGGCAGAGAGGGGGTTGTTGTTGAGGGGGAGGTGAGCAGTGGGGTGAGGGTAGAGAGGGGGGGGGGTGTTGTTGAGGGGGCAGGTGAGAAGGGGGTGGGTGAGGGCAGAGTGGGTGTGTTGTTGAGGGGGAGGGGGGAGGTGAGAATTGGGGTGAGGGCAGAGAGGGGGCGTGTTGTTGAGGGGGAGGGGGAGAAGTAGGATGAGGGCAGAGAGGGTGTGGCTGTTGTTAGGGGGGGGGAGGGGGAGATGAGAATTGGGGTGACGGCAAAGATGGGGGGGGGGGAATTGTTGTTGAGGGTGGAGGTGAGAAGTGGGGTGGTTTTTTTCTGGGTTTGCTAAACAAAATCCGCTAGGCAATACAAACTATTCACTTCTAAACTCATGATCTCAGTTTATTACTAGAAACAAAAACTCGAACTCATGATCCCGGCCGAATAGGATTAATTTTAATATGGAAGTTTCTCTAGCAACATGGTCAGATCAGATTTCATCCTTGCTTGCCTAGTATATACAATACAAGGTGTAATATATTTCCCGGGACGCAGTTTGGGCTACCGGTTTGGTGGCTGGAACATAATCAATCAATCAATCAATCTTATTCATGTAGGTAAATTACTTTTTATTTTTGTCGATTAACAAAAAAAGATTAAAGAAATTTACCATTCAAGTCAATGAGCTTTTAAACTTTTATGTGTCTATTGACACATACTTGATTGTATGCTTTTGCCTTATATGTAAAAGCGATGTTTGAATAAAAAAACAAAACAATTCTCACCGTGAATATGGCCTATGCTGCTGACACGGCTTAAAGAAACTACCAATAATCATTTTATGAATAAATTGTAATTATGCGTTGAAATGGGCTATACTGACTTCTTGCCGTGAATATGGCCTTTGTTGCCAATATAACATGGAACCAACATGACATATTGTTTGAATGGATCATACATCTGTGAAAGTGGGCGACGAACTGCTACAGGGTGTGAATTGATGGGAGAGTGGGTGTGGGTGTGGGTGTGGGTGTGGGTGGGGAGCAGGGCCAGACCTTATTTCTCAATAGTCTGGGCCACCTGATCCCACCACCCCTCCCCGCCTCTATATATATATATATATATATATATATATATATATATATATATATATATATATGAGACTGTCTCAAAAGGTGCTAAGCAATATGGGACAAAACTTTGTCCATTGTAACGACCAACATACTATCTACTTATGCATTTGCTCAGGATAAACTGATTTGTTTTTTACATGGTGTTTCATAATCCCAATAGAATACATATTGATTTGAAGCAAATGTCCTTTTGTTTTTAGTGTAACCGTTTCTGTGCTGTTTTGTTTCAATCATTACAATTGACAAAAAAACCCGAAGAGTTAGCACCTTTTGAGACAGGCTCATATATATATATATATATATATATATATATAGGCGGCTTCTGTATTGGACAAACAAATTGATTAGGAGTGAGAATTTGACAAATTACATTAAAAATTAAATGTATACATAAATACATACATGTACATAAATTCATGCACATACATGCATACATACATACACATACATACATCATATATACATCATATATACATTTACTTTGTAATGTTATTTGTCCAATTATCACTCCTAATAATTTAATAAGTGTCTATTGACACATAATTGATTGTATGTTCTTTTTACATGTAAAAGTGATGGTTGAACAAAAAGCACACAATTCTCGCCGTTAATATGGCCTAGGCTGCCGACACTGTGTAAAGAAACCACCAATCAATCAACCATCAATCTTTCACCCATATAGCAGCCATATATCCAAGGCCACCAAACATGGTCTTTCACCCATGTAACAGCCATATATCTAAGGCCGCAAAACATGGTCTTTGTCCCCAGTCACACTCCTGCTTTCCACCGCTTTGTGACCAGTTTGCGACCACAAAAAAGGGTTGATCACAAAAAGATCGAAACTGGTTGCAAAGTGGTCCTCAGTGGTCGATGACATCCTTGTGACCATTTTGGTCAAAAAGAGGTCGCAGCTCATGCACTAAAAACCTCCATGCCACCAAAACTGTCGCCCGGAAGTCAGCGACCATTGCTGTGATCGCAACTCGGTCGCCGGTAACTGTGTTTCTTTGGTCCAAAGTGATCTCAAAGTGGTCACAAATGGTCACAAGGCGTAGTGTGACTGGGGCTTTAGTCTATAAGCCGATTGTTTCGAATCATAATGACTAAGTTCCCATTCAGTATTGAATCAAGATGACTTCTTACCAGACCAAACGTAGGCTTCTTTCTCTCCATACCCAGCTAATCCCTTTTTACCACATGAGCTGACTATTGCAAGAAGTTTGATTTTAAATAGTTACAAAGGAGAAGAGTATACTTAGTTATCGAGGGAGAGCCTGTCAATGCGTAAAGCTGCGCATGCGTAAAGCAGCTGAGCAGTCGACGCCCGTACACACATACACACATAGACGCACACACATACACGCACACATGCATGCATAGACCCATACACACGAACACACGCATGCATAGACCCATACACACGCACACACATACACACATACTCGCACACACACATGCATACCAACATACACATGCACACACATGCATACACACAGACACATATACACACATGCATATACACATACACCCACACACGTGTGTGTATGCACATGCACACACATACACACACGCACACACACGCATACACACATACACATACATACACACATACACATATACATGCACACACATGCATACACACATACACATGCACACACACATACACACATGCATACACACATACACATGCACACACATACACATTTGCATACAAAAATGCACACATTCACACATGCACACACATGCATGCACACACATACATACACACTCGCCCGCACACACATGCATACACACATGCACACACATACATACACACATACATACTCACACACATGCATGCACACATACACACACATGCACACATACATACACATATTCACAATCACCTACACACATGCATACACACATACACATACACACATGTACACACATGCACATACATGCACACACACATGCATACCCACATACATACTAACACACATGCATACACACATACACACATGCCTGCGCACAGACATGCATACACATATACACACACCTACACACATGCATACACACATACAGATACACACATGCACACATACATACACACATGCACACATGCATATACAAATACACAGGCAAATACATACACATATACACACACCTACAGACATGCATACACACATACAGACACACGCGCACACACACGCACACACATACACACATGCATAAACAAATACACAGGCACATACATACACATCCATGCGCACATGCACACACATGCACACACATGCACGCACACACACGCACCCACCCACCCACACACATACATACATACATACATACATACATACACGCACGCACAAACATGCACACACATGCACACAAGCACACACACATACATGCACAAATACACACACACACACTTTAGATCAAATGAACGTGGAACGCGAGTCCGCCCAGTCCCCCACAATTTGCCCTTAAAGTTGCATAGTTCGATTGTTTTGAATTTCGGCCATTTTTCCGAGATGAATATATTAAATTGATTGTTATAATCTACCTCTACCGTACTTTAGTTTGTGATGACCTTTATTTTAATTGGCTAACTTTGGAGCTATTTGAAGCACAAACATGCAAAATTAATTTTGACAAGCCCGCCAAAATTCTGACACCATAGGCGTTTTTTATATTTTATATTTTTTTATTGAGGCTGTATTTATTCTGTCCATAGCATGTAAGTCTGGGTACCCAGGCTTGTTTTCAATGCTGGCCAGCTGTAGTGTTGGTGTTGTCTTACCAGACAGTATGCAGTAACATATTCTATTAAATTGACTCAGTATGCCTTTCTTTTTTTATGGCAATAAAATGGTTGCAAGGAGGTCGGCGACCGTTACTTTTGGTCGCAATGAAGTCGCCGGTGACTGTGAGTTTTTTTGGTCCAAAGTGCGACCCTCCCCATGAATGTATTGGGTGTCAGTCCCCACTTACACTCAAACACAATTTTATTAAGTTGTGTTGATTTCTTTGGCCTTGCGCCAACAGTTTTACACTGCAGGCAGCATGCACAACCTTTTCACAAAAGTAAAACAAGAAAACATTTTAGCCTTTTTGAGGACAGCTGGTCTATACCATCTCATATAGTCTATTAAACCCATTAGATCAATTAACAACCTTTAACTTTTATCTAAATTCTATTTCCCTTAGCCACAAATTATATGACTGTGAGCTTTTTAAATCCACAGTGTCTAGTGACACAAAATTGATTCTGTGCTTTTACCTTCTGTAAAAGTGATGTTTGAATAAAAACCAAACAAATTCTCGCCATGAATATGGCCGACTATGTTGCCGACACGGCGTACAACAACACCAATCAATCAATCAATCAACTGGGCCAAAGTGGTCGCACAGTGGTTGAAAAGTGGTCGCAAATTGGTTGCAAAGTGGTCGCAAAGTGGTCGCAAGCCATAGTGTGACTAAGGCTTTAGTCTAAGATGGGCTGCTGACACTCAAACACATTTGACTAAGTTGTATTGATTTTTTACAATTTTACACTGCAGACCGTATGCAAGACCCTTTTACTAAAGTAAAACAAGAAAACCTTTTTGATGGCAGCTGGTCTGACCCACCTCATATAGTTTACTAAATAAATTCTATCAATTAGAAATAAAACTTTTCTTCCTTTTTTGTTACGGGAATTTGTTTCCCTTGGCCACAAATATATAATTGTGAGCTTTTTAATTTAATGAGTGTCTATTGGCACATAACTGATTGTCTGCTTTTACATGTAAAAGCGATGGTTTGAACAAAAAAACAAACATTTCTCGACGTGAATATGGCCGATGCTGCTGACATGGCATAAAACAACCACCAAACAATCAATCAAAAACCTTACTCAACCCGCCCAGTTAGAGTTGGTTGGTAGATTATTTCATTAACTGAACAAACTGCCTGACAAAACAATTTCGTTCAGAACTGTATGGCACACAAATTGCTTGGTTTGCCGACATTGACTTCAAGTATATTAAACCCCATAATTGTGAGCTTTTTAATTAAATTAGTGTCTATTGATTTATTTATACTTTTCATCTAAAAGCGATGGTTTGAATTTAAAAAAAAAGAGTTCTCGGCATGAATATGGACTATGCTGCCGACACGGCATAAAACTACCATCAATCAATCAATCAATCAAACCTTTAGTTCGACCACGTTGAATATGAAAATATCACTATCCTCCCAAAGCATCTATGGAACAGATTTGTTCTATTTATAGTATCCCTCTAATGTTCCAAAGTGTTCATTTGACAATCATCGGACACCATGTGTTTGCAAACAAAGTTGTCCAGATTAACATGAGTTCAGGATTAACGGGGGTTCAGAAAGTACACGATACTTTCGACATTAGAACTGGTCTGAAAAGATTAGTAACTTCTGGTTGAACAGGGCTTCAAGTCAAACCCCACGTAATGTGAGACAACATTAAGGCACATCCCATCTTAATATTCACAATTCACAACTGATGGGCATGTGTTAGGTCACAGCCCACAAACGGGGCTGCCCCAAGGGAGAAACCTGGACCACCCTCAGTAGATAACAAACAACCACAAACCATCAAAAACAGAGACTCCCGATCTGAAAACATACAACAATATATATGTAAAAAAAGGGAGACCCTGAAAACACCCTGGGGCAAAACCCCAGAAGGGCATGTGATAGGTCACGGCCCACAAACTGGGCTGCCCCAAGGGGGTAATCTGGACCACCCTCAGTAGATAACGAACAGCTACAAACTATGTACAAGCCTATAAATGTAGAGTAGGTGGGCTATTTCATAAGTAGTAGTAAAACAAAAACAAAGAAACAAAAAAACTAATATACTTCATATACTATTCGCACCCACTACAAGGGTGATCAGAAAATAAAAACAATAACACCTGATACTAAATAATCACCATGTACCTGCTGTCGTGTGAGAAACAAAAACATCTTATCACCTCCTACAGTGTGATAAGATTATATCACTACTACAACTGGCCAGCATTGAAAACAAGCCCGAGCACTCGAGCTTACATGCTATGGACAGTATAAACACAGCATCAAAAAACACCACAAAAAACCACAAAAAACAACAACTGATCTTACTCAAACATACCACAGGCACATACAGGTAAGTATCGCGATACTGCCGCAAATACTATGTAATCAGAAAACCACAAAGTAGAGTTAGTTCCCCTTTACAAAAAAACAACAGACCTTTCTTTCCGTGAAACCACCCCTCCCCCCAAAAAAACCAACAGACTTGATAAAAATAAGTGAACATACACCATCGCGTGTTCGATCAAGCTACTTTAACATAGCTTCTTTACACATGTATTGTTGTCAGTGTGATGGAATACGTAGATGATAAAAGTAGAAAATGATTCTCATCATCATCATCATCATCATCATGGTGTCGGTCGCGATGCGACAAAGACTGCTTTCATTACTTGACTGCCGCTCTCCATTTAGCTCTCTGCTGTGAGAGTGATGTCCATGAGTCGGTCTTAATGTTTCTCAGCTTCAGGTTTCTCTTGATTATAGACATTTCATGAAAGCTGCCTGCAAAAGTGTTGAAGTGCTGCTGGCTTTTGCAAGTTACCAGCGGCACTCTCTTAGAAAATGATTCTAAGGCGTCTAGATAAACCAATGGGAGCCTGTTCTAATGTAAAAGTAAATCTATACAACTCGGGTTTGAGATTAAATCTCTCCTGTTGTGACGTCAGAGAGTGCAGGGGAAAGGGGGGGGGGTGAGGTTACAGGGCACTTGAGGCTTTATAGTGTTGTCTGTGGCATGGTAGCCCATCTTTAACTGAACCGTTTTATTGCAAAGCATGGCTACTCAGGTTTTTAAAGTAAAGCTTTGCCTTCCCCCCTTTCCAGTTGCAATAACACAGTTTGTTTGGGAACCGAATGTGTAAACTGGGTCTTATTTATTTATTTATTTATTTGAACGAAGGAAGGTAGAATTATAGTTCCTAGCGGGTTAGAAAAAAAATCCTTCACAGCTCACTGCCCGCCTTCACTCCACAACAAGTCATCCCCCACCCACCCACCCACCCACACACCCTCAGTAGCGGGTTAGCCACGCCGATACACACACACACGTACATTCACAGACGCCGACACACGCCGACACACAGACGCACATACATACACAGACGCCCCCACACACACTCACACACAAACTCACACACTCAGCCACAGACACATACAGACACTCACACTCACTCACACACACGCGCACACACATACGCCCCCCCCCCACACACACAGACACACACTGACACCCACACTCACTCACACTCATACACACAGACACCCACACTCACTCACACTCACACACACAGACACACACAGACACACACACATACACTCACACACAGACACTCACACCCACACCCACACGCACACCCACACACTCACACACAGACACACACGCTCACATACACACTCACACACGCACACACTCACACACACTAACACACTCAGCCACAGTCACACATACACGCACACTCACTCACACTCATACACACAACCACACACACTCACACACAGAAAGACACTCACACACTCAGCCACATTCACACACAGACTCACACACACTCACACACAGACTCACACACACTCACACACGCTCACACACACACACACTCATACCCAGACATATGTACCACACACATCCGCAACAGACCGGACGCGGTAGCCAAATCGATGAGCGCAGACTTCCCGTGCGGGAGGTCGGGAGTTTGAATCTCAGCGGAGTCAAACTGATTACTTATAAAAGTGCTTCTTGTCGCTCTCTAGCCTGGCGCTCGGCATTAATAGGATAGGACAGGTTTAATAGAATATGTTACCGCCGAAGCCTATGTTGTCAGAGTTTTGACAAGCATGCCAAACTTCAGTAATTTTGTATCTTTACACTTCAGATATCTCCCATTAATCATCTTAAAGCAAAGTTATTTTAAAATAAATTAAGGTAGAATATAACATTCAACCTAATATATTTGTCTCAGAAAATGACAGGATTTAAAAATCATTGGACTGAAACTTTAAAGTCAGGCATTATATTTGCACCGTCCGTTCGTCGAATGCCTTGTAATATGAGGCAGCCTTCAATCGGCGTAAAATGTTTCTAGAAGGACTATTCCGCGGTTAGGATGTCGAACGTTTGTTTGTTTTGTTTGTTGTTGTTTTATGTCCTAGCAACATTTAAGGTCGTATCAGGACGGGTACCGAATTGTGACAGTGCACACTCATGGTGACTTTATAGTGCTGGCCCACTGGGTTACCAGGCCACCAGCACCTTGACCTGAGATCTCACTCAGTCACGTTATCCTGACACTGAGCCAACCCGTCCTTGCCCTATCCTAATAAAACATGTTTGCCTTTTTGAGGGCAGGTGGTCTGTATCACCTCATATTTACGAAATAAATTCTATCAATTAGTAATAAAACCTTTGATTTTTTTCCCGGGAATTATATTTCCCTTGGCCACAAATATATAATTGTGAGCTTTTTAATTTAACGAGTGTCTATTGACACATAATTGATTGGATGCTTTTACATGTAAAAGCGATGGTTTGAATAAAAAACTAACATTTCTCGCCGCGAATATGGCCTATGCTACCGACACGGCATAAAGCAACCACCAATCAATCAATCAATCAAAGCTAATAATGAGAAGCACCAGGCTAGGAAGCGACAAGTATCAGTTATTAAGTCATTGGTTTGACTCGATCAGGGTTCGAACCCAGGATGGTTAACCGTTTGTGGCTTTTTGCACATCTGTTGTGTTCATACATGGGTACCTTGTACCTGGCCGAGTGGCACTAGTGCCGTATGAAGTCATTAGAATATAGTCCCATAGTTGACTGGTAAAATGTATTTGCAGATGCTCAATAAAAAAAACCGAAAGACATGATTTTAAATACTACGGATTGAAATAATATTCCATATGTGAAACAGCGTGATTCCAATGGGCCTCGGCCTCAGCTTCGACCCATTTGGAATCACTTCGGCCGCCTACTCGGACTTATACTTATACTATTACTTATACTTTGTCATATCAGGATGGGTACCCACTTGTGACAGTGCACACGCATGGCGACTTTATAGTGCTGCCCCACTGGGAGACCAGAGCACCAGCACCAGCACCATCCCGGCTAAGGCACATTATCCTGACACTGAACCAACCAGTTCTTGCCCTATCCTAATAATAATGAGCGCCTGGCTAGGAAGCGACAAGCATGAATTTTAAAGTCATTGGTTCGATTCGAACTCGTGGGTTCGAATCCATCGATCTACAAAAAAGGGAGACGAATGCTCAACTCATTCGGCCATCCCGTTTGGTTGAGATCGAGATGGCTTTGGCATTCCGTGGGAGATTGATCCCATGTTGGACGCGTGCTCCGCATGTTAAGTGTCACCCCCTTCCCCCCTCCCTCCCCACCCCCACCACCATCAAAGTGTACACACCACACCACATTGCCACAACCACCGGGTAACTTTCAATGGCAGGAGCTTTTTAATTTAATGAGTGTTTATTGTCACATAATTGATTGTCTGCTTTTACATGTAAAAGCGATGGTTTGAAAAAAAAGAAAAAGAAATTCCCACCGTGAATATGTCCTATGCTGCTGACACGGGGTAAAGCAACTATCAATCAATCAATCAACAGCGGCAGTGTGTTTTTGTAGCCTGACTCGGGGCGGGGTCGCCTGTGATCTGTTTGGAAGGTGAGCGCTGGTTTGTCGACAAAGCCCTGTTCAGTCGATCCGTCCCAAACACCGGGTACCGGACGCAGTGGCCATATCGGTAGAGTGCAGGCTTCCCGTGCGGAAGGTGGGGAGTTCAATTCCCGGTCGAGTCAAACTATTGACTTACAAATTTGATACTTGTCGCTTCCTAGCCAGGTGCTCGGCATTAATAGGATAGGACAAGGACTGGTTCGCTTGGTGTCAGGTTAATGTGATTGAGTGGGATATCATGTCATGGTGCTGGTGGCCTGGTCTCCCAGTGGGGCAGCACTATGAAAGTCATCATGAATGCGCACTGTCACAAGTTGGTACCCGTCCTGATATAACCTTAGGTGTTGCCAGGACGTGAAACTCCAAAAACAACCAACAACAAGTCGGTACCCGTCCTGATATGACCTTAGATGTGGCCAGAACGTAAAACCCTGACAACTAACCAATCCCTCAGTTGAGGAGGCAGGGAACCAGGCTCGCAGGATTTCCTGTTTGCCGTCTGCCACTTCCCTCAATATGCGTTTGACACCTTCACTGGCTTTTTAATTTAATGAGTGTCTATTAACCCATTATTGATTGTATGCTTTTACATGTCAAATCGATGGTTTGAATAAAAAACAAACAATTCTCGTCGTGAATATGGCCTATGCTGCTGACACGGCATAAAGAAACCACCAATCAATCAACCAACCAACCAGCAAGTCGGTACCCGTTCTGATATAACCTTAGATGGTGCCAGAACGTAAGACCCCGACAACCAGCCAATCCCCCATTTGAGGAGGCAGGGAACCAGGCTAGCAGGGTTCCCTGTTTGCTGTCTGTCACTTGCCTCAATATGTACTTGACACCTTCACCGGCGCAGTCTCTCAATGCACCCCGCCCACCGTCATCTAATCTAGCGCCAGTTTACAAATGGGCGTAACTTGTATATTTTTAACTGCTTTATTGACAGGAGGTTGGTTGGTTGTTGGAGTTTTACGTCATGGCAACATCTGTGGTCATATGAGGACGGGTACTGACTTGTGACAGTGGGCACTCATTTTTTGTTGTTTTTAGTTGTTGGGTACATTAGTTGATTAAACAGCGCAAATTTCAATCGTAGACGATTGGTCTTCCTCATTCCAATGCTCCTTGCCCTATCCTAGTAATGCTGAGCATCTGGCTAGGTTTTAGTAGGAAGAGACATGTATCAATTTTTTAATTCATCGGTTTGACTCGACCAGGGTTCGAACCCGTCGGTTCGAAACCCTCGACCTACCAACACACTCAACTCATTCTGCCATCCCATCTGTTGGATACTTTATAGTGTTGCCCCATTGCGAAACTAGGCCACCAGCAACATGGCAAAATATCCCACTCAATCATATTATCTTGACACTGAGCCAACCAGTTCTTGCTCTATCCTATTAATTTTGAGTGCCAAGCCAGGAAGCGACATGTATAAATGGTGTAAGTCATTTGTTTGACTCGACCGGGAATTGAACTCCTGATTCGGCCAGCGCGCCCGGACTTACTGACTGGAAGTTACTTAGATGCAGATACTTAAATCGCTCAAACTGTCACTTTTGGAGGTCAGTTCGTCAGGACTGCTGACCCTACTCCATCATAAGATCTAATAAAATGTCATAGACCACAGATTAATAGTGTTCTGTTATGAAATGGTCATAAAACAACATTAGGATCATAGGTCACTCTTAGTAAAAAGAGGATTATAGGCAAATACAGTAAAACCTCTCTAAACCGACCGACCATCGGACCGACTTTAAATGGGCGTTTTAGGGAGGTGTTCGATTTAGGGAGTTTTTTTGTATCGCTACAATGATATTGTATGGGTGATCGTTTGGGACCTAAATAAGGCGATCGATATAGGGGAGTGGTCGATCTGTGGAGGTGGTCAGTTAGAGAGATTTTACTGTAGTTCCAAAGAGTACCAAGAAGCGCCTGGATTAATTCTATATTTTCCGTTTGAATAATTGCGAACTTGAATTAAATTAGTTTGGAAATGACAATTATATATTTAACATGGCTTAACTTATATTTGATGTGCAAATATTGGTATTGATAGACAAGATGGGCAATATTTAAGAAGCACTATGAAGAAGACACCCGTGCAAACAACCCTTTCCATGGACGCTCAAATCATTACACAGTTCAGTTTTCAGGTGCACTAGTGCGTCACCCCGAATGCCACCAGATGGCGCCAAAGCGTCGCCCGCCTTCTCATTGACAGGTTACCAAACCCCGTCCGCCGTAGCTACACCACGCCCTCCACTAACAACTTTCCAGCCACAACGAGGTTTACGTCCTGGCAACATCTAAGGTCATATCAGGACGTGTACCGACTTGTGAAAGTGACTTGACTTTTGGGTTGTTTGTAACCTTATGATGGTTACCGGTTGCAGAACTTGCAACATTATAGAGAGGCTCTGATAAATCGGCCCAATCTTTGGTTGGAGAATAATCTTCTGGTGGGACGGTTGTAGAAGCTGGGGGATGTCTTCACAATGATTAAACGACGAGTCGTTTGGACGGTCCAGAATCACTCCGGTCCGGCGGTAGCACAGCACTTGTATCCAGCAAACAGCAGCAAGGGTTTCTGAGGAAGGGCGGGTAAAGATGGGTCCAGTGGTTCCAGCAACGAGAACAAAGCAAGAGAAACGTAAAGGTACAGGGCCCCACCTAAGCAAACAACTCCCTTGGTCAGGGGGAGAAGTATGCTTGGGAGGAGAAAAAAAGGGTAGAGTATAGGAAAGAGAAATGAGGAGAGTTGAGTCAAAGGACCGTGTCTATTTGCTCTATGGTGACCAGCCGGCGAGCCAAAGACACAGACAGAGTAAGAGTAAAAAGTTAAATGCTGGCGGGCTCATCCTCCTGGAACTCTTTTCAGAAAATATCAAGGAGGAGCATGGCCAGTGGAGAGGAGATAGAGAGAGGTGTGGACGAAGTGCGGTCCGGATAGCAAGTGTGACAGTGCCAGGGGGGCACCCAGGAATTGGCTAGGGGGTGTTTCCAAATATGGATCGAAACTACCCCTATTTTAGGGTAATTTTTTTCACATGGGTTGGTGGAACAACACCCATTTTAGGGCAATATTTTACATGGTTTGCTGGTGCAACAACCCACATTTTGGCACAAATACTCTTCCCCCTTGAAGTATAGAGTGTTAAAGAGTAGGACCCTTTGAAATATACGTTTATATAATTTTAAAAACAATTGGTGGGGGGGGGGAGGCCGGGATACCAGGAACCCCCCCTGGGTGCGCCCCTGAGTGCGCACTGATGGTGACTTTCTAGTGCTCCATGCCCCCACCTCTGCCAATTTGGATTTCCACCGCTGTGTATATAACTTGGTCGTAATGCTTGCATTGCGTTTGATTCGCGGCAGGGAAGGAGACCCCCCACCCCTGCCCCCCCTGCCTCTGGCGGTTAGCCCATTGCGTCATTTCCCGCGCTTTCCCCCCTTATAACCCTGCCCCCTGCCTGCCTCCAGCCACACTTGCTATCCGGACCGCACCTCGTCCACACCTCTCTCTATCACCTCTCCGCCGGCCGGACACCTCCTTGATATGTCTGAAAAGAGTTCCAGGAGGGGGTGCCTGCCGGCATTTTCACTTTCTACCCTTACTCTGTCCGTGTCTATGGGCTCGCCGGTTGGTTACCATAGGGCAGATAGGCACGGGCCTTTGACTCAACTCTCCTCATATCTCTTTCCTAGATCTGCCCACTTCGATTTCTCCCAGGCTCACTTCTTCCCCTAACCAGGGTTGTTGTGTTCTTGGGGGGGCTCTTGACCTTTTTTCCTTTTCTCTGACTGGTTCTTGTTGCTGGAACGACCGCTGCTACCACCTTTGCCCGCCTTCCTCACACCCCTGCTGACCGGATACAAGTGCTCCCCTACAGACACCATACAGATCACTACAAACAGACGGCACGGAGAGATCCGCTGCCACCCCGACGCCCCGTCGTCACACACGTCTTGAAGGATGTCCCCAGCCTTCACAACACTTCCTCTGAGACCACTTCACCGCAGAAGACATGTCTTAACCAAAGACTGGGCCGATTTATCGGAGCCTCTCTACAAATGTTGCAGTCCTGCAACCGGTAACCGTCATAAGGTTGCGAACACCCCATACCATACCATACCTCCAGCCACTCGCCCTCCAGCCTTGCCATGCCCTACTCCTCTCCACTGTCCACACCGCTGTGTATAACTTACAGCGTCATCAAAGGTCAGTTGCTCTCATATCATGTCTATGTGGTGTGGGAGCTTAAAAATCCCTTGGGTGGGTAAAAATGTAGGCTCGGGCTTTCTATCGACAAACTGTCTAATGTTGAAGCAGTGTAAATCTTCAAGAAAGAATTGCTGCCCGACTGGGAGAGCAGGTTGTCAGCACCATGACCTGATATCCCACACAGTCATATTATCCTGACACTGAACCAACCAGTCCTTGCCCTCTCCTAATTATGCTGAGCGCCTGGCTATGAAGCGACACATATAAATAAAAAAGTTATTGGTTTGATTCGACCAGGGTTTGAAGCCATGGGTTCCATAACAGATCATAACACCACGCCTACCAAGTGGAGCAAGCTGACCACAGGAAGGGCATTAAATCTGCATAGTCCGATGAAAACATAAAATTTTCAAAACCAAAATAATTATCTAGATTTGATTCTACATATCTAACTTAGATGCTGGTGCACTTGTTAAACATTTATCGTCACGTATAAGGGGATATGAGTCAATTAATAGAACCTGTTACTGCAGAAGCCTATGGCGATAGAGTTTTGGCAAGCTTGCCAAAAAAAAAATTTTAAGCATTTTTTCCCCCTTTTCAAATATCTCAAAATTTTAAGCGTTTTTAAAAAAAAAAGTTATTTAAAAACTAAAAAGTAAAAAGTAAGTTTAAAAAAAGGGGAAAAATAAAACCTAAAGAATTTTTTTTGGTTTATCTTTCAAAGGGAATTCCCCCCCTTTTTTGGTGAAGGGGGAAAAACCCAAAAATGGGCCTTTGTGACTAAGGGAACCCCTTTTTGGGGGGTAAGAAAACCCCAATTCAAATATGGAAAATAATTTCAAAAGGGAAACAGAATAAAAAAAAAGGAAAGGGGAAAGGGGGTTTGTTTAAAAGGGGGCCTCCCAACGGCGTCAAATCCGACGTGTGTAAACTAAACAAATAGCAGTGCTTTCCCCGGCTCACGCCGCTGGTTCCCGGCGCCGACACACTTTCCAACTCCCCGTGTAAACACGGTTCTAAAACGCTTCATATAAATCGCCTTGTCTAGAACGTTTCACAATTCCCCGTGTAAACACAGCTTTACACTCTAACACGATTCCACGAATCGTATCCAGAGGCTTGGTAACAATTGAACGATACTTGCAGCTAGACACTAACGCCGATATTAAATTCTCAGAAGAAATTTTCCTGGTGTAAGTGAGGCGAGATAGAGTGCTCGGGCTTCTGCAGTAAATCAATCATCAATCAATCTATCAAGTAAGGCTATTGTGAGAGTAACGGGGGACAAGCTCTGCGAGCTGCATCTGACAGTAGGCAATGTGTGAACTATTTCTGTGTTAAGTTCTGTTATCCCAGTAAGCAGCATTGACCATATTTACCATGATAATATTTTGTTTTTTTATTCACCCATCGCTTTTACATTGAATATAAAAACATACAATCAAATATGCACCAATGGACACGTATCAAGCACGTATTAGCACACTGGCCCGGAATGCAAAGAGATGTGGGTTCAAGTCCTGCTCTAGGCACAATATTTCCCATTTTCATCACCCCCATGACAGTAGTTTCTTGACGCCGTATCGGCAGCATATTTTGCATAGACCATATTTACAGTAAGAATTGTTTTTTTTTTATTCAACCATCGCTTTTACATTGAATGTAAAAGCATAAATCAATTATGCATCAACAGACACTTATGAAATTAAAAAGCTCACAATTATATAATTTGTGGCATGGGAAATAAAATTACCGATACAAATTAAGTTGTATTATTATTAATTTATAAAATTGGTTTAATAGGCTATATATATATATATATATATATATATATATATATATATATATATATATATAATATGAGGTGGTACAGACCACCTGTCATCAAAGAGGCCAAAATGTGATTTTGGTGATCTATATAAACATTCGGTGTGAATTCTAACCGCAACCCAGCGTCACGGCTCTATTTTGCCAGGGAGTGTGAGTGGCGTGCACAAACCGGAAGGACGCCGCCAATAAGACGCCGCCACGCATGCGCATACACGCAACTTCCGGCGCGGCTGAAGTAAACAGGTGGTAGAAGCGGGGCCGACTGGTGCGCCACCTGTCGGATGGGGCTGGTTAAGGAGGGATGAGATAAGTTTGTTTTATTTAACGACGCTTCTAGAACACATATATTTTTATCATCGGTTATTGGACATCAAACATATGGTCATTCTGACATATTTCTTGGGAGGAAACCCACTGCCGCCACATAGGCTACTCTTGCCAATAAGCAGCAGGGGGTCTTTTATATGCACTTTCCCAAGGCAGGACAGCACATACCACAGCCTTTTATGAACCACTTGTGGACCACTAGTTGGAGAGAGTCGGGATGAGATAGAGGGACGATGGGGAGAAGTGGGGACGTGAGGAGCCTGGTTGGGGGAGAAAGGGTGGGGGAGACAAGAAAGGTGGTGGTGGTGACAAAGGGGGTGGGCGTTGATCGGTGGATGGTTGGTGGAGAAAGGTGGTGGAGTGCGGTGAAAGGGTGGTGGTGGTGAAAAGGTGGTGGTGGAGAAAGGGTGGTGGTGGTGGTGGTGAAAGGGTGGTGGTGGTGAAAGGGGGTTGGTGGTGAAAGGGTGGTCGTGGTGAAAAGGTGGTGGTGGTGAAAGGGTGGTGGTGGTGAAAGGGTGTTGGTGGTGGTGAAAGGGTGTTGGTGGTAAAAGGGTGTTGGTGGTGAAAGGGTGGTGGTGGTGAAAGGGTGTTGGTGGAGAAAGGGTGGTGGTGGTGAAAGGGTGGTGGTGGTGAAAGGGTGGTGGTGGTGAAAGGGTGGTGGTGGAGAAAGGGTGGTGGTGGTGAAAGGGTGGTGGTGGTGAAAGGGGTGGTGGGGTGAAAGGGTGGTGGTAGGTGGTGAAAAGGGTGGTGGTGGTGAAAGGGTGGTGGTGGTGGTGAAAGGGTGGTGGTGAAAGCGTGATGGTGGAGAAAGGGTGGTGGTGAAAGGGTGGCGGTGAAAGGGTGGTGGTGGTGAAAGGGTGGTGGTGGTGGTGAAAGGGTGGTGGTGGTGAAAGGGTGGTGGTGGTGGTGAAAGGGTGGTGGTGGAGAAAGGGTGGTGGTGGTGGTGGTGAAAGGGTGGTGGTGGTGGTGAAAGGGTGGTGGTGGAGAAAGGGTGGTGGTGGTGGTGAAAGGGTGGTGGTGGAGAAAGGGTGTTGGTGGTTGATAAAGGGTGGTGGTGGAGAAAGGGTGTTGGTGGTTGATAAAGGGTGGTGGTGGAGAAAGGGTGTTGGTGGTTGATAAAGGGTGGTGGTGGAGAAAGGGTGGTGGAGAAAGGGTGGTGGAGAAAGGCTGGAGGGAATCATTAGCGAGGGTTGTTTGTTTGTTGTTTGTTGGAGTTTTATATCCTGGCTTCATCTAAGGTCATATCATGACGGGTATCGACTTGTGACAGTGCACACTCATGATGACTTTATATCTACTGGGAGACTAGGCCACCAGTACCGTTACCTGATATCACACTCAGTCACATTATCCTGACACTGAGCTAACCAGGCCTTTCCATGACACTGAGCTAACCAGTCCTTGATCTATCCTAATAATGCCGAGCGCTAGACTAGAAAGCGACAAGTATCAAATTAATAAGTCATTGGTTTGACTCGAACGGGAATCGAACTCCTGACCTTCCAGGCAGGAAGGCTGCGCTCTACTGATTCGGCCACCGCGGTCCGGTCAGGGCGGCTAGCAATGGAGATCAACTGTTAATGTGTGTGGTCAGAAACCATTATTGTCTGCAATGAGGACCACTGAGGCGAAACTAAGGTCGATATGGGCATAGGGATTCAAACCCCATGGCTGTCAAACCTGTAGTAAAAGGCAAGGTTTTAAACATTAATTAAAGCTGCCATAGTCCGATGGTTTGTGTGTTTCTGTCAATTTCTGAGACAAATATATTAGGTTGATCGTTATAATCTACCTTACTTTAGTTTGAAGTAACTTTTATTTTAGCTAGGTAACTTTTGAGATATTCTAAGTGCAAAAATGCTAAACTAATTTCGGCAAGCATGCCACAACTCTGACACCATGTGCTTCTGTGGTAACAGGTTCTATCAAATTTCCTCAGTATCCCCTTCTGTGTAGCGACAAATGTTTGATAAATGCACGCCTATCTAAATCAGATCTATAGAATAGAAGCTAGATAATAGTTTTGGTTTTGAAAATTTGAAGTTTTCCTCGGACTAAGCAACTTTAATGGAATCTAAAATATTGGTATAATGTAGGATTATTTACAAAAATAATATTGGGGTTGAGTTGGTTGGCTATCAATTTAATTGAACTGGGAAAAGCAATGCATACCATGGTGCATACTGGTATATTCGTGCCCCCCCCCCCCCCCCAAAAAAAGCTTTTGATTTGACGCCGCCTCTAGAGCATAGTAATTTTCATCATCGGCTATTGGACGTCAAACATATAGTCATTCTGACATATTTCCTTAGAGAAAGCCCACTGCCGCCACATAGGGTACTCTTTCTGATGAGCAACAAAAGGTTGGTATATTCATGCCAGTCAGGTATTTACTAAAGGATGTTGCACACACACAAAAAAAGGAAAAAACGTGAAGTCAAAGCAGGTTGATCTGAAGAATACGGCATCTTATTAACTACATGTTTGCAACAGCGAATACTTCTTTAGGTCAGTTTCGGAAGTCTTTGGTTTGATGCCAGGGATTGAAGCAACGACCCCCCACAAGCGAGCACTCCAGCAGCCTCCCCATTCAGTTTTAGCACATGTAATCTTCATGTTAGAGCCCTTAACCCCCTCCCCCCACCTTCCACCCCTTCTCCTCAAAGTTGACCTCTCCTCCAGGTCCACCTACCGTTACTCTGCAGCGTTTGCTTCTTTATCAAGTTATATGCATGTATTTCTTTTTTGTGTGAATATAGTTTATTCATTGAATAAAGTCTTTTGTGACCCCTGTGGCACTGGTCTTCCAGCCATGTGACAATAGAGTTATTTACAATATATGTATATGTAGTCTGATATTGTCATCAGCAGCTAGCTCAAGTCAGCTGAAATAACAATATTAATCATTCCAAGACTTACATATGGTATAGTTTGACAATTCACATATAAAAATAGTAGTTATATGTTGTATTCATACATACTTAGATACATACATCTGTATTGATTAGACCTTTACATTACGGAGTGGTTAGGTGGATAGTTTCCATTCGTAGGTTTGTATGCTTACTGTGTTGTGAATTGCATAATTATCATGTTGTTGGAGATAACATTTTGAGATGGAGTCATTCTGTTGTCAATCTAGTTGGTTGGTTGTTGGAGATTTACATCCTTCCAACATCTAAGGTCACATCAGGATGGGTTCTGACGTGTGACAGTGCACATTTATGGCGACTTTATAGTGCTGCCCCACTGGGAAATCAGGCCACCAGCACCATAACCCGATATCCCACTCAGCCACATTATCCTGACACTGAGCTAACCTGTCCTTGCCCTATCCTATTAAAGCCGAGCGTCAAGCTAGGAAGTTACAACTATCAATTTTGTAAGTCATTGATTTGACTTGACCGGGAATCGAACAACCGATATCCCGCACGGGAGGTCTGCGTTCTACCGATGCGGCACCGCGTCTGGTATAGTTTTGGGTCAATAGTTAAAAACCCAGTAAACCCACACTAAGGAACCACAATAATATAGCACCATTACTTTCTTGTTATTATTATTTAATTACCACCTTAAGCAAATAAAGACAGTGTCGACTAGAACATCAACTTGAACGCCTATGCTTTTTACTATTTCATTGCCAACACTTGGGCAGGAAAATGACCCATGCCGGCGACATGACGTGACGTCACCATCACTCACTCACTTATTGCCTGCCTGAATGGACTCAATCACACGTAATGTCCCGGCCGGGAACATCCTGTCAAGGAACGCCAGTTTATTATCAAATGAAATACCCTCCAAAAGTAAACCATTTCTGGGTGAAGGAGAGAAGAAAAAAAAAAACCTGTGGAAGAGGAATAACAAACAGTTTAAAAGGGCGATAAGATGCTGAAATTAGAGCAAGATAAACGTTATGATGAGACTTTTATTATATTTATTTGATATTTGATTTAAATCTATTATTCATGGAAGTCATATCTTATTAAGAACTGATTGAACAAATATAGGTTTTAAGCGGTTGTCACAAATCACCGGATTGAGCAACATATAGAATTGTCTAGTCTGGTGGTGTTTGGGCGTGATAAGTATCAACATGTATTAAAATGTGTCAAAATGTTGCGATATCGGGTCAAAGGCCGCTGGACGAATGGACATGAAACGGACATGAAACGGACATGAAACGGACATGAAACGGACATGAAACGGACATGAACGGATAGCCAATGGACGAAACAAACTCAAACTGGACAAGAACTGTAGACGTCAATCCGGCGGCATCCATTCCAAGTTTTGTGCATGTTCAAAACTTTTACGGACACAAACCGGACTATCAACAGACTTTGTTCGGTTTCTTTCCATTTCCTCCAATCCGATTATGTGTGACAGCCGCTTAAGGTGACAAGGAAGTTACTGTTAAAAGACGAACAACAACCAGATGAAAGGGGACATAAGATGCTGGAATTGGAGCAAGATAAACATGATGTTAATTATAATGAAACATTTATTATATTTCTTTAAATACTTGTTTAAAATCTATTATTCATAAAATCGATATATTATTAAGAACTGATTGGACAAAAGTTTTTAAGGTGACATGGATGTTATTGTTAAGGTGACAAATAAATTATTTCATCGCATTTCTTTCTGATGTCACAGTGCTCTGGCGATGCAGAGCAAAGCATTTGTATGAGGGAGTTATTTAATATATATATTTACTGGCAGCTCCCCTTTCGGGGGCTGAGGGTACTATTACAGGGAGACGCTTATGTGAATTGTGTGTGTGTGTGGGGGAGGGGGGTGGTAAGGGAGTGGGGCTACTCGATATTTGAGAAAATGTACACGTGATGTTTATTATGCTTGAATTTATATCAATTTTAGTCTTGGGTATAAATTTATATAAATCTGTATTGCTAAAGTTGTATAGTCCGATGGGTCTGAGTTTCTGTAATTTTCTGAGATTAGGTTGATCGCTATAATCCACCTTACTTTACGTACAAGTAACTTTTATTTTAAATGGCTAACTTTTGAGATATTTTAAGTGCAAACATGCTAAATTAATTTCACGAAGCATGCCAACACTGTTACACCATAGGCTTATAAATGCGGTAACACGTTCTGGTAAATTGACTCAATATGCCCTTTTATATGATGACAAAATGTTTAAAAGTGCCCCAGCATCTAAGTTAGATATGTAGAATTAATTTTAGATAATTGACTTGGTTTTGAAAATGTTATATTTTCATCGGACTATGCAGCTTTAACCTCCCTTTCCAAACAATATTTGTATAATACCCCTGTCACACTACGACGTAACGAGCGAACGTGAGCCTAACGTGGTGATTTTTCATCATTACATTGATGTACTTTGGATTATGTTATGATGACGTCATAATGATGTCAGACTGACGTCGAGCTACGTCACATTACGTTGTGTTACGTCGAGTTACGTCAAGGTTTTGGACATGTTAAAAAATGTTGACGTAGCTCGAACGTAAGGGTTTACATTCACCGTAGTTTCTGTTCACGTTCAGCAAATGTCAATGACGTTAAACGGATGTTAGGCAAACGCTGCTCACTACGTTCAACTACGTTCCACTATGTTGACCCACATTAAACCGGGTGGAAATGCCCACGCGGCGTAATGGGAACATCAGGGAACGTCAGGAGAACGTCAGGAGAACGTACATTCAACATACGTTCAACGTCTCATGACATATGTAACATCACGTAACGTTCTTCTGGCGATGGAATAACGTTCATAACGTTCCGTGAGCGTAATGACGTTGTCCTCTCTCGTTGAATGACAGTATAACTACGCTTTACCGACGTTACGCTCTCATCCACTACGCTGCATCCACGTTCAACTTGTGCCCAAATTTGCATACTACGCCGAGAAGTTCAACGTTCTTCACGTGTTCCCTACGTTGATGTCGTTATGTCGTAGTGTGAGAGGGCCATTATGCTAGAAGTGCTAATCCATACATATGAGGATATTTACCTGTTATTAACGATGTGGTGTACATGTTTAAGCACTGTTGAATGTTGCCCACAGTTTTCTACATTGGTTTAAAATATTTCCCCCCATTTTCTTTTCATTAAAAATATGAAGAAAGAATTTAATCAAATTCCATTCACTAATTGCTTATGAAGAAAACTGATATATCTCTGTATCAGAATTGAATACAGAAGATGAAGAAAGAATTTGATCAAATTTCATTCGCTAATTGCGTATGAAGAAAACTTATATATATTTCTATCGTAATCGAATACAGAATATGAAGAAAGAATTTGATCAAATTTAATTCGCGAATTGCATATGAAGAAAACTTATATACCTCTCTATCGGAATTGAATAGCAAATATGAAGAAAGAATTTAATCAAATTCCATTCGCTAATTGCGTATGAAGAAAACTTATATATATCTCTATCGGAATTGAATAGAGAATATGAAGAAAAAATTTGATCAAATTCCATTCGCGAATTGCATATGAACAAAACTTATATACCTCTCTATCAGAATTGAATAGCAAATATGAAGAAAGAATTTGATCAAATTCCATTTGCTAATTACTTATGAAGAAAACTTATATACCCCTCTATCAGAATTGGATAGCAAATATGAAGAAAAGATTTAATCAAATTCCATTTCCGAATTGCTTATGAACAAAACTTATAAGTTATATATTTCTCTATCGGAGTTGAATAATAAAAAAAAAGGTTACAATAGCCATTCATACAGGTATGAGGTGTTAGTACAATGATGCCTCATCGGAGCAGTGTGGGGAGGAGGGGAGGGGAGAAGACTGGATAATGATGGGGAGGTATGGATTCTCAATGGGCGTGTCCCTGTTAGCGTCTAATGGACCAGCACTCGATAAACAGACAAACAGAAGGCACCGCTAACACATCTTCGCTCCAATTACTGACTTTCTTAAGATTTAGATCAGGGTAATAGTTTTTTTTCTTTGTTTGTTGGTACATTAGTTGTTTAAGCAGGGGAAATTTCAATTGCGGACGATTGGTCTTCCTCATTCAACTGTTCCTTGCCTTATCCTAATAATGATGAGCACATGGCTAGCAAGTGACAAGTATACATTTCTAAATCATTGCTTTGACTTGACCCGGGTTTGAACCCATGATCCCATGGTCTACCAACACGGGAGACGGACACTCTAACTCATTCAGCCATCTCGTCTGGTTAGTTCTATTCATATACCAGTCTAATTACAACATCGGCGACATACCATTGGAGCAAGCTGCTTTTGAATGGTACATGAGTACAGTTAAATCTCTCTAACCGACCACCTCCACAGATCGACCACTCCCCTATTTCGCTCGCTTTATTTGGGTCCCAAATTATCGCCCATCAAATACCATTGTAATGATAAAAAAAAACTCCCTAAACCGACTGCCTTCCTAAATGGTCCATATAAAGTCGGTCCGATTGTCGGTCGATTTAGAGAGGTTTTACTGTAGTTAGATACAAGATTCACCCCGTACTTACAGAGGGGTGAATGACAACGTAATCTAAATACTGGCAAAAAAGTGCTTTGGTAGGGAACAGAAAGTGGAATTCCTGGGCCGCGTTCAGGCTCCGTCTCGGAGGCACCTCGGCGACGGGCCTGACGTCTTGCTAGTCTGAACGGCAAAGGCAGTTTATTGTCTCAAAAATGGCCACTCCCATAGGCGGCGGCCATTTGCAATTGAAATGCTGCGCTTTGATTGGATGAAACCACTGCATGCGGTGGCCATTTTCGAGGCGCTTTTTGTCTCCTACCTGAAAAGGGAGGT
The DNA here is from genome assembly GCA_030323885.1 of Branchipolynoe longqiensis. NCBI lineage: Eukaryota > Metazoa > Annelida > Polychaeta > Phyllodocida > Polynoidae > Branchipolynoe > Branchipolynoe longqiensis. The sequence continues at coordinate 107,084,419 of CM059188.1, read as the reverse complement.
GTCGCTGAGACGTTGCCGAGACGGACCCTGAATGCAAATAGACCAAAAAGCATCACCGAGACGTCGCCGAGGCGCCTCTGAGACGGACCCTGAACGTGGCCCTGGTTCCAGGATAAAATGGCTACTTATATTGGAAACAGAGTTGGTGAAATGAGAGAGAATGCAAAAAGACAAGATGGCGGCGATAGAACGCTGTCAATTTCACTTTTAAAGTTCATTTAACTTCATGTTTTATTATATTTTTTAACTCAAAAGTAGCGACTGGACATGAAGACGTATATAAAGGATATATTTTGCTTCTTAAATTAAGAATTGATCAGCTCATTTCATTTACCCAGCATGTAGATATTATTTGCATGTTTTTCTAATAGGTTGGCTTTTATCTAGAGTAGTTAGATAAAAGATTCACCCCGTACTTGCAGTAGAGGCTACACGTACGGGGTGAATCTTTTTTCTAATGAGTTGTATGCCATTTAAAATATATTAAAAAAACCTTCCTCGCATTAAGATGCGTCCCTGTATTGGGAGCATTGAGCTGGTAGCCAAGGCGCTCCAGCCCAGTTTAATGAGCAGTTGTCAAGTAAATACAAACATAAGAAGTACCCCGACCGGAGCGCGTGTTGGCCTGCTGGCCCGAAGAACAAAGTTACACAATAATAGCACTCAGTCGTATATCGTCTTTTATCAGTCGGGTGCCTCGCAGGTACCGTTATATTATAATGACACTGAGTCGCGTATCGCATGTCACATATCACCCATACTGGCCTGCACACATATTAAGCAATATAGCAACACAAATGTATATATATAGGTTAATAGCAGACAAGCAATGCAGGTGGACTCCATTACAAATAATATTTGCATAACGAGTTATACAACACATACTTGTTGAGTCACATGTGGCCATTTGCAGGAGTTTGCTGTGGTTGAAGCACAGGCGGGCTGATTGTCATTTTGTGCCTGCCTGTGTGGGACCTTTTGCCTTCCTTGACAATCTGTCTGGTCTCTGGCATAGCTCACCACTCTTTGAATCACTGGGTGTTGGTTGGTTGGTTGCTTGTTGGAGTTTTACATCCTAGCAACATCTAATGTCTCATCAGGATGGGTACCGACTTGTGACAGTGCACACTCATGGTGACTTTACATTGCTGCCACACTGGGAAATTAGGTCGCAGGCACCATAACCTGATATCCCATTCAGCCACATTATCTGGACACTGAGCCAAGCAGTCCTTGGCCTATCCTATTAATGCCGAGCGCCAGGCTAGGAAGCGACAAATATAAATTTAATAAGTCATTGGTTTGACTCGACTGGGAACCAAACTCCCGATCTCCCGAACGCGAGGCCTGCGCTCTACCGATTCGGCTACCGGGCCCGATAGCACAGGGTGTTGTCTTCCTTGAGAACTGGCACAGTTAACCCCGTCCCTTGTCCACGCACTCTTCGATCAGAACCTTCTAGATCAATCGCACCGGAATCAATTATAGCCACACACTACTAGTCAGACAACATTTTTTTTTTTTAAAGAGACAAACAAAAGACAAAGAACAGACACCGGTTGTTTATATCATTTTCACCTGGAGCTATTTCTAGCTTACTTAACACAAATACGTCGGCCGGATTTAGAAAGCCGACATGACCACTTGGGGGGGGGGGGTGCAGGTCGTGGGGGTTGGGGGTTGGGGTGGGGGTGTGGGGGTGGGACGAGGTCGTGTTGGCCAGTGGTGACACGCAATGTCCCGAGGTCTGTTTTATAGTTTATTAACAGTTCACAGAGCAGTTTCACGGAATCGGTTGGTTGGTTGGTTGTTAGAGCTTTACGTCCTGGCAACATCTAAGGTCATATCAGGATGGGTAACAACCCTGCGGATCATCCTGGAACAGTCCTTGGAGTGGAACTCACCTCTCTATGTCAATTTGATTAACTATGAGAAGGCATTTGACAGTGTGGATAGGCAGACCATCTGGAGACTGTTGAGACACTATGGGGTACCGGCAAAGATCACTAACATAATCAGGAACTCATATGAGGGAATGACCTGCAGAGTGGTTCATGGCCAGCAGCTTACCGAGGCCTTCCAAGTGCAAACAGGAGTGAGGCAGGGATGCCTACTGTCACCCTTCCTTTTCCTGTTGGCGATAGATTGGGTAATGAGGACATCAACTGCCCAGAAGAGGAATGGCATCCAATGGACACCTTGGACACAGTTGGATGACCTCGACTTTGCTGATGACCTGGCACTTCTTTCCCACACCCAGCAACAAATGCAGGAGAAGACCACTATCATCGCAACTCACTCAGCACGCCTTGGCGTCACTATACACAAAGGGAAGAGCAAAATCCTCAAAATTAACAATAACAACACAGCCCCATCAGACTAGAGGGAGAAGCACTAGAGGAAGTGGAAAGCTTCACCTATCTTGGAAGTGTGGTCAACAGGCTGGGAGGGACAGATGCTGATGTGAGGGTTCGGATTGGAAAGGCAAGGGCAGCTTTCCATCAGCTGAAGAATGTCTGGGGATCCTCGGAGCTGCGTAGGAACACCAAGATCAGGATATTTAACTCCATGGTAAAGCCTGTTCTTCTGTATGGTGCAGAGACTTGGAGAACAACGGTCACCACCATGAAGAAAATCCAGTCCTTTATCAACACCTGTCTCAGACGAATCCTAAGAGTATGCTGGCCAAACACCATCAGTAACCTGGAGCTGTGGCAGCGAACAGGACAGCAGCCTGTTGAGGAGGAGATCCTTCGGAGACGCTGGAGATGGGTTGGCCATACCCTTCACAAGCCTGCATCCAACACCGCAAGACATGCCCTCTCCTGGAATCCACAGGGGAAAAGGAAGAGAGGCAGGCCAAGAAACAGTTGGCGCCGTGACCTGGAGGCAGATGTGAAGAGGTCTGGCCATACATGGAGACAGCTGGAGAAGATGTCCCAGGACCGGGATAACTGGAGAGCCCTTGTTCGTGGCCTATGCCGAAAGTTAGGCAGTAGGCGTAAGTAAGTAATCAACTTGTGACAGTGCACACTCATGGCGACTTTATTGCGATGCCCCACTGGGAGTCCAGGCTGCCAGCACCATGACCTGATTTCCCAGTCAGTCACACTATCCTGACACTGCGCCAACCAGTCCTTGCCCTATCCTAATTATGTTGCGTGCCTGGCTAGGAAGTGACAAGTATACATTTTTAAGTCATTAGTTTGACTCGACCAGGTTTTGAACCCATGAACCCATGGGTTCAGATCCCCCGATCTCCCGAAAGAGGAGACGGACGCTCAACTCATTCGGCCACCCGGATTTATTTGATAATGACACTCCGGTAGAAATATGATTCTTAGTAGAAGTGGCCTGTGAACTTGTGTTCCTCCGATATTGTCGCATAAAGACAGTGTCGACTATAAAACATCAACTTGAACGCCTGCACTTTTTACTATTTCATTGTCAACATTTGGGCAGGAAAATGACCCATGCCGGCGACATGACATCACATCACCATCACTCACTCACTTAAGTCTTTTGATTAATTGAGTTGGCTGGTCAGTAAGGATAGCCATATTGGTCATACATCGGTAGAGCGCGGGCCTCGTGTGGGAGATCGGGAGTTGTGGTTCCCGGTCGAGTCAAACCAATAACTTTTTTTAATTGTTATTTGTCGCATCCTAGCCTGGTGCACGGCATTAATAGGACAGTGCAACGACTGGTCAGCTCAGAGGTGGGATAATGTGACTGAGTGGGATATCGGGTCATGGTACCAGCAGCCTGATTTCAGAGTGGGGCAGCACTATAAAATCGCCATAAGTGCACACTGTTGCAAGTCAGTACCCATCCTGATATGACCTTAGATGTTGCCAGGACGTAAAACTCCCACAACCAACCAACCAACTAACCAGTGAACTGTTTGGCACTCTCCAAGTAGCGACTTTGTAGCAACCCCCCTCCCTCCCCCCTCCCCCCTGAGCCGCGATTGGCCACGCTCTCAGAGAGACGCTCAGTCGCCAGTAAGGGGACAAAAAAGTCGATCATGTAGGAGCGGGTGCCATCGATCAATGTTATATATACTGGGAGGGGGAGGGGGTGCTCCTTTTTAAACATGGACTTGGGAAGTTTTGTCCCTGCAAGCAAGCACAGGCAATTAACCTGTCTGTATCGGTGGCCAAGTCGCGCACGCAGTGTGGTAGACATTGAGGAGTCAATCGCGGCGTTGTGGTACTAAGGCAACGCCAGCACATCCATCTTGTGTCGACCAGACGGGATGGCCGAATGAGTTAGAGCGTCCACCTCCCATGTTGGTAGATCGTAGGGCCGTAGGTTCGAACGCTGGTCGAGTCAAACCAATGACGTAAAAATTGATACTTGTTGCTTCCTAGCCTGGCGCTCGGCATTATTAGGATAGGGCAAGGACTGGTTGGCTCAGGGTCAGGATAATGTGACTGAGTGGGATATCAGGTCATGGTGCTGGTGGCCTGGTCTTCCAGTGGGGCAGCACTATAAAGTCGCCATGAGTGCACACTGTCACAAGTCGGTACCCAACCTGATATGACCTCAGATGTTGCTAGGACGTAAAACAACAACAAACCAACCATCTTGTGTAAATTGGCAAAATTTGGCTGTGTGCTTTCTGTGATGGCCACCAGAGGCGCTGTAGCTTACAATTTACAAACTGACTCCAGTTGATCAGTGAGATCGCCAGTAGTTCCGGTTAGGGCCGGTGGTGGCGCCACCAGACGCCTTATAAGGAACGGAGGAAATAAATGGTGAGAGCCCAGTGGTATAATAATATAATATAATAATATTTTAATATAATATAATAATGATCCCCCTTCTGCGCCTTTATACTCGCATAATGCATATACATATATGATATATGTATAACCGGACGCGGTGTCGAATCGGTAGAGCGCAGAGTTCCCGTGCAGAAGGTCGGGAGTTTGAATCCAAGCCGAGTCAAAGCAAATGACTTACGACATTGGTACTTTTCACTTCCTAGCCTGGTGCTCAGCATAAATGGGATAGGGCAAGGACTGGTTAGCACAGTACCAGGATAATATGACTATCTGGGATATCAGGCCATGGTGCTGGCAGCATGGTCTCCTAGTGGGGCAGCACTATGGCGTTTCCATGAGTGCAAACGTCACAAGTCGGTACCAGTCCTGATATGATCTTATATGTTGCTAGGACGTTAAACAACAACAAACGAAAAACAAATATACATACGTATAGATATTATATCCGTATAAATATGTATATATGCTTCTCTGGTTAAGCATCTGATTGAGCGCACTCATAACATATTTGTACACGTGTTACAATTTTTAAAATTTAAGCAATAAATAAATTGGGGCACATGTTTACATATTTTATGACTGCTCTTGGCCAAAGACTTAATTGGAAACGAAATGCTATATGGTTCACCCCTTTGTTTATGCTGAGTACCCTCCTCCCTCTCACCACCACCCACCGTTGTGGTAATCAAATACCGTTTCGATGTTGCCAGGACGTAAAACACCAATAGACAACTAATCAAACAAGCCATATCGGCAGAAACTGTCCTGTAACTAGAACCACGTTGCCACTTGTACATTGCACTACCCCAAGTCAGACACGGATCATTAACACCCAAAAAGTTAGTTTTATTTAATGATGCCTCTAGAGCACTCTGATTGTTATCATTGGCTATTGGACGTCAAACATATGGTCATTCTGACATATTTCTTTGGAGGAAACCCACTGCCACCACATTGGTTACTCTTTCCGATAAGCACCAAGGGGTCTTTTATTTGCACTTTCCCACAGACAGTACAACACATACCACAGCCTTTGTTGAACCAGTTGTAGACCATCAGTTGGAACAGAAAATAGCCCAAACTGCAAATGTGTCCACTGAGCAGGATCGATCGGATGATCGACACCTTCATAGGTGGACACTCTACCGCCTGAGCTACGTCTCACTCTAGATCATTAACACCCAGTCACACTACAGCTTGCAATCACCTTGCGATCACTTTGCGACCACTTTTCGCCCACTTTGCGACCACTTTTCTACCACCAGGATGTGAAACCCCAACAAACAAAACCCATTAGTTTGAAACCAATGTAAGTAGGAAGTTTGTGTGCTACAGAAACCGGCCTCACAACGGTTAACAACAACAGCAACTCTGCCCATTCATTCACTAGGAGGAGTTGGTTGTTGGAGTTTTACATCCTGGCAACATTTAAGGTCATATCAGGCCGGGTACCGACTTGTGACAGTGTGCACTCATGGCAACTTTATAGTCCTGCCCCACTGGCAGACCAGGCCACAGGCATCATGACCCAATATCCCACTCAGTCACATTATCCTGACACTGAACTAACAAGTCATTGCCCGATCCTATTAATGCCGAGGATCAGGATAGGAAGCGACAAGTATCAATTTAATAAGTCATTGCTTTGACTCGAACAGGGTTCGAACCCCACGATCTACCAAAACGAGAGACAGACGCACAACTCATTCGGCCATCCCGTCTTGGATGAGTTGATTGGTTGATTGTGACGCCATATCGGTAACAAGGGCCATATTCACGGCGCGTGCTTAAATTTGATTCTGTCATTCCCCTGGGAGGAGAGTGCTAGACTTTCTTTTTGAGCACCAGGTTCAAATAGTTGGACAGGACAATAACTGAGCAGCTGAGAAATGCTAAGCCAGTTCAGATTTGTCATATCTTTCGTTGACTCGCTAATCAAGCCGCCTACTTTGCTTTCTCAGCACTCAGTATTGGATTAGCGAGATTGTCGAACAAATAATTTTGACCCAGATCTGGGAATGGCAGAAATCTGTTCCATGGATGCTTTGGTCGAATAGTGAGTTTTCTAGATTAAATGCGGGGTCAGACTAAATAAATGCCGACTGTATTCTTTAAAATAAAAACAGTTTTTCATGAATTCGACTCTTTTGGAATATGTATGGCAATTGACGGACTGAAAGCTCTACTTAGACACTGACTCAAAGGTTTAATCTACTTTACATAATTTGTATAGAAATAAATCTTTTAATCAACCAGACGCGGTGGCAGAATCTCAGCCGAGTCAATCCAATGACTTATATAATTTGATACTTGTCGCTACCTAGCCTGGCGCTCGGCATTAATAGGATAGGGCAAGGACTGGTTAGCACAGTATCAGGATAATGTGACTTTGTTGGATATCGGGTCATGGCCTCAGTGGCCTGGTTTCCCAGTGGGGCAGCACTGTAAAGTCATCATAAATGCGCACTGTCACCAGTCATTACCCGTCCTGATATGACCTTAGATGTTATCAGGACGTAAAACTCCAACAATCAGTCTTTTAATAATCCACCATGCTGGTTATGCCTCTTTGGAAGTGGTTAGCTCCCTCAGCTTCCTCGATTCCACTTAACTAACCAGACTCGTCTGATTCATTATTGGTTTGTTGGTTGTTGGAGTTTTAGGTACAGGCAACATCTAAGGTCATATCAGGCCGGATACCGACTTGTGACAGTGCACACTCATGATGACTTTATAGTGCTGCCCCACTGGAAGACCAGACCACCAGCACCATTACCTGCTATCCCCCACACTCACATTATCCTGACACTGAGCCAACCAGTCCCTTCCCTATCCTAATAATGCCGAGCGCCTTGCTAGGAAGCGACAAGTAAAAAATGTTCCGTCATTGGATTGACTCGACCAGGGTTTGAACACATGAGTTCGAATCCCACGATCTCCCAAAATGGAGAGTCGGACGCTCAACTCATTCGGCCATCCCGTCTGGTCATAGATTCATGATGGTAGCATATCTAGCCCGGTGTGTTAGGGAGCTGGGGTAAGGGTGGGGTAGTCAGGTGGCGGGCTGAGATTTATAGTCCATAATAGTATCACGAATACCCACTATATGAACCGATCAGTGGAATTAATCGGTAAACTGTTGTTGTCCCCTCCCCCCCTGAAATAGCATAGCGCCTTTCCGATTGGCCCTCGACCGGAAGTGGCAACGCGTAGTTTGCGTGCGCAACAGGTGCCCACGCACCCGGAAAGTGGACTGGGCAAACCGCCCTGACCAAATATAGTGAATTAGTGAATTGTTAATAGAGCAATTTAATCACGTCAAAACAATGCGAGAGAGAGAGAGAGTGGGAGAGAAAAAAAGTCGGTCACCTGAATGGTTTCCTGTTTTGGCAATCATACTAAAAGCCAACAGGTTGATGGATGGGATGTTTACAAATAACAACAGCAAAGTGTCCGGAGTGAATCCAAGTTCAGAATGAGGCTCGGAGACATTCATAATCGCTCACCTTCCATCCACCACTCGAGTTAGTGCAGTGTGATGTATATTTTAATACACGGGGAACAGAAAAGTAGGAAGCAAGAGGTGGGAATAACGCAACTTTATTTTCATGACAGGCAGGGTAACTGGCTCACTAGTGCAGCTCTACTCAATGCAGCTGTGAGTGCCCGGTAGCAAGCCCCGACATGCAAGTGAAGTTATGGTAATTAATAATAGTGTGGTGGTCTGCACTGACCTCTCAGGCAAGTAACCACATAGACAGGTAGGCGTGGGGAGTGTATTGATATCAGGGAGCCTAGGTGGTGTAATGGTTAGCACACTGGCCCGGAATGCAAAGAGATGTGGGTTCGAGTCCCGCTCTAGGCACAGTATTTCCCATTTGCATCACCCCCACGACACTGGTTGCCGTGATCAGGATCCTGTACAAGCTTTGCGCTGTATGGTTGTTGAACCTACCCTGTGTATGTATGTGTTAGTGCATTGCCTGTATGTATGTAATTGTAAGCATTACAAGACTTACAATTCCAGGGGGACGAGTGTGGTGGTCTGCACTGACCTCTCAGGCAAGTAACCACATAGACAGGTAGGCGTGGGGAGTGTATTGATATCAGGGAGCCTAGGTGGTGTAATGGTTAGCACACTGGCCCGGAATGCAAAGAGATGTGGGTTCGAGTCCCGCTCTAGGCACAGTATTTCCCATTTGCATCACCCCCACGACAATAGGCACATGAGAAATAAATACATTTTAATCACAAGTCATCAATCAATCATTAATCAATTATCAAAGAATCATCAAAGAATCATCAATCATCAAATCTACATCAATGCAGACATTTCAATAATATGAGTTTCAATTTTTTATCAGGTCAATTTTTCAGTTTTTTGTTCATTTTGTGTTGCTGCTACGGTGGACCGTGTGCGAGTGGCTATTCCGAGGCTCGCAGGGGCGAGTCTGGGGTTGGGGTTTTGAGGTTGAAGTTGATTGGTCGAGGGGGTTTGTGGGGTTGGCCAGTGGGGTGGCTTGTTGGTGTGAGTGGCAGGTGGGATGGGCTACTTACCTGTTCTCTGCACCCCCCGCAATGACAGCAAATGAGCGCCACCCACTCATTTAAACCTATTATTATTATGAGTGGAGAGGTGCTGTCAGGCCTGGTTCTATGAGTCCTCCCCAACCAGGAGCACCCCCCTCCCCTCCCCTCCCCTCCTCTCCAGCGACGCCCACTCCCGCTGGGTCCTAGGGGGCGCCACCTGCCACTCGGCCAGACGCTGCTAATCGGGCGCGGTGTCCGAATCGGTAGAGCGCGGCCTTCGCGTGCGGGAGGTCGGGAGTTCAGTTTCCGTTCGAGTCAAACCAATGACTTATACAATTGATACTTGTCACTTCCTAGCCTGGCGCCCGGCATTAATAGGATAGCGAAAATACTGATTATTAGCTCAGTGTCAGGATAATGTGACTGAGTAGGATATCGGGTCATGGTGATGGCTACCTGATTTCCCAGTGGGGCAGCACTATAAAGTCACAATGAGTGCACACTGTCACAAGTCGGTACCCATCTTGATATAACCTTAGATATATGCAGGTGAATGAATGCCCCCCAAATGTGACGTGGAAGTCACGTGACCAACCAGAGGTGTGCTGTAATAAAGTGAGTATCTAACCAGAACTCAACGTGTCGACATCCATACTTTACAGTTAGGACTCCTTCACATTCCTTAAGGCTACATAGTCCAATTGTTTTGAGCCTCTGCCATTTCTTTCGTAGATGACCAGATTGGATGGCCGAATGAGTTGAGCATCCGTCTCCTGCTTAGGTAGATTGTGGAATTCGGACCCACAGGTTTAAACACTGATCGAGTCAAAGCAATGACATACAAATTTATACTTGTCGCTTCTTAGCCAGGCGCTCAGTATTATTAGGATAGGGCAAGGACTGGTTGGCTCAGTGTCAGGATAATGTGACTGAGTGTGATATCAGGTCATGGTGCTGGTGACCTGGTCTCCCAGTCATACACTGATTTGGTCTCCCAGTGGGGCAGCACTATAAGGTTGCCATGAGTGTGCTCTGTCCCAAATCCTTACCTGTCCTGATATGACATTAGCTGTTGCCAGGACGTAAAACTCCAACAACAAACCAACTAATCCTGCTTTTAAAAGACCATAATAATTCGTGGAGGGATTTCAGTGTACATCCATTACACACATATTCGCCTTCCTGAAGTATCCAGATGCTAGACTCAGCTTAGAGATATTATCCTGCCCCTGAGCCCCACTGGGAGACCAGGCCGCCACCACCATGACCTGATATCCCACTCAGTCACATTATCATGACACTGAGCCAACCAGTCCTTGATCTATCCTATTAATGCTGAGCACCAGGCTATGTAGCGACAAGTATCAATTGATTTTTTTCTTCTTTTTTTCTTGAAGATTTATACTGCCTGTCATGGATAAGTCTGACTAGACTTGTTTTCACCATTAAACAGTTTGGCGATAGAAAGCCCGAGCCTACACTTTTACCGACCCAAGGAATTTTTAACCTCCCACACCACATAGACATGGTATGAGAGCAACTGGCCTTTGATGACGCTGTAAGTTATCCACAGCGGTGGAAATCCAAATTGGCAGAGGTGGGGGCACGGGGAATCGAACCACCGACCCTCAGATTAGGAGTCTGAGCAGAAAAAAGTGAGACACTCTAACCACTCCGCCACAGAGAACACCACTGGTGTGCTGGAGGAATTACAATCTGGACAGTCTCGGGTTTAATATGTAGGTTTATTTATTACATACCTGTCAGTAATTAGCAAATTAGCAGCAGTCAGTGCACACCTAGTTGAGGTGTTTTCGTGCCGCATCAATGTATGTCGGACAGTCGTGAATATAGGGTATTCACGTGACGTCATCAACCGGATGCATGGCCATTGTGGCGATATCAAACAGTAAACAACCCATAGGTTGAAATGCAGAACACTAACTTTATCAAATTAATATAATCTTTTGGGTAAACATGTTTTCTATATGTGTACCAAGCGATCTGTTTCTAGGTGGTGTGGTTTTAGAGATATTTTACTTTGTCTGTATGAAGATTGCTCACGACCATTGACAATGCCTTGAGTTTGCCGGTACGTGCAGTGCAAAACATTAGTTTTATTCAAAATTAATAGAAATCCAGAACCCTAACCATATCAATTTAATATAATATTTTTGGTAAACATGTTTTCTATATGTGTACCAAGCGATTTGTTTCTAGGTGGTGTGGTTGTAGAGATATTTCACTTTTTCTGTATGAAGATTGCTCACGACCATTGACAATGCCTTGAGTTTGCCGGTACGCAAAGTGCAAGAAATTAGTTTTATTCAAAATTAATAGAAATCCAGAACCCTAACCATATCAATTTAATATAATATTTTTGGTAAACATGTTTTCTATATGTGTACCATGCGATTTGTTTCTAGGTGGTGTGGTTGTAGAGATATTTCACTTTTTCTGTATGAAGATTGCTCACGACATTGACAATGCCTTGAGTTTGCCGGTACGCACAGTGCAAGAAATTAGTTTTATTCAAAATTAATAGAAATCCAGAACCCTACCCATATTAATTTAATATAATCTTTTTGGTAAACATTTTTTCTATATGTGTACCAAGCGATTTGTTTCTAGGTGGTGTGGTTTTAGAGATATTTCACTTTTTCTGTATGAAGATTGCTCATAGCCATTGAGTTTGCAGTGTTACAGTGTTTATTATTGTGGTTACTATCGCCACGATGGCCGCACTTCCGTTTAGCGTGACGTCAGTGCATAGCATAACAAGAGAGAAGGCGTGTCGTGGGGGAAAGCACCAGGCATTATCTGGGTGATTACCACGGCAAACTCAGTTGTGAATTAGGTCACAAACTGGGTCAGCAGCTGACTTAGTTCTGGCGAAATGCAAACGTATATTAACTTTTAAGCCGAAGACAAATCTGAGAAATTAATATGATAATAATTAACATAAATTAATATGAGAGTAATTAGCATAAATATATTTCTATACTACAGAACAAACCAATAGTCAAGAGATCTTGACTTACAAACACAAACATAACAACAACTAAAGCCTGTTATGTAAATGTAAAATGATTTAATGTACCTCATACTTACTGCATTGTGTACACATTACTGGCACTCGGGCAGGGATGAACGAGGAAGCAGAGCTGGGAATGACATAACTTTATTTTCATGACAATCTCGTCCAACGGCGGTCTCGTTTACAGTATTTTATCGTTTGAGCATGCCCGCAGGCCAGGTCTGGCATGAACACGAAGTTATGCGAGTAGAATAAATGTAATGGTAAAGAACATATGTACAAATTGTTTTTATGAACGTAACATTTCATGAGGTGATGGAGGTAGATCACCATATATGCAGGCAATATATCTGAGTACATCACAATATAGCAAACCAATATATATATAGACAATATATGATGGTAATAATTTGAGTGAGTGAGACGACTAACAGGAGAGGTTATCCTATTGATAGTTTTAGGATAAAGAGGGGAGGTGCTTTTTGTATCATTACCTGTTTTTTGTTTTTATTTGTCTCGTAGTGTTTTTATTTATATCGAGACAAGGTAGTGGGTGGGTGGGTTGCTTTTGCGTGGAGGTGTGTAGGTGCCGAGCGTCAGTGGAGGAGTGAGGAGGTGTGCGCGACACGGAGTCGGGGGAAGAGTGAGGGAGGGGCCTGTGATTGGGTGGAGAGGATTAGCCCATCAGTGGCAGTGGTGGGGTGGTGATTGACAGGTGGGCGTGGCTGCTTCACTGAGCTCCCCCTGCCCCCAGCAATGACAGCAAACGACCACCTCCGTGGTCGTTTAACTCGATTAATATCAGAATCTACTTCGCATTTCAAGACACTATATAAACCATGTTAAAAAGAACGTGTGTAAATACCAAGATACTTGTAACACATACAGCCGGAAGACCACTGCTATGGCACTGACAAAAGATTTACATGAATAAAATTCATTTACCAACAAAACAAAAGATGGAGAAAGGATTGGTGAACTGAGTGCCTCACTTTTAATGTCCATTTTTACATATTGTATATGACCTTCTAGTCCTGGCTATGTTATGCTAATGGTTTGTGTGTGTGTGTGGTAAATGTGTTTATTCTGTTGAAGAAGTTCTTTTGTCAGCGCAGAAATACTGGAGGATATGTTTTAAAGCTAGGATTCCTTACACGCGGTATGCGGCATGCGAATGCGGCATGCGGCATGCGAACGGGTTGGGTCCTTTCACCCACACCCACACCCACACATGTCAGGTTTCTCTACCACTGTTTTCTATGGCAAATGCAGCACCATTCGCATTCGCATGCCGCACCGATGGCTACATGGACTGATTCAGTTGCCTCATTCGCATTCGCATTCGGACGCATGGAATCACCCCCATTGACTTAAGCTAGGATTCCTTACACACGGTATGCGGCATGTGGCATGTGGCATGCAAATGGGAAGATTCCTTCTACACAGTATGCGGCATGCGGCATGCGGCACACGACTGGCTATATCTAAAAAATAAAAATAAACAAGTATACTCCATACTGCACTGTACATGGCGTAATATGGCATGTATATCTATGTAACTCTTGGTATGTCACCTGGAGGTTCCTACCTTTATAATTACCAAATTATAGATAAGTATTCATATTTTTGTGGCTCTGGTAGCATTTTTACCAACCCGAACCCTCACCACCACCACTACCATATGTTTCCACTCAGAAGCCTTGTGCGTGACCGTTCCGTAATGCTCAGTCGCCTCTCCTAGTGTTAAACTAATGGACAAAACAGACTCAGGTTTCTATTCACACCCTGCATGCCGCATACCGCATGCCGGACCGATCGCTACAGGGACCGATCGAGTTGTCGCATTCGCATTCGCATTCGCATACCGCATGTAAGGGTTGCAGCCCATTGACTTCAAGGTGTTTCGATTCTTTGCCGCATTCGCATTCGCATGCCGCATACCGCATGTAAGGAATGTAGCCTTAAAGCAACATAATCATATATCTTTTTTTAGGAGGTACAGGTGGTAGCAGCTCCGAAAGTGCTATTTTGTGCACAGTATGTTGACGTTCAGCTCATTCCACAAGTAAAGAATGATCATGTTTTGCTTAGCGAGCGAGTGCATGAGTGAGCGTGTGAGTCTCTGAGTGAATGAATGAATGAGTGAATGAATGAATGAATGAGTGAGTGAATGAGTGAGTGAGTGTGAGTGGGTGAGTGAATGAATGAGTGAATGAGTGAGTATCTGACAGCCTGAAGGAGTGAGTGAATGAATGAGTGAATGAGGAAGTGAATGAGTGAGTGACTGAATGCGGGAATGAGTCAGTGAGTGAATGTGGGAATGAGTCAGTGAGTGAATGAGTGGGTGAGTCAGTCAGTGAGTCAGTGAATGAGTGCATGGCTGTGTGAGTTAATGTGTGGATGAGTCAGGGAGTGATTGAGTGAATTAATGGGTGAATGAGTGAGCCAGTCAGTGAGTGAGTGTGTCAATGAGTGAGTGATTGAGTGAGTGATTTGGTCAGTGAGTGAGTGAATGAGTGAGTGAATAAGTGAATGAATGAGTAAGTAAGTGAATGGGTCAGTGACTGAAGGAATGAGTGAGTAAATGAGTGAGTGAATGAGTGAGTTAATGAGTGAGTGAATGAGTGAATGCATGAGTGAATGAATGTGTGAGTAAGTGAGTGTGTGAATGAGTGTGTGTATGACTAATTGAATGAGGGAGTGAATGGGTAAATGAGTGAATGAATGAGTGAGTGAATGAGTTAATGAGTGAGTGACTGAATGAATGAGTGTGCGAGTAAATGAGTGAGGGAATGAGTGAGTGAATGCGTTAATGAGTGAGTGACTGAATGAATGAGTGTGCGAGTAAATGAGTGAGTGAATGAGTGAGTGAATGAGGTAATGAGTGAGTGACTGAATGAATGAGTGTGTGAGTAAATGAGTGAGTGAATGAGTGAGTGAATGAGTGAGTGAATGAGTGAATGCATGAGCAAATGAATGTGTGAGTAAGTGAGTGTGTGAATGAGTGTGTGTATGACTAATTGAATGAGGGAGTGAATGGGTAAATGAGTGAATGAATGAGTGAGTGAATGAGTTAATGAGTGAGTGACTGAATGAATGAGTGAATGAGTAAATGAGTGAGTGAATGAGTGAGTGAATGAGGTAATGAGTGAGTGACTGAATGAATGAGTGTGTGAGTAAATGAGTGAGTGAATGAGTGAGTGAATGAGTGAGTGAATGAGTGAGTGAATGAGTGAATGCATGAGCGAATGAATGTGTGAGTAAGTGAGTGTGAGAATGAGTGTGTGTATGACTAATTGAATGAGGGAGTGAATGGGTAAATGAGTGAACAAATGAGTGAGTGAATGAGTTAATGAGTGAGTGACTGAATGAATGAGTGAGTGAGTAAATGAGTGAGTGAATGAGTGAGTGAATGAGTTAATGTGTGAGTGACTGAATGAATGAACGAGTGAGTGAGTAAATGAGTGAGTGATTGAGTGAGTGAATGAGTGACTGAATGAATGTGTGAGTAAGTAGGTGAGTGTTTGAATGAGTGTGTGTATGACTAAGTGAATGAGTGAGTAAATGAATGAGTGAATGAGTGAGTGAATGAATGTGTGAGTGAGTAAGTGAGTGCATGACTGAGTGCATGAATGAGTGAGTGAATGGGTGAGTGAATGGGTAAATGAGTGAATGAATGAGTGAATGAGTGAGTAAATGAGTGAATAATGAGTAAATGAATGAGTAAATGAGTGAGTGAATGAGTGTATGTTTTAGTGAATGAATGTGTGAGTAAGTGAGTGCATGAATGAGTGTGGGTATGACTAATTGTATGAGTGAGTGAATGGGTAAATGAGTGAATGAATGAGTGAGTGAATGATGTAATGCATGAGTGAATGAGTGAGTAAATGAGTGAGTAAATGAGTAAATGAATGAGTGAGTAAATGAATGAGTGAATGAGTGAATGAATGTGTGAGTGAGTAAGTAAGTGCATGAATGAGTGTGTGAATGAATGAGTGAGTGAATGAGTGAGTGAGTAAATGAGTAAATGAATGAGCAAATGAATGAGTGAGTAAATGAATGAGTGAGTGAATGAGTGAGTATGTATGCGAGTCGTAGGCTAAACTAGCTGGATAGAGAGAATGCAATTGTTAGTAAAGCAGGGCCTTCACCAACAGGAACCACTTTATTTACTACGCCCCCCCCCCCCCCCCAAACACACACCCACTACCTGTCTGGGGAGATCATGTCGACACACCATTATCCAAACAGAGTGGCGTTAATCGACGCCCCCGCACGGCGGGTTGGGACGCCGCTATAAATACCAGTCCTATCTGGGCAACTTCTAACTATGCAGATCGCGTCAGTGTGGAGCGCTTTCATTTCACAACATCTCGCTGCATCCTGTGGGGGCGGTACTTCACTCAGGCAGTAGAGTGTCCACCTGTGAAGGTGTGGGGTCATCCCATTGAATCCTGCTCAGTGGACCCATTTGCAGTCTGGCCTTTTTTCCGGTCCAACCAGTGGTCCAGAACTGGTTCATCAAAGGATGTGGTATGTGCTGTCCTGTCTGTGGGAAAGTGCATATAAAAGATCCCTTGTTACTTATTGGAAAGAGTAGCCTATGTGGCAGCAGCAGGTTTCCTCCACAAAGAAATATGTCAGAATGTCCATATGGTTGACGTCCAATCGCTGATGATAAAAATCAATGTGCTTTAGAGGCGTCGTTTAATCAAACCAACTTTTTTTGTGGGCATGTGTGGCTGGCGCATCTAGCTTCCTTCGAGGATTCTGTTGCGGAAGGTCGGGAGTTCGATTCCTGGCCGAGTCAAACCAATGACTTATAAAACTGATGCTTGTTGCTTCCTAGCTTGGTGCTTGGCATTAATAGGATAGGGCAAGGACTGGTTGGTTCAGTGTCAGGATAATCTGACTGAGTGGGATATCGATCGATTGATTGGCATGGTATTCCTTTCTCGGTGCTGAAAATGCTTAAAAAGTGCACCAATATCTTAAGTGTTATGTGTAGAATCAAACCTAGCTACAGTATAACCCCCTTAAACCAAACTTGAAGGGACCCTAGAAATTTGTTTTGATTAACCGATCATTGGTTTAACCGAGCTTTGGCTTCGACTTTGACTTGGCTTTGGTAAAAATGTGGGTAATATACAATGTATGTGGACACTTTGATTTTTAATTTTTTTTTTAAATGTATATATAGTATAACCCCGCTAAACCAAGCTCGGTTAACCCAAATGATCGGTTAATCCAAACTCTTTTCGGCGGCCTGGCAAAATACCTCCATTTATCATATACAAAAGTTGGTGGGGTCTCAGATGACCTCAAAACCACATGAAAGTTTGATTTAACAGTACTGGAAGTGGCCTGGGATCCGACGATTTTGTTTGGATTAACTGATAGTTTGGATTAACCAACTTTGTTTTAACCAACTTTTTTATATGAGAAATGGTAGGATTTTGCCGGGCCGCCGAAAAAAGTTTGGATTAACCGATTGTTTGGTTTAACCGAGCTTGGTTTAACGGGATTATACGGTAATTGTTTTGGTTCTGAAAATTTGATGCTTCATCAGTCTTAGAGGTTCCTTACAAGTGATTACAGATTCCGCTCATTATAGAACAAATCAAATTTCAATTTGACAAAATAGGGGGTGGGTGGGGGGGGGGGGCACATCTAGAATAGTGTCGATCTGCTTGTTGATTAATAATACTATCCATTTATGAAACTAAGCATCTGTGCGTCCACCTCCCTCTATGTTCTATCCACAAGAACATGGCTGACACATTTCTTGAGAAATATACAACATGCAGTGGTTCAAAAAGAGCTTTGGGATTATTTTGAAATAAGAGCTCAATTGCACAAGTTAATGACTAACACTTGACGCTTACTATCAATAAAATATCTGGGTTAATATGTATTTTATTCTTTAAAATGATTTTTATGAAGTCATGAAAAGAATAAATGTTGCCATGCTATACCTCAGTAAATAGCACTCTAACTTAAAGGTGCATAGTCCGATGGTTTTGAGATTTTATCATTTTCTGAGATAAATATATTAGGTTGGTCATTATAATCTATCTTAGTTTAATTTGAAGTAAATTTTATTTTAAACTGCTAACCGTTGAAATATTTGAAGTGACAACACGCCCAATTAATGTTGGCAAGCTTGCCAAAATTCTGACACCATAGCCTTCTGCAGTAACGGGTTCTTTCGGCTGTCTCACTATTCCCTTCTGTGTGGCGACAAATGTTTAATAAGTGCACTGGTATCTAAGTTAGATATGTAGAATCAAATTTAGATAATTGTTTTGGTTTTGAAATGTTCATGTTTTCATCGGACCATGCAGCTTTAATGAAGTGGGTTTATTATGAATGGAATGGGTTTATTATGAAATGGGTTTATTATGAATGAATGAATTGGTGATTTCAACTATCGGTAGCTTTGACGACGATTTCGTGTTCGCTAATGTCATTGGGGTGATTAAAATGGAAAATATTGCACATAGAGCGGGAATCGAACCTGCATCTCTTTCACTCCACACCGGTGTGCTAACCATTACACCACATAGGCTCCCTCACGTCACCACACAACCCATGTCTACCTGTCTATGTGGCTCCTTGCCTGAGAGGTCAGTGCAGACTACTACACTCGTCCCCCTGGAATTGTAAGTCTTTTAAATAGTCATTTAATTCTTACACTTACATACATATACACACAGTAGGTTCAACAACAACATTGTGTCGAGCTTGTACCTGATCCTGGTCAAGACAACCGGTGTCATGGGGGTGATGAAAGTGTGAAATATTGCCCCTAGATCTGGAATCGAAGCCGCATCTCTTGTATTCCGGGCAAGTGTGCTAACCATTACACCACCTAGGCTCCCTGATGTCACCACCCCACTCATGCCTACCTGCCTATGTGTCTCCGTGCCTGAGAGGTCAGTGCAGACTATTACACTAATTTTGAAGGTCTTTGAGGGTTCTTTTCAACAGTAAGACTTGCCACTTCCGGTGCAGCCTACAACGGGACGCTTTTCCAGGAGTTCAACCCCCCTGCAACCCCCCTGCAACCCCGTCCCCCCACCCCCCCCACCCACCCGACATATACACAGCTTCCTGGAACTCGACCAGACGGGATGGCCGAATGAGTTGAGGGAGGTCTCCCGTTTTAGTAGATCGTGGGATTCGAACCCTGGTCTAGTCAAACCAATGACTTCAAAATTTATACTTGTCGCTTCCTACCCTGGCGCTCGGCATTATTAGGACAGGGCAAGAATTGGTTGGCTCAGTGTCAGCATAATGTGACAGTGTAGGATATCAGGTCATGGTGCTGGTAGCCTGGTTTCCCAGTGGGACAGCACTATAAAGTCACCATGAGCGTGCACTGTCACAAAGTCGGTACCTGTCCTGGTATGACCTTTGATGTTGCCAGGACGTAAATCTCTAACAACCAACCTACCAACTTCCTGGAACTCAGTGCCCCTCCCATACATACCCGACTTGGAATTTTACGTCCTGGCGACATCTGAGATCATATCAGGATGGGTACCGACTTGTGACAGTGCATACTCATAATGACTTCATAGTGCTGCTCCACTGGGAATTCAGGCCACCAACACCATGACCCAATATCCCACTCAGTCATATTATCCTGGCACTGAGCTAACCAGTCCTTTCCCTATCCTATTAATGCCGAGCGCCAAGCTAGGAAGTGACAAGTATCAAATTTGTAAGTCATTGGTTTGACTCAACTGGTAATCGAACTCCCCATCTCCCGCATGGGAGGGAAGCCTGCGCTCTACCGATTCGGTCACCGCGTCCGGTACTCGACTTAAAGTGTCGGCGGCTATCCTTTGCTACCCGTCACTCAACCTTCTCAGTGAAAAAGAACTTTTTCAATGCAGATCTACGGCGCGTGAGAGCACTTCCGGTTCAGCAGACGAAATTTGGTACTACTGTAAAACCTCTCTAAATCGACCGACCTTGGGACTGACATTAAGTGGTCCATTTACGGAGGTGATGGGATTAGGGATATGGTTACAATGTGCATTGTTGGGACCCAGAAAAAGCGATTGATATAGGGGAGTGGTCGATCTGTGGAGGTGGTCGGTTAGAGAGGTTTTACTGGATATGTCAAAGCGATGGTTGAATAAAAAAACACACAATTATCGCCGTGAATATGGAATATGCTGCTGACACGGCGCAAAGAAACCACAAATCATTAAATCAATCAATTGAAATTTGGTCGGAGCAGACGATAATGTGAAGTTGGGGGTCGTCCATCATTTTGCACGCTATGGGTTAGGCGTCAGCACCTTTAATAACAGGGCACTTTAGCAGTGTCAGCATTGCCAGCAACATGGCGTTTCCATGTAACAAAGGTAAGGATGAGTCAGATATGGCAGCACCTGTTTTTGGGCGCATTTGTATTGAGTATGTGCCGTTCTATAACTACAGTAAAACCTCTCTAAATCGACCGACCATGGGACCGACTTTAAGTGGTCCATTTCGGGAGGTGGTCGGCTTAGAGAGTTAGAATATTCTTACAATGGTATTTTGGGGACCCAAATAAAGCGATCGATATAGGCAAGTGGTCGATGTGTTTAGGGGTCTGTAAAGAGAGGTTTTACTGTAGTTGTTCCCTCCATTAGCTGTATAGGAAAATGACACGCCGGAATCTGTGTTCCATGTGTACATATATATCTACACACGGATATATATATATATATATATATATATATATATATATATATATATGAGACTGTCTCAAAAGGTGCTAAGCAATATGGGACAAAACTGTGTCCATTGTAATGATCAACATACTATCTGCTTATGCATTTGCTCAGGATAAACTGATTTGTTTTTTACAAGGTGTTTCATAATCCCAATAGAATACATATTGTTTGGAAGCAAATGTTCTTGTGTTTTCAGTGTAACCGTTTCTGTGCTGTTTTGTGTCAATCATTCAATCAATCAATAGTTCCGTCCTCTGGTCGAGGGTTGGATGCAATGGTTCTCCACTTGTCCCGATGTTGTGCTGTTCTGATAGACTGTGAATAATTCAAGCCTGTCCACTGTGAAATATTTGTAAACCATGATGTTCTTGGTCTCCCTCTCCCTCTGCTGCCATTCACCATTACAATGGACAAACAAAAGAAGAGTTATCACCTTTTGAGACAGGCTCATATATGTATATATATATATATATATATATATATATATATATATATATATATAACTAGGTGCTCTGTAATGTATTGTGCAAATATAAATAGTACTGGATGAAAAATATGTATTCTCAGGTTATCCCATCTCGATGTATATCTGTGATGTATAACATATCATACGAGTATGAATTGTAGGGGAACACGTGGGCTACTTTATTATTATTCCTCCACATATATATATATATATATATATATATATATATATATATATATATATATTGTAATTGTCCCAATAGCCACGTACTGCACCAGTTCAGACACATGGATGCGCGTCTATTCAAAGTTAAGGAATTTCATGGATTTGTTTTGTCGTGTCTCTGAAATAAAGTGGGATTGTCTAATTTTATGTGCATTCAGTCTGAATATGATTGTAAATTTTGATTTGTTTTTGTCGTGCCTCTGAAATAAAGTCAGATTATCTTATTTTATGTGCGTTCAGTCTGAATATGAGGGTAAATTTATGTCTGCTTTCAATCTTGAAATAGTGGCTGTGCTTCTATTGGGCAGCGTGCTTCTATTGGGACATATACGGTATGTATACACATATATGTACTATATAATTTACTATGTGGATATAAATAATGACAGCCCCTTAATGTTTGTCTCTAACCTCCTTAACCTCCGTTTCTGTGCTGTTTTGTGTCAATCATTCAATCAATCAATAGTTCCGTCCTCTGGTCGAGGGTTGGATGCAATGGTTCTCCACTTGTCCCGATGTTGTGCTGTTCTGATAGACTGTGAATAATTCAAGCCTGTCCACTGTGAAATATTTGTAAACCATGATGTTCTTGCTCTCCCTCTCCCTCTGCTGCCATTCACCATTACGGAACAGGCATTCTCTCCTCCCCACCTCCTCTACATCGTGAGCCAACTGTCACTCTGCTCACTTTCAATGTATATATATATATATATATATATATATATATATATATATATATATATATATACTGACACTGCCAAGGCAGCGGGACAATAATTTAGTGCGGACCTAAGTGACGGTCTCGCCACCTACGGCGATTGGACTAACTAGCGCGAGGTTTCAGTCATTGCGAAAATATGTTTTATTAATCAACTACTTCTTACATCTATTTAAAAAAAAAACTAATGCAATGGATTACTTTTCCCCTTTTTCAATGAATGACTCTAGTACATCATTTTATACAAATTCGTCCCGTCTTATTTATTGCGTATCGTGTCATATTCGCATGTATGGATGTGATAATATGGATGTATGGATAATATGGATGTGATTGCCATGCGATTCATTCATTTTCCTACAAATTCTAAAAGCCTATACATTGCCATAAAGCACACGCTCTAAAGGCCACCGGACGCGGTGGCCTAATCGGTAGAGCGCAGACTTCTCATGCAGAAGGTCGGGAATTCGAATCCCGCCGAGTGAAACGGATGACTTATCAAATTGATACTTGTCACTACCAAGACCTGGCACTTGGCATTAATAGGATAGAATAAGGACTGGCTGGCTCAGTATCAGGATAATGTGGCTGAGTGGGACATCAGGTCATGGTGTTGGCAACCTCCCAGTGAGGCAGCACTATAAAGCTGCTGTCACGGGTGTACACCGTCACAAGTCTGTACCCGTCCTGATTTGCATCTAGAATGTTCTAAAATTGAATACAAGTCTATTCCCGTCCTGAGATGACCTTAGATGTTACTAGGACGTATAATAGAACCAAACAAACAAACGCCCCAGCGAGAAAGGATCTTTGGTGGATACTCCTCCCTCCCCCCATTATATTTCAGTGGCACACGCTGTTGATTTAATGCGGGTCCTATGTCAGTGAGAATGCTTTTGCCATGATGTCTTTGTATGCATTGGCATAAGGCAATAAATCTGTATAAACACTTAGCGCTTTCACTAAAAATAAGGTGTGCCGTGATGTCATCAGTTTCCTGCTCAAATGGGGTTTTACGTCCTAGCAACATCTGGAATCATATCATGGTGACCAGACGGGATGGCCGAATGAGTTAGAGCGTCCGTCTCCCGTGTTGGTAGATCGTGGGGTCGTGGGTTCGAACCCAGGTCAAGTCAAACCAATGACTTAAAAATTGATACTTGTCGCTTCCTAGTCAGGCGCTCGGCATTATTAGGATAGTACAAGGACTGGTTGGCTCAGTGTCAGGATAATGTGACTGAGTGGGATATCAGGTCATGGTGCTGGCGGCCTGGTCTTCCAGTGGGGCAGCACTATAAAGTCGTCATGAGTGCACACTGTCACAAGTCGGTACCCGTCCTGATATGACTTTAGATGTTGCTAGGACGTAAAACCACAAGAAACAAACAAACATGATGGTGGGTAGCAACGTGTGACAGAGCGTACTTTTGACGACTTTATAGTGCTGCCCCACTGCGAATATGGGATACCATGCTAACAGCACTACGACCTGATATCCCTCTCAGTCACATTATCCTGATACTGTGCCAACCGTCAGTACCATATTACCCTGATAATGCATCGCACCACCCAGACAATGTAGCGATAAGTAATAGTTTTTGTAGCTCTTTTGTTTGACTCAGTTTGGGATAGATGTCTTCTGCAGTAACAGATTTGATTAAATTGATATAATACTACTTCTATGGAGAAACAAATGCTTAATAAGTGCATCAGTATCTAAGTTAGATACAGTATAACCCCATTAAACCAAACTTGAAGGGACCCTAGAAATTTGTTTGGATTAACCGATCATTGGTTTAACCAAGCTTTGGCTTTGACTTTGACTTGGCTTTGGCAAAAACGTGGGTGCATTATGATATGAATGGAATATACAGTGTATGTGGACACTTTGATTATTGTATTTGATGTATATAGAGTATACCCCCATTAAACCAAGCTCAGTTAAACCAAACAATCGGTTAATCCAAACTTTTTCGGTGG
Organism: Branchipolynoe longqiensis; assembly: GCA_030323885.1. Classification (NCBI taxonomy): domain Eukaryota; kingdom Metazoa; phylum Annelida; class Polychaeta; order Phyllodocida; family Polynoidae; genus Branchipolynoe; species Branchipolynoe longqiensis. The sequence continues at coordinate 107,059,941 of CM059188.1, read as the reverse complement.
CCTAGCAAAATACTACCAATACCATTTATCATATAAAAAAAAGTCTCAAATGACCTCATAACCTCATGAAAGTTTGGTTTAACCGTACAGGAAGTGGCCTGGGGCCCGACAATTTTATTTGGATTAACCGATACTTTGGATTAACCGACTTTGGTTTAACCAACTTTTTTATACGATAAAGTGTAGTATTTTGCCGGGCCGCCGAACAAAATTTGGATTAACCGATCATTTGGTTTAACCGAGCTTGGTTTAACGGGGTTATACTGTATGTAGAATCAGATCTAGATAATTGTTTTGGTTTTGATAATGTTATAGTTCATCGGACTATGCGGCTTTAATCGCCCTTCCCACCCAGTCCAGTGTTGAAAAGTGCATAGTGGAACTTTGTGTGTGGAATATTATTAAAGTTGCATAGTCCGATGGTTTTGAATTTCTGAATTTTTATGAGATAAATATATTAGATCGATCACTAGTATCTACTTTAAATTAGTTCAAAGTTACTTTTATTTTAAATGGTAAATTTTGAAGATATTTTGAGTGCAAACATGGAAAATTAGTTTTGGCATGCTTGCCAAAACTCTGACACCATAGACTTGTGCAGCAACAGGGGCTGTTAAATTGACTAAGTATTGCCTTCTACGCAGAAATAAATCCATAATAAGTACATCAGTATCTAAGTCAGATATGTAAAATCAAATCTAGATAGTTGGTTTGGTTTAAAAAATTTGATATTTCATCGGACTATGCAACCACAGTTATTGACATGACACAACGCCGTCACACTTACTTGGCAAACCTCTCCCCACCCACTAACATTTTAAAGCTGCATAGTCCGATGCAAACATAACATTTTCTAAACCAAAACAATTATCTAGATTTGATTCTACATATCTAACTTAAATAATGGTGCACTTATTAAACACTTGTTGCCCCATAGAATGGAATACTGAAGGAAGGAAATAGAACCTGCTCCCGCAGAAGCCTATGGTGTCGGAGTTTTGGTGTGCTTGCCAAAATTAGTTTTTTTTTGCATGGTTGCACGTCAAATATCTCAAAAGTTAACCATTACTATAAACGTTACTTCAAACTTAAAGTTGCATAGTCCGATGGTTTGAGTCTCTGTCATTTTCTGTGTTAAATATATTAAATTGATTGTTATAGCCTCCCTTACGTTAGTTTGAAATAACTTTGATTTTAAATGTCTCAATCAATCAATAGTTCCGTCCTCTAGTCGAGGGTTGGATGTAATGGTTCTCCACTTGTCCCGATGGTGTGCTGTTCTGATAGACTGTGAATAATTCAAGCCTGTCCACTGTGAAATATTTGTAAACCATGATGTTCTTGGTCTCCCTCTCCCTCTGCTGCCATTCACCTTCCCTTCCAACAATGTATGGTATATTGAACTCTGACGAATGATATGGCCAAAATAAATAAGTTTCTTTGTCTGTATAGTGGCAAACAAGCTTTTCTTATTTTTAATTTTTCTGAGAACTTCTTTGTTGGTGATCTTCTTTGTCCATGATATTTTCATCATCCTTCGATAAATCCACATCTCAAATGCTGCTAAACGTTTGTACATTTTCTTAGAGATAGTCCATGTCTCAGCCCCATACATTAGAGTAGACCACACATAACACTGAAGAATATGCTTCCTTGTTTGTATTAATATCTTACTTGATGTTAACACAGAATGTTGTTGGGCTATTGTTATCCTTCTTTTAATTTCTTCCTCACATCTCCCATCATTTGTAATCTTTTGTCCGAGATATATGAATTCGGATACTTGTTCTATGTTTGTGCCATCTATGGTTATATTGCCATTTGGTTTATCTGTCTTTTTACTTATAACCATTGTTTTGGTCTTCCTGGAATTCATCTTCATGTTGAATAGTATTCCAGCTTTATTGATTCTATTCACTATATCTTGTAGGTTTTTCTCACTGTCTGCTAGTATTACACTGTCATCGGCATATCTAAGATTGTTGACGTTCATGCCACCTATTGTCACTCCCTTGCAATCTTCAATGTGTCTGAAAATCATCTCTGTGTACAGGTTAAAAAGACATGGTGACAATACACACCCCTGTCGAACTCCTCGTTTAATCATAACTTCATCCGATAGGCCCTGCTCCATTTTTATAAATGCATGTTGTGTCCAGTATAAGTTCACAATTAGTTTAATGTCCTTGCCATTGACACCAATATCTTGTAAACATTTGATTAACAGTTCATGATTGACTCAGTCGAAGGCCTTCTCATAGTCAATAAAGCAGGCATAAACATCCTGGCTCACTTCACAATAACGTTCACAAATCATTCTCATATTGAAAATCCCTTCACGTGTACCTCTTCCAGATATAAACCCACTTTGTCTAACTTTTGAGATATTTGAAGTGCAACCATCCACAAATAATTTTGGCAAGCATGCCAAAACTCTGCAGGGGCTTCTGCAGTAACAGGTTCTATTAAATTGTCTCTGTATGCCCTTCTATATGGTGACAAGTGTTTAATAAGTGCACCAGTATCTAAGTTAGATATGAAGAATCAAATCTGGATAATTGTTTTGGTTTTGAAAATTTGATGTTTTCATCGGACTATGCAGCTCTAGGTAACATAGATTACAATGATCAACATTTGGGTTTCAGAATTTCATTGTGTTACATGGTGCAAATTGTGTATTCAACAGGTATTGTACACCTTATTCTATATACCTTTTGTGTAAATAACCCTGAATTGAAAAATGGCTGGAAGACCAGTGCTTCGGCACTGACAAAAGACTTATTCAGCAGAATAAACATATTTACCAAACAAACAAAAATTAATATATTTATCTTAGTAAATGACCGAAACTCAAAACCATCAGACTATGCAGCTTTAAGCGAGACTATTTTGATGCGATGACCCAGAAACAACTCACCAAGATGGCAACTGCCCTAATCCCAAGTAAACACTAGAGGATACTTTTTGCGCATGCCTCTTCTGATTTCCGACATGTCGCTATTGTACAGTTGGCCATCCTTCCAGAGGTAACTTGCACCAGCTGAGATCCTGACAGATAAAGCCTAGGTCACACCTACCCGGATCAGGGGCCGGACGAGCCCCGGACGGTGATCCGGCATGGTCCGTGGCGATCCGTGGAGATCCGTGGCTCATTCGTGGCTGGACCTTGGTGATCCGGCATGATCCGTGGCTGGTCCGGCATCGTCCGGGGTCCACCCCGGATGTTTTAAAATGTTTCAAACATCCGGGGCAGTCCGGGGCATTTTGCGATCCGGGCTCGATCCGGCATCGTCTGGGATGATCCGGGGGTAATCCTGGGGTGGTCCGGATTGTTCGGGGGTGGACCGGGAGTAGTCCGTGCCATGTCCAGGCCAGTCCGGGGCTCTTTTGCCCCGGATGAGCCACGTTTTAGCCACGGTTTAACCTGGACCAGTCCCTGACTTGCCCGGACTAACCCCGACATAGCAACAGACCACTCCCAGACTGCCCGGATGGGACCCGGACATGCCGGATGACCACGGATTAACCACGGATCGCCATGGATAGCCACGGATGACCACGTATTACTCACGGACTACCCCAGGATGAGTCCTGCATTTCAGGTTATCATCCGGGGGTTGTCCAGGGCTCGTCCGGGGGTTGTCCGGGGCTAATCCAGGTAGTCTGGGGGTTGTCTGGGGCTCATCCGAGATGACCTGGGCTTGTAGTCCATGGCTCGTCCGGGTACGTGCGACCGCGAGGCCAAAAACGACCAAAATAAAGATTTTATCCAGGGCTGTCCGAGACAGTCCGAGAGACTGGTCCGGGGGTGGTCCGACTAAAAATCCGGTGCTCGTCCGGGTAGGTGTGACTGGGGCTTTATGTTTCACAGCTTGGCCTAAACGGTACAAGTTTTTGATAGATCGTGGGGACATGGGTTCGAACCCTGGTCGAGTCAAATCGATGACTTAAAAATTAACACTTGTCACTTCCTAGCCATGCGCTCAGCATTATTAGGAAAGGGCAAGGACTGGTTGGCTCAGTGTCAGTATAATATGAATGAGCGGGATATGGGGTCATGGTGCTGCCAGTGTGGCAGCACTATTAACTTGCCATGAGTGTGCACTGTCACAAGTCGGCACACGTCCTGATATGACCTTAGATGTTGCCAGGATGTAAAGCTCCAACAACCAACCAACCAACCAACTTTTCGAAGCAGTGTGTTATTGAATGGATGCTTGTTTGTTGTTGTTTTACGTCCTAGCAACATCTATGGTCATATCAGGACGGGTACCGACTTGTGACAGTGTGCACTCATGGCGACTTTATAGTGCTGCCCCAATGGGAGACCAGGCCATCAGCACCATAGCTTGATATCCCACTCAGTCACATTATCCTGACACTGAGCCAACCAGTCCTTTCCCCATCCTATTATTAAGGCTGAATGCCTGGCTAGGAAACAATGTGTATCAATTTTTAAGTCATTGGTTTGACCCGACCCGCTCAACTCATTTGGCCATGCCGTCTGGTCTTAAAGGCCCTGTCACATTACGGCGTATGGCGTTAGCGTATGCCGGCGTATGCGGTTTTCGACCCATACACCATCATACGCCATCATACGCTATGCACGAGGTCCCAGCGTCATCTGAAGCGTATGCCCAGCCTATGCCTAACCTATGCCTAACCTATGCCTAACCTACCCCTAGCCTATGGCGGCATATTCAAAGCGTATCCCGACCTATGCGCGGCGTACTGTGATGAGGTTTGACGGTTGTGATTGATAAGTTCAGGGTATGCCCAACCTATGCCTAACCTATGTCAGCATACGCATAGCATACGTCGAGCATATGAGCAGCGTATGAGCCATACGCCGCCATATGCTGAAAAGTTTTTAGCATGCTCAAAATTTCTTTGGACGGACGGGCGTGTGACACCACTTTTACAGAACGTTGGGGGTACGCCAGAGACACCCGGTGGGTGTCAATCCAGCGTATGCCCAACCTATGCCGATGTACCCCTAACCTATGCATAACCTATGCCAGTGTATGCATAGAGTACGCCTAGCGTATGAGCAGCGTATGATCCATACGCTGCCATACACTGAAAATTTTGAACAAGGAAACAGGCTTGTTGGAGGATCGGCGTATGATGGCGTATGCGTAGCGTATGCATAGCGTATGGCAGTGTATACCGACGTATATGACGTAACGTGCTTACGCCGCCGTACCCTCCCGCAAAAAACCCTAATGTGACAGCCCCTTTACTAGCTACAGACAGGTATGACATCATCACAGTGGGGTGATGTTACACACTTCGAGGCTGGTGTCGACAGGAAGCTGTATTTGCACATGCGCGAACTAAGTGTGAGTTGAAGTTGCCAGGTATTTGGGTTGGGATGATGGGTGGTGGGTGGGTGGGTGGGTGAGTGGGTGCGCGGGCATTGTGCCCGGTGTGAATGTGGAAGTGGGATATGGAAGCCTGAAGCCACCAGGTAGAGTCATGGTGGGAGGGGGGGGGGGGGGAGGGCGGTGTAGTGTAGGTTTGTGAGTTAGCCAGGTGTGCCGCCTCGGCGCCCGCCACCGCCACCGCCCCGTCCCAGCCCCCAACTCCGCCACCGCCCACGTCCCGCCTCCGCTCCGCCCCCCCCCCGCCACCATCCACGCCCGCCTCCGCCCCCGGCCGCCCCGTGAACACACGTATACACACGGGGACGTGGCGGGATATGCGTTATTCACCCGTATTTACCGGCGTGGGCGGGGCGGGTGGCCGGGCACGTGGTGCGGGGACAACCCCGCCGAGCGGACGGCGCTGGGATGAGAGGGGTGTGGGGGTGGGGGTGGGGGCGGTGAGGGGGTAGGGGGGCGGTAGGCGGGCCGCCGCAGGGCTGAGGAGGTCGAGGGTGGGGCGAGATAGTTTTGTTTGTTTATTTATTTGTTTCTTGGAGTTTTACGTCCTGGCAACATCTATGGTCATATCAGGACGGGTACCAACTTGTGACAGTGCGCTTCGAAGACCCGCTGGTTTTGTAGTAAATATATATTGAAAATATTAACAAAGCATCATGGAGTTTGTTCAGACGCACATTAAAGTTGCATAGTCCGATGGTTTCGATTTTCTATAATTTTTCTGAGATAAATATATTGAATTGATTGTTATTAGCTACATTACTTTGGTTTACATTACTTTTATTTTAAATGGCTAACTTTTCAGATATTTGTACAGTGCAACCCTGTTAAATCAAGCTTGGTTAAACCAAACGATCGGTTAATCCAAACATTTTTCAGCGGCAGGCAAAATACTACCATTTATCATATAAAAAAGTTGGTTAAACCAAAGTTGGTTAATCCAAATTATCGGTTAATCCAAACAAAATTCTCAGGGCCAGGCCACTTCCGGTACAGTTAAACCAACCTTTCATTTGGTTATAAGGTCATCTGAGACTTTTTTATATGATAAATGGTAGTATTTTGCCGGGCCTCCGAAAAAGGTTTGGATTAAACGATCGTTCAGTTTAACCGAGCTTGGTTTAACGGGGTTATAATAAAAGTGTCCACGTACATTGTATATTACATTCATAATGCACCCACGTTTTTGCAAAGCCAAGTCAAAGTTGAAGCCAAAGCTTGGTTAAACCAATGATCCGTTAATCCAAACAAATTTCTAGGGTCCCTTCAAGTTTGGTTTAACGGGGTTATACTGTACATCTAAGCATTTTAAGTTAGTTTTGGCAAGCACGCCAAAACACTGACACCATAGGGTTCTGCAATAAGAAGTTCTATTAAATTAGCTCAGTATCCCCCTCCATATGGCAACAAATGTTTAACCAGTATCTCAGTTAGATATCTAGAATAAAATCTAGATAATTGTTTTGGTTTTGAAAATTTGATGCTTCATCGGACTATGCAACTTTAGGAAAATAACATACCTGCGCTTCCTTTTAAGTAATCTCTTTTCCCATTCATTATACAAACAATTTGAATATCATCTTTTCAATTATATTTTAATCCTCCATGTTCTATTTTTTTACATTGTATTAATGTTTTATTTGTGTATATTTCTTGTCGAGAAATATAAAACACTGGCGAGCCTGTGTGCCTACTGTTGCCATTTTAATCTGTATTTAAATAGTTGTCTATTATTATATTAATTGCGTGCCTATTAGTCGTAATTCCCGCATTGCGTTTGATTCGCTGTGTGTGTGGGGGGGGGGGGAGATAAGGTTCATAGCAATTTCATATTGATGTGTATTCATACTTACCTATCTCATGTATAAAATAATTTTATGTGTCGGAGCCAGGCTGATCAAACCCACCACAAGGTGGCACTGCAAAATTTACATTACCATGGGAGAGATAGGGAGTGAGCTGTCTTAGTATGATAGGGTCTTTGGGGATAAGCAGCACCAGAACAGCGTCAGCAGAACTAAGGCGGTAACCTTTGTGATAGCAAGAATCAAACTGGGTCAATAAAAAGTCTGCGCATTGCAGGTAGATCAGCTGGAGAGAAAAATGTAGACATTCCATGGTTGGTTGTTGGAGTTTTACGTTCTGCCAACATCTGAGGTCATACCGTCCTGATATGACATTAGATGTTGTCAGGATCTAAAACTCCAATAACCAACCAACATCTAAGGTCATATCAGGACTGGTATCGACTTGTGACAGTGCACACGCATGGCAACTGTATAGTGCTGCCGCACTGGGAGACCAGGACACCAGCACCATGACCTGATATCCCACTCAGTCACATTATCCTGACACCAAGCCAAGCAGTCCTTGCCCTATCCCAATAATGCTGAGCACCTGGCTAGGGAGTGACAAGTATCAATTTTGTAAGTCATTCATTTGACTCGAGAATTGAACTCCCGACCTTCCGCACAGGAGGCCTGCGCTCTACCGATTGGGCCACCGCGTCCGGTTGCAGACATTCCATTGGAGGAGGGAGGCAATGCTACATCCTCTGATGTTGTGTGCTAAATGAGGATACGGCTTTCCGCTTCCTGGCTGATTGATCGCGTGGGGTGTTAGCGAGGTGTTCAAGTCAGTTTGGTTGCAAATAACCTGTACACAACGCTACCTCTTTAGGATGGACATGGCTTTATATAGGAACCAACTTAGGACCAGCTTGTTTGAAATATTACCCATATCATTCCAGAAAGGATTGACAGATTTGTTTGTTTGTTGGGGTTTTGCATCCTAGCAACATCTACGGTCATATCAGGACGGATACCGACGATCAGGCAGCCAGCGCCATGACCCACTATCCCACTCAGTCACATTATCCTGGCACTGAGCTAACCACTCCTTGCACTGTCCTATTAATGCCGAGCGCCAGGACCGGGCGCGGTGGCCGAATGGGTAGAGCACAGGCCTCGCGTGCGGAAGATCGGGAGTTCGCGAGTTTGGTTCCTGGTCGAGTCAAATCAATGACTTAAAAATTGATACTTCTCGCTTCCTAGCCTGGTGCTCAGCATTATTAGGATAGGGCAAGGACTGGTTAGCTCGGTGTCAGGATAATGTGACTGAGTGGGATATCGGGTCATGGTGCCGGCGGCCTGATTTCCCAGTGGGGCAGCACTATAAAATCACCATGAGTGCGTACTGTCACAAGTCGGTACCCGTCCTGATATGACCTTAGATGTTGCTAGGACGTAAAACAACAACAAACAAACAAACAAACCGAGCGCCATGCTAGGTAGCAACACGTATCAATTTGATAAGTCATTGGTTTTACTTGGCTGGGACTCAAACTCCCGACCTTCCGCAGGGGAAACCTGCGCTCGGCCACCACTGGATTGATGGAGTCATGTCGTAAGTTGTGGCAGTGTGAGGTAGAGTGTGTGGCACTGCCTGGAACTCTGACAGAAGGAGAATTGTCAAGGACGCCATTCCTGGTTAGTGACAAGTCACAGTACCACCAGGCAGACAGCATCTCATCATCATAATCATCATCATCATGCTGTCGGTCGTGATGCGACAAACACTGCTTTCATTAATTGACTCCCGCTCTCCATTTAGCTCTCTGGTGTGAGAGTGATGTCCATGAGTCGGTCTTAATGTCTCTCAGCTTCAACATCAAGAAGACAGAGGTGCTGTACCAACCCAACTCTACAAGAACCCGAGAGGAGATCATGGTTGACGGAAACAAGCTGAACTCTGTTCCGGAATTCACCTATCTCGGAAGCACTATATCAAGTGATGGACGCATTGATGCTGAGATACAGAGGAGGATGGCCAAGGCTAGTGCATCTTTCGGCCGACTACGCCAGAGACTCTGGAACAACCAGCATGTGTCCATTCGGGTCAAAGGTAAGATCTACTGCGCAATCATGCTATCCACCCTACTATACGGAGCCGACGCCTGGACAGTGTACAGACGGCAGGTGAAAAAGCTGCATGCCTTCATGATGCGACATCTGCATTCAATCATGAGGCTAACCTGGAAGGACAAAGTGACGAATAAGGAAATACTCGAACGGATGGGGCTGCCCTCTATGGAAGATCTTCTGATCAAAAAGAATCTCCGGTGGACTGGACACCTCATGAGGATGTCATCAGATAGGCTACCAAAGCAGATCCTCTATTCTCAACTGTCTTCTGGCTACAGAAAGAGAGGGTGCCCCCGTCTCCGGTTCAGGGAGACCATCAAGAGAAACCTGAAGCTGAGAGACATTAAGACCGACTCATGGACGCAACTCTCACAGCAGAGAGCTAAATGGAGAGCGGCAGTCAAGTAATGAAAGCAGTCTTTGTCGCATCGCGACCAACAGCATGATGATGATGATGATGATAATATTTGGTCTGAAATACAGTTGTCTTGGGTAGTGGTACATCACTTTTATGCCACTGGCTAATTATTTGTAACACATCTGAATTAGACCATATCTTTTCTTGAATGTACACATACGAGGCATCTTGTAATATGATATATATGCTGCTTTTGTTGACAGTTCAGCCCTCTTCTGGAATGTCAAAAGTGGAACATCCCGCTGTTTGAGTCACAAAACAATGCTAACATTTTCATAAATTAATGACAAGGGACATATTTAACATTGCTTAACATATTTAGCATTCTATAGTGTTTGAAAGTGTGTGTACGAGATAATTGTATATACATTTCAAATGATGTAGCAGGGTTATAAAATCTTAACATGATTCAGTGATTGCAAATACTTGATGAACTGTTACTGTTACTTGTTAGCGAAACCCGTCCAAGGTAGGTTGGGTGATTGTTGGAGTTTTACGTCCTTGCAACACATCTAAGGTCATATCAGGATGGATAACAACTTGTCACTGCACACACATTGCGACTTTATAGTGCTGCCCCACTGGGAGACCAGGCCACCAGCACCATGACCTGATATCCCACTCAGTCACATTATCCTGACACTGAGCCAACCAGTCCTTGCCCTATCGTAATAATGCCAACACCTGGCTAGGAAGTGACAAGTATAAATTTGTAATGTCATTGGTTTGACTCGACCAAAGTTCGAACCCATGGGTTGAAATCACACCATCTACCAAAACCGGCGACGGTCGCTCAACTCATTCGGCCATCCCGTCTGGTATGTGGACCTAACTTACATATACATTAAGTGTAAGGCTTAAGCTAAGATTCCTTATACGCGGTACGCGGTATGTGGTATACGAATGGGAGGATTCCTTCTACATGGTAAGCGGCAAGTGTCTCCCCACCACCACCACTACCATATGTTTCCCATCAGCACCCCTGTGTGTGACCGTTCCGTAATGATCAGTCGCCTCTCCTAGTCTAAAACTAATGGACACGTGCGACTGAGGTTTCTATTCGCATACCGCACCGATCGCTACAGGGACTGATTGAGTTGTCACATTCGCATTCGCATTCGCATACCACGTGTAAGGAATGTAGCCCATAGGCTTCAAGGCGTTTCGATTTTTTGTTGCATTCGCATTCGCATACCGCATACTGCATACCGCATGTAAGGAATCTTAGCTTTATGCAATACACACGGCTACAAATGTGCACCAGAACAAACCCAAATTGCCAATTGGAATCATTTGCTTCTGTTGACCCCCGATCTATCTACACCGCTCATATGTGCATATATATATATATATATATATATATATATATATATACATGTGTGTATATATATATATATATATATATATATATAGGCTGAAGCTGACGATGTATATATAAGAAGAATTCCTCCTGTGTGTGAGGCGCAAGGGGGGGGGGCGACTCAGATACATACACTCCCCTTCAGAGGGGGGGGGGGCACTCCATCAATTCGCAGTAAGGAGGAATAATAATAATGCATTGTTTCCCACAATTTATACTTTTATAATTCGTTATACATCACATATATATTTATATAGATATATATGTATATTTTACCTCGGTATAAAGCCTCAGGCTAGCCGCAGGCTAGGGAGAGGGAAGCACATCCGGTCCAGCAATTAGCATAAACAACTCACGACCGGAGGACGTTCGTTGAGTTGCTCTGGCAAGATTTATCTACAACAAGTGAAATAACCATAAGTAGTAATGAAAACTTTGGTTGAGTAAAAATTGCTGGACCGGATGTGCTTCCCTCTCCCGAGCCCACGTCTATCCGAGGCTTATACCTCGGGAAAACAACAGTTATCCATCATCTATACCAAGGTAAGATTCGTCTAACTAATCTATAATCCTGGCATACATGAATCATTTTACCGTCACCTTACATATTTACACCACAACGGGATGGCCGAATGAGTTGAGCGTACGTCATCCGATTTGCTAGATCGTGAGATTCGAACCCACGGGTTCGCACCATGGTTGAGTCAAACCAATGACTTAAAAATTGATACTTGTCTCTTCCTAGCCAGCCGCTCGGTATTAATAGGATAATACAAGGACGGGTTGGCTCAGTGTCAGGATAATATGACTGAGTGGGACATCAGGTCATGGTACTGGCGGCCTGGCCTCCCAGAGTGGGGCAGCACTATGAAGTCACCATGAGTGTGCACTATCACAAGTCGATACCCGTCCTGATATGATTATGACCTTAAATGTTGCCAGAACGTTAAACCCAAACAACAAACCAGCTACATATTGATCCTTGGTGCAGTATTTGACAGGCCCTCACCTCGCCCTGCCCCCTTCCCGCCCCTCCTGCTGCCAGTTAGTTTCCAGGCTGCACGCTGTACCACACAGAAAGTTTGCTTTATTTAACGACGCCTCTAGAGAACATTTCTTGTTATCATCGGCCATTGGATGTCAAACGTATGGTCATTCTGACATATTTATTTGGAGGAAACCCGCTGCCACCACATAGCACATAGGCTACTCTTTCCGATAAGCAGCAAATGGTCTTTTATATGCACTTTCCCACAGACAGGACATAGCCTTTGATGAACCAGTTGTGGCCCACTGGTTGGAACGTAAAATAGCCCAAAACTGCAAATGGGTCCACTGGGCAGGATCGATCGGATGACCCACACCTTCACAGGTGGACACTCTACCGCCTGAGCTACGTCCCACTCTGCTGTCCCACACGGAGGCATGCCTGCCACGCAACTTGACTCCTCACCCCGCCGCCAGAGGGCGCGGGTGGAAGCACCGGGCTCACTCAAAGTCAAATAAACAACAAGGTCAAGTCTTCCTTCTTCTTCTCCTTTTTTTGAGGCTGGTTTCGTGGAAGGTGGTGAGCATGGAGTGGCTGCCCGTATTTGACACAGGTATAAACATATATCAATCATGGGAGGATCGCATACCGCAGCCAACACCAATAAACACATAAATAAATAAATACATCAAATTAAAATTAAATGATGATGACCGTGCGCGGTGGCCGGATCGGTAGAGCGCCGGCCTCGCGTGCGGAAGGTCAGGAGTTCGGTTCCCGGTCGAGTCAAACCAATGAATTATCAAATTGATACTTGTCGCTTCCTAGTCTGGCACTCGGCATTAATAGGATAGGGGATGGACTGGTTGGCTCAGTGTCAGGATAATGTGACTGAGTGGGATATCGGGTCATGGTGCCAGCAGCCTGATTTCCCATGGTGCAAAGAAACCACCAATCAATCAATCAAACCCAGTGGAGCAGCACTATAAAGTCGCCATGAATGAACGCTGTCACAAGTCGGTTCCTTAGATTTTGCCAGGACGTAAAACTCCAACAACCAACCAACATAGCGCACACATAGCGTATGGCCAACGTATGACCAATGTATGACTCGAGAATTGACCTCCCGACCGTCCGCACAGGAGGTCAGCGCCCTACCGATTCGGACACCGCGTCCAGAAAAAAATCACTCAAATTACGCTCACGGTATGTTCGCAGAAAGGCGGTGAAGGTTATATACATTATTCGATCGCCAGAAGTATGCCTCATACATTACATATGTCAAGATACACTGAAGAAATGCAAAACGTACATTAGACATACATTATCCATACGTTATCAGTATGAGGACTGTGCAATGTAGTGAACAACATTTGTCTAACGTACATCTAACGTACATCGACGTACACCGTATATATAACATACGGCTGACGTAAAATCCACACGTTGTATAACGTTGTCGTACATCGAAAGTTTTGTGCATGCACAAAACTTTGCCGAACCCCTGACGCGTGACGCCATATCTCGACTAACGTTGACATACATTGACGTATACCAATGAGCGCCTAACTCATGCGTAATGTATAATAATGTGTCCCGACGTAGCGGCCAAAAATCACATATGTTGGCGCGATGCATCATAATATGAAATACCTACCCTGAGCACATTGCGCCCCCCCCCCCCCATCCCATGCCTGGTGAGGTGAGTGCATGCGGCTGCATGGATAGGCCATCCTGACAATGTGAGGAGCATGACCTAATTGGGATACTGGGTCATAGGTCATACGTCATTTGTAATGTAAGCCTACATATCTGGTAAGCACAATTTCGATTCGATTCCTATATAGTGCTGCTCCACTGGTAGAGCCGGCCGCTAGCACCATGATCTAAAAGGAAAGTTTGTTTCATTTAATGATGCCTCTAGAGCACATTGATTTTTATCATTTAAGATTCAGTACATGATTGTTGAAATGTTTCTCTATGCATCCATAAAGAGTGCAATTGGAGAAAAGACCATTTTAACAGAGATCTATTGTAACTGTATGCTGCTACCTGTCCCTACATGACCACTGGGTGGGCACAACAGCCTAATTTGCATATAGACACAGGACACCACCTGCAGCTAGGTTGAGTGACAGCCAACCCTACTGGGGGGGGGGGGGGTGCCACCCACCCAGACTGTGGAGGTGCCTGATTGGCTGGCTGTGGACTTCCCAGTCACATGCACTCCATTGGCCCTCTGACCACACTAGTCTCACTTTGAGATAATTATTCTAGATGTTGCTTCAGACACACTGAAGAGAGATCTCTCTACTCCTGGCTCTGGAGTGAGGCACACCTACTCTAGAGCAGGAAACCCAGACACTCTGTCTGATGGTATCAAAATTCATCTATTCCAATTGAGTGTGTACACAGCCATAGGACTCCTGTCCCATGGGCTGTAGGCACTGCTTTCTATAGAGGTAATGAGATTTTGTGTGGCTAGAAGGTAAGGGGTGTGGATGCTGGTCACTGGTAGGTGGACAGGAGTTGATGTTATTAAAGCACAACTTCTGCACTGTTTATCTGTCTGACTTGTCTTCCTCCTTCCTTAGTATTGGTTAATGAGTTGATAGACAGGTGAAATGAAGGGGAGAGTTTATGGTATTATCTAGTGGCTCATGAGGCCGAGTAACCCCAGAAATACTATAATATGGTGATTCTGACATATTTCTTTGGAGGCAACCTGCTGCTGCCATGTATGCTACTCATTCCAATAAGCAGCAAGGGGTCTTTTATATGCACTTTCTCCCAGACAGGACAGCACATACCACAGCCTTTGATGAACCAGTTGTGGACCACTGGTTGGAACTGAAAATAGCACAAACTGCAAATGTTTCCACTGAGCAGGATCGATCGGATGACCCACACCTTCACAGGTAGACACTCTACTGCCTGAGCTATGTCCCGCTCCATTGCACCATGCCCTGATATCCCACTCACTCACATTATCCTGATACTGAATCAACCAGTCCTTGCCCTATCCTGATAATGCCGAGTGCCTGGCTAGAAAGCGACAAGTGTCAATTTTAAGTAATTGGTTGGACTCGACCAGGGTTTGACCAGGGTTCGAATCGAATCCTATGGGTTCGAATCCCACGATCTACTAAAACGGGAGGCGAACGCTCAACTAATTCGACCATCCCGTCTGGTACTACTCATGGCTACTGATCTGAGTCGAGGGTGTGTGTGTGTGGGGGGGGGGGGGGTGAGGTACTGGGGCGCACATCCCATGAGTTCGTGGGTTCGAGTCCTGGTCAAGTCAAACCAATGACTTAAAAAAAATGATACTTGTCGCTTCCTAGCCTGGCGCTCGGCATTATTAGGATAGGGCAAGGACTGGTTGGCTCAGTGTCAGGATAATGTGACTGAGTGGGGTATCAAGTCATGGTGCAGGCAACCTGGTTTCCCAGTGGGGCAGCACTATTAAGTCGCCATGAGTGCGCACTGTCACAAGTCGGTACCTGTCCTGATATGACCCTAGATGTTGCTAGGACATAAAATAACATCATACAAACAAACAATGTAAAGGTAATCACTGCACCGGGCGTGGTGGCCGAATCAATAGAGCGCAGGCTTCCCGTGCGGAAGGTCGGGATTTCGAATCCCAATCGAGTCAAACCAATGACTTATAAAATTGATACTTGTCGCTACCTAGACTGGCGCTCAGCATTAATAGGATAGGGCAAGGACTGGTTGGTACAGTATCAGGATAATATCACTGTGTGGGATATTGGCTCATGGTACTGGTGGCATGGTCTCCCAAAGGGGCAGCACTATAAAGTTGCCATAAGTGGGCACTGTAACAAGTCAGTACCTGCCCTGATATGATCTTTGATGTTGCCCTGAAGTAAAACTCCGATACACAACCAACCTAGATGTGTAATTTATAGTAGAACATAGTTTTACACACACAAAAACACAATAATAATCAAATGGCTGTAATTCCATTGCTTAATACTGCCCCTTCTTCTGTCCATCCTGATATGGCCTTAGTTGTTGCTAGGACGTAATTCCCCAAACAAACAAGCTAAATCGGGAACTACTGGTGTTGGCGTGGGTAGAAGCCAGAAGCTGGCTAAAGTATTTGTTTTCACCCAAATCGCTTCACCGAAAGCGGAACAGTTAGTCCGAATATGTAAACAGCCATAAAAAGCCAGTGAGTATGTCACATACCACCAGTGAATGCTAACATCAATTCCTGTTAGTACTCTTCTTTTTTTTTCAGACCACGTAACTAATAGCACAAATTCCTCAAGTAGTAAGACGTATATAAATATAATTCAAACTGAGTTTTGGTCATAGCCTATAAAGAAGGGAACACATTTTTTTTTAAACAGAAACTGATGAGAGTTAACTTTTTAGTATTTGAAAGATCGATTTAAATTATTTAAATTTTATGTTGATTGAAAAGCGAATATAAATGAACGCAAGTCATGATTGGGTCTGGGTACTGTTATAAATGCGCACTGTCACAAGTCGGTAGCCGTCCTGATATGACCGTCCATGTTGCCAGGACTTAAAATTAACCAACCTAAATCGCATGAACAGACGGATGGCCGAATGAGTTAGAGCGTCCGTCTCCTGTATTGGTAGATCGTGGGATCGTGGGTTCTAACCAATGACTTAAAAATTGATACTTGTCGCTTCCTAGCCAGGCGCTCGGCATTATTAGGATAGGACAAGGAGCAGTGGAATGAGGAAGACCAATCGTCCACAATTGAAATTTCCCCCGCTTAAACAACTAACGTACCCCCCAAAAAATTATGAGGGTCGATCACTCACAATACCTGAGACTTTTGTTCGTTTGTTGTTGTTTTACGCCATAGCAACATCTAAGGTCATCTTAGGACGGGTACCTGACACGTGGTGTTCGTGCCCTACCAGTACCAGATCAATCCACACACGGTGTTGGGGATATTCTGTGCCGTCCTAGTTTAGTGCCTCAAGAGCGCGTTGCTCTCAGCCTACAGCTTCGTATCAAAAGAGAAGAACTCAGCCTAAGGATGTAAGTTTTGAGGAGGAGAATGTGAGGCCAGGTGTGTGTGAGGTGTGCAGGTCCTTGTCATATTGCAAAAGATCCTTTGTTTATTCTTAATACGCGAGTTTATACTTCTTGCTTCCACTCATTCAGCCTCGCTTTAGATCCCCATGTGCACTATGTATTTTATCAATTGTGATGTAATATCTGTTAAGAGGTATTGTAAAGTTACAAGTAACGGAAAACAAGGCTTCTTTCAGAAAACTAATTTGATAAATATGCACAAAATGAAATAAATCTTTAAGGTCATGACCTGACTAATAAGACACTCAGCAGAATGTTTGTCATGCATTTTCCATCGGCGATGATCGTCTACGATATATATTAGGCACTACAATAGGTTATAATTAGATATTTGTACATGGTAAAAAGATGAAAAGTGACATGTATCTTACATATAACGTAGAAAAAGAGACAATTTGGTCACCTGAAGGACCCAACTTTGAAGGCCTACCATGCAAAAACTAAAAAAGATTGGATAGCATGTTTTTTGTTGATGGACAAGCAACAATTCAGGTGTTTGAAACAACCATTAACTAAGGAATGGCTAAAAGTGTGAAATATCAAACTGGGTGACCCCGACTGGTCCCCGTTCCGAGAGCCTTAAAGCTGCATAGTCCGATGAAAACATCAAATTTCCAAAACCAAAACACTTATCTAGATTTTCTTCTACATATTCAACTTAGACACTGGTGCACTTATTAAGCATTTGTTGCTGCATATAAAGGCATAATAAGTCAATTAATAGAAACCGTTATTACTGAAGTCTATGGTGTCAGAGTTTTGGCGTGCTTGCCAAAATTATTTTGGCATGTTTTGACGTCAAGTATCTCCTAACTTAGCCATTTAAAATTAAAGTTACTTCGAACTAAATTAAAGTAGATTATAGCGATTAGTATAATATATTTATCTCAGAAAATAGCAAAAACTCAAAAGCATCAGACTCTGCAACTTTAAACCATATAATGCTGGCCTCATCAGCTGATACGTTATCACTTTAATGCCAGGTTGCGCCAGAACACCAACCCCCATAGAAACCCTATCTACTGGGTCCTGTCGTCATAGCCGAGTGGTTTTAATGCCGGGTTGCGCCCAAACGCTAAACCCCCATAGAAACCCTACATAATGGGTCATGTCGTCATAGCCTAGACACTTTAATGCCGGTTTGCGCCCAAACGCCAAACCCCCATAGAAACCGTATATACTGCGTCATGTTGTCATAGCCGAGTGACTAACCGTTAAGGCTCTGTCACACCTCTCCGGATTGGGGAAACGGAAAGAAACCGAACAAAGTCTGTTTATATCCGGCACAGTCCAGTTTGTGTCCGTTGATATACATTGATATCCGTTGATAACCTGGCCGATCCGTTACAAGTTTTGAGCATGCACAAAACTTGTAATGGATTGCGCCGGACAGACATATGCGGTTATTATCTGTTACCGTCCATTCCCTGTCTGTTCCCCGTTCGTTCCCAGTCCGTTCCCCATCAGTTTGACATCCATTCCCCATCTGTTCCCCGTCCGTTACCGTCCGTTCCCGTCCGTTCCCGTCCGCTACCGTCCGTTACCGTCTGTTACCCTCCGTTACCGTCCGTTACACAATCGATATACATTTCAAGTCCGAATCACACCGAATTAGAATATTTTTGTCCTTTTCAATCCGTTTCCTCAATCCGGTAAAGTGTGACAGAGCCTTTAATGCCGGGTTGCGCCTGAACGCTAAACCCACATAGAAACCCTATATACTGCATCGTGTTGTCATAGCCGAGTGACTAACCTTTAATGCCGGGTTGCGCCTGAACGCCAAACCCCATAGGCACCATATATCCTGGGTCCTGTCGTCGTAAGCTGAGTCACTAACCTTTAATGCCGGAAGGCGCCCGAATGCCACCCTCCCATGGAAACCCTATGTACTTGGTCCTGTCATCATAACCGAGGAGTCATTTTAATGCCGGGTTGCGCCTGAGCGCCAAACCCCCATAGAAACCCTATGTACTGGGTCCTGTCGTCATAGCCGAGTTAGCTCCCCGTATTGTAAACTTGTTTATGGTGTAAAATTGGGGAGTTTCCAATTTGGTTTTGTTTCATTATTATATTTGCGTGCATAGTTTCTTTAGTATGGTGTTTCCTATTCGTTTTTGCTGTTTTATGGCTCACTTACTGTTTATCCCTGATCTGATTACTTAGTATATATTTCTTTAGCTACATCTCACTTGAAACCTTTGTTAATTTTCTTTTTGTATTATTTAGTTCTTTGGTGTTTCTTAGAGCACTGTTTTGGCTATTTAAAGCTTTTATGCTCATAGATATTATGCTTCTGTCGAAGCACCCACAGTTGGAGCTTTCTGTTCTTAGCACGGGTGCCTTGCCAGCTCTAGTGAATTTTCTACTTGTTGTTTTGTATTTTTGTACATAGTCAAAAGCTATTATTCTGAGGTGTGTTTCTCTTCTAGTTTCAAGCATGCCAATATTAACCCTCTTTGTGCAGGTCTATTGTAGGATGTCTGTTTTCTAGGCTAAGGCATAGTTTCAAAGCTCTATTTTGTTGTCTTTGTAATTTTATTAGTGCTAGTTTGTTCCAACCCATGTAAATTACATCCCCATAGTCAAAGTATGATAATATCATTGATTTGTTAATCTGGATAGCCATGTTCTTCATCATATATTTTCTCATCTTACTGAATAACCATAGTTTGCCATTGATCTCATTCATGCAAATATTGTAATTAAAATGTTCATCAAATCTAAGTCCTAGTAGATACCTGTATTCTGTTACTCTTTCCAGCATTTTACCACTGAGTGAAGCTGCTTTGTTTTCTTGATTTATCCTACCACTGTTTTTGAAGATTAGTGTTTTGGATTTGTTGACATTGATGGTTATTTTATTTGCATTGCACAAGTCATTTAGCTTGTCTAGTTTATGGTTCAAACTGTTTATTACATCTTTTTCATTATTACCTATTGAGTGTATTACTACTTACTGTTTAATGCTGTGTCTTAACCAACCTGGCAAACCTTGAAGTGTGAAGTTTTTGTGGGTTGTTTGTGGGTTTCTTTTTGTGTGTGTGGGTGGGGCTCTTTTTAGAAGAGGACATGTAGCTGAAGATTAATTGAAAATAGTGTCGTGCACTTAATCTTTTAGTTAGGTAATATTTATTTCTGGTTTAATTTGTCGAATAAAGACAAAGCACGTACTGCCAATGGACAATGCGCCGTGTCCTATATTGAGGCCGTTGTGAATCACATAGACAACGCTGATTTATTGAATGTCAATAACCAAGGCCAAACAAAAAGAATGTGTGATCGTCCCCGCCCGTGCTTGAAAAATCGTTGATTAGTTAAAATTGTTATTTTTTGTTTAAGCTGTTAAATGGAGAGGGTGGGTGGAGTGAGAAATAGAAAGGGGAGTGGAGAGTGGGCTGGATGGAGTGAGAAATAGAAAGGGGGGGGAATGGGCAGGGCAGTCGGGTGAAAAGAATGGAGAGGGATTTGAGGGGTGATAGGGAGGGAACTGGGGAGGGGAGGGGAGCAGGGTCGAGAGTGAAGGAGGTTGGGAGAGGGAGGGTGTTGGAGTATGGGAGAGGGAGGGTGTTGGATGGGGTGGAGGGAGGGACTGTGGAATGAGGGTGGTGGAGAGAATGGAAGGGCTGGGGAGGGGCGGGGGTGAGGAGACCAGTGAAATACTGAAAAGAAAACACCCAAAAAAACTGACCGCCCGACTCTGAGTTTAATTTCAAAAGGACGATCACCAACTTTTTCTTTTATTTAGCCTAATCATTGCACATTTATTTATCCCCTGCCCTCCTTCGCCCTCTGTGTCTCTTCTCTTTTCCTCTGTCGCTCTCTTAATATCACGGTGCTTTAAGTTTAAAGTTGCATGGTCCGATGGCATTTGAATTTTTGTCTTATTTTTTAGATAAATATATCAAATTGATCGATACAAGCTACTAATCATTAGTCCGAAGTGATTTTGATTAAAGATGATTAGTTTTGAAGTAATATGAGCTGAAAGAACCAAAAATAATTTCGACAAGCTTGTCAAAAGTCCTGTGGCTATGACCCAGATGGTCATCTGGCGGTGACCATGTGATGTGAGATGACCTGGAACCTTACAGGACTGGAGGTAGGTATTTCTGTTTGGAGTGGAACACTCTGGGAATGGATTAGTGCCATAGGCCCATGGCACTAGGGTTTTTAACGAAATATAATGTGTGTCTGTTGTCTGCTTGTGTCTGTTTGTGTCTGTCTATGTCTGTCTGTATGTATATGTGTGTGTGTGTCTGTCTGTGTGTTTCTGTGTATGTGTATGTGTGGGTATGTATGTGTGTATGTGTCTGTGTGTGTCTGTCTCTGTCTGTGTCTGTCTCTCTCTGTCTGTTTCTGTGTATGTATGTGTGTGTGTCTGTGTGTGTATGTGTGTGTATGTATGTGTGTGTGTCTGCCTCTGTCTGTGTGCGTCTGTCTATGTGTCTCTGTCTGTGTGTGTGTCTCTCTCTCTGAAAAATCAGGTCGGGTGTATGTGTGTTTGTGTATGTCAGGTGTATGTCGGGTGCATGCATGTCTGTGTGTTTCTGTGTATGTGTGTGCTGTCTATGCATGTCTGTCTGTGTGTGTCTATCTATGGGTGTATGTCTGTGTGTCTGTCTGTGTATGTCTGTGTATGTCTCTATGTGTGTGTCTGTGTGTATGTATGTGTGTGCATGTATGTGTGTGTCTGCCTCTGTCTGTGTGTGGCTGTCTATGTGTCTCTGTGTGTGTGTTCTCTCTCTGCAAAGTCAGGTCGGGTTTATGTGTGTGTATGTCGGGTTTGTGCATGTACGTGTGTTTCTGTGTCTGTGTGTGCTGTTTATGCATGTCTGTCTGTGTGTGTCTATCTATGCGTGTCTGTCTGTGTGTGTCTGTGTATATATGTATGTGTGGTAATGTCTGTGTGTGTATGTCTCTGTGTATGTGTGTGTCTCTATGTCTGTGTCTGTATGTGTGTGTCTGTGTGGATATCTATGTGTGTATGTCTGTGTGCATATGTCTGTGTGTGTCTGTCTATATGTATGTGTGTGTCTGTCTGGGTGTGTCTGTGTGTATATGTATGTGTTGTAATGTCTGTGTGTATATGTCTCTGTGTGTATGTGTGTCTGTATGTGTGTGTCTGTGTGTGTCTGTGTGTATATCTATGTGTGTATGTCTGTGTGTGTATGTATGTGTGTGTCTGTATGTGTGTATGTGTGTGTCTGTCTGTGTGTGTCTGTCTGTGTGTGTCTGTCTGTGTGTGTCTGTGTGTGTGTGGCTCTCTCTCTGCAAAGTCAGGTCGGGTGTATGTGTGTCTGTGTATGTATGTAATTGTGTGCATGTCTGTGTGTTTCTGTGTATGTGTGTGCTGTCTGTGCATGTCTGTCTGTGTGTGCCCATCTATGGGTGTCTGTCTGTGTGTGTATGTCTGTGTATGTATGTCTGTGTGTGTATGTATGTGTGTGTCTGTCTGTGTGTGTATGTCTGTGTGTATGTCTGTCTCTGTGTCTCTGTAAAGTCAGGTCAGGAAACACACAGACACATACACACACACAGACACATCCACCTCATATCCCCTTCCCTTCTATGGCCCTGCACAGTAAGCCTACTTGGTTGGGGGGAGGCTAATGAGGTCAGGAGATTGGCCTAGTTGGTGAATGACCTCCCTGCATAATGGGTGTTTCAAAGTGAGTGTCTAAAGGGGTGAGTTTATAAATTCACTGGTTATTCTGTATATGCTGTCCCAAATCATTAGCTAATACACCAGTATCTAAGTTGGATATATACGATCAAATGTAAGTAGTTGTTTTAATTTTGACAAAATTATATTTCATCGGACAATGCAACTTTAAGATGAAGCTACACGACAATGCCACAGACCGGTCATAAAAAGATCATAAACAAAGAAACAATCAATGGGTTTCCCTCCTTAATGGTGCTGTCACATTAAAACGTTTCTCGCCAATGTGTCGACATGTGTAATTTTTTGGCGAAACGTCGGGAGACGTCTGGAAGCGTTACGCGCGTGTTAGGTGCGCGTTGGTATTCATTGATGGACGGCGATGGTCGACGGCGCACGTCATCGAATCGGCAAAGTTTTGTGCTTGCAAAAAACTTTCGACGACCGGCAATGCGCGACAACGCGTGGGTGCCAACATTATGGCGACGTCAGAAGCACGTCGACATCGCTGGAATAACGTTATGCGAACGCTAGGCAGACGCCGTGTATGTGTGAGGATCGTTCCCACACATTGCTCCAAACTGTTGCCTTTTGTTGTTTTACACCCTAGCAACATCTAAGGTCATATCAGGACAGCGCACCAAACTTTTACCACGACGTCTGCAGCGCTCTACCACTACGTAGCACTGACGCCGACAAGTTTGACGTCTTGCGACGATTAAAAGTGATTTTGCATGTTGGCGGCGCACCAGCGAGATATGTCGTAGTGTGACAGGGCTATTAAGTTTTGAGTTTCTTTCATTTTCTGAGATAAATATCCTTATTATCTACCTTACTTTAGTTTGAAGTAGCTTTGATTTTAAACGGCTAAATTTAGAGATATTTGAAGTGCAAACATGGCAAATTAATTTTGGTAAGCACGCCAAAACTCAGACCTCATAGGCTTTAGCAGAAACAGGTTCTATTAACTTGGCTTAATATCCCCTTCTGTGTGGTGACAAAGGGTTTTGGAGTTTCTACTTTTTTTGTAAATATAAATATATTAGGTTGATCATCATGATCTATTTTGCTGTAGTTTGAAGTAACTTCTACTACAAAATGATTAACTTTAGAGATATTTGAAGTGCAAATATTAAAAAAAAAATTAGGCGTGCACGTCGTAACTTAACATTCCTTTCTATGCAGCAACACATGTATCGGTCGGTACACATCCCGGTATGATCCTGATATGACCACAGCTGTTGCTAGGACGTAAAACCCCAACAACCAAGCCCCCCGCCCCCTCCCACACTTCCACTTTTTTGTTGCTGCCGTCTGTTTGTACAGAGAAGCGCCACCTTTTGTCGGCCGCCTGACTTCCCAGTGGGGAAGCACTATAAAGGCACTATGAGTGCGCACTGTCGGACGTCAGTACCCTGACCTTACCATAGCTGTTGCTAGGACGTAAAACTCCAACAACCAACCACCTCTCCCCCTCCCCACACACACACTTTTGTTGTTGCCGTCTGTTTGTACAGAAGCGCCACCTTTTGGCTCGGGACGCCTGCTCGCTGCGGACACGTGGACGCGCTGCTTGTATCCACTGTCAGCGCCACCTTGTGGCTGTGTGTGTGAGGGGGGGGGGGGGGGGGTTAAGTTGTGTGTGTGTGTGTGGGTGCGTGTGGCAGGATGGAGGCAGGCGGACCAGTGCGGCTATGGGAAGTCGGGGCGGAAAAGGGGAAGTGGGCGGCGCGGGTTGGTTGTTGGAGTTGTATATCCTGGCAACACCTAAGGTCATATCAGGGACATGCAGAGGGAGGGAGGAATTAAGGGAATGCGGGATAGGAAGGTTGGTTAGTTGTTGGAGTTTTAAGTCCTGGTGGTATGCAGGTATTGCAGGTATAGCAATACCTCAGGGAGTTTGATGCCCCTGCCTTGCAGAGTTGTAAACCACTGCCTTGTGGTACAGGTTCTTGACAGAACTGAAGGCTAAGGGAGCAAACCCTAAACAGAAGACCATGTCACTGTGGCATCATTAAGGGTGGTTGATGTATGGAACTCCCAACATCTCCTGACCAGCCACTGCAGGGACAAATAGTTTTGCGCCTGTCTTGACATGTTCTTGCCGGTGTGAAACCTCTATTTGCTCCCCGAGAGAGTGCCGCTGGTAACTTGCAAAAGCCAGCAGCACTTCAACACTTTTGCAGGCAGCTTTCATGAAATGTAAGGGAAATACTCGAATGGACGGGGCTGCCCTCTATGGAAGATCTTCTGATCAAAAAGAATCTCCGGTGGACTGGACACCTCATGAGGATGTCATCAGACAGGCTACCAAAGCAGATCCTCTATTCTCAACTGTCTTCTGGTTACAGAAAGAGAGGGTGCCCTCATCTCCGGTTCAAGGATACCATCAAGAGAAACCTGAAGCTGAGAGACATTAAGACCGACTCATGGACGCAACTCTCACAGCAGAGAGCTAAATGGAGAGCGGCAGTCAAGTAATGAAAGCAGTCTTTGTCATATCGCGACTGACAGCATGATGATGATGACATCCTGGCAACGTCTAAGGTCATATCAGAGACGAGTTGAGGCAGGAGGATGAAGGGAAGACGGGATAGGAAGATTGGTTGGAGTTTTCCATCGTGGCAACATCAAAGGTCATATCTGGAACAACTCATGACGACTTTATAGTGTTGCCCCACTGGGAGACCACACCACCAGCACCATGACCTGGGTATATTTATTACTTGTGACAGTGCACACTCATGGTCACTTTTTAGTGCTGCCCCACTGGGAGACCAGGTCACCAGTACCATGACCTGATGTCCCACTCAGTCACATTATCCTGAGCCAATGAGCCACCCAGTCCTTGCACTATCCTAATAATGCTCAGCAGCAAGCTATGAAGCGACAAGTATACATTTTCTATTGTAAGTCATTGATTTGACTCGACCGGGATTAGAAACTCCCGACCTTCCGCATGGGAGGCCTGCGCTTGACCGATTCGGCCATCGCGTACAGTAGGGGGAGGGGAAGGGGGGCGGGGCGGAGGAGAGGCTGGAAGGAGCAGGATCAGGAGCATGAGCATGAGCATGAGCATGAGCATGAGCATGAGCAGGAGCAAGAGCAGGAGCAGGAGTAGGAGCAGGAGCAGGAGCAGGGCTGAAGTGGAGCGGAATCTGTGTTCAAGTAGGTGGTCGGAGATCGGGGCGGCAGTGGGAGTGGGAGGAGCGGGGCGGGAGGCCGCCGGACGGAGGGGCCGGGCGGAGGGGCAGGGAGCGGCAGGTAGAGTGCGGGGGCGGGGACGAGGCGGGCCGGTGGGCCAGCGGGCTGGCGAGCGACGGGGCGGTGTGGGGGCGTGCAGGGGCGGTCGGGCGCAGTCGGGTGGCGCGCGCCGAGGGTGCGCCCGGCCGTAGGATTGGTCACGTATATATCCCGGCGTCGGCTATTGCTTGTGGAACGAGGCTCCCCTCCCTCTTCCCCCACTCCCCGCTCCCCCACTCACACACAGGCACACACGCGCGCGCGCACTCACCCCATTCCTTATCCACCCACCCTCCCCGCCTACCCCGTCCCGCCCCGCCCTGCCCCGTGCGCCGCACAACCCGCCCTCAAACACACCACCTTTCATCAATGTCTATATGCATACATTGACCTCTTATTTTCCGTTCTACGCAACACGCATAAATTAACCCGCTTCCACTCTGGTAAAGTGTTGGGTGTGTGGTGTGTGTGGTGTGTGGTGTGTGGTGTGTGAGTGAGGAGACAAGGCTGACGGGGGTGGGTTTGTGCAGGAGGGAGTGGAGTGGAGGGTGGTGGAGTGGGGGAGGTGGGAGGGGGGGGGGAGTAGGGAGTACCGGGCTTCAGCTAGTAGCAGGCAACCACGTGTGAGCACGCCTCGGATACGTCAAAAAGAAAAACTGTTTATCACTTGTGCCACCGCCAGGGTGGTATGGTATATATTAGGGGGATATGAAAGCAAAATGTGCCAGTCTGGCTTGGACCCTGAGGCAGAGCGGGAGGACAGGACGACTTGTGCGGCTGAGCGCCCAGATCGCCGGGACCCTGCGAGACTAACAGCCGCCGGTACCCGAAGTACACGGTACCATCACCCACCACCCGCCCGCACCTGCGAGCCTCCAGCCCCCAACAGCCAGCTCCAACAGACAGACACACCCGACCCAGGTAGGCAATGGACCCCGTCAGTTAAGCTGGAAAGTATCTGACAAGAGTGGTTCCAGATTCTGTCGATAGATGTCACTAGCTTAACTGGTGGGGTCCTGAAGATTGTTTGTTTAACGACCCCCTAACATGGAATGTAGATATCGGCTACACCTGATGAGAGCGGCGGTCAAATTACAGATGAAAAATACAATATAGTTGTCTTTAAAAAATATTTATATTGCAAGGATAAGAGCTTGATCCCTGTTGCGATATAAATATCTGAATATAATCAAGCATTTCATTATTTTTCCAAGCATTCTCTAAGGAGATATTGCATGTGAAATCATGGGCAGTCGGGAATGTACCCGACTAGAGTGGTTCCAGATTTTGACAACAGAATCTGATGTTACGAGCTTAAAGTTGCATAGTCCGATGGTGTTGAGTTTCTGTAATTTTTCTGAGATAAATAGATTAACCTGACCATTTATAATTGACCTTACTTTAGCTTCAAGTCCTGTTTATTATAAACAGTTATGTTTTGAGATATTTGAAGTGCAAACATGTCAAATTAGTTTTGGCAAGCTTGCCAAAACTCTGACACCATAGGCTTTAGCAGTAACATGTTCTATTAAATTGCCTCAGTATTCCCTTCTATGTGGCAACAAATGCTTAATAAGGGCATCAGTATCTAAGTTAGGTATGTAGAATCAATTCCAGATAATTGCTTTGGTTTTGAAAATTTGATGCTTCATCGGACTATGCAGCTTTACACTATTCTGCCTACAGTCACTGCCACACTCTTGACTTTGACACTCGCACTGTGTGTGGCATGTTTGTTTGTTGTTGTTTTATATCCTAGCACCATCTCAGGTCCTATCAGGACGGGTACCGACTCGTGACAGTGCACACTCATGGCAACTTTATAATTATAGTGCTGCCCGATTGGGAAATCAGGCCGGCGGCACCATGACCCGATATCCCACTCAGTCACATTATCCTGACACTGAGCTAACCAGTCTTTGGCTTATCCTATTAATGCCGACTGCCAGGCTAGGAAGCGACAAGTATACATTTTGTTTTGTTTTAACTCGACCGGGAGCTGAACTCCCGGCCTTCCCTACGCTCTACCGATTAGGCCTTCGGGCCCGATCACTGTGACATGTGGCATGAGGCATGTGGCATGAGGCATGTGGCACGTTTATCCCTGCTGGCTCTCCCGATGGGAGGGTCTGTGTGCTTTAATTTAAAGTTGCGCATTCCGATGGTTTTGCGTTTTTGACATTTACTGAAATAGATACATAAAAGGTGGATCGTTATAATGTACCTGACTTTACCTTGAAGTAACTTTTATTTGATCTTAAATGGCCAATTCTTTAGAGTTTTGAAGTGCGAGAATGCAAAATTAATTTTGGCAAGCACGTCAAAACTCTGACACTATAGCTTCCTGCAGGAACATGTTCTATTCAATTGCCTCAGTATTCCCTTCTGTGTGACGACACATGTTTAATAAGTGCACTAGTATCGATATGTAGAGCCACATTTAGATAATTGTTTTGGTTTTGAAAATTTAATATTTTCATCGGATTATGCAGCTTTAATGCAGCGTTGACTGTGCAGATCGTACCAAGCGACATGGGTCATTTTCAAGGGGGTGGGGACAGGGGTTGGAGGAATGAGCTCTGGCTGTTACCAAGTGCCCTTTAAATTCGCACACCAGACAGATTTGTTAGGGTCAATCGCCAGCTTTCTGGGGCCAAATGTATGAAGCAGTGTTAGCACTCCAAACCCGTGGTTAGCGGCGATCTCCGGGTTAGTGGCGAAAAGTCGCTATGTATGGAGCAGTGTTACGGAAACACCGCGAGTTTAAGGTCGGCTATGCTAACACCACTCCGTACCAGGCTTACGGGCGGTGTTCGGTGCTGATTAGGCCCAAATCTATTCAATGCTATCATATTTTACAGAATAACATAGTAAAAAAGTGAAATTTGGTCAAATTAACCCCAAAATCGACTCCACTCGTGGTGTTCGATATTAACGCCGCCGATTCATACTGTCGAATCTAATCAAAACAAATCGCCGCCGCCGCCACCCGCCGCCGAATCGGCGGCGATACATTAGAGACAAATCTATTCAATGCTAGCATATTTAACACAATTACATACGCAATAAGTGAATTTTTATCAAATTAACCACAAAATCGAACCGATATTAACGCCGCCGATAAATCGGCGGCGATAATAATACTTTCGGATCGACGAATGCAAACAAAACAAATCGCCACCGCCGCCGCCGCCGCCGAATCGGCGGCTATATATAAGGCCCAAATCTATTCAATGCTATCATATTTAACAGAATAAGATACTCAAGAAGTGAAATTTGGTCAAATTAACCACAAAATCGAAACGATATTAACGCCGCCGCCAAACTTTGGTCAAATGATACCAATAATCGAACCGATATTAACGCCGCCGCCGCCGGATCGGCCGCCATATTGTCAAATAGCGTTGCTCGCCGGTAACAGACTCAGAGGGATTTCCCAAATCTATAAATAACTTATAGGTTAGCTAACGCCACTGCACTTTGGACCCGTACATACCCCGTGGCCCATTTTCCAACACTGGTGTTTGCTAACCTGAACGCCGCCCTTAACACCGGAGCTGATAAATAATTCTTCATGCATACGGCCCCTGATGTTGGTGCCAGCAGGAGTATATCGCTAGGGGTGGGGGAGAGGGAGGGGGCGGAGGAGCATGGGAGTATTACCTTTAAATGGGGGTGTGGGGGGTATTACCTTTAAAATGCCAATAATCGGCTTCATTAATACCGAATGGTACATGTATTTACAGTAGAAATTAGCACGACATTCTTTGGTCAGACGGTATTGACCAGACAGTACAAGACTACTTTAAATGGGACAAAGCTCTCCAGGGCATTCTTATTTTGAATCCGCCAAAAACCAACAATACAACACATGCTAAAACTGCTTTGACAGAACAGACCAACCTCTGCTACAACAGTTTGCACTAAGCACACTTTGTACCTTTTTGCACTAAGCAAACTTTGAACTTTTTTGCACTAAGCACACTTTTCACCTCTTTGCACTGAGCACACTTTTCACCTTTTTGCACTAATCACTCTTTTCACCCTTTTGCACTAAGCACACGTTGCACCTTTTTTTTGTTGCACTAAGCACACTTTGCACCTTTTTGCACTAAGCACACTTTGCACCTTTTTGCAATAAGCCCACTTTGCACCTTTTTTGCACTAAACCCACTTTGTACCTTTTTGGACTAAGCCCACTTTTCACCTATGTCATATGATTTAAAAGTGCCCAGTTATCTGCTTATTGTGCAAAACACCGCGGTCTTCACAAACTTTTGTAGACCAGACGGGATGGCCGAATAAGTTAGAGCGTCCGACTCCCGTGTTGGTAGATCGTGGGGTTGTGGGTTCGAACCCTGGTCGAGTCAAACCAATGACTTAAAAATTGATACTTGTCGCTTCCTAGCCAGGCGCTCGGCATTATTAGGACAGGGCAAGGAGTGGTGTGCTCAGTGTCAGGATAATGTGACTGAGTGGGATATCAGGTCATGGTGCCGGCAGCCTGGTTTCCCAGTGGAACAGCACTATAAAGTCGCCACGAGTGCGCGCTGTCACAAGTCGGTACCCGTCCTGATATGACCTTAGATGTTGCTAGGACGTAAAACAACAACAAACAAACAAAGTTTTGTTTTTGTTCGGTAGATTAATTGATTAAGTAGGGCTAATTTCAATTGGGGACAATTGGTCTTCCTCATTCCACTGCTCCTTGCCATATCATACTATTCATAGTAACGCTGAGTGCCAGGCTAGGTAGCTCGCGACAAGTAGACATTTTTAAGTCATTGGCTTGACTGAGTCAGGGTTTATGTTTCGACCAGGGTTCATGTGGTAATCTTCATTGTATCACATCGAAGTGTGATGCACCCTTTTTGTATATGATAATATGGTACAAGAAAGTAGTTTCACAATCTCGAAGCAAATTGCGAATTATAAGAGTAGTCCGTACATACACACATTTGTATTTTATTATTAATTAAATCGGGCAAAGATTGTATTTTATTGCATGTGTATAATAAACACAATGGTTCACATGTGAATATGAAATTGAAAGTGCGCCTATTACTACTAGTCGCGGTGGCCAAATCGGTAGAGCTCAGTCCTCCCGTGCGGGAGATCGGGAGTTCGAATCCCGGTCGAGTCAAACCACTGACTTATCAAATTGATACTTGTCGCTTCCTAGCTTGGCGCTCGGCATTAATACGATAGGACAAGGTTTGGTTAACAAGCTTTCTTGCAATGCATTACCAATTCTCAATTAAGTTCATTTCAATTCTTCAGCATTTGCGAACACTATTGCCATGTATGAACTGTTATTGTATTAGTTGACTGTCTCCTGACAGGATATCGGCTATCTCAGGACAACATTATCCTGGGTACAGAATTATTTAAAAAATACAGGTACTATGGTAGTATGTACCGGACGCGGTGGTCGAATCGGTAGAACGCCAGTTCTCCGTGCGGAAGGTGGAGAGTTCGGTTCTCTGTCGAGACAAAGCAATGACTTTAAAATTGATAGTTGTCGCTTCCTAGCCTGGGCTAATAGGATAGGGCAAGGACTGGTTAGCACCCGGTCGAGTCACACCAACGGCTTACAAAATTAATATTTGTCGATTCCTAGCTCGACGCTTGGCATTAATAGGATAGGGCATGGAGAAATGAAATGAGGAAGACTGGTTAGCTCAGTGTCAGGATAATGTGACTGAGTGGGATATTGGGATATCATGGTCCAAGCGGCATGGTCTCCAAGCGGGGTAGCACTATTAAGTCACCACCAGTGTGCACTGTCATAAGTCGGTGCCCATCATCCTGATATGACCCTAGATGTTGCCAGGACGTAAAACTCCAACAAACAAATGGTTGTATTTAGCTTTGATCATTTTAAACGACTACAAATCCAAATTGTTCAATTGAATACCTCTGGGAGTTCCTACTACTAGCACTAGTTCGGTGAAGTGGAAATAAATATTTTATTATTATTATTATTATAAGTGGCTATCTGTGTGTTTTCTTGATTTGGGTTTTAGGATTTAATAGCACCCAATATTTACATCAGATGTCCCTGTTTGTATGATATTGACATACATTCTGTGTACACATGGTTGCTTTCTTACAGCGAAAAATTGTTGTTAAGTCTTTTCTAATAGGGGACATTTTTTTAGTGATAGTCCTTCCCCCCATCCCTATCCGTTCCTATTTTAAAAAGAACTCCCTCTCCTTACACCACAAAAAAAGTCTTTTAAAAAACTGACGAAAAGAGCTGCAATGTTTAAACTATTTATAGTGTCTTTGTTTGTCTTATTATACCGCGAACACTGTGGAATCAATACACCTATATGTGTGTCAATTATTCTAAGAGCTAATATTCCAGTACAATATCTAACTATGCAAATCCGGTTACAAAGGCAGTGACCGGGCGCGGTGGTCTAATCGGCAGAGCGCGGGCCACACATGCGGAAGGTCGGGAGTTCAGTTCCCAGTCGAGTTAAACCAATGACTTTAAAATTGCTACTTGTTGCTTCCTAACCTAGCACTCAGCATTAATATGATAGGGCAAGGACTTGTTAGCTCAGTGACAGGATAATGTGACTGAATGGGATATCAGGTCATGGTGCGAACCCTGATTTCCCAGTGGGGCAGCACTATAAAGTCGCCATTAGCGCGCGCTGTCACAATTCGGTACCCGTCCTCGTATGACCTTAGATGTTGCAAGGACGGAAAATGCCAAACGAAACTGAGGTTCTAATGTTGATTGCAGTGCTCTATACTGTTGATTACCAAAGCTTTTGCACCAAACGGGATGGCCGCATGAGTTGAGGGCCCTCTCCCGTTTTGGTAGATCGTGGGATTCGAACCCACGGGTTCTAACCCTGGTCGAGTCAAACTTGTCGCTACCTAAACAGGTGCTCGGCATTATTAGGATAGGGAAAGGACTGATTTAGCTAAGTGTCAGGATAATATGACTGAGTGGGATATCAGGTCATGGTGCTGGTGGCCTAATCTCCCAGTGGGGCAGCACTAAAAAGTCACCATGAATGCGCACTGACACAAGTCGATACCCATCCCGATTTGACCTTAGATGTTACCAGGATGCAAAACTCCAACAACCGACAAAGCAACCAAAGCTTTAGCAATTTCAAAACTTGGATCAAATCGATGCTACGATGGACCACTGTGAATGAGGCTGTTATGGACCAGGAGTGAGAACACCACAGTACTGACTCAATAAATGGACAACTGGTGTCATGAAAGCGCCCCATAAAATGGGCATTCGGGAATGATGACCCATTTTCATGAGCGGTTTTCTATTTGACTGCCATTTTAAAGCTGCACACTCCGATGAAATCATCAAATTTCCAAAAGCAAAGCGCTTGTCTAAATTTTGACCTACATATCAAACTTAGATACTTTCATGATGAAATTATTTACCCTGCTTATAACGGATAAGTGTGTTAATACTTGTTTTCACCGCTGGGCAGCACTAGTCCAACTTGATTCAAATCTTTGGAATTTAGTTTTAGTAATAATTTAGGTTTTCTTGCTTCTTGTTTATGTTTTTTAACTGTTTGTAGATTGCAAACCGTCCAAAATCCAGCTTTCACTACACTTTGTGTTAATCCATTTAAACATCATCTGTATTTCTAGGTTACATTATTTTTTTTAGTAGTTTCTCAAACACTGAAATGTTTTCTGCATTTCGTGTTGCAGCTGGCCGTCTATTCCAAATATTGCCACTCATGTTAACTACACTGTGATCATATGCACTTATTATATATACCAGTGCGCTTTGTTGCTACATATGCTAAGTCAATTTAATAGAACCTGTTACTGCTGAAGCCTATGGGGTCAGAGGTTTGGCAAACCTGCCAAAAGAAATTTTGCATGTTTACATTTAAAATATCTCCTAAGTTCGTCATTTTAAATCAAAGTTACATCAAGCTAAAGGAAAGTGTATTATAATGATCAACCCAATCTCAGAAATGACAGAGACTTTAAACGCTCGGGCTATGCAACCATAAGCTCTATCATACAACCTAATCTCAGAAATGACAGAATTTAAACTATCAGACAATGCAAACATAAGGTGTATTACACAACCTAATCTCAGAAATGACAGACTTTAAACTATCAGACAATGCAAACATAAGGTGTTTTACACAACCTAATCTCAGAAATGACAGACTTTAAACTATCAGACAATGCAAACATAAGGTGTATTATACAACCTAATCTCAGAAATGACAGACTTTAAACCATCAGACTATGCAACCATAAGGTGTATTACACAACCTAATATCAGAAATGACAGACTTTAAACTATCAGACAATGCAAACATAAGGTGTATTATACAACCTAATCTCAGAAATGACAGACTTTAAAACATCAGACCTTGCAACCATAAGATGTATTATACAACCTAATTTCAGAAATGACAGACTTTAAACCATAAGAGGATGGAAACATATGATACAACCTAATCTCAGAAATGACAGACTTTACACTATCAGACGATGCAAACATAAGGTGTATTATACAACCTAATCTCAGAAATAACAGACTTTAAACCATCAGACGATGCGAACATAAGGTGTATTATACAACCTAATCTCAGAAATGACAGACTTTAAACTATCAGACAATGCAAATATAAGTTCTATTATACAACCTAATTTCAGAAATGACAGACTTTAAACTATCAGACAATGCAAACATAAGGTGTATTATACAACCTAATCTCAGAAATGACAGACTTTAAACTATCAGACAATGCAAACATAAGGTGTATTATACAACCTAATCTCAGAAATGACAGGCTTTAAAACATCAGACTTTGCAACCATAAGATGTATTATACAACCTAATTTCAGAAATGACAGACTTTAAACCATAAGAGGATGGAAACATATGATACAACCTAATCTCAGAAATGACAGACTTTACACTATCAGACGATGCAAACATAAGGTGTATTATGCAACCTAATCTCAGAAATAACAGACTTTAAACCATCAGACGATGTGAACATAAGGTGTATTATACAACCTAATCTCAGAAATGACAGACTTTAAACTATCAGACAATGCAAATATAAGTTCTATTATACAACCTAATTTCAGAAATGACAGACTTTAAACTATCAGACAATGCAAACATAAGGTGTATTATACAACCTAATCTCAGAAATGACAGACTTTAAACTATCAGACAATGCAAACATAAGGTGTATTATACAACCTAATCTCAGAAATGACAGACTTTAAAACATCAGACTTTGCAACCATAAGATGTATTATACAACCTAATTTCAGAAATGACAGCTTTAAACCATAAGAGGATGGAAACATATGATACAACCTAATCTCAGAAATGACCGACTTTACACTATCAGTCGATGCAAACATAAGGTGTATTATACAACCGAATTTCAGAAATGACAAACTTTAAACCATCAGATGATGCAAACATAAGGTGTATTATACAACCTAATCTCAGAAATGACAGACTTTAAACAATCAGACTATGCAACCATAAGGTGTATTATACAACCTAAACTCAGAAATGACAGACTTTAAACCATCAGACTATGCAACCATAAGGTGTATCATACAACCTAATCTCAGAAATGACAGCCTTTAAACCATCAGAGTATGCAACCATAAGGTGTATTATACAACCTAAACTCAGAAATGACAGACTTTAAACCATCAGACTATGCAAACATAAGGTGTATTATACAACCTAATCTCAGAAATGACAGACTTTAAACTATCAGACTATGCAAACATAAGGTGTATTATACAACCTAATCTCAGAAATGACAGACTTTAAACTATCAGACGATGCAAACATAAGGTGTATTATACAACCTAATCTCAGAAATGACAGACTTTAAACCATCAGATTATGCAACCATAAGGTGTATTATACAACCTAATCTCAGAAATGACAGAATTTAAACTATCAGACGATGCAAACATAAGGTGTATTATACAACCTAATCTCAGAAATGACAGACTTTAAACTATCAGACTATGCAACCATAAGGTGTATTATACAACCTAATCTCAGAAATGACAGAATTTAAACCATGAGACTATGCAACCATAAGGTGTATTATACAACCTAATCTCAGAAATGACAGACTTTAGACCATCAGACTATGCAAACATACGGTGTATTATACAACCTAATCTCAAGAAATATCAGACTTCAAACTATCAGACGATGCAAACATAAGGTGTATTATACAACCTAATCTCAGAAATGACAGACTTTAGACCATCAGACTATGCAAACATACGGTGTATTATACAACCTAATCTCAGAAATGACAGACTTTAAACTATCAGACTATGCAACCATAAGGTGTATTATACAACCTAATCTCAGAAATGACAGAATTTAAACCATGAGACTATGCAAACATAAGGTGTATTATACAACCTAATCTCAGAAATGACAGACTTTAAACCATCAGACGATGCAAACATAAGGTGTATTATACAACCTAAACTCAGAAATAACAGACTTTAAACCATCAGACTATGCAAACATAAGGTGTATTATACAACCTAATCTCAGAAATGACAGACTTTAGACCATCAGACTATGCAAACATACGGTGTATTATACAACCTAATCTCAAGAAATATTAGACTTCAAACTATCAGACGATGCAAACATAAGGTGTATTATACAACCTAATCTCAGAAATGACAGACTTTAAACCATCAGACTATGCAACCATAAGGTCTGCGCAAAAGATATACGATATGATTCGCACAACTAAGAGTTGAGAGTGCCTCAAGGCAGCCAACTGTCAATTGGCTTCTTCATCGTAAAGGTAAATAGAGTGAAACCCCGTTATAACGTGATCATTGGAGTGCATATAAAACAATCACCATGAAAAAGGTGGGGTCTCCGTAAACTGGGGTTCAATTGACTAAATTACGTGTGAATTAAAGAATTCAGGGTCAAAGGAATTGTCGCGTTATATTCGAATCACTAACCAGACAGGATGGCCGAATGAGATAGAGTGTCCGTCTCCCATGTTGGTAGACCATGTGGTCATGGGTTCGAACCCTGGTCAAGTCAAACCGATGATTTAAAAATTGATACTTGTCACTTCCTAGCGAGGCGTGAGGCATTATTAGGATAGGGCAAGGAAAGGAGCAGTGGAATGAGGAAGACCAGTCGTCTGTGATTGAAATTTCCCCTGCTTAACCAACTAATATAGAAAACCGCATAAAATTGGGGTGCGTAAAGTCGGGGTTTCACTCTATTATAAATGTGTTTAAAATCTAGCGTTGTTCATTTTATATATCAGTTACTTCATCGGACTCTGCAGCTTTAAGTATTGTAGTGGTCTGCACTGACCTCTCAGGCAAGTAACCACATAGACAGGTAGGCGTGGGGAGTGTGCTGATATCAGGGAGCCTAGGTGGTGTAATGGTTAGCACACTGGCCCGGAATGCAAAGAGATGTGGGTTCGAGTCCCGCTCTAGGTGCAGTATTTCCCATTTTCATCACCCCCGTGACACTGGTTGCCGTGATCAGGATCCTGTACAAGCTTTGCGCTGTATGGTTGTTGAACCTACCCTGTGTATGTATGTGTTAGTGCATTGCCTGTATGTATGTAATTGTAAGCATTACAAGACTTACAATTCCAGGGGGACGAGTGTAGTGGTCTGCACTGACCTCTCAGGCAAGTACCCACATAGACAGGTAGGCATGGGGAGTGTGCTGATATCAGGGAGCCTAGGTGGTGTAATGGTTAGCACACTGGCCCGGAATGCAAAGAGATGTGGGTTCGAGTCCCGCTCTAGGTGCAGTATTTCCCATTTTCATCACCCCCGTGACACTGGTTGCCGTGATCAGGATCCTGTACAAGCTTTGCGCTGTATGGTTGTTGGACCTACCCTGTGTATGTATGTGTTAGTGCATTGCCTGTATGTATGTAATTGTAAGCATTACAAGACTTACAATTCCAGGGGGACGAGTGTAGTGGTCTGCACTGACCTCTCAGGCAAGGAGCCGCATAGACAGGTAGGCATGGGGAGTGTGCTGATATCAGGGAGCCTAGGTGGTGTAATGGTTAGCACACTGGCCCGGAATGCGAAGAGATGTGGGTTCGAGTCCCGCTCTAGGCGCAGTATTTCCCATTTTCATCACCCCCACGACATTGGTTGCCGTGATCAGGATCCTGTACAAGCTTTGCGCTGTATGGTTGTTGAACCTACCCTGTGTATGTATGTGTTAGTGCATTGCCTGTATGTATGTAATTGTAAGCATTACAAGACTTACAATTCCAGGGGGACGAGTGTAGTGGTCTGCACTGACCTCTCAGGCAAGTAACCACATAGACAGGTAGGTAGGCATGGGGAGTGTGCTGATATCAGAGAGCCTAGGTGGTGTAATGGTTAGCACACTGGCCCGGAATGCAAAGAGATGTGGGTTCGAGTCCCGCTCTAGGCGCAGTATTTCCCATTTTCATCACCCCCACGACACTGGTTGCCGTGATCAGGATCCTGTACAAGCTTTGCGCTGTATGGTTGTTGAACCTACCCTGTGTATGTATGTGTTAGTGCATTGCCTGTATGTATGTAATTGTAAGCATTACAAGAGTTACAATTCCAGGGGGACGAGTGTAGTGGTCTGCACTGACCTCTCAGGCAAGTAACCACATAGACAGGTAGGCATGGGTAGTGTGCTGATATCAGGGAGCCTAGGTGGTGTAATGGGTTAGCACACTGGCCCGGAATGCAAAGAGATGTGGGTTCGAGTCCCGCTCTAGGCGCAGTATTTCCCATTTTCATCACCCCCGTGACACTGGTTGCCGTGATCAGGATCCTGTACAAGCTTTGCGCTGTATGGTTGTTGGACCTACCCTGTGTATGTATGTGTTAGTGCATTGCCTGTATGTATGTAATTGTAAGCATTACAAGACTTACAATTCCAGGGGGACGAGTGTAGTGGTCTGCACTGACCTCTCAGGCAAGTAACCACATAGACAGGTAGGCATGGGGAGTGTGCTGATATCAGAGAGCCTAGGTGGTGTAATGGTTAGCACACTGGCCCGGAATGCAAAGAGATGTGGGTTCGAGTCCCGCTCTAGGTGCAGTATTTCCCATTTTCATCACCCCCGTGACAGTATCAAATTTTCAAAACCGAAACAATTATCTAGATTTGATTCTCCATATCTAACTTAGATAGTGATACACGTATTGAACATTTATTTCAACATAGACGGGAACATACTGAGTCAATTTAATAGAACCCGTTTCTGCAGAATTTCATAGTGTCAGAGTTTTGGCATGTTTGCCCAAAATTTATTTTGCATGTTTGCACTTCAAATATATCAAAACTTAGCCATTTAAAATAAACGTTACTTCAAACTAAAGTAAGGGGGATAATAACGATTAACCTAATATATTTATCTCAGAAAATGGCAGAAACTCAAAACCATCGGACTATGCAACATTAAACTGATGACCAAAACTTAGTAGCTGCTTGTCGCAGTTTTCCATCGGTATAAAGTTGACACCTCACCTCACCCCACCTCACCCGAGCACCCCACACCGTTAAACACGTATTCTTTTTGTACTTCTTTGTGTGTATAGAATAGATTTGGATATCACAACTCATAGTAAAAACTCATCGCACATTGTAGTATTCAAACTGAAAATTCGCGTTTATTAAATGCTGGCCTTGACATAGACCATTAATTAATGTCTGTTTTACAGCAAGTTGGTTATAACATCCACCTCTGCTAGGTACCTAGCTGTGCCGACATCTCAAGACAAAAGTTTGCTGACTGGATTGCAAAATGGCTCTAAATTCGGACTTGGAAGCATTAACAATTAAATAATAAAAACCTTCTCGCCATTAATAAGCCATTTATTACTGAAATAGCGTAAACTTATCAATCGTTCACTACTCACTCGGTCACTGACTCATTGACTCACTGCCTCGCTTGTTTGGTTGTTCCCTCACTCACTCACTCACTCACAATCAATTAAATGTTAATGACAAAATATATTAGAAAACAATTTTTGCCGACCCCAGCAGTTTTCAGAAGAAGGCATTACATATGAGTGGCACCGGATTCCAGCCTGTCGATGTCATCCATCGTCAATTTAGAACTTCCACATGCAGTGTTTGTCTGGGCGCCTGATGCTGCTCGGGCTAAAGATCGTGCAGCGTAGAAGTCCATGTTCAGCTTCACGGTGCTGTGCGCAATGTAAATAAAATTTTAGTGTTAACTAAAAATATATATTAGAGAACAGTTTTTTTGCTGACCCCAGCAGTGTTCAGAGGAAGCCATTACATATGAGTGGAACCGGATTGAAGCCTGCCGGTGTAAGCCATCGTCATTTCAACTTCCACATGCAGTGTTTGTCAAGGTGTCTGACTCTGCGGGGTAAAGATCATGCTGTGTAGAAGTCTGCGTTCGGCTTCACGGCACTGTGCGGAATGTAATTAATATTAAACGTTAGCAAAAAAATATATATTAGAAAACAAATTGAAAAATTAAAAACAAATCTGAAAAAGTTGTGACGGATAATAAATCTCCGAAATCTGTGTGTGCGTGTAACTATGACGACCTGTGTCGTGCGCCTTTGTGCCTGGCTGTGACGTACATGCCAATGATATTACGTATGCGTACTTAATGACGGCACAGGCCTTGACCTGTACGTGACCTGTACACCCTCATCCCCCTGCGACTCCCCCCCCCCCCCCACCCCCTTGCGCACCTCCTCACCTCCCCAAAGATGCCCATCCAACAAACCGCTGAATAGGCCCGACCAGAAGAGAAGGCAACACAAACCCGGCCCCCCCCAACCCCCCAACCCCCCGCCACACACGCCTCACACACGCACAGCTGTCACACGAGAGCCTGTCACTGTCACTCTGTCACTCTGACAGTGGCCGCTGTCCTGCACCCGACACGACTTTATGCCCACATGAGATCGTGATCATAACAACGCAAAGCTCCAACGAGGGCAAAAGGGTGACGCCACTCTTACCCTGACTGACGTATTCATCAAGCTGGCATCTGTATTGACCCCCCCCCCTCCGTCCCCCCACACACATCACACCCAGCTCTACACACACTCACAACTAGATAAAAAGAAGATTCACCCCTACGCAGCCTACTACAAGTATGGGGTGAATCTTTGATCTAACCTGCAACTAGATAACAGACACGCCCTACGCAGCCAAGTATGGGGTGAATCTTTGATCTAGCCTGCAAATAAGTAAAAGATTCATGTCTATGCAGCCAAGTATGGGGTGAATCTTTGATCTAACCTGCAACTAGATAACAGATTCACGCCCTACGCAGCCATGTATGGGGTGAATCTTTGATCTAACCCGCAACTAGATCAAAGATTCACCCCTATGCAGCCAAGTATGGGGTGAATCTTTGATCTAACCTGCAACTAGATAAAAGATTCACCCCTACGCTGACTAAGGGTGAAAAACAACACATTAGAAAAAAATGGCGAACGGCTCGGTAAATGAAATCAGCATATACATTCTTAATTTAAGAAGCAACATATATTCTTCATGTATATCTTCACATTTACCCACTACTTTGAGTTGAGAAATATAATAAAACACATAGTTTAATCGACTTGAAATAAAAGTGAAATCAACAGGATTCTGTGGTCGCCATCTTGTCTTTTTTTTTGCATTCTCTCCCATTTGATCAACTCTGTACCAATACAAGTAGCCATTAGATACTGAAACCATGAATTTCACTTCCTGTTCCATACTAAAGCAATTTTCGCTCGTATTTAGACTACGTTGTCATTCACCCTAGATAAAAGATTCCGCCCATACTGCAGTAGCCTGGGTAGTGGTGAATCTTTTACCTACATTCATCCCTACTGCAAGTGCGGGGTGAATCTTTTATCTAACCATCAACACACCCAGCTCCATCAGCCCAGTTTTGTTTTGTTTAGTTGTTGTCTCTTTTCATTA
Source organism: Branchipolynoe longqiensis (assembly GCA_030323885.1). Taxonomy (NCBI): domain Eukaryota; kingdom Metazoa; phylum Annelida; class Polychaeta; order Phyllodocida; family Polynoidae; genus Branchipolynoe; species Branchipolynoe longqiensis. The sequence continues at coordinate 107,017,874 of CM059188.1, read as the reverse complement.
TGGCGCACTTGATTTCTGCTCCGGCAGAGCGTAGCGGCGCGTCATGGTTGCTGCAGGGTGGGACATGAAGTAAACCTGGATTCAGTCCAATGTCAGTGAGCCTTTTCCTGGGCTTTGGCGCTAAGCTAAAATTCCATTAAAATTTCATATAGTCCGATGGTTTTGAGTTGCTGTCATTTTTCTGAGATAAATATATTAAATTGATCCTTATAACCTACATTACTTGAGTTTGAAGTACATTTTGGTTATTTCCCAATTGCTCCACCCCTGTGACGTCACAGGATCAACCCTCCGATTTGGCGTGAGAAAAAAAACCAAACCAATACAATGTTACGCATAGAAAAGCCCCGTGTGAAATCGCACACTGATGGAATGGGTTCTCATAGACGACGAACCGAAATCGCACACTGATGGAATCGCTCTCATAGATGAACCACTGGGCGCGGTGTCAGAATTGGTAGAGCACGGGCCTCGCGTGCGGGCGATCAGGAGTTCAGTTCCTGGTCGAGTCAAACCAATAACTTATACAATTGATACTTGTCACTTCCTAGCCTGGCGCTTGACTTTAATAGGATAGGGCAAGGACTGGTTAGCTCAGTGTCAGGATAAATTGACTGAGTGGGATACCCGGGCATGTCATAGTGCCAGCAGCCTGATTATTTCCCAGTGGGGCAGCACTATAAAGTCACCATGAGTGTGCACTGGTACAAGTCAGTACCTTTCCTGATATGACCTTAGATGTTGTCAAGACGTAAAACTCCAAACAACCAACCAACATAGACGGACCATTGTTTCGACTTCTTTCGCACTACGCCTATGTGCAGGTTAATGGAATCTTAACTTCAGGTTTCCTGAGCCAACAGACGGACGCTGACTCATATTACAATGTATCACCTGAAGGAATCACCTGCGTCTCCTGCCAGCGGTCAATACGCTTTACATTTCTATCATTTCTGAACGTGTCTATCATTTCTGGGTGTGGGTGTGAATGTGGGTGTGCGTGTAGGTATGTGTGTGTGAGTGGGTGTGGGTGTGGGTGTGGGTGTGGGTGTGGGTGTGGGTGAAGGTGTGGCTATGGGTGAGTATGGGTAATAAGTCCGAAGAGGAAAGGTCTTTTAGTCGAAGACATTATGTCAGAGTTTCCTGTATCTTAGGTGTGTGAAAAGATGGAGCGGTCGAATGAGTAGGACACCAGCTTCTCATGTGGAAGGTTGTGGGTTCAATCCGTGGCCAAATCAAACTAAAGAGTTATAACATTGATCTGTGTCACTCCATTATCTGATAGCGGCTTTACACCTGGTTGGCCCAGTGTAAAGATAATGCGACTGAGTGGGAGATCGAGTCATACTCATAGTGCTTGCGGTGCAGTATCTCAATGAGGCAGCACTATAACACCACAATGAGTGTGTCTGCTGTCATAAGTCGATACCCATCCTAGTATGACTTCAGCTCAAATGTTGCTTCGATTAACCAAAAATGAAGTTGAATCATTTTGATTTCAAAGAAGCATGAGGGCACAACACTGGAGGGCTAAATACAAGGTTGGCAAAGCATACTGTTACTTGTCAGCGCTAAGGCCACCCAACACTCCCATCCACGACCCAACCCCACCCCTTGATGCACGAGGGCACAACTCGGGAGGGCTAAGTACAAGGTTGGCCAAACGCACTGTTACTTGTCAGAGCTAAGGTTACCCTGCACTCCCATCCACGACCTGACCCCACCCCTTGCCCTCGACCTCAAAGCCACAACCAGGTGAACGAGCCCCCGGGCCTGCACCTGAGACAATTATCTCATCTCACCCCGCCGCCCCATGGCGGGCTAACTTGACCAGTGTCACTCACCCGTGGGAACTTGGCCCGACATCCCCCAAATGGGGGATCTGAGTCAATGACACTCTTCTCAGCCGACCGCGAGTGCGCGTGCACACACCAGCCGACCGACTCGGGGTCCCGCCCAAATTAGGCGCGCGGCGGGGGGTGGGGGGGGGGGGTGGGGAGTGTCGGGTAAAGTGGGGGAAGGAGTGAGGGTGAGTGGGTGGGTGAGCTTTGTACGACATTCAATGTGCAGTAGTAGCTGTTGTTAGAAGTAGGCTTGCATCGTGTCGAAGTTGCGCTATGTATTCAGACTGGTTAGCTCAGTGTCAGGATAATAATTTATGACAGAGTGGGATATCAGGTCATGGTGAGGGCTGCCTGATTTCCTAGTGGGACAGCACTATAAAGTCGCCAGGAGTGCGCACTACCACAAGTCGGTTAAATTTTGCCAGGACGTAAAATCCCAATTTGACGTCCAATATCCGATGATAAAAAGCAATGCGCTCTGAGGTGTTGCTCTCAAGTATGCGCGATGATTTGATCAGTTATGTGCGTGTGCGTGTGTGTGCGTGTGTGCATGTATATGTGTGCGTGTGTGCATGCGTGTGTGTGTGAGTGTGCGTGCGTGTGCGTGCGTCTGTGCATGTGTGTGTGTGAGTGTGCGTGCGTGCGTGTGTGCCCGTGTGTGCGTGTGTGCGTGTGTGCGTGTTATTCCTGTTATTCCTGTTAATCTTGTTATTCCTGTTATTGTCGTGGTCTTTGTTTTTCTCTCGGTAAAGCCCCAGTCACACTACGGCTGGCGACCACTTTGCGACCAACAAAGCCAACTGGTCGCCAACTGGTTACTGAGTAGTCAACAACTGATCGCTCGCCTACTGGTAGCCACCAGTCGCAAGTGCTGAAAATAGTTTACCTCTTTGCGACCAAAGTGGTCGATTTTTTGGTGCATCACGTACAACCTCCTTGCGACCAAAATGGTAACATGGAGGTCGCGAACCATCAGCAACCGGTCAGTGACTGATCACACATTGTTTTTCCTGCCGTTTTTTTTTGGTTTGGTCGCAAGAAGGTCGCCATATTTTGGTTGCAAAGTGGTCGCAAGCTGTAGTGCTTTTGTTTTTTGTTGTGTTACGTCCTGGCAACATCCAAGGTCATATCAGGACGGTTCCAACTTGTGAAAGTGCGCACTCATGGCAACTTTATAGTGCTGCCCCACTGGGAGACCAGGCCACCAGCACCATGACCTGATATCCCACTCATTCAAATTATCCTGACACTGAGCCAACCACTCTTTGCCTTATCCTAATAATGCCGGGCGCCTGGCTAGGAAGCGACAAGTATCAATTTTTAAGACATTGGTTTGACTCGACCAGGGTTTGTTTGTTTGTTGTCATTTTACATCCTAGCAACATCTAAGGTCATATCAGGACGGGTACTGACTTGTGACAGTGCGCACTCATGGTGACTTTATAGTGCTGTCCCACTGGGAAACCAGGCCGCTGGCACCATGACCTGGTATCCTACTCAGTCACATTATCCTGACACTGAGCACACCAGTCCTTGCCCTGCCCTAATAATGCTGACCGCCTGGCTAGGAAGCGACAAGTATACATTTTTAAGTCATTGATTTGACTCGACTGGGGTTTGAACCCACGACCCCACGATCTACCAGCACGGGAGACGGACGCTCTAACTCATTCGGCCATTCCGTCTGGTCCCGACCAGGGTTCGAACCCATGCGTTCGGATCCCCCGATCTCCCAAAACAGGAGACGGACGGTCAACTCATTTGGCCATCCCGTCTGGTCTGGTGTAGTGTGACTGAGGCTTTTGGGTGAAAGTGAGCGCCGATTTGTTTGTCGGCTGGTGTCCCGTGCGTGTCAGTTGCGGTCACGCCAGCCTCTGCCGGCTTCACCCCGATCCGCCCCCCCCCCCACCTCCCCCTCCCTCCCACCCCCCGGGCACCTTTTGTTCATTTCAGTTCCCAGGGTGCAGTCGGGGGGCCATTAGCATAGTTTCCTGTCCACCACGTCGTCTGCTCCACTGATTTCCGATTGTTTTCGTGGCAGCTAAAGATTTTCTCAACCATTAACATGATTTCTGTGAGCATGACTGGCCTGGCCTGACACTGGGGGACGCTGACACCATGCTAGGTCGGGGTCGGTTGTGGCTGGTCGCTGGCGTGCACCTCGCCGAAACGTCACTCAACCAGCGAAACGCAGAGTGCAAATAATACACGAGGTATTCACAAACAAGCCGAATGCGTGTCAATAAGGTTACTGGTGTCACTGTGTCATGGGCCACCATTGTAATCTATTTACTCATGTCTCAATCTGTTACTGTTATTCGCAATGCTGGAGCCATCTCATCGTGTGCATTTGAGCAGTGTACGTCTTGTGGAGTCAGGATGCATTCACATAGTTTACAACTGACATTTCAATCAAGGTGTTGTCTAGATAAAGGATTCACCCGGTACTCGCAGTCGCAGTACACGGGTGAATACCAACCCTATATAAAAACGGTCGAAAAAGCGGGCTAATGAATTGAGAGCCTAATTTCACTATCTAAGAAGCAACAATTATTCTTTACATATGTCTTATTGATAGCCCGCTACCTTTGAGTTGAAACATATAATATAATATCTAGTTTAATAAGATTTAAAAGTGAAATCGATGGCGTTCTGCGGCTGCCATCTTGTCTTTTTGCATTCTTGCCCATTTCACCAACTCTGTGCCTATATGGGTAGCCATTTGATACTGGAGCCACAGTTTCTACTTCATGTTCCATACTAAACCTATGTTCGCCCGTATTTACATTACGTTGTCCTTCACCCCTGTACTACAAGTACCGGGCGAATCTTTTATCTAGGTGTTGTCATGCAGCTTCCGAACAAATTATGGTTGATGGGTTAATTCGACTTCACTCGACTTGTGGGAATGGGTTCTGGGCATGCCACATAACGTTCATATAGACATTTTAATTTTTCAGATGTATTTATTGAATTATGTAATCAACCTGTAATGTGCATATTTTTTTAATGAACGCAAATGAAATGAATAAATATTATGGTTGGTTGTTGGAGTTTTACATCCTTGCTACATCTAAGCTCATATCAGGATGGGAGTAAATAGGTGTTTTATTAATTGAGTGTTTCAGTAGTCGCTGGCATGCACTCCACCACACGTTACTCAACTAGTGAAACGCAGATTGCAAATAATACACAAGGTATTCACAAACAAGCTGAATGCGTGTCCATAAGGTTACCGCTGTCACTGCGTCATGGGGTGGGATTTGTACTCTATTTACTCACGTGTCAACCTGTTACTGTTAGTCGCAATGCTGGAACCATCTTGTGCACATTCAATCAATGTATGTATACTGTAGAGTCAGGATGCATTCACATGGTTTACAACTGACATTTCAATCAAGATTGATTGATTGATTGATTGGTGGTTGCTTTACGCCGTGTCGGCAGCATAGGCCATATTCATGGTGAGAAATGTTTGTTTTTTGTTCAAACCATCGCTTTTACATGTAAAGGCAGACAGTCAATGATGTGCCAATAGACACTCATTAAATTAGAAAGCTCACAATCATATATTTGTGGTCAAGGGAAACAAATTCCCATAGAAAAAGAAAAGTTTTATTAATAATTGATAGAATCTATTTAGTAAACTATATGAGGTGGTACAGTCCAGCTGCCCTCAAAAAGGCTAAAATGTTTTCCTGTTTTACCTTAGTAAAAAGGTCATGCATACTGTCTGCAGTGTAGAACTGTTGGCGCAGGGCCAACAAATCAACGCAACTTAGCTTTCAATCAAGCAAGCAGCTTCTGAACAAATTATGTTTCATGGGTCAATTTGACTTCACTCGTTTGTTTGTTGTTTTGCATCCTAGCAGCATCTAAGGTCATATCAGGACGGGTTTCGCCTTATTTGAATGGATTTTTCGCACTCAATATAACGTACATGCATTTAAATTGGCAAATGTATGTATTGAATTATGTAAGTAAACTATAGTGTGTGTATATTTGTTTAGTGACCGAAAATGAAGTGAATAAATAGGTGTTTTATTAATTCCCCTCTTTCCTCGTCCTCCCTTCTGCCCCCCCCCCTCTCTCCCCCCTCCCGTCCCCTATCTCACCACTTCCCCTCTTTCCGCCCTCCTACCTTTCCCCTTTTCCCTCCCCTCTCTCATCCCCCTCCCCCCCTTCTTCTCAGTCTTTTCCCTCCCCTCTTTCTCCCATCTCCTCCCTTCCCCCTCTTTCCCCCTCTTTCTCCCTCCTCCCTTCCCCCCTTTTCCCTCCCGTCTCTCCTCCCATTTCCCCTCCCCTTCTTCTCAGTCTTCTCCCCCCTCTTTCTCCCATCTCCTCCCTTCCCCCTCTTTCCACACTCCTCCCCTCCCCCTCTTTACCCATCCTCCTATCGTCATTTTGTCTGCCCTCCCTCCTCCCCATTCCCCTCCCCTTCTTCTCAGTCTTCTCCCCCCCTCTTTTTCCCATCTCCTCCCTTCCGCCTCTTTCCACACTCCTCCCCTCCCCCTCTTTCCCCATATTCCCTTCCCCCTTTTCCTTCCCCTCTCCCATCTCTCCTCCCCTTTACCCCATCTCTCTCTTCTCAGTCTTCTCGCTCCCTCTCATTCCTCCTCCTCCCATACCCCTCTTTCCCCCATCTCATCCCTTCCCCCTTTCCTCCCCTCTCCTTATACCCTTCCCGACCCCCCCCCCCCCCCACCACACCTTACCAAGGCACCCCCACCGCACATTACCCGTGCCACCATTTCCTTATCGGTTTCCTTGGCTTAGCCCGTGCCTGCCTTACAACTACACTGCCTCTCCATCCCCCCCCCCCCCACCTGCCCCCCCCCCCCCCCACATCGCTGTGACGTCTATGCTCAGGGTGTGCGTCTGCTCTTGCTCCAAACCCTGGAGTGAGTGGCGTTGTGACTACATTGACCGAATTCAGTTCCAAGGTCGAGATAAGGGCTGCAGGTGTCTAGACAGGGTCTGCAGCAGTCACTGCCTGCCATGTAGACTGCAGATAGAGCAGACTCGGTGTTGACCTCTCGGAAAAATAAATGTTGAATATATACCATATTGGTCGTAATACTTGCATTGCGTTTTATTCGCGGTGGAGGACTTGACTTCTGACTTCTGGGGGGTTTGTAACCTTACGACGGTTACTGTCTGCAGAACTGCAGAAATATAGAGAGGCACCGATAAATCGGTCAAATCTTTGGTCGAAGATTAATCTTCTGATGGGATGGTTGTGGAAGCTGGGGATGTCTTTACAAATGATGAATCGTTGGGGTGGCCCTGAATCACTCCAGTCCGGCGGTAGCAGAGCACTCGTATCCAGTCGACACCAGCAAGGGTTTAGGACGAAGGGACAGGTAAAGGTGGGTCCAGCAGTTCCAGCAACAAGAACAAAGCGAGAGAAATGATAAGATAAAGGGCCCCACCCAAGCAAACAACTCGCTTGATCACGGGGAGAAGTAAGCCTGGGAGAAAAAAAAAGGGTAGAGTATAGGAAAGAGAAATGAGGAGAGTTGAGTCAAAGGACTGTATCTATTTGCTCTATGTTGACCAGCCGGCAAGCCAAAGACACAGACAGAGTAAGAGCAGAAAGTGAAATGCTGGTGGGCTCGCCCTCCTGGAACTCTTTTCAGACATTATCAAGGAGGAGCTTGGCCAGCAGAGAGGAGATAGAGAGAGGTGTGGACGAAGTGTGGTCCGGATAGCAAGTGTCCCCCCTCCCCCCGTTACCTCACTCCCCCCCTGTCTTCCCCTGATAATGTGGCTCGCCGCTGCCTCCTCCCACTCCGCCTCCTGCCTGCTCCAGCTGCACTCACTTTTTATTTGGCCTATTTGGCCTACTCCTCCATGACCGATCATGCCGTCAATCGCCCGAGGCCGAGGCCGCGCTGCCGGCTGCCGGAACACCAGGAGAGCGCCACACACCACCGTCCTGCCCTCTGCCTCTGCGACATCCTCCTCCTCATGCCGCCCGCTCAGTGGATCGCCACAACAACGGATGCCAATGTGCGCACCATGGAGCGCCTCGCCGGGATCATGGAGGCGATGGCCGTCACCCATGCCTATGCCCAACCACCTTCAGCCGCCGTACAGCCTCCCCCAGCCACCACTCCATCGGTCTCCACAGCCTACGCCACCCCGCTGGCGCTGCCCTACTGGCCCGCTGCCCCATCCACCCTTCACCCGCAGTACCAGCGCCTCGCCCGACACTGGAAGCCAGCCACCCCCAGGATGGCCATGCCCTACAACCCAGTCGCCCACACGCCGATGTCCGCTGCCGAGGCCATCCGCAAGATCCTGGAGTCCGCCGAGGCGCAACACAGTGGCAAACGAAAAGGTATACCTGCCGGCTATGTTTTCTCCCACGACTTGGTGGAGAGGGGGGTGGAGGGGAAGGTGGTGAAGAAGGGGGAGGCATCCAGGAAAGAGTACAGCCTCGCCCTCTCGATGCTCGGGTCCCACCCTTCTTCCCCTTCCGACTCCATCCCCGCTCTCACCCATCACACCATAATGATTCTCCGTGACAAACTAACCATTCCCTGGCCTACCATCTGCCGCTACTCTGAGATGGTATTCATGTGGATCGTGGATGGGAGGCTCCTTGACAGATGGCACGACCCGGTCGTCATCAACGCCATCCACCTCTAGGCTCTCACCATCGCCGTGACGACCGCATCAGGCACGACCTCTACCTCCCAGGCCGCCGAGTCGGCTCACAGCAAAAGCCACCCCTGCGCCTCGCAGGCTGACACGCGCCCCCCCGTACACCAGAGAGGCCTATGGTGCGCCCTGCATGTGGAACCATGACCCCACCTCCTGTGACCGCGCGGCGGCCGGCCACACCTGCAACTACTGCACCAATGTCAGGCGAATCCTCACATCTGCTACACAAAGAAGAACCGTTAGCGCGCGACAGCAGGGGGCCCCTCAGCTGATTTTTTATCAGTGGGCGGTGCTCGTCCCCCCATGCCACCCAGACTGCAGCCAGCACCTCCATCACCCAAGTCCTGCCACCCCAACAGCTGGAGGGGTTCCCCGCTGGCCTGCACCCCCAGATGGTGCCACCCCGTGGCGCACCGCGACCGCATCCTCTCTGCCAACCCTGTCCGTGATGTGGTTAGCAGTTGCCGCCGCCACCCCGCCACCGGCCCCTGGGGCGCTATCATCCACACCGCTGACCGCCCCACCAGCAGGACCACGTCGTAAACCAATGCCGCCCTTGACGCTGGCCCCAACAAGCAAGCATGCGGTTACGTCACCCTTGGCACCCCTGTTTCCTCAGAAGTTGCCGCACCTCTCAGTTGCGTCACCCCAGATGTCACCGCGCTGACGGGAGTCGGCGCAGCCGGTCATCCGACCCGCCCTGCCCAGGCTCCTGCCGCCGCCCACCTCTCAGATGTCGCCACAGTCGCCCCATCACATCTCACCACCTGCCACCCACGGCTTGCCGCCCGCGCCGCCCTGTCCCACCCAGTGGTGTGGGGGTAGGGGTGGGGAGGGGGGTGGGGAGGGGTCTGTGGGGGGGGCCCACCATGCCAATGGGGGTTGTCTCCCGGGTGGTCCCAGTGGGGAGCGAGTTGGGGGGACGCGCATGGAAGTCTCTGCCTCTCTCGCCCCCATGTATCGGCCACCTCCTCGACCTGCACACCTCCGCCGAGTCCGAGCCTGACTTTTAGCTCGCCTCCCCCCGCGGCCCCGCCGAGTTCAGCACCACCCTCTCCGCCCCCCACCGGACCTCCTCCCCCTCCCCCGGCCGCATCGGCCCCCCCCCCTCCCCGGCGACCTCGGAGAGCCAGTCGTGGATGTGCTCAACCCTGCCATCCAGGACACCCTCCCTGCCACCCCATCATGCGGCCCCAGCCCCCACGAGTACTGCCCCACCCTCCTCCATCTGGCACCACATCTCCGGCGAAGCCTGGGCCCGCTACACAGACTTCACCAGGGCCTATGCAGCCCTCTGCGATGCAGGCCTCCCTAATTTTTTTGCCGCCTGCATCCCCCTCCACTCAGGCTTCAACATCCGGGCCTGGCAGGCCCGCCTCCGCGACGACCATGACCTCGACGTGGTCGACTTGCTGGAGTTCGGTTTTCCCACCAACTAATCCGCTGACGCCCCTCCACGCCCCACTTACACTAGATGACATGCACTCGGAACAGTTTACATGCACTCAGAGCAGATGATATTCACTGAGTGCAGATGACATGCACTCAGAGCAGACGACATGCACTCAGAGCAGACAACATTCACTCAGAGCAGACGATATTCACTCAGAGCAGATGACATTCACTCAGAGCAGACGACATGCACTCAGAGCAGATGACATGCACTCAGAATCAGAGCAGACGACATGCACTCAGAGCAGACGACATGCACTCAGAGCAGACGACATGCACTCAGAGCAGACGACATGCACTCAGAGCCGACGACACGCACTCAGAGCAGACGACACGCTCTCAGAGCAGACGACCTAACCAAGCGAATGTCCCCCGGGGTTAATGAGCTTGACGGCAATATGTCTCGGTCGTTCGAATGTCGCAAATATTGATGCGAAACCAGGTGAGTCGGAACACGAGCCTACGTTATTTTTAGCTTATTTGCCCTGTCCTCGCCCTGGAATGTTGTCTTATTTGTATGGTGGCTGCCACACCTGACCGCATTCTGACGCCAGGGGGCACCACCGCCTCCTTGGTGCCGTGTCTGGCGGCCAGCGTTGGAGGGGCGACGGTAATGGGGTGGGCGGGGAAGTCGTCAGTGAATAAGGGCACAACTCGTCAGCTGCCCGGGTGGGGGGAGTTGGGTGTATGTGTGGGAGTGTGTGTTGTGGGGGGTCCATCTAGTACTGCTTAGGTTGTTTATTCGTTTGATCTGTGAATGGATAGCTTATGCTTGAAGAGTGGTTCAACTTCAGAAGTAAACAATTTAAAATATCAATTTAACTCTCCTATAACATAAGTGTAGTTTTCATGGGAACAGATGGGATGGCCGAATGAATTGAGCATCTGTCTCCCGCTTTGGTAGATCGTGGGATTCGAACCATGGGTTCGAACCCTGGTTGAGTCAAACCAATGACTTAAAAATGTATACTTGTCGCTTCCTAGCCAGGCACTCGGCATTATTAGGATAGGGCAAGGAATGGTTGGATCAGTGTCAGGATAATGTGACAGAGTGGGATATCAGGTGATGGTGCTGGCAGCCTGGTCTCTCATCAGTGCGGCAACACTATAAAGTCACCATAAGTGCACACTTGTCACAAGTCGATACCCTAATAATGCAGAGCGCCTGGCTGCGAAGCGAAAAGTATCAATTTTAACTTGACCAGGGTTCGAACCCCAGGATCTCCCAAAACGGCAGTCGGACGATCAACTCATACAGCCATTCCGACTGCTCTCATCAGTTTGTTGTCCAGCCGCCTCTTCTTGACGAACCTCCTCTGGTACCGCCCATGCCTGACACAATGTTTAAGCCTAGGTCACACCTACCCGGATTAGGAACCGGACAAGCCCCGACCTGTGGTCCGGCCTGGTCCTTGGCGATCCGGCGTCATCCGTGGCTCATCCGTGGCTGGTCCTTGGTGATCCGTGGCTGGTCCTTGATGATCCGGCCTCATCCGGGGTCGGCCCCAGATGTTTTAAAATGTGTAAATAATCCGGGGCGATCCGGGGAATATTGCAATCCGGGGTTAATCTGGCATCATCCGGGTGTAATCCGTGACTCATCCGGGTAGCCCAGGTGTTGTCCGGGGGTAGTCTGTGCCCCGTCCGGGGATGTCCGGGTCTTTTTGAAACCGAAAGAGCCACGTTTTAGCCATGGTTTAGCCCGAACTAGCCCTGGACTATCCCCGACAGAGCCACGGACAAGCCGGATGACCACGGATTAACCACGGATCACCACAGATATCCCGGTTTACCATGGATGAGGCCCGTTTTTGTATATATAGCAGGAGCAGTTCCGGGACTGATCCATGACTACTCCGTGGATATACCGGGTAGTCCGGGGGTGGTCCGGCTCAGTCCGGGGCGATCCGGAGTGTGGTCCGTGGCTAGACCCTGGCTTGTCCAGGTAGGAGTGGTCCGGGGGTGGTCCGGCTAAAAATCCGGGGCTAGTCCGGGTAGGTGTGACTTGGGCTTTAGCGCAATGCTCAGCTCTAACCGCCCAGAGCACACCCGGCATTGTCAAATTCTTGTTGTTGGCTTGTAAATGAGGAGACATTGATTGATTTATTGGTGGCTGCTTCATGCTGTGTCGGCAGCATAGGCCATATTCATGGCAAGAACTGTTAAAAAATTGTTTATTCAAACCATCGCTTTTACATGTAAAAGCATGCAATTGATTCTGTGTCAATAGACACTCATGAGTTTTAAAACTTACAATCATATCATTTCTTGTCAACATAAATACAAATTCTAGATGAAAGCATTATTCATTGATGGAATTTCTTTAATAAGTTATATCAGGTGGTACAAACCAGCTGCCCTCAAAAATGGCTAAAATGTTTTCTTGTTTTACTTTAGTAAAAAGGTCATGCATGCTGTTTGCAGTGTAAAATTGTTGATGCAGGGCCACAATGAGGACACATTGAGATTATTTCACTAAAATGAGGACGGGAGTGTCGGAATTAACTCACCTTCCTCGTAATAAAGACTACCTTAGATTGTCAACCAGAAGCCCTGGTCACATACAAATTAGTGAACGTAGTTGAATGTAGTTGAACATAGGATAGATTAACATGGGTCAAACGTGGTGTAAGTATGTTAAACTACGGTGAAACACATTAAGGTATGGCAGGTTTTGGTATGGATAAATACGATACGGCACAGATGCCAGTACATTCAACTACGTTCAACTATATTCAGTTACGTTCAACTATGCTCAAAGTATGTTAGCCTCCACTACAGTCAACTCTGTTCAACTATGTCCAAGTGCGCTAAAGTACACTAGAGTATGCTAGAGTACATTAATAGTATGGAGACTTCGCCACAGTACATTAGCCTCTAACCTAGCGCTCTTTTGAACATGTCCAAAGATTAAATCGGAACACATGGCCCACACATTTTATTACCAAGTATGCATGCCGGTACGTTGAACTATGTTAGCCTCCACTACATTCAACTGCGTCCACTAACGTGTATCTGACCGGGCCTGGAATGCCAGACAGGAAATACTGCCTTACGTTCTCGCCTGCTATTGGATAATATTCATTATTGTTACTTATGGCATCACATACCTCATACCTGGACGCGGTGGCCGAATCAGTAGAATGCAGGCTTCCCATGCGGAAGGCCGGGAGTTCTAATCCCAGCTGAGTCAAACTAATGACATATAACATTGATACTCGTCACCACCTAGCCTGGTGCCTGGTGCCCGGCATTAATAGGATATTACAAGGACTGGTTAGCACAGTGGCAGGATAATGTGACTGTGTGGATGAGATGGCTAGAGCAATCGCCAGCCTGAAAGATGGCAAAGCACCTTGGGGATGATGGAATTTCTGCTGAAGTATGGAAGCACGGAGGAGACAATCTGTTCAACAGACTGCACCAACTAATCACCAATGCCTGGGAGGAGGGTTCTGTACCCCAAGCATGGAAGGATGCCAGCATTGTAACCATCTACAAGAAAGGTTGATTGATTGATTGGTGGTACCTTTACGCCGTGTCGGCAGCATAGGCCATATTCACAGCGAGAAATGTTTGTTTTTTGTTCAAACCATCGCTTTTACATGTAAAAGCAGACAACCAATTATGTGCCAATAGACACTCATTAAATTAGAAAGCTCACAATCATATATTTGTGGTTAAGGGAAACAAATTCCCATAGAAAAAGAAAAGTTTTATTAATAATTGAAAGAATCTATTTAGTAAACTATATGAGGTGGTACAGTACAGCTGCCCTCAAAAAGGCTAAAATGTTTTCCTGTTTTACCTTAGTAAAAAGGTCATGCATACTGTCTGCAGTGTAGAACTGTTGGCATAGTCAAATGTGTTTGAGTGTCAGCGGGGACTGACACCCAATACAATCAGGGGGAGGTTCCCCCTTGAGCAGAAAAGCATGTGTAAGCGACGAGTGGCCAATACGGCAGCGGCTAAGGACCGCTTGGTCCCACCGACCTCCCGCATGAGTCTGTGGTGGCTTTCCCACAGATGGTTCAATTTCTTTAAGTTTATTTATGTTTTCATCCCACTCATGTTGCCATTAGGATTTTATGTGGGTGGCTATTAGTGGTTTCAGATCAGAGTGAGGGATCAGACACGGTTCAAGATCACAGTTCAGGGCGTTCTTCGCAGCCCAATCAGCTCATTCGTTTCCTTGTATGCCAGCATGGCCAGGCACCCAGCACAAGAAAGGTGATCGAACAGACTGTGGGAACTATAGAGGAATCTCTCTTCTTTCCATAGCAGGCAAGATCTTCGCCAGGATCCTACTCAACCTACTATCTTTTCACATAACACCTGATGTAGTTCCGGAGTCACAGTGTGGCTTCAGAGGTAACCGGAGCACCGTGGATATGATATTTTGTCTCCAACAGCTCTAGATGGTATTTGTTGATTTCACTAAGGCATTTGATACAGTCGGGAGGACCGGGCTATGGCAGCTACTGAGGAAGTACGGATGCCCAGAGAAGTTCACAACTATGATCGAGGCTCTACCTGCAGGAATGATGGCGAATGTTAGTGCTGGAAGGGAAGTCTCAGAATCGTTTGGGGCTACCAATGGGGTCAAGCAAGGTTGTGTACTGGCCCCCACGCTCTTCTCCATCTTCCTATCAGCAATGCTCGATGAGGCTTTCTGAGACATGGGGGACGGCATCTATATACAGTCCAGACAGAGCGCTGACCTATTCAATGTCGCACACTTCAGAGCGAAGACCAAGACTACTCAGATACTGGTGAGAGAGCTACTATTCGCAGATGACAGTGCACTGGTTGCCAACTCTGCTGAAGAGATCCAGAAAATAGTGGACGCTTTCTCCGATGCATCAAAGAAGTTTGGCCTGAAGATTAACATCAAGAAGATGGAGGGGCTGTACTAACCCAACTCTACAAGAACCCGAGAGGAGGAGATCATGGTTGATGGAAACAAACTGAACTCTGTTCCGGAATTCACCTACCTCGGAAGCACTATATCAAGTGATGGACGCATTGATGCTGAAATACAGAGGAGGCTGGCCAAGGCTAGCGCATCTTTCGGCCGACTAAACCAGAGACTCTGGAACAACCACCATGTGTCCATTCGGGTCAAAGGTAAGATCTACCGTGTAATCGTGCTATCCACCCTACTATACGCAGCGAGGCCTGGACAGTGTACAGACGACAGGTGAAAAAGCTGCATGCCTTCATGATGCGACATCTGCGTTCAATCATGAGGCTAACCTGGAAGGACAAAGTGACAAATAAGGAAATACTCGAACGAATGGGGCTGCCCTCTATGGAAGATCTTCTGATCAAAAAGAATCTCCGGTGGACTGGACACCTCATGAGGATGTCATCAGACAGGCTACCAAAGCAGATCCTCTATTCTCAACTGTCTTCTGGCTACAGAAAGAGAGGGCACCCTCGTCTCCGGTTCAAGGATACCATCAAGAGAAACCTGAAGCTGAGAGACATTAAGACCGACTCATGGACACAACTCTCACAGCAGAGAGCTAAATGGAGAGCGGCAGTCAAGTAATGAAAGCAGTCTTTGTCGCATTGCGACCGACAGCATGATGATGATGATGGGATATCGGTCCATGCTGTCAGCGGCCTTGTCTCGTATTGGGGCAGCACTATAATAACCCTATCGATCCTGCTCAGTGGAAACATTTGCAGTTTATACTATTTTCCATTCCAACCAGTGGTCCACAACTGGTTCATCAAAGGCTGTGGTATGTGCTGTCTTGTCTGTGGGAAAGTGCATATAAAAGACCCCTTGCTGCTTATCAGAAAGAGTAGCTTATGTGGTGGCAGCGGGTTTCCTCCAAAGAAATATGTCAGAAAGACCATGGACCATATGTATGAACAACTTTTTATCGGCTCCGGTGTTAAGAGCCGACGCTGGGTTAGCTAACACTGGTGTTGGGAAATGGGTCACAGGGTATGTATGGGGCCAAAGTGTGGCAGTGTTAGCTAACCTATCTGTTATTTATAGATTTGCGGAACCCCTCTGAGCCTGTTCCCAGCGAGCAACGCTATTTGACAATATGGCCGCCGATTCGGCGGCGGCAGCGTTAATATCGGTTCGATTATTGGTTTCATTAGACCAAAATTTGGCAGTGGTGTTAATATCACTTTGATTTTGGGGTTAATTTAATCAAATTTCACTTTTTGAGTATGTAATTCTGTTAAATATGATAGCATTGAATAGATTTGAGGCTAATCGGTAAACTTGCTAAGGAGTGGTGTTAGCAGACTCGACTTTAAACTCATGGTGTTTGCCTAACACCGCTCCATACATACTAACTTTTCGCCGCGAAACCAGAAATCCCCTCCAAAACCAGTTTTGGCTCGCTAACACCGCCTCATACATACGGCCCCATATGTTTGACATCCAATAGCCGATGATAACAAATCAATGTGCTGCAGAGGCACTGTTAAATAAAACAAACTTTGTTTCCAACAGACCTATCCGGCCTGTGGAATATAGTGTGAGATTCACCCATCCCATTCAGGGAATTGGATCAGCTAACTGGCTGACACTGTGACAGTCTTATCGAACCATCAGAGCAGTTAACACACTGAAAAAAAAAACCCCAAATCTAAGTCCCCGGGTGTAAAATAAGAAAGGCCCACTTCTGCTGTTTGAGCAGGGATTGTGGTTTGATCCCTACTGGCTTACCTTAAGACCTTCGTCAACTTTGTATGGTGGGCGCGGTCCCCAGGGGGCGCCACGCGAGGAGAGGTCACGTGTAACTCTATAGAAGCTAACACGCCCGCGTCTCTTAGAAAACACAGCAATGTTTGTGGCCGGCCTCCCTAGTCCACCCAGTTATTTTCCGGCACCGACTTGTCATCCGCTATAAATACAGTAGTGGTCCATTTAGGGAGGTGGTCGGTTTAGGGAGTTAGTATATGGTTGCAATGGTATTGTTGGGACCCAAATACAGCGATATTTTGTTGTTGATTTGTATATTTGTTGATGGGGTGCTTAAAGGGAGTGGTTGATCTGAGGAGGTGGTCGGTTAGAGAGGTTTTACTGTACTGTACTGCATTGTGCGCCTCACAATCGCTAGTCCGTTATTACCCCAGTCACACTACTTACTGTTTGCGATATCTTTGCGACTACTTTGCGACCACAAAAAAAGGGGTTGGTCATGTGCAAAGACATCGCAAGTGGTTGCAAAGTGGCCGCAAAATGGTCCTCAGTGGTCGCCGATCTCCTGTTCGACCATTTTGGTCGCAACGAGGTTGCAGCTACTGCATTAAAAATCTTCTTGCGATCAATATGGGAGCCCAGAGGTCAGTGACCATTGCTTTGGTCACAAGGAGGTCGCTGGTGACTGTTGATTCTTTGGTCCAAAGTGGTCGCAAGCAGTCGCAACCCATAGTGTGACTGGGGCTGAAGAGAGAAGCTGTGATTCTGTAACATGAGCGCAGCTGTGTGTGACTCACAGCAGTGCTAGCCTGCACCACCACCGTTTGTTTGTTGTTGTTTTACGTCCTAGCAACATCTAAGGCCATATCAGGACTGGTACCGACTTGTGACAGTACACACTCATGGCGACTTTATAGTGCTGCCCCCCCCCCTGAGAGACCAGGTTGCCAGCACCATGACCTGATATCCATGACCTGATATCCACTCAGTCACATTATCCTGACACTGAGCCAACCAGTCCTTTCCCTATCCTAATAATGCCGAGTGCCTGGCTAGGAAGAAACAAGTATCACATTTTTAAGTCATTGGTTTGACTCGACCAGGGTTCGAACCCACGATCTCAAGATCTACCAACATGGGAGACGGACGCTCTAACTCATTCGGCCATCCCGTCTGGTGTACCATGACCGACACACACCTAAAACATATATATATATATATATATATATATATATATACCTGTCCTGATATGACCTTAGGTATTGCTAGGACGTAAAACTCCAATACCCAACCAACCTTTGACGAATCATTTAGGTGCCCAGCATCTTTTAATGCTTACATACAGACCGGCAATGAAGTCTAGTTTGTAGAGCATCCTTCTGTAAAGTCCTCAGCTGGAATCTGTGGTTTGTGTAGGCAGGCTATAATGAAATCAATACAGGCAAGGAGAGAAAGGAAGAGTATAAAGAATGAAAGTAGAGAGAGAGACAATGCCCTCAGGTTTATTATTATATAGTGGTACATGGATCTGGTATGGCATACCACCCAACCATATTCTCCAATGAGAATCAAGCATTTATAGTTCCACCAATGAACATCAAGCATTCTTGTGTCACCATGGCTACTGTGATCTGCCCACCACCACCATGCGGTGTGGCTGCTTGGCCACCACCTGCCTGAGCTGAGTGTGTGGTGATCCATGACTAACAGCGGGGGAGGGAGGAGTGAGTCGAGCTAGCTCCAAGTGCCCCTTACACACTATCTATAGTGCCTCCTTCTCACTATCTACCTAATATGCAATGACTATTGGCCATACATAACGGATCACCAGCAACTACATAAATACATTCATGCACCTGGCACTATATACCATTTACCATTATAGACCATTTCGATTCCCCCACCAATGCATTTTATCGGAATATTTTACACTACTATATTCCGCAACATGCTTGCATTAAGCCCCAGTCACACATACTCGGATCAGGGGCCGGACGAGCCCCGGACTGCCATCCGGGGTGGTCTGGGGTGATCCGTGGCTCGTCCGTGGCTCGTCCATGCCGACACCCCCTGATCCGGCCTGATCCGTGGCTCATCCGGCGCCATCCGGGGTCAGCCCCGGATATTTTTAAATGTTTAAAACATCCGGGGTGGTCCGGGGGATTTTGCGATCCGGGCTCAATCCGGCCTGATCCGGGGGTGGTCCGGGGGTGGTCCGGGTAATCCGGGGGTGGACTCGGCCTATCCGAGGGTGGTCCGGGGCCATTTTGTGCCACGGTTTGACCCGGACCATCCCTGGACTATCCAGGAGTACCCCCGGCCTAGCCACGGACCACTCCCGGACTGCCCCCGTAAGACCGGGGGTGATCCGGGATAGTCCAGGGGTCATCCAGGATAGTCCGGGGGTGGTCCGGGGCAGTCTGGGGTGGTCCGGCCTCATCTGGGGCCAGTCCGGGGGCAGTCCGGGGCTCGTCCGGGGCTCGTCCGGGGCTCATCCGGTTAAGTGTGACTGCGAGGCAAAAATCGATGAAAACAGTGATTTTATCCATGGTGGTCAGGGACAGTCCGGGCCATTGGTCCATGGGTGGTCCGGCTCAAAATCCGGCTATTTGTGACTGGGGCTTTAAAGGTGTATAGTCGGATAAAAGCATCACATTTTCGAAAGCAACACTCTATATATTATCTAGATTTGAACCACACATATCCAACTTAGATACTGGTGCACTTATTAAGCATTTGGTATTACATAGAAGGGCATACCAAGTCAATTTAATTTGTGTGTTTATTCTTTTATGTCCTAGCAACATCTAAGGTCATATCAGGATGGGTACCGACTTCTGACAGTGCACACTCATGATGACTTTATAGTGCTGCCCCACTGGGAGATCAGGTCGCCAGCACCATAACCCAATATCCCATACAGTCACATTATCCTGATACTGTGCTAACCAGTCCTTGTCCTATCCTAGTAATGCTGAGTGCCAGGCTAGGTAGCAACAATTATAAATTTTATGTCATTGGTTTGACTCAGCTGGAATTCGAACTCCCAACCTTCCGCACGGGAAGTATGCGCTCTGCCGATTCGGCCACCGCATCAATTTAATAGAACCTGATACTGCTCTACCTAATGGGTCAGCATTTGGACAATTACGCCCAAATTAATTCGATATCTTTTCACTTTAAATATCTCATAAGTTAGTCATTTTGAAGCCAAGTTACTACTAAAAGTCTAATAGATAATTCAAAACCACGAGGCTGCAAAGGTCTTTTGTACTGTTGTTGGGGAGTGATTGATGGCTGCTTCAAATATCACGCCCCACCCCTTCTAAGTGTGGGTGGTTTTTACAGCTCGGCCAACACTGTCAATTTATGTCAGTTTTTGAGTCTGGAGTCCTTCCAACGTTCGAACCGGGCACAGTGGCCGAATCAGTAGAGCGCGGCCTTACGTGCAGGAGATCGGGAGTTCGGTTCCCAGTCAAGTCAAACCAATGACTTATAAAACTGATACTAGCCTGGCGCTCAGCATTATTAGGATAGGTCAAGGACTGGTTGGCTCAGTGTCAGGATAATGTGACTGAGCAGGATATCGGGTCATGGTTCCGGCGGCCTGATTTCCCAGTAGGGCAGCACTATAAAGTCACCAAGAGCAGGCACTGTCACAAGTCGGTACCCGTCACGATATGACCTTGGATGTTGCTAGGATGTAAAACAACAAACAAACAAAACCGAGCGGGATGGCCTAATGGACAGCCCACCCACTCGCAGACTTGGAGCTTTCATTGCTTGTTTGCATTTTATGTCCTAGCAATATTTAAGGTCATATCAGGATGTGATACCGACTTGTGACAGTGCACACTCATGGCGACTTTCGTAGCGCTGCCCCACTGGGAGACCAGGCCGCCAGCACCATGACCCGATATCCCGCTCAGTTACATTATATCCTGACATTGCACTAACCAATCCTTGCCCTATCCTATTAATCTAAGGTTACATCAGGACAGGTCCCAACTTGTACACAGAATGCAATCAAGGCAACTTTATAGTCCTGCCCCACTAGGAAATCAGGCCGCAGGCCGCTGAGACCATAACCTGATATCCCACTCAGTCACATTATCCTGACACTGAGCAAACCAGTCCTTGCCCCATCCTAACAATGCCGAGCGCCTGGCCAGGAAGCGACAAGTATCAAGTTCAAGTATCAAGTCATTGGTTTGAATTGACCAGGGTTTGAACCCACAAACCCATGGGTTTGGATCCAACGATCTCCCAAAACAGGAGACGGACGCTCAACTCCTTCGGCCATCCCGTCTGGTTCCCTAGAATAGGAGGTTGTGGGACTGATCTCCTGCTGAATCATACCAATGCTATTTCAACAATTGATAATGTTCGCTGCCATACAGATTAAGGTCTTCGCACTCCATATACACAAATAATGTGAATCGAGTCCATACACAAATGAGAATCGAGACCATACGCATGCGCGTGTTCCTTCGGCATGTTAATTGTGCCACCCATTTCTGACAATTGCTGCTGCTGGATATGTGTGCTTACCAGACAGCCTCTGAACCTGCCAACCTCCTTCTCCCTCCTGACCTGTGCCCATTCCCTTCGCACCTACACAGCAGCGTGCCCTTCCCACGCCCCTGTTCCTTTGCTCCTCCTTTTCTCCTCTTTCCTCTTCACTCCATCCTCCTTTCCTCACCCTTTCCCCTTCTTCCCCTCTTCCTCCTCCTACTCCTGCTCCCCATCTTCCCCCATTATCCTCTTCCTCCTCCCCCTGTCCCCCCAACCCCCACCCCGCGCCATCTACTCCTCCTCTTCCCCCTTCTTCCCCCTCCGCTCCTCCTCACCCCCTTCTCTTCCCCCTCCCTTCACTCTTCCATCGCTTCCCCTCCTCCCCTCCTCTTCCCTCTCCACTCAGCTCTTTCTCACCCCCTCCTCTTCCCCTTTCTCTCCTCTCTTCCTCCCTTCTCTACCCTCTCCTCCCCCACTCTTCCTCATCTTCTCCGCCTCCGCCTCCACCTCTCCCCTCCTCTCCCCTCACTCCTACCTCCTTCACCTCTTTCTCTATTCCCCTCCCTACGTTCAGTCTTCCCTCCCCGCCCCTTCCCTCCTCCTCCCCTCCCTCTCTCCGCTCTTCCTCCTCCCGTTCTCTCCCCCCTCTCCCCCACCCCTCCCCCTCTCATCTTCCCTCCCATCCTCTCCCTCCCACCTCATTCACCTGTTTCTCTATTCCCCTCCCCGCACTCCTGCCAATCTCCCCCCCCCCCCCCCTTCCAACCCCCTTCCGAACCCGGGTAAGGCAGACACGTGTCGACTCGCCTCACCTGGTTTCATCGGTTCGCCTCTCCACACCCCCCACCCCACCCTCGGCCCAAATAATAAATAAACGCAGATAAAAACAACCATTCATCACACGTCGAGATTGACCGTGATCCGCGGCCTGACCGACTTAGTCTGACCCGTGGGAGTGGACGGGCGTGGAGATGGGTGGGGGGGGGGGGGGGCAGTTTCTAGGTAACCTAGTTATAGATCTCCATTTTGAATCAAGCTGATGTGCATAGTTGTGGCTGTCTGCACGTTGCACTTGACTAAGTGCGCTAATCACCGTACCATCCTTATCGTTGTTCTCTTTCTCACTCTGTCTAATTCTCTCTCTCTCTCTCTCTCTCATATATATATATATATATATATATATATATATATATATATATAAACATATATGTATATATATATGGATAGTGATAAGACTGTTATTGCATGTAATACTAATAATCTCTGTCGTGTCCTGCTACTACCCACCCACCCCCTTCCTGGGTGGGGTGGGTACCGGCATCCTTCCCCCCCCCCCCCCCGCCCCCCCCCCAATCAGGGGGCTTAATCAGAGCCCCATCTTACTGAGCTGATTTTATGTATCAGCACAGGTGTCACATGCATCGGATGGATATTCAATTAGCAGATTATTAACACAGTTCCTGAGATCATATAACCTGTTCCCACCTGTGATTACTACCCGCAGCCTTTATGCATGGTTACTTGTGTTTACAGCTTGGTTACCAAGTAAGGCGTTGTAATTATTGAGAACCATATATATACTTCCTGTTATCACTGCGACGCGACCGGAGTATGCCGAGCGCTAACTGCACTGAAAGTCATACAAGACACTGAGCCAACCAGTCCTTGCCCTATCCTAATATAATCATCATCATCATCATGCTGTCGGTCGTGATGCGACAGAGACTGCTTTCATGACTTGACTGCCTCTCTCCATTTAGCTCTCTGCTGTGAGAGTTGCATCCATGAGTCGGTCTTAATGTCTCTCAGCTTCAGGTTTCTCTTGATGGTATCCTTGAACTGGAGACGAGGGCACCCTCTCTTTCTGTAACCAGAAGACAGTTGAGAATAGAGGATCTGCTTTGGTAGCCTGTCTGATGACATCCTCATGAGGTGTTCAGTCCACTGGAGATTCTTTTTGATCAGAAGATCAGAATATCCTAATATCCCCTATCCTAATATGATGCTGAGCGCCTGGCTTAAAGTTGAATAGTCTGATGGTTTTGAGTTTCTGTCATTTTTATGCGATAAATATATCAGATTGATCATCATAATCTACCTTATTCTAGTTCGAAGTAAGTTATATTCTAAATGACTGCTAACTTTTAAAGCTATTTGAAATGCAAACATGTCAAATTAATTTTGGCAAGCACATCAAAACTCTGACATCATTGGCTTCTGGAGTAACAGGCTCTGTTAAATTGCTTCATTATTCCCGTCTATGCTGTGACAAGTGTTTAATAAATGCACCAGTCTCTAACTGAGATATGTAGAATGAAATTTAGATAATTGTTTTGGTTTTGAAAATTGATGGGGCGCTGGCAGCTTTGTCCACTAGTCTGTCTTGTCTGAGTACAAGGGGCTGACAATGTTGTCCACTAGTCTGTCCTGTGTGAGTACAGGGGGCTAAATTATCCTCAAACTGTATATACATCCTCTGGTGCGGTACCAGACGGGATGGCCAAATGAGTTGAGCGTCCATCTTCCGCTTTGGTAGATCGTAGGATTCGAACCCAGGTCAAGTCAAACCAATGACTTAAAAAAATGTATACTTGTTGCTTTCTAGCCAGGTGATCGCCATAATTAGGATAGGGCAATGACTAGTTGGCTCAGTGTCAGGATAATGTGACTGAGTGGGATATCAGGTAGTGGTGCTGGCAGCCTGGTCTCCCAGTGGGGCAGCACTATTTAGTCGCCATGAGTGTGCACTGTCACAAGTCGGTACCCATCCTAATATGACCTGAGATGTTGCTAGGATGTAAAAGTCCAATAACCAACCAATCATTGGTTGGTTCTGACAAACGTAGTGCCTTCTAGAACCAAACGATGTGCCCGAGTGTGTAAGAATCGGGCCAAGACTGGCCTAGTGGCGCAGTTAGTTGGTTGGTCCTGGCAACATCTAAGGTCATATCAGGACGGGTGCCGACTTATGACAGTGTGCACTCATGACGACTTTATAGTGCTACCCCACCGGGAGACCAGGCAACCAGCACCATGACATGATATCCCACTCAGTAACATTATCCTGACACTGAGCCAACAAGTCCTTGCCCTATCCTAATATAATGCCGAGAGCCTGGCTAGGAGGCGAAAAGTATAAATTTTGAAGTCAACGGTTTGACTTGATCAGGGTTCGAACCGGTGTGTTCGAATACCATGATCTCCCAAAACGGGAGACGGATGCTCAACTCATTCGGCCATGCCGTCTGGTCACGGCTCAGTTAAAGCAGGGCATTTCATAGTAGGCCGATTCGGCGTAGTGTAACCTTCCGACAATTTCGTCACCATTTTAGCACATCCATTCTAGCAATGCATCACCTCGGCCCAACCCAATGCTGCCGGTCGCCCACTCTCAGCCCGCATCCGCTAAAAAGTCCAACCGAGGCTCATATATTTTCTTGTGTGCCTTTATTTTTGTCACACATAAAACAACAAAATGAATCGACATGCTAAATGTGAATTAAATACAATAACAATCTTCATCGCATAAACACTGATATATCAGCCGTTTTCAAGTTGGCCACACAATAATATATAGCCGAATCGGTAGAGCGCAGGGTTCCCATGTGGGAGATCAGGAGTTTGATTCCTATCGAGTCAAACCAATGACTTACACAATTGATACTTGTTGCTTCCTAGCCAGGCACTTTGTATTAATAGGATAGGGCCAGGGACTGGTTTGTTCAGTGTCTTGATAAGATAACTGAGCAGGATATTGGGTCATGATGCTGGTGGCCTGATTTCCCAGTGGAGCAGCACTACAAAACCACCATGAGTGTGCACTGTCACAAGTCAGTGCCTGTCCTGACATGACCTTAGATGTTGCCAGGACATAAAAACTCCAACAACCTACCAATGATATGATCTTAGATATTGCCAGGATGTAAACCTTCAACACCTCTCAACCACAATAACATGATACATAATAATATAACTTGATATAATATCTATGTTGGGAGAGGTATCGTCACACAACACACACGTACACACATGTGTGGGTAGGATAACCTGGTGATATGAGTTACTGCTGGGGCCGTATGCATGGGCTGGAGCTCGGCGCTGCCGGTGCTACATGCTAGCGCTGGGGTAGCTATCACCGACGTGGTGGAGTAGGTCAAGTCATATGCAGCGGCGGCCGAACCGGTGCGGGTAGTAAACTGTGTAGTTATTTATAGATTTGGGAAATCCCTCTGAGCCTGTTCCTGGCGAGCACCACTATGTATCAATTATCACCGCCGATTCGCTGGCAGCGGTATTAATATCGCTTCGATTTTAGGGTTAATTTGCTCAAATTTCCCTTTTTGAGTATGTAATTCAGTTAAATCTGATAGCATTGAATAGATTTGGGCCTAATCGGTACCTAACACCGCTGCGCACCAGCAAGACTTGTTATTGCTGAGCCTGTTGCCGGTGAGCACCACGGCGGCCAGCAGCGGCGGCAGCGATTTGTTTAGTTTATATTCGACAGTATGAATAGCGCCGCCGATGTAGTGGCGGCTTTAATAATGGTTCGATTTTAGGGTTAATTCGCTCAAATTTCACTTTTTGAGTATGTAATTCTGTTAAATATAATAGCATTGAATAGATTTGGGCCTAATTGGTACCTAACACCGCCGGGCACCAGCAAGCCTTGTTATTGCTGAGCCTGTTGCTGGCGAGCACCGCGGCGGCCAGTGGTGGTGGCGATTTGTTTAGTTTATATTCGACAGTATGAATATCGCCGCCGATGTAGCAGTGGCGTTAATATCGCTTTGATTTTAGGGTTAATTTGCTCAAATTTCACTTTTTGAGTATGTAATTCTGTTAAATATGATAGGATTGAATAGATTTGTGCGTAATCGGTACCTAACACTGCCGTTAACCCTGATATGAAAGCAGGGTAGCTTAGCCTAGGCTACGGTCAGCAGCCGCTTCTTGCATGTGGATTCTCCACCGTTAGCCATGTGGTGCCCGCCAAAACTCGGTTAAGGCGCTAGCACCGCCCCATGCATACGGCCCCTGGTCTCAGCGCGTCGTGTAAACCCAGATCATGTGACCGTGGCCAGTTTGCAGGATATCTCTAGGTTTTTGTTTGTTTGTTGTTGTTTTACGTCCTAGCAACATCTATGGTCATATCAGGATGGGTACCAACTTGTGACAGTGCACACTCATGGTGACTTTATAGTGCTGCCCCACTGGGAGACCAGGCCGCCATCACCATGACTTGATATCCCACTCAGTCACATTATCCTGACACTGAGACAACCAGTCCTTGCCCTCTCCTAATAATGCCGAGCGCCTGGCTAGAAAGTGACAAGTGTCAATGTTAAAGTCATTGGTTTGACTCGACCAGGATTCGAACCCACGACCCCATGGTCTACCAACATGGGAGACGGACGCTTTAACTCATTCGGCTATCCCGTCTGGTCTTATCTTTAGGTAAATTTGTAAGTTGGTTGTTTGTTGGAATTTTACATACAGGCAACATCTGAGGTCATATCAGGATGGGCACCGACTTGTGACAGTGCGCACTCATGGCGACTTTATAGTGCTGCCCCACTGGGAAATCAGACCGACGGCACCATGACCCTATACCACACTGAGTCGCATTATCCTGACACTGAGCTAAACCAGTCCTTGCCCTATCCTAATAATGCAGAGTGCCAGGCCAAGAAGCGACAAGTATCAATTTGATAAGTCATTGCTTTGATTCGACCGGGAACCGAACTCCCGACGTTCCGCAAGCGAGTCCTCCGCTCTTCCGATGCGGCCACCGCGTCCGGTGAATGTATAACTTGTAAGTCTGCTTGGTGAATTGTTAGTGAATGGCAAATCACGCAATTGCAAGCTCGCGTGCCGTGGATGTTGGGTAGGGGGTGGCGGCGGGTGGGGGGGTTGGGTTCAGAAATAGTGGAAAGTCGGTCACCTGATTACAAAAAAGTCGAGGAGACACTCGGTAGCGCAAAAGGCTACCAACCTCCTCCCCCTCCCCACCGCCGCCCCCTCCCCACCGCTGCCCCCCGCCCCACCGCCGCCCCTCACCACTGCCGCCCCCTCCCCACCGCCCACACACTCCGATCCCGGAGGAGAAGGCGGCAGCAGAGGTGCGATGCAATCATTGGGTAGAGGAACATGTATTGACTGCACCTGGGCCACTCAGTGACCTCTACACATTACACATACATACACTCGAGACGCCCGACACATGCCGCACAATGCGCCAACCACACACACCACACACAGCACGCACATGCTCCACACACACTCCCGACACATACATACACTCCAGACGCACCCACCCTCCACACACTCTGCACAATGCGCCCACCACGCACTCCACACACACATGCTTCACACGCCACACACACACTCCACACACAAGCTCCACACACCACACACTAGATAAAAGATTCACCCGGTACTTGTAGTACAAGGGTGAAAACCAGCCTTATATAAAAACGGTCGAAATATCGGGCTAATGAACTGAGTCTTTATGAGAGCCTAATTTCACAATCTAAGAAGCAACATTTATTCTTTGTACATGTATTCATGTTTACCCGCTACTTTTGAGTTGGAAAATATAATAAAACATATACTTTAATGCAATTTAAAAGTGAAATCGACGGCGTTCTCTAGCCGCCATCTTGTCTTTTTGCATTCTCTCCCATTTCACCAACTCTGTTCTGATATAAGTAACCATTTGACACTGGTGCCAGGCATTCTACTTCTTGTTCCATACTAACGCTATTTTCGCCCGTATTTATATAAAGGCTGGTCTTCACCCCTGTACTGGAAGTACGAGGTGAATCTTTTATCTAACCACACACATGTTCCACACACACTCCCGACTCATACATACACTACAGACGCACCCACCCTCCACACAATCTGCACAATGCGCCACCACGCATTCCACACACACCACACATACCACACACACTCTTCACATGCCACACACACGCTCCACACACATGCTCCACACACACTCCCGACTCATACATACACTCCAGATGCACCCACCCTCCACACACTCTGCACAATGCGCCCACCAAGCACTCCACACACACCACGCACACCACACACACTCTTCACATGCCACACACACGCTCCACACACAAGCTCCACACACACTCCCGACTCATACATACACTACATATGTACCCACCCTCCACACAATCTGCACAATCCAACCACCACACACTCCACCCACACCACACTCACCACACACAATCTTCACAAGCCAGACACACGTTCCACACACACTCCCGACTCATACATACACTACAGACGCACCCACCCTCCACACAATCTGCACAATGCGCCCACCACGCGCTCCACACACACCACACAAATGCTTTACATGCCACACACATGCTCCACACACAAGCTCCACACACACTCCCGACT
Source organism: Branchipolynoe longqiensis (assembly GCA_030323885.1). Lineage (NCBI taxonomy): Eukaryota > Metazoa > Annelida > Polychaeta > Phyllodocida > Polynoidae > Branchipolynoe > Branchipolynoe longqiensis. The sequence goes on along the minus strand of CM059188.1, from coordinate 106,989,293 downwards.
CATACATACACTCCAAACGTACCCACCCTCCACACACTCGTCACAATGCACCCACCACGCGATGCACACACTCACACACACGCTTACATACTCCGGCACCGGCACTAGACACATTAAACACTCCACACCCTGCCACACATTGAGTTCATACTCCAGCCAAACTACACATATCATACGCAACACTCTACACATATGTGCACACTCCATACACACTTGCTCTAAAGAATCCACACATGTTCCATACACTCCATGCACACTCACTTACACACTCATGCACTCCATCCACTCCATCCACCCATACACTCGACCCACCCACCCACACACTGCAACCGTCCACACACCACCCACTCCACCCACACCCCATACTCTCCATACACACTTCACAACACCAGACACACTGTCTCCACTCTCTCTACACACATCAGTGTTATTTACGGTTGGTTGTTGGAGTTTTACATCTTGGCAACATCCAAGGTCATATCAGGACGGGTATCCAATTGTGACAATGCACACTTATGGTGATTTTATAGTGCTGCCCCACTGGAAGACCAGACTGCCAGCACCATGACCTGATAATCCCACTCAGTCACATTATCCTGACACTGAGCCAACCAGTCCTTGCCCTATCCTACTAATGCCAAGTGCCTGGCTAGGAAGTGACAATTATCAATTTTGTAAGTCATTGGTTTGACTCAAATGGGAACCGAATTCCCGACCTTCCATATGGGGGGCCTGCGTTCTACCGATTCGTCCATCGAGTCTGGTGTTATTTACGTGTTGAGAATATGGGATATGCAAGTTCAGCAATGCTGAGAACCTGACCAGCTCGTGTTGCAATGGGATATTTATTAACATAACATTAAGGCGATGTAGGAATTCGCTGCTACCTACTGTCTGGTGGGATGTCCCTGAGCCAACTGCCCAACAGGGCCATCCAAAGTTGTAAATATTTTCAAGGTAGTACAAACAGTAAAGTTTGTTTTATTTAACGACACCTCTAGAGCACATTGATTTTTTATCATCGGTTATTGGACGTCAAACATATGGTCATTCTGACATATTTCATTGGAGGAAACCTGCTGCCGCCATATAAGCTACTCTTTCCGAAAAGCAGCAAGGGGTCTTTTATATGCATTTTCCCACAGACAACAGCACATACCACAGCCTTTGATAAACCAGTTGTGGACCACTGGTTGGAACGGAAAATAGCCCAAACTGCAAATGTGTCCACTGAGCAGGATTGATAGGATGATCGCCACCTTCACATGTGAACTCTCTACTGCCTGAGCTACGTCCCGCTCCTACAAAGAGTACTTACTACTTTTCCAGACTCACGCCCCACCTCCCCCCCCAAGTGGTACACATCAACATTTTACTACAGACCCAGATGGAATGGCCAAATCAGTTGAGTGCCCGCCTCCCATTTTTGGAAGGTCATGGGATTCAAACCCCGGGTTTGAACTGTGGATGAGTCAAACTAATAACTTAAATATGTACATGTGTCGCTACGTAGCCTGGTGTACTATCCTGGGGTTGAAGGAAATACGAAATATTATGTCTAGCGCAGGATTCGAACCCACCCGTCTTGCTATTCTAAGGCTAGTGTGCTAACTATTACACTACATCGGCACTCTGATACAATCACCCGATCCACACCTATACTCTCTGCGTGGCTCCGTGCAAGACGCCAGTGCAGTCTACTGCAGTGCACACACAAAGAAAACAAAAAATGCCAAAACAAATCATTTTATTAAACGGTAAAACATAAAAGTCAGTTTTCTGACAACCCCCTCCCCCTGTCGTACGCTTTGTACGACCACGACAATGTTGAGAACTTTGGATTTGTTTGTTTGTTGTTTTACGTCCTAGCAACATCTAAGGTCATATCAGGACGGGTACCGACTTGTGACAGTGCACACTCATGGCAACTTTTAATAGTGCTGCCCCACTGGGAGACCAGGCCGCCAGTACCATAACCTGATATCCCACCGAGTCACATTATACTGACACTGAGCCAACCAGTCCTTGCCCTTTCCTAATAATGTCGAGCACCTGACTAGGAAGCGACAGACAACTGTGGATGGCCCCTTACACTTTTAGTTTAAAGATGAATCCCCGATCCATCGCCTAAACACCTACATCCTATTAATATACTTTCTTTCTCTCTCCAGATTACTCCACCAAAGTCACGATGACGTCAGCAGAAATCGATGGACAGTCCCTTTTCCGGATGATGCTCGGCTTCCAGACAACTCAGGTAACAACACCTCCATCCTGATATGACCTTAGATGTTGCTAGGACGTAAAACAACGAACAAACAAACATTCCACTAATCCTTCTCATTTCCCTTATCATTATCCCCACGTCTTATCCCATATCAGCAGCCATGACGGAAGGTCGGGAGTTCGATTACCGGTTGAGTCAAACCAATTACTTACAAAATTTACACTTGTCGCTTCCGAGTTTGGCGCTCAGCATTAATAGGATAGGGCAAGGACTGGTTAGCTCAGTATCAGTAGGAAATCAGATCACATCCAGGTCTCCCTGTGGTGCAGGATTATAAAGTCCTCATGAGTGTGTACTGTCATGAGTTGGTGCCCCTCCTGATCTCACCTATGATGTTGCCAAGATATAAAACTCCAATAAACAAATAAACCTTATTAGCCACAGTCATGAACATAGGTGGCACACTCCCACGGCACGGGCACCAGAGGGGATGCCTGATTGTGTTGAGCGTCCGTCTCCCGTTTTGGTAGATCGTGGGATTCGAACCCACGGGTTCGAACCCTGCTCGAGTCAAACCAAAATCTTAAACTTTGACGCTTGTCGCTTCATAGCCTGGTGCTTGGCATTATCAGGATAGGGCAAGGACTGGTTGGCTCAGTGTCAGGATAATGTGACTGAGTGCGATATCAGGTCAAGGATGGGGCAGTCGCCATGAGTGCACACTGTCACAAGTCGGTACCCATCCTGATATGACCTTAGATGTGGACAGGATGTAAAACCCCAACAACCAACAACCAATCGCCAGGCACGGCGTTTACAAAGTGACAGTTGTCTGCGTTTTTCTAGTTTTGTATTTGAAACGGTCTGAGTGCAATGGAAAGCGACACCAGGCCTACCACTGTCTGAGCCAGAGGTAATCCTCATCCATCTCAATACGGCAGCTATCTCACTACAGTGTGTTTCCATTTAGATTGCCCAATTTTGCAGTTCCGCCACAGCTTGCACAATTATCCCGCAACTGAATTAGAGCATCTACCCTGTCCATCTATTTATTATTTCTTTACTATTTCCCCGTTCATCGCATATATACATATAAAGCGAGTTTTGGTGTAGTTTATTTTCTTGCATTGGGCTTCAATTTTTTTTTAATCTTTAACAAAAAATCGTATAACATCCATATCGTCTTATGTATTATTAAAGTTGCATAGTCCGATGGTTTTGATTTTCTATCATTTTTAATCTGAGATAAATATATTAAATTGATTGTTATAATGCACCTGTTTGAAGTAACTTTGATTTTAAATGGCTAAGTCTTGCGATATTTGAAATGCAACCATGTAAAATTAGTTTCGGCAAGCTTGCCAAAACCCTGACACGATAGGCTTCAGCAGTAACAGGTTCTATTAAATTGGCTATTAAGTAGTCCCTTCTGTATGGCAACAGATTCTTAAAAAGGGCATCAGTATCTAATTTAGATATGTAGAACCAATTCTAGATAATTGTTCTGGTTTTGAAAATTTGATGTTTATATCAGACTATGCAGCTTTAAGTATGATTATGCAATATGTATTGGAGCTGAAATAGGGATAGAAAATAATAATTTCAGAGCTAACATTTCCCTTCTATCATAAACACGGGAACAAAGTAATGAGAAAAGAAAACGAAATATTTCTATTAAAAAATTATATTAAAAAGCCAGGAATTCCTAGGAGTCTACGCGCGCCTTGAGGCGTGTATTAGTCGTAGGGCAGCGAGCTCAGCAAAAAAGCAGATTTATGAGATTGCCCTCGTTTCAAGTACATCGCCCACCATCTATCAATTATGATTCCAATCTTCCACACTACACAGTAACCTGGTGTCGCTTTCCGTTGCACTCAGACGGTTTCAAATACAAAACTAGAAAAACGCAGACCACTGTCACTTTGTCACTGCCGGGCCTTGGGGGTTGGTTGTTGGTTGATGGGGTTTTAGATCCTGGCAACCTCACCACACTACCCCCTCGCCTCTAGACAGCCTCACCTTCAGGTGGTTGGTTGTTGGAGTTTTATGTCCTGGCATCATCGAAGGTCATATGAGGACGCATACCGACTTGTGACAGTGCGCACTCATGGTGACTTTATAGCACTGCCCTACTGGGAGGCCAGGCCACCAGCACCATGACCTGATATCCCACTCAGTCACATTATCCTGACACTGAGCAAACAAGTCCCTGTCCTATCCTATTAATGATGTGCGCCTGGCTAGGAAGCGACAGGTATAAGTTTTTAAGTCATTGGTTTGACTCGACCACTCACCTTCAGAGCCTCTTCTTCCGCTCTTCACGGTCGCTCGCCTGTCTACCTCCACCATTTCCCCGGCGCGGTGGCCGAATCGATAGAGCGCAGGCTTCCCGTGCGGAAGGCCTGGAGTTCGATTCCCAGTCGAGTTAAACAAATGACTTGCAAAATTGATACTTGTTGGTTCCTAGCCTGGTGCTCAACATTATTAGGACATGGAAGGACTGCTTCGCTCAGTGTCAGGATAATTCTAGGCTCAGTAACTTCAAACATGGATATAATTTAACTGTCCCGAACACCCACACCGCTCACTGTTACTCGATCCTCCCCACCCACCCAGTACCACACAATTCCTTTCACACATCCCTCCCTCCATCCCTCCCCCCATCCCTCCCTCCATCCCTCCTCCCTTCCTCCCTCCCTGTCTCCCTCCCATCATCCCTCCCTCCATCCCCTCTTGATTCCTCCTCCTTCCTCCTACCCGAGCGCATCTCTGGCCGCTCTCCCTCCTCCTCCCCACCTCCCGCTCCTCCTCCCCCTCCTCCTCCCCACCTCCCGCTCATCCTCCCCCTCCTCTCTGACCGCTTTCTCTCTCCCTCCTCCTTCTCCCACTCCCCGCTGCTCCCGTTCTCTCCTTCCCCCCTCCCCTTGCTCCTCCATCCCTCTCCCCTCCCCCCTTCCTCTCTGACCCGTCCCCCCTCCTCCTCCCCACTCCCCACTCTCTTCCCCGCCTCACCGCTCCTCCCCCTCCCCTTCCTCCCCCTCCTACCCCACCTACCCCCGCCTCTCTGACCGCCCCCCCCCCTCCTTTCCCTCTCCCTTCCCCCATACCCCACCTATCTGACCGCTCCCCCTCCTCTCACTCCCCCTCCCCCCTGCTTCGCCTCTCTGACCGCTCCCCCTCCTCTCCCTCCCCCCCCCCCCTACCCCGCCTCTCTGCACACTCCCCCTCCTCTCCCTCCCCTGCCCCGCCTCTCTGACCCTGCCCCTCCTCTCCCTCCCCCTCCCCCTAATCCGCCTCTCTGACCGCTCCCCCTCCTCTCCCCCCCCCCTCCCCCTCCCCTTACCCCGCCTCTGACCACTTCCCCTCCTCTCCCTCCCCCTCCCCCTAACCCGCCTCTCTGACCGCCCCCCCCCCTCCTCTCCCTCCCCCTCCTCTCCCTCCCCCTCTTCTCCCTCCCCCTCTCCTTACACTGCCTCTCTGACCGCTCCCCCTCGTCTCCCTCCCCTCCCCCCATACCCCGCCTTTGCGACCGCCCCCACTCCTCTCCCCCCCTCCCCCATGCCCCGCCTCTCTGAACGCTCCCCCTCCTCTCCCTCCCCCTCCCCCATGCCCCGCCTCTCTGACCGCTCCCCCTCCTCTCCCTCCCCCTTCCCCATGCCCTGCCTCTCTGACCGCTCCCCCTCCTCTCCCTCCCCCATGCCCTGCCTCTCTGACCGCTCCCCCTCTTCTCCCCCCCCCCATACCCCGCCTCTCTGACCGCTCCCCCTTCTCTCCCCCCCCCTCCCTCATGCCCCGCCTCTCTAACCGCCCCCACTCCTCTCCCCCCCTCCCCCATGCCCCGCCTCTCTGACCGCTCCCCCTCCTCTACCTCCCCCTCCCCCATGCCCCGCCTCTCCGACCGCTTCCCCTCCTCTCCCTCCCCGTTCCCCATGCCCTGTCTCTCTGACCGCTCCCCCTCCCCCCCCCCCTCCCCCATGCCCCGCCTCTCTGACCGCTCCCCCTCCTCTCCCTCCCCCTTCCCCATGCCCTGCCTCTCTGACCGCTCCCCCTCCTCTCCCTCCCCCATGCCCTGCCTCTCTGACCGCTCCCCCTCTTCTCCCCCCCCATACCCCGCCTCTCTGACCGCTCCCCCTTCTCTCCCCCCTCCCTCATGCCCCGCCTCTCTGACCGCCCCCACTCCTCTTCCCCCTTCCCCCATGCCCCGCCTCTCTGACCGCTCCCCCTCCTCTACCTCCCCCTCCCCCATGCCCCGCCTCTCCGACCGCTTCCCCTCCTCTCCCTCCCCGTCCCCCATGCCCTGTCTCTCTGACCTCTCCCCCTCCCCCCCCCCTCCCCCATGCCCCGCCTCTCTGTCTGACCGCTCCCCCTCTGCTGCAGGTACTCTACACAGCCTCCACGCTGGGCATCTTTGAGGAGCTGCATGCCGGTCGCGGGGCGCTCTCCGCCCTGGAGGTGGCAAACAACCTCCACACCAATCCTGACGCCACCTCGCGGCTCATGAACACATGCGCCGGCCTCGGCATCCTGCGCAAGCGCATCTCCACTTCCGGTACAGGTGGGTTTCACTTCCGGCATTCTGCACATCGTCAGCGTGGTCGGGATGCCAGAAGGGCCGGGCTGGCATCCCGACATGTGGCTGGCATCCCGACATGTAATGTAATGGGCGCCCCGGGGGGAGGGGAGGGGGATGTGTGTGTGTGTGAGGGGTGGGGCGTGGGGCGTGGGGCGTGGGGATGTATGTGAGGGGGTCGGGCGGAGGGCCGGAGGGGTGTGGGGGACGGGAGCTATGAATAGGTGAGATAGTGGAATAACAACATTCGCAGCGAGTAGATAGGCATGTAGAGATGTGGGGATAGATACCATGGGCTCACACCGGTATCCCCTCCTCCCCCCCCCCCCCCAGGTATTCAAACTGCCTCAGTCCTGCATCTTTGTTCTTATTACTGCCAGTGTTATATTGACATTTCCCCCCTTGTAAGTGAGTGGTGTGCAGTAAGTCCTCAGCATCCTGCCCTACCTTTTCTTTCTTAAATATTTTTTAAGTTTGGGAAGTTAAAGTTGCATAGTCCGATGAAGCATCAAATTTTCAAAAACAAAATAATTATCTAGAATTGATTTGACATATCTAGCTTAGATAAGTGTTGCACTTATTAAGCACTTGTTGCCAAATAGAAGGGAACACCGAGGCAACTTAACAGAACCTGTTGTCAGAGTTTTGGCATGCTTGCCAAAACTAATTTTACATGTTTATTCTTCAAATATCTCAAAACTTAGCCATTTAAAATAACAATTACTTCAAACATAAGTAAGGTAGATTATGACAATCAGTTTAATAGAATTATCTTAGAAATGTGACAGAAACTCAAAACCATCGGACTATGCAACTTTAAGGTGGTTAGAGAGAAACATTTATGATTGAAGTGGCTGCCGTTATTTATATCTACATAATAAATTATATAGTACATATATTTTTACAAACCAGTGAATTTGGGATTTTGAAACATGCAAGTTCACGCTGTGATTGTGGTTATTAGGGGAGAGGTGTGTGTGTGGGATATATATATTGATTGATTGATTGCATACTGATGGTTAAAATCTCTGTTTGCAGCAAAGGCAGTATTCACAGTGAAGCGTTAGCAGTGTTTATTCAGACAGTTTTGTTAATCACATTGATATGCCGACATTAAAATTCATAAGAAAATTTGAAATGGTCAGATTTGTGTCAAATCACAGAAAGCTCCTCAAAGAGGTTAAATTGGAGTCAAATGATAGCAAAATTTAGCTTTATTAAAATTTAGAAGCGATACAGACCAGGGTGGGGTAGTAATACTAGGATATCATTAAACAAAGAAAAGGTAAGGATTTCAATGTACAGGGGCGTAGTATCTGATGTTAAAGTTGCATGGTTAGATTTTGCTAGGATGGCATTCTCTGTGGCAGAGTGGTTAGAGTGTCTGACTTTTTTCTAGGTCAGACTCCTAATCTGATGGTCGGCGGTTCGATTCCCCATGCTCCCAGCTCTGCCAATTTGGATTTCCACTGCTGTTTATAACTTACAGCGTCATCAAAGGCCAGCTGCTCTCATACCATGTCTATGTGGTGTGGGAGGTTAAAAATCCCTTGGGTCGGTAAAAGTGTAGGCTCGGGCTTTCTATCGACCAGCAGTGGAATGAGGAAGACCAGTCATCTATGACTGAAATTTCCCCTGCTTAAACAATTAATGGACCAAAAAAAAAAAGAATGGTCGGACTTTTTTGTTGCTGCAATGCTAGAACACTTACCTACATTTGATTCTATATCTCCAACTTAGATACTGGAGCATTAACTAATGATTTGGGAAGCACGTATTGAATGAATTCATGACCCTTCTTTGAGACAGCCATTAGGCAGGGAGGCCACTAACCAATTAGGGATATCCCATGACCTCAGTAGTCTTACCCTAAAGGCTGCATTCCATATACGCGTAAAGCTAGGATTCCTTACATGCGGTATGCGGTATGCGAATGCGAATGCGAATGCGGCAAAAAATCGAAAAGCATCTAAATCAATGGGGGTGATTCCTTACACGCGGTATGCGGCATGCGGCATGCGGCATGCGAATACTGAATCGGTCCATGTAGCGATCGGTGCGGCATGCGAATGCGAATATTGCTGCGTTTGCCATAGAGAGCAGTGATGAGGAAACCTGACACTGTGTGTGGGTGTGGGTGTGGGTGTGGGTGAAAGGACCCATCCCGTAATCACGCCGCACGGCGCATGCCGCATGCCGCATGCCGCATACTGCGTGTAAGGAATCCTAGCTTAAAGCTGAGATTCCTTACACGTGGTATGCGGTATGCGAATGCGAATGGGGCAAAAAATCGGAAAGCATCTAAGTCAAGGGGGGTGATTCCTTACATGCGAATGCGAATGCGAATGCGAATGCGAATGCGAATGCGGCAACTCGATCGGTCCCTGTAGCGATCGGTGCGGCATGCGGCATGCGACAAGGGGGGTGCGAATAGAAACCTGAGTCTGATTTGTCCATTAGTTTAACACTAGGAGAGGCGACTGAGCATTACGGAACGGTCACGCACAAGGGTGCTGAGGGGAAACATATGGTAGTGGTGGTGGTGGGGGTTCGGGTTGGTAAAAATGCTACCAGAGCTACAAAAATATGAATACTTATCTATAATTTGGTAATTATATAGGTAGGAACCTCCATGTGACGTACCAAAAGTTACATAGATATAAATGCCATATTAGGCCATATACAGTGCAGTATGGGGTATACTTGTTTATTTTTATTTTTTAGACATAGCAGGTCGTGTGCCGCATGCCGCATGCCGCATACCGCATAGAAGGAATCTTCTCATTCGCATACCGCATACCGCATGCCACATTCCGCATACCGCGTGTAAGGAATCTTAGCTTCATGCGTAATGCGAATGCGACAAAACAGGATAGGATATTTATATATACACATGTTGAATATATATATATATATATAAATTAGCAGTACACAAATTCCTCCAGTGTGTGTGGCGCGAGGGAGCCACCTGTACACAGCTCCCGACAGCGGGGGGGGGGGGGGGGGGGGGGGAGGGTACTCCGCCAATGTGCCAATGGAGGAAGTAGCAAAGTATATATGTTCCCTTAGCATTTATACTTGTATAATGCGTTATACATCACATATATATATATATATATATATATATATATATATATATACACACATTGAATTATACATACAAATTCGCTTCCATGTAAAGTGTAATGCATTGCAGTGTAGAGCGTGTGCAGTCATTTCTTACATAGAGTGTCACATAATTAAAAAACAAACAAACAAAAAAACCCACACACACAAAGAAAAACACAGCATGCATGAGCAGCTCCTCACTACACTAGCTACATCCTGTGCACCACGTGACATCCGGTCCACTTCTCGGGAAGCCCCTGTGCCTTGTGGCGGGGGTGGAGGTAGAACAGGGGCCCTATATAGTATAACCGCGACCATTCAGTCGCCGAGTGTCATGGCCGACCTACAGGGGAGGGGGCGGGCAGTGCTTTTCGCAGCGCCACCTGGTGGGTCAACTATGCAGGTGAGCTCATAGCCGAACCACAATGGCAGCCGCGGCTTGTGTCGTAGACGGAAGTGCGGGGCACAACAGATTGCAGGAAACTATGCGGCAACTTCGATACAGAAGGCGCTCGGCAGGAAGTGCCACAGGCTGCCGGCTCCGAGTGAAGAGGAAAGTAAATCCAAGCCGTGGATTTATAATAATTTGTAGTTAAAGTTGCATAGTCCGATGGCTTTAGAATTTGTGCATCCTTCTTGAGACAAATATATCAAGTTGACTATTATAACCTAATATTCATTATTCCTGAGTCATTTTGATGGAAAATGGCTAGTTTTGGAGCAATTTGAGCTGAAAGAACCCAAAATCATTTTGGCAAGCTTGTTAAAAGTCTTGTTGTTGTGGTTCAGATTCACATCTCGTGATGGTCATGTGATGAGGAATGACCTATTAATGTGTAGGTAGTTTGGAACCTGACTAGTGCCATATATGGTCCTGGGAATTAGGGTCAAACTAATAAGGTCACGAGATTGACCTAATTAGTTAGTGGTCTCCCTGCCTAATGGCTGTCTCAAAGTTGTTGCCCAAAGGGATAGGGTCACAAATTGACTGATTATTCTGTACATACTGCCCCAAAGCCTTAGTTAATGCACCAGTACCTAAGTTGGATTTATATAATCAAATGTGGGTAAGTGTTTTGGTTTTGAAAAAAATATGTTTCATCGGACCATGCAAATTTAATGGAGCAACAGTGAGAGGTGCGAGTAGAAAGTCTGTTCAGTCATGCCAGCTATGGCCGTAGATTGACTGTTAGTTAGATCTATTTTCCTTACTTCTCCTTCCGTCCTGATATGAGCTTAGATGTTGCCAGGATGTAAAACTCCAACAACCAACCAATTCTCTGGCCGCGCGCCGAGTTCCCACTATTCGGAACCATGTTCACCTGTGAAGTCACATGCGCCTTTGCCAAGTTGGTTGGTTGGTTGCTTTACCTCCTGGCAACATCTAAGGTCATATCAGCACGGGTACCGACTTGTGACAGTGCGCACTCATAGCAACTTAATAGTGCTGCAACCGGGTGCGATGGCCGAATCCGTAGAGCGCGGTCCTCGTGTGCGGAAGGTGTGGGAGTTCGGTTCCCGGTTGAGTCAAACCAATGACTTATAAGGTTGATACTTATCACGTTTGGCATTAATAGGATAGGGCAAGGGCTGGTTAGGTCAGTGTCAGGATAATGTGACTGAGTGGGTTATCAGGTCATGGCAGCCTGATTTCCCAATATGGGCAGCACTATAAAGTCACCATGAGTGCACACTGTCATAAGTCGGTGCCCGTCCTGACATGACCTTAGATGTTGCCAGGACATAAAACTCCACCAACCAACCAACCACATAGTGCTGCCACACTGTGAGACCAGGCCACTGGCACCATGACCCGATATCCCACACAGTCACATTATCCTGATACTGTGCTAACCAGTCCTTGTCCTATCCTTAGTAGAACCGAGCACCAGGCGAGGTAGTGACAAGTATACATTTTATAAGCAATTAGTTTGAATTGGCCGGGATTCAAACTTCCGATCTTCTGCACGGGAAGTCTGCGCTCTATCGATTCGCCACCGCGTTCGGTGCTTTGTTAACTAGTTCTCACCGTACCAGTGTCTCGCATAGAACAAGGTAGTTTCAAAATCTGCAGATTCTGAATGCGCACAATCCAATCGGGATGCTGGTGAATGTGCAGTTATGTAAATCACGTTCAACTGCATGCCTCAGAGGCATTCCAAATGCTGTGCTACTCTGAATGGCATCTTAGCAGTTTGGTGCCTCGAAAATGGCGGCCTCCATAACGTGCACTTCCTGCAGCCATTTGCAATTGAAAGAACAGCTCTGATTGGCTGACACACACAGCCATTTTGGAGACGTTTTTTGCCTCCTACTTGAAATGTGTAACGTCTTGGAGTTGACTCTTGAGATGCAAATTGAACTCAAATTGGCAACAACAAAAAGTCATCGTAGAGCTCTCTGGGAGTTGACTCTGAGGCATATCCTGAACGCGGCCCAGGAACAGTCATATCTTTCTACTAGCGTCGCGTGAAGTGTTAGTTTAGTGAGCCAAGGAGCGCATGCTCTGTAAGAGATATTTCCGGTTTAGTTATTTACACTGATGACGGCCCCCACCTGAACATTGTTAACCAAAACCAGCCGTGTTGATAGGACCTTAGATGTTTCTAGGGCGTAACACACAAATACGCCACACCAAGGAACTAAAACATGGCTTGCACTGTCGACTCTCCCTTCACTCGAGCCTCAAGCCGGTATTTGTGTGTGGTTGGGGTCGTCCCACTCGTATGGTAACCATGGTAACCTGGGGTGAGGTTTGGCCACGCCCTCCCTACATCTGTGTATACTCAAGGAGGGGGCATAGCTGCTGCCCCTTGTGGTATTGTTTCTATTTTTTAAAACCTTTTCTTTCATGGTCTCCAAGGCCACTTAGTCAATCTCCTGTCATGCTTGGCATTACTGAATAGACTCCGAGTCTGCTCTAACCTCTCACTGTTTCTCCATTAAATACAAATTATTATACAGCCACGGTTTGGATTTGCTGTCCTGTGGAAAGAATAAGTAACTATTACAAAAAACTAATATATTTGCATTCACCTGGAATTAACCCACCCATAAATAAAGAGAATAAAGCGAAGAAAAAACAACATATTTTTCACAATTGAAATTTCCATCAGTTTATTCAACAAATATGAAGTAAAAAAACCCACCCTTGTATATACTCCTATATATTGTTGTAGTGACTTGTGAATTTACAGACGTTAACCTGAACATAGGTGTCGACTACAGCTTTGTGTGTTTATTCCAGGTTAGTTTTGTTAAGCTTCATTAAAGTTGCATAGTCCGATGAAGCATCAACTTTTCAAAAGCAAAGCAATTATCTAGATTTTATTCTACATATCTGACTTAGATACCGATGCACTTATTAAGGATTTGTTGCCACATAGAGGGGAATACTGGGTCAATTTAATAGAACCGGTTACTGCAGAAGCCTATGGTGACAGAGTTTTCGCATGCTTGCCTAAATTAATTTGACATGTTTCCACTTCAAATATCTCTAAAGTTAGGCACTTAAGATAAAAGTTGCTTCAAACTAAAGTAAGGTAGATTATAACAATCAATGTAATATATTTATCTCAGAAAAATTACAGAAACTCAAAACCATCGGACTATGCAACTTTAAGGTTTTCATGCATTTTCCTCTTCAAGATCTCAGCTATTTCTGGACAAAGCGCAGCAAGTTTTAATGTAGGTACAAGATTCACCCCGTACTGCTGCAGTAGGGGTGCAAACCAGCCTTATGTAAAAGCTGGCGAAAAAACGGGTCAAAGAATTGAGAGCCTAATTTTACAATCTAAGAAGCAACAATTATTCTTTACATATGTTTTATTATTTACCCGCTACTTTTGAGTTGAAAAATATAATATAATATATAGTTTAATAAGATTTAAAAGTGAAATCGACGGCGTTCTGCGGCCGCCATCTTGTCTTTTTGCATTCTCTCCCATTTCACCAACTCTGTGCCTATAGAAGTATCCATTTGATACTGGAGCCACATACTGGAGCCTCACTTCCATACTGGAGCCTCACTTTCATACTAACGCTATTTTCGCCCGTATTTATATAAGGCTGGTCTTCACCCGTGTACTACAACGGGTGAATCTTTTATCTAGTTTTAATGTTGCATAGTCTGATGGCTTTGAGCTTGTGTAATTAACTGAGATAAATATGTTATTAGGTGGATTGTTATAATCTATCTCACTTAAACTTGAAGTCACTTTTATTTGGAAGCATCAAATTTTCAAAAACAAAACACTTACCTTCATTTGATTCTACATATTTATCTTAGATACTGGTGCAGTTATTAAGCATTTGTTGTCACATAGAAGGGCATAGGGAGTAAATTTAATAGAACCTGTTACTGCATAACCCTATGGTGTCAGAGTTTTGGCAAGCTTGCCTAAATTAATTTGGCATGTTGTCACATCAACTATCTCCAAAGTTGGACATTTAAACTAAAAGTTACTTCAACCTAAAGTAAAGTAGCTTATTATGATCAATTTAATGTATTTATCTCAGAACATGACAGAAACTCAAAACCATCGGACTATGAAGCTTTAAAACAATCAATTTAATATATTTATCTCAGAAAAATGGCAGAAACTCAAAACCAACGGACTATGCCACTTTAATAACTACATCAGTAATCTAAGTTAGATATGTAGAATCAAATCAAGGTCAGTGTTTTAGTTTTGAAAATTTGATGGTTTCATCAGACTATGCAGCTTTAACGCAGAGAGAAGCACTGCTCATGAATAGCATCGGAGATTTTCTGACGTCAGTTATGCTGGATGTTCTCTTCCATAAAACCCCCAAACAAATACACAAAGAACCGTCAAGAGCGTGATACTTGAAATGTGTCAGTTGGCAAGCATCCCTGCTTCACGTGAATCATTGCGTCATTTACAAATTAGGCAAAATATAAATATAAAAAATGGTGATTGTCCCCGCCCGTGCCTGAAAAATCGGCCGGCCTCGATTTTTTCTTTTTTTTAATTATCTTTAAAAAATGTTAAAAATGTGTCGGGCTAGCAGCAATTAAGCTTTCATAAACACACAATCTGTGCAAAACAGTCACCATATTATAGTATTTCATGATATCCAAAAGAAGCACCTTAAAGGGGCAGCAACATGACAAGTGGCTTTCTCTGTGGCGGAGTGGTTAGAGTGGCTGACTTTTTTCTAGGTCAGACTCCTAATCTGAGGGTCGGCGGTTTGATTCCCCGTGTCCCCAGCTCTGCCAATTTGGATAGATGGGCTGTGTATAACTTACAGCGTCATCAAAGGCCGGTTGCTCTCATACCATGTATATAGCCGTGTTCACACGGGGCAGTTAATTCGAATCATAAAAATCGACTTGTATAGTTTGGGTTACACTTGGCATGTGAACGCACGGCTGAGGTGGTTTAGGGCTGATTCGAATCATATAATTAGGATTTTATAAACCACCTCTGTAGGTGGTTTATATGAACCAAATTTTATGATTCGACTTATATCGCCCATGTGAACGCAACCGACTTACTTGAGGCGGATTAAGCATGTCACACTATACAATATAATTTGGTCTATGAACCTGCTAGAAGTGCACATATATTTTTTTCATGATTTATTTTAAAGTTTTCACTGCCCAGCAGAAGTTTTAACCGTTCCAAACCAATACGATTCAGTCCATACATATCTAGGTCGAACCCACACTCTCACGTGCCGACGTCGACTAACCAAAACTGGCACTGGTTAGTATGGACTTGCTCATGCGCTGATATCGATTTCCGGCCCAAGTACTGCCCGTGTGAACGCGACACTAGTTCGGTTCATATTATCCGCCTTGTATAAAGCGGCGTGAACTTTTCCCGTGTGAACACGGCTTATGTGGTGTTGGAGGTTAAAAATCCCTTGGGTCGGTAAAAGTGTAGGCTCGGGCTTTCTATCGACCAGCAGTGGAATGAGGAAGACCAGTCGTCTATGACTGAAATTTCCCCTGCTTAAACAACTAATGGACCAAAAAAAAAAAAAAAAAAACAACAACATAGCTTTACTAATGATAGTTATGTATTTCACCTACGTCATACCCCAGACAAAATAAAATTAAAATAAAAACCACCCGTCTGACCCTGATTTTTGTGATCAAAATGTTTATCGCCAACTTCTATTTTGTTATGTGGCCTTACAGCGACTTTTGAGAACACGTCAGTGACGGAACAGTTCCTCGTCAAGGCGAGCCCTATGAACATGTCGACCATGCTGTCCAACATCGGTGGCGACCTCTACCCGCTGTGGGGGAAGCTTCGAGAAGGCGTTCAGCAGGGTAAGAAATGACACTCGCAGAGGAATGGGACGTAGCTCCGGCGGTAGAGTGTCTACCTGTGACGGTTTGAGTCATCCGATCGATCCTGCTCAGTGTACCCATTTGCAGTTAGGGCTATTTTCCGTTGCAACCAATGGTCGACAACTGGTTCATCAAAGACTGTCCTGTCCTTGTAATATTGACCAATCACAGCACACCAAATACTTCATGTTTTGCCCGTTCCATTAAAGATTTTCCAGTAGAAATCTCTACTGGAAATTAGTGGAATTATGGAAAATTGTGTATCTCAAAAAAAAAAAAAAAAAAAATCTAAACGTCCCAAATTACCTAGGACGTATAGAAAATTCATATTTGACAAAAAAAATCAGTAGTAATGGATACGCATGGAAATTGGAAATTAAAAAAATATAAGTCATCCCAAATTGTCTAAAACATTACTACAAAATTGTTCAATGAAAAAAGGAGAAATTTGGAAATTATTGGAATTCCATTAATTAGTGGAAGACTGGCATCCCTGTTAAGAGGAATTTTCTTTGTGTGTGATTTTTGCTTGTTGTTAGAGTATATTTATTCCATCTACCAGGTCCCTATGGGGCCTGGAAAGTATTGAAGATTCTTGAACTTCATTTTCCCCATTTCAAGGCCATGAAAAGCCTTGAATTTAACCTATTTTGGGTAATTAGTCTTGAAAATCCTTTGAACTCCATTAAAATGTCACCACTGATCTAAATTCGTCCGAAATTGCCATTTAAGGAGCCCTATGTGATGAGATAGTAACATTTCATCCAATACCTAGCCATTTAAGGAGTCCTATATAATGAGATAGTAACATTTGATCCAATACCAAGCCATTTAAGGAGTCCTGTTTAATGAGATAGTAAAAGTTGATCCAATACCAAGCTATTTAAGGAGTCATGTATAATGAGATAGTAACATTTGATCCAATACCTAGCCATTTAAGGAGTCCTGTATAATGAGATAGTAACATTTGATCCAATACCAAGCCATTTAAGGAGTCCTGTATAATGAGATAGTAACATTTGATCCAATACCGAGTCAATTAAGGAGTCCTGTATAAGGAGGTATTAACATTTGATCCAATACATAGCCATTTAAGGAGTCCTGTATAATGAGATAGTAACATTTGATCCAATACCGAGCCAGCTACGGAGTCCTGTATAATGAAATAGTAACATTTGATCCAATACCGAGCCAGCTAAAGAGTCCTGTATGAGATAATAACATTTGATCCAATACCGAGCCATTTAAGGAGTCCTGTATAATGAGATAGTAACATTTGATGCAATACCGAGTCAATTAAGGAGTCCTGTATAATGAGATCGTAACATTTGATGCAATACCTAGCCAATTAAGGAGTCCTATATAATGAGATACTAACATTTCATGCAATACCTAGCCAATTAAAGAGTCCTGTAAAATGAGATAGTAACATTTGATCCAATACCGAGCCAGCTAAGGAGTCCTGTATAATGAGATAGTAACATTTGATCCAATACCGAGCCAGCTAAGGAGTCCTGTATGAGATATTAACATTTGATCCAATACCGAGCCATTTAAGGAGTCCTGTATAATGAGATAGTAACATTTAATCCAATACCGAGTCAAGTAACGAGTCCCATATAATGAGGTAGTAACATTTGATCCAATACCTAGCCACTTAAGAAGTCCTGTATAATGAGATAGTAACATTTGATCCAATACCTAGCCATTTAAGGAGTACTGTATAATGAGATAGTAACATTTGATGCAATACCTAGCCAGCTAAGGAGTCCTGTATTATGAGATAATAACATATCTCACTTTACGTTTGCAGGCCACTCCCAACTGTCGCAAGCATTTGGCGGTAACGGGAACATCTTCGAACCCGGAAGCGGGTTCTTCACGACTAGCACGAAGCAGGCCGAGTTCATGGAGGTGATGCACATCTTCTCATCACTGGATGCCCCGGTCATCCTCAACGAGATGGACCTGTCAGAGTTCAACACCGTCTGTGACCTGGGAGGTGTGTGCCAGAGATGCGCCTTCACTCTTTTTTCATCGAAGGTCTTTTTCACATTAAAGTTGCATAGTCTGATGGTTTTGAGTTTCTGACGTTTTTTGAGATAAATATATTAGGTTGATCGTTATAATCTACCTTACGTTAGTTTGAAGTAACTTATATTTAAATGTCTAACTTTTGAGATATTTGAAATGCAACCATGCAAAATTTGGTTATATTGGCAGAGCTAATATAATAGGGCAGAGGTAAATTAATATGACCATCTGACACTAATTATGCAAATTTCTTTTTACTTAGAGTTGCATTGTCCGATGGATATGAGCTTCTGACATTTTCTGAAATAAATAAATTCGGATGATAATTATAATCAACCTTACTTTAGTTTGAGGGGACTTTTGATCTTAAATGGCTAACTACCTTTTGAGATATTTGAAGTGCAAATGTACTGAATTAATTTTGGCAAGCACGCCAACAGGCTGACACCATAGGCTTATGCGGTATCAGATTCTATTAAATTGGCTCGGTATTCTGTTCTGTTTTGACAAATGATCGATAAGTGCACTAGTATCTAGGTTAGATATGTAGAATCAAATCTAGATCACTGCTTTAGTTTTGAAAATTTGATGTTTTCATCGGATTATGCAGCTTTAAGCCATCTAAACATTTCCTGGCCTTTTCTTTATATTAGTAGTTATGATATTTTATGAAGCATTTGAGAGAAGGCTGTTTGGAGAGGACACCCACAATTATATGAGTTCAAAGCTCTGTCCACCTCCATATGTGTGCACATAAAATAGTCAGGGGCGTAGCTAGGCGTACGCACATACGCCAAAACGTCCAGATCGTTTTGTCCACAAAAAATAAAATAAAATAAAATAAAGAGAGAGAGAGAGGAGGCATGAAGTAGTCCGGAGTATCAAAAACTCAAGTCTAAAATGTGTAAAATCCGCCAGCTTAAGCTTAAGCGGCCCCCTAAACCCCCTACCGAAATTAGGAGAACACATCGTTAGAGGTCTAGCTACGCCCCTGACAGTGTTTTGTATTTTTACTGTAACATGCTGGCATTAGAGGCCTAATAGGGCCTAGATCAGCCGGAAGAGGATCTGTAAGTTAATATGTCAGTTAATTTGTCGAGACAAATAGGTCAACAAGATATTATGAATAGGAAGTGACGTGCGTGAGTTTTTAAGCATTCTTAGGAGTGTGTCGCTATGTGAATAGTTAGTAAATAAGGTATATAATGACGTCATCCTATTTAATTATTACATGGATGTTTTTTATCATGTAGGATACCGAGTTTCCTCCCTGAGATGAAAAGGGCAAGCATTATGACGAAATATCTAGAAGGAACATGTACTGTGGACGTCATACATTTAATAATTTTGCAACTGGTTTGCTCCAGATCAAGATAATGTTACTGAGTAAAGCCATTAATTCATGGGGCCAGCTGTTTGATTTCTTATTGTGGCAGCACTATAAAGTCGCCATAAGTGCGCATTGTCACAAGTCGGTACCCGTCCTGATATAGCTTAGTTGTTGAAAGGATTTAAAACCCCAACAAACAAACAGGAATTTTGCACGACCAATTATATTTATACACGATCATACCCATGCCAGCCTACCTCCAAAATACACAGGGAAGGCTGTGGTAATTTAAAGCTGCATGGTCCAATGAAAACATCAATTTTCAAAACCAAAACAAATATCTAGATTTGATTCTACATATCTAACTTAAGCCATGTTCACACCCACAACTTTAGGCCGAACTAGATAAGGCGAACTAGAGGAGGCGAACTAGGCGTGGAAGTGAGTCGTGTGCAGTACTTGGGTCGGTTTAAGGCGGAAATCGATATCTGCACATGAGCAAGTCCATACTAACCAGTGCCACTTTCGGTTAGTCGACGTCGCCACAAGAGAGTGTGGGTTTGACCTAGATATGTATGGACTGAATCGTATTGCTTTGGAACGGTCAAAACTTCTGCTGGGCAGTGAAAACCTAAAAATAAATGATGAACAAAATATCTGTGCACAGCTAGCGGTTTCATAGACCATATTATGTAATATGCACTTTTGATCGACCGGAAAAATCAACAAACTCAAGTCTCGACTGCGCATGCATATGACGTGCTTAAGCCGCCTCAAGTAAACCGGTACCGTCCACACAAGCAAGATGGGCCAACTTAAGCTAGTTCGCTTCATCAATACTACCTCGCGACATGGTTTACTTGAGGCGAACTAGTTGAGGCGAATCAGCCCTAATCTGCCTCAGCGTCGCATCCATATGGCGAATGTGAGTCAAACTATAGGAGGCGAACTAGTTGAGGCGACTTAACGCCCAGGTGTGAACATGGCTTTAGATGCTGTGCACTTATCAAACATGTGTTGGCACGTAGAAGGGGACCCTAAGGCAATTTAATAGAACCTGTTACTGTAGAAGCCTATGGTATCAGAATGTTGGCATGTTTTCATTTCAAATATCTGAAAAGGTAGCGAAATAAAATAAAAGTTACTTCAACCTAAAGCAAGGTAGATTATAACAATCAACCTAATAATATACTTATCTCAGAAAATGACAAACTCAAAACCATGGGACTATGCAATTTTAAGGTAGTGCGTGGAACATTCACCAGGTGGCCTCAAGCGCCTTGAATAAGCTATTCTCAGTGTTGGTTCTGTTATTCTCCACCAGGTGGCACGGGGGCGCTGGCGCTGCAAATCGCCCGGATGTATCCCGAAACAACGGTCACTGTGTTTGACCTTGAACACGTGGTGGGCTGTGCGCACCAGTTCATGCCCAAGGACAAGCCAAGGAACGTCATCTTCCAAGCTGGTATGTACATCCTCTTTGTTGCCGTAGGTCGGGGACGGGGGGGGGGGGGGGGGGGGGGTGTAGCTCAGCAGGTGTTAGAGTTTCCACATGTGAAGGTGTGGGACATCCAATATATCCTGCTCAGTGGACCCATTAGCTGCTTGAACTATTTTCCATTCCGTTCAGTGGTCCAAAACTGGTTCATCAAAGGCTGTGGTATGTGCTGTCCTGTCTGTGGGAAAGTGCATATAAAAGACCCCTTGCTGCTTATCGGAAAGAGTAGCCTATGTGGCGGCAGCAGGTTTTCTCCAAAGAGCAGCACTTCAAATATATCAAAAGTTAGCCATTTAAAACAAAGGTTACTTTCAAATAAAGTAAAGTAGATTATAATGATCAATATTTATCTCAGAAAAAGGCAGAAACTCAAAAACCATCAGACTATGTTAAAGAAGACTTATCTGAAGCATGGGTTCAGTATGTTAATGTTGTTATTCATCTAGACTGGGTTAGTTCAGGTCAAATGTCAGCCTCTTCATTCACAGGTCAAATGGTGGGCGGGATTCGAACCCTCAACCCTACCCATTACTTGTTTTATCAGAGGTGTGGGTGGGGGGTGAAGAACGGCAAGCCTGCGCTCTAATGATTTGGGCACTGCGATCGGTGATATTGTATGTCCGCAAGGCTCAACTGCATGTTGAATCTTTGTTCACAGGTGACTTTTTCAAGGATGACCTTCCCGAGGTGGCGCTGTTTGTGCTGAGTCACGTGCTCCACGACTGGGGAGACGAGTGTATAGACCTCCTGCTCAGCAAGATATACAGCACTCTTAAACCAGGTGAGCGCATGTATTTGTGTATATGCCAGTATGGGCCAGTGTACATCACATATATTATATATATATATATATATATATATATATATATATATATATATATATATATATACATATATATATATACGTATATATATGTATATAATATATACATATATATATATACATATATATATATGTATATATACATAGAGTAAAAAATATAGTAAATTTAAAGCTGCATGGTCCGATGAAGTATCAAATTTCCAAATCGAAAATAATTATGTAGATTTGATTTTACATATCTAACTTAGATACTGATGCACTTATTAAGCATTTGTTTCTGCTTAGAAGGCAATACTGAGTCAATTTAACAGAACCAGTTACTGCAGAAGTCTATGGGGTCAGAGTTTTGGCAAGCTTGCCAAAACTAATTTTCCATGTTTGCATTCAAAATATCTCAAATGTTTACCATTTATAATAAAAGTAACTTTGAACTAATGTAAAGTAGATACTAGTGATCGATCTAATATAGTTATCTCAGAAAAAATACAGAAATCCCAAACCATCGGACTATGCAACTTTAAATCGCGAGCAGAGTGATTGATTGCACCCAGACAAATTGTGCATTTGCAGACAGGGGGCGACACAATCGGACCAGTTGCATAGTGTCGATGAGCAATTAATAGTAAGACTAAGAGCAGTACAGTAGATGACTTAGGATAATAATAAGCAGTTACAGCTTCCGATTAATTATACTTGTATAATGCTTATAGTTCACATATATGCGCAGGTGTAAGTGCACTATATATATGGATAGTGATAATCCCATTATCGCATGTAATAAGCTCTGGAGTTCCTGCCCCTTCCCTCTCCCCCGTACACAGGGTGGGGGTGGGGGGGGGGGGGTCCGGCTGCTCCTCACCGGCCCCCTGCGCAGGGCGCTACACGCCACTCACTCGGAAGTTTATATATATATATATATATCCGGACTTGTCTAGCACCGACTCTCTGTTCTCAGTTCTATATATAGTGCATTAACACCATTCTCCAACTCCACCAACTCCTCCTTCAAGATCGAATGATTTGAACCCATGAGTTCGAAACCTGGTCGAGTGAAACAAATGACTTAACAATTGATACTTGTCGCTTCCTAGCCAGGTGCTCGGAATGATTAAGGACTGGCTGGCTCAGTGTCAGGATAATGTGACTGAATGAAATAT
Organism: Branchipolynoe longqiensis; assembly: GCA_030323885.1. Taxonomy (NCBI): domain Eukaryota; kingdom Metazoa; phylum Annelida; class Polychaeta; order Phyllodocida; family Polynoidae; genus Branchipolynoe; species Branchipolynoe longqiensis. The sequence goes on along the minus strand of CM059188.1, from coordinate 106,966,221 downwards.
CAGCTCACAGTGCTGGCAGCCTGATTTCCCAGTGGGGCACCACTATAAAGTGTTCATGAGTGTGCACTGTCACAAGTCAGTACCCGTCCTGATATAACCATATATGTTGCCGGGACATAAAACTCCAACCTGATAGGACCATAGATGTTCCCAGGACGTCAAACTCGTACAACCCACCGACCTATCTTATGGCTGGGAGACCAGTCCTATCGCACTAACAGTAACACACATACGTGTCAATGGGCTGAATAAACAATCTTGCCAGTTGAAAATGCGCTTGTTTGTTGTTGTCTTCTTTAACTCCTGCAACCAGCCATCCCCAACTGGTTCATCAAAGGCTATGGTGTGTGCAGTCCTGTCTGTGGGAAAGTGCATATAAAAGACCCCTTGCTGCTTATGGGAAAGAGTATCCTATATCTGGCTGCAGTAGGTTTCCTCCAAAGAAATATGTCAGAAAGACCATATGTTTGACTTGACATCCAATAGCCTGATGATAAAAATCAATGCGGTCTAGAGGCGTCATTAAATTTTAAAAACTTTCTTTAAATCCTGCAGGTGGTGCGGTGCTTGTGCTGGAAAAATTCCTTAACGCCACAAAGGACGGCCCTATCGATGCGCTCATGTTCGACATGGGGATGCTCGTAGGGGCCGAGGGGCGTGAACGCACCGCCAAGGAGTACCTCCACCTCCTGGAGCGCCACGGCTTCACCGACTGTGATGTCAGGAGCATTCCCAAGGCCAAGTGGCATGACGCCATCTTGGCCCGGAAGTACTGAGCCGTGTCAATTTTCAAATTTTAAATCAGTCAAACCGCCCCTTTTTGTGTTGCTGGTTTTGTTTATGTTTGTTCCCCTATCCCTTATTGAGAAAAAAAAGGAAAGGAAAGAATGTTTCTGACTATAGCCCCGTTCACACACAGGCCTTAGGTCGCCTCAAGTAGTTCGCCTCATCTAAGTCGACTCAGATCGCGTGTGTGAACGTTACGCTGAGACGAATTAGGTCTGAGTCCACTCAACTAGTTCATCTCATGTAGACCGCTTCGCGAGGTGGATTAGATGAGGCAAACTAGTTGAGGCGACATAAGGCCCATGTGTCAATGTTGTCAGAATGATTTTCGAGGATTTGTTTTATGATGCGATAGTGCAACGGAAGTGTTGTCGTTATCTACTTCCGGTCAGGCCAGTCCAACCAGCATTTTGTGTTCCCTTGCTAGTTTGTGTTTGTTTCTTCGATCTCCAAGCGGAGCTCTCCTGACCGTTTGCTTGAATATACATGTAGAAGCGTGCGCAGAGTGAGATGCAATGGTCGGTTTGAAGAGTGGTGTACTTGGTGTGTATCTATCTCTATAGCTAACAATCTCGGTGATCTAGAAGCTATTCTTGTGTAGATCATGCAACAGATGTGGCAGATGATTAAAATACCGGAGAAAGGGTAATTTCTGTTTATTATTTAGCAATGGTGACTGTAGCTGAAACGGATACAACCTGTGACGATTGGATCCTGACTTAATGCAGTCTGTTAAACAAAGAGATGCAGTCGACCTAGCCGGACTTATCTGGTGCCGACTGTCTGTTCTCGGTCCTAATGCAGACGGTTAACCAAAGAGATAAGAGCCGATCTAGCAGGACTTGTCTGGCGCCGATTGTCTGTTCTTGGTTCTATTTTGATGCAGGCAGTTAACCAAAGAGATAACAGCCCACCTAGCCAGACTTGTCTGGTGCCGACTGTCTGTTCTCGGTCCTAATGCAGATGGTTAACCAAAGAGATAGCAGCCGACTTAGCAGAACTTGTCTGGCGCCGATTGTCTGTTCTCGGTCCTAATGCAGATGGTTAACCAAAGAGATAACAGCCCACCTAGCCAGACTTGTCTGGTGCCGACTGTCTGTTCTTGGTCCTAATGCAGATGGTTAACCAAAGAGATAACAGCCGACCTAGCAGGCCTTGTCTGGTGCCGACTGTCTGTTCTTGGTCCTAATGCAGACGGTTAACCAAAGAGATAGCAGCCGACCTAGCAGAACTTGTCTGGCGCCGATTGTCTGTTCTTGGTCCTAATGCAGACGGTTAACCAAAGAGATAGCAGCCGACCTAGCAGGACTTGTCTGGCGCCGATTGTCTGTTCTTGGTTCTATTTGGATGCAAACTGTTAACCAAAGAGATAACAGCCGACCTCGCAGAACTTGTCTGGCACCGATTGTCTGTTCTCAGTTTTAACTGGCTGGCAATACGCCACTTCCACTTTCCGCCAATCACAGCTTAGAGTTGCATAGTCCGATGAAGCATGACATTTACCAAACCAAAACCATTATCTAGAATTAATTCTACATATCTAGATTAGATACCGATGCGCTTATTAAGCATTTATTGACAAAATAGAAGGGAATAAATACCGAAGCAATTTAATAGAACCTGTTATTGCTGAAGCCTATGGTGGCAGAATTTTGGTGTGCTTGCCAAAACTAATTTGACATGTTTGCACTTCAAATATCTCAAAACTTAGCCATTTAAAATAAAAGTTATTTCAAACTAAAGTAAGGTAGACAGTAACAATCAATTTGATATATTTTTCACAGAAAAATGACAGAAATTCAAAACCATCGGACCATGGAACTTTCAGCATGCCTAACCACCCACATAGGACTTCACGTCGGCCTATATTTCCTGTACCTAACATTACAGTAAAGCACCGTCCTGATGACCTTAGATGTTGCTAGAACGTACAACAACACAAACAACTTTACAGTAAAAGGGTCACTTTAGCCTTGCCTTTAATATTTCAGCCATACAAATTCTCATTTTATATTTCTCATTCTGGCAGCATTTGGTTAAGACTGGAGGTAAATTTCAACATAAGCTTAATTTACAATTCAAGTCTAGGTTATTGCTTACATTGGTATTCTTAGTTTCCGGTGTCTGCCTTCCGGGAATCAGCTGCAAGGTGGTCTGACCCGGAAGTGACGTTTTGCTGATATGTCGTGAGCAGTGCCGGGTGATTGGTTGATAGTTGGTAGTTGGTTGATAGTCGCCAGTCTTGTCAGTTTGTCAGATTGGTTAGGATGGTCATCAGGCCAAATAAAATTGTTAAAAGTTGGTGATCATCCCTTTGAAATAGAAATCTGGGTCGGGCGGGCGGGCGGGCGTTTAAAAAATTAAAATTTGTACTTTTCAGTCGTTCATGTACACATCACAATTTTTTCAGTCAAACAATGAACACTGTATTCTCAATTAGAAATATATTATATCATACAGTTCTCAAATTTGGAACATATCGTGTGCTCGGAACATAATGTGGGCTTACAAAAGTTTAATTCCTGCTAGCCTGACACATTTATATCAGTTTAAAAAATAATTCAATTCAGGGATGGGCGATTTTTCAGGCGCGGGCAGGGACGATCACCAATTAAAAAAAAAAATTTGGCCTTAGGCCAAGTCATGTGAATTGTGCTTGGCGGCCATAGCATTGGATACAGGCCATATAAAGGCCGTATGTGACTGCGGTGACAGTTTGGACTCGTCTGATAATGTGTAAAACCCTTTACTGAGCTCTTTTGCTAACACTGTCTATAAGTTATAACGCATTAGTTTATGTAGCAGTGCCCATTGACAAACAATTGAGTGCCTGCTTTTACATGCTGTGTTGCTGGTTTTGCTGGTAGCGATGGTTTGAACAAAAACAAACATTTCTCGCCGTGAATATGGCCTATGCTGCCGACACGGCGTAAAGGAACCACCAATCAATCATCAATGTAGCAAGCAGCTCTTATACAGTTATTGAATGCAGATGTCAAATGTTCTACTGGTAGCTCCTACCGTGTGGTTTCTAAGGGTAAAAGTGTAGTAAATTCAGGGTAAGGTTAATGATATTAACTTAGTATTCTATAATACTTGTCCATATACTATGAAGACTAATGCGAGTATAAACGCTGCAGGTAAAGCATTGAAGTTTGTGTCGGAGTTGGTGTACGTTTTGAGATACCCGTGACGTGGTCTTTCAAGGTATATATATATTGGCTACGGATCTGTGATACATTTTTGGAAAGAAAACGTTACTTTTAAGCGAGGACCTGAACAGGAGAGATCTCAAATCTGTCTGCTCGAATATTATTGTTTTGTTACATCATCTAGTCTCATGAATTCATTCCAGAGGGGTCATAAATATCCCTGTAAACGTACTATAGTTATGTTGTTGAATCCATAATAGTTGTACATAGTTCATAATTAGGTAACGGTTAGACTTAGATGTTGCTCGGATGTAAAACCCCATTAAACGGTTAGATGAACCCAGCATTGTAAGTAGTAGTATTAATGACGTGTGTGCCCTTCTATTACGAAGAATTCATTTCATGTTCCGAATGTGCGCAATGAATTCCTTGAGTCAAATACGAATTTAAACTCCGCTTCTAGTTCTAATACCCCATTCACACTACTGCTTGTGACTTGCGACCACTTTGCGAACATAAAAAGGGGTTGGTCGCAAAATGGTCACAAAATTCGCTTCAGTGGTCACTGGTCGCAAGGAGGTTGCAGCTACTGCACTAAAAACCTTCTCGCAACCAAAATGGCCGCACAGAGGTTCACGACCATTACTTTGTTCGCAAGGAGGTCACGGGTGACTGTGGGTTCCTTGGTCGCAAAGTGGTCGTAAGCAGTCGCAAGTCGTAGTGTACCTGGAGCTTAACAGATTACGACAGAGTGTCACCCTTTGCTATTGTAATATATAGATTTCCACAAACTAGTGCTCTACATATTACCTAACAATAATCAGAAGTCTACACTTTGTCGCACCTGCGTACTTGACATTCTTAGCTTCTGTGCGAATTTTGAATGGTACTCGTGCCATCCAGGGCCCTTATGTCATGTAGGATCGCTAATTTGTGAACTTTGCACGGGGGTCCATATATACAGTCAGACCTTGGGAATCCAGACTACTTTACTGCTACCACCTACACAGGGTCCGTACACATGTGAAGATATGGAATTCAAGGCTATTTCAAGGCTTTTCACGGCTGTTTTTCTTTATAGGAATTCAATACTATTTTCATTTGGATTTCAGGAAAAAAAAAAACAATGGCGAATTACGATTTGGGATTGATTTAGATCAGTGGGGACAGTTGAATCAAATACAAGGCTTTTTTAAGATTAATTACCCAAAATAGGTTAAATTGAAGGTTTTTCAGCCAGCGGACCAGGTGGTGGGTTTGATCATTTTGATAGTGTTATAGTGGGTTGTGTGAATGGTATGTGTGCTTGAGCATGTGTGTGTGTGTGTGCATGTGTCAGTGTGCTGGAAGAAGGATGCTGGGGGAATGAGTGTATGGTGGCAGTGGTGTGTGGGGTGGAGAAGTGGAGGGTGAGGGTGAGGGTAGCAATGGTGGTGGGAGTTCTATAGGAGTATAGCAACATGCAACCAGCGGGGACCTCCCCCCCCCTCCCCCACTTACATCGGGAGGGGGTCGTGAGGTGTGATGTGAGAGCCGACCGAGGTGGGTGATGAGGGGGAGGGGGAGGAGGAAAGGGAGTGTGGGGGAGGAGGAGAGGGAGTGCGGGGGAGGAAGAGGAAGTGTGGAGAAGGAAGGGGGGAGGGGAGGGGGAGTGGGAGGAGGAGGTGGAGAGGGAGGAATGGGGAGGAAGAGGGTGTATGGGGGAGGAACGGGGGAGGGGAGGGGGAAGGGGAGGGAGGTGTGGTGTGAGAGCACCGAGTGAGGTGGGTGAGGAGGGGAGGAGGAGTGTGGGAGGGGAAGGGGAGGGGGAGACGAAGCGGGAGGAAGGAGGAGGAAGAGGAGGAAGGGGGAGGGAGGTGTGGTGTGAGAGCGCCGGGGAAGGTGGATGAGGAGGGAGAGGGCAGTGATGCAGGGGGAGAGTGGGGGAGGGGGAGGGGATGGAAGGGGAGTGAGGGAAGGGGAGGACAGGGGGGATGGGGAAGGGCAGTGAGGCTGGGAGGAGGGAGGGTGGGAGGGAGGATGAGAGAGTGGGCGGGGCAGAGGGAGGTGGGGACCAGGCAGTAGGCACATCGCCATCCAAATGACAGGCAATCTCTCTTATTTTAATTTTAAACTCACCCTCTTGCCTTGTATGTGTTTACATGTGAAACACCAGCCAGCAGCCGGGCTAATCAAACCCACCACAAGATGGCACTACAAAATTTACATTACCATGGGGGAGTTAGGGAGTGAACCGTCTTAGTGTTATAGGGTCTTTTGTCATAGCAAGATTAAAGTTGCATAATCCGAAGGATTTTGAGTTTCTGCCATATTAAAAAAAAAACACCCACCTATATCAATTTACTTTACTTTAGTTTGGCGTAACCTTTAATTATAAATTGTTAACTTTGGAAATATTTCAAGTGAAAATGTACAAAATAATTCTGGTGTGTACACGAAAATGCGGGACACAACAAGCTTGTACTTAATTGTATGACTTGCAACAGTGACAGGGTTCTGTTAAATTGACCTCATATTATTTCCATTCAGCAATAAATGTTTAATAAGCGAAGCAGCATTTAACTAGGATATTTTGGATTAAATATGAGAAAGTATTTTTGTTTTGAAAATATTACGGATTAGGCAACTTTAAATCAGGTGGGAATAATGCGAGTTGACTGTGACTAGATGAGAATAATGTGAAAGACTGTGCTTGGCTACACAAATCAGAATAGAGCCATGTATGACAATTTGTCATATTATTCACTTGTCATATCCACACTTACCTGACCAATATTATGGCGTGTATCTAAATTCTTTCTATTTAAAATTAAGTTTTCTTTCATTTTTAGATTAATTGGAAACACGGATAATCTCTATCAATATCAACGTTGGTAATTAAGATAATTAACTAAGTTTAACTATGCACAATTGATTTATTATCAAATTGAGTTGTCGTTCATTACGTGTGTGAAGATGCTTCCATGTGTGTATACAGACATCAAGACGATGGCTTATACCCCAGTCACACGAGGCCTGCGTTCGCTTACGATCGATTCGCGAAGTCAAAACGCCCTCCTTACGCCCTCCTTAAGTGCTGTCGCCGTGAGGATGCCAACCTCCCGCGTCCATTTCGGAACTTTTGGACGCAAGGAGGTTGCAGCTGCTGCACGTGCAACCTCCTTGCGTCCTGTTCCGGTGGCGCCATTCAAAATGGGTCGCGACTTGGCGCCGACCTGGTGCTGACTTGCACCAACCTCTTGGTTGGCGAGTTGCCGGCGACCTGGCGCTGATCTAGCGGCACCAACTCATGCAATGCCGCACTCACTGTGTGGTCGTCGCTAGGGCCGCCTTGCCACCAACCCGGGACCGCCTTGGCGCCGTCCTGGCGCCGACCTGGGTTTTGAATCAATGTATCGAGTGGGACGCTGGGTGGTTGGCAACCTTTTGGGCATAAGGAGGTTGGTGGCGAACGCAGGTTCTCGTGTGACTGGAGTATTCGGAAGACTCAAAATATCTTTCTAGAGAGGATACTTTTTTCAAGTTTATACAAACAAGAAAGAAATATAGTATAAAAAGGTACACACAAAGGGAATACAAAGATGGCAAATTCTGAAGGTGGTATTAGGTGAAGTTCCTGACATTTCTATTGATATTTAACTTTATATGGGAATATTAAACAAAATAGACAGACTTACACTACTCCTGCTAACTATTTGTTCTGTTTCGTTGTTTTGCTATGTTAGCCAGTAAAACATCATCGCATAGTTTCTTTACAATTAAAGGTATCAACAATTGTGACGTACTGTTGTGCTAAGCCAGCAGTGAATGAAGCAGTTCAATATATGAAAAGTTCAGGCGCAAAACCCCATAAACGCCAATCCAAAAATTGAGATAAACATTGGAATCAAACCTTCAAAAGTTTTTTTGTTTTTTTTATATTCCTACTTTTTAGGTCATTGCTCCATAACCACGTGATCACAAGACAAATGGGATTAGTGAGAATTAAAATTATCTCCGGGTAAAAAACATTTAATTTAAACTACATTTTTTGGATTGGCATTTATGGGCATTTGCACCTGAACTCTCTTTATATGTAATTAGTGATTCAAAGGGTGTTATCATATTCACAACCGGCCACTCTATACTACACATGTCTGTAACTAGTGACTCAAAAGATGAAATGTGTGATTTGTAGCTGAAATAGTGAAGCAGTACACTCACTCACTATATAATTAGTGACTTAAGCGATGTCATAATTTAAGCTGGTCGTATGTGTACAATATGTATGCAGTACCCCAGCCTTTCGTCATATTGAAAGCATACCACTGTATATTAAATACATGATTCAAAGGATTTCATTATATTTAAAGTATGTCACTAAATGTGTAAATAGTGACTCAAAGGGTGTCGTTATGTTTAAAGTATGTCACAAAATGTGTAATTAGTGACTCAAAGGGTGTCGTTATGTTTAAAGTATGTCACAAAATGTGTAATTAGTGACTCAAAGGGTGTCATTATGTTTAAAGTGCGTCACTATATATGTAATTAGTGACTCAAAGGGTGTCGTTATGGCTAAGGTATGCCAGTATATATGTAATTAGTGACCCAAAGGTTGTCATTATGTTTAAATTATATCACTATATATGTAATTAGTGATGCAAAGGGTGTCATTATGGTTAAGGTGTGCCAGTATATATGTAATTAGTGACCCAAAGGTCATTAGTTTAGTGTCATTATGTTTAAAGTATGTCACTATGTGTAAGTAGTGACACAAAGGATTTCATTATGTTTAAGGCTGCATAGTCCGATGAAGCTTCACATTTTCAAAACCAAAGCAATTATCTAGATTTGATTCTACATATCTAACTTAGATGCTGATGCACTTATTAAGCATTTGTTGCCACACAGAAGGGAATACTGAGTCTATTTAATAAAACCTCTTATTACTGAAGCCTATGTTGTCAGAGTTTTGGCATACTTGCCAAAACTAATTTTCCATATTTGCACTTCAAATAGCTCAATACTTAGCCAAATAAAATTGAAGTTACTTCAAACTAAAGAAGGGTACATTGTGACAATCAATTTAATATATTTATCTCAGGAAAATAGCAGAAACTCAAAACCACCGGACTATGCAACTTCAAAGCATTTCACTATATATATAATTAGTGACGCAAAGGGTGTGATTATGTTTAAAGTATGTCACTATATATGTAATTGTGACTCTACTTGACTTCTGGGTTGTTTGCAACCTTACAACGGTTACTGGTTGCAGAACTGCAACATTATAGAGAGGCTCCGATAAATCGGCCCAATCTTTGGTAGAAGAATAATCTTCTGGTGGTACGGTTGTAGAAGCTGGGGGATGTCTTTACAACGATTAAAAGACGAGTCGTAAGGGTGGTCCAGAATCACTCCGGTCCGGCAGTAGCACAGCACTTGTATCCAGAAGACAGCAGCAAGGGTTTCGAGGAAGGGCGCGTAAAGATGGGTCCAGCGGTGGTTCCAGCAATGAGAACAAAGTGAGAAACGTAAAGGTAAAGGGCCCCACCCGAGCACACAACTCCCCTGGTCAGGGTGAGGAGTATGCCTGGGAGAAAAAAAAAGGGTAGAGTCTAGGAAAGAGAAATGAGAGTTGAGTCAAAGGACCGTGTCTATTTGCTCTATGGTGACCAGCCAGCAAGCCAAAGACATGGACAGAGTAAGAGTAGAAAGTGAAATGCTGGCGGGCTCCCCCTCCTGGAACTCCTTTTAGACATATCAAGGAGGAGCAAGGCCAGCAGAGAGGAGATAGAGGTGTAGACAAAGTGCCGTCTGGATAGAAAGTGACTCTATGGTATCATCATATCTGAAGCATATGTGTATTTAGCAACTCAACGGGTGTCACAATGTATGAATTTTATCAAAATATATGTAATTAGTGACTTAATAGGTGTCATCATAATTATATGGATCAGGATATAATATACATGTAATTAGTGACTTAAGGAATGCTATCGTCTATGAAACAGTTCAAAATCTGGTGATGGCGTCGCAATTTAGACACTGAGGCAGCTGGTGTGGGCGATATGATGAAGGCAAGCAACAAGAGAGCGCCACCAGTCTGGGTAGTGGCAGCTCATAGAACTAACTATCCAGAGAACCAATACCCGAAGGACAAAAGGCGAGCATATTAAAGTTGCATAGACCGATGAAAGCATCACATTTTCAAAAGCAACATCCTTATCTAGATTTGAACCTACATACCCAACTTAGATACTGGTGCAGTTATTAAACATTTGATGCTACATAGAAGGATGTACTACACCAATTTATTAGAACCTGTTACTGCTGAAGCCAATGGGATCAGAGTTTTGGCAAGCATGCTACAATTAAATGTGTGTTTAACTTCAAATATCACCTAAGTTAGTTATTTTAAAGCAAAGTTACTTCAAATTAAAGTCATCATCATCATCATGCTGTCGGTCACAATGCGACAAAGACTACTTTTATTTCTTAACCGCCACTATTTCGTGCGGTTGTGCATTTAATAAAAGCTGCTTGCAAAGTGTTGAAAGTTTTTGCAAGTTACTAGCAGCACTCTCTCGGGGAGCAAATAGAGGTCTCACACCTGCAAGAACACGTCAAGACAGGCGCAAACTATTTGTCCTTGCAGTAGATGGCTGGGAGATTTTGGGAGTTCCCTTCATCACCACCTTAATGCTGCCATGGAAGCATGGTTTTCTGTTAGGGTTTGCTCCCTTAGCCTTTGGTTCTATCAAGAACCTATACCACAAGGCAGTGGTTTATAACTTTGCAAGGTAGGGGCGTCAAACTCCCTGAGGTATTTTAGCAGATAGGTACTGCATTACCCGCATCAAATTAAAGTAAGGTAGATTATAACGATCAACCTAATATATTTATCTCAGTAAATGACGGAAACTCAAAAAACATCGGACGATGTAACTTTAAAACACAGTTAGCACCATCACACTCAAAGGGGGTCGAGCTTTATAATCAATGACTAATAAGGAGTCTCATAATTACATCACAGTGCTAAATATAGACGGTTCAGTTTATTTATCCAAAGAACTGTCTGTTTGAATATTCATGCCACAAATTAATTAGCATCACTTGCGACATATTTGTCCAAATGACGTAACGAAGTTGAGTAAAGATTTTGAGTTTGTCTGTTTGACCCACTGACTGTTTGAATCTTTTTCTGCCAGGATGTAGTGTCATCGGAGACAAACCCTATAAGGTGTCATTGTGAATGAAGCAGATCACTAAATTGTTATTTTGTTGTGTGTGATGAATTTATTTACCCTGCTCATAACGGATAAGTGTGTTAACACTTGTTTTCACCGCTGGGCAGCACTAAATATGTAATTGGTAATTCAAAAGGCTTCACTCCCATATAACGTGGATCACTAGATCTATCTAATTTAGTAATTAGTGCCTCCAAGGTATGAAAATCCTTTTTGGTGTGACCACGGCCAACTGTATCGATCGACTTATCTGTAGGTAATGTCCTGGATATGCTGGACCCTACAGTAGCGATCTAGAACGAATGTAGCATGCTTTATGTTAACTAGACTAAAGCCGTGTTCACACACGGGAGTTAAGTCGCCTCAACTAATTCGCCTTGTCTAGTTCGGCTCACATTCGCCGTGTGGACGCGACACTGAAGCGGATTAGGGCTGAGTCGATTCATCTAGTTCACTTCAAGTAAACCACGTCGCATGGTAGTCCAGATGAACCGAACTAGCTTAAGTCGGCCCAAGTTACTAGTGTGAACGGTAGAGGCTTAGATGAGGTGGATTAAGGACGTCACAGTCGAGACCTGAGTTTGTTGACTTTCCGGTAAATTTGCTCTATGAAACTGCTAGCTGTGCACAGATATTTTTTTCATCATTTATTTTTAGGGTTTCACTGCTCAGCAGAAGTTTTGACCATTCCAAAACTATACGATTCAGTCGAAACAGATCTAGGTCAAACCCACACTCTCTCGTGCCGACGTCGACTAACCGAAACTGGCGCTGGTTAGTATGGACTTGCTCATGCGCAGATATCGATTTCCGCCTTAAACTGCCCCGAGAATACTGCATGTGTGGACACGACACTAGTTTGCCTCATCTAGTTCGCCTTATCTAGTTCGGCCTAAAGTTGTGTGTGTGAACACGGCTTTAGACAAATCACTGAGTCTCTTAACGATAAGCTCACCAGTGAAATGGGTTTTCAATAAAGGTGTAATTCTTTTCGCGTTTACATTATGCGGTACAGCAATAGTTTCCAACTAATAGAATGATGAGCTACAATTATATTTCCATTTCCAGTGTAAGATACCGATTCTACGATTACCTATGTGTAATTATATGTATGGTAGCCCCGCCCCTCCCCCCACCGCACCCCCACCACCAACTTCCCGGTCCTGAGACCATATTTCTACTCTGAATTAGCTGAGGTTGAAGGTCATTGAGTTGATTCCAACATGACTTCCTCGCTTGGTTTTCCGCCACAGTCGCCTGGACTTTAGTTGGCACAAAGCATTACGTCATCGGGACCAGTGTAGGCATTCCTCTGCACAATCGCTACTCTGCAGTGGAGCCGTCAAGGCACTAAACCCATAAGCCATCAATTTACGGTTCTGTTGTGCAATAATTATGTATCGGCACTTCACTTTGAGAGTTTTATTTGAATCGTGTATGTTTAGGGAATGTAAATATCGATCCCGAAATAGATGCTGGGATTGGTGTATGTTATATGCTTAAAGTTGCATAGTCTGATGCTTTTGAGTTTCTGCCATTTTCTGAGATAAATACATTATGCTGATCGTTATGATCTACATTACGTTAGTTTGAAGTAACTTTTAATTTAAATGGCTAACTTTGGAGGTATTTGACGTTAAAACATCCTAAATTTATTTTGGCAAGCACGCCAAAACTCTGACACCATAGACTTCAGTACTAACATATTCTATTAAATTGACTTATTACGACCTTCTATGCAGCAATACATGCTTAATAAGTGCACCAGTTCCTAAGTTTAATATATAGAATCAAATCTAGATAAGTGTTTTGGTTTTGAAAATTTGATGTTTTCATCGGACTATGCTACTTTAATGACTTGATGGCTTATGTGCTTAACACCTTGATGATTAACCGCAGAGTACTGCACACCTACACTGGTCCCTCCCTACATGGCTTCCATATGTGGTCCGATGATGTAATGCTTTGTGCCAAGCCTAAAGTCTACGTGACTGTGGCGGGGAACCAAGCTACATGACCCCCATACATGCCTCGTTGCCTCTGTGTGGATTCTGTCAGATATACTAATGGTACACTCGAAGCAGATGTAGGAGAGTTTAAGCATTACGTAGAGTAATAACTCTGTAAATACTACTAGGTACACTATAGCCCTGTTCACACGGACAAAATGTGAGGCGAATCAGACAAATCGATTCAGGTGAGGCGAATTAGCCGTCCGTTCACACGAGCACTGCTTGGGCCGGAAGTCGATATCTGCGCATGAGCAAGTCCAGACTAACCAGCGCCATTTTGGGTTCGACGACGCCGGCACCAGAGAGTGTGGGTTCGACCTAGATATGTATTTAATGATTCATATTGGTTTGGAACGGTCAAAACTTCTGCTGGGCAGTGAAACCCTACAAATAAATGATGAAAAAAATAGCTGTGCATAGATAGCGGTTTCATTAATTAAATTATATAATATGCGCTTTTGATCGACTGGAAAGTCAACAAACTGATGTGTCGACTGCGCATGCGTGTGAGGTGCTTAATCCGCCTCAGTGCGTTCACACGGGCAAAATAAATCGAATCAGAGAAATCGCCTCACGTAAACTACCTCGCTTAGGTGGTTTACACGATCCGCATCACGTGAGTCGAATCAGCCCTAATCCGCCTCAGACGTGCGTTTACACGAGAAATGTGAGGCGAACTATACAAGTCGCTTTCTACGAATCGATTTACATTGCCCGTGTGAACAGGGCTTATATGTGACTTTCTAGGGAAAGGTTCTTTGCGACTGTTAATGCGATGTACCATTGCTATGGACCTGTCAGTTGTAGTAGAGATGAATAGCCTTTCAACAAGACAAGTCAACTCTCGCTGCTACTAAATGTTGTCTGCTGTTACTGACAGAAGACGCTATTTAGCACTGATAGAGCATTCTTTTACTGGCAATGGAAACTTTCAGTTTGGATGTATAACATTGACATTAGACATTTTTTTCACAGCAGACGACATTTTGTTCACAGCAGACGACATTTTGTCCACAGCAGATGACAATGTGAATTAAGTTAAAACAAATAGGATACAACGGATCATGTCTATTTCATGATTGAATGCAATAAAGCACACGTATATTCAATCAACAATGCTTTTCTAGTTATCTGTTAGATTATTGTTGTAGCCCAATCAATACAATACAGTAAGGAACCTCGTCATTTGTTTATTGAACTTGGTTATTCAAAATTAATAAAGAATATTAATCAAATTGGAAATTTACCATAAATTTGTAATTTTCCCCGCTGCTTGCAACTAAGCATATCTATATCTAAATTGGATTTAACTAATGCTAGAATTAAAGAAAAATTAACTTGTGGAAACAAGAACTTGCTTTAAAGATTTGGATGCAATGACTGCCGAACCTTACCCATTCTCAAATCTTGTCATGAACCACCATAGATTATGAAAACAAATAAAATAAAAAAACTGAGAATCAAACTAACTCTTTTCCTAGATGGAAATCTAGGCTTTACTAGATCCAGAGAGCGTGTATATAAATGAGAGGGGCAACTCTCATACTAGCCCGTGTAACAGCTGTCGACTGTGCTGCTCCAAGTGGTGGTTGTTGAATAGTTTATGACACAGCTGTACGCGTATCGGCAAAACGTCAGTTTTATTCAAAATTTATAGAAATCCAGAACCCTAACCATATCAATTTAATGTAATCTTGTTGGTAAACATGTTTTCTATGTGTATTCCAATCAGTTTGTTTCTAGGTGTTGTGGTTTTAGAGATATTTAACTTTTTCTGTATGAAGATTGCTCACGACCATTGACAATGCCTTGAGTTTGCCAGTACGCGCAGTGCAAAATGTTAGTTTTATTCTAAATTAAGAGAAATCGAGAACCCTAACCATATCAATTTAATATAATCCTTTTGGTAAAGATGTTTTCTATATGTGTACCATGCGATTTGTTTCCAGGTTGTGTGGTTTTAGAGAAAATGTAACTTTTTCTGTATGAAGATGGCTCGCTGCCATTGACAATGCATTGAGTTTGCCTCAATGCACTGGCAATGGTGAAATATCTCTAAAAAGTGAAATATCTCTAAAAGCACACCACCTAGAAACAAATCGCTTGGTACACATATAGAAAACATCTTTACCAAAAACATCATATTAAATTTATAAGGTTAGGGTTCTGGATTTCTATTAATTTTAAATAAAACTAACGTTTTGCACTGCGCGTACTGGCAAACTCAAGGCTTGTTCAACAATAATCGCGAGAGGCACCACTGTAGCCTGTGTTACCGATTTTCGCGGGAGTTGTCCCACTCATCCATATACATGCTCTCTGCTAGATCTAAGAGTGTTGAAAGAAACTTGGTATTCAGTCAGCAATAAGTTACACATTTAGGGAATACTGTCTTCTTAAAGGGTGCTATTAATTATATATATTTGCTATTTATTTTCCATTTCCTGCAACTTTGTACTGCCTTCTGTACCTTTGGATGCTACCCAACGCATTAATACTTCCTGAGAGGAAACCCACTTCTGGAAATCCGCTAGGAGGCAACACAGAGAAGCTCAATCCAAATGACATGCTTGTACAACATTAAACAACAATAAGACAGATGCCGGTGACCAGCACTGCTCGTTGTCAATAAGACCGTATTCGATTAACACGACCAGGTGTTGTAGTTTCTGCGGTATGCCAGTTTGCAAGGGACACATTGCTTCTGTGCATGCGTCAAAATCGAACAGCATCGTCACTAACCTTATAAATTTAATACAATGTTTTTGGTAAAGATGTTTTCTATATGTGTACCAAGCGATTTGTTTCTAGGTGGTGTGGTTTTAGAGATATTTAACTTTTTCTGTATGCAGATTGCTCACGACCATTGACAATGTCTTGAGTTTGACGGTCCGCGCAGTGCAAAACATTAGTTTTATTCAAAATTAATAGAAATCAAGAACCCTAACCTTATAAATTTAATATAATTTGTTTGTTGAATATGTTTTCTGTATGTGTGCCAAGCAGTTTGTTTCTAGGTGGTCTAATTTGAGAGATATTTGACTTTTTCTATATGAAGATTTGCTCACGGCCATTGACAATCCATTTCAATGGATGTGTCCCTCGCAAACTGGCGTACTGCGGAAACTGCAACACCCCTGTGGCGGTTTCAGCGCCCGGTCCAGTTTCAGCGGCCTGTCGTGGCTTCTGCGCATGCGCGGACTTTCGCACGTTGCGGCGAGCACTGCTATTTGTTTTGTTTACACTCGGCGATTCGACGCTGATCTAGCTGCTACGTTAATATCGCTTGGAATTTAAGGTTAATTTAATTAAATTTCATTATTTGAGTATGTAATTCTGTTAAATATGATCACATTCAATAGATTTCGGCCTAATTGGTCCCTAACACTGCCGGGCACCAGCTGAGCTTGTAGCCGGCGAGGCCTCGGGTGTTTTGACCATGGCAGGGCGCTGAAACTGACCGGGCGCTGAAACCGCCACACCGGGAGACTCGGGTTACCCAAGTTACTAGAATTTCAAATCGAACATCGCGAGTGGGGTTAACAACAACAAGTGCTAGGAACGATGACGTCACATTTGCGCTGGCACCGTCGTTTTGTACGCAACGCTCCTTTCAGCGATTCGATATCATGTAAGCTGCACGGATTTGAATGTAGGGTATGTCTCTCATAGACACAGCCAGTTCAATTTGTTTTCACTGTATCTCTGGAACTTACAGTCCAAAAAATGCAACTGTTGGGAGACTAGAGCAGTAGAGGTAGTGTTGTTTGTTTTTGGGGAGTTTTCAGTCGTACTTGAGCTCTGGCCGCGCGGTACGCGTTCTAGCCACCAGATGGCGAGTTCATCAAATAACGATAATGACAGTCTTCCGCCAGGTGGCGTCACTACGACGTAAAAATACCTCCATGAAAGGGTTTTTGTGCCGAACATATCAATCAATTAATAGGATACAACTATACTAGGCCTTCGACCCGCTAGCCGCTCTTAATTAATAGAAATCGAAACAGTTCTTCAGATGTGTTGGATTGTAGCAACTGTCACTGGCTCCAAGATATACGTAATGTTTGACCAATATATATCCAGTCGGGACTTGAAACAGTTCACCGACTCTGCTGCTATGGCACTCTCCGGCAAGTCATTCCACAGGTCAACCTCCCTAAAGTCGAAAAAGATGTGTCGCAGGTCCAGTCTGGAGTACCGCTTCCTCAGCTTCAGGGAGTGTCCTCTGGTCCTGATGTTGGAGTCTCTGATAAGGGGGCTGCCTGTCTTGTAGATACCATGGTGATATTTGAATACTTCAATCATATCCCCCCGGGTCCGTCTTGTAAAAATATACAGATTTTCAGTTCGGAATTATATATTGGCAGAGAGCATTATTATTCTTGGGCGTCGGAGTGGGGACAAGGTTATGTAAACTAAAAGCAATAATGTCCCACTCCCATTGTGACATGATATAAGCTGTGTGAAATATATGTTCATGCGTGATGCCTGAGATTAATGAAGAGATGTTCCTATATAAGAAATGGTACATGATTGTTGAAATGCTTCTCTATGCATCCATAAAGAGTGCAATTGGAGAAAAAGGTCATTTTAACAGAGATCTATTGTAACTCTCTGCAGCTACCTGTCCACCCATGACCACTGGGCGGGCCCACGAGCCTGATCTGCATATACACCCAGAGCACCACCTGCAGCTGGGTTGAGTGACAGCCACCATTACTGGGGGGTGTCGCCCACCCTGGCTGTGGAGGTGCCTGATTGGCTGGCTGTGGGAATGCCCAGTCACCTGCGCTCCATTGGCCCTCTGACCACACTAGCCTCATTTTGAGATTAATTAATTATTCAAGACACTGCTTCAGGCACACTGGAGAGTGATCACTCTACTCCTGGCTCTGGAGTGAGACACACCTACTCTAGATCAGGACCCCAGACACTCTGTCTGATGCTACCCAATTTCATTGAGCGTGTGCAACAACCACAGGACTCAGGTTCAATGGGCTGTAGGCACTGGTTCAGAGATAGACTATAGAGGCAATGAGATTCTGTGTGGGCAGACGGTAAGGGGTGAGGGTGATAGGTCACTGATAGGTGAACAGGATTTGATGCCAATAAAGCACAACATCCTCACTGTCTATCTTTGTGACCTGTCTTCCTTTCTTCCTTAGGTATGGTTAATGAGTTGGTAATCTTGGTTTGAATAAGAGCATCACAGGTGAAATGAAGGGGGAAGAGTTTATGGTATTATCGGGAGCTCTGAGTGGCCGAGTAACCTGGTAATACTATAGTCCGTTTCCGGCATTTCCTCGGTAGGTCCACATTATATCCAGGCGAAAATAAGACAGCAGCGATGTCAATAACAACTATATTCTCGAAATATTTGACGCACTGCCCACTATGCCCTCTTGAACTTAAGGTATCTTATATCAACCAGGCCTACGTTCTGAGTCTGAAGGCAGGCTTGTCAACACCCGTTGGAGGGGAGGTGGGCCGCAGGTGGCGCCACCAGTCAGGTGCGGAGTCTTACGGAGAATAACAATGGTAATAACTATAATATAATAATATAATGGAAACAATTCCCTTCGTATTTTTATAATCGCATAATTCGTTATACAGCATATATATGGCCTACATATATATATATATATATATATATATATATATATATATATATTATATACCTATACCTACATTGGTCTAGGCCTACATGTGGTCTACACTGTGTTTCTTATCCAATCTCTCCACTGCGTTTATTTATCCTCAGTTGTGGTTTTCTCTGTGGCGGAGTGGTTAGAGTGTCTGACTTTTTTCTAGGTCAGACTCCTAATCTGAGGGTCGGTGGTTCGATTCCCCGTGCTCTCAGCTCTGCCAATTTGGATTTCCACCGCTGTGTATAACTTACAGCATCATCAAAGGCCGGTTGCTCTCATACCATGTCTATGTGGTGTGGGAGGTTAAAAATCCCTTGGGTCGGTAAAAGTGTAGGCTCGGGCTTTCTATCGACCAGCAGTGGAATGAGGAAGACCAGTCGTCTATGACTGAAATTTCCCCTGCTTAAATAACTAATGGACCAAAAAAAAAAAGTATGCACAATTCTCTTTCAGGGTTTATCGGTGATATACGTTACCGCTTGTTGTGTAAGCACTACTCATTTGCTAAATTACTCACACATGCATTACACTACACTCACGTTTCTTATCATATCACTGATAGATGTTGCATCTGTAATTTGTAAGGTGGACAACAGACTCATTACTCTATTACCTGTTCTGCTATTGATAACAATAGTGTTGTGTGTGTGTGTGCAAGTTTTTTCTTTTCTTTTTTTAACGGGTAAAAGCGTAGTTTCATGGTAAATGGGGCCAATGTATTATGCAGTATGTAATGGTCAAAAACAATTATGGAAAGAGTAGAGGAGGTATTTTCTTTATAGAATTGGTATTCTTACACTTAGGAGGGATATATATGACAAAATTGAGGCCAAATGTGACATAGTAAAAAATAAAAGCCTACATTTTCACTAGAAAAATATGGTGTTTTAAAGGCATGAATTTGTTACATGGAGAATGTGGACTTTTCTACAGCATACTACTACACCTTTATTTTGCATAGGATATTACCTGTTAGTCAATGAAATATTAAATTGTATATCTAATATTCCATGGTGATCAAAATGGTTCTGGATGCAACTGTTGTGTCCCCTGCTTGTTTTATCAGGGAATATGGTATTCTGTGAATACCAGAGCTTGGCACTGTTGCATGTGCAAGTATATTTTGGAGTACCATGACTAGTAATATAATTTTCCTTCTAAGCCGTATGGAAAAAAAAGTAATTGAAGTTCCATATTATAATTGGTGTCCCGTTCTATTCTGTTACGTCCACAACTCAACATTGGGAAGAAAATAATCATCCTATGCAGATTTCTCTACAGTGCATTTCAATACTTAGGGGATCACAACATAAAAATTAATTGTTTCATGCAATAAATTGTCTTAAATAATTGTTTTAATTAATAAATCCACACTTGTTGATTATTGAGTCCACACTTGGGGCTGGCTACTCAATTAGTTCTTATTTTTCTGACAAAATGGTAACCTCAACTATCTTTTCCTTCATGTTACCAGTTTATATATGGAAAAAAGTTGGCTACTCAGAAATATATTTTAGGAAAATACACAATATTCATTTTTGACCCTCATGTCACACTTTGGCCCCATTTACTATGAAACGACCAACAAACATAACTTTGCCCCCACACGCGAAGCCTACTGACATAACATTGATAACTCATGACCAACAGTCAAAGAACAATTGGTAGGCCACATACGAGGTCACAATCTTTGTTTCAACTTGGGTAGACAAAGACTGATTAGGATTCACTGTTATACTGAATTAGACCAATTTAAAGAAATAAGCATATTTCAACATGTGGTTAGTTAAGCATTCCTTTCTGAGTGTAGGCTATAGACTGTTGGAATGGAATTTGGGAAAATAGATCTAAGCCTCACCATTTACACTAACATCAGATTCTCTTGCTGATACAGGTTTTTCCCCCACTTCTTTCTTAATCTAGCAGTTAGAATGCCAATGGCCAGTTATTGAAAAACAGAATGCAGTGCTGTCTCTTATACTCCAATGGTGTAATCATACTATCAGATTCACATTGTAATATGATGGGACTTGGCCGTCTGAACCCCAAACATTACTATGCTCCACCAGCGTGTTCTGACAACTGTCTGTCAGTCCCCACCGGTGATTACTGTCAACAACTCATAAGGAAGAAAGGAAGACAGGGCATGCAAAATTGACAGTGAAGAGGTTGTGCTTTATTGGCATCAACTCCTGTTCGCCTATTGGCGACCTATCACCCTCACTCCTTACCAACTGCCCACACAGATCCTCATGACTCTTGCTGGTGTATATAAGAATCAGTGCCTACAGCCCATTGAACTGGAGTCCAATGGTTGTCGCACACAGCTCAGTGTCTTTGGAATAGATGATGCTAGTTCGAGTATAGAAAGTGGAGTCTCCTCCAAGAGTGCTTCATGTGGGGGTCTGTGTGTCAGGTATAAGGAATGCGGGTGACTTGGCTCACACAGCCAGCCAATCAGACACCCTCTACAGCCTGGGTGGGAGATGCCCTAATAGGGGGCAGCTGTCACTCAACCCCAACTGCAGGTGGTGTCCCTAACATATGCAGAAGGGCTGAGTGTGCTTGTCCAGTGGTAACAAGTCGTCGTCAACGGTTACAACAAACATATATCAATTCTTCTCTCCTTCAATGGCACTCTTTCTGGTGCATGAAGGGAACATTTCAATAATTATCAACTGTCTCTTAAGTATGAACATCACATCACAATCTCAGTCGTTATGTGTTATTACATTTCCACAATGCGAGTGGGGCACCCATTGCTTCTCTATTACATAATCATGGTCCCCACTTCGTCGCCCGAGAATAATAATGTTCTTTGCCAATATACAGATCCGAACTGAAAATCCATATATTTTTACAACATGATTGCACCTTGTTGTACTGCAATCGTGAACAGATACCATTTAGGAGTAAAACGCGTTGAAAGTGTAACCACACGAGTTTATGTATTATTTCCCAATTCTCTCGGCGTTTGTGATGATATATCTATCAAACTGGTTTTCAGGTAGCATATTGACCTGTTGTTATTATTACTCTATTGTGTAACAGTGTGTGCCTGTTGAGTTATCACTTGTCTGGTTGGTGCTTCACACACTGTACTAACATTGCCTACATCAACTGTTATTCTACAGTCAACCGTCGTTAATACAGACTATATCATTCTCAGTCACAAATCTTGGATCAGTGAGATTGTTGGATAAATAATCTGACCACAAAGAGGGATAAAGTGAATGAGGGAATATATTCCATGCATATTTTGGTCAGATAGCAAGATTTGATTTTTGTTTGTTTAATATTAAGCAGAGTCAGTTTGATGATAGCTGACTGTAATTATTCTTAGTGTAAACATTCGTTAACAACAGCCAAAAAGTAGAACACTGTAGCATATCAAAGCCATCGGTGAATTAAACACCCATGGCATGGACATTGTCATTGTATTGCTAAGGTAAATATTTTGTGTCTGATGGCATACTCATGCTTAGTTAATTATTATTTTGACAAGAACCATAATATAATAGGCATCCAATGAAATCAAGCCTGTATGACCACTAGATAAGCTTTGCACTTTGCTTTGCATCTAGGTAGATTGTATAACAGAATGACTAATGCTTAAATTATATAAATCTACTCTTCTACAACATCATGTAGCATATTCAACCTTCGCAGGATATGCAGGTAATAGAATATGTATGTACGTGTGTAGGTATGTATGTGTATGTATGTGTATGTATGTATGTGTATGTATGTGTATGTATCTACATGTGTGTATGTATGTGTATGTGTGCCTTTGTGTATGTATGTGTATGTATATGTATATATATGTGTGTATGTATATGTGTATGTATATGTGGGTGTGCATGTGTGTATGTATGTGTATGTATGTGTGTGTATGTGTATGTATGTGTAAGTATGTATGTGTATGTATCTGAATGTACATGTGCGTATATGTATGTGTATGCATCTGTGTATGTATATGTGTGTATGTATGTGTATGTATGTGTATGCACATGTATGTATGTGTAGGTATGTGCATGTATATGTGTATACATGTGTATGTGTAAGTATGTATGTCTATGTATCTGTATGTACATGTATGTATGTATGTGTATATGTATGTGTGTATGTATATGTGTATGGATGTATGCATGGGCGCATGTGCTTGTATGCATGCTATATATGTGTAGGTATGTGTATGTGTGTGTATGTGTAAGTATGTATGTGTATGTATATGTATGTACATGTGGATGCATGTGTATATGCATGTGTGTATGTGTAAGTATGTATATGTGTGCATGTATGTATGTATATGTATGAGTATATGTATGTGTGTATGTATATGTGTATGGATGTATGCATGGGCGTATGTGCTTGTATGCATGCTATATATATACTTACAAACAGATTCTAGGATTTAATTAGATGAAAAGCAGACATCGTGTATAGTGACCACCTTGTTTGTAATTCTTTCCCCTGCATTATAGACCTGCTAGAGGGTGTCTGACCCTTCCGGCGTCACATCTAAAGTCTGAAAGAGAGGCTGGAGGTTTGTGCTGGTAGAATTGATCTCCTCGAGGCATAGCTCTACAAAGTCCATTATTTGACAATGCACCAGTGCTGTACGACCTGATAACATAAAGTGTCACAGTGCCGACAAATTCCTCTTTATTCATGACTTCAGATGTTGCCAGGACGTAAAACCCAAATAAATAAATCGATGGAAGCATCAAATTATCAAAAACCAAAACACCCATCTTTGATTTGATCCTACATATCCAAATTGGATACTGGTGCAACCATTAAACATTTACTGCAGTTCTGTGCTTCTGTACTATTCTAATAACCACACATCCTATTGATCAATAGAATTTCGATGAGCATTCCTAATTAATCAAATATATTTTCACATCAAACATGGTCCTAGTTACCATTCATATGAAAGCTACTTCAAACCAAATCAAAGTATATTATAAAAATAAACATAATATATATGGATTAAAACATGGCTGACATTTAAACAAATCAGATTATACATCTTTAAGGTAAATTGAAGCAAAGACCTGCTCTGCAAATTCAGATGTTGAGCAGAAGGGCAAGTGCCACTGTCAGCAGCAGGAATAGTGTCGCCGGTCTGGACGTTGTGACGTCATTTCTATTGGGCAGCGGCTTGTCCTCTTCGGTCGCTGGTGCCACGATGGGGTCTATAACGATGTTGTTCTTGAAATCAAAGACCATGGTCATTGTGCCGTCAGCGTCCACAGTCATCTGCTTCATCTCGGTGTCGACGCCATCGATTTTTGCCTAAGGATGAAGTCAGCAAAACGATGTGATTGTTGAGTACAGTGACTGCTACCACTAGTACTACGCGTTTTCTATCTATCTATCTATCTATCTATCTATCTATCTATCTATATATCTATCTATCTGTATATCTATCTATCTATCTGTATATCTATCTATCTGTATATCTATCTATCTGTATATCTATATATCAATATATATATGTTTATATATCTATATATATGTTTATATATCTATATATCTGTATATCTATGTCTATATATATGTAAGCGGCTAGGGAAGGCAGGAGAATGGGGGTAGGCACCAGTTTATTGAAAAAGGTTTACCTGCGAGCAGTTCGACACAACAGAACCGATAATCATCAAATCTGGGCACATTTCCAGATGACTCTTTTACAATCGCGAGTCAGGTGAAGTCATCGTAAAAATTGACCTTAATAATCACATAGAGAATAATCATATAAGTAATAAGCAATAACACTAATCAATAATAACAATAATCAATAATAGTGATACCTTGGCTGAGCCAACGCCAAGGGCAAAACCCAACCCAGCCAAAGCGAAAGAGAAGTAGGAGAGAGAAAGAAAAGCGAAAGAGGAAAGAGCAAAGGGGGAAAAAACGAGAGCGAGATGAAAAAAACTCACAAAGCCTCAGCGGAGCAAGACACATAATCCCAGGAACAATCCACGCATAATATATCTGGAGGGGGTGGGGGGGGGGAGGGGTAGTAGTACACAATTGGAGAAAGAGCCGTTATTAGCAGGCGAAAAGGCGAATTTGGGATTTTTGCATAGGGGAGGGTTTTAGTTGGAACTAACCAGGGATAATTCCATGGCATTTGCGACCCGCATGTTGAGCATAGTGCGTTCAGATATCGGCAACTGGATGTATTTGAACACGGAATCAGACTTCCAGTGGTGTTCTCTGTGGCGGAGTGGTTAGAGTGTCTTATTTTTTTCTAGGTCAGACTCCTAATCTGAAGGTTGGTGGTTCGATTCCCCATGCCCCCATCTCTGCCAATTTGGATTTCCACCGCTGTGTATAACTTACAGCGTCATCAAAGGCCAGTTGCTCTCATACCATGTCTATATGGTGTGGGAGGTTAAAAATCCCTTGCGTCGGTAAAATTGTAGGCTCGGGCTTTCTATCGACAAACTGTCTAATGGTGAAAACAAGCCTATTCAGGCTTATCCATGATAGGCAGTAAAAATCTTCAACAACAAATCTTCAACAACAGTCTCCCCTGGTTTTCATTTCTTCCAGCGAAGCTCCCTGCATCGCCAGAAAAGTACAGCCTCCTTACGCAGTGAGTGGCAAGAGAAGGCCGATGGGTCCAGCCCAGTTGCCTTAGCTAGAGCCTTAATTGAGGCTTGCAGGGCAGAATAAGATAAGGGGGACATATTCCCAGTGTGGGGCAGGCACTTGGAAGGCGAGATTGTCCCTAGGCACTTTTATTTGGTGAAAATGGAGGTGCGTCCAGTGTACAGCACACAGGTCTGTATTGTTTACCTTGCATATAGCTATCAGAAGCTCCCACTCGCAGAACTGAATGGTTTTTGTTTTTCAAATTTTCAACATCATCCTCCAAGGATAGAATACAAAATCAGAGCGGAGGAGGACGGAATCAGAGAAAGTGATTTGGCATTTCCTCAATTAGCCTCTAAAGGCTGTCAATGTAGCAGCTCTGGTTGCTAAGTGGCCAGGAGTGTCCGCTAGATAGTCGAATATAGCTAGTAGATGAGATGGCAGCAGAGGTGAGGCAATCTTTGGACAGCAGCCGAGCTTACATTTTGCGCCCCAAAGACAGTTCGCACCTGGTAGGAGCCATAATCAATCACCGCGGCTCCCTCTGCTTTAAGAAAAAAAAACTTAAGGCACTTAGGTAGTTAGTAGGAGAGCTGTACTTGAGAAATCTTGCCAGCCAGGTTATGTACAGGACCACTTGGTGAGAAGGTTAAACACCCGATAAATTCGTCCACAAATCGGAAGTAGGTTCTGATCAGCATGGATCGGGTGGCAAGGGAACCTGGTGCGTAATAAGGCGAAGCCAGCTCTTTGGATTCGGCAGAGAGGGTCTCTAGACCTAATGGTGCTCTCACATTACGACGCTTCTCGCCAATGTGCGTCGACGTATGTGATTTTTTTGCGCTATGTCAGGATACGTCAGTTTGCGTTACGCGCGTGTTAGGCGCGCGTTGGTATACGTTGATCAATGGCAATGTTCGGCAGCGCGGGTCAGGGGGTCGGCGAAGTTTTGTGCTTGCACAAAACTTTCGACATATGACAATGCGCGGGTGCCAACGTTATGGCGAAGTTAGGGGGACGTCGAGATACGTTAGACGCGCATTGGAGGAATGTTTTTCTGACGTTGTGTGATGTTGTCATACATTAACTTTTTTTCCCTCTGATGGCGAGCGTACCGTCAGCGCGTCGGTAACGTACCACCGACCTATGCATAACGTATGGCCAATGCGTTGTTGGTGTTTCTCCACCATGTCTCGATGTTTTGGACATGTTGATCGCACGCCTGCCACTCGCTTAAGGTTGTCGGGCTGATTGCACACTGCTGCCATGTGCCAAAATTCGCTGGAGTGTCATTGGTCATGCGTCGATCACGCGCTGGCACAACGCTCTCATACGTCATGCTACAGGTTGGCTGGTCACTAGCGGATCGCTGGAATAACATTATGCGAATACTAGGCACATGCCGTGCGCACGTGAGGCTCATTCCCACACGTTGCGCCCACCTTTTTTTTTTTTTTTTTCTCACGCGTCGATATACGTTACAACAACGTCGGGCGCACGCTACCACTACGCTGCGCTGACGTCGATCTTTTCCCACCGAGCCGAAAAGTTTGACGTGTCTCAACATAAAAAAGTGATTTTGAGCGTTGGCGGCATGCCGGCGAGATACATCGTAGTGTGACAGCACCATAATGGGAAGGAAAGGGAGAGAGATAACAAAAAATTGAAAAGAAATTGAAAGAAGGGCAATACAAGTAAGGTATAAGTGAGGGGTGAGTACATTTATAGTAACAAAAGCCTAATAAAATATATAAGAACAGCATAATTGGCCACCGGCACAAGCTGTTTTGATTCTTAGCTTTGAGTCTGGGCTGTCGCAACGACCCAGGGCGTCAGATATGGTGTTTTTAACCCCCTTGTTCAAGTTCTTTTATGACGTAATCGACACTGTTGTAATGGAATTTTGCTTACATTTCATTAACGAAATTATTTACTGAAAGTCGATAGGCCTTGCTGCAATCTACAATGAGCCTAAAACCCTTGTGATTATTTCTTTGCTATGCAGAATGCATTGTGAGAGCATTGATGCAGGATGCTTGTCGTACCTTTTTTTTTGTTTTTGTTTTTTGGTAAATATGTTTATTCTGCTGAATAGGTCTTTTGTCAGTGCCGAAGCACTGGTCTTCCAGCCATTTTTCAATTCAGGGTTATTTACACAAAAGATAAATAGAATAAGGTATACAATAACTGTTGAATACACAATTTGCAGCATGTAACACAATGACATTCTGTAACCAAAAGGCTCCATAGCAATATGGTAACAGTAGTGTCATATAACTAGATCAATATTAGTCAGATCAATGTGAATATTTACATAGTATTTAGAATGTAAGAAGAAGTTATCTTCAATTGGTAAAGTTGTAGTAAGTTTTAATGTTCAGTTGCAGTTAGGCAAGCGGTATATACATTTTTTTTTTTGTGACAAGTTTTTTAATCTGCCCATAACGTATAAGCTCCCGTGAGGGTGCTTGTTTTCAACGCTGGACAGTTGTGATACTGGATTGGTCTGGTCCCGCACTCAAGAGTCTTTACCTGATCTTTCTCGGGCCAACCTTTGCGGTTTTGGGTGTTAGTAGTTTCTATATTAGTTTTTTTTTAATTTTCAAGTTTTTTCCTAACCTGTATATGATAACTTAGCCTACTATGTACATCTATGCAGATGACATACAGGCCTGTGGGAGAGGATTCCATCCCATTGTGGTTTGTTACAGCATCCTTTCACCCATGCCCTGTCCTTAGATAGTACACCAGTGTGCCAGAACACCCCTGGACCCTTCAGGACTGCGACTAGGTGGGATGGCTGTGTTGTATGGTTAGCCATTTTGTATTTCAGGGTGATTCGGATGCATGACCATGGCCTGCCTGGTTCTGCTTTGGTTTGTGCCAGTACACATACCCAGACGGACTGCGCCCTATGGTGATAGTCATTTAGAATTCCTTAGTACTTAGTAGGGCTAGTTTCCGTATTTGTAATATCAACCATCTTTTCTGGCCGGTCTTTTGCTTTTTGTGCCAGAACACAGCAAGCAGTGACTGCGCCCAAGATCAGGTGAGATATTGTTTCTTCAGTAGGTGGTTGTGTATTATGTTTTCTTTAAGGACCTTTTATAGTGGTCCATGCTTTCGATTGCCCGTTGTTGTGTGGGTTGATTATTCCAGGCATGTGCCGCCATGGCCAGTACACTTCTCTCATAAATGTTGGTGTTACTTATTGCTGTCAGTAGCACTGGGGCTGCCATTTGCCTGGTGTCCCTACGGAGGCTTGCTGTGTAGCCTGGTTTTGTGGTTTAATGGTGTGCCAGTATTTTGAGGTGTGTTTCCCTTCTACTCGTTAGTAGTGTTGCATTGCATTTTTTGTGTAATTCGATTATGGGATATCTTTTGTTCACCTGAAGGCATACTTTGAGGGCTCTATTTTGTAGCACCTGTAGTTTGTTTAATAGTTTTGTATTGTCAGTTTGTTAGAAATATTCTAGTGTAACTCTAGTGTGTAGTTAGTTATGTGAGTTTGTGAATTATGTTGGTGGACTTATGTACCCTAAATTTAGTTCTTTCTTTAGTTTTTCCATAATAAACTGCACATATTCGCTGTTTGGCTTGTTATTGAATATCGGATGAGTAGGGGCTGCACAATCAGCATTGTGCGTAACAATTCTATCATATAACAAATGATAGTCATCACCAGTAGAGTTCTTGCTAGTACTTCCGGTAGCTGTGTGTTGGTTGGTATAGCTACTTCAATGGGGAAAGCACCTCAGAAGTATTGTACTTCTGCTTGCTCCTTTTTCATGTGAACAAATTACTGATATATATATCAACTTGTGTGTACATTGATCATTTGGGGGGAAAAAATAACAAAAAAACAACAACTGCTTCTTGCAATTTACGGCTGTGTGCGACCGGCTGCAACAACGTGAGCACCAGTGCCCATATCCGCATATATACGCGTTCGTCCCTTGTGCAGCCCTCGTCCTTGTTGTAGCTGAAACATGGGCGCTTCCCGCTTCTCATGTACAGGGAGGTTGAATAATAACGAAAGGCTAGACCATTCTTCATCATCATCATCATCATGTCGGTCGCAATGCGACAAAGACTGCTTTCATTACTTGACTGCTGCTCTCCATTTAGCTCTCTGCTGTGAGACTGATGTCCATGAGTCGGTCTTAATGTCTCTTAGCTTCAGGTTTCTCTTTATGGTATCCTTGAACCGGAGATGAGGGCGCCCTCTCTTTCTGTAACTAGAAGACAGTTGAGAATAGAGGATCATTGTTACCATCACAGAAAGCTTCGAATCCTTCCTTCATGGCCATCTTCCTGATGGCACTGTCATAACTACTGTGGGCAGTATTTATAAATTCATAGCCTTTTGCCTTGCCGGCGATAAAGGCGATATGCTCGACAAAGGCTGTAGCTGTATCTCTATTAATATTCTTCCCATCCAGGAACCATAGGCAAGAGGCCTGGATGACCTCGAAGGGATTTAATTTGTTTACTTTTTTTTTTCATCTGTGTATTTTTGTTTGCTCCACTTACGTTTTTTTTTCGCTTTTCACGGCTGGTGCTACACTCGCTTGACGAAGCTGAACGGTGGTGCCTCCTAAACCTCCTAGACCTACGTGAACTAGCGCGTCCACATGGCTGTTCATCCTCCAGTATCATGCCGCCCAAGTCCTCCTCCAGCCTGCTCTCCTTGGCTAGCATAGCGTCCACCCTCTTCTTACGTTGCAGTACTTTTACCCTCACCGCTATAGCCTCCTTCTCGTCAGTAGTCATCTCCAGTGGCAGACTGTCCTGTGCCCTGGCTGGCGTGGCGGCTGGTTCAGCAATGGCGACCGGTGGCTCCTCCTTCACCTTTTCCGCCATTGCCCCCGTGGTCTTGCTTGTTGAAGCTACCGGCCTTTCACGGCTGGTGCTATGGTCGCTTGACATGGACGAAGCTGAATGGTGGTGCCTCCTAAACCTCCTAGACCTACGTGAACTAGCGCGTCCACATGGTTGTTCATCCTCCAGTGTCATGCCGCCCAAGTCCTCCTCCAGCCTGCTCTCCTTGGCTAGCATAGTGGCCACCCTCTTCTTACGTTACAGTACTTTTACCCTCCCCGCTATAGCCTCCTTCTCATCAGTAGTCATCTCCAGCGGCAGACTGTCCTGTGCCCTGGCTGGCGTGGCGGCTGGTTCAGCAATGGCGACCGGTGGCTCCTCCTTCACCTTTTCCGCCATTGACCCGGTGGTCTTGTTTGTTGAAGCTACCGGCTGGCGGTTTGCTCTTGTGGACTTCCCCCCCCCCCCCGTTTTCCCCTTTTACAATTTTCGGGTAACGGCGCCTTATGTAAGCTGCTGCAAGAATCACAGTACTCACTGGTCATAGTGCAGTTCACTAACAAGCCAGTTGAATGTAGTGTAGGCGTGTCGGCATGTAGTCTAACGGTAGTATGACCAGCACGGCCGATCGCAGGTAGCGAAGTGAGCAACGCCGGGATCCAAACCGCCTAGCAGACAGCCTAACCACATCGCTCTACACCCATATATACGCGAGCGTATATATAGTATAGTTAAACGAATCTTACCTTGGTATAGATGATGGAAATTTTGGGGCGTCCCTAAAAAAACACCAGGATAATTTCCAACGCGAATCCATAAAAGAAACCGAGGAAAACTCCAAACGTGATGTGGCTCCAGCCAACATCGCTCTCCATTCGGTAACGGGCGGCTTGTAGAACATAGGAAAAAGTGTTCTCTTTGTTCTATAGGTGTTCTAATCTAAAACACCCATAAAAGTAACAAAACACATCACAAAGTTCTAAAACTTTTGCGAAAAGATGCTACATGGCATCACAAAGAATGTATACCATTGTTATCAATATACTTACAGTTAGTACGTTGTCGTAGATCAAAAATCACCAGAGCAACTCAACGAACGTCCTCCCGTCGTGAGTTGTTTATGCTAATTGCTGGACCTGGATGTACTTCCTTCTCCATAGGCTGAGGCTACTAGCCAGAGGCTTAGTACTGAGGTAAAATTCGGAATATATGTGCATAGCTATATATATGTCTACATTTTGCATATATCTATATATCGGTATATCTAAATATCTGTAGATATATTTATGTGTCTATATATCTATATATATATATCTGTATAACGATATATCTGTCTATCTATACTGTATATGTATGTATCTATCTAACTATTTATCTATATATCTATTTATCTATGTACATATACCTATATACCTATATATTTACCTACCTATATATCTATATACATATATGTATATGGGTCATTCGTTAAAACTGGGCACAAAAGTGTGACATGGAAACCAAAAGTGAAAACCTTCCAAATATAAATAACTAAGGCGATCATATGCTTTATTATGTATTTTCAGACCTGCCTACTGATACAACTTCTGCATATTTTGGACAGTTTTAAGCTGGGGTACACCAATATATGCAACATTACAATTTCATTTGCCAAGCAATTTGGGAAGTACCCAACAAACGATCACTAAAAAGAAAAAGAAAAAAAAAGGGATACCTCAGAGGGGCAGCACAATAAATTCACGCATGAGTGCACACTGTCACCAGTATGTATCTTAAGGCCCTGTCACACTACGACGCTTCTCCCGGCGACCCGTCAGCGTTGAAAATAAAATGTTAAGCGTCAAGAAACATAAAACTTTTCGGGAACTATGGGGAAATTGGACGTTGGCGCAGCGTGTGAGTAGCGTGTTGTCAGCGCGCGGCCAACGGGTGACGACGAGTGAGGAAAAATATTTTTTAAAGTTTGGCGCGACGTCTTCATATGACCTTAGATGTAGCTAGTGTGTAAGACCACAAAGCAACCATTTACGCAACGTGTGGAGCCGACCCGCCCTCGCGCGCGGCGTCTGCCTAGCGTTCGTATAACGTCATTCCGGCGCGTCCAAAGGAGCTCGACGACCGCCTAACGTGTTGCCCGTATATTTGCGCGCGCTGCCCGTCGTTGGCTTTTTTTGACATGCTTAAAACCTTGGCCGACCAATAGCACTCGCGGGCGTTTTGCTCCGACCATCGACGTCAAGGATAGTGTACCGACGTGTACCGACGCGTGCATAACGCGCTACCAGCGTTTCTCTATATTTCACTACTTATCGCCAAAAAAGACCACACGTTGACGGGTCGCCGGCGAGAAGCGTCGTAGTGTGACAGGGCCTTTTAGATGAGGTTGCCATGCTATGGCTGTGAGTGTCAGACATGAATAAACCACATAGAACATCTGCACACACCAAACAACCTTTCCTGCGCATGTAGCGGACTTACCGTGTTGGCACTACTGAGCATCGACCCGTCAGGCGCGACGACATTCTCGATGCACATCTTCCCGATGCACTTTCTGCTCTTCCTCATCTGCTCCCTCCGGTGGCGGCCCGTCTGCCTGCTCTCCCCGGCCAGCTGTAGCTGCAGCTTCAGGGAGGCTGCGCACTGGTCCCCGGTCTCCCCGGCCGAACACAGCCAATTGGCCGGGTCGTCGATCTGCAGGTTGAACTTGAGCTGACCTTTGTGGAGAGGCACCACCAAGTTCCGGCCGAGCGTCAGGTTTCCGGCGTCTTCGATGACGTAGACGATCATGGCGGCTGTGGCGTTTGTGGCCGGGTCCTTCCCCGGGAAGATGAGCGTCATGACAAACTTGAGCGCCTTCACTGGAATGCCGTTGGCACCCATGGCGTTCGGGACCGTGGCGTTGGTGGCGCCACCTGTGTAGAGGATGGCGCTGATGATGCTCTTGCTGAGTACTGTCGAGTTCTTGTTGAGTCGGGAGAGTGCCAGGAACTTGAGCATGGTGAGCTTGCCGAACTTGGAGCAGCGCTTCCGGCCATCGGGACCTCTCTGTCCGGCCTCCTCATTGTCGTCGTAGCTCATCTTCTTGCGCTTACCGGACATGGCGCCATCACCGTTATGCTTCATTCCAACGCCACCGCCACCTCCACCGCCACCACCCTTCGCACTACCGCCGCCACCCATCCCACTACCGCCGCCACCCTTCCCATTACCGCCACCACCAGCACCACTACCGCCAGCACCCGCACCACCATGGCCACCACCCTTCCCACTACTGCCACCACCACCCATACCACTCTTCTTCCCTTCATCATTCTTTTCGTTAGACCCGTCAGAGTCAGATCCACCACCCGCCATGCCACCTTTCCCTTTCCCCATATCTCCTCCACCTTTCCCTCCACCACCTTTCCCTCCGGCCTGTCCCTTTCCGCCGCCGCCGCCGCCGCCGCCGCCGCCGGCCATCATTGCCCGCCTGGCGTCATGCCGTCGCCGCCTCTCCTCCCTCCCGCACTGGTATCCCTTGGCCATGACGCAGGGCTCCCCGTTCAGCTCAGCAAACAGGCGCCTCAGCCTCAGGTCCTTGTTCGTGATGTCCACCGTCAGGTCCCGCGAGTTGAAGCTGGTCACCGGCTGCCCGCACTCGCTGCCGTGACTAGCGTTACCAACGATACCAGCGTTATCAGCGTTACCAGCGTTACCAACGGCTCCGTCGCCCGTCACGTCAGCGCCATTTAGTGCGTGGGTGGCGGGCAGTGTGTGAAGGAACACTAGCCCCCACAGGCTCAGCAAACAGACCCACCCCAGCCCCGGGACTGACAGACCACCTGACAGCCCTCCTTTGGCGACCCGTGGCAGCAACATGGCGTCGCGACCACCTCACTTATTACAAGTTACAGCTTACTACGCCTCTTCGGCCGGCCGGTCTGCAGTTGGGGGATCTGTTGTTCTTGTGAAGTGTGAAGTATGAGGTGTGAAGTGTGTACAATTCTGGAGACAGCTGTGTTCCGCCTGCGTTCCACCTGCGTTCCACCTGCGTTCCACCTGCGTTCCACCTGCGTTCCGCCTGCGTCCCGACTGTATTCCACTTGTGTTTCACCTGCGTTTCGCCTGTGTCCCGACTGTGTCCCGACTGTGTTCCACTTGTGTTTCACGTTTCACCTGCGCTCCACCTGCGTTCCGGCTGTGTCCTGACTGTGTTCCACTTGTGTTTCACCTGCATCCCGCCTGTGTCCTGACTGTGTTCCACTTGTGTTTCACCTGCGTCCCGCCTGTGTCCCGACTGTGTTCCACCTGCATTCCACCTGCGTTCCGCCTGTGTCCCGACTGGGTTCCACCTGTGTTTCACCTGCGTTCCGCCTGTGTCCCGACTGTGTTCCACCTGTGTTTCACCTGCGTTCCGCCTGTGTCCCGACTATGTTTCACCTGTGTTTCACCTGCGTTCGATATGTGTTTCACATGTGTTCCCCTGTGTTTCACCTGTAGTTCACCTGTGTTTCACCTGGGATGGGACACCCGCAGCAGCAGGTAGTTAGACTGCGCACTTAGCAAAGCCTCGTCAAGTGGCGCTGTGGGAAGGACTGCTCCGTGGTTAGGTGCGCAGCGTTAGGGTGAGCAGCCACCCAACCATGACATATGCGTTGTGACTCGTTCCAGTATGTTCTACCGTGTGTGGCAAGCCGTTTGTACAAGGCCATGGCTTGTGAGCTGGATGTCGTAAACAAGAAGACATTTTTGTGTTTTTTTGCCGACAGCGGGACTGTACCACCTCATATAGTTTATTAAGCCAATTTGAGAAATTTAGGAAGAACAAAACCTTTATCTTGTATTTAGAATTGTACTTTCCTTGGTGACAAATGATATAATTGCAAGTTTTTTTTTAATTCATAGATATCTTTTGACGCATTGATTGTATGCCTTTACATTTTATGTAAAAGCGATTTTTTAATACAAAAACAAACAATTCTCCCTGTGAATACGGACTGTTCTGCCGACACAGCATAACGAAATCATCAATCAATCAATCAATTGGATGCCGTAAAGCATATAAAAGACCCCTTGCTGCTTATCGGAAAGGGTAGCCTATTTGGCAGCAGCAGGTTTCCTCCACAGAAATATGTCAGAATGACCATATGTTTGACAACCAATAGCCGATGATAAAAATCAGTGTTTACTAGAGGTGTCGTTAAATAAAACCAGCTTTTTCTTTGTGATTGAAACTCCCAACCATCCGGACGGGAAGCCTGCGCTCTACCGATTAGGCCACCACAACACTTGTAAATCTCCTCAGAGGTGACCTTTAATTAGCTATATTGATAACTCTCCTGATTTTATATTTATGCATTGCGTCCAGTTGAATGGTTCACAAAGAACCGACGTTACTGCGCCTGCCCATTGTACCAGGTTCTAGATTATCGATCGACGCACCCTATCACACTGCCCCGCCATACCCATTAGTAACTCCCCACACTCACCGGTCGAGATGGCTGGGAGGATGCTTACTTCCTGTACGATGGTTGGTTGGTGGTTGGTTGTTGGAGCTTTAGATCCTAGCAACATCTAAGGTCATCAGGACGGGTACCGACCTGTGACAGTGCGCACTCAATGTGACTTTATCATGCTTTCCCACTCGGAAATCAGGCCACCAGCACCATCACCTGATATCCGACTCAGTCACATTATCCTGACACTGAACTAACCAGTCCTTGCAGTCTCCTATTAATGCTGAGTGCCAGGATAGGAAGCGACAAGTATCAATTTGATAAGGTCATTGGTTTGACTCGACCGGGAACCGAACTCCCGATCTCCGAAGCCTGCGCTCTACAAAATCGGCCACCGCGCCCAATAAGCATCT
The DNA here is from genome assembly GCA_030323885.1 of Branchipolynoe longqiensis. Classification (NCBI taxonomy): domain Eukaryota; kingdom Metazoa; phylum Annelida; class Polychaeta; order Phyllodocida; family Polynoidae; genus Branchipolynoe; species Branchipolynoe longqiensis. Next base: position 106,930,119 of record CM059188.1, on the reverse strand, counting down.
AATAAAGTGCTACTTGTCGCAACCTTGCCTGGCACTTGGTGCTACTAGGATAGGGCAAGGCAGGATTGACCTAGTTTGTCAGGATAATTCATCTAACTGGGATATTTGATAATGGTGCCAGTAGCATGTCATTCCAGTGGTGCCAACACTGCATGCCTTCATAATCGAAGCTGTTCTGATATGATTTCATATGTTGCTAGGACTTCAAACCCCAATCATCCACTCAACTTCTCACCATTACTATTTCGAATACTGTCACACTTTATTTGCGCGCATAAATGGATTATTTCTAATTCACGTTAACTCAGTTGCCCACCTACACCTACGTATCCACCGGACGCGGTGGCCTAATCGGTAAAGCGTAGGCTTCCCATGCAGCAGGTCAGGAGTTGGAATACTGATCGAATCAAAGCAAGAACTTACAACATTGACACTTGTCGTTATCTAGCCTGGTGCTCGGCATTACTCGAACAGGACAGGGACTGGTTAGCTCAGTGTCAGGATAATCTGAATGAGTGGGATATCGGGTCACGGTGCCAGCAGCCTTATCTCCCAGTGGGGCAGCGCTATAAAGTTGACATTGGTGTGGACTGTCGCAAGTCGGTATACCCGTCCTGATATGACCCTAGATGTTGCTAAGATGCAAAACCCCAAACACACCTATTCACAATAATATTGACAATAATATTGCAATGGTTCGCTGCACATCTGGCTGGCTACATACAATATTTATATAAAAAGAGGAAAGCGGTGCATTAAGTGATCGAACGGCAGATTGTTGACGACGCGGGGCCCCGTCACGTGGTGGGGTCGGCGATGTCTCCTGAGGTAACTAGGTCATGAGACGTCGCGCCCCGTATTTTCCTTGGCAGCCGTCATGATGACTAGCAGTCCGAAGTGAATCTTGATGCCAGAGAGGTGTGTTTTCTAAGGTTTTATAACCTGGCGACATCTAAGGTCATATCAGGACGGGTACCGACTTGTGACAGTACGCACTCATGGCAAGTTTATAGTACTGGGATACCAGACCACTGGCACCATGACCTGATTTCCCGCTCAGTCACATTATCCTGATACTAAACTAACCAGTTCTTGCCCTATTCTAGTAATGCCGAGTGCCAGGCTAGGTAGCGATAAGTATAAATTTTGTAGGTCATTGGTTTGACTCAGCTGGGTTCCAAACTCCCGAGCTTTCACATGGGAAGCAAGCCAGCGCTCCTATCAATTCGACTGCCGCATCCGATCAACAAGTGATGTACATCCATATGGCACTACTAATAGTAGTGTTATAAGATCCCAGACACCCCTCAGACACTGAAGTCTTAAGCCCTGTTTACACGGGCGAGTTAAGTCGGCTTAACTAATTCGCCTCCTTTAGTTCGACTCAAATTGTTCATGTGCACACTATGCTGAGGTGACTTAAGGCTAAGTCACCTCATCTAGTTTGCTTCAAGTAAACCATGTCGCGAGCTAGTATATATGAGGTGAACTAGCTTAAGTCGGCCGACCTTGCTTGTGTGGACGGTAGCGGTTTACTTGAAGCGGATTAAGCACGTCACACTATATAAAATAATTTGATCTATGAACCGGCTAGAGGTGTACAGATATTTTTTTCATCATTTATTTATAGGTTTTCAGACTGCCCAGCAGAAGCTTTGACCATTCCAAAACAATACGATTCCAGTCGATGCATATCGTAGCCGAACCCACACTCTCTCGAATGCGACTATCGAAACTAACCGAAAGTGGCACTGGATTAGTATGGACTTGCTCATGCGCAGATATCGATTTCCGCCTTAAACCGACCCAAGTACTGCAAGTGTGGACACGACTCACTTTCACCCTAGTTCGCCTCCTCTAGTTCGCCTTATCTAGTTCGGCCTAAAGTTGTGGGTGTGAACACGGCTATATAGAGGGTAAAAATGGTCAGCATTGACTGCATGGTCATGAGAGCACAACTTAGGTGGGCTGACCATGATGAAGGATAAATACACCAAAACAACAAAATCTCTTCTACTGTGAACTTTTAAAAGGATGCATAAATCAAGGTGGTCAGAAGAAAAGGTTCAAGGACTGCCGTAAAATTGTAATACAACCTGAAGAAATGTAATATCAGCACAACAACCATCTCTTTCATCTACCAGACTCTCTGACAGCAGCTACATACACACGTCCAACGTGCCACCGCACATTCCGAGCACAAATTGGACTCATCAGTCTTGGACGAGTTCACAACAAATGATGAGTTGCTGTCATCATCACCACCAATAGACAACTAAGAAGAAGTGTTATATACACAATGCCATTTAATTAGGAAATCTATGTGTCCGATCCCCCTCCCCCCTACCCAAATAACAAAAATCAACAGACACAGATTTGTGCCATTCATTTTCCAGCAGCGATCTTCTAAATCGTTTAGCAATCTCACTAATCCTACATTAGATTTTGAGATTAACAAGGATTGACTCCAGGATTGGCTAAAGCCCCCAGCTCGGCATTATCAGGATAAGTCAAGAATTACACGACTTAAAGATGTGTTCATCTGTATTCTTTACATGAATAGAATAGTCGCTATTTCTTAAGGCTTCCATAGTCCGATGAAGCATCGAATTTTCAAAACCAAAACAATTGTTCATGCTGGTTTGCCAGCATGGGTAATTTGCGCGCAAGCAAGGAGTCTCCCCGTTGGCACCGCCTGGGTTCGATCCCTTACCCACCACGCCCCTACCGGGTTTCCTGCGAACGCAGACTCTCGCTAGACCTCTGACGTCTGCGCCGCCCATTGTCGGCCCCTGATGTCCATCAAACATCACTACGACTCCAGCAGCCGGACAAGACAGACACCACCCCAACTCAGCCGCCCACCCATCCCTTCAAACGACAAACCATCTCAAGCGGCGAGGTTGAGGGCCTGAGTCGACGAACAAATTAACAGACGAACATTCAACTGATGACCTTATTTATTTGATCAACACTACAACCATATATGTTTATTGAATAAAATCCATTTCAATGAGCTGCTTGTTATCGTCGTAAATTATCTAAATTTGATCCTACATATCTAACTTAGATACTGATGCACTTATTAGGCATGCGTTGCCACTTCGAAAGGAACACTGAATCAATTTAATGGAGCCTGTTACTGCAGAAGCCTATGTTGTCAGAGTTTTGACATGTTTGCACTTCAAATATCTAAAAGCTTAATGGTTTAAAATAAAAGTTATTTCAAACCAAAGTAAGATAGATTATAACAATCAATGTCATATATATACCTCGAAAAATGAAGGAAACTCAAAACCTTCGGTTTGTTTGTTTGTTGTTGTTTTACGTCCTAGCAACATCTAAGGTCATATCAGGACGGGTACCGACTTGTGACAGTGCGCACTCATGGCGACTTTATAGTGCTGTCCCACTGGGAAACCAGGCCGCCGGCACCATGACCTGGTATCCCACTCAGTCACATTATCCTGACACTGAGCACACCAGTCCTTGCCCTATCCTAATAATGCCGAGCGCCTGGCTAGGAAGCGACAAGTATCAATTTTAAAGTCATTGGTTTGACTCGACCGGGACTAGAACCCACGACCCCACGATCTACCAGCACGGGAGACGGACGCTCTAACTCATTCGGCCATCCCGTCTGGTCCAAAACCTTCGGACTATGCAACTTAAAAAGAAAATCAAAATCCTAGAAATATGAACTACATTGCAGGTAGAACTGCTAAGAGTATCCATGGGACATGGAACAATATCTACCCCAGACGCGGTTGCCGAGTCGGTAGAGCGCCGGATTCCTATCCGGAAAGTCAGGAGTTCGAATCCCAGCCAAGTCAAACCATTGACTTACTTAAAAAATTGATATTTATCGCTTCCTAGCCTGGTTCCCGGCATTAATAGGATGGAACAAGGTAGTTGGCTCAGTGCCAGGATAATGTGATTGAGTGGGGTATGGAGTTATGGTGCTGGCGGCCTGGTCTCTCAGTCGGGCAGCACTATACATTCGCCATCAGTGCGCACTGTCACAAGTCGGTACCCGTCCTGATATGACCTTAGACGTTGCTATACAAAGGACCATGTGCATCCACTGTCACATGCTGACAGCCTTTCTGGAAATGCTCTCAAGCGGATCAAACCATCAATCAATCGATCGATCGATCAATTAATCAATCCCAACTCAAATACTACCCAACTTACCCCACACCTGCCCAGTCCCACATGAGTATTTACAACCGAACCGGAGTGGATGTCCAAGCGGGTAAAGCACCGCTTTCCCTCCGGGGGAGGTTGAATGGTTAATCCCTGGATGAATCAAGTTATCAATCAATGCAACACCAAATTAATGCTGCAGGGTAAGAATTGATTAGCTCAGAGTGCAGGACAATTTAACTGAGTGAGATATCTGGTGTTGGTACCGACGACACGGTACCGACAGTGAGCCGGTACTATAAAACCACCACAAGTGCGCACTGCAACGAGTCGATCCACTTCCTGATATTCCCTGTTGCTAGGTTGTAAAACTCATATAAAACCAAAACAACCAGAGTTTAGTAGAGGAGTTGCTGAACTGTAACAGGACCTGGAATTACTGCAGCCTCTCGCGGTGAAAATACCCGCATATTGACCCCTGTCGATCGGTCCAAGTCTTTGTCCCGATAGCGCAACATTTCTACACATTTCTTTGTCCAGTTGTGTCCGGTTCTCAATCCGGTAAGGTGTGACAGGCACTTTAAGATCTTCCGGTTTTTCATTTTCCAATGTTGGCAGCCCTGCAGTAGCATTTATTTCCCGTCTGTCGAACTAGACTACGGGGACTGATTTCGTGCGATTATTTAATAGCCAGAATACTAGATACCACGAATATATAATTAAACATTGTTGTTCAAATATAGTCGAGTTTGTTGTTAGGTGGGTGTTCACAGAAAGTAATCGGCGCAGCCTCATGCGTCGCCAGTTATTGATCGGTAATCATCAATTATTTGCACGCACTCTACCCACCTAACTCTATCCTGTTCATGCTAGTTTCAAGTTTATCTAGGACTCGAGTCCTACTTTCCGCTATCGGGTCCACCATAAGGATCCAGTTACCATGGTGACCGTACACTTGTGGGGTGTGTGGCAGTTTGTGAACCAAATGCAGTAGACTTGTCACCAAGGTAATACTCTGCTAATTGTTGTAATGGGTGTTAACCTGTTTGGTTTTGTTTGTTTAATCCCCCCCCCCTCCCCATCCCCCGCCCCAGCACAAAAAGTAGACATCGGCTATTGGGGGTCATACAGTGGTTAAACATATCTAACTACAAAATTACATTTCAATCAGGTAAAATAGAGCAAAGAAATGTATGCCAAAAGAGCATACAACTGTGGTCAAATGAACAGTAAAAATCCCTTCAAGTTAAAAATGAAAAATGAATTTTTGGTGAAAACCAGTTTCCCTAAAAGATTTAATGATGAGTTGTGGATAGAATTGGAAGGACTCCATCACACCCTCATTTCCAAACACATACTCTCTAACGGGTTGTGGGTGAGAACATCTCACCAAAATGTGACATATTGTAAGTAATTGTGAACTCACAAGTGGTATATGATAAATCAAATCAACAGTAAAAAACTTTTCATGTTAAAAATGGAAAAGGATTTTTTTTGTAAAAACCAGTTTCCTTCAGAAAGGCACGAGAGATCAGATAGACGATACTGGCGATGGGATGTGGTGGTATGTTTACAGCAAAGTTTGAGCTGACTACAGCAGCCGTTGTATCCCCATTACTAATTCAGTATTATTGACTCTTGGTAGATTATGAGTCTACCTGAGTATATCTGCAGAACCACACATTCCCAGATGGTCACGCATCCAAGCACTGACGATGCTCAATGTTGAATAACCTCCATCATCAGATGATGTTCAAATTTAGCACATTGCAAGAAGTCAAGCCCTTTAATTCTACCACTCAACAAAAATTACAAAAGAAAGTGAGAGAAAAAAGGATTCAAGTCACCATCACATGATGACTCTTATGTTGAATAAAAAAACAAAACAAGTTGAATAAAAAACTAAGCAAATCCGCCCTGAACTAGAGGTGAGACGTCCCAAATAGTCATTGAAGCATAACATTTGTTCTTTTTGGTAAATTCATATATATCTTTTGTCAGTGCTGTAGCAGTGGTCTTTTGACCATAAGTGTTAGCAGTATATATATTTTTTGTGTGATACAGTATTTATTCTACCCATAGCGTGTAAGCTCCGGCTAGGGTGCTTGTTTTCAATGCTGGACAGCTGTGAGGAATGTTATGGTGTATGCCCGGGTCCCGGATCTGGGTGGGTATCGAGGACGTCCACCAGCATTTATTTAAGTAGTTAATATCTATGCGAGTTATTTGTGTTTTTTTGGGTATAACTTCCTATCATATAAGTAATATCTTAGCCTAGTATGTACATCTAGTGAGATGGTAATAGGCTTGTGGATGAGGATGTGTTCCCAGAATTTGTTTGTTTATTTTGCTTGCAGCTTTCCTTTCACTTGTGCCATGTCCCTCGTTAGTGCCTAGATGTGCCAGAACACATCTGTACTCTTCGGGACGACCAGGTGGTTCGGCTGCGGTGTTCATTTGTTAACCATCTTCCTGTCACCTGCATCCTGCCCTAGTAGGTACCATTAGTATATAGGTATTTACACAAATTTGTTTACATGCTTTATATAGTAAATTGAAGTGTGAAGTAAATTCTGAAATTAAAGTGTATGCAATGTGATAAGTAATGAGTATGAGGTACATTAAATCATTTTAGATTTACATGCAAGTGTAAAATATTCCGATAAAAAGCATTGGTGGGGGAATGTAAATGTTCTATTATGAAAAAGGTATATAGGGCTAGGTGCATGAATGTGTTTATGTAGTTGCTGGTGGTATTTTACTCATTGTAAATAGACATTGTGGCGCTAGTAGGATAGTGTGTAAGGGGCACTTGGAGCTCTACCCACTACCCCCTCCCCCCTCTGTTAGTCACGGATCACCACACACTCAGCTCAGGGCAGGTGGTGACCAAAGGGGCCACGCCACTTGGTGGTGGTGGGCAGATCACTGTAACCATGGGGACACAGGAATGCTTGATGTTCATTGGTAGAGCTGTAGATGCTTAATTCTCACTGGAGAATACGGTCAGGTGGTATGCCATACCAGATCCATGTACCAGGTTTTTTAACTAATTTACTTCTGTAAGTAAAAAATTGTAATCTACACCAGTAGACAAAGGTGAGGACAAATTGAATGAAGTCTCCAGTAGATTAATAGGACTGGACTGTGGCAGAAGTAATTAAGTTTGGGTATGAGAGTGGTTGGCTATACCCCAGTCACACTATGCTTGCCATTGCTTGTGACCGCTTTGAGACCACCAAAAAGGGACAGTTGCAAAGTGGTCGCAAGTGATCACAAATGATCACAAGCGGTCAGCGACCAGTCACAAAGTGGTCCTCTGTGGTCGGTGACCATTCTGGTCACAAGGAGTTTGCAGCGGCTACACTAAAACCTCCTTGCAACCAAAATGGTCACCCAGAGGTCACTGACCATTTTCATTGGTTGGTGACCAGTTGTTGACCAGTCGCTGATCGATTGGCGACTGATCACACACTCAGCTGGGGGGGGGGGGGCATTTTGGTTGCCAACAAGTGGGAACCATCGCCGAGTGGTCACCGAATGGGTAGTAAGTTGGTTGTTGGTTGGTTGCTGCAGTTTTACGTCATGGCAACGTCTAAGATCATATCAGGATGGGTACCGACTTGTGACAGTGTGCACTTATGGCGACTTTATAGTGCTGCCCCACTGGAAAATCAGGTCACTGCCACTGTGATCCAATATCCCACTCAGTCACATTATCTTGTCACTGAGCTAACCAGTCCTTGCACTATCCTATTAATGCCGAGTGGCAGGCTGAGAAGTGACACATATCAATTTTAAAGTTGTTGGTTTGACTCGACCGGGAACCGAACTCCCGACCTTCCACACGCGAGGAGTGGTTAGCAGGGTAGGATGGGTGGTGGGTGATAAAAGGGGAGGAGACCTCGATGTTAGTGAGCGAAAGGAAGGTGTGTGTGTGTGTGTGTGTGGAAGTAGTGGTGGATCTAATTGAACTTACAGTCCTACTAGCGAGTCAGGGAGTGTAGAGTGAGGTAGTATATAATTACTATTTACTTTCGAAATTAATCCAACAAAATTAATTTAAAAACAAGGTGGTATTTCATCTAGTATAAAATCTGCTAGGCTAGTTTCACTGCAATCTACATTAGCAACAAACGGATGGCAAGATACCTATCAAGGTTTGGTCATCAGGAAGCATGGTGTTAGTAAGTTTAAAACATAGGGTCTATTCTCAAGCATAGGACTGGGAGTGGCACCCCACACCACCCCCACACCCCCACCCCACCTTTCAGTGTCTAAACTGAAGCTGCGACCAAAGATGCTGGGTCGCAATTTCAGTCCTTCCTGAGGAACCGGCAGAACCCGGACGACATATATTGTTATTTGATGGGGAATAATATGTAGTCTGATGCTTATATATCCTAGTTGTATAGATCTTCAAGTAAATAGTCTCAATTAATTGTGAGTTGCTATCATTTTTCTAGATAAATATGTTATGTTGGTCGGTATAATATACCTGATTTTGAAGAAACTTTAAAAACAATTTAAATGGCTAACTTTTGAGATATTTGAAGTGCAAGCTTGCAAAATTAATTTTGGCAAGCACACAAAAACTTAGATAAAAGATTCACCCCGTGCTTACAGTAAGGGGCGAACGACAATGTAGTCTAAATACGGGCGAAAATAGCTTTAGTATGGAACAGGAAGTAGAATGCCTGGTACCAGTGTCAAACGGTTACTTATATCGGCACAGAGTTGGTGAAATGGGAGAGTATGCAAAAAGACAAGATGGCAGCCATAGAACGCCGTCGATTTCACTTTTAAATCTTATTAAACTAAATGTTTTATTATATTATTCAACTCAAAAGTAGCGGGGAAATATGAAGACATATACAAAGAATAAATGTTGCTTCTTAGATTGTGAAATTAGGCTCTGATTTCATTTCCCCGCTTTTTCGACCGTTTTTATAAAGGGCTGGTATTCACCCCTGTACCACAAGTACGGGGTGGATCTTTTATCTAGCCAAAACTCTGACACCATAGGCTTCTGCAGTAACATATTCTCTTATATTGCCTCAGGATTCCCTTCTATGTTACGACAAATATTTAAAATGTTCACAAGTATCTAAGTTAGATAATGTAGAATCAAATCTAGATAATTGTTTTGGTTTTGAAAATTAAATGTTTTCATTGGACTATGCAGCTTTAATGCAATTCTTATTTAAACCTTTCGTGAATACATATATTTGTTTATTGAATTAAAATATATAAGTGCCTATCAGTGTGTGATGTTCTGACTTTATATACAAAAACAAAAATATATAAAAATATATATGTATGTGGATAGTGATAAAGCCTTTATCGGGTGTAATAATGTCAATAGTGGTCCTTCCCCCACACCCCCCCCCCTCCGGCTGGGGTGGGTGGGGAACCAGCATGCACTCACACGCCCCCCCCCCTCCCCCCTGCGCGGGGCGGGACTCGCGCGGCAGCTTTGGGCGTAATCGATTATTCAACTCGGGTCACTCGAGCCACTTTTTGGTGCATGCGCACATCCTACAGACTCGGGTTGAATAAACGAATACACTTCTCCATGCTCGGGGTGGAAAAAATGGTGACTTAATCTAAAACGTAATATATTTTTTTAATAACCGATACAAGTACAGCAAAATTGGATTTAAAGTAGTTTATGATTGTATAAGCTGACAATCCGGGTTATTTAAAAAAAGCAGCCTGAACACAACATGCAGGTCTTGTACTGGTAGCTGTTATCCTACAGGTACCAGCACAGATCTGATGACATCGCTCCTAGCAAACTCCAGCCAAGAAGTGGGTTACTGCGGTCGGGTCGTTTTGCACACAGCACGTGTATTTGTCGACTCTACTCGCGGTGTTCGATTTGAAATTCTGACGACTCGGCTGACCGGAATCGCCTGGGTCGTGTTAATCGATTATGGCCATTATGTATATGTATATATACATATATATACATAAAGCCACTGCGGCAATAAAGGTAGACAAAGCAGGAGTGAGACAAGTTTCGGCACTACACAGGTGGCGCCCCATACGCGTCCCCCGATTGAGGGTGGACGCGCGCCTCCTAATACATATAATATCGTACAAGAGTAATAATAAATATAAGTAAACCTTGGTATATGCTTCGTTATTTATATTATTATAATCAATTATAATTCACATATATATACACATAGGGCCTGATATATAAATATAATACTCTAAGCAACTGCATTCGATCAAGTTTCGACTTTTTAAAGTAATCCATGCTGTGATTTCCCTGCTACTACTACAGAAGTTGTTTTCAATGATAATCTTCATTGAAAACGAGCGGTCTGTGAGGGCTTGAATGAAGCCTGATAGGGCGTAATCGATTATTCAACTCGGGTCACCTGAGCCACTTTTTGGCGCATGCGCACATCCTACAGACTCGGGTTGAACAAACGAATACACTTCTCCATGGTCGGGGTGGAAAAAATGGTGACTTAATCTAAAACGTAATATCTTTTTTTAATAACCGATACAAGTACCGCAAAATTGGATTTAAAGTAGTTTATGATTGTATAAGCTGACAATCCGGGTTATTTTTTAAAAAGCACCCTAAACACAACATGCAGGTCTTGTACTGGTAGCTGTTATCTTACAGGTACCAGCAGAGATGTGATGTCATCGCTCCTCGCAAACCCCAGCCAAGAGGTGGGTTACTGCGGTCGGGTTGTTTTGCACACGGCACGTGTATTTGTCGACTCTACTCGCGGTGTTCGATTTGAAATTCTGATGACTCGGGTGACCGGAGTCACCCAGGTCGTGTTAATCGATTACTGCCATACTGTGTAGTTATGGATGGGTGGAAGGGGGTACTAGGTCACTGCATGGACTTCTGGATCACATTTGCTGGATGCTGGGGATACACTGCGACTCTGAGTAGTACTCTATGGCATTTAATGAAGTGTCTATGGCCATTTTACTTTCACCATTTACTCATCCCACAACATCTTGATTAACATTAGTTCACGTAGGTGTCTTTGATATTACAGTTAATAAAGACAAGTTGTTTGTTTAACGACCCCCCCCCCCCGTCACAAAAAGTAAAAATCGGCTATTGGTTTTTTTAATAAAGACAAAGAACAGCTATTGCTTTAATAGACATACACAAGTTTTATTTCACAGGTCACACTGATGGTCGTATAACATGTTAAATCTGTTATTAAATTAATTATTTTAAAAAAACCAACTAAGTTAAATTGTCTATTCTGACCATTTCCAATTATGATTAATTAGTGGCACGCCAATGAGAGTTTCCTCTTCTTTAAAAAAGAAAAGTCCTTTCTTCTTTTCCCCCCGTTGTAAATTGTACCAGATAATAGTAATTGTCGAATTTGGTGTAAATCGCAGATCCGCATCCACAGTGGAATGAAGAGGTTGCATTTAGCCTCACGCACGTGTAGCTTTTATTGTTGTTGTAGATCCACTAGTGGCGGTTAGATTGAAGCTATGTATTATATAAATATAAAGGCAGTGGGCATTGGCTATACACATAAATAAGCTCACGTAGGCGAGACAGCGGCGAAGCCCAGTCACGTGACTCTCACTGAGTATAAAGCAAGCGTCTTCACCACCTAAAACTCGGACGATGCCAGTTGATGCCAGTTGTAAGTTACCTGTAGTCGTCAATGATGGTGGCCATAGTCATATATGATATATGATATAGCCCCAACTCGATGAGTCTCTCCGATCTCGTTGCTGATGTTGTACATAAGGAGATATCAGTTCATTGTGACGCATGCCCTGTGAAGGGGAGGTGTGGGAATAAACAAAGCACAGCTCTACAATACGCAAGCACGCGTCCAATTCTTCCTATATTATTCATCCGTAGCAAGTGGAAGAGATATAAATATAAACAGGTGCGCCCCCCTAGTGGTCACAGGCTACAACTTAAATAGGACGACGGCGCGTCGGTTGACAGCGCCCCCTCTGTTTGTGTGTTTGTTTGTTTGTTTGTGTGTTTGTTTGGTCAGTTAGCACTGGTTCTCTCTCATGATGTTCGGCAGTCAATAGTTGAAGTTCCAGTGTATATATTATAAGGCAACAAATGTCAACGCACACACATATATGTATATATATATATGCTCTGTCACACAATCGTGGTGAACTATCCCATCCTCTCATATCGATGGCAGCTCTTGGTGTGGCTATTCAATCGGCTGTTCGAATAGAAAGAAAGAACAACGCATTAGTATTGTAGTAGTCTGCACTGACCTCTCAGGCAATGAGTCGCATAGACAGGTAGGCGTGGGTAGTGTGGTGATATCAGGGAACCTAGGTGGTGTAATGGCTAGCACACTGTCCGAAATGCAAAGAGATGTGGGTTCGAGTCCTGCTCTAGGCACACTATTTCTCATTTTCATCACCTCCCCCCCCACCCCCACCCCCCACGACCTGGTGCCGTCATCATCATCATGCTGTCGGTCGCGATGCGACAAAGACTGCTTTCAATACTTGACTGCCGCTCTCCATTTAGCTCTCTGCTGTGAGAGTGATGTCCATGAGTCGGTCTTAATGTCTCTCTCACTCAGCTTCAGGTTTCTCTTGATGGTGCCATAGGGGGTGATGAAACTATACAGCTATACACGCTGTATAGTTGTTGAACCTACCCTGTGTATGTATATTTAAGTCCATTGCCTGTATGTCTCCTGTGTATGTAATTGTAAGCATTAAGAGACTTACAATTCCAAGGGGATGAGTGTAGTAGTCTGCACTGACCTCTCTGGCAATGAGCTGCCTAGACAGGTAGGGGTGGGTGGTGTGGTGATATCAGGGAACCTAGGTGGTCTAATGGTTAGCACACTGGACCGGAATGTGTTCGAGTCCCGCTCTAGGCGCAATATTTCCTATTTCCATCACCCCCATGACAATATTAATGTTAACACATACTAAAGCTGGTTATTCATCGTCAACTAGCAGGGATGATAATTTTTCTGTTTTTAACGGATTTCCAGAGTTTTTTTCACAGCCTGGGGATTTTTTTTATATATATGATGGAGGTATGGTAGCTAGCCTCTAGGACAGAAATTTGCTGCCGGGATAATAATCTCGGCTTGATTTCTGTTTTTTGTTGTTATAGCCAGAAACCCCTATCATTCATAACTAGGAGAAATTAACCTCATTATCACATATTTCGGTCTAATTTAGCAATGCATTCACCGTGAATTAATTATTTTAGTTATTTAAAAACGAAGTTAAGTTGTCTCTTCTGACCATTTCCAATTATGATTAATTAGCTAGCTTTGTTCACCCCAGACTCCAGCAAATATGATCCAGAAGTCAATGCAGTGAGCCATAACCACCCATCCATAGCTACACAATATTAGACTTAGCGACAGTTTGGATCCAAACCTTTAAAGCTGTGGGTTACCCGGCATGCTCTATAACTAGCGCCCACCGATCGCCGACCACATTGCGACCACCCCCTTTCGGTAGTCGCAAACAAAAAGTGAAACTTGTTTTATTTAACGACGCCTCTAGAGCACATTGATTTTTATCATCGGCTATTAGACATCAAACATATGGTCATTCTGACATATTTCTTTGGAGGAAACCTGCCGCCGCCACATATTCTAATCTTTCAGATAAGCAGCAAGGGGTCTTTTATATGCACTTTCCCACAGACAGGTTAGCACGACCTTTGATGAACCAGTTGTGGACCACTGGTTGGAACGTAAAATAGCCAAACTGCAAATGGGTCCATTGAGTAGGATCGATCGGATGACCCACACCTTCACAGGTGGACGACTGCGGTATAACAGGCACGTGTGTAAAGAGAGAGTAATGAATGTGACAAACCTTCCACTTGGATGCGGTCTACGCGTTGTCGAGTTCTCGATCTTTACTCGGCCTTCTACAAACGGAAACACGAGAACGTATGTAAAGGCATGCAGAGCTATAACAGCATCAGGTGATGGTTTCGCAACGACTACGTTATTTTTTACAGCACACAGGATAATCGCAGTCTTAATTATTTTCATCGCCTACAATGGTGTCAAACTTTACTCAGAGCTATCAATGGGAAATTCTATCTTGTGGTCCATGATTTATAGTTCAGTCTTTTCTCTCCAAAAGTCACCTATAGAACTTTTTTTTTAATGGTAGGGTTAATTTAATGTCGCTTCTTATAGCCCAATGAGATGACAAACAAGCTCTGAATGTAGTGCATGAATGATGTCACATGGGGGATTCCTCATCACGTGACCTAGAGGGCTACCATACAGACCAGGGCCGCGTTCAGGCTCCGTCTCGGAGGCGCCCGTGATGTCAGGCTAGTCTGAACGACAACAGCAGTTGGTCGCCTCGAAAATGGCTGCCCCCATAGGTGGCGGCCATTTGCAATGGACAAGCTGCGCTGTGATTGGCTGAAACGACTGGATACGGCGGCCATTTTCGAGACGCTTTTTGTCTCTACTATGAAAAGGGAGGCGTCACCGAGACGGACCCTGAACGCAAATAAGCCAAAAAGCATCGCCGAGATGTCTCCGTGGCGCCTCCGAGACGGACCCTGAACGCGGCCCAGGGAATACCTTTTGTTTTGAAGCATCCCAGTGCAAATAAAACCACCACCATTGATACATTAAAAGGAACCCCATACCTCACAATTCTCCCCGCACATATTTGGTTGCATGAACTGAAACACTAATCAAAGGTATGCTTGGAGAGCATTTGTTGGAGCACAGCTCCAGTCTCAGCGGCCTATACTGGATATCTTTAAAATATTTGTCCGGGTCATTTTAACTTATTTTTCTGGGCTATGAAGTACAGAGTACACCTTGTTTGTTTGTTGTTTTACGTCCTACCATATTAGAACGGTTGGTACACCTTGTAGTGCTTTTAAAAAAAAGCATCATTAGGACTCGACATTTTTCAGTAAAACCTCTCTAAATCGACAGAACCATGGGACCGACTTTAATTGGTCCATTTATGGAGGTGGTCCGTTTAGGGAATACAATTTTTTTTTGTTACAATGGTATTGTATAGGCGATCGTTCAGGACCCAAATAAAGTGATCGATATATGGGAGTGGTCGATCTGTGGAGTTGGTCAGTTAGAGAGGTTTTACTGTAATTTTTTTTTAAACCGCGTGAAATGCATGGGGTTTCAACGTATTTGACCCAGAGCTCCTGAGTCACGGACACAGCCCCGCCCCAATTCCTCATTTCAGAATTCCCTGATCTGGGTGTGTGGCCCTTCCTCCATGGCCCCCCTTACTTACCGCGGGGCCGGCCCGCGGGGCGGACACGGAGCTCCTGTTCTTGGCGCGCAGTTTGGCGAGGGTGTTCTCCGCCATGTCAGCGCGCTCCTCGGCGTCCTCCAGCTCGTGCTGCACCTTGCGGTACTTGGCCAGGTTCACGGCGGCAATCTCCTCCTGTGGGCGAGATGAAGATGAAGATGAGTCACACAGTGAGTATACTCAGTACTAGGTAAAAGATTCACCCGGTACTTGTAGTACATGGGTGAAGACCAGCCTTATATAAAAATCGGCCTAATGAAATGAGTCTTTATGACAGCCTAATTTCACAATCTAAGAAGCAAGATTTATTCTTTGTATATGGCTTCATATTTACCCGCTACTTTTGAGTTGGAAAATATAATAAAACATATACTTTAAAGCAATTTAAAAGTGAAATTGATGGCATTCTCTGGCCGCCATCTTGTCTTTTTGCATTCTCCCCCATTTCACCAACTCTGTATTGATATAAGTAATCATTTGACACTGGTGCCAGGCATTCTACTTCTTGTTCCACACTAAAGCTATTTTCGCCCGTATTTAGACTAGGTTGTTGTTCACCCCTGTACTAGAAGTACGGGGTGAATCTTTTATCTAACTCAGTACATGCTGTCCGCACCTTAATAACGATTGATGTTTGTTTGTTGTCGTTCTACATCTAAGGTCTTATCAGGATGGGTACCGACCTGCGACATGCTGTCGGCAACACAATAACCATTGATGTTTGTTCTTTTGTTGTTGTTTTATATCCTAGCTACAGCTAACCTTCATATCAGGAATGGTATCGACTGGTGACAGGTGCTGCCACACTGTGTTTGTTTGTTTGTTGTTGTTTTACATCCTAGCTACATCTAAGGTCATATCAGGATGGGTACCGACTTGTGACGGTGCGCACCCATGGTGACTTTTTACGACCGTATTCTCGGCAAATCACTGAAGTGGGCAGTGGGCGTCTACTCACACATTAGCGTTTAAGGGATGGGCGTTTATGAAATATTGGCCAAGTGTGGGGTGGGCGTTAACCCACACATGGCCGTTAACCCGCGAGAATACGGTATTAGTGCTGCCCCACTGTGTTTGTTTGTTTCTTGTTGCTTTACATCCTAGCTACATCTAAGGTCATATCAGGATGTCTACCTACTTGTGACAGTGCGCACTCATGGCGACTTCATACTAGTGCTGCCCTCACTGGGAGACCAGGCTGCTGGCACCATGCCCTGATATCATACACAGTCACATTATGCTGATACTGTGCTAATCAGTCCTTATCCTATCCTATTAATGCCGAGTGACATGCTAGGTAATGACAAGTATCAATTTGATAAGTCATTGGTTTGACTCGGCCGAGATTTGAACTTCAGACCTTTTACATGGGAAGCTTGCGCTCTACTGATTCAGCTACCTGTAAATAACAGCGATTGATATACAGCTATATGATCACTATACCCAATGCTGGACACAGTAAATGTGACTGACCTTATATAAATAGCCCTTATATCAAAAGCCATTACTCGTTCCGTGTTCAGTTGTACTCACCGCCTCCTCAACTTGGCGCTTGTAGGTCTTGATCTTGTTCTGGAGCTTGTCGATCATGTCCTGCATCCGCTCTTGAGCCTTGCGGTCCTCATCAGCCTGGAAGGCGAGTTCCTTCAGGCGGCGGTCCTGCTTGCGCATGCCCTTGGTGGTCTCAGCGTGGCGGCGCTGCTCGTTGTCAAGCTCCACCTCGAGCTCCCGGACCCTCTGCTCCAGCTTCTGGATCATACGCTTTCCACCCTTGAGTGCGGCGGCCTCGGCCTCGTCAAGGCGCACCTGTAGCTCCTTAACCTGTGACTCCAGGGTGCGGCGCATCTTCTCGATGTGGCCAGCATGCTCCTGCTCCTGGCGCAGCTCTTCGGCCAGTCGGGCCGCGTCGCCCATCGCCTTCTTGGCGTGCTCCTCAGCCGCCTTCAGCTCGTTGGCCTGGTCGTCCAGGTCAGTCTGCATTGCCTGGATGTCCGTCTCCAGCTTCCTCTTGGTGGCCTGTAGCGAGGCGACGGCAGTAGACAGCTCGGAGACGCGGTCAGACGCCTCGTGCAGCTCTCCTTCGGCTGCCTTCCTGGCACGCTCAGCCGACTCCAGCTGTGTGCGCAGCTCCTCCACTTCGCCGGCCAGGATGTTGGCGCGTCGTTCGGCTGCCTGGTACAGCTCGCGGGCCTCGTCTCTGGCACGCTGCTCCTCCTCAACGGCCTGCTGCATCTCACGCAGCTGCTGCTGATACTTCTTTATGTTCTTCTCGGCCTCGGCCCGCCCGCGGTTAGCACCGTCCAGGGCGACCTCGAGCTCGTTGATATCCTGCTCCAGCTTCTTCTTGAGACGCAACGCTTCAGATTTGCCACGGACTTCGGCCTCGAGGGAAGCCTGCATGCTGTCGATGGCACGCTGGTGGTTCTTGCTGTCAGGGTGCAGAAAATAAAGGAGCCATTAGGATATGGGGTTAAGGCCGTTGTTCATGTGTCGCATACACTAATAAATAAATACAAAATCCATAGCGGCTAGATTCTATAGCTTCACGTTAGGTTCTTAACCTGCTCAAAGGTGCTATATAATATATACAGTAAACCCTCTCTAACTGACCACCTCCACAGATATACCACTCCCGTATATCAATCATTTTATTTTGTTCCCAAACGATCACCCATACAATACCATTGTAAGGATAACAAAAATCCCTAAACGGCCCACCTCCCTAAGTGGACATTTAAAGTTGGTCCTATGGTCGGTCGATTTAGAGAGCTTTTACCTTAGTTCGCATTGCATATTATTTGCTATTTCCCACTTTTAATAGCCAGATTTTACACTCCTGAACTAAACATTTTGATGGCATTGCCATCTTAATGATTCAGCGCCTTAAACAATAAATAACTATGTTCTTCAGTGTGCTGTAAATTTAAAGCTTACTGAAAACTGGACCAAACTGGAATTATATTATGGATCGGCAGTTTCATGAATTGTATAGTTCGATAGTTTTGGCTTTCTGTCATTTTCTGAGATAAGTAGGCCCTATATTAGGTTGAGCGCTATAATCTATGTTACTTTAGTTTGAAGTACTTTTAAAAATTTAAAATGACTAATATTTGAGATATTTGAAGTGCAAACACGCAAAACTTAATTTTGGCAAGCACACCAAAACTCTGACACCATACATGACTACACTAACAGAATCCATTAAATTGCCTCCGTATTCCCTTCTATCAGTCAACAAATGCTTAATAAGCGTACCAGTATCTAAGTCAGATATGTAGAATCAAATCTAGATAATTGCTTTCATTTTGAAAATTTCTTGTTTTCATCGGACTATGCAGCTTTAAAGATTTTGGAAAAAGATAAGACCGCAGTCAACGGATGGCCCTCAAAGATGGCAGTGCACAAACTACTAACGATATTTTCATCCACACTCCAAGCACAACACTCACCGAGTGTTCTCGAACTCCTCGTCCTTCTCGGCCAGGCGACGGTCGATGTCCTGGCGGATGGCAGAGATCTCGAGCTGAGAGCGCATGACCTTGGCCTCCTCCTGCTCAAGGGCAGCCTCGGCCTCCTCCAGGGCCGACTGCAGCTCCTCCTTCTCCATCTCCAGGCGCTTGCGAGCCTTCTCGAGCTCGTGCACAGAGCGGCCGCCTTCACCAAGCTGGTCGGTGATGTCATGGATCTCGTCGCTGAGGTTCTTGTTCTCGCGGCGCAGGGCCTCGATCGAGTCGTGCGACTCCTCAATTTGTGCACGCAGTTTGTAGATCTCGGCAGCATTGCCGCGAGACTCGCGTTGCGAGTTCTCGAGCTCGGCCTGGAGGTCGGCGCACTTCCTCTTCCAGTCGTCAACGGTCTTGTCGAAGGCGCGCTGGCGCTGTGGGCATAGAGAATGGATTGTGTGTAAGATGTTGGCATAGAGAATGGATTGTGTCTTAGCTGTAACCATACTGTAAACCTTTGTGTCGATTATATATATATTATATACATTTATATATAGCAGTGTGTGCACGTACTGTGAACTTACTGTGTGAAAATAGCATCCCCACAGTATAACTGTCAAGAATGTGATTTTGAATTACTGCTGTCAGTAGTGCAATGTTTATTGAATACTATCTGCAAAGTGACAGCCTGTATATATATATATATATATATATATATATATATATATATAACAGTGTATGCAAGTACTGTGAACTTAATGCGTGGAAATAGCGTCATCACAGCATAACTGTCAACAATGTGATTTTGAATTACTGCTGTCAGTAATGCAATTGTTATTGAATACTACCAGCGAAGTGACCATTTAGTAGGTAATTTATGACAGCATAGACTAAGCTACATGTGCATTAATAGTATAATAGTGTAGGATGTGCTTCTTTTAGTCAATGATTTCAGCAAATGATTTCAGCAAATGATTTCAGTAAATGATTTCAATCAATGATTTCAGTATAACTGTCAGTGAATGGTGTCACTTAGCCTCTATAAGCCAATGCCTGATGTACAAGAAGTAAGGCGTTATGATAATATAAATATGTTTTCCCTTATATGACAACAACAGAGCAGTGCCCGAAGCTTTGCAATGTGTCAAATGTCAATAACTTCCCTTTAAGCCAACGCTGCGCATGCTCACCTTCTCCGCCTGGTTGGCAATGGAGCTGGCGCGTTCCACCTCAATCATGACGTCCTCGAGCTCACCCTGCAGGCGGCTCTTGACCTTCTCCAGAGAGCCACACTTGGACTGCGCCGCCTCAAGCTGAGCCTCGCAGTCGGCCAGCTTGGCGTTCATCTTCCTCTTCATGTCGTCCAGCTCGGCTCCCCCGCAGCCACCCTCGCCCGACTCCAGCTTGTGGCGCCAGACGGCGATCTCGTTGTTGGCCTTGGTGAGCCCTCTCTGGAGATCAGCGCGGCCCTCCTGTTCCTCCTCCAGCTGTTCACGCAGCTGGTCCATGTCGGCCGACAGGTTACGCACCTCACCCTGGAGCTTGGCACGTACGCGGGACTCCTCCTCGAGGGAGCCCTTGGCCTCCTCCAGCTGCTTGCTGAAACTCGACTTCTGCTTGGTGAGCTGGTTGACAGAGCTCTCCGCCTCTTCCAGTTGGCGGGTGAGGTCAGCGGTCTCTGCTTGCAGGCGCGACTTTGAGGAACCGATTTCCTGGGAGTTGCGGGAGCACTCGTCGAGTTTGCCATTGCACTCGGAGAGCTGCGCCTCGAGCTGCTTGGCGAGCTTCTCAGCCGCCGACTGCAGAGCAGAAAGTGCCATTGCGCATGAGCCGATTGGAATCGGAATTTTGCATTTCATATTTCATCTCCGAGCACAACTATAGATTAAAAGATTGAATATTTGCCTACATGGCGGGTTGCGTGATATAATATAGAGCATTATGTTTAATACAAGTAGTATATGTATATAACTTGGCGGTGCTGCTCTTTTAATTTTTTATTTATTCCTCTGTGATATATTATTTTGTGATATCTACACTCGGTCCATATATTATTCGCTGCGGGACTATTGGCGCCACCGTCACTTCTGGTGCCTACCCGCGCCGAATTTACTCATTCGAGTATAAATGCTTGTGCCACATTGGTGGAGTACCCCCCTCCCCGCCACCTCTGGGACTGTGTTTGTAACAGGGTGCCATATTTATAGTTTTGCTATGCCTAGTGCCAAGCTCATGCTCATCATTATTATGATTGTATTCATATGCAATGTATCATTTATTTTGGTGTAAATCACACTATAAGAACTGATACATTGCTGTAATAAGAACCACTATGATCCGTGTGTATGTATTGTAGTTTTCTACATACTAATCAAATGATCCAACCTCTCACATATCTCAAACTGGCCTATATGTAGCAGGAGAAAGAGAAACCGGAAATAGATCAGCGTCCTGTTTTGAATCTATTTATCTATATATATATAATATATATCATCATCATCATCATGCTGTCGGTCGCGATGCGACAAAGACTGCCTTCATTACTTTTTCATGAAAGCTGCCTGCAAAAGTGTTAGTGCTGCTGGCTTTTGCAAGTTACCAGCGGCACTCTCTCGGGGAGCAAATAGAGGTTTCACCCCGGCAAGAACATGTCAAGATAGGCGCAAAACTATTTGTCCCTTGAATACATATATATGTGTGGACATCACCAGAGAATCTAATATTCTGCATACCTTAATAATAATAATCAGTGTATGACAATAAAGACTCCCCGGTTGCCCAGGGCACCTAGTTCACTCAGTCGGGCAGCTGAACTTCTCGGTTACCTGCCCGAACGGGAAAGTGATTATTTTTCCGATCTGCAGTAGCAAATTTCAGTTCCAATTGGCTGATTCGGGGCTTGGGCAAGTAGTTTTGCCACTCGGGCAAGTAGAAAATTCAGTCACTTGCCCAATTGGGCGGGCAAGTGGGAAAAAAAGTGACTGTCCTACCCTGCTTATCTTGTTCTCCAAATAGTGTGTGAACCAGGTGCATCATTTGCGAGCATCAGTTTCATTATGTAACCAATCGCAGTCTACACACATATATTTACCTTGCCCTTGGTCACGTGCTCGATTTGTCCCTGGAGGTCATCGACCTCAGACTTGAGGGCGTTCTTCTCCTTCTCAACCCTGGATAAGAACATGATATGTGTGATTATTATGTGTTCCGCCTACGTTTACTATTCTAGTTCCAACGGTAGTTCTCTATAACTTCCTAATCAATAGTCTCAATTCCCTCCATGGCAACCGTAGTGATAATTAAATTAAACACACTCCTGCTGAGACAGGCAGTTAACATGATTCAGGGATGAAAATGGTCTCTGGGAAAAAAAGCGGAAATGCTGATATTCTCCTATAGGTTTAGCATTGTCAGGGAATCGCGAAAAATTCCCGGAAGTTGGGTATCATATATATTGGTATACGCTGATAGTGCTGCACCGTTTGAAGCATGTATTAGTAGTATACGCTGATAGTGCTGCGGCATCTGCACTACATATTAGTATAAGCTGATGGTGCTGCAGCATAAAACAGTAGAGCCTATATGTTAATCGTGCTGTGGGATTGAAAAATCCCGGAAATCCGCGAAATCGCGGAGATCTTTCATCCCTGATGATTAGATCCCCAGCCGAGTCAAATCAAACACTTACAAAATTGATATATATGTCTCCACCTACCATTGCGTTTGGTATTACTAGGCAACTACAAGGAACTGGAATAAGGAATATGGGAGACCAATTGTCCGCGATTGAAATTTCTGCCTTGCTTAAAGTTGCATAATCAAATGGCTTTGAGTTTTTGCGGGTTTTTTCTGAGATAAATATATTAGGTTGATCGTTATAATCTACCTTACTTTCATTTGAAGTAACTGTTATATTATATGGTTAACCTTTGAGATATTTGAAGTGCAAACATGCCA
The DNA here is from genome assembly GCA_030323885.1 of Branchipolynoe longqiensis. Taxonomy (NCBI): domain Eukaryota; kingdom Metazoa; phylum Annelida; class Polychaeta; order Phyllodocida; family Polynoidae; genus Branchipolynoe; species Branchipolynoe longqiensis. Next base: position 106,907,296 of record CM059188.1, on the reverse strand, counting down.
AATTAATTTCGGCAAGCATGACAAAACTCTGGTACCATAGGCTTCTGCAGTAACAGGCTCTATTAAATTGACTCAGTATTCCCTTCTATGTGGCGACAAATGTTTAATAAGTGCACTAGTATCTAACTTGCTTATTTAGAATGAAATCTAGATAATTACTTTGGGTTTGAAAATCTGATGTTTTCATCGGACTATGCAGCTTTAACGAATGTAAAAAAGAAAAAGAAGGAAAAAAAAGAGAAAATCATGATTTTTTGGGGGAAAATTTGTACTTATTAAGCATTTGTCGCCACATGATAGGGAACACTTAGGCAAACATAAACAATAAACTAGAACAACCTAAATTATTACTAAAACTAAACTCAAAAGATTTGAATCAAATTAAACTAGTGCTCCCTAGCGATGAAAACAAGTAACACACTTATATAAATCCGTTATGAGCAGGGTAAATAAATTCATCACAACAACAACAAATTGCTTCCATGAGTATGATTACAAACATAGGGCAGCGAGTGGCCCTGAGCTGCTCACTTGGCCTTGGCCTTGCTGAGCTGGTCGAGCTGGTCTCCCATCTCGTTGGCGGCCTCCTGCTGCTTCTTGCGGAGCGAGGCGATGGTGGACTCGTTCTGCAGCTGCTGCTCCTCCATGTCACGCTTCAGCTTCTGCAGCTCATTCTCGCGCTTCTTGTTCTGATCCATCTGTATGGGTTCACACAGTAGGTTTAGGGCAGTACGCATGTGCAATTCTCAGTGAGTAGACACATAGGATGTAATCGATTAACACGACCCGGGCGATTCGGGTCACCCGAGTTGCTAGAATTTCATATCGAACACCGTGAGTGGAGTTGACAAAAACAAGTCCCGTGCGCAAAACGACCCGACCCCAGTAACCCACCTCTTGGCTAGGTTTTGCTAGGAATGATGACGTCACATTTGTGCTGGTACCGTCCTGCAGGATAATAGCTACCAGTACCAGTCCTACATGTTTTTTGTTGGTAATAACACAGATTAATTAAATGGAAATAGAACTAAACTATGCAATCATAAAATACTTTAAATCCTATTTTGCTGCAGTTATATCGGTTATTAAATCAAAAAAATTAAGTTTTGGATTAAGCCATTTTCTCCACCCCGGGCGTGGAGAAGCGTATTTGATTATTCGACCCGAGTCTGTAGGGTGTGCACATGCGCCAAAAAGTGGCTCGGGTGACCTGAGTTGATTAATCGATTACGCCCATATGGATGAAAGATCCTCCGCGATTTCGTGGATTTCCGCGATTTTGTTATATTTACCGATTAACTCTAAGCAAACCGTTAATAGTATATGTATGTATATGCGTTATTATGACAGCAATTGATTAGTCTGAAACCCGTTCATATGACCTTAGATGTTGTTAGAAACATCCAATCTAACAAGAAAGAGTTAGATATGAGCGATAACAAAGTCAGTCACAACAAGGACAGTTTACACCCGACTTCCGGCATTTGTCCACTATTCCCAGACAGTGCTAATCCTATGCGGGAAAATCCGCGTTTTGGCGGAAATTCGCCGTTAGGCTTCGGTCTGATTTCCGCGTTTTCAAATTCTCACTATTTCTCCTCTCTTCTTCCCCCATCCCATCACCCAAGCCTAACCATATCAATATTCTAGCAAAGCCATCCAAAAATAGGACTTAGCAAACTAAAGACATTGATATCAGCCTGGCTTAAATAGTTACTTCCGACTTCATAGGTCATTTTTTGTTTAAATCTGGGTAATTTCGAAATTCTATCAACCACTAAGTGGAGATATGGCGAATAATATCATTTTCAATGAAAAGAGTTTCGCGGGGCTATCCATCAGTCTGGGGAAGTTGCTGAGTCATTCTTTTAGTTCCCGCGCTGCTCACCTGAGCTTGGGTGGCGCCACCGGCCTCGTCGAGTCGCTCAGAGAGCTCCTCCAGCTCCCGGTTGCACTCTGCGCGCTGCTTCTCGACCTTGGCGCGGGCCTGCCTCTCGGCTTCCAGCTCCTCCTCACTCTCTTCGCAGCGGCGCTGTGAGGGTGGGAAGAAAGGCATGGTGGCATGGTCAGTCAATGTTCTGCCACAGTCTGGGTGCAGCGTGTCTATGCAGTATGTTCAGTATTGGCTGATATAGCACGCGTCTTGGATGCACAGTGTAATATGGGTCATTCTCTGAAACTGGGGCACTAAAGTGTGACACGGAAACCAAAAGTGAAAATCGTCCAAATAATAGCGAAAAAACCTCCAATTCCAAACAATAGCAAAAGGGAAGCTTTTTTTTATTTAACAACGGGTCTAGAGCACATTTGATTTTTATCATTGGCTCTTGGACGTGAAAACCAAATAATAGCAGAAGCCATGTTCCTATGGAAGTTTTTTTTTTTACATGTTCGTTCATATGTCAGAGTTTAAAAAAAATATACTTCACTTTTTAATTTAGATCTTATACAAATTGAGCAATATGATAATATCACTCGTGCAATATGAAAATCAGAGACACGTCCAGAACATCATTTTAACATAACAACAATGTCAAACAAGATTTGATTGATTACAGTTAAGCAAACAAAGAATACCAAATCTGATATCGGCTAGCTAGTCCGATGTTAGTTTCTTTTCTAAGAATGGACCCTATAATAGGTATCACGCTATCAACACTATTTAGGCTACATAATCTTATGATGACATCCATTGCAATGGATGACTTTGATAATAGTGATATCGGATTGCTCTCCTTCCCTATACTTTTGTTTGTTTTCCGTCTATTTCCGATTATCGATTTAAGTTATTAAAATTATTAAAATTTGAAAGACACAGAACTTTGATTAATTAAGGATAGCGCATTAATCATAATTAATAAGCACTACCTCTTCCATAATAAATTGACATATCTCCCTAAGTTGTTTTATTTGTGTTTGTTTGAGGTTTTCAGCAGTTGCGACTCTGGTGAGACGTTATCAACGTGCAGTATAATGACATAAGAGTTTGCAACAATTGAGTCACTAACTTCAAACCAGACGCGATGGCCGAATGAGTTGAGCATCCACCTTCCATCCAATGACTCAAAATTGATACTTATCGCTACCTAACCTGGCGCTCGGCATTACTAGGATAGGGCAAGGAGCAGTGGAATGAGGAAGACTAATTGTCCGCGATTGGAATTTCCGCTGCTCAATCAACTAATGTACCCCAAAAAACAACTTATGTTCTATTTATAGATGGCGTAATTAACTCACCTGCAGCTCCTTGATCTTCTTCTGGAGCTGGCCAACGAGGTTCTGCTCCTCTTCCAGCTTGCCGGTGATGGAGTTAATCTCCTGGTCCTTCCTGTAATGCACACATTCATAGTTCATCGAGTTCATTTTCCATAAATTTAAAGCCTCTCTAAATCGACCGACCATGGGACCGACTTTAAATGGTCCATTTAGGGAGGTGGTCGGTTTAGGGAGTTTTTTTATATTGTTACAATTGTATTGTATGGGCGATCATTTGGGACCCAAATAAAGCGATCGATATAGGGCAGTGGTCGATCTGTGGAGGTGGTTGGTTAGAAAGGTTTTACTGTACTATCTTTCTGAATTCATATAAATTTGATGACCGAGACCTTGTGAAATAAGTACACATGTATGCTGAACACATCGAGGACTATGGTGAATCATGTGTGTGTGGGGGGGGGGGGGGGGCGGGCAATCTGATATTAATACTTAATAGATGAGAATGGCCTAGCAAATAAAAAAAGAAGGACAATATTTCATGAATTTTCGGTACTTCAAAAGTAACGGCAAAATCCAGAATGGTCGAAAATTTTGACCATATCCGAAAAAATCGGACAGATCAAAAACCCAGAATTCCGGATAAATCCGGAATATTCTCATCTGTGTATTTTCCAACATGGAGAACTGAAGGTGGGTCCGGCTCAGTGCTTCTGGAAGTGATGTAATCAATTACCCATCTAACAACCTTGCCCTAGTTGTTCTATTTTCTACGGGTGTGCACTAAGAAGACCAATTGTCCATCATGGAAATTGCCCCTACTTAATCGATATACCTTTTGTGTAAATAACCGTGAATTGAAAAATGGCTGGAAGACTAGTGCTTCAGCACTGACAAAAGACTTATTCAGCAGAATAAACATATATACCAAAAAAACAACCACAAAACAGCAATTTTAATTATAATAATTTTTAAAAAGTTGTTCTTCATGTACAGTATGTGTTTGTATTGGCTTTGCATATATTGTCAATTCCAGAAAGACCATCCATTTCCAAGTCAATGTTAAAAGCAAGAGTCAAGTAGGTTAACTTCAAACACTTACTTTTTGACACCATCCTCAAGTCCGCTCTTGGCGCGCTCAAGGTCCTCGACGGTCTCCTGGGTCATCTTGAGGTCGTTCTCAATCTTCCTCTTGACCTTCTCCACGTCAGCGCGCTGCTTCTTCTCACGCTCCAAGTTCTCCTCCAGCTCGTCGATGCTGCCCTCCATCTTGGTCTTGAGCTTGTTGAGGTGGTTGACCTTGTCTTCCTCGGCGGCGAGGTCCTCCTGGAGCTTCTTGGTGCTCTCATCCCCGGACTTCTTTTCCTTCTGGAGTTTGGCGATGTTCTCGTCCTGGCGAGCCATCTCATCGTTGAGCGTCTGAAGTGTGGGAAGAAGGCAATGTAGTCACGTGATTGTAGGAACGCTATTAGTATCTTAATAGTCGTATGGGAAGACGGCAATGTAGTCATGTGATGTAGGAAAGCTATTAGTGACTTAATAGTAATGTGGGAAGAACGCAATGTAGCCATGTTATGTAGGAAAGCTACTAGTGACTTAATAGTCGTGTTGGAAGAACACAATGTAGTCATGCGATATAGGAAAGCTACTAGTGACTTAATAGTTGTCTGGGAAGAACACAATGTAGTCATGTGAAGTAGGAAAGCTATTAGTGATTTAATAGTTGTTTGGGAAGAACACAATGTAGTCATGTGATGTAGGAAAGCTATTAGTGACTTAATAGTCGTGTGGGAAGAACGCAATGTAGCCATGTTATGTAGGAAAGCTACTAGTGACGTCGTAGTTGTCTGGGAAGAACACAATGTAGTCATGTGAGGTAGGAAAGCTATTAGTAACTTAATAGCCGTGTGGGAAGAATGCGATGTAGTCATGTGATGTAGGAAAGCTACTAGTGACTTAATAGTTGTCTGGGAAGAACCCAATGTAGTCATTCGATATAGGAAAGCTACTAGTGACTTAATAGTTGTCTGGGAAGAACACAATGTAGTCATGTGATGTAGGAAAGCTATTAGTGATTTAATAGTTGTTTGGGAAGAACACACTGTAGTCATGTGATGTAGGAAAGCTATTAGTGACTTAATAGTCGTGTGGGAAGAACGCAATGTAGCCATGTTATGTAGGAAAGCTACTAGTGACGTAATAGTTGTCTGGGAAGAACACAATGTAGTCATGTGATGTAGGAAAGCTATTAGTGATTTAATAGTTGTTTGGGAAGAACACAATGTAGTCATGTGATGTAGGAAAGCTATTAGTGACTTAATAGTCGTGTGGGAAGAATGCAATGTGGTCATGTGATGTAGGAAAGCTATTAGTGACTTAATAGTTGTCTGGGAAGAACACAATGTAGTCATGTGATGTAGGAAAGCTATTAGTGACTTAATAGCCGTGTGGGAAGAACGCAATGTAGTCATGTGATGTAGGAAACCTATTAGTGACTTAATAGCCGTGTGGGAAGAACGCAATGTGGTCATGTGATGTAGGAACCTATTGTGACTTAGCATGTGGAAGACGCATGTGCATATGTAGAGCTATTAGTGACTTAATAGCCGTGTGGGAAGAACGCAATGTAGTCATGTGATGTAGGAAACCTATTAGTGACTTAATAGCCGTGTGGGAAGAACGCAATGTGGTCATGTGATGTAGGAAAGGTATTAGTGACTTAATAGCTGTGTGGGAAGAACGCAATGTAGTCATGTGATGTAGGAAAGCTATTAGTGACATAATAGTCATGTGGGAAGAATGCAATGTAGTCATGTGATGTAGGAAAGCTATTAGTGACTTAATAGCCGTGTGGGAAGAACGCAATGTGGTCATGTGATGTAGGAAAGGTATTAGTGACTTAATAGCTGTGTGGGAAGAACGCAATGTAGTCATGTGATGTAGGAAAGCTATTAGTGACTTAATAGTTGTCTGGGAAGAACACAATGTAGTCATGTGATGTAGGAAAGCTATTAGTGACTTAATAGCCGTGTGGGAAGAACGCAGTGTAGCCATGTTATGTAGGAAAGGTATTAGTGACTTAATAGCTGTGTGGGAAGAACGCAATGTAGTCATGTGAGGTAGGAAAGCTATTAGTGACTTAATAGTCATGTGGGAAGAATGCAGTGCAGTCACTTGATGTGCGACAGCTATTATAGTGAGTTAAGTTGAATATTGTTAGGACATAAACCACCAATCACTCACTTGTTCTGAGTTTATATTAAATTGCCCTTTTGTGACATATTGCCATGTAGGAGAGGTTTGTGCGATGCTACTGTATAGGTTATCACATGTCAGGTATGGGGGGAGGGGGGAGTCTGCCATAAGCTAGTCTAGTGAACACTTTAATTTAATAGACAAATACTAGAAATACTATGCACTTTGACCCCAATATTCACACAATTAATGGTGCAAACTCATCACCTAGCAAAGAATCCGAGCTTTGTTAGGCGCCATGGCGTATATCATATATCTCAAGCTAAACAAAATCGTCAGCAGAGAAAAGATTCTCTCTTTCATCAAGCAGACGCTCTGATAGCAGCTACATGCACATGTCCAATGTGACACTGCACATTCTGAGCACAAATTGGACGCATCAGTCATCAACGAGTTCACAACAAATGATGAGTTACTGTCATTGTAGTCGTCATCGCCACCGATGAACAACCAAGAGAGAGAGCAAGCAAGAGAGAGGTTGATAGGACATAAAACCAGACTCTTCCAGCACTCAACCCTCAGCACTCACCATGATCTGCTTGTCCTTGGAGGCCTTATCCTGCTCGGCCTTGGAAAGGTTCAGCTGAACATCCTCGATGTCCTTCTTGAGGTTGCTGATGGCCTCCTCGGCCTTCTTGCGCTGCTCACCAAGCGCCTCTGCGCCGGACTCCTGATCAGCCAGCTGCTTCTCCATCTCCTTGAGGGTCTCGGAGGTCTCCTGCTTGTAGGTGAGCAGTTGGGCGATGCGCTCCTCAGCGTCAGCCAGGGAGTCCTGCTCGGCCTGCAGCTCCAGGAACATGTCGTTCTTGGCCTGCAGCAGAGTGACGTTCTGCTCCTCCAGCTGCGCTTTGACCTTGGTCAGCTTCTCCATCTCAACCTTGGTCTTCTCCAGCTCCTCGGCGGCCATCTTGGACTCGTCCTCCTGGCGGGCGATGGAGAGGAGTGGCTTGACGCGGGTGTACAGCTTCCACCACGACCAGGTGCGCATCCCGATCCACTTGCGGATGTTGCGCTGGATGATACTCAGGCCAACTCTGGAGAGGAATGTCAGGTGTGGATAGCATCAATCAATTTAAACCAGTTTACAGTGCAGGAACACTTGCTTTAACTTAAAGGTAGAAACTGGCGCAACATCATGGGTGACAGGAGCAGGGATAAAGGCGAGGGGCGGGCATCGATGACATTTCTGACCGATTCATAAGTTGTACCTTCAGTAACCCACCCCTAATATCGAAAAGAGTTTAGCCTAAATTTCACAACTTCAGTAACTCTGTTTGAATTTCTTTTAAAATTAATTTAAAACAATTAGAAAAAGATTTTTTTTAAAGGAAAAAGGAAAAGGAAAAAAAAACAAGTTAGTTGACTGGGCAAGGAAAAAAAAACGGAAAAAGAAGAAGAAAAAAAAAACCCAAGTTAGTTGACTGGAATTTGGAAGAAGAGCTGGCGTAGAAAACCCCCCAAGTTAGTTGACTGGGGAAGGAGAGCTGGCGTACCTCTGGTCCTGGAGCTTCTTGTAGTTCTTGCGCATGAGATAGGCACGGATGTGGCCCTGGAAGAGGGCGACAATCTTGGAGAGGCGCTCGTCGCGCATGTCCTCGAGCTGACCGAGGATGCCAGCCTTGAAGAAGATCTTAGTGTGGCCGACGCGGTAAGAGTCCTGGTCGAGCTCGGTGAGGGCAGCCAGCACCTTCTCAGTGGCCACCTTCCCGTCCACGAACCCGGGTGGCACGGCGTCGGCAGCCAGGATGGAGTATCTGTGGAGTGGGGGGAGATGGCAAAGTAAAGCTTGTTTTATTTAACGAAGCCTCGAGAGCGCATTGATTTTTTATCATCGGCTATTGCACGTCAAACAAATATGGTCGTTCTGATATGTTTCTTTGGAAGAAACCTGCTGCCGCCACATAGGCTACTCTTTCCGATAAGCAATAACATGTATATTTATATATGGGCACTGCATTTATCCTGATTTGTAACCATTTGTTACCTTGTTAAGCTAACATGTGCTGCTTGTGAACACGCTTCACAAATGATGTATGCAGTGTTGTGGGGAGTTATGGCTGCTGAACCCTCAGTTTTGCATAGTTCAATGCACTGTCACTTTGTCACTGACAGCAGAGAGCTCAGCAAAAGTTCCACTCAACAGAACACATGCCAGTCCCGCAAAGAAACTAGCAAAGCACATCTCTCAATCTCATCAGATTTCTAATTCTAATCCTGAAGAGATTTCAATTACCAGAGTGGCAACTTTTGTAACCAAAAGAAAGTATCAAGTATTTACACCTGAAAACAAATATGAACAAAGTTTCAAAAGTAGTTTTTCCTTGAAAAAAAGTATAATACTTTTTTCAAAAAGTATAACGTGGCAGCACTGTAGCTGCCATCGTGCGGACATGCTGGATTTGCTCTCCTCATTTCCGTCAGGCGCTTACCTCTGTTTGAACTCAGAGTAGATCATCCTGTTGGGCAGACCGATACGGCAGATACGGATACCCTCGAGCACACCGTTGCACCGCAGTTGATGGAGAATCAAATTCGCGTCAATCACCCCTATTGAAGATAAGCAGAATTTCCGAGTGTTGCCTTGCAGATCTTGGCCTACATATTATATTCTCTCCTGTTTGTTAATACATCATTACCCCTCTCAAACGCGCTCGAGGTAAGAGCAAAAGAATTTGTGGGCAGAGTGAGTGAGTGCCGCCAGAAGTTACAGCGTTTGAAGGCAGGGGGCGACACAATCGGTCCGGTTGCATAATAGATGAGCAATTTAATAACAGATCAGTATAGTAGATGACTTAGAATATAATAATGTGTGAACGTTTTCGATTAATTATACTTGTATAATGCTTATATATCATATATATATATATTATATATATACAAGCATATCTCTGGATTATTACACCATAAAGGCTCCATACATTAAACAGGAAACATCACCAAAGGAGACCAGAGGACGCAAACTTCGGATTCAAAATACCAGGACCAACTGGCGAGTGAGGAAAAACTTTCTCCTTGATAAATCAAATGAAAGGCAAACACCTGGAATAGGATTCCACCCAAAATAGTCAAAGCTCCATCACTAAATGCATTGAAAAACAGACTTTGACTGATTCAGAGAATGACCCATATATATATACATTGGATTATGTCCTTTGCGCATGCGCTGTATGCACACATTGCTTAGTTCTGCGAGTTTTAATTCTGTTTGATAATATAGACGGACATTATAAGGCTTGTTTGCAGCGGCTTCGTTTAAAAAAATTACCGCCTGAAAGCTTCTACCTACCTGGCGTCTTAATCTCGTTGGGGATGATGCAACGCACGAAATGGGGAGAGGTGGTGTGCAAGTTGTGCATGAGCTTGTGCAGCTGCTCCTGTTTAGGGGAGAAAACCACAAAAATAGCCAAGTTAGATGATAGTTGTTCGCTGCAACTGACCATTTTAGTTCATTAATTGAATCTGAATAGATTTAACAACAACGAAGCTATGGGTCTGCCTGGTTGGTGGATTGTTAGAGTTTTACGAGTGTTCCTGGCAACATCTAAGGTCATATCAGGATGGGTGCCGACTTGTGACAGTGCGCACTCATGGCCCCTTTATAGTGGCTGCCCCACTGGGAAAACTAACAGCTGGCACATTGACCCGATATTGCACTCAGTCACATTATTCTAACACTAACCAGTCCTTGCCCCGTCCTATTGATGCCGAGCGCCAGGCTAGGATGCGACAAGTATCAATTTTGTAAGTCAATGGTTTCACTCGACCGAGACCGAACTCCCGATCTCCCACACGCGAGGCCCGCGCTCTATCGATTCGGCCACCGCGCCCTGTGGTCTGCCTGGTGGTGTAACTGCAATGGGCCACTCGCTAGCCACTAATACCCTAGTCACACTCCCGTCTTGCGACCACTTTGCGACCTAAAACAAGGGGTCATCGCAAAGAGGTCGCAAAATGGTCACAAGTGCTCACAAAGTGGTCTTCAGTGGTCACTGACCTCCTTTCGACCATTTTACATACTCTATATACCATTTTGGTCACAAAGAGGTTGCAGCTACTGCACTAATAATTTCCTTGCAACCAAAATGGTCGCCCAGAGGTCGGCGCCCATTGCTTTAGTTGCAAGGAGGTGGGTTCCTTGGTCCAATGTGGTCGCACAAAGTAGTTGTAAAGTGGTCACAAGCTGTTGCAAGCCATAGTGTGACTGGGGCCTAATCACGCAAGGCAGCGTGCATGCGCAAGTTGATTGTCAGTTACAGTGGTGATCACAAGGCAGTTGTGGAATTCACCACTTCTATTTGACCTACTACAAGTGCAACACTGACTGCGTTTATCATTTGAAGAGTCCAGTCACAAAAAACCTATAAACGCGAATGCAAAAATGTACATAAACAGTGGAGGTGAACCTTTAAAAAGTTAATTTTTTTACATTCCTACTTTTTTGTTCATTGCTTCATAATCATTTTCATCATAAGAAAAGTGGAATTAGTGAGAATTACATTTATTTTCAGGTAGGAATCTTTTATTTAAACTACATTTTTGGTTCGACGCTTACCGGGATTGGCGCCTCAACTCTTCATTTACAAATGGGATTTGTGTCACACTGTGACCTAGAAAAAAGCCTTATTCCTAAAAGCCTTGGGTCCTGAACCCCATATCGGGCAATAATCATAACAGCAATAATAATAATAATAATTATGGGGATGATAATGATGACAATAGCTAATAATTACACATTTTTCTCTTACTATATATATCTTGTCAGCATTGCAATTTAAAATAACAAAGCCCACCCCAAAAAAGTGAAGCTGGAGGTATGGGTTTTGCAAGTAGTTGCGGTAGAGGTTGAAAGCAGTTAGCGGAATAATCCGGATGAAGAATGCCGAGAGGGAAAGTTACTGCAAACCTTGTGGGTAGCAGAGATTGTAGCGAAGGCAGCACCCTTCTTCTTCTTCTTGCCACCGCCGCCCTTGGGCTCCTCTGTGGGATGTAAAAGATAGATTGCGCAGATTAAGTTTTCATACACATCAACTCCCAGAGAATCTGACTAAAAATCACATTTCAAACAGTTAAAATAAAGGACAACATTGCATGGCAAAAGAGCATACAACTGTGGGAAATGACAAGTGATATATGATAAATAAAACGGTAAAGAACATTTCAAGTTAAAAAAAGAAAATGAATTTTTTGCAAAAACCCGTTTCCTTGAAGATGCATAGTCCGAGGAAAGTATCAAATTGTCAAAACCAAGACAATTATCTAGATTCTATTCTACATATATCTAACTTGGATATTGATACATTTAGTAAGCATTTGTTGCCACATAGAAGTACATATTAAGTCAATTTAATCGAACCTGTTACTGCTAAAGCTTATGGTGTCAGAGTTTTGGCGTGCTTGTCAAAACTAATTTCATATGTTTGCACTTCAAATATCTCCAACGGTAGCCATTTAAAATCAAAATTACTTCAAAGTAAAGTAACATCAATTAAAACAACCAATCTAATGTATTTATCTCAGAAAATGGCGTAAACTCGAAACCATCAGACTATGCAACTTTAAAGAAAAGTTATAATGAGTTGCGGAGGGAATCAGAACTACTCCACCACACCCAAATTTCCAAACCTATCATCTCTAATCAGCTGTGTGTGAGGATATCTCACCAAAATGTGACGCACTGTCAGTATACAGCGCCAGAGCCCACCCTGAGGCAGACTGCTCCATCCAAAATAAAACTGTACTGATGATTGTCATGTCCTTTATGGCTGTCAGTGTGGGGGATCCCTCAGTCGGACAGTCCCAACCCAAGCAGCCCCCCCCCCCCCTCAACACGCCGCCACACTAGAGGTTAATGTTGGTACCTGGGCCGCGTTCAGAATATGCCTCCGAGTCAACTCCGAGATGGCTCAGTGATGTCTTTTTGGCTTATTTGCATTCATGGTACGCCTCAGAGATGTCTCACTTTTCAGGTAGGAAGCAAAAAGCGTCTCGAAAATGTGCCGCCGGATTCAATGGTTTCTGCCAATCAGAGTTGTTCTTTTTAATTGCAAATGTCTGCCCCCTATGGAGGCCACCATTATCGAGGCACGAGACAGCTCAAGTTATTCAGACTAGCATGACATCAGGAATTTCTCCGAGGCGCCTCCAAGGTGTGCCTTGAATGCGGCCCTGGTATCGGTTACTGGTGGTAATGAGCCAGGGACAACTCAGGCAAGGAGCCACATAGACAGGTGGGCCTGGATAGGGTGATGACATCAGGGACCCTAGGTGGTATAATGATCAGCGCACTGGCCCAGAATGCAAGGAACGTGGGTTCGATTCCCGCTCTTGGCGCAATATTTCCCAATTTTCATCACAACTCCCACCCCCAATGACAATATCAACCTCCCACCGCATCAAAGGACTAGGCTAGCCTAATTTATTCCTGGTTGCTTAGTGCTGAGTCGGCAGCAACTAGCATATTCATGACGAGGGCTAGTCTAGCTAGGCTAGGTCTTTTGTTTTAGTGATGAATTTATTTACCCTGCTCATAACAGATAAATGTGTTAACACTTGTTTTGACCGCTGGCCAGCACTAATCCAATTTGATTGAAATCTTCTGAATTTTGTCTTTAGTAATAATTTAGGTTTTCTTGCTTCTTGTTAGCTTTACCTACCCTTAGCAACAGGGAACAGTATTTGCATGACGGCGTCCTTGGACTCGGAGAGGACTCCGACGACGGTTTCGTTGACGGGATCCTTGTTCTTGTCCAGCCACCCGTCGATGTTGTAGCTAACGGTACCGGCGTAGTGGTACAGCTCGAAGTGAGCCTCGTACTTAGCGTTCTTGCTGGGCTTGGGCTTGCCGAAGTTCTTGGACTTGCCCAAGTGGTTCTCGTAAAGCTTGCCCTTGAAGGATTCGTTGGTGGCCTTGGGGAACATGCACTCCTCCTCGAGGATGGACAGGATGCCCATGGGCTGGAAGAAGGAGGTGTGAACAGTGAGAGCGGGTTGTCATATTGCAGAGAAAGTCAAAGTAAAGTTTGTTTTATTTAACGACGCTTCTATAGAGCGCATTGATTTTATCATCAGCTATTGGACGTCAAACCTTTGGTCATTCTGACATATTTCTTTGAAGGAAACCTGCTGTCGCCATATAGGCTACTCTTTCAGATATGCAGCAAGGGGTCTTTTATAAAGTTTGTTTTATTTAACAATGCCTCTAGAGCACACTGATTTTTATCATCAGCTATTGGACATCAAACATATGGTCATTCTGACATATTTCTTTGGAGGAAACCTGCTGCTGCCACATAGGCTACTCTTTCCGATAAGCAGCAAGGGGTCTTTTATATGCACTTTCCCACAGACAGGACTGAACATACCACAGCCTTTGATGAACCAGTTGTGGACCACTGGTTGGAATGGAAAATAGCCCAAACTGCAAATGGATCGATAGGATGACCAACACCTTCTCAGGTGGACCCTCTACCGCCTAAGCTACTTCCCGCTCCGTAGTATTACAGGCGTATCCATCCATGACCAAATGACTGCATTGAAGTCCGCACTGATTCCCTTCTTTGTTTGTTGTTTTTCACCTTAGCCACATCTAAGGTAATATCAGAAGGGATACCGACCTGTGATAGTGTGCAATCATAGCGACTTCATAATGCTGCCCCACTGGGAAATGTGAGGCCACTGGCACCATGACCCATTATCCCACTCAGTCACATTATCCTGATACTGAGCTAACCTGTCCTTGTCCTATCCTACTAACAGAGTAATGACGAGTGCCAGGCTAGGAAGCGAAAAGTATCATTTCTAAAAGTCATTGGTTTGACTCGACTGAACCGGGAACCAAACTCTCGACCTTCGGCACGCGAGGCTTCGCCACCACCCCCTGTTTGCTGGGTGTAGATTTGCTTCAGACCATTATTTTCTGCTGGTGGGAGGTTATTTATATCGGGATGCTGATGAGAGAATCTATGATAACAAAAGAACATGTAAAGAGAAAAATCAATGCTATTGCCTGGATCGATATTTCCGGTAGTGATTCCGTCAGTTTCACACTCGAATTTGATTGTGTATTTCTCATCTAGTCTTTAATAATGAAGCCAGACTATTTGTTATGGGTACATTAGTGGATTAAGCGGGAGAAATTTCAATCGCGGATGATTGCTCTTCCTCATTCCATTGCTCCTTGCCATATCCTAGTAATGCCTAAATAGCAAACTATCAATTATGTGCATGATTTATAAGCATCCATCAAGTACCCCTCCCCCCCAAAACAACCCATTTCAATTAAATGTGCTATAAAGGTGAGGCGTCCCCTGGTGGTGAAAAGATTCATTAACCCTGGGATGCCTGTCATAACAGCTAAATTGACAAGGCAACTACCAAATTGAGACTATTGCTGTTCAGCGATAAAAACAAGCCGCAATGTGACTTATTCATTATGGACAGGGTCAGTGCATGGATGGCTCCCTGTGGGACTATGCAGAAAGGCATCCTTATTCAAATATACCATGGAAGCAGTGGCAAAGTACCCTTTTCTACGGAACAAAAAAAGAGCACTCCATCCGGATACTGCTTAGGCTATGACAGCTGCGTGAGTGTGTGTCTATGTTGATCAGGTGAACACCTACCTTCTCGATAAGTTCAATACAGGCGGCCAAGTCCATACCGAAGTCGATGAACTCCCAGATAATGCCTTCCTTCTTGTACTCCTCCTGCTCGAGCACGAACATGTGGTGGTTGAAGAACTGCTGGAGGCGCTCGTTGGTGTAGTTGATGCACAGCTGCTCGAAGGTGTTGAACTATGGAGATGTGGGAGAGAAGTAGAGAGCAGCTCAGATCAAGGCAGGTCCATGCTTTGTATTAAAATAAAACCATGCAACATTTTGGCATTGACGTACCGGACATACATGATTTGTTTGTTTGTTGTTGTTTTACGTCCTAGCAACATCTACGGTCATATCAGGACGGGGACATACACGATCACGCACCAACTGTTGTTGTTTGTTGTTGTTTTACGTCCTAGCAACATCTAGTCATATCAGGCATTGTACCGACTTGTGACAGTGCACACTCATGGCGACTTTATAGTGCTGCCCCTACTTGCAGACCAGGCCGCTGGCACCATGAATCAATATCCCACTCAGTCACATTATCTTGACACTGAGTTATAACCAGTCCATCACATGCACCTAATACTACTCACCAAATAAGGGCGGTACTACGGCGAGTCGCTCACTGTATAGAAGTAGTGCTATAGCGAACTGCTTACCACAAGTTAAAGTAAATCTTGTTTTATTTAATGAAGCCTCTAGAGCACATTGATTTTTTTGTCATCGGCTATTGGACATGGTCATTCGGACATATTTTATTGGAGGAAACCGGCTTCCACAACATTGGCTACTCTTTCTAATAAGCAGCGAGGCGTCTTTTACAGGCACTTTCCCAGGACAGGACAGCACATACCACAGCCTTTGATGAACCAGTTGTGGACCACTGGTTGGAACGGAAAATAGCCCAAACTGCAATTGGGTCCACTGAGCAGGATCGATAGGATGACCGACACCATCACAGATGGACACGCGACCGCCTAAGCTACGCCCCGCTCCCCACTTACCACATGTTATCAGTGAGGTGCTCACTATACTACTAATAATAATATTACCACTTGTACTAAGGAATGATGGTGAAGCAAAAATACTCACCTCAAAGATCTCAAATCCGGCAATATCGAGTACACCGATGAACATTTGCCTCTTGACCTTAGTGTCGAGCGTCCCGTTGACCTTCTTGACAACCCACTCAAACATCCGGTTGTAGAGAGACTTGGCCAGGGCACCAGTTCCAAAGGTCACCTGCTGCAGGTTCTGACCCTTCACGACGAATTCGCCACCGACCTTGACCTTGGGCTTCAGCATAGCAGTAAGCAGATCCTTGGCGTTTACACCCAGGAGGAAAGCGACCTTCTCAGCCTCTGCAGGTGGGTGGGTGGGTGGGAAAAGAACGCACAGTTGTGATTGTCAGGTTTCAACAAGTTGGTTGGTTGTTGGGACTTTTATGCCCTTGCAACATATAATGTCATATCAGGACGGGTACTGACTTGTGACAGTGTACACTCATGGCAACTTTATAGTGCTGTGACACTGGGAAACCAGTCCACCGGCACCATGACCCAATATCCCACTCACTCACATTATCCTGACACTGAGCTAACCAGTCCTATTAATGCCGAGCGCGAGGCTAGGAAGCGACAAGTATCAATTTGGTAAGTCATTGGTTTGACTCGACCGGGAACCAAACTCCCAATCAACCAGACGCGAAGCCTGGACTATACCGATTCGGCCACAGGGCTGGTCGAGGTTTTAACAATGCAGGGGAAAATATGCGGTGAGGGGGGGGCGGTCTTCAAGACCGAGCTAATCCCACACTTTAGGCGAATTAAACATTGTTCTTCAAACAAATTTTAATTTGGGGTGGAGAAGTTTGTTTGTTGTTGGTTTATGTCCTAGCGACATCTAAGGTCATATCAGGACGGAGGGTAGAGAAGTGGAGAAATTGTGAAATTAAATCCTTAGATGGGTCAGCGTATGTACGATAATATTAAAGTTGCATAATCCGATGGCTTTGAGCTTCTGTCATTTTCTTATATAAATATATTAGGTTGATGGTTATAATCTACCTTACATTAATTTAAAGCAATTTTCACATAGTATCAGGATAATATGACTGTGTAGGATACCAGGTCATGGTGCCAGTGGCCTGGGCTCCCAGAGGGGCAGCAGTATAAGGTCATCATGAGTGCACACTGTCACAAATCGGTACCCATCCTGATATGACCTTAGATGTTGCTAGGATGTAAACCAATAACATATATATATATAAAGGTTTATTTGCTTTGTTTGTTATTCTTTTACGTCCTTGCTACATCTACTGGCATATCAAGACGGGTAACTTATATATAGGTAGCATATCTATATATAATCTAGCCTGTATAATAAGAGTGGTATGCAGGTATTGCAGGTATAGCAATACCTCAGGGAGTTTGACGCCCCTGCCCTGCAGAGTTGTAAACCACTGCCTTGTGGTACAGGTTCTTGACAGAACCAAAGGGTAAGGGAGCAAACCCTAAACAGAAAACCATGTCACTGTGGCAGCATTAAGGGCGGTTGATGTATGGAACTCCCAACATCTCCCGACCAGCCACTGCAGGGCCAAATAGTTTTGCGCCTGTCTTGACATGTTCTTTCCGGTGTGAAACCTCTATTTGCTCCCCGAGAGAGTGCCGCTGGTAACTTGCAAAAGCCAGCAGCATTTCAACACTTTTGCAGGCAGCTTTCATGAAATGAAACCTGAAGCTGGGAGACATTAAGACCGACTCATGGACGCAACTCTCACAGCAGAGAGCTAAATGGAGAGCGGCAGTCAAGTAATGAAAGCAGTCTTTGTTGCATCGCGACCGACAGCATGATGATGATGATGATGATAATAAGAGTAATGAGCAGGAGGCATGACAGGCAGTCAATTTTGTGAGTTTGAGAAAAATTACAAGTGTAGGAGATTTGTTAGGGTTTTACTTCCTGGCAACATCTAAGGTGGGAAGCATGGAAAATCGACAGCGGAATGTGCGTGGGGAAGTGACCCAATAGGCCGTAACCGATTAACCAACTCGGATCATCCCAACCACTTTCTTTGCGGATGCACAGGCTCTACAACCTCGAGTTGCATAAACGAGTTGCATAAACGAATTTTGTCCACATCGGGTGGAAAAATTGTTGGCTTATTCCAAAACACTTTTTTTTAAATAACCAATATAACTACAGCAAAATAGGATTTTATGATTGCATAATTTAGATATATGTCCATTTTAATCTAGATGGTGTTTTACATTCAAAACAAGGTCTTAAAAACAAACAACAAAACTAGCTTTGCAGTACAGTGTACATAATCTGACTCCAGCCACACACAGGTACCAGCCAAATGCTCCTGACACGTGGGGCATTGGGGTTCGGATCATTTTGTACACGGCCCGTGTACTTTTAGGTTCACCTTGCAGTGTTCTATTTGAAATTCTGACGACTCGGATGATCAGCGCCCGGTCAGTTTCAGCTCTCTGCCGTGGCTTCTGTGCATGCGCGGATTTTCGCATGTTGCGGCGAGCACTGCTATTTGTTTTGTTTACACTCGGCGATTCGACGCCGATCTAGCTGCTACGTTAATATCGCTTGGAATTTAAGGTTAATTAAATTAAATTTAATTATTTGAGTATGTAATTCTGTTAAATATGATCGCATTCAATAGATTTCGGCCTAATCGGTCCCTAAACTGCTGATAGTTACAGCTGAGCTTGTAGCCGGCGAGGCCATGGGTGTTTTGACGCTCTTAAAATCCGCGCATGCGCAGAAGCCATGGCAGGGCGCTGAAACTGACCGGGCGCTGAAACCGCCACACCGGACCGTCATAATCGAACACGGCCCTAATAGATAACTATGCTGACGTCACGGGAAAACATCTATATATAGTGAGGACATCTTACCGGCGTTTCCGTCGGCCTCGGCCTGCTCCTCCCTGGGGCGCTGTTTCCACTTCTGCTCTCCGAGATGGAGGATGGAAGCTGTCCCTTTGTATATCGACCATTTTTCGTCGCTTGAGAATCCAAGGACGGCGAAAGCCTCCTGCAGGTTGTGACAAAACCAAATTCAGAACAACACACGATGACGCTTCCGTTCCAGCTTTCAAGTCACCGTGGCCAGGTCAGGGCCGCGTTCAGGGTCCGTCTCGGAGGCGCCTCGGAGGCGCCCGTGACGTCAGGCTAGTCTGAACAACAACAGCCAGTTGGTCGCCTCGAAAATGGCCGCCCCCATAGGAGGCGGCCATTTGCATCGAAATGCTGCGCTCTGATTGGATGAAACCACTGCATGCGGCCGGCCATTTTCGAGGCGCTGTTTGTCTCCAACCTGAAAAGGGAGGCGTCGCCGAGACGTCGCCGAGACGGACCCTGAACGCAAATAGGCCAAAAACCATCGCGGAGACGTCGCCGAGGCGCCTCCGAGACGGACCCTGAACGCGGCCCAGGTGACGTCTTCACCACGTGACTCGTGGCAGTTGGATCGGGGGGAGGTGTGTGTGTGTGTGTGTGTGTGTGTGTGTGTGTGTGTGTGTGTGTGTGTGTGTGTGTGTGTGTGTGTGTGTGTGTGTGTGTGTGTGGCTGGAGTGCCTGGAGTGCCGGTTGCTTAGCGACTCGGCTGGGAATTATAATTTCAATACGTGTTATTGTTTTTGTTTTGCTCTCCGAGAATACAGAGTTAATTATGATACATATACTGATATAGTCGGATTTCTTAATTAGTTTTTTTTTTTAATTTAGCTTTTTTTTTTTTTTTTAATTTGCTCGAATTGAGGCGATTACTTGGATGGTAGTAGTAAGATATGTTCCGATCACTGATAACATTTATGTGGTGTGTTTTACTTTTGCTGTTATCATGTAGTAATTATTTTACTTATACATTTTATTTTAATAATTAAAACACAAATTATTATTATAGAATTATGAAAGTTGTTATTTCTGAGCTTGTACAAATTAGCAAAACACACATGATTTCTAAGCTTGTACTTTAAGAAAATTATTATAGATCATTGACCGCGTTGTAGGCAGATATGAAACACGAAAAGGTACGTTAAATCTTAGAGCGACAATCATCAGTGGAATGCTGAGCATGGTTGAAGAAACAAGACAGGCATTGCTTGATTAGGGTCGAGGGAATATAATTTGCACGTGAGTAACTACACAACTGGAAGGAAAAGGTAGGAAGACAAGGTGAATGGATCACGCCGACATGCCGCAGAGCTCTTCCCCATCCGCCGGGAACCGTCCAGGACAGCCCCGGGGTCAAGGTCGGTCAGTGTTGCCATGGTTGATGAGGACGCTGACGCTGCGGACATGGCGGGAAACAGGACGACCGCCGTTCGCTGTGCTTTCTGGGAAGGCGAGGTAGAAACAAAGGCGCTGTATGAAGAAGTGGGGGCGGGGGTGAACGAAAGAATTAATACCAAAGAAATAAAGAGGATGGAAAACTTTGGAACGGTTATTGTACATAGCTTTAAACTGGTGGATCTAGTGAGTGAAGAGACGGTGAAACTGTTGAAAATGAAACGGTAAACTCGGGGATCATGGCGACATTGGAAACGGGGCGTGGTTGGTGTTGGTAGTCTGAGGACAGTGAAGGAATTCACAAAAGGGCTTTTTTCCCCCCTTCCCCCCCCCCCTCCCTTCTTTCCTGGAGAGGATATTCTATGGGGATATGGTGATTTGGTGGAGGCATCACAGGTGACCAAGGTGAATTCTGGAGGTTGAGTTCTGGATAACAGATGCGAATATTAATTAAGGAGACACTAAACAAATGATAGCGAGGTAAGATTGGGAAGTCTTGGTTGGTGGGTGGTATTTCTGTTAGCTGGTGTTATTGGTTTGTACGTTGTTTGTTGTGGATTATTTTTTGTGGGTCTTGTATACAAAGCGTCGGCCTTCCAGCGATCCGTGGTTACAGTTATTTACTCAGTTCTTTGATGATAAATGTGAGTAGTGGGACTGTGTACGATAATGAAAGGAAAGTTTGTTTTATTTAACGACGCCTCTAGAGCATTTTGGTTTTTATCTTCGGCTATTGGACGTCAAGTGTAGAGCGAGTTAAAACGCTTCATATAAAACCACTTGCCTAGATCGATTTACATTTGCCGTGTAAACGCGACACTGTGGCGTTTTAGGGCTGAATCGATTCATATAAATTCATAGATGTAAACCACCTTGCCAGGTAGTATAGATGAAGCGATACAGCTGGTTCCCGGGCGGCGATAGTGTAAAATAGCGGTGCTTACCAGCTACAGGCTCACTGCTAAGGCTGCTGGTTCCCGGGCAGCGATAGTGTCAAATAGCGGTGCTTGCCGGCTACAGGCAAATTCGTAGTGTAAACATGCCACTACATCGCTTCATATAAATCGCTTTGTCTAAATCGGTTTAGAATTGCCCGTGTAAACACGGCTTATGAGGGCAGGGTTATGTTTTGCGTTATATGCGTGCATCTATTAAAGATACATATTCTGGTAATTGTTTGCGCCACATACTCTAGACTAGTGATAATGTAGCAGAAATAATGTTGGTAGTAAGTTATTCAATGTCGGTGCATGCGTCATGATCTAATGTAATGCGTGGGTGAGTGTAAGGTTCTGATTGACAGCTGAACTGTGTAGAGTTTAGTGTGTAGTGGCGGAAGTCTGTGGTGTTAGAGATACAAGGTCGAACTTGATTAAAGGCCAAATTGGGGATCTTCTAGGATGAATGCTGCTTTCTCCATGATTGCTTATCACAAAGAAAGACCTACGTCCATGAGAGCACACTCCTCCTTGTCGTCAATGGAATCGACAGTCAGACAGCCTTGGTTGATGTAGAAATACAGTCCAGTGTCGGTGGAGCAGAGCATTTTTTCTGTAATCAACAGTGAGAATAGATGTTTAAAGCTCGATCCTAGATCAGAGAAGGAGCTGGCGCCTTGCTGCCATTCCCGCCACAAGTTTCATCCGGCGTCAAGTTAAAAAATAAACTTCTATCAGATAACTGACCTCCCGTAAGACACGGGTAGTTTTTTGTGTTTAAAAAAAAAATCACCCTAACTGACTGCATCTTACAGCAAATAGTGATGACGTACCCAAGTGTCGTCAGCACAGGACTTTTAGATGATCAAATAAGTCGCATTGTAGTATAGAAATTGTGAATAAAAAAATGTTTCTCTCTTAAAATGTCTCTTGTAGTATAATTTATTTCTCCGAACACTGGGACATTTGTAACTGTGAATATGGCCTATGCTGCCGACATGGCGTAAAGAAACCACCAATCAATCAATCAATCAACTCAGGGACATTTAAGCAGTCATATCCCACACTAGTCATGTGTTGTACACTAAAAGTATTTTACTTTCCGCGCATGCCAGCACTCACACACTTCAATGATTTCTTGGTTTCAAAAAACAGTGTTATCTACATAACGCCTCAGTCACACTAAGGCTTGAGACCACTTGTGACCACTTGTGACCACTTGTGACCACTTTTCGACCACTTGGGACCAAAGAACCCACAGTCACCGGCGACCTCCTGCTGACCATAGCAATGGTCGCCAACCTTAAGGCGACCATTTTGGTTGCAAGGCGGTTGCAGCTCCTTGTAACCATTTAAGTCTCAAAAGGTCAGCCACCACTGAGGACCACTTTGTGACCACATTGCGACCAACTGCGACCTCTTTGTGACAAACCCTTCGTTGTGGTCGCAAAGTGGTCGCAAGCAGTTGCAATCAATAGTGTGACTGGGGTGTAAGGTATTCGCTGCCCTGTACGGGGTTAGTTCTGTGAAGCCCAACTACTCAAAGCTTCAGCGACTTCGCTTGTCGCCGGGTACCAGCGTAGATACCTCGTGGACACCACCACCACCCACCCGTTTGCCCTGGTCGCCGGGTACCAGCGTAGATCCCTCGGGGAATCCATAATAATAAGCATATTCAGCGCTGAAAGGAGAGGGATAACCAGCCACGTTTGAACCTGTCTGAGCCTGTTTGAACTGGCCGGAAATGGACTTTCCTCTTCTCGTTTTCACAAGAACTCAGTGTCAGCCAATCAGAGCTGTTCTTTTTTATTACAAATGGCGGCCCCCATAAGGGGGCCGCCACAAGAAAATTGTGATAGAAGAAATACTATTTTGGTCGCTGTACAGGTGGCGCCCCACTCGCGCGTCCACACAGGGGTTGGTGCGCGACTCCCAAATGCACAATATTCTTATAAACGGTAATAAATGAATAATAATAACCTTGTACATGCTTCGTTATTTTATATTATTATAATACATTATAATTCACATAAGTCTCGTTAATGATGCCCTGATTCTGGCAGGAAACCAAATGAATGGGTGTCATATGGACAGGTAATTAATCGCGCGAACATTCACGAGATACCGCAATGACCTTGACATTGACAGTTGTCATGTGCACTGACATTAACCATGTCCTGAGGATGCGCACTGAACACCTCCCACGATTGATGCATGGCACTAACATGTTGAAAGTGCACCTTGTCAACCCTATCTGGTGATGCGGATTCCGAGGGACACCAGTTTGCCAGGGACACTTCCATTCAAATGCATTGTTAACGGCCGTGAGCACATCTTCATACAGAAGAAGTCAAATATCTCCCAAATTACACCATCTAGAAACAAATCGCTTGGTACACATATAGAAAACATCTTTACCATAAAGACTATATTAAATTTATAAGGTTAGAGTTCTTGAATTCTATTAATTTTGAATAAAACTAACATTTTGCACTGCGCGTACCGTAAAACCCAAGGCATTGTCAATGGTCATGAGCAATTTTCATACAGATAATACAGAAGAAGTCAAATAGCTCTCAAATTACACCATCTAGAAACAAATCGTTTGGTACACATATAGAAAACATCTTTACCAAAAACATTATATTAAATTTATAAGGTTAGTGACGATGCTGTTCGATTTTGATGCATGTGCAGAAGCCATGTGTCCCTCGCAAACTGGTGTCCCTGGGAAACCGCAACACTGCCTCTCTCATGGGAAGCCGTAATGTCCCCTAATAATCTTGATGTAGGCTATAGAGGTCCTAATAGCTAGCTGATCACCTTTTGAGGAGACCCTCCACATAAAAAGGTCCGTATGATTTTAACGCAGTAGACATTGTACGATCAGGCAGATATTTGAATTATTTTAAACAACGTAAACATGCAGGATTCCGAAACAGCTTAAACTAGTTGGGTGTCAGATAGATAAAGGATTAACCCTGTACTCGCAGTACACGGGTGAATACCAACCCTATATAAAAGCTGTCGAAAAAGCGGGCAAATGAAATGAGAGGATAAATCCACAATCTAAAAAGCAATACTTATTCTTTATATATATGTCTTAATATTTCCCAGCTACCTTTGAGTTGAAAAATATAATAAAACATATAGTTTAATAGAATTTAAAGCTGAAATCGATGGCGTTCTATGGCCGCCATCTTGTCTTTTTGCATTCTCTCCCATTTCACCAACTCTGTGCCGATATAAGTACCCATTTGATACTGAGGCAGGCATTCTACTTCCTGTTCCATACTAAAGCTATTTTCGCCCGTATTTATACTACATTGTTGTTCACCCGTGTACTGCAAGTACAGGGTGAATCTGTTATCTAGGTGTCAGATAGCAATGACCACAGCCTACTGACGCTACAGTAGCGCTGTCAACAAAACATTGGCAAACAGGTTGCAAGCCACCGGAAGTCGTTGGGAGTGGGAGTAAAAGGAGGGAATGTCAGAGACTTGGCTTGGCTGGCATCTCCAGCTGCAGGTCAATCCAGATCTGCCCGACGTGGAATTAACAACAAAAAAGAGGATGGTGGACTGACAAACAGACCGATACTGGTACTAATGACAATAAAGGGCGAGTAGCGACACAGAGAAGGGTTAGTGACCAACATGTGGCGCCGAGTAGGATTTGTTTCTAGTTTCTTTATCTAAAGCCGTGTTCACACGGGGAATGTAAATCGATTCGTAGAAAGCGACTTGCCTAGTTCGCCTCACATTTCCCGTGTGAACGGACGTCTGAGGCGGATTAGGGCTGATTCGATTCACGTGATCTGGATAATGTAAACCACCTAAGCGAGGTAGTTTACGTGAGGCGATTTCTCTGATTCGATGTATTTTGCACGTGTGGACGCACTGAGGCGGATTAAGCACCTCACACGCATGCGCAGTCGACCTTAGTTTGTTGACTTTCCGGTCCATCAAAAGCGCATATTATATAATTTAATTAATGAAACCGCTATCTACAGGTAGGATATTTTTTTCATCATTTATTTTTAGGGTTTCACTGCCCAGCAGAAGTTTTGATCGTTCCAAACCAATAAGATTCATTAAATACATATCTAGGTCGAACCCACACTCTCTCGGCCGACGTCGACGAACCCAAACTGGCGCTGGTTAGTCTGGACTTGCTCATGCGCAGATTTCGATTTCCGGCCCAAGCATTGCTCGTGTGAACGGGCGGCTAATTCGCCTCACCTGATTCGATTTGCCTGATTCGCCTCACATTTTGCCCGTGTGAACACGGCTTTACTTGCCTGCGAAATCGGGGAATTGGTTGGAGAGGAGGAAGTACCAGACGTGGTAGTTGCGCTCAATGCCGGGCTGCTGGTAGGTGACGCGAGACTTCTCAAGCAGATCTGCAAAGTGAACAGATGAACCAATTCAGTATATCCTCATTTTTTAAATAATATATATTTTTGCTTAATAAATTTATCATTCTTTCTTTTTTTTCCCCTTTCTCACTCACTTTCTTCTTTTCTTCTTCTTTCTTTTCCTTTCTTTCTTTCTTTCTCTATCTCTTCCTTTCATCATTTATTTCTCTCGTTCTTTCTTTTTCTTTATTTCTTATTCTTTATTTCTTTATTCTTTCCTTTCTTTCCTCTTTCTCTTTTTCTTTGTTTCTCTGTTTCTGTTGTTCTGTTGTTCTGTCTTTCTTTCTTATCATTTCCCCCTTTCCTTCCTTCTTTCTTTCACCTTTTCAGATGCTAATAAAAACAGAAACTATCAATATTGTTTTACACTTTTTAAGCCACTATTACTTTATAATTAATAATTATGAAATAAATAAATATCCAGGTGAATTATTTACAAATTATAATAATTTATAAAGATTGAAAATCTTAATAGAAATGCAGAACCCTAACCTAATACATGTAATATAATATATTCGTTGAATATGTTTTCTATATGTTTACCAAGCGGTTTGTCTCTAGGTTGTGTGGTTTTAGAGATATTTCACTTTTTCTGTATGAAGATTGCTCCCAGCCATTGATAATGCATTGAGTTTGCCGGTACGCGTAGTGCCAAACATTTATTTTATTCAAAATTAATAGAAATACAGAACCCTAACCTTATAAATTTAATATAATCTATTCGTTGAACATGTTTTCTATATGTGTACCAAGTGGTTTGTCTCCAGGTGGTGTGGTTTTAGAGATATTTCACTTTTTCTGTAGGAATATAATTCAAGATTGCTCACGGCCATTGATTATGCATTGAGTTTGCCGGTACGCGTAGTGCAAAACGTTTATTTTATTCAAAATTAATAGAAATGAAGAACCATAGCCTTATGAATTTAATATAATCTATTCGTTGAATATGTTTTCGATATGTGTACTAAGCCGTTTGTCTCTAGGTTGTGTGGTTTTAGAGATATTTCACTTGTTATCCATGAAGATTGCTCATAGCCATTGAGTTTGCAGTGTGACAGTGTGTCATCCTGCAGCCAAAAGGCGCGCGCAGAGACCTAGATACCGGTGCTGACGTCACTTCAAATAGGTCTATATCAGTCGATGTGTTGTTAATTATATTTGATTGATCACTTTGAAAGCTGTCGGAGGTATAACTTACAAGTCTCAATATCAGCTCCGGCGATCTTTCCAGTGGTACCAAAGTGGATACGGATGAATTTTCCCTGGAGGTGGAGATGACAGTGATAAGATTAGTACTGACCGTCTGACAGCCTCGTTCTGGTTTAGAATCACTATATAATGTGTAATATAATTTATAATATATATTATTGAATATGTAATAAATAATACGTGATGTATAACGCAATATATGAGTATAAATGCAAGAGGGACATTTACTGTATATATAAATATATATAATATATATATATAGTGTTGTATATAAAATAGAGCCCGTACACATACTAAAATATGGAATTCAAGGCTATTTCAAGGCTATTTAAAAAAATAGATTTCAAGACTATTTTCATTTAGATTTCAGGAAAAGAAAAAGAATGGCGAATGGCGATTTTGGACTAATTTAGATCAGTGGGGACAGTTTAACGGAATTCAAGGCTTTTCAAGACTAATTACCCAAAATAGGTTAAATTCAAGGCTTTTCAAGGCGTTGAAATGGGGCAAATGAAGTTCTTTTCAAGACTTTCCAGACACCATATGGACGTGGCACTTATCACTACCACAGTACCAGACTTAGTATTAGTCGCCATATCAAATCAAGCGCTGCGGGGTCTTCCACTTAATTATGCATGACATATGTACTGTGTAAGTAATTATACTAGTATGATATGTGTATACTTACGAAGCGAGAGGAGTTGTTGTTACGGACGGTCTTAGCGTTGCCGTAAGCCTCAAGCACCGGGTTGGTTTGCACAATCTGGTCTTCTAGGGAAGGCTCCTGGAGGTTTGGTGGTTTAGAAGTGTCGAGTTGGACAAGAAGATCGAGCAGAGGTGGAAATAAAGATGTGAAGAACACATTGATTAGGCCAGTTCCTCCATCACACACTCAGCCCACTCGCGAGTGGGCTCTTCTTAAGGTGCTATTAGGTGGTGTGTGTACTTTGGTGTGGATTCGTGAACAAAGGATAGTCGGTAATGGTACTTGGATATTGGTGTATGGTGGAATCGGGTAGATGCACTTAGACGAATGGAGTGTGCTTTGGTTGGTTCGAAGGGTGTTTCATTAATTCATTAAATACTTATTATAGTACGGTGGTGGGTACCTTTAAAGAGCACCGTTAAAGGTGGACAGGTATATTTTGAGGAGAGAGGCACTCACGAACATAAATAAATAGTTGTCTAGAGCGAAATGTTTATCACGAGGGTGCTGTGAGTCGGCAGAAAGTTAGTGCAGTCATTGAACAAATGGGATGCATATGTGACTATCTAGCTTGTATTAAGGACTTCACTTTCCATAAGCCTGACGTCGCCCCACTCATCATCCCCATCATCATCATCATCATTATCTATCCCTTAGCTACAAGGGTGATTGGGGCACCACAGATGACCTTGCAACCAGTCTTCTCCATTTTTCCCTGTTCTACGCTGCCCTCTGTGACTTGTCAAACTCCAGGCCTGTCCATTCCCTGATGTTGTCGTCCCATCTCTTCCTTTGTCCACCGACTGGCGAATGAGGACAAACTTTCTCCTTGATAGCGTGGCAAACACATGGAATAGGATTCCACCCAAAATAGTAAAAGTTCCATCACTAAATGCATTGAAAAACAGACTTGATACATTTTGGAGTCAGTATCGGTATAGTCATTCCTCTCCGCATGACCACTATAATTATGACAGATCATATATAGACAGGCCGAATCCATTAACAAGCTATTATGCCTAAGTATATAAACAGGAGAGGAAAAGTATAAGTATAAGTATAACTATAAGCATACTTATCAATGTTAATATAATCAGCATTATAAGCTGTACAAATTAGTCGTGCATGTGATGCACATGGTGGTGTCACACTCTCTCTTTCAGTGCAGCCTGGTTACCCGGGCATGGCAACGGTCACAATTTTCGGCCTGGATACGCCATGTTGACTAATCCTTTCCTATTTCTCAAAAAAAGTACTTCTATTTACAATTGATATACCATATTAATATATATGGCTTTGATTTTCATAAGTAACACATATACTGCGTTAAGACTACAATGCTGGAAATCCATTTGACAATGCCAGCATGCAATGGTTAGCGAAGGGGGTAGATACTTAATGGTCATGCTCACATTGGAGTAGGTACGAGGAGGAGAGGATACTGGGTGACATTTGGGTTCTAGAGCTACAAATAACAACATCACTACGCTGAACAGCTTGACAAACAATACATTAAAGCAATCTCTTTGAGCTATGCAATAGATCCAATTAGGAAATCAAGCTTTTAAATCGAAGCACATTCTCTCAGCTAGTGTATTATATTAGACACCGAAACGAAAGCTTTATAACCAGGCTTATGCGTATCCCCCCCCCCCCCCGCCCCCCGCCAAGCTGATGTATGGCTATATATGGAATGCCAGCAACCATATTGGATCAGGAGCAGCTTCTTTAAGGCAAATTTGTAGTAAACATGATATTGCCTTCTATGTCTTATCGATGCTCCATTATTAGTACCTTTTTTTTAAATGTCTCGCATCGTAGCGAGTCATGTGGCCACAGCTTTCTTATCGACGCTGCATTATTAGTACCTTTTTTTAATGTCTCGCACCATAGCGAGTCATGCGGCCACAGCTTTCTTATCGACGCTGCATTATTAGTACCTTTTTTTAATGTCTCGCATCATAGCGAGTCATGTGGCCACAGCTTTCTTATCGACGCTGCATTATTAGTACCTTTTTTTAATGTCTCGCACCATAGCGAGTCATGCGGCTACAGCTTTCTTATCGACGCTGCATTATTAGTACCTTTTTTTAATGTCTCGCACCATAGCGAGTCATGCGGCCACAGCTTTCTTATCTATGCTGCTTTTTCAGTAGCTTTTTAATTAATGTCTCGCATCATAGCGAGCCATGCGGCCACAGCTTTCTTACCGACACTGCGTT
Source organism: Branchipolynoe longqiensis (assembly GCA_030323885.1). Lineage (NCBI taxonomy): Eukaryota > Metazoa > Annelida > Polychaeta > Phyllodocida > Polynoidae > Branchipolynoe > Branchipolynoe longqiensis. Next base: position 106,877,418 of record CM059188.1, on the reverse strand, counting down.
TTCAGTACTTTTTTTAATTTCTCACATCGTAGGGAGTCATGCAGTGTCCCTCTCTGCCAATCGTAACATTAAAGCAACTGGTTGCAAAAGCAATGTTACATTACTTATACCATTAGACTTACAAGTAGTTTATCCCTCAGATGTGACAGTAAGGGATGGAGGTTCCTTTGGAAGGGAAATGGAGCAGGGAAATGAGGTGGATAAATAATTAACTACAGCTCAACAGTAACAGCTTTCCTTGCCAAATGTATCAATTGTTATAGCGCATATTGTATTATAATTTAACTGGAATTTAGAAGACCTTAGATACCTACAGTAAGGTTAGGCGAGGCAGTCTGGCTAATTAGCTTATTATACAGTGTGCTAATATAAGAACATTGAGTGTGATAAGTCTCATAGTTGTTCTACTTTAAGCGCCAGTTTGTGCGGTATCAATGCCTCTCATTGGTCATTCCTACAGAATGTAAAGAGAATGTAAAGTAAAGAGAGTAAAAAGTGTAAAGAGAATAAAGAGAGTAAAGAGTGTAAAGAGAGTAAAGTATGTAAAGAGAATAAAGAGTGTAAAGAGAGTAACGAGTGTAAAGAGAGTAAAGAGCAAGAGAGTAACGAGTGTAAAGAGAGTAAAGAAAGTAAATATAGTAAAGAGTGTATAGAGAGTAAAGAGAGTAAGCAGAGGCGCACACCAAACTCTTCCAAATAGCCATTTAACAAATATTCAACTTTTAAGAAAGATATAGGTTGTAGTATTAAATAATGCTAAATGCTACCATATGGGCCATATTTTCTATATTTATTATTTGTAATGCAAACATATATATTTATTTAGATATACAAATGATTTGTCATTACGATTATGCTAATTATATTTACTGATGTCCCAACTCATGGCTGATTGACTTAGGCGCAATTCACCTTGTCTGTTACCACATGAATCAATCCACGGCCCTAGTAGAAACAGCTTGAATAGCTCCTAACAATTAACATGCACGGCAATGCAATAAATCAATTCTTAACATTTAAAATCAATTACAGAACAGCCTAAGCAATCAAACATCCCAGAGCCCATAGTAAATGAATAAATAAATAAATGTTCTCCCAATTATATAATCCCAATCTGAATAATGCCATGCCTTTTAATTTGATTACATTTTGTATGAGCACTCCTATTCTCGGAAAATCCTCATTGGATAGGTGCCCAGGGACTGCCTCTTGGTCCTTTGACCTTGTGCGCTGGGTACCTCCGGAACGCAGATTTACCCGGTGACCAGCACCAAAAGGCTGTGATCCTAGCCAAAAAGCCGAGAAGCGAATAATGCCATATTGTTTGAAACATTGTGAGCATCAATTCTTTCTAATGCACTACATTGATGATATGTGCTAGACCAATCAAATTTGACATTGTAAGTTTTGCAGGTTTGCAACAGCTGGGCCCACTTTAGAAGGAAGGGTATCATTGAAGAAGGCTGAAAGTACGTGGAAGTTGTGTGAAGTATGATGCCTAGTACAGACCTCCCGTATAGGATTCGCGCACTAAAACTCACGACTCGACCCGACCCGCTTAAAACTGAAAACGGGCCGATTCGTTTTTCGAATCGCGAATCGCAATCGTAAACGGCCGCTTTTAGCACTAAAAACTGAGTTTTATGCGCGAATCGCAATCGCTAGGTGTGCGCGGGGAGCGCACACCAAGCGATTTTTGTGGGCGAAACGGGCAGTTTTCGATCGTATACGGGAGGTGTGCGCACACAAACGGTAGGTGTGTACCAGGCATAAGGCTACAGGTTATCCTTACGTTGCTATCTCCCTCTCCTGGTTTGCGTGTTGCACAAGCGACCTTCGCCAGGTACCCAATAACTTTCTTCGTGTTCTCAGTCTTTCCAGCTCCAGACTCGCCACTGTGTTGTACAAAGCAAACCGTGTTGTGATACATCTATTGAGGCATGAACGGCACATAATGGGCTACACATTTAAACAGATCTAACTAAGTGGCAGAAATCAACAGTTACACGATGCTTGCAACTTCTATCGATCACTTTGTGACCACTTTGTGACCACTTTAGACCAAAGAACCCACTGTCACTGCTGATCTCCTTGCGACCAAAGCAATGGTTGCCAACCTCTTTGTGACCATTTTGGTCACAAGGAGGTTTTAAGGCAGCAGCTGCAATCTCGTTGCGTCCATTTTTAGTCGGAAGGAGGTCGCTTACCACTGACGACCATTTTGAGAGCACTTGCAACAATTTTGCGAGCACTTGCAGCCTATTTGCGACCAACCATTTTGTGTGTGGTCATAATCTGATCGCAAGCGGTCGTAAGCAGTAGTATGACTGGGGTATAAATTGGTAGACTTGGGAGATTTTGATGAGAAATTGGCTTGTAGCGTGAATCTTCCCTCAGATCAGTGCCTATAAACCTTGGCCGTCCCTTGTTAAGAAGGTACACCACACGATCTCACAGAAGACGTTGGATTGCCACCAAAGAAAAGCAAAATACGCAGTATATTGCTTTTAATTATTTCATAGCAAGGTATTTAAAAGGAAAAATACTAATTATTTTCAAATGAATGCATTTACTGATCACATATTTATCATCGTCCTGATATGACCTTAGATGTTGCCAGGTCGTAAATTGCTTCAGGACAGTAAGAAGCAGCATAGTCCGATGAAAGCATAACGTATTCAAAATGAAAGCACTCACCTATATTTGATTCTACATATTTAACTTAGATACTGATGCACTTATTAGACATCTGTTGCCACATAGAAGTCAGTTTACTAGAACCTGTTACTGCAGAAGCTTATGGTGTCAGAGTTTTGGCCTGCTTGCAAGAAATAATTGGTCATGGTTGCACTTTAAATATCTCAAAAGCTAGCCATTTAAAACAAAAGGTACTTCAAACAAAAGTAAGGTAGATTATAATGATCGACATCATAATATATATCTCAGAAAATGACAAAAACTAAAAACTATCGGACTATGCAACTTTAAGTACTCTGAAAAACCCTCCTACAAGGCTTCAATCCCCTTGAGCTATTTTGGTTGAAACTAAAGTTGTAGCCATTGACCTTGTTGACTAGGCTGCTGAACGCGTAGTTATAGAATACATAACTAGTTAAAGTAGTACTTACGTAATCAGCATGGACTGGTTCTCTCGGTCTGGAATTCATTGGAAAGGTCAAGGTTAGATCTGTGGACTTCTGGGATACATTCCAATGTGGAGGACGGGGGATAGACGCTGCGGAGGATATTGGTGGAGGGAAGATGGGTTTCTTTTTTCTTTTTGTGTGTGTGTATTAATTTTATTGTGTACAGTCTGCTAACTAACTTTAGAGAAGCTACCGTGAAGAGGTTCAAAATGGCGATTTGGGATATTTTTTCTTTTTAGGTTGGGTAGAGATATAAACAGTTGGCCCCAAGTAAACGGAATAACGATAAAACTGGAGTGGTTGAGAAGAGTATATATTCGCTGACGGGAATATATTAATTGGCCACTTAAAGTTAAAAATTGACCAACCGAGTGGGTCTGAAAGCGATAATGACCAGGGACAGCTGGCATACAAGTGTCAAAGCCTATGACTAGTGGCTCCGGTGCGTGGCCGAATCAGGAACTACATGCAGCATGCAGTAAAGCCTAGATAAATGGTATATAACAATAGAGCAAACTGAAGAGAGTTACGGTCCTTGTTTATATTCTCATAATAGATATAGATTTGGTACAAAACAGGCCACCTGAGCTACTCACCCCGCAGCATGTTGCAGTAGGCGTTGTCAGCCACGGAGAACAAGTGTGGCGGCATCTCGTTCTTCCTCTTGCCCTTGTACTTCTCGACAACGCTCGGGTCATAGATGTTGAGGCGGCGGTAAGGGTTGACCGTAACGCAGAACAGGCCGGAGTAGGTCTATGTGGCGAAGGGAAGAGGACAGGTGTCAACTTTGCAGTGTGTTAGTGTTACTCGAGTTCGGACTTACTTTGGTATTTCATTTCTGGTGATGGGGACTGGATGGCTAGGTACTAGTGAAACATTTTTTCATGGCGTGACACCGTAGAAGTTGCATAGTCTGATGGTTTTGAGTTTCCGTCATTTTCTGAGATATATATATGTTGATCGTTATTTATAATCTACCTTACTTTCGTTTGAAGTAACTTTTATTTTAAATGGCTAACTTCTAAGATATTTGAAGTGAAAACATACCAAACTAATTTGGGCAAGCACGCCAAAACTCGGATACCATAGGCTGCTGCAATAACAGGTTCTATTGAATTGACTCAGTATTCCCTTTTGTGTGGCAACAAATGCTTAATAAGTGCATCAGTATCTAAGTTAGATATGTAGAATCAAATCTAGATAATTGCCTTGGTTTTGAAAATTTGATGCTTCATCAGACTATGCGGCTTTAATCCTGCAGTTCGCGCTTATATGTGGGGCGTAGCCCGTGCAACGAGGCTGGCAGACCCATAGAACTCAGGTCAGTGAATCCTACCCCTTATACCATTGGTCAATTAACGTCATTTTATTTATTTTTTCTTGAAGATGTATACTGCCTATCATGGCATCATTCATTATATTATGTTCATACTCCCGTAACGAATGTACAATCCATAATACATATATAGATCTTCTACAATTCTCCCACATCTCTATATATATGCATAATACTTTACACGTCACATATATAGCTTGTATATCACAGATGTATTGGTGTAAGTTATATATATATAGGTGTCATATAATGTAATATATAAATATAAATAAGCAATTATTACATACTATTATCACTGCTATTATACAGGTCCACTCTAGTTCTTTCTAATTCTTATTTCTACCGCATGGCGTCGCCTGCATCTGGTAAGTGCAGACTTGCACAGATGCACTAATAAATTCACTGGTGGCGTGGGTAGGTAGGTATTAATGTACACAAGTAGGCTAATTATTACATACGTAATGTATAAAAATAGCTAACTGATCGGAGAGAATAATAGCTGTATGCAAATATCTATGTGTATTAATACTTGCCGGTGTGAGCAAGTGCAATTTGTATAAAAGGAATTATTATAGTGGAGTGTAAATAATTCTGAAATAGCATATATGGGTTAATCTGAATCCTCATATCCGGGTAGGCCTAGGGGATCTTGCAATTCATGTTTTTATGTTTTAGGAATTTATTTTCTTTGGATCATTTCAATTAACGCCATCAAAGCCTTCACAGTCCATTCAAGGATGTTAAAATACTATAAAGTCCAGGTGTACATTTTTTTTTTTTTTTAAACTCAGAAAGGGTAAAGAAGGAGTGAGAGCGATGTAGAAAGGGAAGAGAGAATAAACGTGTAACTTCTCCGCAAAGCAATTTGCATTGTCTGGGCTTAAGGTGAAGTTTCCAACTAAGCTTGCCAGCCTCTAAGGCTGGGCTTGCCGCATTCATTGGGCTAAATATATACTTCGATGGACGTTTGTTTCCATGGCAACGGCCCACACCGGCTCGCTCATTGCAGTCCGGCGTTCCGGGCTGGGTCAGACTGGCGCAGTGGTTGCGGGGAGGCCCAGTTTGGCGCATGCGCGGAGTTCGGGTTTCACCCAGTCACCACCCGGCTGCTAGCCAACTGCAGGCACGCCTTATAAGCCCCTACACCGGATGTGAGTAGCCGTCCTGCCGTCACCCCGAGCTGCTCTACATACAACTCACAAGCGAGCAGCCAGGGCAGAGGCAGCAGCAGCTAGGTCATGCCTACACTCTGTACTGCCAACTAATGAATACCCTCACCCGCCACCAAACCAATCCTACCTTCACTTCACTTCTTCCTCCCGGCCCTCTTAAGCCCCGTTCATACAGCACAACTTTAGGCCGAACTAGATGAGGCGAACTAGATGAGGCGAACTAGGCGTGAAAGTGTGTCGTATCCACACATTGCTTGGGGCGGTTTCAGCCGGAAATCGATATCTGCGCATGAGCAAGTCCATACTAACCAGTGCCACTTTCGGTTAGTCGACGTCGCCAGGAGAGAGTGTGGGTTCGACCTAGATATGTATAGACTGAGTCGTATTGATTTGGAATGGTCAAAACTTCTGCTGGGCAGTGAAAACCTATAAATAAATGATGAAAAAAATATCTGTGCACAGCTAGCGGTTTCATAGACCAAATTATATAATATGCACTTTTGATCGACCGGAAAATCAACAAACTCAGGTCTCGACTGCGCATGCGTGTGACGTGCTTAAGCCGCCTCAAAGTAAACCGATATCGTCCACACAAGCAAGATGGGCCGACTTAAGCTAGTTCGCTTCATATATACTACCTCACGAGATGGTTTAACTGACGCGAATTAGTTGGATCGACTCAGCCCTAATCCGCCTCAGCGTCGCGTCCACATGGCCAATGTGAACCGAACTAGACAAGACGAATTAGTTGAGGCGACTTAAGGTGCGTGTATGAACGGGGCTTTAGAAGTTAGAGGACTGGGCTTAGGCTCCTAGGTGACCTTTTCCTCTCCATCCCCCATCATACCAGGCTTCCCGCCTGCCTGCCCGCCCACCCACCAACTTTTGCTCCCTCCCTCATTTGTCCAAACATGACCCACTGGAAGCCAACTCCCTGCCGCATGGGACCGCATTTGGCGGTGGCTATACAGTGCTCCAACTCTGCAGACAAACATATAAACTAACAAAAACTAAATACTTCAGATGTTGCTAGGATTTAGATTCAACCATGTCTCAGAATCAGAGAAAAAAAGAAATAAAATGAAATTGTTAACGATTGCTAAATAAGTAGAACTAGAAGAACTAGATGGTTGGTTGGTTGTTGGAATTTTACGTCCTAGAAACATCTAAGGTAATATCTGGATGGGTACTGACTTGTGATAACGATGTGCACTCATGGTGACTTTATAGTGCTACCCCACTGGGAAATCAGGCCGTCAGCACCATGACCCGATATCCAACCCAGTCACATTATCCTGACACTGAGCTAACCACTCCTTGCCCTATCCTAATAATGCCTACCACCATGCTAGGAAGTGACAAGTATCAATTGTATAAGTCATTGGTTTGACTTGACCGGGAACCAAACTCCAGATCTCCCGAACGTGAGCCTCCGCGCTCTATCGATTTGGCCACCTCACCCGGTAGAAGAACTAGATAGGTACTCACGTAGATGAGGCCGTTCTCGTAACGCCTGCCCAAGTTGTTGAGGACGGAGGCCTCGTTCAGGTAGGTCAAGTTGGCCATGTCCTCGTACATCTCAAACTTGGGTGGGTTCATCTGCTGGAGGTCATCCTTCTTCAGGGTCCGCTTCTGCAAAGGTAAAACAAATTCAAGCTTGTTTTATTTAACGATGCCTCTAGAGCACATTGATTTTCATATCCTCAGCTATTGGACATCAAACATATGGTCATTCTGATATATTTCTTTGGAGGAAATCTGCTGCCGCCATATAGGCTACTCTTGCTGATAAGCAAGCAGCAAGGGATCTTTTATATGCACTTTTCCACAGACAGGACAGCACATACCACAGCCTTTGATGAACCAGTTGTGGACCACTGGTTGGAAAGTAAAATAGCCCAAACTGCAAATAGGACCACTGAGAAGGTTCGATCGGATGACCGACACCTACACAGGTGGACACTCTGCCGCCTGAGCTAAGTTCCACTCCCTGCAAAGGTCAGCAAAGCATGTGTGTTTATATACAGTAACCTCTCTAACCGACCACCTCCACAGATCGACCACTCAGCTATATCGATTGCTTTATTTGGGTCCCAAATGATCGCAAATGATCGCCCATACAATACCATTGTAACAATATAAAAAAACTCCCTAAACTGATCAGCTCCCTAAATGGACCATTTAATGTCGGTCCCATAGTCGGTCAATTTAGAGAGGTTTTACTGTACACGCACCATGTTCCAGTCCAATCACACACGGCTACAACTGCTGGGAGATAGGCGCTATTGGTGCTGATGAGCATGTGCAGCTATCAATTATTACTTATTGGTCAGGGGTCATCGTATTAAAGGTATGTATATAACCTACATACATATATATGATATTTTACATATCTGTATTATGCATATAATATTATGATGCTATCATCTCATATAATGTTATATACCACATATATATATATATATATATATATATATATATATATATATAGATATATATATTGATCATGTCTAATGGTGAAAGTATAAATCTTCAATTACAAAAATATATTGACATACTTTATATTCCCGTAATGCACACATTAAATCTATTACGCCCCTACAAATATAATAATGCAACTAAGCGATTATCTGTTTTTAGATCATAGTATTTGGAATACATGGACTCGAGTCATTCATTATATTATGTTCATACTCCCGTAACGAATTATATTTAATGTAATATGTATTTGTGAATATAATTACATAATAACCGTTGTATTTATTATCATTACTGGCTGACAAATTCTAGAACCATAAAATAATTGAAATCTTACTATCTTACAAAAATGTAGGTCACCCAAGAAAGCTGCCCCCTCTCTCCCGCCCCTCCAAACAAAAGGAACACATCAAAAGGTAACAGTGACAACAAACCAATTTAAAAAACTCGACTACCTTTTAATTTCGCCTCATTCACTGCTGTACATTGAAATTGCCTAGAAAGCTAGACATTATTTTTACTATAACGAAAGCTAAGCATTTTTATTTACCGTAATGAAAGCTAGACATTTCTTTTTTACTATAACGAAAGCTAAACATTTTTAGCCATTCTTTTTACCCTAAAGAAAGCTGAACATTTTTTTAAACTATAACTAAAGTTAAATATTTTTGTTTACTGTAACGGAAGCTAGACATTTGTTTTTACCGTAACGAAAGATAAACATTTGTTTTTACCGTAACGAAAGCTAGGCATTTTTTTTTTTACCATAACAAGCTGACATTAGATTTAGAGGCTCAATAAGGCCTAGAAAAGCCAGAAGAGGATCTGTAAGTTAATCTATCTGTAAGTATTTATATAAGCAAGTCTCAGAAGGATATGTTTAACCACTGTATGGCCCCCAATAGCCGATGTTTACTTTTTGTGCTGGGAGCGGGGGTGGGGTGGGTGGGTGGGGGGGGGGTCGTTAAAGAATCACACAAATAAACAGAAACCAAGTCTCAGACAATATAAGACAACATAAATGTCATATATGTGAACGAATGTAACATAACATACCTCGGCGCTGAAAAGAAATGCCTTTATTCGCTGAATAAAATGCTTCCACTATGTACAGATCAAATGCGATCACTCCAACGGCTGCAGTGCCCCGGCGTTGACAAAATATGTATTCAGATGAATAAAATATTTACAAAAAAAAAGAAAAATTTACCAAAACACAAAAAAACAAACTTACCTCATTGGAGTCTTCAAGCACAACGGTGACGTCATCACCGGTCGTGCTCTCAATGAGAGCGCGAAGATAACCCTTGGCTTTATCCGGGATCCAGGTGTTCTTCTTGCCATCGAAAGGCTTGGCCTCAGCCAGTAACTTCTTCTTGTCAACAGCGAGGTATTTGAAATCGGGGTCGTTGATCAACGCATTCATCTTGGCAGTTTTGCGTGGCTGACCGAAATGAAGGTGTTAGGTCGGCACGAAGCCGACAGGGTTATATTTTCCAAGACAATCACCCGGTGCAGAATCTGGCCCTAGATCGCCGCCTGGTGAGGAGATAAGGCGGACAGGTAATGAATGGCAGCTTCAGGCATAAACACAATGGAAGAGTTCAGGGGCAAAATCATATATATATATATATATGTATATATATATATATATGTATATATATATATATATCTATATATATATATATATAAATTTATCCTGTCACAAGTCAGTACCCGTCCTGATATGAATTAGATGTTGCTAGAATGTAAAACAACAAACAAACAAAATATAGGCATGTATACATGTGTATATACATATAATAGTTTGTTTGAGTTTTGCATTCTGACAACATCTAGCCTCATATTAGGTTGGGAACCAACTTGTGACAGGGGACACTCATGGCAACTTTATAGCGTTGTCCCACTGTGACACCAGGCTGCTGGCACCATAACCTGATATCCCACTCAATCACATTATCAGTCATAGCCCTGTCTTTGTAATGTTGAACGCCAGGCTAGGTAGCGACAATTATCAACCCCCAGATGTTGCTCGGACGTAAAACCCCAATAGACCAAAGCTAACCTTTGGCTGCCGAACATAATAATGTCATGGGAGTAGATAGGTGTGTGCCATGAAAGGCCGAGGGTGCAGTGAGGGAGTGAGCGTGGAGTGAGCATGGAGTGAGCGCGTCATTGGGGGAGGGAGGGAGGAGTGAGCTTATACCCCTGTCACACTACGATGTAACGAGCGAACGTGAGCCTAACGTGGTCATTTTTCGTCATTACATTGACGTACATCAGGTTACGTTATGATGATGTCAGAATGACGTTAGACTGACGTCGAGCTACGTCACATTACGTTGTGTTACGTCGAGTTACGTCGAGGTTTTGGACATGTTCAAAACTTTCGACGTACCTTGAACTTAAGGGTTTACGTTCACCGTACGTTCTGTACACGTTCGGTGAATGTCAATGACGTTAAACAGACATTATTAAAATGTTTCTCACTACGTTGCACTACGTTGACCCACATTAAAGCCAGTGGAAACGTGCAGTCCACATATTGAAACTGTTGGGATAACGGCCGCCTAACGTACGTCCAATGTACGTTTACCATTTTGCCACCGTTTAATGATGTAACTAACATAAGGTAGCGTAAAGCAACATAGTTCTGGCGATGGAATAACGTACATAACGTTCCCTGAGCGTAATTATGTTGTCCTCTCTCATTGAATGACGCTATCACTACGCTTTGCCGACGTTGCTCTCTCGTCCACTATGCTGCATTCACGTTCAACTTGGGCCCAAATTTGCATACTACGCCGAGAAGTTCGACGTTTTTCACGTTCTTCTCCCTACATTGAGGTCGTTACGTCATAGTGTGACAGGGCCTTAAGAAAGTGGCGCGGTTGGAGCTGCTGGTAATGGTATGGCCCATTTCTAGAGGCCTGCATCTATATATATATACTCACCAGCAGGGACTGCAAGGCCCCGGCTATGTATACTCCGATATCGACCAAGGGTGGGTGAGAGGGGAAGGGGGAGGGGGAGGTGGGGGGGTAGTGACGGTTAGTGTGGGGGGGGGGGAGGGGAAGGGGGTGAAAGGATGGTTGGTTGTTGGATTTTTATGTCCTGGCAACATCTAAGGTCATATCAGGATGGGTACCGACTTGTAACAGTGCACACTCATGGCGAAGTTATAGTGCTGCCCCAATGGGAAATCAGGCCGCCCGCACCATGACCCGATATCCCACTCAATCACATTATCCTGACACTGAGCTAACCAGTCCTTGTCCTATCCTATTACTGTCGAGCGCCAGGCTAGGAAGCGACAAGTATCAATTTTATAAATCGTTGATTTGAGTCGACCGGGAACCAAACTCCCGATCTCCCGCACATGAGGCTAGCGCTCTACCGATTCGGCCACCGCGCCCGGTGGGGTGAATGGAAAGTTTACCAAAGCTGGTGCAGGCTGCACAGGAGTAGAGTCCTCTGTAGGGAGGGGAGTTGTTAATAAGTTCATGCTTGGCAAGAGGCGAGGAGTCAGGTTTTCAGGAAGAGCGGGTCACATGACCTACTGCCACTGGTATGGAGCAACTCGGAAGGCGCTTGTCAACATTTATAGAACTAGCGTTGAGCTGCTCCCAACCAGCGAGCAGCCCAGGCAACGGGCAAGGATATATATAATAATATATATATATGTATATATATATATATAGTAACACCTCCCTAACCGACCACCTCCACAGATCGACCGCTCCCCTATATCGATCGCTTTATTTGAGTCCCAAATGATCACCCATACAATACCATTGTAACGATTCAAAAACTCCCTAAACCGACCACCTCCCTAAATGGACCATTAAAAGTCGGTACCATGGTCGGTCGATTTAGAGAGGTTTTAATTTTTAATGCATATATATATATATGTATATATATATATATGTACCAAATATACAGTGATAGAAATAAGCAAAGTCTTATCCAACGGACACGTCTGGTATGATGTTTACTTGTCCGTCTGAATTTTCACTTGTCCACAGTATTTATCTGATATGCATTATATATCTTGGCTAACAATTTATACTTCTTATATATATATGCAGTGCTAGAAATAAGCAAAAAAAATGCCTATTATCCACTGGACAAATCTGATGTAATTTTCACTTGTGCGTCTGAATTTTCACTCGACCTGGACAAGCTCTTAGTTATTTCGAACGCTGATATATAAATATATATATATATATATACACATATATATATATACATATATATATATTGCAGGAATATTACCTGTTGCCATAATATACACTACATATCCTGTTATAAATTCTATAAACGAGTCAGTCACACATTGCAGCAGGGTGGGTTGTCCACCATGTGGCGCTCCAGGTACAGCGAACCCTGGCTGAGCGCGTTCCAAAATAGCACGCCACCTAACGAAGATCAGCGGCTATCAACACTTCGCAAACTTTGTTTGTTTGTTTGTTGTTTTACGTCCTAGCAACATCTAAGGTCATATCAGGACGGGTACCGACTTGTGACAGTGCACACTCATGGCGACTTTATAGTGCTTCCCCACTGGAACACCAGGCCGCCAGAACCATGACCTGATATCCCACTCAGTCACATTATCCTGACACTGAGCCAACCAGTCCTTGCCCTATCCTAATAATGCCGAGCGCCAGGCTAGGAAGCAACAAGTATCAATTTATAAGACATTGGTTTGACTCGACAGGGGTTCGAACCCACGACCCCACGATCCACCAACACGGTAGACGGACGCTCTAACTCATTCGGCCATGCCGTCTGGTCCCTTGGCAAACTTGCTCAGGTATCAATCAGCTCCTTGTCCTTTCTGGATACCGGGTATTCTCAGCGAGACAGACACCCGGCAGTATCTCCGGTCAGTCATTACTGCTTACTACTAATACAGTAATAGTAGTAGTAGTAGCTGTAACCTACCGTGTTGCCATGGGGACCGGCGGCAGAGGCGGCGCGGGGAGATTGAGAAGGGGGAGAGAGGTGCATGCGCATTGGTGTATGTGTGTGGAGATTTGAGGAAGAGGGTTGATGATACAAGTAATCTTCTACTTACGATCTCCAAAGCCGTTCTGTGGCGGGACCTGCTCGTGCTGCTTCTTATATACCTGCCGAGAGGCCGGCTCTACACAAATAACCACCGCCAACCCCATCAAGGTCCGGCCGGCCTGCCTCACCCGCCCCCACCCGCCCCACCAGTGTGTTGGGGGGTACGGGTTGGGTAGGAGGGAGGTGGTCGGAGGGGCGGGGCGGGGGGGGGGGGGAGGGGGCAGCGTGCTCGCGTTCTAGAAGCTTCTCGACATCTCGAGTGCTAAACTTATCAGGAAGAGGAGGGAAAATACCCTTGAAGTTAGTTAGACCCGACCCTGGGTTACCCGCTGCCCCCTCCACCCCACCCCACCCCAACACACACACATACATACACTCTCTCTCTCAGTCTCACTCTCTCCCTCTCTCCCAGTCCTATTGACAGTGCAGACGTTCACTTCCCTTTGGTTCCAGTGTGTGACAAATGGAAATACAGAGATGATCATCACGTGACAGGTTTCTTTCGATGATATTAAGCAGTTTGTTATTTGCTCAGGGTGAAGTCGAGATCGTTTGAAAATGGAACGAACTCAAATAGGGCCACAGTGTTTTTTTTTCTTTTCAAAACATCAGCTTTCAAATCGTATCATTCAATCTTGGCCAGTAGAAACATATCACCTGCCCCCTTGTGGTGCAGTTCAGTTGGGGTTCCCAGTTTTTATTTTGCACAGATATTTTTTGTACGTTTTTAGGTCAGGGATTTGTCTTTCTTTCACCGTTTGCGCATTCCATGCCTTGGCAGCCATTTCCAGTGTGCTCCTTTCATGGGCTTTGATCTGGCTTCTGGTCTGCCTTACTAGTGGTGCCTTGCTTGCTCTGGTGTCCCTTAGTGGTTGGGTTAGACACTTAATGTCTTGGCTATATCCATATGCTAATGTTTTTAGGTGGATTATCCTTCTGTTTTCTAGTAGCTTTACTTTAGTTCTTTTGTGTAGGTCATGAGTGGGGTGTAGTTTGTCTACTTTCAGGCAGATTTTCAGGGCCCTATTTTGTAGTATCTGCAATTTCTTAAGTAGCTCTTTTTTAGCACCCATGTAGATTACATCCCCATAGTCAAAGTAGGGGAGTACCATGCCTTTGAATATTTTTATTGACATATCTGTTGTCATATAGTTTCTTAATTTAGCAAATAGCCATAGTTTGTGATTTACTTTTTGTATGATTTTTGTTGCACACATATTGTAGTTTAGCTGGCTATCTAGTTCTAGGCCTAGGTATTTGTAGTGATTTACACTTTCCAGTGTTTGGTTTCCTAGTGTGCATTGTAGGTTTCTTCCTGTGATTGATGTATGTGAAAAGAGTACAGTTTTAGATTTATTTGCATTGATGGTTATTTTATTGGACTCACACCAGCCATCCAGCTTTAGCAGGAGGTTGTTCAGTTTGCTTGCTACCTCCTCTACTGTGCTTCCTTCTGCATATACGACAGTGTCATCCGCATATAGCTGGAGACATTATGTCTCCAGCCATTTTTCTAGGTCGTTTATGTATAGTATAAATAGTAGTGGTCCCAGGTCATGGTGCTGGCGGTCTGGTCTCCCAGTGGGGAATCACTATAAAAGTCACCATGAGTGCGCACTGTCACAAGTCAGTACCCGTCGTGATATGACCTTATGCTAGGTACACACCTAGCGTATACGATCGTTTTTCCGCACCCACCTACCGTATACGATCTAAAACTGTCCAAAAGTCGTGAGGTGTGCACTCCCCTAGCACACCTACCGATTGCGATTCCCGATATTTAGGGCTAAAACGGTAGGTGTGCGCTAGCATTACGATTGCGATTCCCGATTCGAAAAATGAATCGGCCCGATTTCAGTTTTAAGCAGATCGGGAGTTTTAGTGCGCGAATCCTATACGGTATGTGTGTACCTAGCATAAGATGTTGCTAGGACGTAAACAACAACAAACAAACATCAATGGATGTGCTAATTGTATTGCGGAAAAGGTCCGCCTACGGAGTAGTGGCGGAGGGAAGGTGAGAAGGGATATTTATTTAGTACTAGTTTAATTTTCCGGTTTTAATGCGAAATTATGCATTGCAATATGTTATTTATTTACTTTTTAATCAATCAACGAAGCCAACTCTCGCTCATTTAGCACGCGTTTGTTTGGTGTCAAGTACGTGCTTTGTTTGCTGGTCTCCGGAGATGGTTAGCATTTGTCTGTTCCTGGCAGAACAGATCTACCTAAAGGTCAAAGGTCGGCTATGCCATTAGTCAGTCGTGTGTGTGCAATAACAAGCAGTGTTTGCCCCATGTGCGGTTTGAAGGTAGGCACGTCACTGAGGGTGAATATTCGATTTCTGATTGATTGATTGATTGGTGGTTGCTTTACGCCGTGTCGGCAGCATAGGCCATATTCATGGCGAGAAATGTTTGTTTTTTGTTCAAACCATCGCTTTTACATGTAAAGGCAGACAATAAATTATGTGCTAATAGACACTCATTAAATTAGAAAGCTCACAATCATATATTTGTGGTCAAGGGAAACAAATTCCCATAGAAAAAGAAAAGTTTTATTAATAATTGATAGAATCTATTTAGTAAACTATATGAGGTGGTACAGTCCAGTGGCCTCAAAAAGGCTAAAATGTTTTCCTGTTTTACCTTAGTTAAAAGGTCAACACAACTTAGTCAAATGGATTTCAGATACCCGAGGAACTCAAACCCCATATTATGGTGACATAGTACAGTAAAACCTCTCTAAGTCGACCAACCATGGGACCGACTTTAAATGATCCATTTAGGGAGGTGGTTGGTTTAGGGAGTTTTTTTAATTGTTACAATGGTATTGTATAGGGCAATTAATTGGGACCCAAATAAAGCGATCAATAAAAGGGAGTGCTCGATATATGGAGGTGGTCGGTTATAGAGGTTTTACTGTATTCTCAAATGGTGGGTTAAGGTCATTGTATGTGACCGTATGGTTTTTTGCTCGCTGCAAGCGGTTGCAGTTATTTAAAGTCAAACTTATCTCAACTTAGGAAAATTGCAAAGCTGCAGGCAGGTATCCCGCTGGAATCCCCCAATTTCTATTGTTAACAGAATAATATGTTTGTATAGAAATTGTGAATACAAAAATGTCTTAAAATGTCTTTAAAATATCTTATCTGTGGTTGTGTGATGACAAAAAACTAAATATAAGGCGCCATACGGTGACCTATGCCTTGTGGTGACCGTACGATTTGTGAATAGATAAACCGCAGACCGTAACGCCGTAGCATTTGCATAAACTGCAAGCCACACCGCAGACTGTAGCGCCGCAGCATTTGTGACCTATACTGTATATAGGGTGTTGGGGAATTGAATCAAGTATGCCAACTAGCACCACCACATACCTCTCAGCACTCTCTGATGTTTTCTAGTTGCCTAGTAGTAGTATAATAATTCCAATTTCCCCACTACACCCACTCCCTATCAATACCCCGCTGTACTCCTAAATCTTATCAAGGCGTAGTGGACTGGTGTATCCACCTTTGGAGTTGGAATACTAGTCAATCGGTGCCCATATGTTATATAATGGAACATGAAGCAAACAGTAATAGTCAGGTGGACTTGAAAATAAATCTAGGAAACATTAGGTGCATGCTTTACATTCAAAACAAATACATAGCTATCATTTATTATCATTCGTTTTGGGGAGTTTTCAGTCGCGTCGGCGCACTGAAGGCTGCAAATGTGCAGCACTGAATGGGCACCGCCAAAGGTGGTTCCATGCGGCAGGGCATCGGTCTCCAGTGGGTCATGTTCGGAGACATCAGGGAAGGAGTGAGGGGTGGGTGGACGGGCCGGCATGAGGGAGGTGGGTGGAGAGAGATCATTTATTATATCATTAATACACTTAGCTTGCCAACTCAAGATGGTATCCACAGAGTATTTAGATTGTTGTTGTTATTCAAACTTTTGCAAAGGGATGATCGCTCAGATCAACCCACGTGACATTTTTGTTGTTGTTTGGTGACAAGTTTTTTATTCTGCCCATAACGTGTAAGCTCCCGTGAGGGTGCTTGTTTTCAACGCTGGACAGCTGTGATACTGGATTGGTCTGGTCCCGCACTCAGGAGTCACTGAACAATAAGGGAACGACTGTCTGTATCCCTATGATCCGGGCCAGTAATTGATCATTCTGTATCCCCATGTTCCGGGCAGACACGGTTGCGTTTGTTTTGTTCGGTTGTAATGTCGAACGTATGGTTACTCTTGTTGACGTTCAGATCGGGACAGAAAATCTTCAAAAATATTCCGCTAAGCGAAGGCAATAGATAATGCCTGGGGAGATATAGGAAATGCCTTGGGCATGAAGAAGTCTTTTTCATTTTACTAAGATGATCTGCAATGCTGGCCATTATATCTCATACTAGGGAAGGGGAAGAAACCCAATTACTGCCGTACAAGCACAACTGAGCACCAATGGTCCATTTATTTATACTTTACTAGGTGTTTTTTTCTTCTTTTTTTTCTTGAAGATTTATACTGCCTATTATGGATAAGTCTGAATAGACTTCTTTTCGCCATGCGACAGTTTGTCGATAGAAAGCCCGAGCCTACACTTTTACCGACCCAAGGGATTTTTAACCTCCCACACCACATACACATGGTATGAGAGCAACTGGCCTTTGATGACGGTGTAAGTTAGACACAGTGGTGGAAATCCAACTTGGCAGAGATGGGGGCACAGAGAATCGAACCACATACCTTCAGATTAGGAGTCTGACCTAGAAAAAAGACAGACACTCTAACCACTCAGCCACAGAGAACATGCATGTTTCATAAACTACACTGAAGTTGTGAGAAGAAACCAGAAAGAAGAAATGTATTTATTAATGTTTATATAAATGATATATTCGGTTCATGATTTGTGATCATATATGATATATGTAGTTATTAATGTTAACAAGATAGATTGTGTAGCATATACATTAGATCTATGATTTATAATAAATATAGCAGTAAGATTATACTTGTAGTCTTCTGCACCGACTCCTCAAGCAGGGATCCGCATAGACAGATAGTTGGGTGGGTATGGTGCTGACATCAGGGAGCCTAGGTGGTGTAATGGTTAGCACACCGGCCCAAAATGCAAGAAATGTGGATCCGATTCCCGCTCTAGGATAATATTTCTCATTTTCATCACCCCTCGGGACATTGGTTGCCATGACTGTGATCCTGTACAAGCGACGCACTCTATGGTTGTTGAACCTACCCTGTATACATGTAAGTGCATTGCCTATATGCATGTAATTGTAAGCATTAAATTACGATTTAAAATATGTACAATTCCAAGGGGACGAGTGTAGTAGTCTGCACTGAACCTCTCAGGCAAGGAGCCGCATAGACAGGTAGGTGTGGGTAAGGTGGTGAATTCAGGGAACCTAGTTGGTGTAATGGTTAGCACAATGGCTCGGAATCCAAGAGATGTCAAACCAATTACTTAAAAATTGATACGTGTCGCTTCCTAGCCAGTCACTCAGCATTATTAGGATAGGGCAAGGACTGGTTGGCTCAGTGTCAGGATAATGTGATTGAGTGGGATATCAGGTAAAGGTGCTGGAATCCTGGTCTCCCAGTGGCGTAGTACTATAAAGTTGCCATGAGTGCTCACTGTCACAAGTTGGTACCCATTCTGATATGACCATATACTCTCAGGGCCACGTTATCATCATTTAAACCCACAATAGAAAGTAACAGACTCCTGTAATATACAATTAATATAACAGATAATTTAGATCTTCACAATCATGATAAGGCAACCACCACACACAAATAATCAGGTCAAAACTCATACCTATTTTATTCTCACCTGACTTCAAGGAAGTAACTATGTTTGAAATGTTATATTTAGCTCCTGGGTTCGAATCCTGGTGGAGTCAATCCAATGACTTAAAAGTTGGTACTTGCCGCTACCTACATTGGCATAGCGGCATTAATAGGATAAGGCAAGGAGCAGTGGAATGACGAAGACCAATTGTCTGTGATTGAAATTTCACCTGCTTAATCAACTAATTTACCCCCCCACCCCCAAAATACACTCACACAAAACTATGTATAACCTGTATCAGTGAATCTTATGGCCCTGTCACACTATGACATAATGACGTCAGCGTAGGGAGAACGTGAAGAACGTTGAACTTCTCGGCGTAGTATGCAAATTTGGGCACAAGTTGAACGTGGATGCAGCGTAGTGGACGAGAGCGTAACATCGGTAAAGCGTAGTGATACCATCATTCAACGAGAGAGGACAACGTCACTACGCTCACGGAATGTTATGAACGTTATTCCATTGCCAGAAGAACATTACGTGACATTAGCTACGTCATGAGACGTTGAACGTACGTTGAATGCACATTCTCCTGATGTTCTCCTGACGTTCTCCTGACATTCTCCTGATGTTCCCATTAAGCCTCGTAGGCATTTGCACTCGGTTTAATGTGGGTCAACGTAGTGGAACGTAGTGGAACGTAGTGGAACGTAGTTGAACGTAGTGAGCAGCATTGGAATAACGTCCATTTAACGTCATTGACGTTCACTGAACGTGAACAAAACGTACGGCGAATGTAAACCCTTATGTTCGAGCTACGTCGAAAGTTTTGAACATGTCCAAAACCTTGACGTAACTCGACGTAACACGATGTAATGTGACGTAGCTCAACGTCATTCTAACATCATTCTGATGTCATCATGACGTAACCCAACGTAATGACGAAAAATGACCATGTTAGGCTCACGTTGGCTCGTTACGTCGTAGTGTGACAGGGGTATTAGTAGAGCAACCTGTCAGCCAAAGTCAAAAGTTAACTAATATTACTCCAACAGGCCTGCAATCTTAGCTTTATGCTGCCAGTGAAATGGAAATGTGTCTTTTCCAAACTTATGCTTGTGCTTATTGATGATTTCATTTGACTACGCAGCTTTAACCAGATGTATGTAAAGCTTTCTAATTTTACCAGTTGTAGGATAGTGGGTGGATGGTGATGGTGGTCATTGGAGGAGGAGGATTGCAGATGTTGGTCAGCGAACACACTGTGCAAACTGGCCTACTAGCCAAGGCCAGTTCACATACTTATCTCACAGCGAGGATATAAGATGTGGTGGTTGGTTGATGGTGATTTACATCCTGGCAACATCTAAGGTCATATCAGGATGGATACCTACTTGTGACAGTGCACACTCATGGCAACTTGAAAGTGCTGCCCCAATGGGAGACCAGGTGGCCAGCACCATGACCTGATATCCCACTCAGTCACATTATCCTGACACTGACCCAAACAGTCCTTGCCCTCTCCTAATAATACCGAGTGCCTGGCTAGGAAGCGACAACTATCAACCTTTAAGTCATTGGTTTGACTTGACCAGGGTTTGAACTCATGGTTTCAAATCACATGATCTCCCAAAACGGGAGACGGGACGCTCAACTCATTCAGTCATCCCGTCTGGTCTAGATGTGGTGGTAATGTGGGTTGGAGGTGAGGGAGGGTTCTTTCCCTAGTGCTAGTACGTTGCCAGCAGAACGCACATAATGAAGTCAATGATACACTGGCCGTGTCTTTTTCTGTGCCCACATAATCTAAGTGTGCTACTGTAATTGGTTTGATTAAAAGTATATACTTTTTGATTTTTCCAAACAGGCGGGATAGCCAAATGAGTTGAGCGCCCGTCTAGCGTTTTGTAGATCGTGGGATTCAAAACCTGGTTGAGTCAAACCATTGACTTAAAAATTTATATGTTTCACTTCCTAGCCAGGCGATCGGTGTTACTAGGATAGGGCAAGGACTGGTTGGCTAAGAGTCAGGATAATGTGACTGAGTGGGATATCAGGTCATGCATGGTGCGGGGGAGCCTGGTCTCCCAATGGGGCAGCACTATAAAGTTGCCATAAGTGTACACTGTCACAAGTCGGTACCCGTCCTGATATGACCTTTGATGTTGCCAGGATGTAAAACTCCAACAAGCAACTTTCGATTTTTCTAATAGTAAACAATGGTTAAAAAAAAAATATTGTTCTTGATGTGGATGCATAGGAAAACAAATAACATGCGGGGAGTGTGTTGGGTATAATGTCTAGTACACGCCTACCGTATAGGATTCGCGCACTAAAACTGTGCGACTCGACCCGACCCGCTTAAAACTGAAAACGGGCCGATTCGTTTTTCGAATCGCGAATTGCAATCGTAATCGGCCGGTTTTAGCCCTAAAACAGGTTTTATGCGCAAATCGCAATCGCTAGGTGTGCGCGGGGAGTGCACACCTAGCGATTTTTGTGTGCGAAACGGGCAGTTTTAGATCGTATACGGTAGGTGGGTGCGCACAAACGGTAGGTGTGTACCAGGCATAAGACTGCAAATCATGTCACACCATTCCTTCAAAATGTAAGTGCAAAGGTTAAAATATCAAAGGGTGTTTTACAGAATTTGAAATATTATATTAATTGCAGCTGTGGAACGTGAACGGGAAATCAGCGAGCAGCCAAACTGGTAACAGATAACCACCACACGCAGGTACCAGACGGGATGTACGAACCAGTTGAGCGTCCGTCTATCGTTTTGGTAGATCATGGGATTCGAACCCATGGGTTCAAACCCTGGTCGAGTCAAACCAATTACTTAAAAATTGATACTTGTCACTTCCTAGCCTGGCGCTCGGCATTAATAGGATAGGGCAAGGACTAGTTAGCTCAGTGTCAGAATAATGTGACAGAGTGGGATATCAGGTCATTGTGCTGGCAGCCTGGTCTCCTACTAATGTGGCAGCACAATAAAGTAACCATGAGTGTGCACTGTCACAAGTCGGCACCCGTCCTTATATGACCTTAGATGTTGCCAGGATGTAAAACTCCATCAACCAACCAACACAGCACACGCAGGTGCCTCAGTGCAGACAGCTCAGGGGCTAGCGGCCTAAAAGAAAAAAGTAACAATAAAACAACATTCATAAATAGCGCACTCAAACGCAGCAATGCACTTGAACTTATTTAACAGACCGCCACAGGCTTCGTGTGATTCACGCAGCATCACGCTACTATTAAGTATTATGTTTTGCGTATAATAAGTTTCCAGGGTAAACACTACCAGTACGTGCGCAGCAAATTCATATCAATAAACATTAACCTATTTTAATTTTGGTCGATTCGTCGGTTAGCTCTCTCGTGGGCTCAGGCGTTGGGAACTCTGGCTTTGCCTTCGAAAGAGCAGGCCGTAACTCCCGTGTTCTAGAAGGTTCTCGGCGGTGGAGCGTGTGGGGGTAGGGTTGGGAGTTCATGTGTGTGTGTGGGGGGGGGGGGGGGGGGTGAGGGGGCCGTGTAGTTTCCTGTACTTCCAGGGTGTATGAATGATGTCCATTGGGACTGAATGTGACCGATTGAACCTCGTTGATCACGAGCTTAATTTAAAATTGGCAGAGCGTACAACTCTATGTTATTATGTGCATGCTTGTCTTTCCATGCCCCTAATGCATGCGATTATTACTTTGGTTGTCAGTATTGTGTGTTAATCACTATCTATAAGCACACACATATATGGATTTATATTTATATCATTGCAGTTTTTTGTTCGTTTTTTTTTTTTGTGGGGTGGGGGTGGGGGCTTACCAGGCCCAAGCATAAGTCATGTAAGTCACATCCTCACAGTAAGGTATGTACGTGAACTGGCCTCGGCTAGTACTAGTAGGCCGGTTTGCACAGTGTGTTCGCTAACCAACATCTGCAATCCTCCCCCTCCTCCTCATCAACCCACCACTATCGCCATCCACCCACCATCCTACAACAGGTAAAATTAGAAAGATTTACATACATCTGGTTAAAACATCAACTTTTCCTAACCAAAACACTAACTAACCCATGGGTTCGAATCCCACGATCTACCAAGATGGGAGACGGACACTCAACTCATTCGGCCATCCCGTCTTTGGTATAATAGAATGTGTTCCTGCTCAAAACTCCGGTGTCAGCATTTTGATATGCTTACCAACATTTTTTTTTTTGTGTTTTCACTCCAAATATCTCTAAATTGAGCAATTTAAAATACAAGTTGTTGTTTGTTATCTTGCTTCTTAGCATCATCTGAGGTCATATCAGAAGTGGAAATAAAAGTTACTTCAAACCGAAGTAAAGTAGGTCATGGCAACCAACCTGGGCCCATATGTATGAGTCCGGGTTAGCGGTCGTAACCTGGCGTAGTGCGGATTTCTCGGGTTAGCGGCGAAAAATGCGTATGTATGTGTCGGGGTTAAACTAACTCGGCGAGTGTAAAGTCACCTGCACTAACCCCATGTGAAAGGAGGGTTAAAGGTGGGGTTAGGCACCGATTATGTCCAAATCTATTCAATGCGATGATATTTAACAGAATTACATACGCAATAAGTGAAATTTTATCAATTTAACCCTAAATTCGAACCCTCCTTAAGGCTACCGCCGCATTGGCGGCGATATTAATACTTTACTTATATTTTCGAATCGACGAAGGTACAGTCAACAAACCGCCACCGCCGCCAGTATGGAAAGCGACGTCGATGCGGCGGTGGCGGCGATTTGTTTACTTTACCTTCGTCGATTCGAAAATATAAATATTAATATCGCCGCCAATGCGGCGGTAGCCTTAAGGAGGTTTCGAATTTAGGCTTAAATTGATAAAATTTCACTTATTGCATATGTAATTCTGTTAAATATGATAGCATTTAATATATTTGAGCCTAATATATGGCTTCAAACACAGAGGGATTTCCCAAATCTATAAATAACTGAAACGTTAGCTAACTCGGGCGCATTTTGGTCACATACATCCCCCGTGACAGATTTGGAACTCTGCGGTTAGCTAACCCGGCACCCTCCTTAAACCCTGGTCCGGTGAAAAATTGGCTCATACATATGGGCCCTGGTGTATTTATCTCAGGAAAGAGCATCAAAACCATCGTCCTACTAGGCCATTTTAGGACCAGACGGGATGGCCGAATGAGTTAGAGCGTCCGTCTTCCGTGCTGGTAGATCGTGGGGTCGTGGCTTCGAACCCTGGTCGAGTCAAACCAATGACTTAAAAGTTGATACTTGTAGCTTTCTAGCCAGGGGCCATATGAATGAGCAACATTTTATCGGCTCCGGTGTTAAAGGCGGGTCCCAGGTTATCTAACGCCGGTGTTCCAGATGTGTCACGGGGCATGTATGAGTCCAAAGCGCGGCAGGGTTAGTTAACGTTTCAGTGTTTTAGCATCTTGGGGGGCCCCTCTGAGACTTTTCCCAACAAGTGCCGCTATTTGCCAATATCGCCTACGCAGGAACCAGCAGCCTTGGTCGTAATGCGAAGCATTACGTTTGATGCGAGGGAAGGAGGAGACCCTCCCCCGCCGCTGTGGCGCTGCCTACTCACCTCGGCCGAGCCCCGGCTCGCCCCCCCCCCCCCCCCCTTTCCGCCACCTTCTTTGTTCTGGCGCTCACGCCTCACCCGACGCCCGCTGCTCGCCACATCTCACCCTCCCCCGGGCTGCCAGCATTCGCACCTCACCGGCTCTCGCCCCCCCCTTCCTCCCTTATAAGGCCGCCCGCCGGCTCTCCTCAGGCACTCACCCTCCTGCCGTCTTCCGCCTCTCTCCGCTTTTCCTGTTTGGCCTACACCTCGGACCGCTGACACACACCAGCTCCAACTACAAGCATGCCTCAGGGGAAAGGACGCGGTCGGAAGGGCTCTCGGGCCGCCCCCCGCACTCCGGGGCCTTCTACCCCGCCCGGGAGGGACGAGTCACCGGCGTCCGTCTCGGTCTCCCCCCCGGCGCCCTCGGACCGTTCCTCGGGCTCCGAGATCTCCTCAGTGCTGGAAGCCATCCAGCGGATGCAACTGGAGCATCGGCAGGCCAATGACGAGCACCGGCAGGCCAACGCCGAGCACCGGCAGGCCACTGCCGACCTCCACGCCCGGATCGACCACATCAGCGCCAACGGGACCCGGCCCGCGCCAGAGGCGCCCCCGCCGGCCCGGAGCACCGGGCCGCACCCACGCCTCGGGCACCTGCCACCGCCGCGGCCCGGCCCCCGCCGCCGCCGCAGGCGGCCCTCCCCGGAGCCACACACCCGGAGTACGGGAGGTACCGCCACCTCCTGCCCCAAGTACAGCCCCTCGCGTCGCCGGCCTACCAGGAGGAGGAGACCCGGCACAACCCCGCCTCTACGGCCGACGCCGTCAGGGAAATCCTGGCATCCGCCGAGGCGCGACACTCAACCAGACGCCAAGGTATTCCATCTAATTATATCTTCCCCTCCGATCTGGTGAGGCGAGGTCCCGAGAGGAAGCCGGTGAAGAGGGGGGAGGCGACCAAGGACGAATATGCCCTCGCCCTCCTCATCCTCATCGACCACCCGGATTTCCCCGCCCACTCCGCCACGGGACTCCACCACCATATCTTAGCTATCTGCCGTGACAACCTCATATACCCTTGGGCGACCGTCCGCCACTACTCTGAGGCGGTCTTCACCGCGATCGCGGACGGCGCCCTCCCCCACGGTTGGCATGACCCTGTAGCTATAAACCTCCTCAGATTGGAGTCCCTCGCCATGCCCCCCCAGTCCACCACCAGCCAACCCCGCTCCGCCGACCCTGCAAGGCCCCGCCCCCAGTCCCGCGCTCACACCGACACACGCGTGGCCTACAGCAAGGACACCCACGGCCCACTGTGTTATGCCTGGAACCGGGACCCCAACTCCTGCACCCACGCAGCCCCGGGGGAGGTCCACGGCCAGGGGGCGTCCAAACAGCTCCACGCATGCGCATACTGCGCCAATGTGCGGAAGGTATTGACCAGGCACAGTGAGGACGCCTGTCTGGCCAAGCGCGCCCGGGCAGCGGCTCCCGCCTCGCCGGATTTTTAGGGAGCCGGCACCTCCAGCCCGGCACGGAGGCCCCAGACCGGCCCACACACCCTATTAAAGCCGCCCACCACATTGCTACCAGCCCTCCGGACACTACCGCCCAGCTGCCCGAGGCGCGGCCTGCCCGCCGCCTCGGCACCGCCGTTCCCTCCGGCAACCACACCCGCCTCGGGCCCCAGCGCCCCCTCGGCAAGGCTCCCACCGCCACCCGGCCCCAGTGCCCCCTCAGTAAGGCCCCCACCGCCGCCCGGCGCCAGTCGCCCACCATCCTCGACCCAGACGTCCACCTCGACCCTGGCGACACTGCCTTCCTCTGCCCCCCTGACCCCCCTGACCCGCCCCCCGACCCGCCCCCCGTCCCGCCCCCCGACCCCCCCCCCCACCGCCCACGACTTCGCCGCCCCCCTAGCCCGCCCCTGCCGCACCTCCTCCCCCGACCCCCGCCCCCTCAAACACCCAGCCCCGCCCCGCCCTTCCCTCGACGAGCCCACCGTCGATGTAATCGACCCCGACCTCCAGGCCACCCTGCCCGCCGCCCCCTCCTGCGGCCCCACCCCCCACCACTACCGCCCCACCATCCTCGCCTCCTGGCCCCACCCCTCCGGCGAGGCGTGGGACCGCTACCCTACCTTCCTCCGCACCTACACCGCCCTCCGGGAAGCGGGCCTCCCTAATTTTTTGGCCGCCCGCATCCCCCTACCCTCAGGCCTCCACATCCCCGCCTGGCGCTCCCGCCTCCAGGATTACCCCGACCAGGCCGTCCTCGACCTCCTCGAGTTCGGCTTTCCCGCCAACTACTCGGCCCCGACCCTCCCTCGGCCCTCATTCTCCAACCACCGTGAGCCCCCGGAGTTCCTCCCTCACATCCAGGCTTTTGTCGAGACGGAGCTCGCCCTCGGCGCCCTCATCGGCCCCTTCCACGTCCCCCCCTTCTCCCCCTGGACCCAGGTCTCCCCGATGATGACCCGCCCCAAGTCCGACTCCAGCAAGAGGCGGGTCATCGTCGACCTCTCCTATCCCCGAGGCGCCAGCGTGAACTCGGGCATCCCCCGGCGCGAGTACCTCGGGGAACCCCACGCCTACACCCTCCCGTCCGTCGCCGACGTCGGCCGCCGCCTAGTGTCCGAGGGCACCGGGGCCTACGTCTGGTCGGCGGACATATCCCGGGCCTACCGTCAGCTCCGCGCCGACCCCCTCTCCTGCCCTCTCTTCGGGATATGCCTCAATGGGGGCACCTACATTGACCTCGCCCTCCCCTTCGGCTGCCGCTCCTCGGGCGCGGCCTGCGTCCGCGTCACCTCGGCGGTGGCCTGGATCCTCCGGCGCGAGGGGTTCCATACCCTCGTCTACGTCGACGACTTCATCGGCTGCGAGGGCTCCTACCTGAAGGCCTGCAAGGCTTTCGACGCCTTCCTCGCCCTCACCACAGCCCTCGGCCTCGACGTAGCACCCGGAAAATGTCACCCCCCCGCTGTCCGCCTCACCTGGCTAGGGTTCGCCCTCGACAGCGAGGCCATGACCATCCGGGTGGCCCCCGCGAAGATCCAGGCCCTCGTCGACGACTGCGACGCCCGCGTCGCCCGCCCCACCCTCGGGAAGCAGGAGCTTCAGAGTCTCCTCGGCCGCCTCAACCACGTGAGCAGCTGCGTGCTCCCCGGCCGCAAGTTCATGGGCCGGCTCCTCGGGGCGCTCCGCAGCTGCTCCGGGGCCTCCACCCTCACCCTCGCCGACGATGCCCTCCGGGACCTGAAATGGTTTGCCGCCTACGGCCGTATCTCCAACGGCCTCCACCTCCTCCGGGCCCCCGAGGGCCGTCGGTGGGTACTAGAGTGTGACTCCTGCCTCACCGGGGGCGGGGCCTTCTCCCCCACTCACTTCTACGCCCGAGGGTACTCCAAGGCGTTCCGGGCGCGGTTCCCGACGATCCACGAGCTCGAGGCGGTCAACCTCGTCGTCGCCCTCCGCGCCCTCCTCCCGGACGACGTCGCGGGGGGCGACGGTGACAGTCAACACGGACAACATGGCCTCCGCCCTCGCGCTCGAGTCGGGACGTGCCCGAGACGCTACCCTCGGGACCTGCGCCCGGGAGCTCTGGCTGATGGCGGCCACGGGCTCCTTCGAGCTCCGCATCGTCCACAAGCCCGGGGCGGACCTCCTCCTCGCAGACGCCCTCAGCCGCGCCCACCTTCCGGGACCCTGGGACGCGACGGCCCGCGCCGAGGTGGCCCGCCTCGGGCTCCTCCCTACCAACATCACCCATGACGCTTTCCCTTTCTTCCCCGGCCTCTAGGTTTCCCCGAGGACGAGGTCGCCGCCGTCGCCCGGTTCCGCGCCGCCTCCCTCGCCCCGGCGACCTGGAGGAACCGTCGTCGCCAGGCCGAGGAGTTCGTCGTCTACGCCGTGGCCCGAGGCGTCGACCCCCTCGCGCCCTCGCCCTTCGACGTGGCCGCCTTCACTGCCGCCCTCTTCCTCCGCGGGCTCGCGCCTGCCTCCATCAAGAACACCGTCTCGGGGGCCCGCTCCTGGGTCGAGGGCGCCGGGGGCCTCACCTCGGGCTTCGACGCCCGCCTCCCCAAGGACGTCTGCCGAGGCGGGGAACGATCCTCCGCCCACGTCCCCGGCAGGCGCCGCCCCTGACGCCGCAGCAGCTCGCCCTCACCATCAGCCACCTCTCCCGAGCGGGCCCCGCCTCCCTCGTTCCTCGGGCCGCGCTCCTCCTCGGGTACTTCGGGATGCTACGGCAGTCCAACCTGCTGGCCCCGAGCCCCGAGGGGTGGGGCGGCCCCCACACCCTCACCCGAGACGACGTCCGCCCCGCGCCCGGCGGGCTGCGCCTCCGGATCCGCAGCTCCAAGACCATCTCCAGCCCCTCGGGCGCGGTCGCCCTCTTCGTCCCGGCCATCCCGGGATCCGCCCTCTGCCCCGTGGCGGCTTGGCTCGGGGCCGTCGCCCTCTGCCCCGCCGCCCCGGACGCCCCGGCCTTCATGATGCCCTCGGGCCGGCCCCTCGACCCGCGCTCCCTCACCGCGCTGCTCCGGGGGGCCCTCTCCGCCCAGAGGGTGCCGGCGCCCGAGACCTTCACACTGCATAGCCTCCGCCGAGGCGCCGCCCAGGCCTGCCAGCGCGCCGGGGTCCCCATCACTGACATCATGGAACAGGGCACCTGGACTTCCGCGGCTGTGCACGCCTACGTGCCCCGCCTCGCGCCCTCGGGCGCCCCTCGAGCCCTCTCCGCCGTTTTGGTGGAGGGCTCCTCGGCACCCCCTCACGCCGCTGACATTTGACATAAGCCGATTTCATAACTACCTTCTGCTCCTTCTGAGCCTCTCTGCTCCTTCCTGGGAGCACCTCCTTACTTGATACCATGTTTATTTTTATTTACCACTGTGCATATATTTCATTATCTGTATGTACCTGTAACATGTACTTCCGCTGAGGCGTGAAATAAACACGCCTTCTTTCCACCCCCGCCTCGTTTCTTCCTTTTCGCGCATCGGTCGTAATGCGAAGCATTACGTTTGATGCGAGGGAAGGAGGAGACCCTCCCCCGCCGCTGTGGCGCTGCCTACTCACCTCGGCCGAGCCCCGGCTCGCCCCCCCCCCCCCTTTCCCGCCACCTTCTTTGTTCTGGCGCTCACGCCTCACCCGACGCCCGCTGCTCGCCACATCTCACCCTCCCCCGGGCTGCCAGCATTCGCACCTCACCGGCTCTCGCCCCCCCCCTTCCTCCCTTATAAGGCCGCCCGCCGGCTCTCCTCAGGCACTCACCCTCCTGCCGTCTTCCGCCTCTCTCCGCTTTTCCTCCGCCCACCCACCCGACTTCCACTAAACCTCCCACTCCCTAGGGTGGAGGGCTCCTCGGCACCCCCTCACGCCGCTGACATTTGACATAAGCCGATTCATAACTACCTTCTGCTCCTTCTGAGCCTCTCTGCTCCTTCCTGGGAGCACCTCCTTACTTGATACCATGTTTATTTTTATTTACCACTGTGCATATATTTCATTATCTGTATGTACCTGTAACATGTACTTCCGCTGAGGCGTGAAATAAACACGCCTTCTTTCCACCCCCGCCTCGTTTCTTCCTTTTCGCGCATCAGTAGTGAGCCTGTAGCTGGCGAGCACTGCTATTTGTTTACTTTACATTCGTCGATTCGACGATATGAATAACGCCGCCAATGCAGCAGCAGCGTTAATAACGGTTCGATTTTAGTGTTAATTTGATTAAATTTCACTTATTGCGTATGTAAATCTGTCAAATATGATCGCATTAATTAGATTTTGGCCTAATACATTGCCGCCGATGCGGCGGCGGTGATGTTTTGTTGATTTTGACAGTATGGATATCGATGTCGATGCGGCGATTTGTTTACTTTACATTCGTCGATTCGACAATATGCATAACGCCGCCAATGCGGCGGGAGCGTTAATAACGGTTTCATTTTAGGGTTAATTTGATTAAATTTCACTTATTGCGTAAGTAATTCTGTTAAATATGATCACATTGAATAGATTTGGGCATAATCGGTCCCTAACATCGCCTTTAAACTTGAGATGGGTTGGGGTTAGCGTAGATACCTTTAAACTTGCGGTGTTCGTCTAACGCCAACACATACATACGGAGTTATCGCCGCTAACCCGGTAAACCTGCCGAAAACCAGCTTCGCAGCGCTAACCCCGACACATGCATATGGCCCCAGGTGCTTGGCATTATTAGGACAGGGCAAGGACTGGTGTGCTCAGTGTCAGGATAATGTGACTGAGTGGGATACCAAGTCATGGTGCTGGCGGCCTGGTATCCCAGTGGGACAGAACTATAAAGTCGCCATGAGTGTGCACTGTCACAAGTCGGTACCTGCCGTGATATAACCTTAGGTGTTGCTAGGACGTAAAACAACAAACAAAACAAAACTAGGCCATTTTAAATACTTAAATTCTCAGGTTACTGATTTCTTCAAACATAATAATATTAGATATAGATAAATAAATTAACCATACATATGCATATGCATATATATGTTTATATATTAATATAATTATGTATTCACGTGTTCATGTGTTCACGTGTTTATATGAGATATGAGGGTTAAAAATTAATATTGTGTATTTCCCAAATTCTTTTGTTGAGTAGCCAACTCTTATCCATAAGTATACCAGTAACGTGAAAGAAAACATAGTTGAGGTTGCCACCTTGTCAGAATAACAATAACTAATTGAGTAGCCAGCCCCAAGTGTGGATGGAACGTAGCGGCTTTATAGTGCTGGCTCTCTAGGGTATGGTACCGTGACCCAATATTTCACTCAGTAACGATTTGGTGACATTTTGTCAAGGCGGGTCTTATCCTATCCTATCACAGCCAACCACAAAAGCGGGGTACCAGCCTGTCTTCTAAACCTCTAGTTTAACTCAACTGGGTATCCCTTCCGCATGGGGAGTGGACACTCTAATCACTTGGCTATTCTGTTCGATTGCACAAAATCTTGGAAATCTGGATTATTATTTGTTTAATACTGTCATTCATAGGAATAGGGTAACATGCTTTTTTTCATCACTGAAGCACTGGTCTTTTGGAAATGGTATATGCAGACTGTTTATCCAATGTTCTTTTCTTCAAGTATAACCTTTGTCTGTGTATAATAAGTACATATAATTACTAATGATATATATAAATTGTTAAGCGAGTGGTACAGGCAAGAGGCTGAGTCGTGACAGCTCAATAGGCCAGGTGGCAGCACCAGGCAAGGCAGAGAGCCTGTCCATACGCCTGAGTTAAGTGTCAATAGTTGTGAGGCATCCAGATAAGGTGCAACCAGAGGCACCATTAAAGGATAATCAGTTTATGGATAATTATACTCGTATAATGCTTATACAGCACATAATTACTAATTTTACATAAATAATTACTAATGTTATATAGATAATTGCTCATGTTATATATAATAGCTAATGATATGTATATATATATAATCACTAATGTTATATATAACATTACTAATGCTAAATATAAAATTACTAGTAAATATATAATTACTAATGTTATATTTTAATTACTAAGCTATATATAATCACAAATGTTATGTACATGTAATCACTAATTCACTTGACTCAGCCCTAGAACAGTAAAAGGAGAGCAAGGAGATATAATTAAAGAATTTATTAAAAATAAATAAAACCCACAGGTAGGTCAGGCAAGCGGGGTGACAGTGACCCTAGTTCATGTGAGAAATATATCAGTTCAAGTGGCCGACAGGGACCAAATAAATGAGCAGGTCAGAGCAGACAGGAGCAGGTGGAGACAGGACAGTGAGTGAGCGGAGTAAGGCGGAAAGAGAAACAGGAAGAGAGGGAAACCTGACCTCGTTCACACATTACCCATGTTAGCCTCGCCAACATGCTCAATGTTATATCTATTTAGTAATGTTACATATAAAATTACTAATGCTATATATAATCTTTAATGTTATATTTAATTACTAATGTTATTGTCATGGGGGTGATGAAAACGGGAAATATTGCGCCTAGAGCGGGACTCGAACCCACATCTCTTTGCATTCCGGGCCAGTGTGCTAACCATTACACCACCTAGGCTCCCTGATGTCATCACAGTACCCATGCCTACCTGTCTATGTGGTTACTTGCCTGAGAGGTCAGTGCAGACCACTAGACTCGTCCCCCTGGAATTGTAAGTCTTAAAAATGATCATTTAATGATTACAATTACATACATACAGGCAATGCACTTACACATACATACACAGGGTAGGTTCAACAACAATACAGCGCATAGCGTGTACAGGATCCTGGCCATGGAACCAGTGTCATGGGGTGATAAAAATGGGAAATATTGCGCCTAGAGCGGGACTCGAACCCACATCTCTTTGCATTCCAGGCTAGTGTGCTAACCATTACACCACCTAGGCTCCCTGATGTCATCACACAACCCATGCCTACCTGTCTATGAGGTTACTTGCCTGAGAGGTCAGTGCAGACTACTAGACTATCTATATAATTACTAATCCTATACTTTTATAGTGAGTGACTTGGAGGTCTTACGCCATGTCGGCAGCTATGGCCATATTCATAACTAATGTTATATATATAATTACTAATTCTATGTATATAAGTGATGATGCTATATATATATATATATAGTATTAGTAATTCTGCAGACAGATGGAGTGATGAATGGGTATTATAATTAAATGAGATGCACTTGGTAGCAATTATTAGCACCACAAGGTGATAAGTAGGGTTTATGGTGAGTAGACCCTTAAGACTGAGCACAGTGTAGTGCAGGTTGGCGATATTATGGAGGTTGCCGACTGTGCGTGTGGAAAGGTTGGTTGGCCAGGGTGATGGGGGTGTGTGTGGGGGGGGGGGGGGGGGCCGTCCAGCTGTTAGTAGGCGCAGAGAGGGGGCAGCACTAGCAGATGTGATTGAACCTATAGCCTGAGTAGCGCGTCCGAAGGTCCCGTAGCAAACTCATCGCCTCATGCTGCAGCCTGACACTTCTTACAGAGATTGCTTATGAAAATATAATATTTACAGATAGCCTGGTTGTCGGAATTGTATGTCCTGGCAACAGCCAAGGTCATATCATGACGGGTACCGACTTGTGACAGTGGGCATCTATGGCGACTTTATAGTGCTGCCCACCGGGAAATCAGGCCACCAGTGCCCTGACCCGATATCCCACTTAGTCACATTATCCTGGCCTCCCCATGCCTCACCCCTGCCAATTTAGATTCCCATCGCTGTGTATAACTTACAGTGTCATCAAAGCCCAGTTGCTCTCATGTCTATGTGGTGTGGGTGGTTAACAAATACCTTGGGTTGGTAAAAGTGTAGGCTCAGCCTTTCTATCGACCAACTGTCTAATGGTGAAAACAAGACTATTCAGACTTATCCATGATAGGCAGTATGAATCTTCAAGAAATAAAAATCTTGACACTGAGCTAACCAGTCCTTGGCCTATCCCATTAATGTCGAGCGCAAAGCTAGGAAGCGACAAGTATCAATTTAGTAAGTCATTGGTTTGACTCGACCGGGAATGGAACTCCCGATCTTTAGCATTGGAGGCCTGGTCTCTACCGATTAGGCACCATGTCCGGCACCTGGTTGTGAGTTGATCTTAATTCCAATGGTGGAGTAATCCACATGTGAATGCCCTTGCAGACGCGTGCCCGTGGCATTTTGGTTGTATGGAGGTATGGAATACTGGTGTAGGATAAGGTGCCTTCTGTTGCTCTGGTTACCCAAATCGATTGATCTACATAGCAGGCGGTCTTCAGCCGTCCTGGACATAAATAACTGTGAGTGTAACTCTCTTCTACACCAGGGCCCATATGTATGAGCCAATTTTTAACCGGACCAGGGTTAAAGGAGGGTGCCGGGTTAGCTAACCGCAGAGTTCCAAATGTGTCACGGGGGATGTATGTGACCAAAACGCACCCGAGTTACCTAACGTTTCAGTTATTTATAGATTTGGGAAATCCCTCTGCGTTTGTAGCCATATATTAGGCTCAAATAAATTAAATGCTATCATATTTAACAGAATTACACACGCAATAAGTGAAATTTTATCAATTTAACCCTAAATTCGACCCCTCCTTAAGGCTACCGCCGCATTGGCGGCGATATTAATAGTTATATTTTTGAATCGATGAACGTACAGTCAACAAACTGCCGCTGCCGCCGCCAGTATGGAAAGGGACATCGATGCGGCGGCGGCGGCAATTTGTTTACTTTACGTTCGTCGATTTGAAAATATAACTATTAATATCGCCACCAATGCAGCGGTAGCCTTAATAACGCTTCGAATTTAGGGTTAAGTTGATCAAATTTCACTTATTGCGTATCTAATTCTGTTAAATATGGTCGCATTGAATAGATTTGGGCCAAGTCGGTGCCTAACCCCACCTTTAACCCTCCTTTCGCATGGGGTTAGTGCAGGCGACTTTAAACTCCCCGAGTTAGTTTAACCCCTACACATACATACACACTTTTGGCAGCTAACCCGGGAAATCCACACGACCCAGGGTTACGACCGCTAACCCAGGCTCATACATATGGGCCCTGAAGGGATGGCCGAAGGAGTTAAGTACACATCACCCGTTTTGGTAGATCGTGGGATTAGAACACATGGGTTCAAACCCTGGTCGAGTCAACCCAATGATTAACAAATTTATTTGTATCAATTCCTAGCCAGGCGCTTGGCATTATTAGGATAGGGGAAGGGCTGGTTGGCTGAGTGTCAGGATTATGTGGCAGAGTGGGATATCAGGTAATGGTGCTTGTGACCTGGTCTCCCAGTGGGGCAGCACTATAAAGTCACCATGAGTGTGCACTGTCACAAGTCGGTACCCATCCTGGTATGACCTTATATGTTGCCAGGATATAAAACTCCAACAACCAACATTCTATTATAGTAAGTGGTTCAGTATCCCCGATACACCACTATCTAAATTGCATATGTAGGATCAAATGTAAGTTAGTGTTTTGGTTTGGAAAAGTTGATGATATGAGGATGTAAAACTCCAACAGCCTACCAACCAAATGGGGGACCTCCGACTTTTTAGTTCAAATTCCTCCAGTTCGCGTCGCCACTGAACTAGTGGGCCTAAACGGCACACTGTCACACTGCAAACTCAATGTCTATGAGCAATCTTCATACAGAAAAAGTGAAATATCTCTAAAACCACACAACCTAGAAGCAACCCGCTTGGAACACATATAGAAAACATATTCAACGAATAGATTATATTAAATTTATAAGGTTAGGGTTCTGATTATCTATTAATTTTGAATAAAATAGGCATTTTGCACTGCGCGTACCGGCAAACTCAATGCATTGTCAATGGACGTGAGCAATCTTAAATTATATTCATACAGAAGAAGGGAAATGTCTCTAAAACCACACCACCTAGAGACAAACCGCTTGGTACCCATATAGAAAACATATTCAACAAATAGATTATATTAAATTTATAAGGTTAAGGTTCTGCATTGCTATTAATTTTGAATAAAATAAACGTTTTGCACTGCATTGTCAATGGCCGTTTAGGCCCACTAGTACAGACGCGCCACCAAGTGTCGGAAAAATTAACTAAATTCTGTTCTAGTTCTACAGAGCCCTGGTCCACCCTAGTGTGCTTTTGCTTGGTGCTCAGTACCTCCCAGCTGGACCCTGTTGTTAGTGTGTAGTCTTGAACTCCATGGACTTTGGTCTCTTGCTGTATCTTTGATGATACAGGTCCACAATCCTGTACCCGAAATCCTTGGTGGGCAAGTTGCCAGGACGTAAAACCCCAACAAACAAACAGGTGTTTAGGGGTCTGGGGCTGGGTGGTTCATTCACAGACAATGGGGAAAGCACCTCATAAGTATTGTACTTCTGCTTTCTCCTTTTTTCATGTGAAAAAAATTACTGATATAAATATCAACTTGTGTGAACATTTATCATGTGGAAATAAATATGTTATTATCATTATTATTATTACTTTCTGTTGACCTTTCTACCCATCCAGGCGCTGTCCAGAATTCGTTCAGCTGTTGACATTCAACAGTCAATTTACTGCGCGTTCCTCATCTTTGAGTGGTTTAATAGCATTTCGGCAAAACCAATATCAGAAAACAAGCAAACATACCAACAGCCAGACACAAGGCAATGATAGAGGCAGATTCCGAATTTCTGCAATTTTTTGCAATTTTTGAATTTCTGGAATTTTCTGACATGATTACATTAGATTGGTCACTATAATCTACTTTACTTTAGCTTGAAGTAACGTTTAGTTTAAATTGCCAACTTTGGACATATTTGAAGTGACAACATGCCAAATTAATTTTGGCAAGCACGCCAGAAGTCTGGCACGATAGGCAGGTTCTATTAAATTGCAATAGCGGGTTCTATTAAATTGATTCAGGATTCCCTTCTATGCAGAAAGACTAATAAGTGCATCAGTATCTAAGTTTGATATGTAGAATCAAATCTAGGTCAGTGTTTTGATTTAGGAAATTTGATGCTACATTGAACTATGCAGGGTTTTAAATGGACTTTTAAAAAGTGGCACTTGAAATAAGAACCAAGAGCAGCAACAACCAAGCCTTTCCTTTCTTTGGTTAAAATGCACCTAGATCACCAAATCTGGGCTGCCTGCCTGGGTAGAACGTCCAATTTCATGTGCGGGAGGTGGTGGGTTTCATCTCCGGTTAAAGTTGCATGGTCTGATGAAATATATATTTTTCAAAAGGAAAATACGTATCTACGTTTTATTCATTATACCCAACTTAGATATTGGTGTATTGACTAGTAGTTTTGGACAGCATATACAGAATAATCAGTGAATCTACTACCTGATCCCATCGGACAGTTACTTTGAGGATTGATTGATTGATTGGTGGTTGCTTTATGCCGTCTCAGCAGCATAGGCCATATTCACGGCGACTTTGAGGAAGCCATTAGGCAGGGAGCACACAAACGAATTAGGTCAATCTCCTGACCTGATTTGTCTTGTCCTTATTCCCAACACCATATATGGCATTAGTCAGGTTCTAAGACATACACATTACTAGGTCAACTCACATCAAGTGACCATCACGAGATAGTAATCTGTATCATAGGTACAGGACTTTTGGCAAGCTTGTCAAAAGGATTTTGGGTTCTTTCAGCTCAAATTTCTCTGAAATTAGCATGTTTTCATCCAAATTACTCTGGACTAATGATTAGTACGTTATGATGATCAGTTTGATGAATTTATTAAAAATAATAAGGCAAAAATTCAAACGCCATCGGACCATGCAACTTTAAGTCAAACCGAAGACTTTAAAAATTGAAGCATATCACTTTTCTTCATTCTTTGGATGACTAGGATTATAATGCAAGGATTGGTTGTTTCAGTGTCAGGATACTGTGACTGAATTAGATATTAGGAATTGGATGGCGGCATGGTATCCCAGTCGGGAAGCACTATAAAGTCGCCATGAGTTAACTGTGTCATAGATGAGTCCTCGTCTTGGTGTGACGTCAGCAGGGTGCGTACACATGTGAAGATATGGAATTCAAGACTATTAGTATTAACAACCTTTTCATGGCTGTTTTTGATAGGAATTTAAGACAATTTTCATTTGGATTTCAGGTAAAATACAACAATGGTGAATGGCAATTTCGGACTAATTTAAATCAGTGGCGACAGTTTAATGGAAATCAGGGATTTTCAGGACTAATTACCCAAAATAGTTTAAATTCAAGGCTTTTCACAGCCTTGAAATCAGGCAAATGTAGTGTAGAACTTTTCAAGACTTTCCAGACCCCGTACGGACCCTGCCTCAGATGTTGCAAAGACGATAAACCCCTTCATCAGTCATTCACTGAGCAACTTGATACCCCCCCCCCCCTGAACAGCCTATACCATCTCGCGGCCTGCACCGCCCATACACAATAAAACCTCTCTAACCGACCAACTCCACAGATCGATCACTCTCCTATATCGATCGCTTTATTTGGGTCCCAAACGATCGCCCATACAATACCATTGTAACGAAATGAAAAACTCCCATAACCAACCACCTCCCTAAGTGGACCATTTAAAGTCAGTTCCCTGTTTGATCGATTTAGAGAGGTTTTACTGTACTAGCTCACGCTGCAGACTCAGACGCCATCCAGCGACACTCCAGAGGCTGCCCGAACCGCTGGGGTATATATATTATTATATATATATATGAGCTGAGTAATTTATCATGTGAGTTAAAAAAAGAACACTAGTTACTATGAACGCGTCTCACGTCTTCTCTACTGTGCAGAATCCACATCTGGAAACTGAGCATCTGCTTGTTCCCAAAGGAAAGCTTGTTTCATTTAATGACTCCTCTAGAGCAAATTGATTTTTATCATCGGCTACTGGATGTTAAACATAAGGTCATTCTGACATATTTATTTGGGGGGGGGGGGAAACCTGCTGCCACCACATAGGCTACGCTTTCCGATAAGCAGCGAGGGGCTTTTTATATGCACTTTTCCACAGACAGGACAGCACATCCAAGATCCTTTGATGAATCAGTTGTGGACCACTGGTTGGATTGGAAAATAGCCCAAACTGCAAATGGGTCCACTGAACAGGATCGATAGGGTGACCCAGACATTTACAGGTGGACAGTCTACTGCCTGAGTTACGTATAATCCAGCGGGCTCTTATTCTTACATCCGGTTTCAATGGTGACAGTTTACCTGATGGATGTTTTTTTTGAGTTTTACATCCTGGCATCATCTAAGGTCATATGAGGATGGGTACCGACTTGTGACATTGCAGACTCATTGTAACTTTATAATGTGGAGTCAGTGGGAGACTAGGCCACCAATATTCCATGACCTGGGGCCGTATGCACGAATCGGGGTTAGTGCCTTAACCGCGGCTAAGGTATCCACACTGGGCTAAATGTGAAAATTTGGTATGCACCAATCGGAGTTAGGGCTAACCGCCGACCGTAGCCTCGGCTAAGTTAAACCATTTTCAAATCAGGTTTTACATCTAGCCGGGGCGGTTAGTGTGCGTGTGTGGCTCTCAATCTATTGAATGCGATCATATTTAATAGAATTACATACGCAATAAGTGACATTTTATCAATTTAACCCTAAATGTGAAGCGTTATTAAGGCTACTGCCACATTGGCGGTGATATTATTAGTTATATTTTCGAATCGACGAACTTAAAGTAAACAAATCGCCGCCGCCGCCGCATCGACGTCGCTTTCCATACTGGCGGCGGCAACGGTTTGTTTACTTTACGTTCGTCGATTCGAAAATATAAGTATTAATATCGCCGCCAATGCGGCTGTAGGCTTAATAACGCTTCCAATTTAGGGTTAAATTGATAAAATTTCACTTATTGCGTATGTAATTCTGTTAAATATGATCGCATTCAATAGATTTGAGCCTAATATATGGGTACAAACGCAGAGGGAATTCCCAAATCTATAAATAAACTCACGGTTAGCTATCCGCAGCGGCTAAAACATTGGTGCATACCGATTCACACATTTCTCAAACCCCCCACTACCCTGAGATAGCTATCCGCGGCTAGAGCCTTAACTCCGGCTAAGCCTAACCCCGATTCGTGCATACGGGCCCTGGTATCCCATTCAGTCACATTATCCCGACACTGAACTGACCAGTCCTTGCCCTATCCTAGTAATGCCGAGTGCCTGGCTAGGAAGTGACAAGTATCAATTTTATAAGTCATTGGTTTGACTCGACCAGGGTTCAAACTCATGGGTTCGATCCTACGATCTACCAAAACGGGAGACGGACGCTCGACTCATTCGGCCATCCTCACTGGTCGGATTTACCTGAAATTAGAGAAATAGCATATATATTATTCACATACAAATATATCCATATCTATTATCGACCATTGTTAATCAAGACTATTTGTTCCCAGGACCCACTGTTGAATTAGCGAGATTGTTAGATAAATTACTTGCATCCTGAAAAAAGGTTAAAGTGAATGATTGAAATCTGTGCCGTGGAGGTTTTGTTCAGATATATATATATATATATATATATATATATATATATATATATATATATATACATACATACATACATACATACATACACACACAGTCAGTTCACATCAGTCTGTTACCATTTATTCTGGAAATCTCGGTAACTGACCAAAACATCCATAGATCAGATTTGAGTCATTCACTAAATCTTTTTTTCAGGGTTAAAATCATATAATGATATATATATTATATTGCTTAGAACATGATCCGAATGACCGTTGGCTCATGGTGGAGAGAAGGCGGGGAGGAGAGAATGCCCACTCCAATGTAGATATCATGGATGTTAAGGTGGTTAGAGCGAAACATTAAGGGACTGCCATTATTTATATCCACATAATAAATTATATGGTACATATAATATATATATCATATATACATGTTTATATTAAGTCCCCTGTGTCTAAGTTAATCTTAGCTCCCATATACATGTATATGAGTTACTATTAGCTCCCATATATAAATAAATATATATACATATATATATGATGTATAATGAATTATGTGAATATATAAAGGCGCGGAAGGGAATTATTATCTATTTTAGTGTACTGATTATTCTACACCGCCTCCGCTGTTTGACGGTGGTGCTGCCACCGTTTACCATTGTTGCTACCGGACGCGGCAACCGCCATTCGCACTGGAGGACTTTTTCTTTTCTTCCTTTCTTCTTTTTTCCTCCATATATAAAAATATATATGTATATATATATATATATATATATATATATGGGAATCAAACTGCCTCATGTTGGTCGGCTATCAGGACCGCTGCAGTGATTCATTACTTGCTGTTTCCGGCCAACCAGCCGCGTTTCAATTGGTCCCAAGTATCCCTGTAAGCTGTCACCCCCCCCCCCCGAAATCCACGCCCACTCTTTATTTCCAGAACTACTTCATTCCATGTTGGACTTCCACTCAGCATTAACTATCGACAAATTATTATTAGTCTATGTAGCATAAATAGCGCATATGTAGCACATATATAGCGCATATGAGATATATAGCGCATAAATAGTATAAATAGTAAATATTATGTACATACTATAAACTTATCCTAGCTGAGGTGGAGAAGAAAGAGAAAGAGCTATATATACTATTTATACTATATGCTATATATAGTATATAACTCGTATACAAACTGTATGCGGCTGTAAGGCAAGCAGACCCTGGCTGTACTACTTTTCCATTGTTGACACGATTCTAGTTCCCGGGTTTGAACCCAGGGGAGCTTTTGGCGCTGCATGTAGAGCTGCCTGTTGCCGGCCAAGTTGCGCTTACTTGGAATCCTGACGCACCACGCGCAACAACGGTTCTCTTGTTTTGGGGGTTTTTTTTCTCACGATAGGGCATGGGTCCAGCCAGATGTCAGTTGATATTCATTATGATATTCACATGTATTCATTTGATGATTTGCTACGTGAATGATTACCGACATTGTTCAACATGTTATATACTGCTACGATTGATGCTATGCATCACTGTTACTCTATGGACGATTGTTATCATGCTTCCTTGTGTGTGCATTTGAATAAACTGATATCGCCCTTACTTTCTTACTGCCCTTCGCTTGCTTACATACTATATATGCACTATATATCTTATATGCGCTATATATGTGCTATATATGTGCTATATATGTGCTATAGCTGTGCTACATATATGCTATATATATGCTATTTATGCACTATATATGCTACCTAGGCTAATAATAAATTATATCTTACAAGTTACATACAGTATTTATACTAAATATGCTATATATAGTATATATACTATATATGCTAGATATGTTATATACACTATATATGCATTATATATGCGCTATTTATGTGCTATATATGTGCTATAGCTGTGCTACATATATGCTATATATATGCTATTTATGCACTATATATGCTACCTAGGCTAATAATAAATTATATCTTACAAGTTACATACAGTATTTATACTAAATATGCTATATATAGTATATATACTATATATGCTAGATATGTTATATACACTATATATGCATTATATATGCGCTATTTATGTGCTATATATGTGCTATATATGCGCTATATATGCACTACACATGCTCTATGTATATGCTACATAGGCTAACAATAATTTGTCCATAGTTAAACTGAGTGGAAGTCCAACATAGAATGAAGTAGTTCTGGAAATAAAGAGTGGGCGTAGCTTGGGGGATGACAGCTGACAGCGATATTTAGGGCGCATTGAAATGCGGCTGGTTGGTCA
This sequence comes from Branchipolynoe longqiensis, assembly GCA_030323885.1. Classification (NCBI taxonomy): domain Eukaryota; kingdom Metazoa; phylum Annelida; class Polychaeta; order Phyllodocida; family Polynoidae; genus Branchipolynoe; species Branchipolynoe longqiensis. The sequence continues at coordinate 106,834,526 of CM059188.1, read as the reverse complement.
GAAACAGCAAGTAATGAATCACTGAAGAGGTCCCTGCTTGGCACAGAGGTGCTGATAGCCGACCACCATGAGGCAGCTTGATCCCCATATATATAAGAAGAGTTCAGGCACAAAACTATGTAAATGTCAATCCAAAAATGGAGATAAACATTGGAATCAAACCCTCATAAACTTTATTCTATTATATTCCTTCTCTTTTGTTCATTGTTCCATAACCATGTGATCATATGGAAATGGAATTAGTGAGAAATAAAATATATATAATATATAGTATATATAGTATATATAGCATATTTAGTATATGTAAGATATACTTGATTAGATATATATAAATAGGTGAGGTTTTTTACCTTATGCACGCTTTATTATTACTTATTATTTATTTGTTCTATTGATAAAAATGCACTGCGGGCCAGCATTTGCCTCTCTACTACAGTGCCACTGCGACCAGACGGGATGGCCGAATGAGTTAGAGCGTCCGTCTCCCGTGTTGGTAGATCGTGGGGTCGTGGGTTCGAACCCTGGTCGAGTCAAACCTATGACCTAAAAATTGATACTTGTCGCTTCCTAGCCAGATGCTCGGCATTAATAGGGTAGGGCAAGGACTGGTTGGCTCAGTGTCAGGCTAATCTGACTGAGTGGAATATCAGGTCATGTTGCTGGTGGCCTGGTCTTCTAGTTGGGCAGCACTATAAAGTCGCCATAGGTGCGCGCTGTCACAAGTCGGTACCCGTCCTGATATGACCTTAGATGTTTCTAGGACATAAAACAACAAAAAAGAGTGCCACCGCTGCCGTCCGGTCATTCACCCTTGTGCTTGACCCATCACTACATGGATTTGTTAGTAGGGCTAAACTTTTGCCTGGCCATGGGCCTTCACTTCAGTGCAAATAAACAGAAGGTTCCCACCCACTACTTACTCTCTTGCGTCTCTCCATCTTTACCATAACCAGTTTTATATAGTATATAATATAGTGAGCAGAGTGACAATAATTTTGGCTCAGAGTGTTGAGGAGGTGGGGAGGAGAGAATGCCCGCTCCGCAGTAAATAACATGGAAGTTAAGGTGGTTAGAGAGAAACATTAAGGGACTGCCATTATTTATATCCACATAATAAATTATATACTCCATATAACATATGCATATAACATATGTAGCAGAAATAACGTATGTAACATAGTTGTCATGCATACATATCATGTATACAATGCATAGCATATACACCACAGAAAACATATATACCACATAACACATATATCACGGTTTCAGTCATGTGATAACCGCACATCACCTGGTGGTGTACAGCGGCTATGTTCTATAAATAGCTTGGTCGGCTGCCCGTTTTCTTCCCTTCCCACCAGGGGGCGTCGGGCCGCCGACCGATCGGCCCACCCCTAGCGGGCAGGCGGGGTAGAGGTGGGGGTAAGGGGTGAGGGATGGGGGGGGGGGGGTGGGAGTGGACGAATAAAAAGCTGGATGGCTTCCAGCCCTGAGCTATCCAGACCCTTGCTATAGATACATGCAACAAGTATTAACCGATTGACATTCCGCAGTCGTTGGTTTTTAGTTTGAAAATCGTGAAAGTCGTGAATCTTTCTTGAATAATTAATTCCTGGATATGATATATGTGCTCTATAATCTAGTATGGGAATATAAACAAGGACACTACCACTTATCAGTTCTCTTCTATATATTAGTTATTACCTACTATCCTACAGTCATAGGAGTTAGTTCCTCCTTCTGTCACTATGGCGCCACCTGTGTGAGTGGCTCCTGGCCACCCTGATATCAGCTGTCTCTGTGTACTACCGCCTGTTGTATGCTGTATAAACCATTATACGAGTATAATAAGCCAGAAGATTCTTCTATTCCCCCAGCCACTAAGTCATCGTCTGGTCACCTACAGTTAGCTCATCTACTTGTTCCTCATGACCTGAGCCGTGGCGCCACCTACCTGCCCATGCCTCAGTTCCCCTGCATTCTCTCACTGTACCGCTGAATTTTTTTCATAATTCTTATGAAGCACTGGTCGCTGGCCTTTATGTTTGCTTGTTGGAGTTTTACGTCCTAGCAACATCTAAGGTTATATCAGAACGTTAGCCATTATGAAAAATGTGCTAAGCAATAGAACAAACAATAAAGTAAGTCATTTCAGAAGTTTGTGTGTGTGGGGGGGGGGGGGGTGTTAAGGTAGGGTCTTAGATGTTCCTTAAGGGTTAGAATTTCAGTATTGCCCTGTCCTAATAATGTCGAGCTCCTGGCTAGGAAGCGGCAAGAATCGATTTAGTAAGTTATTGGTTTTACTTGACCGGGAACCGAACTCCCGACCTTCCATGCGGGAAGCCTGAGCTCTACTGATTCGGCCACCACGTACGGTATCTACATACAATTATGTTGTTCTCTGTGTAGACTTGGTGGAATGTTGGAGTAATTAAAACATTCACTTTTCACATAGCGGGTCGTGGGATCGATTCTCAAAAGAGTCACGCCCAAAACTGACAAACACTCTATTTGTTACTATATTCTCACTGGTCCTTGCGATGCTAGGATAAAGAATGCGAGTTGTATTCATTCGATATTGCTATTCACTATGGAATACGAGTTGTATTCATTCGATGTTGCTATAGTATTGCTATTCACTGTGGAATACGATTTCTATTCATTCGATTATGCTATATTATTGCTATTCACTATGGAATACGATTTCTATTCATTCAATGTTGCTATGTTATTGCTATTCACTATGGAATACGAATTGTATTCATTCGATGTTGCTATGCTATTGCTATTCACTATGGAACACGAGTTGTATTCATTAGATGTTGCTATGTTACTGTTATTCACTACGGAATACGATTTGTATTCATTCGATGTTGCTATCTTATTGCTATTCACTATGGAATACGAGTTGCATTCATTCGATGTTGCTATCTTATTGCTATTCACTATGGAATACGAGTTGTATTCATTCGATGTTGCTATGTTATTGCTATTCACTATGGAATACGATTTGCATTCATTCGATTTTGCTATCTTATTGCTATTCACTATGGAATATGAGTTGTATTCATTCGATGTTGCTATGTTATTGCTATTCACTATGGAATACGATTTGCATTCATTCAATTTTGCTATCTTATTGCTATTCACTATGGAATATGAGTTGTACTCAATCGAAGTTGCTATCTTATTGGTATTCACTATGGAATACGATTTGCATTCATTCGATGTTGCCCTATTATTGCTATTCACTATGGAATACGATTTGTATTCATTCGGCCCAGTAGGGCCTACCACTCGGTATCACAGTAACAAATGTGCAAGAATTGTAATAATATCGGTGTCACAAACTTGATATTAATATCAACTGGATGTAACTGGACTACTACCAAGACACCGGTGTAAAGATTTCAAATTCCCCCCATATTCAAGTTCCCCCCCGGGAACTTGAAAACGTTTTCAAATTCCTCCCAGGGGAATTTGAAAACGTTTTCAAATTCCCTCCCTCGTTTTAACTTCCCCCCCCCCCCCCATTTTTGGGGAATTTTCTTTATTTTTGTAATTTTTTGTTATTTTGAGTATTTTTCATGACAAATATTATAATATACAGAGAATAGCATAATGGAAATTATTACTAGTACAACAAAACATATTTAACCACAAATGACACAAAAAGTCTCCAAGATGGCTAAGACAAAAATATTATAGGTCTGAAATTTAAAACGTTTTTTAAAGTTTTTTAAACAATTTTAAATTCCCAGAGGGGGGTATTTGAAAATAGGGGGAGGAATCTGAAAACTGTTTTAAAGTCCCCCCCCCCCCACCCCCCAGGAATCTGAAAACGTTTTTAATTTCCCCGGAGGGAAGTTAAAAACGTTTTCAGATTCCCGGGGGGGAACTTGGGAAGGGGGGAAGTTGAAATCGTTACACCGGCATCAAGTATTAGTGTCCAATGATAAGAACATGCTTAGTTGAATGAGTGCGTGTTCACATGATATACTAGTTATGAAAATGGGCATTATCATATCCAAAGAATGTCCATGGTTTGTTCAACAACCCTCGACAACTATATTCAATACCAAGAAAATTATGTTTTTTATTGTTGTTGTTGTTGGTTTTTGGGGGGTTGTTGTTTTTGTTGTTGTCGGCTTTTCATGTTTTCACTTGGATATTCTTCATCACTGTTTATATCCTAAAACCGGACGCACTGGCCGAATCGGTAGAGTGCAGGCCTCGTGTTTTGGAGTTTATGAGTTTGGTTCCGAGTCAAGTCAAACCAATGACTTATCAAATTGATGCTTGTCGCTTCCTAACCTGGAGCTCAGCATTAATAGGATAGGGCAGGGACTGGTTAGCTGAGTGTCAGGATAATGTGACTGAGTGGGATATCGGGTCATGGTGCCGGCAGCCTAATTTCCCAGTGGGGCAGCACTATTAAATCGCCATGAGTGCACAGTCAAAAGTCGGTACCTTTCCTTATATGACCCTAGATGTTACCAGGACTTAAAACTCCAACAACCAACCCATTTATATCTTGACAGGAGCTGCTGTTGGAAATCTCAGTTGGCCTGAGACTAGCTAGGCGGTGGAGGCTGTTCCTGGATTTGATCCTAGTGGATGCCATTTGGAGAAAGTGGTTTGAGGAGGTTGTGCTGCATAATGACATGTGTATATCCATGAGCTCAAATGTGGCCACAGGCGGCCATATTTGTAGACAACCTGTCACTGGGACCGAGCCCCAGCGGATCCCGCCATGATGCAGTGCGGGGCATCGGACCCCGGCTGTGGTGGCGCCACCTAATGGGATAAAACGCTGTCAGCAATGTCGTCTGGCGAGTTGGGAACATTGTCGAAAGTATCCGGGAGGTGGCAGCACCAGAGTCTGGACGGCTTTGTTATTTTGGGCGAGTTTGTGGGCTGAGTATCCAGGAGGGCAGAGCGGGGATCCGACAGACTTAAGTTTCGGCTGGCAGACAGTAGGCCTACACTGGGTGGTTGGTTGGTTGTTGGTGTTTTGCGTCCTAGCAACATCTAAGGTCATATCAGTAAGGGTACCAACTTGTATGTGTATGCAGGTATTGCAGGTATAGCAATACTTCAGGGAGTTTGATGCCCCTGCCTTGCAGAGTTGTAAACCACTGCCTCGTGGTACAGGTTCTTGACAGAACCGAAGGCTAAGAGAGCAAACCCTAAACAGAAAACCATGTCACTGTGGCAGCATTAAGGGCGGTTGATGTATGGAACTCCCAACATCTCCCGACCAGCCACTGTAAGGACAAATAGCTTTGCGCCTGTCTTGACATGTTCTTGCCGGTGTGAAACCTCTATTTGCTCCCCGAGAGAGTGCCGCTAGTAACTTGCAAAAGCCAGCAGCACTTCAACACTTTTCCAGGCAGCTTTCATGAAATGTACAACCGGCTCTCACAGCAGAGAGCTAAATGGAGAGCGGCAGTCAAGTAATGAAAGCAGTCTTTGTCGCATCGCGACCGACAGCATGATGATGATAACCAACTTCTGACAGTGCGCACTCATGGCAACTTTTATAGTGAAGCCCCACTGGGAGACCAGGCCGCCAGCACCATGACCCGATATCCCACACAGTCACATTATCCTAGTAGGCCTACTGTGCTAAGCAGTACTTGTCCTATCCTATTAATGTTGAGCACCAGTCTAGGCAACGATACATTTGATAAGTCACTCGTTTGACTCTGCTGGGACTCCCAACTCCTGACCTTCCGCATTGGAAACTTGCACTCTACCGATTTGGCTACCACTAACAGTCAGTTGGTTGGTTGTTGGAGTTTTACATCCTGGCATCATCTAAGGTCATAACAGTACAGGTACTGACTTATGACAGTACACACTCATGGCGACTTGTATAGTGGACCCCACTGGGAGACCTGCGGGGCCAAATGTATGAACAACTTTTTATCGCCTCTGGTGTTAAGGGCGGCCGGCGGATTAGCTAACGTCGGTGTTGGAATATATGTCACAGGAAATGTATGTGGCCAAAGTGCGGCTGAGTTAGCTAACCAATGCGTTATTTATAGATTTGGGAAATCCCTCTGAGCCTGTTGCCGGCGAGCACCGCTATTTGACAATATCGCCGCCCATCCAGCGGCGGTGGCGGCGTTAATATCGGTTCGATTTTAGGGTTAATTTAATGAAATTTCACGATTTGAGTATGTAATTCTGTTAAATATGATCGGATTGAATGGATTTGGGTCTAATCGGTCCCTAACACTGCCGGGCACCAGCGAGCCTTGTCATTGCTGAGCCTGTTGGCGGCGAGCACTGCTATTTCACAATATTGCTGCCGATCCAGCGGCGGTGGCGGCGTTAATATCGCTTCGATTGTTAGTTCAATTTGACCAAAATTCAGCGGCGGCATTAATATCGCTTCTATTTTATGGTTAATTTGATGAAATTTCACTTATTGCGTATGTAGTTCTGTTAAATATGATAGCATTGAATAGATTTGGCTCTAATATATCGCCGCCAATGCGGCGGAGGCGGGCCCTGGTGATTTGTTTAGTTTACATACGTCAATTCGACAATATTAATATCGCCGCCGATGTAGCGGCGGCATTAATATCGGTTTGATTTTAGGGTTAATTTAATGAAATTTCATGATTTGAGTATGTAATTCTGTTAAATATAATCGCATTGAATAGATTTGGGCCCTAACACCGACGGTAAACTTTATATGGCTTGTGGTTAGCGTAGATGACGTTAAACTCGCGGAGTTTCCCTAACCCGGCCACATACATTGCGACTTTTCGCCGCTAACCTGGAGATCCCCGCTAACTGCGGGTTTGGAGGGCTAACCCTGCTTCATACATCTGGCCCGAGGCTACCAGCGCCATGACCCAATATCCCATACAATCAGGTTTTCCCGATACTGACCTAACCAGTACTTGTCCTATCCTATTAATCCTGAGCACCAGGCTAAGCAGCGATGAGTATCAATTTTATAAGTCATTGGGTTTGACTCAGCTGGGACTCCCAACTCCCGATCTTCCGCACGGGAATCCTGTGCTCTACCGATTCGGCCATCACGTCCGGTCAGTACATTGGTACATTAAAGCTGCATAGTCCGATGAAATATCACATTTTCAAAACCAAACCAATTATCTAGATTTGATTTTACATATCTAACTTAGAATTTAGATACTGATGCACTTATTAAGCATTTGTTTCTGGGTAGAAGGCAATACTGAGTCAATTTAACAGAACCTGTTACTGCAGAAGTCTGTGGTGCCAGAGTTTTGGCAAGCTTGCCAAAACTAATTTTCCATGTTTGCACTGAAAATATCTCAAAGGTTTACCATTTAGAATAAAAGTAACTTTGAATGAATGTAAAGTAGATACTCCTGATCGATCTAATATATTTATCTCAGAACAAATACAGAATTTCAAAACCATCGGACTATGCAACTTTAAGGTGGATGGAAGCGGCGCTTTGTGCGGACAAAACCAGTCTATGTGAACACATTTAGGAAAATCTAACCTTAACCAAGTAATACTCTACATCATTTTGCAACTTGCTCGTCCGGTTACATTGTATTCGGTCCGGGCTGTGATATATTGCATACCATTTGAATAATTATTTCGGGGAATACAACTATTGGGTACATGTATAGGAAATAATTAGCAATATGGCTACTCATATTTTGGTTCTCCTTAGACCAAAACCAGACGGGATGGCCCAATGAGTTAGAGCGTCCGCTTCCCGTGTTGGTAGACCGTAGGATCGTGGGTTTGAACCATAGTCGAGTCAAATCAATTACTTAAAAATTGATACTTGTCACTTCCTAGCCAGACGCTCGGCATTATTAGGATAGGGCAAGGACTGGTTGGCTCAGTGTCAGGATAATGTGACTAAGTGGGATATCAGGTCATGGTGCTGGAGGCCTGGTCTCCCAGGGGGGTAGCACTATAAAGTTGCCATGAGTGCGCACTATCACAAGTCGGTACTCATCCTGATATGACCTTAGATGTTGTTAGGATGTAAAACAACAACAATCAAACAAACAAACCTTGGACCAATCAGGGGACCCTTTTATGCTCCCACCTAGTGGTAAATGTCCCAAAACTACAGCCTACAGGACCCTTGGGTCAAGGTTCCCCACGGCTCAAGGTGCCCCACTCTCCCCTACTATATGAATAGAACTTTTCGTGGAACAATTGCAGTAAGTTGTTACCGACAGCATTAGTTATTGCTACAACCGTTAGAGGGCAGGTTGGTGGTGGAAATTCTCTATAAGAGCTGGTATCCAACAAGTTAGTTCTTTTAGCTCTGTCAGATTCGGCCACCGTGTCAGGTATATGACGTTTGTTTGTTGTTGTTTTACCACTTAACAACATCTAAGGTCATATCAGGATGGGTACCGACTTGTGACAGTGCGCACTCATGGTGACTTTATAGTGCTGCCCCAATGGGAGACCAGGCTGCCAGCACCATGACCTGGTTTCCCACTCAGGCACATTATCCTGACACTGAGCCAACCAGTCCTTGCCCTATCCTAACAATGCTGAGCGCCTGGCTAGGAAGCGACAAGTATCAATTTTGAAGTCATTCGTTTGACTCGAGCAGGGTGCGAACCCACGATGCCATGGTCTACCAAGGTGGATGATGTTTATGTAAGTGGTGCTGTTGATGTGGGAGTTCCATTGACACTTTATAATTGAACTAGCAGAAGAACTGTGAGAAGCAGACCAGATGGAATGGCCAAATGAGTTGTGCGTCTGTCTCCCATTTTGGTAGTCCGTGGGGTTTGAACTCATGGGTTCAAACCCTGGTCGAGTCAAACCAATGACTTCAAAATTGATACTTGTCGCTTCCTAGCCAGGTGCTCGACATTACTAGGATAGATCAAGGATTGGTTAGCTCAGTGTCAGGATAATGTGACTGAGTGGGATATCAAGTCATGGTGCTGGCAGTCTGGTCTCCCAGTGGGGCAACACTCTAAAGTCACCATGAGTGTGCACTGTCACAAGTCGGTACCCGTCCTGATATGACCTTCGATGTTGCCAGGACATAAAACTCCAACAACCAACCAAGCTTAGTGCAACCACTTCCCATTCTGTACCAGCCTCTTCACATTCATGGCCGCTATTATTGGGATGCCGTTCCATTCAGGTGGCCATGCCCGGTGTCGCAGTTTGAGAGGGTATCCAGTTTAAAATGGGCCTTTTCGCAATGTGCATGCATCAAAGTCGAACGGCAAGCCTGAAATCTTATCTTAATTTCTGGCTTGCTTCTGTCTGTGGAGGAGCTCTCTGAAAATGTAGGGCAAGACAAGCAAGGTCGAGGCATCATTGTAGTGAATATTTTATACTTGATAGTATATTATTACCCTCTGTCTAACAAGTTAACAAGCAATTAAGAAGTTATTAAATGTGGGTACAATCTCAATCAGGCAGAAATGCCGTTCGACTTTGATGCATGCGCATTGTGAAAAGGTCACTTTTAAACCAGGTACCCTTTCAAACTGCGACACCGGTGTCGTTTATTCTCGTCCCCATCTCGTATCATGCGAGACATGGGTGGGTTTGGAAGGACAATGACGCGCATTGTCGACCCTTATCAGAAGACGTGGACCTGTGGCAGAGAGCATTCAGACCCGTCCATAATCAGGCAACTTGGGGACAAACCGGGGATGAGAAATAAGCACAGTTACCAGAGATGCCCAATAAACATGCCTCCCTACAAAGGGGCTGGCACGGATAAATGACTCTAAGGGGCAGTTCACTGCAGGGCGGGGCAAGTGATATAGTTTAGCCGAGACGAAGAATACCCATGTTGAATACAATTCATGGTCAAAATAGCACAACTTAGCGGTGAGATATTGTAGTTTTTATTACTTGGCATATATTTGCAGTTGTCGCAAGGACATTAAATAATATGTTCGCATTTGTTTATTTAGTGGAATACGAAAATAACCGAGTGATGTGAATGGATAACTTACTGGATTAGATATTCCCATCATTTTATGCGAGAGCGTTTGGGGAATGATAAGAAGAGCCGCCCATAACGAGCTTATTAATGCGTCAAAGGTAGAATGGACTGGTTCTTTGTGAATTATGTGAGGAAAGCCCTATGCCCTTAGACGCATCTGTTAATTTAATTAGAATTCACACCAGGGCTATCTCTGCTGGGTGCCTCGATCCACCATTCAGGCGAGTTTGAGTGATGCAGATTGGCGAACGAAGTAGAGAGTGTGTCAACTCTGTTACCAGATTTCGAGTCTCGTCTGCTCTTATCCTTCGATTCTCATCTGCTCTCAGCCTTTAATTCTCATCTGTGGCCATTCTTTGATTATCGTCTCTTTTCATCTTCCAGTTTTCGTCTCCTGTGATAATTTTATTCTTGTCTGCTCTCATCGTTCAATTCATGCCTGATGTCTGCATTTGATTTTCATCTGCTCTCATTGTTTTGTTGTCATCTGCTCTCATCGTTCGATTCTCGTCTGCTCTCATCATTCAATTCTCATCTGCTCTGATTGTTTGATTCTCGTCTTCTCTCATCATTCGATTCTCGTCTGCTACTCATCGTTCGATTCTCGTCTGCTCTCATCGTTTGATTCTCATCTGCCCTCATCATTCGAATGCTGTGATCGGTTAAAATTTGCTGCACTTTAATTGTTCAAATCGGTTCAAATTCATTTTGGACAGAACTAAAAATTATATATGTCTTTTCTTAGTTTCTACCAAAGATGATCACACTCTGATGCGTTAAAAGTTGTTAATTTTGATTCGGAATGTGGGAATGTGCACCTTAACTGTAGGGGATTTCCACATTCTTGTAATTAAAAGTCAGCAAGCCAATTTAGAGCAAGTCAGGTACATTGTAAATTTTGATTAACCTTTATTTCATATCAGTGTCAAAAAGAATTACAAAAATCTTGTAAATATCATGAAAATTAAGCAAGTTCTGGCATATTTTGTACATTTCTTTGACATTAATTATCAATTAATTAGTTAATTAAATAATTAATAATACTAATCAGACTTTGATGCAGTCTTAAAATGGACGTTTTCTTCTATTTAATCTATTACAAAAATCATATAAATATCATGAAAACTAATGAAGTTATATACTTTTTAAATTCAGTGTGCATTGTTGAGGATCACACCCATTCCTTTTGTTTCAGTTTAATTACATGACAAAAAAACATGTGATTTTAAAGAAATAAAAATGCATAACTTTCTTAATATTAGACCAATATGCATGATCTTGGGTGTCATTTAAAAGCATTTCTTTTGCTCTTTACAATGGTATGAGTTTCATTTCTATACAGTAAACTTTGTTGTTGTTGTCACATACCTACATATATGCAGTTTATTATACAACACCTTGCTAGATGAATTGCATATAATTATTATTCATGTAGATTAAACATTATATATAAATACGATTATAGAATTTTCAGTGCCATAGACAATTACAAAAAAACAATAACATAATTGTGTAATCATTTCTGGTTATTATAGAAATAGCAAACTCCCCACAGCCCTATACCCCCCCCCCCCCACACCTTACCAAACTCACTTCCACAACACACCCTTTCACTATGTTACCCAGAAGTTGGGGGTGGGGGTGGGGGGGGGGGGGCTCCCAGTATGTGCTGATACTGGCAGTACCCCTATCCTCAAACTTAAAAACAAGGTTTGGCAGCAGTCATGCCTCTATGACAATGACCCATGTCCACCCTAAGTTTTTCAGTTAGACAGTTGTGTTGGTGGGGTAGGGGTTACCCCACGTGATACGTCCCCCCCCCACACACAAAGTAAGACAATAGCCACACAATAACACTGGTCTGCAAGCCACACCCCCCATCAGCCCACCTCTAGCTGGTCAGTCATGAATCAATGATGATGTGGTGATATTTATTTTAATTTTATTGAATTTATTTTAAAATTGATTGATTTATTATCCTTACTATTGAATTTTGTTCATATTATTCCTAGCCATATTGATTGTTCATTATTCACATGCTTTCAGGACCTCCCAGCATTCTGGCACCAGTTGGACCATTGCAGGCTGCAGTTCCTCTGTAGCTCAGATGGCAGAGTGTTGGTCTCGAGATCAGAGAGTACCTGGTTTGAATCTTGGAATCGGAAGACTTAACAAAAGAAAGTATTAATAATTTGTTTAAAATGCCTAAATATATTAATATTAATCCATATGCCTTTGCTTGACTTTAGCCGCCTTGACATGACCCGCCTCAACATTACCCGCCTCGACATCACCCGCCTCGACATCACCCGCCTCGACTTCAACCGACTTCACCCGACCTGATTTCACCCAACACGATGCGTAAAGTCGAGTCGGCCAAAGTCGAGTCGGCCAAAGTCGAGTCGGCTACATTTGAGTCGGCTAAAGTCGAGGTAAAGTCGAGCTGGGTAAAGTCGAGCCGGGCAAAGTCGAGCCGGGTACAGTCGACCCTGGTTAAGTCGATCCTGGTTAAGTCGGCCGGGGTAAAGTCCAGTGGGGTAAAGTCGAGCCGTGTAAAGTCGTACCGGATAGAATCAGCCGGGTAGAGTCGAGCCGGGTAGGGTCGAGCCGGGTAGGGTCGATCCGGTTAGAGTCGAGCCGGTTAGAGTCGAGCCGGGTAGAGTCGAGCCTGGTAAAGTCGAGCCGGGTAAAGTCGAGCACGGTAAAGTCGAGTGATGTCGAGTCAGGTAAAGCCATATTGATTAATATTAATATAATTATGCATTTAAACAAATTATTAAGACATTCTTTTTTTTAAAGTATTCCGGTTCCAAGATTCCAACCAGTTACCCTCTGATCTTGAGAGCAAAACTCTGCCATCTGAGCTACAGAGGAACTGCAACCCAGAATGGTCCAATTGGTGGCAGAATGCTGGGAGGTCCTGACAGCTTGTGAATAATGAGCAAAGAATATGGATAGAAATAATCTGAAAAAAATAAATAGAAAGGATTATAAATAAATCAATTTAAATATAAATTAAATATACTGTAAATAAATATCACCACATCATCATTGACCAGAATTGTGTGGCTAGAGGTGGGCTGGTGGGGGTGTGGATTGCATACCAGTGTTGCTATGTGGCTATTGTCTTACTTTGTGTGTGTGTGTTTTTTTTTTTTGGGGGGGGGGAGGTGACAGGTGGGCAAACCATACATGACTACCTCTAACCTGGTCTATATGGCTGGCAGGGTTACACCAACACAATGAAGCTAGGGTCGGGATGCATCTGTAAACTATCCAACTGGAAAACTTAGGGTGGATGTGGGTCATGGTCATTGAACCATGACTACTGCCAAACCTTGTTATTAACCTTGAGGATAGAGGTACTACCAGTATCAGCATATCCATACATCCATAGATATATGTATATATATGGATATATAGATGTGCATATATACACATATATACACGTATATATGCATATATATATGTGTATATACATATATACATGTGTTTATGCGCATATATACACATATATACACATATATACTCATATATACGCATATCTACACATATATATGCATATATATGTGTATATGCGTATATATACGTGTATATATGTGTATATATACGTATCTACGCATATATATGTGTATATATGCATATATATCCACATATATCCACATATATGCGTGTATATGTTTATAATTATGCCCATAAATGCATATATATATGTTTATGTACATATGCATATATATCTATATATATACATATATGTGATGTATAACGAATTATGCGATTATAAAGATGCATAAGGGTTAATTATTATTATTATTTGTTATACTCTGTAAGACCAACGCTCCACCTTCCCTCCTCGCCTCCACCGGATATAGACCAGTGTCAGTCTGGACTGAAGGGACATGCTAGCGCTCCCACTCCCGCTCCCGCTTCCACCTCCAAGCTTGATGCCAGTCTACTACTGTTCCCTCTGTGGTGAACACCACCCGGAGGGAGACCTTGAGGCTTGTGCTCGCTATCAGCTGGAGAGTAAAGGAGTGGACGGTCAGCATATACGCTTATCGAGAAGAACTTCGGCAGACAGGATGGCCAAATCCAAGCAGGAGGCAGACTCCCTGGCTTCCACGATGCAAACGATGTCGATGGAGGACCGCGAGAAATCGGCGAGGGCAGCTGTAGATGCGATGGAGATGGAGGAGCGACTGGCTGTCCTGGAGGAGAAGCGGGACAAACTCACCCAGAGATCAGGCCCTGATGGGAGACAGCACGGTAGGAGATGGGGCAGCGGGTGGCAGTGCGGTGGGAGATGCCACGATGACCTCCAGCTGGCCACAGGCGGACCTGGTGGTGGGCCACTCATCATATGGGACCCTGTCACACCGCCGAACCCGGTCCCGGGAACGCCGGTCAAGACGATGGAGTGGAGCGAACTCCAAAAGCTGGTCCAGCAGCTCCACTAGACGCATAAAACTTAAGTGGGCCCTGAAACACTTCACTGTTGCCGCTAAAGATGTATGGAAGCTAAACCCCCACGAGCTGGTGGCAGCCTCCACACTATGGTGTCTAGATATAGACAACCTGACTGTTAAAGCTTACAGGGCTTTCTTAGAGCATATACACTTTATGTCTGTCCGGTGATTTCAGGGACGTGGCCCACGTGTCTTATGATACCACTATCTGCAAAAAGGCAGAGGTGGAAAGCATCGCCGCATTCTCTGAAAGGTTCCAGGGAATCAGAAACGCGCCACTGCTACCGGCAACAGGCGTGTGGCAGTCACAAGCAGCGGGAAAAAGTGCATGTTTCCTTTGGAATTGCGAAACTGGCTGCCCACGCTCGGAGGAGGTGTGTGGATTCACACAAGCATGTGGGAAGTGCTGAAGCTGAAGTAGGAACAGTTGGTGTTCCAGAACAGTGCCTACACCACTAACTTAATCTTCACATGGAGGATGCAGGTTAGCCGTTACCTGGAGTTTGTCAAGAACTTCTCTGAGACGCACTCCCCCCTCCCCTGTCCACCTGCACAGGTGGCTCTATATGCATGGCTGGCCAGACCTCTGACATATTCATCAGTACTGAACTATCTCAGCGGACTGAACTACTTCCTCTGCCAAAGGTGAGCTGACCAATCTCATACACAAGCCACCCTCCGTGGAATCAGGAGAGAGAGATCGACAGCCCCATGGGAGGCAGCCCCGATATTACCCAAGACCCTATTGAAGACCCTATCTATGACTCAAGGTCACATCCCCTGGCGCACTGCAATGTTGTGCAGTTTTTGAGCCCTCCTACGCAAGTGCCAGGTGAAATTGTCCGAATCCGCACTCCACAGAGGTGATTTCAAATTCTTCCCATGGGGCATGATCATCTAAGTCAGGCGATCAAAGACGATCCAGTTTCGCGAGCTTGTCCTGGAAATACCTGTCACCAGGTGCATGAACACAGACATCTGTGCACTACACTGGACCAAAATATATTTCAGCCAGACTCCGGCCCCCCCCCCCCCCCCGATGCAATAGCCTTCTGGATCCCCTCCAGGCTGGGTGCCTCCGCCCCCCTCCTCTATGCAGTGTACCAAACAACCCTGCACATATTCGCGGGGAAGGCAGGCCTGGATCCATCCTCAGTCTCATCCCACTCTCTCAGGCGAGGTGGGTGTACCTACCTATCCCTTTGTGGGGCCACCATTGAGGAGCTCCGCACCGGGGAGGACTGGGCGACTGACACAGTCTTCACATACCTGAAAACACCTCTGACTGTAAGAATCATGAATGACATATGCATAGCCACCTCTCTGGCGACTACTATATAGCAACGATAGCGGTTGGGGGATCTCTGATCTTTGTCCTATAATCTTTGCAAGAGATTAAAACTACTCAACCCACTACCCGTTTGTTTCTCCCTCATTTGTACTGTAGCTATGTCTATGTAATGTATAACGAATTATGCGAGTATAAAGATACGTAGGGGTTAATTATTATTATTTGTTACACTGTGCAAAACCAACACTGTGCCGGGAACTCCACCTTCCCTCCTTGCCTCCACCGGATGTAGACCTGTGTCAGTCGCACTGGAGGATTTCTTCTTTTTTTAGGGGCAAGGGCCTATAAGTAGGTACTCCAAAGTGATTTTTTATTTTAATGTTTCAGTATTTAAAATGATATAGATGTATAGATCTTTTAAATCCTATTCCGGTGATATACAATTTATCTAGATCTCTTGAAAAGTTCCCAAATTATGGGGTTTTAAAGATTCATTTTTTTGCCCTTTTTTGTGCACATTTCCAAATTAGGAAAATCTTCGTTTTTAAGGCCCCAACATAAAAGCTATGTTGCTTATAATTTGTCCAATATTAAAGAATCTCACTCTCTATAACACAAATAACAGGCTCCATTTTTTTCCCCAGACTATTAGCTTTGTTATTCTTTCAGATATTTCATGCTAAACTTGCTAAATTCCTCAATTTCTACTGAATATCATCAAGATTAATGATACATTATTTGAAACATCATAACTTCTGTTCTAATTACACTATCATTCTACTTTTTATTCCAAAATAATCAGAATCAAGAGCTGTATATAACCATACATGTTTTGAATTAATATGAGGCAAAAACTAAAAGTTCACTTTATAGGCATTGCTAGCTGATTACAAGTCTAGATCACAAAGACATTAACTTTATTAAGATGATTAAACAGATTCCCTTGGGCGACAATAGGCTTAACAAATGTCTTCAATGTCTGGCACCATCCATACTCTAAAGTCATCATTGATGGGCGCCACATCAAGTTTTTTTGCCAAAACAGAAGCTTTAATCAACACCATGTTTGTCGCTCCGGTGCGGGAGACAGGAAGACATGGTCATTTCTCAGACCAACCTTGCCAAGTATGATATAAACCTCAAACACATATTGTTCTGGTCAGCTTTCTGATGATATAATTTTCAGGATGACCATGATTAATTTTCAAGGAGAATGAGCGTCTGAATGTTTTCACTCCTTCTGTTCAATCAAATTTCCCGCTCAAAGACAACCATGCTTGGTATGCTAATGAAGCGCAGTTTATTCTCCATCTTTCATTGGTGGTTATTTTTAGCTCAGGTGACCATACTCAATTTTAGGGAAGGGTGTGGCTAAGACTGGAAGGAAAAAGACTATGGCAAACATGCATACAGCTGCTGATGGTACACCCAAACAAGTGTCCATTGACTCTAATTTATTTCATGATGTTAATTATAAATCGAAGACCCTAAAAGACAAAAGAACAGGCATTCACCTCATATAATTTGTATTTCAAATAAAGCAGAATTAGTGGAGATTGAAGTGGTTTTTGGAATGGTAAAATTATGTCAGATTTCGCGATGCGGGCAGCGTATCCGCCCACTTTGGAGTACCTACTATAAGATTAAAACTACTCAACCCACTACCTGTTTGTTTCTCCCTCATTTGTACTGTAGTTATGTTTATATACATGTATATGTCTGTCTGTATATGCACATACACATATACTGTATGGTGGATATACCACACAGAGAGAAATCCCACTCTGCACCCATACCCACATCCACACCCACACCCACACCCACACCCACAACCACACCCACACCAACACCCACACCCACCTCCAGTGGCCACCCTTGTATAGACTTCTAAAACAACAACCCATCTGCCTGTCTGTACATTAGAGTAATGGCTTATATGATGCCACACATCATGATTTGTTCATATTTTGGTTATTTCTCATTAACTATGTCCAGGATTTTGATTCTAAGAAAAGTACTTGTTTAAATAGACCATGGTGCTTCACCAGTAAAAATGACTAATTCCAGAATAAAAGCAGCACAATGTTGTAGGCAAAATTAGATTGTCTCTTTATTTTAATGTAGTTTTAATTGAATATTGTGACCATACTATATTCACAGGAGCATTATCTTCATAGAAACTGTAAAGAGCTACTTACACCCATTCTAATGATATATTTTGTTAGGTTCCATCCTCAATATTACAGTAGTTGCAGACTGTAACAGCTCACCCCTATTTGTTTCTATATGTAAACTGTCTTGGTTTTTCAATACGCCTTGAGAAACCAATACGTTTTGAATTCCGAGTCCTGGTCCCTACCTGGTTATTGCATAATTAGTGTGCATAGCACTTTAGCTATGGTATGCAGGTATTGCAGGTATTGTGGTATGCAGGTATTGCAGGTTTAGCAATACCTCAGGGAGTTTGACGCCCCTGCCTTGCAGAGTTGTAAACCACTGCCTTGTGGTACAGGTTCTTGACAGAACCGAAGGCTAAGGGAGCAAACCCTAAGCAGAAAACCATGTCACTGTGGCAGCATTAAGGGCGGTTGATGTATGGAACTCCCAACATCTCCCGACCAGCCACTGCAGGGACAAATAGTTTTGCGCCTGTCTTGACATGTTCTTGCCGGTGTGATGCCTCTATTTGCTCCCTGAGAGAGTGCCGCTGGTAACTTGCAAAAGCCAGCAGCACTTCAACACTTTTGCAGGCAGCTTTCATGAAATGTACAACTGCACAAAATACTATACCGGCTCGGTCGTCACCTGGGTTACCAAGGACCGCACTGCTCGAGCTCATCTTCCGTCGACAGCGGAAAATCAGCTAGGAGGAACACTACGCAACACAACACAACAGGAGAGCAGCAGTCAAGTAATGAAAGCAGTCTTTGTCGCATCGCGACCGACAGCATGATTATGATGATGAGCACTTTAGCGGCAACCTCTGAGGGAAGTATAGTTGCAATCATGCTTGTAATTAGGTATCAGCCCAACAATGCTATCTAGACTCTTGTGGCGTTCTCTGTGGAGGAGTGGTTAGAGTGTCTGACTCTTTTCTAGGTCAGACTCCTAATCTGAGGGTTGGCGGTTTCGATTCCCCATGCCCCCAGCTCTGCCAATTTGCATTTGTATCTGCTGTGTATAACTTACAGCGTCATCAAAGGCCGGTTGCTCTCATACCATGTCTATGTGGTGTGGGACGGTAAAAATCCCTTGGGTCGGTAAAAGTGTAGGCTCGGGCTTTCTATCGACCAGCAGTGGAATGAGGAAGACCAGTCGTCTATGACTGAAATTTCCCCTGCTTAAACAACTAATGGACGCCCCCCCCCCTCCCAAAAGGAAGAAATATGCAACAGCTGTGGCTTTCATGTGTTGGCTTTCATGTTAACCTCATTGAGCTGAGAATATAAAACCTGATCCATAGCTCATCAGTTTCCATAACAAAGCCAATCATTTGTTAGAGCAGCTCAAACCTATTGCTGTGGCATTGGATATCCTAAAATCAGACAGTGCTATGATTGCAGATGCTTATAAGCAGTGGTGTTCCATTCTCTTACATACGGAGAATGTACCGGAACCTCACATGGCCAAGACGAAGAAGAAATTTAGCGAAGCTATAACACCTACACATGCCAACATAGTTCATCCAGTCTACCATGGTAAGAAGCTACTTACAGAGCATATTGCAGTTCCTCAGGAGTATGTGTTTGATGAAAATCCTGAAACCATCCCAGAACTGTGTCACCTCCTGACAAATGACATTACTACTAAGGCGCTGAGACCTGGTGCTACACATGCCAAGACGAAACCTATAGTGTGGTGGAAGTGCATTGTGTCATCAAAGACAATGTCAACTGAGTTACCATCGCTTGCCATGAGAATACTTTTAATGCGAGATAGTTCAGCATCCATGGGAAGAATCACCTCAAACATTGGACTAATACAAAGTTGAGAAATCGTCTTGGTATTGATAAAGCTTCCAAGTTGGTTATGCGTCGTAGGTACCTTCATGGGAAGGATGACATTGATTAGTAATACTATGTAGCCTATATATATATAAAAGTAATCATGTACTGGATAACTGCTAATGAGATAAAAACCTATAGTATGAATAACACTATGAACCAAAAATAAAATAAAGAAGAAAATTGACAAATATAATGAAAAAAAGTATTTCCCAGTATTTCCTCGTATTTCCCACTTTAGGAGTAATGGACAAGGCGGTATTTCCCGGGAAATACCGCCCGGTAATTAGCACCCTGATATTTCGTGGACTACCCTCACTCTCATCGTACGATTCTCGTCTGCTCTCATCATTCGATTCTCGTCTGCTCTCATCGTTCGATTCTCATCTGCTCTCATAGTTCGATTCTTGTCTGCTCCCATTGTTCAATTCTCGTCTGCTCTCATAGTTTGACTCTCGTCTGCTCCCATCGTTCGATTCTTGTCTGCTCTCATCATTCAATTCTCGTCTGCTCGCATCATTCGATTCTTGTCTGTTCTCATCATTCGATTCTCGTTTGCTCTCAGTCTCATCATTCGATTCTCATCTGTTTCCATGGTTCGATTCTCGTCTGCTCTCATCATTCGATTCTTGTCTGCTCCCATCGTTCGATTATCATCATCTCCCTTCATTTGATTCTCGTCTTCTCCCATTTTATTATTTTCGTCTGCTCTCTTCATTTCATTTTCATCTGCTCTCATTGTTCGATTCTCATCTGCTCCCATTGTTCGATTCTCTTTCAATTATCGCCTGCTGTCCTCCTTCAATTTTCACCTGTCGATTTTTATTTGTTCTCATCCTCCAAAGTCAAATCCTCGTCTGCTTCTGGTACAAAAGTAGTGCCCTAGCAGTGGTATATGCTATTTCCGAAAGTCTTAGTTTTTTTTGTCAATGAAAGAAAACGGAGACCACAAGCAAAAGACATTTGCTAGCAGTCTTCAGCGCTAGATGCCGAGCACAATGCTACAAGCAGTGAGAGTAGAGAGTCTGACAACCTGTTTACTCGTTCGGCCATTGAAGACCTAGTTTCTGCACGCTCCACGCACATTCTTAATTAGTTATATAAACATTTTTCTCACAACAACCTGGCACTAGATGCCCAATAGGACTTAGATCAGCCAGAAGGGGATCTGTAAGTTAATCTGTAAGTTAATAGCTGATTGTCTGAGAACCAGATTGGTTATGCATGCTTGTGAATGATAAGACTAGGCAGGAAGGACCACCACCCTACTTCATCATCATCTAATGCTGTCGGTTGCGATGCGACAAAGACTGCTTTCATTACTTGACTGCCGCTCTCCATTTAGTTCTCTGCTGTGCGAGTGATGTCCATAAGTAGGTCTTAATGTCTCTCAGCTTCAGGTTTCTCTTGATGGTAATTTTGAACCGGAAACAAGGGCGCCCTCTCTTTCTGTAACCAGAAGACAGTTGAGAGTAGAGGATCTGCTTTGGTAGCCTGTCTGATGACATCCTCATGAGGTGTCTAGTCCACCGGAGATTCTTTTTGATCAAAAGATCTTCCACAGAGGGCAGCTCTGTCCATTCGAGTATTTCCTTAACATTTCATGAAATTTGCCTGTAAAAGTGTTGAAGTGCTGCTGGCTTTTGCAAGTTACCAGCGGCACTCTCTCGGGGAGAAAATAGAGGTCTCACACTGGCAAGAACATGTCCAGACAGGCGCAAAACTATTTGTCCCTGCAGTGGCTGGTCGGGAGATGTTGGGAGTTCCATACTTCAACCGACTTTGTTGCTGCCACAGTGACATGGGTTTTCTTTTCAGGGTTTGCTCCCTTAGCCTTCGGTTCTGTCAAGAACCTGTACCACAAGCCAGTGGTTTACAACTCTGCAGGGCAGGGGTGTCAAACTCCATGATGTATTGCAATACCTGCACCACCCTACTTAAACCATACAAAGACACCAAGTCACAGCTCCAGTCCTTCCTGAGGAACCAGCGTGAGTTAATTTGGAATAGGGACATAGTTATGAAATACTCCATGGAGCACACACAGACACAGCTGACATGATTACACAGCCAGAACCAGTATCCAGAAAGTACGCCTTGAAGTGAAATTTCAAAGGCTTCTTCAACAATGCCTGGCGTAGATCTTCCGACAAAATAACTCGAATCGTATGCTTTTGCTGTCTTAATTGAGGTAACCATGCCAAAAGTAGCCAGATAGCACACAACACAGCTACGTACAAGCCTATGATATGTAAATAGGAGTAGGCTAGTCTAGTAGTAAGAGTAGAACAAGTAAAACACATATATGCCAAGAAAATCCAAACAAATTAACATAGACTACTAACCAGACCAACCAACTATCTATCTGCTCCTGAAATGCAGGCAATCAAATACCTTATCAGCAGCTACTGTCTGATAAGATAACACCAACACTACAGCTGGCCAGCATTGAAAAAAAGCCTGAATACCCAGGCTTATATGCTATGGACAGTATAAATACAGCCTCAATAAAAAATATTTAAAAAAGAAAAAATTGAAAAATCATCAAAGGATATATTTTGTATATATAGCTATATTTATTTCATTGCCTCTTTAATAAAATGAGGGATGTGGTGACACATTATGTCGCAGGTGCACAGACGATATGCTGCTATTATTATACTCGGTTGTTGGAGTTTTGCGTCCTGGCAACATCTAAGGTCATATCAGGACGGGCTATTATTATAGTGACACTTGGCGGCGACTCGCTGCGGGTTTGCCTACCTAAGTGCAAATCCAAGTCGCTCAGGTCGCTGCATTTCCAGGGGCGGGGCGATAGTAGCATTTTCGGGTCGACGGCTACAGGCCCTCTGTTAATTAATATTTATATAATGTATTTATATAGCACGATACTCGGGAAACTTGTGAAGTATATGGCGGGCTTTACCGAAATGAATGATTAATTGGTGCAACATAGAGACGGATGCAACCACAAAACAACAGTTCGGCACGACCAGCACTTTGTAGGTGGACTTCAATCTGAGCCCTTTTGCCCCAAACTTCATTGTAAGAATCCAACTAGCAGTGCTTAATTAATTACAACCGACCCTCACCCCACCTCTACCTCCACCTCCACCTCCACCTTCACCTCTGAATTGTTAAAGATTAATAAGCTTCTTTTATTTAACAATGCCTCTAGAGCACATTGATTTTTATCATCGGTTATTGGACATCAAACATGTAGTCATTCTGACACCTTTTGGTGGAGGAAACCCACTGCTGCCACATAGGCTACTCTTTCCGATAAGCACCAAGGGTTCTTTCATATGCACTTTCCCACAGACAGGACAGCACATACCACAGCCTTTGATGAACCAGTTGTGGACTACTGGTTTATTCAAGATTAGAAAAAAGAATGCGGTTACCACTAATATATTCTGAATTATAATACCACCATCAAGCGTCCACACACAGGCCAGACATAGTCTTAAACACCAATCTTGACCCCTCAAAACACTCAGACAATGCACCATCAACTTGATCAAGCCAAGCTGAAAGCTGCGAGGTCCGATGAAACCATCAAATTGTCAAGGCCAAGACATTTATACCCGATGAAAGCATACTTATACCCCAGTTACCTAGACGGGCGGTCATCATTATTAGGATAGGGTAAGGGATGGTTATCTCAGTAGCAGGATAATGCGATTGAGTGGGAAATCAGGTCATGGTGTAAAGTGCTCACCACTTTACACGGCGACATGAGGAGCACTCGTCGGTGGTCGCCATTTTGTAAAGTCGACGGCCGGCAGCTGTGGTTGTGTAGGCAGGCTAAATAGGAAATCACTACAGGCAGGTATAGAGAAGGAAGGCAAGATATAGAGTGTGCAGAAGGAACCAGAAAGGAGCTTGCTTAGTTTATTATATATATAGGTTTTAGAATCCAAGATGGCTGTACACACCTGATTAATCCTTCCAATCACCAACAGGCATTCTTATTCAACCAATGAACATTCAATATCCTTGTAACCAAGGCATGGTTGTGTCTGGTGTGCAGTGATCTGTGAATAACACTTGGGGGGGAGGGGGTATGTGAGGAGAGTTCCAAAGACTCTCTCACATGTCAAGAAGTGACCCTCTCTCATGTCATGAAGTGACCCTCTCTTACTATCTATATTAATATACAATTTCTATCTTTAATTAGTAATGGATCACCAACACCACATATACCTTACATGCCTTTGGTTTTACATACCATTTACCATTATATAGACCATTTGTAATTTATTATAGAGTAGTTCTCATCATCCTCCAAGGTCTCAAATATCGGCAAACTTTACAATGTGGCCAGTGACCTGGTCTCCCAGTGGGACAGCACTATTAAGTCGCCATGAGTGCGCACTGTCACAAGTCGATACCCATCCTGATATGACCCTAGATGTTGCTATGACGTAAAACCCCAACAGACAACGATTGCTGGAGCAAGACAAGGCAATTAGCCAGGTTTCTCAATCCAAAGGAGATTACCGTAATCCATGCGCTATGCTCACAGTGTGTGAGAGAACAAAGTTTATATTACTTGTAAGAGCGACTTATGGCTACAGTGATCCCCTTCTTGCACTGAGGATTAAGTATAGCGACTGTGCTAAACCAGGTGTGCCTTAAGCGAAGATTCCTTATACGCAGTATGTGGCATGCAGCATGCAGCATGCGAATGCGAATGTGGTATATGCGGAATAGATATATGCCAACCCCCAATAGCCGATGTTTACTATTTGTGCTGGGATATGGTTAAACAAAAAAACACACCAAAAAAGTTACCCATGACATTTTTGGGGGTTTTACCTCCAAATTTGTGAAGGAAGATCAAAGTTACTATTGTTTTCTATGCCAAACGCAGCAGTATTCGCATTCGCATTCGCACCGATCGGTCCATGGGTCGATCCATTTGCCGCATTTGCATTCGCATTCCCGTTCGTATTCGCATTCGGACGTATGGAAGCACCACTATTCATTTACATGCTTTTCGATTTTTTGCCACATTCGCATTCGCAATCGCATTCGCATGCCGCATACCGCGTATAAGGAATCTTAGCTTTAGCTGTTTCTGAGTATCACCCACGTGACACTCTTATAACGTTGGTTGGTTGTTGGAAATTTATGTCCTGGCAACATCTAAAGTCATATCAGGACGGGTACCAGCTTGTGACAGTGCACACTCATGTTGATTTTATAGTGCTGCCGCTCTAGGAAATCAGGCCACTGGCATCATGACACTATATCCCAATCAGGTTTACATTGTCATTACTAGGTTTCTGAAAACCACTGATCCACCTAAATACAAACACCTGAAGAATGAAATAGAAGATGAATGCAAAAAAGCTAAAGATGAATGGTGGAATAAGAAGTGTGAAGTAGTGGAACAACTTGAGTCTCAACATCGTTCAAGAGAGATGCACAAGAAAGTGAAAGAGATAACAGGTCAAGGATACAGACAGAGAAACAGTAAATGTATCAAGAACAAAGACGGCAAAATGCTCTTTGAAGAAGATGAAATAAAGTCCAGATGGGAAGAATATGTAAACGAACTATACAATGATGACAGAGGGAACCCACCCACAATTGAGAAAGAAGATGGGAATATTATATTAGTATCAGAGGTTGAGAAGGCTATCAATGATCTAAAGTCAGGTAAGGCTCCTGGAAGTGACCAGATAACATCAGAAATGATAAAAGGACTAGATGAAGTGGGGATTCAAATCATTCATAAGCTAGTAAATGACATCTATGAGACTGGATTTATACCATTGAATATGAATGAATCCATATTTGTACGACTCCCAAAGAAGCTAAAACCAACAGTGTGTACTGAGTACAGAACACTAAGCCTGATGAGTCATATGTTGAAGATGATCCTGAAAATAATTTTACTGAGAAACAGACAGAAAATTGAAGAACAAATCAGTAACGTACAAAGTGGGTTTATATCTGGAAGAGGTACACATGAAGGGATTTTCAATATGAGAATGATTTGTGAACGTTATTGTGAAGTGAACCAGGATGTTTATGCCTGCTTTATTGACTATGAGAAGGCCTTCGACCGAGTCAATCATGAACTGTTAATCAAATGTTTACAAGATATTGGTGTCAATGGCAAAGACATTAAACTAATTGTGAACTTATACTGGACACAACATGCATTTATAAAAATGGAGCAGGGCCTATCGGATGAAGTTATGATTAAACGAGGAGTTCAACAGGGGTGTGTATTGTCACCATGTCTATTTAACCTGTACACAGAGATGATTTTCAGACACATTGAAGATTGCAAGGAGTGACAATAGGTGGCATGAACGTCAACAATCTTAGATATGCCGATGACAGTGTAATACTAGCAGACAGTGAGAAAAACCTACAAGATATAGTGAATAGAATCAATAAAGCTGGAATACTATTCAACATGAAGATGAATGCCAGGAAGACCAAAACAATGGTTATAAGTAAAAAGACAGATAAACCAAATGTCAATATAACCATAGATGGCACAAACATAGAACAAGTATCCGAATTCATATATCTCGGACAAAAGATTACAAATGATGGGAGATGTGAGGAAGAAATTAAAAGAAGGATAACAATAGCCCGAACAACATTCTCCAAAATGTATAGAGTGTTAACATCAAGTAAGATAATAATACAAACAAGGAAGCGTATTCTTCAGTGTTATGTGTGGTCTACTCTAATGTATGGGGCTGAGACATGGACAATCTCAAAGAAAATGTACAAACGTTTAGCAGCATTTGAGATGTGGACTTATCGAAGGATGATGAAAATATCATGGACAAAGAAGATCACCAACAAAGAAGTTCTCAGAAAAATAAAAAATAAAAAAAGCTTGTTTGCCACTATACAGACAAAGAAACTTATTTATTTTGGCCACATCATTCGTCAGAGTTCAATATACCGTACATTGTTGGAAGGGAAGGTGAATGGCAGCAGAGGGAGAGGGAGACCAAGAACATCATGGTTTACAAATATTTCACAGTGGACAGGCTTGAATTATTCACAGTCTATCAGAACAGCACACCATCGGGACAAGTGGAGAACCATTGCATCCAACCCTCGACTAGAGGATGGAACTATTGATTGATTGAATGAGCTAACCAGTCCTTGCCCTATCCTATTAATGCTCAGCGCCAGGCTAGGAAGTGACAAGTATCAATTTTATAAGTATTTTGACTCGACCGGGAACCGACCTCCCGACTTTCTGCATGCGAGGCCCGTGCTCTACCGATTTGGCCACCATGCCCGGTCTCTTATGACGAGCCCCTACATAAGTCCGTACTTTTACTGCTGTAGTGGTCTATACTGACCTCTCAGGGAAGGAGCCACATAGACAGGTAGGCGTGGGTAGAGTGGTGATATCAGGGAGCCTAGGTGGTGTGATGGTGGAATGCAAGAGATGTAGGTTCGATTCCCACTCTCAGCGCAATATTTCCCATATTCATCACCCCGACGACACTGGGACCATGACCAGGATCATGTACAAGATATGCGCTGTTCGGTTGCTGTGTATACTAACTAAGTGTATTGCCTGTATGCATGTACTTGTAAGCATTAAATGACCATTTAAAAGAGTTACAATTCCAGGGGAAGCAGTGTAATAGGTCACACTGACCTCACAGGCAAGGAGCCACATAAACGGGTAGGCATAGATAGGGTGGTGACATCACGGACCCTAGGTCGTGTAATGGTTAGCACACTGGCTCTGAATGCAAGAGATGTGGATTCGATTCCCGCTCTAGGCACAATATTTCCCATTTTCATCACTCCCACGACACTGCTATGACCTAAAATGATGTTAGGACATCATACCCTAATCCCCCACTCAATCACTATGTATTTGAACACAGTAGTGGCGTTAGTCAGATTGAGAGTGGTACCCTCTAGTAGCGATGGTGTATACTATAATACCAAAGACCCTATAACACTAAGACAGCTCACTCAGCCTGTATTGTGTAATCAAGAGAACAGCCAGCGCACCAGGTGGTTGGTTTGATCAGTTTGATAGCATTTGAGTGTCAGAAGAAACCCTGCTGTCGCCTGGTAGGTGTGTGGTGGGGGTTTAAGGCTCAGTCACACCTTACCGGATAGGGGAACCGGATAGAAACCGGACACTGTCCGGTGAGATACGTCAATGTCTGGTTTATATATGGTAGGCATGCGGCGTTTCCGTTCTCTGTCCAGTGGTGTCTGGCTTGTATGGTGGCAAGTTTTGAATATGCACAAAACTTCTACCGGACACCGCCGGACTGACGTGTATGGTTGGTGTCCGGTTTAAGTCCATTTAGTCCATTTTGTCCAGTTCATGTCCGGTACCCATCCGTTACGTCTCCGGTTTGCTTCCTGAAGAGTCCGTTGACAGTGTTGCGGGAATTCGGTCCATCGGTTTTTTATATGAAAAGTCTGGTATATGACCGTTTGACATTCGGTTCTTATCCGATTTCATCCGGTTATAGTGTAGGTGTGTGTGTGTGGGGGGGGGGGGTTATGGTGGGGGTTTAGGGATGTGGTGGGGGTATAGGAGTGTGGTTGGGGGTTTAGGTGTATGTCTGAGGTTTAGGGCTGTGGTGAGGGTGTAGGTGTGTGGTGGGGGCTTAGGGATGCTAAAGATTGTGAGGTGCTGCCCTGCAAGACCCCTACAACTCCATCACAAACCACATACACCTCCATCCCACACACACCCACCACACACTCCTACACCTACACCCCCACCATACACACCTACACCCCAACCACACACACTGTCAACCCCCACCACACAGAATGTGTGTATGGTGGCGGTGGTGGGTGGGGTGGAGAGGTGGAGGGGCAGGGTGGGGGTAGCAGTGGTGGTGGGAGTTCTATAGGAGTAGCAACACACAACCAGTGGGGACCTCCCTCCCCCCACCCTTACATCAGGGAGGGGGTTGTGAGGTGTGTGTGAGAGCGTTGATTGAGGTGCGTGAGGAAGGGGAGAGGGAGTGCGGGGGAGGAAGAGGGAGTGTGGGGGAGGGAGGGGGAGGGAGGGGGAGGAGGAGGTGGAGAGGGAGGGGAAGGGGGAGGGAGGTGTGGTGTGAGACCGCTGAGTGAGGTGGGTGAGGAGAAGGAAGGAGGGGGAGAGGGAGTGTGGTGGAGTAAGGGGGAGGGGGAGGCGGAGATGTAGGGCGGAAGGGGAAGGAGGAGGAGGAAGGGGGCGCGAAGGGGGAGGAGAGGGAGGTGTGGTATGAGAACGCTGGGTAAGGTGGATGAGGAGGGAGATAGAGAGCGCAAAGGATGGGGATGGGAGAGAGAAGGGGAGGGGAAGCTCCTGGTGGTGAGGGTGGGGGAAGGTGGGACAGAGGGGGGAGGGAGGGGGATGGAAGGGGAGTGAGGGAAGGGGAGGGAAGGGGAAGGGCAGTGAAGCCAGGAGGAGGGAGGGTCGGAGGAAGTGGAGGGTGGGAGGGGGCATGGATGGGGAGAGAGCAGGGGAATGAGGGAGGGTGGGGCAGAGGGAGGTGGGGGACCAGGCAGTAGGCCCAACATCGGCCAAATCCAAATGGATCTATCTTTCTTTTTTTATTTTAAACTCACCATCTCGCCTTGTAGGCCTATGTGTTTACATGTGAAACACCAGCCAGCAGCTGGGTTGATCAAACCCACCACAAGATGGCACTGCACAATTTCCATTTCCATGGGAGAGATAGGGAGTGAGCTGTCTTAGTCTTATAGGGTCTTTGGTTATACCTGCACATTTCGTGACTATCGATGCCCGATACAAACCTTGAATATGAACCGTGTGAAACTTCCTGTTTAGGGCCAGGCAAGCCTGCATCTACTGTTAGGTTGCAGTCTGATAATAACGCTTATTTTAACTGAAGTAATTTGTAGCCGGAAAAAAAGAAAATGGACAAGATTCAGTGCATTTTCTCGGTTGATCTAGGTCGCGGTTAGATCAAAGCATCAAATTTTCGAAACCATGAAAAAAAAACTGACTTAGATTCGATCCTACGCACCCAACTTAGATACTGGTGCATTGAATTGCTGCATATGAGGGCATACTAAATTAATTTAATAGAACGCGGTAGCCGAATCGGTTGAGCGCAGGCCTCCCGTGCGGAAGGTCTCGAGTCCAATTCCCGGTCGAGTCAAACCAGAGACTTATATAATTGATACTTGTTGCTTCCTAGCCAGGCCCTCAGCATTATTAGGCTAGGGCAAGGACTGGCTGGCTCAGTATCACGGCAATGTGACTTAGTGTGTTATCAAGTCATGGTGCTGATGGCCTGGTCTCCCAGTGGGGCAGCACTATAAAGCCGCCTGAGGTGCACTGTCACACTGAGTGTGCACTGTCACAAGTCAGTATCCGTCCTGTTATGACCTTAGATGTTGCCAGGACGTAAAACTCCAACAAACAACCAATTTTACTGCTGAATCCAGCATTTTGACGTACACACCAAAATCACTGTTGTATGCTTTGATTTCAAATGCATCCAAATTGAGCCATTTTATTATGCATGTTACATCAGACTAATACTTAGTAATAAATAGTAAGTAAAGTGCCTGTCACACTATGCCGGTTTGAGCAACGGACAGAATTGTCTAGTCCGGTGGTGATTAGTATCAAAATGTATTAAAATGTGTCAAAGTGTTGTGACATCGGGTCTACGAACATACATGAAATGGACATGAAACGGACATGAAACGGACATGAAACGGACATGAAATGGACATGAACGGATAGGTAATGGATGAAGCGAAATCAAACCGGACAAGAACCATAGACATCAGTCCAGCGGCATCTGTTCCTAGTTTTGTGCATTTTCAAAACTTGTATGGACACAAACCGG
The DNA here is from genome assembly GCA_030323885.1 of Branchipolynoe longqiensis. Taxonomy (NCBI): domain Eukaryota; kingdom Metazoa; phylum Annelida; class Polychaeta; order Phyllodocida; family Polynoidae; genus Branchipolynoe; species Branchipolynoe longqiensis. The sequence continues at coordinate 106,803,960 of CM059188.1, read as the reverse complement.
ACATTGTTCATTTCCTGTCCTTTTCCCCCAATCCGGTGAGGTGTGACAGGGCCTTAAGGTATATTAAAACGATCACCCTAATATATTTATCTAACAAATATCTCTGAACCTCAAAAGCACCGAGCTATGTTACTTTGAGTGAAATGCGAGTTTCGCTCACCCGAGGCGGGAGGGAGGAATTTGTATGTCCTTGTTCGCACAAAAATAACGCTTTCTACACACGCTTGCACGCCACGATCGGCTTAGTCATGGAACCTGCCCAGAATGCACCCTGGGAACTTCATAGCGGACGCAGGCTGCGTACTTCCGGTTTACACTTTGCTGACGTCATTGCGTCGGACTAATCTGGGCAGGAAGCGAGGAATATTTAAATATCCGGAGAGGAGGGCACTTTATCTCTGAGGGACATTTGGTTCAGCACGTCAAATTGGTTTAGTGGTGCGTTAATTTATAGGTCTACGCTTGATGTCGTGCATGGGTTCTTAATTTCTGTCCCCGGCCTGAGACACTCTTTCCCAATAGCTTTAATTGACTCGTGTTCCCTGTCAGTTTGACAGGGCACCAGACGGGATGGCCGAATGAGTTAGAGCGTCCGTCTCTCGTGCTGGTAGATCGTGGGGTCGTGGGTTCGAGTCCCGGTCGAGTCAAACCAATGACTTTAAAATTGATACTTGTCGCTTCCTGTTTGTTTGTTTGTTGTTGTTTTACGTCCTAGCAACATCTAAGGTCATATCAGGACGGGGCGCTCGGCATTATTAGGATAGGGCAAGGACTGGTTAGCTCAGTGTCAGGATAATGTGACTGAGTGGGATACCAGGTCATGGTGCCGGCGGCCTGGTTTCCCAGTGGGACAGCACTATAAAGTTGCCATGAGTGCGCACTGTCACAAGTCGGTACCCGTCCTGATATGACCTTAGATGTTGCTAGGACGTAAAACAACAATAAACAAAGACACTAATGAAATTACGAGATAAAGGTACCAGACGGGATGGCCGAATGAGTTGAGCATCCATCTCGTTTTTGGGAGATCATAGGATTCCAACCCATGGGTTCAAACCGTGGTCGAGTCATACCAATGACTTAAAAATTAATGGTTGTTGCTTGCTAGCCTGGTGCTCGGCATCACTAGGATAGGGCAAGGACTGGTTGGCTCAGTGTCAGGACACTGTGACTGAGTGGGATATCAGGTCATGGTACGGATGGTCTGGTCTCCCAGTGGGGCAGCACTATAAAGTTGACATGTGTGCACAGTGTCACAAGTCAGTACCCAACTTGATATGACCTTAGACATTGTCATGACATAAAACTCCAACAACTAACCAACAAGCAACATAAATATGGGTTAAGAAGAAAGAAATGTAAAGTCGACCGCTGGCAGGTGTGGTTGTGTAGGTAGGCTAAATATGAAATCACTACAGGCAAGAGAAAGGTAGAGTATAAAGTGCACAGAAAGACAGAGAGCTTACACCCTCAGGTTTATTATTATATAGGTTCATGAATCAAAGATGGATTTCACACCTGATCAGCTCCTCCAATCAGCAGTAGGCATTCTCCAATCAACCAATGAACATTCAACATGCTTTTATCCAAGCCTTGGTTGTTTATGGCTACAGTGCCCTGTTGTGTCTGGGTGTGCAGTGATCCGTAAATAACAGTTGGGGGGAGGCGGTATGTGAGCAGAGCTCCTAAGGCTCTGTCACACTAAAAGTAGTGCCCCTCTCACACTATCTATAACTACATAATGTTTATATCAAAATCAGTAAAGGATCACCAGCACCACATAATACCTTAATGCCTCTGGCTCTATATACCATTTACCTCATTATATAACAATCGTAATTACTATAGACTAGTTCACACCTCCGCCAATGTCTAAATATCGGGAAATTTTACAAGGTTGATTAAATTGACAAGTAAAAAGCTACAAAGTTAACATCCCAGAACATTTACACACAAAAAGAAAGAAACACAAACCAACTATAAAATACAAAATAACACCCATTTTTTTAATTACAAAATCTGAATAAATTAAGACGATTATAGATATACAAGAGAGTGTGATCCAAACTTTCAATTACGCAGTGTCATAACTGTTTTCATTCAGTAAATGTACCTAAATTCATTCAGTAAATGTACCTTAAGAAAATGTAACTAAAACTAGTAGTGTGCAAACAAACAAAAAAGGAACAGTCTAGAGTTGGTCATCTAACTCAAACCAGGATCATTTGTTTGTTGGTTGGTTGTTGGAATTTTACTTTCTGTCAACATCTAAGGTCATATCAGGACAGGTACTTACTTGTGACATCGAGCACTCATAAGGACTTTATAGTTCTGCCTCACTTGGAAATCAGGCCGCCAGCACTGTTATCTGATACCCCACTCAGTCATATTATTCTGACACTGAGCTAACCAGTCCTTGCCCTATCCTATTAATGCCGAATGCCAAGGTAGGAAGCGACAAGTACAAAATTGTGTAAGTCATTGCTTTGACTCGGCCGGGAATCGGACTCCCGATCTCCCGCACAGAAAGCCTGAGATATACCGATTCAGACACCATGGGATCATTAGTGTTGCCGGAAACAAACGCGTGCTTACCCTTTCTTTCTTAGTGGTAAATTAGTTCTTTAAGAAGGGGACATTTCAACCGGGGACAATTGGTCTTCCCCATTCCACTGCTCCTGGCTAGGAAGCAACGAGTATCAGTTTTTAATGCCAAGTACACACCTACCGTATACGATTCGTGCACTAAAACTCACGACTCGACCCGACCCGCTTAAAACTGAAAACGGGCCGATTCATTTTTCAAATCGCGAATCGCAATCGTAATCGGCCCATTTTAGCCCTAAAACTGAGTTTTTAGTCGCGAATCGCAATCGCTAGGTGTGCGCGGGTAGCGCACACCTAGCGATTTTTGTGCGCGAAACGGGCAGTTTTACATCGTAAACGGTAGGTGGGTGCGGATAAATGGTAGGTGTGTACCTGGCATAAGTCATTGGTTTGACTCGACCAGGGTTTCGAACCCACGACCCCATGGTCTACCAACATTGTAATTGTGTTGATGGATTGGGTTGTGACTAACTATTTGTAGAGTGGGGCCCTGTTTATCAATGCAGGGCATGGAGGCTGGAGGGGAGGGGGGCGTGGTTCAGCGGGGTATTTTGGGGCGGTATCAGACGATACCGGGCATGTCGTGCAACCAGTAATGCCGACGTCTCCCGGTGCACCAGCGACATGCTGTGGGCATGAGTAGAGCTCAGTCAGAGGAGTATGTGTGGGGGTGGGTAGGGGTGGGCGTGGGGGGGGGGGATGGTTGAGGGTTGGTTGGTTGTTGGAGTTTTACGTCCTGGCAACATTTAAGGTCATACCAGGACGTGTACCGACTTGTGACAGTGTGCACTCATGGTGACTTTATAGTGCTGCCCCATTGGGAGACCAACCCACACGCATCATGACCTAATATCCCACTCAGTCACATTATCCTGACATTGAGGCAACCAGTCCTTGCCCTATCATAATGATGCTGAGCGCCTGGCTAGGAAGCGACAAGAATCAATTTTTATAATATTTTTTATTATTAGCATAGATTCACTACCAAGGTGTGGTCATTTAGTTGGTATTGCTGCTAGGGTCGAGTCCACAGCGGAGAGGACCAACGGCTCAAGGCAGTCTGTATCTTTTAGTGGTCCCATTACCTCGCCCACAGGAAAGCATCGACTGCAGCGCCGCCTTCTAGCTAGTGGCGTAACCTTGAACTACTCATCACGCCACCTGACGGTATCCATCACGATTACCCCTCCCCAGTCTCACGAGTGAGGCAGATGACACATATATATATATATCCCCTCCACTGCATCTTGCGCAACTTGTCTTGCGGCAAACTGCTCACTTTAAATTGCATAGTCCGATGATTTAAGTTTCCAAATAAATTCTATCAATTATTAATAAAACTTTTCTTTTTCTATGGGAATTTGTTTCCCTTGACCACAAATATATGATTGTGAGCTTTCTAATTTAATGAGTGTCTATTGGCATATAATTGATTGCCTGCTTTTACATGTAAAAGCGATGGTTTGAACAAAAAACACATTTTCTCGCCGTGAATATGGCCTATGCTGCCGACACGGCGTAAAGCAACCATCAATCAATTTAAGTTTCTGTCATTTTCTAGGATAAATACATTAGGTTGGTTGTTATAATCTAGCCTACATTACTTTGAAGTAACTTTTATTTTAAATGGCTAACTTTTGAGATATTTGAAGGGCAGACATGCCAAATTATTTTTGGCAAGCATTCCAAAACTCTGACACCATAGGCTTCTGCCGTAACAGGTTCTATTAAATTGCCTCAGTATTACCTCGCGCACAGGAAAGCATCGGCTGCAGCGCCGCCTTCTAGCTAGTGGCGTAACCTGTGGTGACATATGTTTAATAAATGCATCAGTATCTATATTAGCTATGTAGAATGAAATCTAGGTAATTGCTTTCATTTTGAAAATTTGATGTTTTCATCGGACTATGCAGCTTTAATTAAAGTGTAAAATATCCAATAAAGTACAAATTAATCTTATTGGGGTAGTGGGTTCGAACCCTGGTCGAGTCAAACCAATGACTTAAAAATTGATACTTGGTGCTTCCTAGCCTGGCGCCTGGCATTATTAGGATAGGGCAAGGACTGGTTGGCTCAGTGTCAGGATAATGTGACTGAGTGGGATATCAGGTCATGGTGCTGGTGGCCTGGTCTTCCAGTGGGGCAGTACTATGAAGTCGCCATGAATGCGCACTGTCACAAGTCAGTACCCGTCCTGATATGACCTTACATGTTGCTTGGACGTAAAAGAACAACAAACAAACAAACAAACAATCTTATTGAATTTGATATCAAATGCCACAGTGAATCTGTGATGAAATGCCATAGCAGTAGCTTTTAGGGGTGGAGGTAAACAGGTAAATATTTTATTCATCTGAACATATATTTTGTCTGGTCTTCCAGCCATCGAAGCGATCACATTTGGTTTGTACATGGTGATGGGGAAGTGGGATGTGCTGCATTGTGTGCAGCATATCCCATTCTGAACATTAAAAGTGGGGGAGCAGCGAATGCTGTATAGTGTACAGCTCTAGGTATCGATATCGATACAAATATATATCGCCACTGCAATTTGCTCAGTTTCCTTCAGGTTCAGTCAATCGCATTAGCTTTTAAGCAATTATCCTCACAGGCCACCTTTTGTCACGTCATCTCACAATTAAATGGAATAATCTTATTGAGAACTTATATAGATTCATGTAATTAGCTGTGTTTACTCCAGATGAGTACTTACTTTTTTCATATTTTACTCAGAGGTAGAGCGATTGGTTTTGTAATGGTTTGGCGGAAGCGAAACGATATTTGTCTTCAATCACGTTTTTTTGCTGTTATTTATTTTTTGGTAAAGTATTTATTCATCTGAATATGACATTTGTCAGCGCCGGAGCACTGGTTTTCCGGCCTTCTTACTATTGAAATTGACAGTCTAAATAATCTAAGTTTGATCAGTGCTGTATTAGTTACAGCACCGATCCTTGGTTTTGAATAACGTTGGTTTTGAATAACTAGAATTTAATGGGATGTCTGAGTGGTTAGGGCGCACGCTTATTTGGAAGCTTATGGGTTCGACCCTTCACTGAAAACTGAAACCCATACAAATTATACACAAACCTAACCTTCAAAGGTGTGACAAAAACTAACATATTATATCTAGATTAAAGCACTAATCGCATGGGTATAATGTATTACAAATGTTGACTATGTACAAAATATAGACAAAAACTAAAACTAAAACTGTTTTAATTGGGAACTTCTCGATTTTACACCACAAACACGTTTACAGAAATTATTGATGAAGGAAATCTATCCATATGGATTATGACCACTACTGCACAGCAGCGAAAACAAATGCATGCACTTAACTATTATGAGCAGAATAAACATTGTCATCATCATCATGCTGTCGGTCGTGATGCGACAAACACTGCTTTCATTACTTGACTGCCGCTCTCCATTTAGCTCTCTGCTGTGAGAGTGATGTCCATGAGTCGTTCTTAATGTCTCTCAGCTTCAGGTTTACATTTCATGAAAGCTGCCTGCAAAAGTGTTGAAGTGCTGCTGGCTTTAGCAAGTTACCAGCGGCACTCTCTTCGGGAGCAAATAGAGGTTTCACACCGGCAAGAACATGTACAGACAGGCGCAAAACTATTTGTTCCTGCAGTGGCTGGTCGCGAGATGTTGGGAGTTCCATATATCAACCACCCCTGATGCTGCCACAGTGACATGGTTTTCTGTTCAGGGTTTGCTCCCTTAGCCTTCGGTTCTATCAAGAACCTGTACCACAAGCCAGTAGTTTACAACTCTGCAGGGCAGGGGTGTCAAAGTCCCTGAGGTATTGCAATACCTGCGTACCATAATAAACAAATGATCACTAAAAGAGAAAAAAAAGTACAACAAAAAACACTTACATAATTGATACTTGTAACTATCTTGCACAGGATGTTTAATGGTGCTTGCCATTGTTCATGTTGGTTCGCCAACATGGGTAATTTGAGCGCAAACAAGGAGTCTCCCCGGTGGCGCCACCTGGGTTTGAATCCCCACCACTAAACCCTACCGGATTTCTCGTGTGCCCGAGACTCTCCGCGAGACCTCTGACATGACGTCCACCCACCCTCGACCTGCGAGAACCACCAGAAATCACTTCCGGTAGCCAGATGAGCAGCTCACCATCTCAACTCAGCCGCCCACCCATCCCTACAAATGACGGACACACCAAGGCAATGGGGTTGAGGGCCTGAGTCAATTTCAGCATGACCTACCAACCTCTGACATTTTGGCATGACCTACAAACACCTGACATTTACTCATTATAGACCAAGATGATCGGATTGCTACCGACCTGTGAACTGTAACTGACTCATTAACTAATGGGTATTGAATAAAATCCCGATTCAATGAGCTGCTTGTTTGTGTCGTAAATTAGTCGGGGGGGGGGGACGGCTGGGTTAAGGCCCTGTCACATTACGGCGTATGGCGGGAGTGTATTGAAAACCTACGTAGGTCCTGCGCATGCCGGCCTATGATGATATTTGGTGACCTTTCGGGTGGTTTTGAGCGTATGTGGAACCTACGAGGAGCGTACGAGGAGCATATGGGAGCGTATGGGAGCGTGCTGTGACATTTTTTGACAGTATGGGCCATACGCCCTCATAGGTCGAGTTTTTTTGAGCATGCACAAACAAATTTGGACGGACGGATTTATGAAAGCGTATGGTGGCGTATGCCTCATACGCTTCACATAAGCCGGCATCTGGTGGCATCTGGCGGCGTATGAGTAGCGTATGAGTAGCGTATGCGTAGCGTATGAGTAGCGTATACGGCATATGCCGACATATATGACGTAACGCGCCTACGCCGCCATACGCTCCCGCAAAAAACCCTAATGTGACAGCCCCTTTAGCTCCGTGTCAGGATAATGGGACTCGATGGAATATTGGTTCATGGTGCTGGTGGGATGGTATCCCAGTGGGCTAGCCCAATAAAGTCACGAAAAGTGCAGTCGAGACTAGTCATTACATGAGCATAAATGTTTATAGAATGTAGAGCATCAAGAAGCAAAAAAAAAAAACATAAATTCGTAGACATTTTTTAGAAGTCTACAGCGGGGTCTGAGATCATTAAAACGGACAGGACGCGGTGGCCGAATTGGTAGAGTGCAGGGTTCCCATTCGGAGGGTCGGCAGTTCTATTCGAGGATAATGTTGCGGAGTGAGAAATTGGGACATGGTGGCAGCAGCCTGGTCTCCAAGTGGGGCAGCGCTATAAAGTCACCACGAGTGCGCACTGTCACAACGTCGGTGTCAATCCTGATATGACCTTAGACGTTGCCAGGATGTAAAACTCCACACAAAGCATTAACACAGATCCTCATAGCCCAGACCCCCTGGTGGAGAGTTCCTGGAAGTATGCGAATTAACACTTAACAGTTCCAGCTTCATCCGGGCATCTATATCACCTAGGCAGAGTCAGTCCCAGAAGTCCGTGCCTGGCGCGTGCGCAGTTGGTACAGGTAGATTACAACGCATGGGGCTACTCCGAGCATCACTCTTCCAGGGACTTAGCGCCTCCAGCTGCTGCCAGGGACCGTTTTACAAATGACTGTCCACACCTCTGACTCCACACAAAGAGAAAATGAAAGAAGAGAACATGGGTAATTGAATCGTATGATTGACATCTCATTTCTCTATTCTATTTATAGACTAAGGCTGACACTGCACCGTCGCAACCACCTAGCGTAAGAATTTCTCATTAATGAGCTAGCCGCCGGTTTGATTCACTTTCACCTCAACTGCGGTTCATTCAACATCAACTACTAAGCCTTTGGTCTTTAAGGACAGCGCTATCATGCCGTCAACAAAGCCAGGTCGTCCCAAATGTAACCGGGACATCACCCCACCTCACACTACATCTCCAAGGAAGCAGAAGAAAAAGGGGCGAGGGAGACCCAGGTTAGTTGTCGATACATCCATTACCGCATCCACCATACCTCGTTCAAGCCGCATGGTGGAACGGCATGAGGAGAGGGATGCCAGCACGGAGTCTGTCCCAGGGACACCGACAAGAAAAACAAAGGAGGACACACAAGCTTCTCTGGCGATTGCCCTCGCAGGGATCCAGAAGCAGATCTCCGACTTGTTAGAAGGATTTGACGTGCGAATCAACGAGATAAAGAAGAAGGTTGACAGGCATCAGAGATCCAGGTCTCCAAGCCCGACCTGTAGCCACAGGCAATTTACGCCGTGCTAGGCCACATCAGTTCAAGGCACCCCGGACGGTGCAGGCGGACACAGGTCACGTACACATACACGTACAAGCTCACCGCATCAGGCGGGAAAATATCACGACGAGCAAGGCTATGATGATAGAGGCAGGAGATCGGGTAGCGAGGCATCCTACTGTAGATCAGATCGTCGCCACGACTATGGACATAACGACAGACGCTACCAGCTTAATCCAGGCCCATCAATCAGCTTAGACAACAATGACGACGCTCGCAATGACACGGTCAATGAGCTTCTCGTGGGTGCCGGTTCGGCTTTGCAGTGGTTGGTCGGGAGATGTTGGGAGTTCTATACATCAACCGCCCTTGATGCTGCTACAGTGACATGGTTTTCTGTTTAGGGTTTGCTCCCTTAGCCTTCGGTTCTGTCAAGAACCTGTACCATAAGGCAGTGGTTTACAACTCTGCAGGGCAGGGGCGTCAACCTCCCTGAAGTATTGCAATACCTGCATACCCATGATGCCAGGTATGGAAGGACAAAAAGCTCGCGTCTCGCCAAGACCTCCAGCACTTGGTGGGAAGACTCCAACATATCGCAAAATGCATCCGACCGGCAAAAAGATTCAGTCACGGATTCTCGCAGCAAGGAGAGCGGCACCCTACAGGGGGAAGCATGCAGTGCCCGAGGACTTGACACTAGATGTGTCATGGTTCACCGACTATTCCAATGGCATAGTTCTCCTACCCACAGAGGACCACACAAACTGGTCCCTCAAAGCCAGGGGCACACATTCACCCAATCATTTCTATGCCACAAGATACTCCAGAGCACTGATTGCAGCACAACACTGTATTGACAGGTTGGAAGCGATTAATCTTGTGGTAGCGCTCAAGAACTTTGCTCCACCAGAACTGCATAGGTTCACAATACTCATAAACACAGACAATGCCACTTCGCAACAAGTACTTAGCACAGGATCTGGCCATGACCCCATAATCTGCACATGCGCTCGACAGATTTGGCTTTTCGTCGCAAGATTCAGCACTGATGTTGTAATACGGCACAAGCTGGGCAAGGATCTCATGCTCGCAGATGCGCTCAGCCGCAGGTGTCTTAACTAGGCAGCAGAGGAACTGGCAAGAAAAATGACATCCGAACTCAACTTAGCACCCATCACTGTCGGCCACGATGATGCCCTCAACCCGATCCTCTAGTAACCCATGATTCGCTATTAATATCTTGCCTCTCTTCATAGGTTACTTCCAACATCACCACTACCAACATCATGGCAGCTGGCTTGGCCCCAGGCATGTGGAGGAACAAAATAGCGCAAGTCAACGAATATCTGACTTATATGAACGAGAGAGGAGGTGACCCCATGAGGCCATCACAATATGAGATTATGTCCTACCTTCTGCATCTATCCGACACCAAAATGCCAGGCACCATGATGAACTACATCAGCGGCGCCCGTACCTGGGTGCAGGCATTGGGTATTTCTACTCCAATGTTCGACACCTACCTGGTAGGACCAGTCAAGCGAGGAATCCAGCGCCACTCCACACATGTCCCGGCACAGGCACCACCCCTGAGTCCATCGGACATAAGAAAGGTCGTCAGGTTCTACGCTACAGCGAGCGACAATGGTCCGGTACTGGCGGCAGCATTGTTGGTAGGGTACTTTACCCTGCTATGCCAAAGCAACCTGCTTTGTTCCACCTCAGCTTCTGACCCGGGCCACACTCTATGGGCCCGCAACATTACGATAACATGAGTCGGGCTCAACATACACATCAGGTCTTCAAAGACCCTTCTCAGATCGGTGCCACCAACCAACATCGCTGTGCCAGCAATACCAGGATCCATCTATTGCCCGCTCCGGGCCTGGACCAACTACGTGTCCAGGACACAGCCTTGCCTCGAAGGGCCGGCTTTCATCAATACCGACGCTCTACCGCTCCGACCGCGAGCACTACTAGACACGCTTAGGCTGGCTCTGGCCACCCAGGGCCACCCGGCACGAGGTGCCGTGATGCTGCACAGTCTTCACCGAGGTGGGGCACAGGCCTGTGCTTCCCTAGGCACACCCCTCCAGGACATCAAGGACCTAGGTCATTGGACCTCCGAATCAGTCCACACTTATGTCCCGAGACACTCGATTTCCTTGGCTCCCAGAACTCTAGCTATAAATTTTGGTCAAGTTCTGTAAGCCTTGAACTCATGACATTGAACTCTATTATGTGATGATAAAAGAAGACAATAATAAATCCCAATATTAAAGTCTGTCGGTTTTTCGTGTTTTCAATTGAAGACAAGATAGATCCGCAGTAATTATCCAAGGCCAGGTGTTGAGGACATATTTTATCTTTCTTTGGGCATCATTTCGTTATTGGATTATAGCAGGAATTTAGATGCACAACAAATGTTAAGGATATATTGTCGCAGTGTGGTTTGTTTCGTTTGTTTGTTGTTGTTGTTTCATGTCCTAACAACATCTAAGAGAATGTTTCTTTTCACAGAATTTATGCTGGCATCTTTCCTGTGTAGAAAGCTTGGGTACACACCAATTTATTTTGGCAACCAAGTTTAGCGACTCGCTAGTAAATCGAAATCATGGTGTAATATAATTTTAGGTGTATATTTTAAAGGCACTTTTGGAAGTATTTACAAAGAAACATGACCTAAATACTACTTCATTTTAATGGATGTATGTGCTATGATAATTTAACTATTCATTGTTAAAATTTCATGGTCCGATGGTTGCCAGTTTCTATCATTAAAAAATATATATACCATATATGTCCCAATAGAAGCACACTACCCAATAGAAGCACACCCCCCATTTCAAGATTGAAAGCACACACAAATTTATGATCAAACTGAATGCACATAAAATAAGACAATCCCACTTTATTTCAGAGGCACGACAAAAACAACTAAAAATGTACGATCATTTTCAGACTGAATGCACATAAAATAAGACAAGTGCCCTTTATTTCAGAGGCACAACAAAAACAAATCCATTAAATTCTTTAACTTTGATTAGATGCGCATCCATGTGTCTGCACTCGCACAATTCAGTTTGAAGTCGTTTTATTTTTAAATTTCTAAATTTGGAGATATTTCTAATGCAAACAGGCACATTTAATTTTAACATGCACGTCAAAACTCTGACACCGTATTCTTCGGTAGTAACAGGATGTATTCAATTGTTTTAGTATTCCCTTCAATGCAGCAACACATGCTTAATGAGTGTATCAGTATCTAGAGTAGCAACCAACCAGAGATACATGAATAAACAATGCACCACAAATAAAACAAACAAGGAGCCGCATAAAGGCCCATAAAGAAGCACATTAGAAATGGCTGCTAAGGCTTGGAATGTCCGATCAGTAAAAGAAAGGCAGATCCATGATCTAAAGACATACAAAAAATATATCTGCAAAAAAAGGAGGACGCTGATAACACCCTAGTGCCAGACCCTCAGATGGGCATGTGATATGTCACGGCCCACAAACGGGGCTGGCCCAAGGGAGAAACCTGGACCACCCTCTGTAGATAACAAACAACAAGAAGAACTAAAACCTTTAGCTATCTAACGGTCCTTCCCTAATTCGGATCGACCTTGGATAGCCAACCCCAACTCAAAACAAGCTCAAACATCTATGAGCCAAGAACACACTTAACTGCCAGCAGCTACCTAGCAGTCTTTCCCTATTTCGGATCGACCTAGAATAGCCAACCCCAGCACAAAACAAGCTCAAACATCTACACATACTAAATAATCACCATGTAACCACACTGGAAGACCAGGCCGACAGCACCATGACCTGATTTCCCACCCAGTCACATTATCCTGATACTGAGATAACATGGTTGGTTGGTTGTTGGAGATTTACGTTCTGACAACATCTAAGGTCATATCAGGACATTTGAGCTAACAAGTCCTTGCCCTATCCTATTAATGCTGTGCACCAGGCTAGGTAGCGACAAGTATCCATTTTGTAATTCATTGGTTTGAGTCGAACGAGAACCGAACTCCCAACTTTCCACCACAGATATTCTAGTGCCTTACCATTGATGGGTCCACTATGTTGTCAGTAAAATCTAAAGCTCAACGTGTTACTTCGATAGCGGCCAATAATATAAATGTAATACCTTAGTTGTTAGTTGTTATTATGACATAAAATCACACAAAACCAAGCCAGCCATTTTCACTTTGAGCTGCGTCAGCATGAGTCAGACGGTGCTGGCAGTGCTCACGGCGCTTGTACCTGGCGTGTAGCGCCAGCGCCACACACGACCGGTGGCGCCTGCTGGCGGCAGTGGCAGCGTCAGGTTCTAAACTTGCGGACAGTGGGAGGCGAGCAAGCGTTCAAGCCAGCCACAGCTAGAACTAGAAACAGCAGCTTGTGGTGGCACTGAGTAAGGTCAGTGTTCGCCTACGATTGGAGCGTGAACGCGAGAGAGACGCCGAGAGAGAGGACGCCGAGAGAGACACTGATCCTGTGATGACCATGACCGGCCTGTGACCGGCCCGTGACCGGTTTGTGACCGGTTTGCTGCAGTTCTACGAGTCGCCGTGCGGTCCACGTGACCTGTCCATAAACCAACTCACTCCCTCCGAGACGGCAAGAGGAGGGACCGTCGCACTAACCACATCAACCCCCTGCGACTGACGATGTGCTGTGTGCAGTTAGTTGGTTCACATTAGGACCGGTTGTGTGTTGTATTGTATGTTGAGTTGAACTGGCCGGCGCTTCCCCGCCCCACACCCTCTCTCTCCACACACACACACACACACACAAACGCGCGCGCGCGCGGATTATATAAGACACACGGACTAATCACAACCGAGGCAGGTTCAGCAGGTTCAAATATTGAAGCATACCCACCGCTCTCCGACCGCGCCCCCGGTAACCCGGTAACTCGGTGCGCTCCCCCCCCCCCGCCCCCGCGCCCCGCGCCCCCCCCCCCCCCCCGCGTTCCACGCGTACTGCCGATAGGATCGATTGGTTGCCGGGCGCCAGCGCGTAGTGTGTGCCCACCTGTGCCCACCTGTGCCTCCTCCAGGTCCCGGTGGCTCACCTGAGTGAGTGAATGAGTGAGTGAGTGAGTGAGTGAGTGAGCACCCCCCGCCTTCGCACTTGTAGTGAGCAGCTCACGTGATCACATCGCAGCCCGGAGATACTGCGCGCTGGAGGTTGGGGTTCTGTTTGTGTCTGTGGCTGATGAGCGAATTAGCGCCACTCGTGGAACTAAGCTTGTGCGGACCAGGATTCAGGACCAGGATTCAGGATAGCAGGGTGTGTGTGTTTCGGACAGGACACGCTGACCAACACGAGCACTGCATCGGCTCCTCTTTATAGCATGTGAGTTATATGGGGTTATAGCACTGCATCGGCTCCTCTTTATAGCATGTGAGTTATATGGGGTTATTGCACTGCAACGGTTCCTCTTTATATCATGTGAGTTATATGGGGTTATTGCACTGCAACAGATCCTCTTTATAGCATGTGAGTTATATGGGGTTATAGCACTGCAACGGATCCTCTTCATAGCATGCGAGTTATATGGGGTTATTGCACTGCAATGGATCCTCTTTATAGCATGGGAGTTATATGGGGTTATTGCACTGCAACGGATCCTCTTTATATCATGTGAGTTATATGAGGTTACCTGTGGCAGCATGGCAATGTTTATTTTATAGTGTCTGACTCCAGAGGAAGGATTACTGAGAACTGACCCAAGTAACAAATTTAAGATTCACCCTGGACTATCTGACGAGTAGCTAGGCTATACAGGTAACGTGTATACCTACGCATATGCACACCGGAGGCCATTTATAATACTAATATCAATAATAATAATAATAATGTTCCATTGAGGTGCAGTGCCCCTGGCCAGCATACTAATTAATAATCTTCCACTGAGGATGCTGGAACAATCAATTAGCAGCGATCAATTATCTGACGAGTAGCTAATCTATATGTACTGGAGGCCAATAATAATAACAATAATGTTCGATTGTGGCGCAGTCCCCCAGGCCAGCACACACTAATATAGTCACAATCTTCCACTGAGGAGGCTGGAACAATCAATTAGCAGCGATCAATTATCTGATGAGTAGCTAATCTCTACATGCAACGTATACCTAGCTACGCATATATATATATATATATATATATATATATATACATATACATATCGGAGGCCAATAATAATAACAATATTCCATTGAGGTGCAGTCCCCCAGGCCAGTGCACTAAATAATAATTAATAATCTTCCACTGAGGAGGCTGGAGTAATTAATCAATTAGCGGCGATCATTCAGCGTTGGTGTTCCTTGGATATAGGAAGACGTAGCGCCGCTGTCATGAGGCTGTGCGCCCTACACTCCCACAGCTGCCGACTCGCCCTACTCGACCGGCCCTCTGGCGACCCGGAAGTGACGTCACAGTCACACCCACAGTCACACCCACAGTCAAAGTCACAGTCAAAGTCACAGTCACACCCACAGTCACAGCCCCAGTCAAAGTCACAGTCACACCCACAGTCACAGGAACAGTTACAGTCGCAATCACAGTCAGACGCAGCGTCGTGGAGTGCGGTGGCGTTGCCATCGCGACGTTGTGACCGTCGCTCTACTTCTAGTCCCCGGCATCCCCGGCAGCCGCTCCCGCCGCCGCTCCGGCCGCCACTGCTGCCGCTGCCGCCGCTAGAGGTGTCGGTGTCGCGGCCGCTGTGCGCGCTGAAGCGCATCATGCACGTGGTGTTGTACCACGCGTGCCGCCGGCCGCGCGCGCCGCACCGCCGCATGTGGGTGGGGCTGCTGCACGTGCTGCTCGCCGTCTTCATCCGGTTCGGGCTGACCCAAGCCGCGCTCTGCCCCGCTCCGCCCCACCCGGGGTCGCCGCCGCAGGGTGCGCCGCACGCCCCGAACCCCTGGGCCGCCCCCGTCCTCGTCCCCACCCCCACCCCCGCCGCCGCTGGCCCCACTTCCACCGACACTTCCGGTGGGCGGCTCCGGCCACTTCCGGTTGTGGCGGCGATGGATATCTGCGTCAAGGCGTGCAATTGTAAGATGACGACGATCCACTGCTCGCTGCCGTGTTCGCTGGACCATGTGCCGCCCAACCCGAACCCAAACTACACCGTCAGCGAAATGTAAGCGCAATGTTATTTCAAGAGTTCAGGCGCAAAAAGACGCAAATGCCAATTTAAAAAAAAAGTACTTTAAATAAAAGATTTTACCTGAACATAATTAAAATTCTCACTAATTCCACTTTTCATATGATCATATGGTTATACTTAGAGCAATGAACAAAAAAGTAGGAATATACAAATATTAACTTGTTGTACGTTTGATTCCAATGTTTAGCTCCATTTGTGGATTGGCGTTTACAGGGTTTTGCACCTGAACTCTTCATTTATTTCCTGTACTACTACTAGTTTGTGTGTGTCTGTGTGTGTCTGGGGGGGGGGGGGGGGGAGTTGTTGAGGGGGCGCTTGATGGGGTTCTGTTTTGGCAGTATTAGTTTTCAAGTTGCATACTCCGATGCGTTTTGAGTTTCTGCCATTTTCTGAGATTTATATATTAGGTTGATCGTTATAATCTACCTTACTTTGGTAGTGCTGTCCTGATATGACCGTATATGTTGCCAGGACGTAAAACTTCAACAAACAACCAACCTTACTTAATCTGAAGTCATTTTTATTTTAGATCGATAACTTTTGGGATATTTGAAGTGTAAACATGCCAAATTTATTTTGGCAATCACACCAACATTCTGAGATCATAGGCTTCTGAAGTAACAGGTTTTTAAATATTAAATAGCATCAGTATTCCATTCTATTTGATGACAGATGTTCAATAAGTGCATCGGTAATTAAGTTAGATAATGTAGATTCAAATGTAGATAATTATTTGCGGTTTGAAAATTGTGTATTTTCATCGCACTATGCCACTTTAAATTCAGGATATGAAAAAAAAGTGTCATGTTTTGTGGTGTTTGTTTGTTTGTTGTTGTTGTTTTGTGGTGAGAACGGTTTATATTTGTGTCTGATTTGTGTGAATTGAAAGACGCGAGTCCGACGTATTATATATTGGCATTTATTTTTGAGTAATCATTTACAGAGTGTTTCTTGAGTCAGTATGTCACGAGGTTCACAGACCCTTAACCCTATAGTTACATTATAAAGCTGGAGTGGGTGGGATGGTAAATTTAAGGCATCTTAAAGTTGCATGGTCCGATGAAATATATATTTTTCAAAAGGAAAATACTTATCTACATTTGATTCATTATACCCAACTTAGATATTGGTGTATTAACTAGTAATTTTGGACAGCATATACAGAATAATCAGTGAATCTACTACCTCATCCCACTGGACACTTACTTTGAGGAAGCCATTAAGCAGGGAGCCCACAAACGAATTAGGTCAATCTCGTGACCTGATTTGTCTTTCCCTCATTCCCAATACCATATATGGCATTAGTCAGGTTCTAAGACATACACATTACTAGGTCAACTCACATCACATGACCATGGCGAGATAGTAATCTATGTCATAGGTACAGGACTTTTGGCAAGCTTGTCGAAATGATTTTGGGTTCTTTCAGCTCAAATTTCTCTGAAATTAGCATGCTTTTATCAAAATTACTCTGGACTAATGATTAGTAGGTTATGATGATCAGTTTGATGAATTTATCTAAAATAATAAGGCAAAAATTCTAACGCCATCGGACTATGCAACTTTAAGTATACGTCTTGATGGTTTGAGCGTTAAGGCCGAAGTGATTCAAAGTCTGGTTTGGCATTTGGTATATATTCTGTAGGCTAGGTGGCGCTCGAATCGGGGTGGCCACTGCCGGATTTCAGTTTCTTATCACCAGGTGGTAGTTAATGTCCTTGGCTACGTTAAAGCGACGTCGGTTCACGTATTTAATTACACAGGTTTCGGCGAAACATGCACAATGCCAACAATGCAAAATGTCCGGTGATCGCGAATTTCAGAGTTTTTCCTTGGTCATAATTATTGGTAGCTTCGCAATATATATATATATATATATAGATATATTAGTGATGATTTATACTGCCTGTCATGGATAAGGCTGACTTGTCTTGTTTTAACCATTACATTTAGACAGTTGATCGATAGAAAGCATGAGCCTACATTTGAGGAGTTCAGGCGCAAAACCAAGTAAGTCCATTTTCAAGAAAAGTGAGATAACCAATGGAGACAGCACTTCTTAGTCCCTATTACCCAGGACTAAGAAGTGCTGTCTCCATTGTTTCAAAACCTGGTAAGTCCTATGTTAAAACGGCCCTAAAATACGGTTTTGTTGCAAAACCTCGTAAGCGCCATTTGAGTTTGTCTTGAGAACCACGTAAGATGTATATGGCCAATCAGCGGCGCGTGTCAGGTCGACGTTTATTATGGAAACCTATGATGCAATTGATGAAAACGTGATGTTATCACCATCGGGAAAGCGTAAACAACGTCAGCCACAAAATTCCACGCGTTCTAGAGCCAAAGCAGCTCGCTACAGTGGAGTAGTTTTGATTCCGCGTGTCAAATGCGCACATAACAATACCGTGTGCTCTGCCCAAACTTTGACAGAAAACGATTTACAGTACATAAAAGGGCAGCTGTATGTCACCTCAGAACATTGTGCAGGACCTTGAGGATAATGGTGATGATGAGTAAGCTTAAGGTTCAAGAATGGTCTCCGGGTAACATAGAGACTCCTCCCCACCCAATCAGTCGAGCCGAGGACTAGAGCAGCCTCCATCCATCCCGGGTCCGCCTCCCTCTCTCCCCCGCCCGCCTCCCTCCCTCCCCAGCCAGCCGCCCTCCCTCCCTCGCTCCCTCCCTCCCCGGCCTGCCTCCCTCCCTCCCCTGCCCCCCCCCCTCCCTCCCCGGCCTACCTGCCTCCCTCCCCGGCTCGCCCGCCTGCCACCCTCCCCGGCCCGGCTCCCATCTTCCCCGGCCCCCCTCCCTCCCTACCCGGACCGCCTGCCTCCCTCCCCTGCCCGACTGCCTCCCTCCCCGGCCCGCCTCCCTCCCTCTCCGGCCCGCCTCCCATCTTCCCCGGCCCGCCTCCCCCTCCCCGGCCCCCCTCCCTCCCTACTCGGCTTCACGTTTAAGATATTTCTAATTGTGTGTTCTTTGATTCTGCAAGATTTCCATAAGATTAGTCTTTGACAATGGACTTACATGGTTTTGCAAACAAACCGAAAGTGGACTTACTTGGTTTTGCAGAAAAATCATTAAAAGTTGGTTAATTATTGAGTTTTGGAATAAAAGTTCATTTATCACTTTCATAGTATTTTATTCATTGCCCTTAACTCTTTAATACAAAGAAAAGTGGAATTACTGAGAATTATATTTATGGGCATACAAAAATCTTGATTTTTAAGCAAAAAAGGTCGGGTGGACTTACTTGGTTTAGCGCCTGAACTCCTCATTTTTACTCACACAAGGGACTTCTAAACCTCCCACACCACATAGACATGTTATGAGAGCAACTAACCTTTGATCTGTAAGTTATACATATATACACATATATACATGTATATGTATATATATATAGATGTATAGATATATAGATATATAGATATATAGATATATATATATATATTATATATAATCTATTATATACATATAAACGCTCGGAGAATTATTTATTATTATTATTCGATTCTACTCGAGTTAATATTAGCCAATCGCCGTCGTCCGCTGCCCCTGCTGTGGTCCCGGCAGCTGTTGACGCTGCTCGAGTGGTTTGAATCGTCACTTGCCTCCAGTTTTTTGCAGTTTTTAGGCAGTCAGATTTTCACTTAAATTCTTTTTTTTAATTGGATGTCACTCATGTCCGGTTAAAACCCACTTGTTAGACAATTGGAGAAATTACATTTAAATGTCATTATTCGGTAGAATTGTCACCATGAGACCCTGAATTTCCTGAATTTCACATTCTGCCCAGATGGCCTGCTGCCCCAGGCCCACTAGTCCGCCACATGTTCTGTGGATTGCTTGCTTGTTAGATTATTACCACCGGAACATAATGCGATGGCAAATCGACAAGTTTCGCCTGCAGCTACCAAACCTGAGAGGATTTCTTTCTTTTTTTTGTAAACATTTTTATTCATCTGAATACAGTCTTCTTTTTTGTTTCAGCGCAAAGGCACTGGTCTTCTGGCCATGTTTACTTCGGTCTTTTTCTTTTGGCAAATGAATTTAATTTATTTGTATCTTTTAGCAGGTAGCATTGGTCTTCTGATCTATGCAGGTATTGCAGGTATAGCAATACCTCAGGGAGTTTGACGCCCCTGCCCTGCAGAGTTGTAAACCACTGCCTTGTGGTACAGGTTCTTGACAGAACCGAAGGCTAAGGGAGCAAACCCTAAACAGAAAACAGTGTCACTATGACAGTATTAAGGGCGGCTAATGTATGGAACTCCCAACATCTTCCAACTAGCTACTGCAGGGACAAATAGTTTTGCGCCTGTCTTGACATGTTCTTGCCGGTGTGAAGCCTCTATTTGCTCCCCGAGAGAGTGCCGCTGGTAACTTGCAAAAGCCAGCAGCACTTCAACACTTTTGTAGGCAGCTTTCATGAAATGTCACAACTCTCACAGCAGAGAGCTATATGGAGAGCGGCAGTCACGTAAGGAAAGCAGTCTTTGTCGCATCGCGACTGACAGCATGATGATGATGAGCATTGGTCTTCTGACTGTAAATGTTACAGATATATCGGTATTTACACACAATTTTAAATTGTTTTTATAGCAAATTGAATGGTGAAGTAAATTCTGAAATTAACATAGATTGATCTACACAATGCAATAAGCAATGAGTAAGACGTACAACAAATCATTTTACATTCACATGCAAGGTTTTATTTACTCACAAAAACTTAAATGGTTTATGTAGTAAATTGAAGAGTGAAGTAAATTCTGAAATTATAGTCTGCACAAGTAATGAGTAAGACTTGCATCAAACCATTTATATTCACATGCAAGGTTTTAATTGTTGGTTTAGGAGTTCTAATTCAATATATACTAACACGATTAATTAATTCGTCTTAGTTCAATATGATCAGATACTCTGTTTTTATGTTGTATTGTGTTGTATTGTATGCAGTAGGATTTGGGTGTTAGTTGGGGTGTTTTTGTGTTAGTAAGTCAAGATATCTTGCTATTGATGTGTTCTGTAGATAAATAAATCAACTTATTCATTGCCGTGAGGAATGAGGAATCCCACTGTAGGTGGGAAGGACGATTGGCTTGGTGTGTGTGTGGTGGGGGGGGGGGGGCGGGAGCCAGCGGGCAGGACGTACTGGAGGGTAGCTATTCACGGCCGTGGCTATTTATAAATCAAACCCCCTTCCCACATCAAACACTTACTATCCGGACTGCACTTCGTCCACACCTCTCTCTATCCCCTCTCTGCTGGCCAGCCTCCTCCTTGATAATGTCTGAAAAGAGTTCCAGGAGGGGTGGGGGGCCCACCAGCATTTCACTTTCTACTCTCACTCTCTCCGTGTCTTTGGCTCACTGGCTGGTCACCATAGAGCAAATAGACATGGACGGTCCTTTGACTGAACACTCCTCATTTCTCTTTCCTATACTCTACCCTCTTTTTTCTCCTGGGATTACTTCTCCCCGTGATCAAGGGAGTTGTTTGTTTGGGTGGGGCCCTTTACCTTATCGTTTCTCTCGCTTTGTTCTTGTTGCTGGAACCGCTGGACCCACCTTTACCCATCCCTTCCTCCTAAACCCATGCTGCTGTCAACTGGATACGAGTGCTGTGCTACTGCCGGACGGGAGTGATTCGGGGCAGCCCCAATGATTTATTGTTTAATTGTTGTAAAGACATCCCCAGCTTCTACAACCGTCCCACCAGAAAATTAATCTTCAACCAAAGATTGGACCGATTTATCGGTGCCTCTCTATATTGCTGCAGTTCTGCAGCCGGTAACTGTCGTAAGGTAACAAACCCCACAGAAGTCAAGGCCACATCAATGACTGCAAAACCGATGTTCCTTGTGTGTGTTGGCTGCATGTATTTCAGGATACCAAGCGGCTCCCATAAGGGTACAGTAAAACCTCTCTAACCGACCACCTGCACAGATCGACCACTCCCCTATATCAATCGCTTTATTTGGGTCCCAACAATACCATTGTAAGGATATTCTAATTCCCTAAACCGACCACCTCCCTAAATGGACCACTTAAATTCGGTCTCATAGTGGGTAGATTTAGAGAGGTTTTACTGTAATGGTAGGAGGAGCTGGTTTCCGTTTACCGGGCGTTTGTTTCACTGAAGCCCATCTGACAATTGAAGATTGAATTTTGATTGAAGCCTAGAGCGATGCATTAAAGATTACGTTTTAAGTTGGGGACACAGTATCATATATTTGCACTTTTTCTTTCACGGTTGGCTAAGATAATATCAGGACGGGTACCACTTTGTAGCACTAACAGTGCACACTCAGGGCAACTATTTATAACACTTCCCCCCTTTGGAACCAGGCCACCAGCACATATCCTACTCAGTCACATTATCCTGACACTGAGCCAACCAGTCCTTGCTCTATCATAATAATGCTGAGTGCCTGGCTAGAAAGTGACAAGTATCAAATTTTTAAGTCATTGGTTTGACTCGACCAGAGTTCGAACCCATGGGTTTGAATCCTACAATCTACCAAAATGGGAGACGGGTGCTCAATTCGTTCGGCCATCCCATTTGGTCAGAGAAATCTGTTAGTATGCACCCAAAGGTGGGAAGCCGTCCCAGAATGCACCAGTCACTCTGGTCCTTCCTCCTCCAGCTGGAGGAGCTGCACCAAGCTGACTGTTCTTTGAGTGGGTCCTGGAGTGGGACGTAGCTCAGGCGGTAGAGTGTCCACCTGTGAAGGTATGGGTCATCCGATCGATCCTGCACAGTGGACCCATTTGCAGTTTGGGCTATTTTACGTTCCAACCAGTGGGCCACAACTGGTTCATCAAAGGCTGTGGTATGTGCTGTCCTGTCTGTGGGAAAGTGCATATAAAAGACCCCTTGCTGCTTATCAAAAAGAGTAGCCTACATGGCGGCAGCAGCTTTCCTCCAAAGAAATGTGTTAGAATGACCATATATTTGACATCCAATAGCCGATGATCAAAATCAATGTGCTCTGGATGCATCATTAAATAAAACAAGCTTTACTTTTAGAGGGCCACCACGATTAACGGTATCTATTACATATGTGTATATAATAGATACACAAATATGTAATTGTTAAATGTATATATATATGAAAAGGTGATAAGTAAAATGGGACAAAACTTTGTCTATTGTCACGATCAACATACTATCTGCTTTAGCATTTGCTCAGGATAAACTGATTTGTTCTTTACATGGTGTTTCATAATCCCAATAGAATACATATTGACTTGAAGCAAATGTCCTTGTTTTTTCAGTGTAACCGTTTGTGTACTGTTTTGTGTCAATCGTTCGCGGACAAAAAAAACCCCGCTATCTATGACATATGTGTATGTAATAGATACACATATATGTAATTGTTAAATGTATATATATATGTATACATATATACATTTACATTCATGTACATATACATACATATATACATATACATAGATATGCATATCGGTAGGGCGCAGACCGTGTGGAAGGTCGGGAGTTCGAGTCCCGGTCAAGTCAAACCAGTGATTTATGAAATTGATACTTGTCACTACCTAGCCTGGCTAGGATAAAATAGTTATCAGGGCATGGGCCTGGGCTCCTAGTGGAGCAGCACTATAAAGTCCCCAAGAGTGTGCACTGTCACAAGTCGGTACCCATCCTGACATGACCATAGAGGTTGCCCGGACGTAAAACTGCCACAATCAACCACTCAAACACTCACACACAAACTCACTCCCGCACACACTGACCCACTCACCCACCCACAGGCACACTCACACACATTCAGACACATTCAGACACATTCACACACTCACACACACGCACTCACATACTCTCACACTCACACTCACACTCACACTCACACACACGCTCACCCACTCACCCACTCACCCACTCACCCACCCACATGCACGCTCACTCACACGCATACGCACATGCACACGCACACACACGCACACGCACACGCACTCACGGGCACACACTCACACTCACACCCACTCACACACATATTTACACTCACACACACTCAAACACTCAAACACTCACACACTCACACACTCACACACTCACACACTCACACACTCACACACTCACACACTCACACACTCACACCACTCACACACTCACACCACTCACACACACATGCACGCTTCTGAAACAGAAAGTGCACTTTCACGGATGATGTGAAGTCCCAACTGGCTGGTCATGTGTACATCTGGCTGGATTCTTATACTGCTGCAAAGTGCAAATTGAAAGTAGTATGCAGCCTTGGGTGCACATCCCTTTCGTGCTCAGCCTCGTTGTGGCCGTTATTGATTACACAGGCAATGCGGTACACCCAGAGTGTGGACGTGTTATTGACTGGGCAGCTTTGCTCCTACATAATATAGACGCCATGCCACGCCCCACCCCCCTCGCCCCCTGCGCTCCCGCCCCCGCACACGCTGAGTATGTCTGTGACGTAGCATGTCATGTGACCATATTGAGAACCGTCAATAGGCTGTTTCTATATTTGGAGCGTGACACCGGATATATACAGTAAAACCTCTCTAAATCGACCGACCATGGGACCGACTTTAAATAGTCCAATTAGGGAGGTGGTCGGTTTAGGGAGGTTTCTTTTGTATATCATTACAATGGTATTGTATGGGTGATCATTTGTGACCCAAATGAAGCGATCGATATTGGGGAGTGGTCGATCTGTGGAGGTGGTCAGTTAGAGAGGTTTTACTGAATATATATAACTTGTAAGAAAAAAACCCTAGGTGTTCAGGTATTGCAGGTATAGCAATACCTCAGAGAGTTTGACGCCCCTGCCCTGCAGAGTTGTAAACCACTGCCTTGTGGTACAGGTTCTTGACAGAACCGAAGGCTAAGGGAGCAAACCCTAAACAGAAAACCATGTCACTGTGGCAGCATTAAGGGCGGTTGATGTATGGAACTCCCAACATCTCCTGACCAGCCACTGCAGGGACTCTTAATAAGAGTAGAACAAAATAAAATACATGCCAAGAAAATTTAAAAAAACTAACATAGGCTACTAACCATACCTACCAATTATCTATCTGCTACTGAAATGCAGGCAATCAAATAACTTATCAGCAGCTACTGTGTGGTAAGATAACACCAACACTACAACTGGCTAGCATTGAAAACAGGCCTGAGTACCTGGGCTTATATGCTATGGACAGTATAGATACAACCTCAATAACAAAACAAACAAAAATTTAAAAAAAGTTTTGCGCCTCTCTTGACAATCATGTTCTTGCCGGTGTGAAACCTTTATTAGCTCCCCGAGAGAGTGCCGCTGGTAACTTGCAAAAGCCAGCAGCACTTCAACACTTTTGCAGGCAGCTTCTCAACACAGCAAAACTAAGTTCCATCAGTCACAGGGAGAGCTTCGAGCGGGAGATGGACTGCGCTCTCACACAATGGGAGGAGAAGGAAAGCCCAACACCAGATGAGGAATGGGCAGCTTTGCAGCAGGTCGTATACAACACAGCTAAATCATATCTCGGCAAGCCAGACAGAGAACACCAGGACTGGTTCGACCCCAACAATCAGGAGCTACAGAATCTTATGAGCAGAAGAGACCAAGCCCACTAGAGAGTGTTGCAGACCAGGAAAACTAGATCCACGACTGCAGCATACAAAGATGTCTGCAGATTGCTACAAAAATGCACCCGTACATTGAAGTCAGACTGGTGGGAAATGAAGGCAGAGGAGCTGCAGAGAGCTGCAGACAGAAACAATATGAGGGGCTTCTACAGTGGACTGAAGGAAGTGTGGGGACGCGTGAAGAAGGGACCTGTTCGCCTGAAATCAACAGATGGAATGGAGACCTTTTCTGACAGGAAGAGAGTTGTGGCAAGATGGAGTGAACACTTCCAGAAGCTGCTCAATGTCCCTGGTGACATAGATCACGAAGCTCTGGACAACATCCAGCAGCGCATTACCAAAACATGCCTCGATGAGGTTCCAACCATGGATGAGATGAGTAGAGCAATCGCCAGCCTGAAAGATGGCAAACCACCTGGGGGTGATAGAATTCCTGCTGAAGTATGGAAGCACGGAGGGGACAATCTGTTCAACAGACTGCACCAACTAATCACCAATGCCTGGGAGGAGGTTTCTGTACCCCAAGCATGGAAGGATGCGAGCATTGTAACCATCTACAAGAAAGGTGATCGAACAGACTGTGGGAACTATAGAGGAATCTCTCTTCTTTCCATAGCAGACAAGATCTTCGCCAGGATCCTCCTCAACAGACTATCTATTCACATAACACCTGATGTAGTTCCGGAGTCACAGTGTGGCTTCAGAGGTAACCGGAGTACCGTGGATATGATATTTTGTCTCCGACAGCTACAAGAAAAGTGCATTGAGCAGGACCGACCACTGTACATGGTATTTGTTGATTTCACTAAGGCATTTGATACAGTCTAGAGGACTGGGCTATGGCAGCTACTGAGGAAGTATGGATGCCCAGAGAAGTTCACAACTATGATCAAGGCTCTACATACAGGAATGATGGTGAATGTTAGTGTTGGATGGGAAGTCTCGGAATCAGTCGGGGTTACCAATGGGGTCAAGCAAGGTTGTGTACTGGCCCCCATGCTCTTCTCCATCTTCCTATCAACAATGCTCGACAAGGCTTTCCAAGACATGAGGGATGGCATCTATATACAGTCCAGTCAGAGCGCTGACCTATTCAATGTCGCACACTTCAGAGTAAAGACCAAGTCTACTCGGACACTGGTGAGAGAGCTGCTATTCGCAGATGACAGTGCACTGGTTGCCCACTCTGCTGAAGAGATCCAGAAAATAGTGGACACCTTTCTCTGATGCATCAAACAAGTTTGGCCTGAAGATTAACATAAAAAAGACGGAGGTGCTGTACCAACCCAACTCTACAAGAACCCGAGAGGAGGAGATCATGGTTGATGGAAACAAGCTGAACTCTGTTCCGGAATTCACCTACCTCGGAAGCACTATATCAAGTGATGGACACATTGATGCTGAAATACAGAGGAGGATGGCCAAGGCTAGTGCATCTTTTGGCCGACTATGCCAGAGACTATGGAACAACCACCATGTGTCCATGCAGGTCAAATGCAAGATCTACCATGCAATTGTGCTATCCACCCTACTATACAGAGCCAAGGCCTGGACAGTGTACAGACAACAGGTAAAAAAGCTGCATGCCTTCATGATGCGACATCTGCATTCAATCATGAGGCTAACCTGGAAGGACAAAGTGACAAATAAGGAAATACTCGAACTGATGGGGCTGCCCTCTATGGAAGATCTTCTGATCAAAAAGAATCTCCGGTGGACTGGACACCTCATGAAAATGTCAGCAGACAGGCTACCAAAGCAGATCCTCTATTCTCAACTGTCTTCTGGTTACAGAAAGAGAGGGCGCCCTCGTCTCCGGTTCAAGGATACCATCAAGAGAAACCTGAAGCTGAGAGACATTAAGACCGACTCATGGATGCAACTCTCACAGCAGAGAGCTAAATGGAGAGCGGCAGTCAAGTAATGAAAGCAGTCTTTGTCCCATCGCGACTGACAGCATGATGATGATGTAAGAAAAAACTCTCCAGTGTGTATGGCACGAGAGGAACCCCACCCACCAATTACCCCGACAGCTGGGGAGGGGGGGACTCCACCAATGTGCCAAGGAGGAATAGATATATATAAAGTATATGTTCCCCTTGCATTTATACTCGTATAATGCATTATACCAGAGTGAAACTTCATTGCAACACGATCATTGGGTTCCATAAAATATCATCATGAATGAAGAAGATGGGGGCCGTGTTAAATCGGGATTTCAATTTACTGAATTACCTTTGAGTTAAATAAATCCGGGTCCAATAAACGATCGCGTTATATCCGAATTTGTGTAAAATCGTTTGTGCATAAAATCAGGGGTCTTCACTGTATATTTATATATATGAGGCGTATAATGAATTATACAAATATAAAGCGACCGGAGAGTGAATACGTATTCCCGATAGTGTGCTTGGTATTCTCGTGGTAACCCTGGTGAAGACTTAGTGCTGCCACTTTGAGGCGTGACTTAGTGGTATTTACCACCAGATATATATATTTGGTGGTAAATATGTTTATTCTGCTGAATAAGTACAGTAAAACCTTTCTAAATCGACCGACCTTGGGGCCGACTTTAAGTGGTCCACTTCGGGAGGTGGTCGGTTTAGGGAGTTAGAATATGGTTACAATGGTATTGTTGGGACCCAAATAAAGCGATCGATGTACTCCGAATAGGGAAGTGGCCGATCTGTTGAGGTGGTCGGTTAGAGAGGTTTTACTGTATTTTGTCAGCGCCGAAGCACTGGTCTTCCAGCCATTTTTCAATTCAGCAGTATTTACACAAAAGTGGTACCGGTATATAGAGTAAGGCATACATTAATTAATATCATGATAATCACATCTATACATGCGTATATTTTTCTTTGGTAACGCTGTTTATTATATGCTCTATTTAATAATTCTCTATGCAATATTCTTGAGATGTTGCCAGGACAATAAACTCCAACAACCAACCATCCTGATATGACCTTAGATGTTGCCAGGACTATAAACTCCAACAACCAAACACCCCTCCTGATATGATCTTAGATGTTGCCAGGACTATAAACTCCAACAACCAACCATTCTGATATGACCTTAGATGTTGCCAGGACTACACACTCCAACAACCAACCAACCATCCTGATATGACCTTAGGTGTTGCCAGGACTATAAACTCCAACAACCAACCAACCATTCTGATATGAGCTTAGATGTTGCCAGGACTATAAACTCCAAAACCCAACCAACCAACCATCCTGATATGGCCTTAGATGTTGCCAGGACTATAAACTCCAACAACCAACCAACCATCCTGATATGACCTTAGATGTTGCCAGGACTATGAACTCCAAAAACAAACCAACCAACCATCGTGATATGAGCTTAGATGTTGCCAGGACTATAAGCTCCAACAACCAAACAACTGTCCTGATATGGCCTTAGATGTTGCCAGGACTATAAACTCCAACAACCAACCAACAATCCTGATATGACCTTAGATGTTTCCAGGACTATAAACTCCAAAAACCAATCAACCAACCATCCTGATATGACCATAGATGTTGCCAGGACTATAAACTCCAAAACCTAACCAACCAACCATCCTGATATGGCCTTAGATGTTGCCAGGACTATAAACTCCAACAACCAACCAACCATCCTGATATGACCTTAGATGTTTCCAGGACTATAAACTAAAAAAAAAACAATCAACCGTCCTGTTATTACCTTAGATGTTGCTAGGACTATAAACTCCAAAACCAACCAACCAGCCGTCCTGATATGACCTTAGATGTTGCCAGTACTATAAACTCCAACAACCAACCAACCATCCTGATATGACCTTAGATGTTTCCAGGACTATAAACTCCAAAAACCAATCAACCAACCGTCCTGATATGACCTTAGATGTTGCCAGGACTATAAACTCCAAAACCCAACCAACCAACCATCCTGATATGGCCTTAGATGTTGCCAGGACTATAAACTCCAACAACCAACCAACCATCCTGATATGACCTTAGATGTTTCCAGGACTATAAACTCCAAAAAAAACAATCAACCGTCCTGTTATGACCTTAGATGTTGCTAGGACTATAAACTCCAAAATCCAAACCAACCAGCCATCCTGATATGACCTTAGATGTTGCCAGGACTATAAACTCCAACAATAACCATCCAAATTCTAGTTGATATTGCATGTTGGCCGTGGCAGTGGGCGGTCCTGATATGATCTTATATGTTGCCAGGACTTTAAACTCCTCCAACAACCAACCAACCGTCCAGATATGACCTTATTTGTTGCCAGGACTAGAGACTCCAATAACCAACCAACCTCTAGTTGATATATTGCATGTTGGACATGAGACGTGGCGGTGAGCGGTCCGAGAACAACCACGTGACTGGCTTGCTATAAGTAGGCATCTCTTGTTACTGTTAGCAACGTTAATTGCCTTATATCTAGTTATAGCTTCAGGGCATTGCCAACGCCCCGAGCTATAAGTTATAACTCACTGCGAGCAGCTGTTCTGATAGATCGGACAAAATGCTAAAACAGTGGATATAGAGATACTCTCACACTGCAAAAGGCGTGACTCTCCACATTTAAAGCTTCATGGTCCGATGAAAACATTAACATTTCAAAACCAAAACAATTATCTAAATTTGATTCTACATATCTAACTTAGACACTGGTACACTTATTAAACATTTGTCGCCACACAGAAGGGAATAGTGAGACAGCTGAAAGAACCTGTTACTGTGGAGTTTTGGCAAGCTTGCCAAAATTAATTGGGCGTGTTGTCACTTCAAATATCTCAAAAGTTAGTCATTTAAAACAAAAGTTACTTCATTGAACTAAGATAGATTATAATGATCAACCTAATATCATCATCATCATGCTGTTGGTTGCCATGCGACAAAGACTGCTTTCATTACTTGACTGCTGCTCTCCATTTAGCTCTCTGCTGTGAGAGTGATGTTTTGTGTGGTTGTACATTTCATGAAAGCTGCCTGCAAAAGTGTTGAAGTGCTACTGGCTTTTGCAAGTTACCAGCGCCACTCTCTCGGGGAGCAAATAGAGGTTTCACACCGGCAAGAACATGTCCAGACAGGCGCAAACTATTTGTCCCTAATATATTTATCTCAGAAAATGATAAAAGCTCAAAACTATCGGACTATGCAACTTTAGTTACCTGTTTATAGGACGGGAACAGCCGAATGAGTTGAGCTTCCATCTCCCGTTTTGGTAGATCGTGGGATTCGAACCCCTGGATTCGAACCCTGGTCTAGTCAAACTTAATGACTTAAAAATTGATACATATCACTCCCGAGCCAGGCGCTCAGCATTATTAGGATTGGGCAAGGACTGGTTGGCTCAGTGTCAGGATAATGTGACTGAATGGGATATCGGGTCAAATGACTACCATAGCTAAACCGAGGTAAGCTCTCAGGTCATGGTGCGGACGACCTGGTTTCCCATTGGGGAAGCACTATAAAGTCACCATGAGTGCGCACTGTAACAAGTCGGTACTCGTTCTGATATGACCTTAGAAGTTGCTAGGACGTGAAACAACAACATGCTACCATCCAATCGTGATGAAATATTCAGATAATAGAGATTGAAAAGAGATTGGGATAAATAAAGGACGGAAGGCGGCTGGTTTGAGAAGCATCCTCTTCATTCCAGCAAGTTGGTTGTTTGCTGGAGTTTTGCATCCTGGCAACATCTAAGGTCATATCAGGACGGGTACCGACTTGTGACAGTGCACACTCATGGTGACTTCATAGTGCTGCCCCACTGGGAAATCAGACCACCAGCACCATGACCCAATATCCCACTCAGTCACATTATTATGACACTGAGCTAACCAGTCCTTGCCCTAACCTGTTAATGCTGAGTGCCAGGCTAAGAAGTGACAAGTATACATTTTTAAGTCATTGGTTTGACTCGACCGCGAATGGAACTTTTCCGAGGTTCCACACACAAGGCCTCGATCTACTAATTAGGCCACCGGTCATTCCAGGAAGCAGAACTGAAAAGAAGCAATCAGACAGCTTATTTGTGGTTTCGTTTAAAGAAAGAGTCCCTAGTTCTGGAAGTAGGATTTCACCTGTTCAGGTGAGACGCAACCGACCGGAAGTGGTGGCCGAATCGGTACAATGCAGGCTTCCCGTGCGGAAGGTTCGGGGGTTCGAATCCCAGCTGAGTCAAACCAATGACTTATCAAATTGAGACACGTCGCTACCTAGCCTGAAGTTCAGCATTAATAGGATAGGATGGGGACTGGTTAGCACATTATCAGGGTAATGTGATTGTGTGTGATATCGGGTCATGGTGCTGGTGGCCTGGTCTCCCCATGGGGCAGCGCTATGAAATCACCATGAGTGAGCACTGCCACAAGTCCTGATATGACCTTAGATGATGCCAGGACATAAAACTCTAAAAACCAACCAACCGTCCTGAAATGACCTTAGATGGTGCCAGAACTATAAACTCCAACAACCAACCAACGAACCATCCTGATATGACCTTAGATGTTGCTTTGGAGATAATGAGGAGTGAAGCTGTGTAACTGCATGATAGCGAAGCAGATACAATATTATTTTTAATATATCTCAGTGAAAAATACCAGTTGAGAAAGAGTTGTGTAACTGCATGATAGCCTTTTGTAGATAGAACATTTTTACATGCATGACACCAATTCGGTCACTTTGTCAGATAGAAGCTTTTTATAGTAAGGTCACGACATGTCGCTACCTAGCCTGGCATTCTGCATTAATAGGATAGGACACAAACTGGTTAGCACAATATCAAGATAATGTGACTGTGTGGTATATCGAGTCATGGTGCTAGTGGCCTGCTCTCCCCATGGGGCAGCACTATAAAGTCACCATGAGTGAGCACTGTCACAAGTGTCACCCATCCTGATATGGCCTTAGATGTTGCTAGGACATAAGACAACAAACAAACAAAACAAACAAAGATACGCAGCCTTTGCAGTACACGGTGGCTGGCTGGTCAGCTGGCGGGCTGGCGCCTACAGCGCCACGGTCGGGGGATTCCCTCAAACCGGATGAGGTTACGGAACCCGCACAGCGATGGCTCTCATGGGTTCGAACCAGGGCCGAGTCAAACCACCGACTAATAACAAAAGTGATGCTTGTTGCGTAGCGGCGTTCGGCATTATTAGGTATATATGGTAAAGGGATCATGATAATGTGACTGAGTGGGATATCAGGTCGCGATGCTAGTAGACCGGTATTCCAGCGGGGCAGTACTATAAATCTTATTGTTATAATCTACCTTACCTTAGTTTGAAGTAACTTTGATTTTTAATGGTTAACTTTTGAGATATTTGAAATGCAAACATGTCGAATTAATGTTGGCAAGTGTGCCAAAACTCTGACACCATAGGCTTCAGCAGTTGCAGATTTTATTAAATTGCCTCAGTATTATTCCCTTGTATGTGACAATAAATACTTAATTAGTGTTTTAGTATGGAACTTAGAGATATAGAATTAAATCTAGGTAATTGTTTTAATTTTGAAAATGTGATGCTTCATTGGACTATGCTGCTTTAATATTCTGAGTTGTAAATGTAAATACAAGCCGCATCCATCCAGAATGGCGCGACTCTACAGTTTGAAGGATAGGAGCAGATGCATTTCTCTTGACATTTGACATTTACCTTACTCATTATCCACTTGACATTTTACCTTACTTATCAATATATTACCTGCATTACCTTGTATGACCTTGATGATTTGACATATTATCAATTGACTTCTTATTCCTGCATTATCCTGTACATTTCTCTTGACATTTGACATTTACCTTACTCATTATCCACTTGACATTTTACCTTACTTATCCATATATTACCTGCATTACCCTGTATGACCTTGATGATTTGACATATTATCAATCGACTTCTTATTCCTGGATTATCCTGTACGACACTTATCCTGCACTTCTCAATAAACTGTTTTTCTCCACATCCGCCTTATCTTCCTTCCCTGTCGTGCATCATTAATGTTGCATAGTCTGCGGGTTTCTGTGTTTCTGTCATTTTCTGAGATAAATATATTAGATTGATCGTCATAATCTACCTTACTTTAGTTTGAAGCAAATTTGATTTTAAATGGCTAACCTTTGAGATATTTTAAGTGCAAACATGCAAAATTAATTTGTGGAAGCACGCTGAAACTCTGACATCATTATGTTTCTGCAGCAGTAGGTTCTATTAAATTGCCTCAGTAGTCCCTTCTATGGGGCGACACATGTTTAATAACTGCACCCGTATCTAAATCAGATATCTAGAACCAAATCTGGATAATTGTTTTGGTTTTGAACATTTTATGTTTTCATCGGACACTGCAGCTTTAATGTTTTACTAATGCATTCACCAGTTCGAGATCGTGCAAACAAAAGGAAGTCACAAAACCCCTCAAATGACGCGCGTTCTCTCAATTCAATTTGAAGCCAAAGTAAGGAAGATTGCCTTGTGTAAAATGTTAATGCAAACAACAACAAAAAAGAAAGAAGAGGAAGCACCAAAAACGTGTTGTTCTCTCTCCTCTATGCGCAAAGGTTTGTCATCATAGCGGATTGTTTTTT
This sequence comes from Branchipolynoe longqiensis, assembly GCA_030323885.1. Classification (NCBI taxonomy): domain Eukaryota; kingdom Metazoa; phylum Annelida; class Polychaeta; order Phyllodocida; family Polynoidae; genus Branchipolynoe; species Branchipolynoe longqiensis. The sequence continues at coordinate 106,769,736 of CM059188.1, read as the reverse complement.
TTAACAAAAGTCATGAAACAATACCAGATTTTCTTGTTAGCATGCCGATTTGCGGATGTTTGATACCAGTGTTGTGCAAGTAATAACTGGAAAAATAAAATATTCTTATAGCGTAGTACATCAACCTTTCAGGACATATATAATATGTAAGGAGTTATGGAAGTATAACTGAAGGAAATTTCACCTCTCAGTTATTGACCATCATGGCCGCGACTATTGCCGCCATTATGTACATACACAGGAGTTAGTTCCTTATTTCTCCACGTGGCGAATCGACTATCGACTAACATATTCTTCAGTTCCCGGTCGAGTCAAACCAATGAATTATAAAATACGCTCGGTATTAATAGGATACGGAAAGGACTGGTTAGCTCAGTATCGGGATAATGTGACTGAGCAGGTATCAGGCCATGGTGCTGGTGGCCTAGTCTCCCAGTGAGGCAGCACTATAAAGTCACCTTGAGTGCACACTGTCACAAATCGGCACCCATCCTGATATGACCACAGATGTTGCCAGGACGCAAAACTCCAACAAACAAACAAGCAAAATTTGTTTCGCTAAGATCGATATTGACCATGTGTGTGGTAATACTGGGTTGCGGTGGGTAGAAAGTTAGGGGTGGGTGTGTGTGTGGGGGGGTGGGGGGTGGCCGCTTGAATCGGGGTCGATGAGGACTGGTTACCTTATAGCTGTGGGCATTCTGGCAAGTTGTCAACAAATCCACTAACACTTTTCCTAACTCAGGATTAACAAGTTTCAAGGCATAAAGCTTATAGGGTAGTACGTCAACCTTTCAGGACATATATATAATATGTAAGGAGTTATGGAAGTATAACCAAAGGAAATTTCACCTCTCAGTTATTGACAATCATGGCCGCGACTATTGCCGCCATTATGTACAATTAACAGGAGTTACTTCCTTATTTCTCCAAGTGGCGAATCGACTATCAACAATCGACTATCATGAACCCGGACTAAATTAACAAAGAATAGCAGAGAATTCCGCGGTATTCCCCAGATCGATGTCACATTGAATATTGATGGGGCAATTCAGCTGTAATCCCATGTATGATTTAACCAGCCAAATTCCCATTCCACGATCGATTTATGCCACAACAATCATCTACATGATGCTAGCAGCTAACCCACATTTATTCAACATTGACTTCTGCTTCATAATAGAATAAGCCTACCCTCCCTTCGAACTGCTCTCACCTGTCCCCTAATCCAAACCCCCACCTACCACCACCTGCCTCCCTGCCCCCACCCCCACCTTCCCCCACCTGCTCCTCTTCTTCCACTTTCCCCCACCTGCCCACAACTGCATCCATGTATCCCCATCTTCCCCCACCTGCTCCCATCTGCACCCATCTGCCCAACCTACCCCCACTTGTCCCAACCTACCCCACCTATCCCCACCTGCCCCACACCTATCTCAGCTGTCCCCACCTATCCCCATCTACCCCGATCTACCCCGATCTACCCCCACCTTCCCCCACCTACCCACACCTACCCCCACATATCGCCACCTGCCACACCTGTCCGATCTGTTCCTATTTGTTCTCACCTACCCTCACCTACTCTCACCCATCCGCACCTTCCCCCATCTTCCCTCACCTGTCCCCCTTGCCCCCATCTGTTCCTACTTATTCCCACTTGTTCCTACCTGCCCCAACCTTCCCTCACCCGTCCTCACCTACCCCCACCTATCCCCATTTACCCCAACCTGTCAGCACCTACCTCCACCTACCCCCACCTGTCCCTACTTACTCCCACCTGTCCCCACCTGCCCCCACTTGTCCCCACCTGGTCCTACCTGCCCCCACCATTTTGGTTGCAAGGAGGTTTCACCTACTGCACTAAAGACCTCCTTGCGACCGAAATGGTCGCCCATAGGTCAACTACCATTGCTTTTGTTGCAAGGAGGTCACCGCCCAGCTAACACATAACATTAAGTAACGTCAGGATAACGTTAGTTTTTGGTTATGGTACATTATAATGTCACAGTAACGTTATACTGCTGTTATGCCATGTATTGTCATGTTATAACATCATAGTAATGTTATACTGACGTTATACCATGTATTGTAATGTTTTGGGGTATATTGTGACTGAGACAGAGGGAACCATCTCGGAAGAGACTGTAAAGACATGTGAGATATAAAGTATACCCAAATCTAATCCAACTTAATCTAGTTGATATTGGTGCGATCGTCACTAAAATTTGGCAATGAGGATGGGATAATCTGGGCCAAGCATCTTATGACCATTTAATGGGAAACTAACCTGCATTAAATTAAGTGACATTCAAGAAAAGTAAGTGAACCAACTTACACATAAGGAAGGGCAGGGCCACTGCAGTACAACCACAATCAAGGATCACAGCAAGTACAGCAAGTACAGCAAGTACAGCAAGTACAGCAAGTACAGCAAGTACAGCAAGTACAGCAAGTACAGCAAGTACAGCAAGTACAGCAAGTGTTGTTCAGTGTTTTTATTATCTTTATACAAAATTGTTATGTCATCATAAAAGGGTGAAGAATGCTTTTTTTTTAAAAGGCCTATCCACGTTAAAAAATGATGCACAAACATTAAATGAAAACGTCATAGTGACATTAAAAAACGTCACGTGACATTAAATAACGTATCGTTATTTACTCCATACAAAATAACGTTTATATAACATTTTTTTATAATATTATTGTAACATTCAATAACGTTATACTGACGTCACTATGACGTTTTTGTTGTTGCTGGGCGGTGACTGTTGGTTCTTTGGTCCAAAGTGGTCGCAAAGTGGTCGCAAAGTGGTCGATAAGTGGTTGCATTCTGTACTGTGACTGGGGCTTAAGGGTGGAGGGTTCAATGTTATGAATCAAAGATCCAAATCGTTGGCGCAGTGTACATGCTTACGTCATCATCATCATCATCAATCCCTTAACTGTGATGGTCGTTCGGGCACCACAGATAACTTTCCAACCAGTTTTCTCCATTTTTCCCTGTTCTCCACTGCTCTCTGGGACTTGCCGAACTCCAGGCCCTGATGTTTTCTTCCTGGCTCTTCCTTAGTCCGCCTTGTTCTCTTCCCCCTTTCGCACATGAACACAACGTAATGCATTCTCCAGAGGAGTGCCGACCAGACGGGATGGCCAAATGAGTTGAGCATCCGCCTCCCGATTCGAACCCACCAGTTAGAACCCTGGTAGAGTCAAACCGATAACTTAAAAAAATTATACTTGTTGCTTCCTAGCCAGTCACTCGGCATTATTAGGATAAGGTAAGGACTGGTTGGCTCAGTGTCATGATAATGCGACTGAGTGGGATATCAGGTCATGTTTCTGGTGACCTTGTGTCCAAGTAGAGCAGCACTATAAATTCACCATGAGTGCGCACTGTCACAAGTTGGTATCCATCCTGATATGACGGTATATGTTACCAGGGTGTAAAACTCCAACAACCAACCAACCAGACAGCTGCCAGTGACATGCGCACACTAACTGCAGCACACAAGTATCTGTGCACATAGAGAGACACACCTAATCGGGTCACGTATTGAATGAGCTCGTGCCTATAGAATTATGAACAGCCAAATTGTGAGGACACTGTGGAATCAGTGGCCGTCAATATTGTATCGCGTATGTAATGCAATTGTAAAACAAGCTGCTAGACCTTCTCCTACATGCACTCAGGCAGTGCGCCCTGGTGGAGACAGGGATGACTAAGCAAACATGAAGTCACGTGACTAGAAAGTCCCTGCATCCATCTCGATCCAGAGTGAATGCACACCGGTAAGAAGCTGAGCACTGCATCTGGTGAACCAGACATTCCGACCTGAAATGGAAATGGTTCAATAACCCCATGCCATCACCTCTGCCAATTTGAATTTCCACCGCTGTGTATAACTGACAGTGTCATCAAAGGCGCATTGCTCTAATACCATGTCTATGAAATGTGCGAGGTTAAAAATCCCTTGGGCCGGCAAAAGTGTAGGCTCAAGCTTTCTATCGACTGTCTAATGGTGAAAACAAGACTATTTAGACTTATCCAGGATAGGAAGAATAAATCTTTAAAAGAAAAAAAGAATTGCACTCTCCGTCGTCAGTGTGAGACAGTTGTCTAAAATTTCTCAAACCAAATTCTAGAAAGCTTGCAGGTCCGGTATGCTTTAGCCTGCCAACGCATTAGTTACAAACACCAACAGTCGAGTCAAACCAACAACTTAAACATTTATACTTGTCGCTTCCTAGCCAGGTGCTCGACATTATTAGGATAGGGCAAGGAATGGTTAGCTCAGTGTCAGGATAATGTGACTGAGTGGGATATCAGGTCATGGTGCTGTCGGCCGGATTTCCCAGTGGGGCAGGACTATATAAAGTCGCCATGAATGCACACTGTCACAAAGTCGGTACTCGTCATTATATGACCTTAAATTTTGCCAGGACGTAAAACTCCAACAACCAACTAATCCCCGGATCTGAATTAATCAGGTCTGGCTGAGATGCGCCAAAGACAAGAAGCAGACAGTTACTTATTGCGAGCTGCTGGTTCCATCGGTTGGAGGGAAATGGAATTGATATTTATGTAAACTACGTGGAGCCTGTCCGCTGGATTTATCCTCGCTGATGAAGCCGTGTATTTGGCGCGCGCCATCTGCACTTAAAACGCCTCGGTGCTGCTTAAAAAGAATTATAATTGGTTGGTTGGTTGTTGGAGTTTTATGTCACGGCAACATCTACTGTCATATCAGGATGTGTAGCGATTTGTAGCAGTGCACACTTATGGTGACTTTATAGTGCTTCCACACTGGGAAATCAGACTGCTGGCACCATGACCCAATATCCCACTCAGTCACATTATCCTGACACTGAGCTAACTGTAATGTATGTACGACGCGAGCACCCGAAACCGAAACCCTGATCGGGCCGGCAGCGGCGTCTGCGCGGAACCCAAATAAAGCATTATGAAACTACTTTAACCTAAAGTAAGGTAGATTATAACGATCAATTTAATATATTTTTCTCAGAAAAATAACCAAAACTCAAAACTATCGGACTATGCAGGCTTCTGTCTCACAGCCAAGCTTTAGGGATGCATATGGTGCAGCTGGACGCAGGACGGATTACAGTCAGGAGGTGAAGCTGGATTCTTGTTGAGGATTAAGGCCCAGTCAGACCTTACCGTACTGAGTACCAGACACCACTGGACAAAGAATTGTCTAGTCCGGTGGTGTCCGGTGTCAAACTGTTGCAAAGGCCGCCAGACGAAACGGACTCTAAACGGATGCTAAACAGACATTAACAAATAGTTAAACGGACACCAACCGGACACCAACCGGACACCAACCGGACACCAATCGGACACCTACCGGACACCTACCGGACTGTTCATGGACGCGCCAAAAACTGACGGACTGAAATCCCGCAGCACCATCAACGGACTGTAAACGTGCCGGCTGGTGGTGTGGGTGGTGTAAATAGGTCAAGTGAAAGCACTACAGGTAATGAAGGAAAACAGGGTAAGAGTGAAAAGTAAGAGAGTGACACTCTTCAATTTATTGCTTATATAGGTCTAACAGAATCCAAGATGGCCGTGGTCACATGATTACATTCATCAATCACAGTACAATGCAGTGGTCACATGACTTGATCCTCCAATTAGAATACAATGCAGTGGTCAATGATCATAACAATACCATGTGGGGGGGGGGGAGGGGGCATGTGAGGTGACTCTTCCAAAGACTGTTCTTAGTCAAACCCGGAAGTGACACTCCCTCTAAAGACTATTCAATTATACAAATTCTATACTCAATGAATAATAGTTTACCAATTTCACACATCCCTCATATGCCTTTGGGTTTTTATATTTTAACTTTTATCATTATATAGACAGTTTGCAATTTATTATAGTAACTTCATCTCGGTTCACATGTATTAAATCGGACAATTTTACAGGACTCTTCAAGATACAAAACGGATACCTAACGGATGAGTAACGGACATGAAACGGACAAAACGGACGGAAAACGGACACCAACCATACACGTCTGTCCGGCAGTGTCCGGTACAAGTTTTGAACATGTTCAAAACTTGTACCGGACACCGCCAGACACCACTGGAGATAGAATGGACACGCTGGATGGGTACCGTATATATAAACCGTACATTACCGTACTTCACTGGACAGTGTCCGGTTTCTGTCCGGTTCCTCAATCCGGTGAGGTCTGACTGGGGCTTTAACCTTTATAATATTATATACAAGAAAACAATTTTAATTTAAAAGTTGCAGTAGGTGTTCGAATTGGTAGAGCGACGGGCTCCCATGCGGAAGGTTGTGTGTTCAATTCCTGTTCGACTGAAACCGATGAGGTACAACATTGACACTTGTCACTTCCTAGCCTGGCACTCGGCATTATTAGGATAGGGCAAGGACTGGTTGGCTCGGTGTCAGGATAATGTGACTGAGTGGGATACCAGGTCATGGTGCTAGCAGCCTGGTTTCCCACTGACCCAGTAGGGCAGCACTATAAAGTCACCTTCAGCACGCACTGTCACAAGTCGGTACCTGTCCTGTTAGGAACTTAGATGTTGCCAGGACATAAAACTACAACAACCAACTACAGGTTTCTACAGGGATTATGAGGGAAGGGTTTGTACTTTTAAAACGTGCTGCACTAAAGATTGATGCAGGGAGTACTTGGGGTTGGAGAGGGGAGAGGTGGGAAGAAATGTCTGCTGGGAAAGAGAAGGCCACCTGATGTCAAGCTTTTGATCAATACACAATATTCATAATGCATGCGCCATCTGACGGCGAAGACAAACACTAAGGTTGTGGGACCGTTGCCACAGTGCATACAAAAGCTATGGAAATTACTAACTTTCAAATGCACGTATGTCAGTCAAATTTTCGGATATTTTGAAAATTCCAAAAGTATATTGCTTTTGGGTCATTGGAGATTCAACAAAAAATAAAATTGTCATGTTTGGACCCTTTTGAAAATCCTAGGAGGGTACCAAACTAGTCAGTCACTATTAATACACAATATTCACAATGCATGCGACATCTGATGGCGACGACAAACACTATGGTTGTGGGACCGTTGTCACAGCGCATGCGTGTATTGTCAGCTATTTCCAAGAATGCTCTCACCACCATCATTTTATTGTCATCAGATCCTTTTAATAATTATATCAATTTCCAAACTGACTTGAAGATAGCACAGAATTGGCTATCCAACAGATTCTCTGGATTTAAGGAAATACACATATTTATTATATATGTCTAAATGTCATTGACAATATGTTTGTCATGGGTAGTGCATCAGCTAGTTTTTCGCTAGTTTCTAGAATTCTTCTCGAAGTTGGAATTCATGTCTAGATTTTTCTCAATGTGATTTGTTGATTCTGTAATTCTGATTCTATCTGATTCTCTCTGATTCTCTCTCTTATCCTATCTGATTCTATCTGATTCTATCTGATTCTATCTGACTCTATCTTACTCTATCTGGTTCTATCTGGTTCTATCGGGTTCTATCTGGTTCTATCTGGTCCTATCTGGTTCTATCTGGTTCTATCGGGTTCTATCTGGTTCTATCTGGTTCGATCTGGTTCTATCTGGTTCTATCTGGTTCTATCTGGTTAGATCTGGTTCTATCTGGTTCTATCTGATTCTATCTGATTCTATCTTCTATCTGGTTCTATCTGGTTCTATCTTGATCTATCTGGTTCTATCTGGTTCTATCTTGATCTATCTGGTTCTATCTGGTTCTATCTGGTTCTATCTGGTTCTATCTTGATCTATCTGGTTCTATCTGGTTCTATCTGGTTATCTCTGGTTCTATCTGGTTCTATCTGGTTCTATCTGGTTCTATCTGGTTCTATCTGGTTCTATCTGGTTCTATCTGGTTCTATCTGGTTCTATCTGGTTCTATCTGGTTCTATCTGATTCTATCTGATTCTATCTTCTATCTGGTTCTATCTGGTTCTATCTGGTTCTATCTTGATCTATCTGGTTCTATCTGGTTCCATCTTGTTCTATCTGGTTCTATCTGGTTCTATCTGGTTCTATCTGGTTCTATCTGGTTCTATCTGGTTCTATCTGGTTCTATCTGGTTCTATCTGGTTCTATCTGGTTCTATCTGATTCTATCTGATTCTTGTGATTCTGGACCATCCACCAGACTGGATATGCTAGTAGGTAGGGCACCTGTTTCTCACGCGGGAAGCCATGAGTTTGATGCCCGGCCGAGTCAAGCCATAGATCTAACACAATATATACTTATCACCACCTAGTCTGACGCTCGACACATTGCTAGGATAGGCCAAGCACTGCTTGCCTCAGTGTCAGGATAATGTGACTGATAGGAATATCTGGTGCTGGTGCTGGTGCTGGCGGCACTACACACCAGTGAGGCAACACGATCAAGTCACTACGACCAAGCCCTCAGGTTTATTATTTATATGGTACATGGATCCAGTATAGTATATCACCTGACCACATTCTCCCAATGAGAAACAAGCATTTCTAGCGCCACCAATGAGAAACAAGCATTTCCGGTCCGCATGGTTACAGTGATCTGCCCACCACCACCAAGCGGCGTGGCTCCCTTGATCACCACCTGCCCTGAGCTGAGTGTGTGGTGATCCATGACTAGCAGAGGGGGGAGGGGGTAGTGGGTAGAGTTCCAAGTGCCCCTTACACACTATCTTACTAGCACCACAATGTCTATTTACCAATGAGTCAAGTACCACCAGCAACTCATATATGCACCTGGCCCTATATACTTTTTCACAAATAGAACATTTGCATTCCCCCACCAATGCATCATTATCGGAATATTTTACAATGTGTTGCCACATATAGAAAGGAGCACTGAATCAATTTAAATGAAACTGTTACTGGAAAGCCTATGGTGTGAGAGTTTTTGTATGTTTGCCTAAATTAAATTAGTATGTTTGCACTTCAAATATTTCAAAAGTTAACCATTTAAGATAAAAGTTACTTCGAACTAAAGTAATGTAGATTATGAAGATGAAATTAATATACAGTAAAATCTCTCTAACCATCCACCTCCACAGATCGACTACTCCCCTATATCGATTGCTTTATTTGGGGCCCAAACAATCACCCATACCATACCATTGTAACTAATGAAAAACTCCCTAAGCTGACTACCTCCTTAAATCGACCATTTAAAATCGGTCCCATGGTCGGTCAATTTAGAGAGGTTTTACTATAGTTATGCCATCATGATATGACCTTATATGTTGCTAGGACGTAAAACAACAACAACAAACAAACTATATTTATCTCAGAAAATGACATGAACTCAAAACCATCGGACTGTGCAATTTTAAATAATGACCCCCGGTTGCGTTTGTGTTTGTTTCTTGGAATTTTACGTCCTAGCAACATCAAAGTCAAATCAGGACGGGCGTTTGTGTAGAAATGCGCAACGTCAATTCCTTCTATTACACCAAACTTGGTCTGATTCTTGTTGTACCGATTTTCAGTCTTGGACAGTCGATAATAAGTGGCGCACACCAGACAGATTATTAGACTGTTGACACGAGATCGAGCTGGTTGCCACATGCATACCATTAGGTACATATAGCGTACCCCTAGGGTCAGTGTGAGGGCCACTGCTCTTTATAATCTATATAAACGATCTTGAAAAATGGTTGCAAACTATATGCAGATGACACAGTGATATATGCAAATGGCACCACAGAAGAGGAGGTAATAAATAAACTAAATAAACTCTTACTAAAACTAGATGAGTGATGTGAGTCCAACAAAATAACCATCAACAAAAGCAAAATCAAAAACAGTACTCTTCTCGCATAAACAAATGCCAGAAAGAAAACTACACTATAAGTGAGGAAACAAAACATTAGAAAATGTAGACCATTACAAATACCTAGGCCTTGAGTTGGACAGCCAACTTAACTACAACCTATGTATAAATAAAATTATCCAGAAAGTAAACCACAAACTGTGGCTATTTGCAAAGCTAAGAGACTACATGACACAAGAAATGTCAATACAAATCTTCAAGGGCATGGTGCTTCCTTATTTTGACTATGCAGATGTTAACTACATGGGTGTGAGAAAATAACTTCTTAAAAAACTTCAAATACTGCAGAACAGAGCACTAAAAATCTGCCTAAGAGTAGACAAGCTGCACCCCACCTATGACATACACAAAAGAACCAATGTGAAAATACTAGAAAATAGGAGAATAATTCATTTGAAAACATTAGCATATAGATATAGTCAAAACAATAAGCTCCTAACAAAGCCACAAAGGGCTACTAGAGCAAATAATGCGCCACTACTAAAGCAGACCAGAAGCCAAATAAAAGCTCACGAGAGAAGCACGCTGGAAATGCCTGGCAAGGTGTGGAATGCCCAAACGGTAAAGGAACGTCAAATTCCTGACCTAAAAATATATAAAAACTATCTGTGCAAAATAAGGCTAGGAAACCCCTACTAAGCTGCACTGCAAATGGGCATGTGATATGTCACGGCCCACCAGCGGGACACCCAATGCATGGTAACCATGCCAAAAGTAGCCAGATGGGACACCACACAGCTGTATACAAGCCTATGTATGATATGTAAATAGGAGTAGGCTAGTCTAGTGATGAGAGTAGAAAAAATGAAATACATCCAAAAAAACTAACATAGGCTACTAACCATACCAACTAACTATATATCTGCTACTGAAAGGCAGGCAATCAAATACATTATCAGCAGCTACTGTGTGATAAGATAACACCAACACTATGACTGGCCAGAATTGAAAACAAGCCTGAATGCTCAGGCTTATATGCTATGGACAGTATAAACACAGCCTTAATAAAGAAAAAAGAAACAAAAAAGGTACACACTTGTATTAAGAGATTGCACCATCCTGCTATGTAAGGCCTCAGTCACACTATGGCTTGCGACAACTTGCAACCAATTTGCGACCACTTTACGACCAAAAGCTGACAAGTTCCTTGCGACCAATGCAAAAAAAAAGATGCAAAGAAAAATGGTCGGTGATCGATCGGCCATCGACTGGTTTGCGACTGGTCGCAAATGCTGAAAATGGTCAGTGACCTCGGGCCACCATTTTGATTGCAAGGAGGTTTTTGGTGCAGCATCTGCAACCTCTTTGTAACCAAAATAGTCACTCGGAGGTCACTGACCAGTTGCCGGCCAGTCACTAACTGGTCAGTGACCTCCGGGCATCCACTTTGTGCTTGCCCCTTTTTGGTGGTCGCAAAGTGGTCGCAGAGTGGTCCCGCGCGATTTCCCACAGAGTGTGACTGGGGCATAACCTGGTGTGGGATTCCCGCGCTGACTCTATCTGCGTAGTTAAACTAGAATGACATCTATTTTTGTTGTTGTTTTTTTGTTGGTCCATTAGTTGTTTAAGCAGGGGAAATTTCAGTCATAGATGACTGGTCTTCCTCATTCCACTGCTGGTCGATAGAAAGCCCGAGCCTACACTTTTACCGATCCAAGGGATTTTTAACCTCCCACACCACATAGACGTGGTATGAGAGCAACCAGCCTTTGATGACGCTGTAAGTTATACACAGCGGTGGAAATCCAAATTGGCAGAGCTACAATAACAGAGCGTTCCAAGTCAGTGACGAGCAAAAGAAGCTGTAAATAGTCAACTGATAGACCTTATATATATATATATATATATATATATATATATATGAGTTGTATGATTTGTGAAACACATGTCCCATGTGTAGTGACAACAAAGGACATGACAGACTCATTTGTCAAGTAGTGACACTGCTCTGGCCATTAGCGATAACACCAGCTGTCACCTCAAGTTTCCGAAGCGCTGTGACCACCTTCAGCCCCCCCCCCCCCTCACCCTCACCCTCACCCTCACCCCTACCCCCACAACCCGCCCCTACCCCCACAACCCGCCCCTACCCCCACAACCCGCCCCTACCCCCACAACCCGCCCCTACCCCCACAACCCGCCCCTACCCCCACAACTCGCCCCTACCCCCACAACCCGCCCCTACCCCCACCACACACCTCCCCCCAACCAACCCCCACACCATTCCTCGCCCCACCCCTACCCCGCCCCACAACCTGCGCACACCCCCACTCCCACATGGCTTCACCTTAACTGTCACATGACACTCACGTGACACAATATTCCAGTTCAATTACGTCATAAATCTAATTTGTGTCAAGTAACCGCCGTGCCCTATGAGTGTGACGCAACATGAGTACGGGTGTGTATATATACATACATACATACATACATACATGCACATATACATAGATACACATACACATATATGGGTCGTTCTCAGAAAAGGTGGTCCATAATGAGTTTGAAAGGTCATAATTTTATTGTTTTTCATGAAATCGACCAATTTGCATTTGTGTCGGCATGTTGGTATGATAAAGAGATAGGGTGGACAAAATCATTGACTTCTGTGGTTGTCTTTCTTTGTTTTCTGACAAATTAGGCAAAAATGAAGGGCAAAAAGCATGGTCGATGTTAGATAAAAGATTCACCCAGTACTTCTGTAGTACACGGGTGAAGGACAACATAGTCTAAATACGGGCGAAAATAGCTTTAGTATGGGACATGAACTAGAAACTGTGGTTCCAGGTTCAAATGGCTACATATATAGGCACAGAGTTGGTGAAATGGGAGAGAATGCAAAAAGACAAGATGGTGCCCACAGAACGCCGTCGATTTCACTTTTAAATCTTATTAAACCAGATGTTTTATTATATTTTTCAACTCAAAGGTAGCGGGTAAATATGAAGACATCTACAAAGAATAAATGTTGCTTCTTAGATTGTGAAATTAGGCTCTCATTTCATTAACCCGCTTTTTCGACCATTTTTATATAGGGTTGGTAATTCACCCGTGTACTGCGAGTACTGGGTGAATCCTTTATCTAGGTCAATGTGTGACATGCTGAACAGCCTGTTAAGTACAATGCAATTACATCCAGCCAATGCTGTAATTTGAGATAAATACACTTCTAATCCCTTTGTAAGATTAGTTTTTACTACTTAGTGTACAAATTATGCTTTCTCACTTCATATATATTAAATTATTGAGACATTACGTATGTTGGCGTGTCAACATGGATAATTTTCGAGCGGGAACTCTTGCACTTTTTTCTTGGCACTACTTTCTATTACACGCACTACATTCACCCATGACACTCTTACTTACTTCAGTCTCCCGCTTGAACCTGTTCCTGCCAGACGTTTCACCCACCCACCCTCCCGACTTTAATGGGGTAGGGGTTGAGGGCTGCTGGTTCCGAGCTAGTCCTTCCCTGCTTCCTTCTCACTCCTTTCTTGACTATAAACACTATCCCGACACTAAACAACATTTAACCATTCTTATCTCTAATCACTAATCCATGTACAATACGATTTGACACTGATACATGATATTATTTAACACACTTGCTACTCATCATGATACCATGTACCACGCTACTGACTATCCATCTCATGATGCGAGACATGATATCGATATGTTCTCCAGCCAAGATGCCCGACCTGCCTGCAGGTTATGTTCTCCATTAAATTTTGTCTAAATCAACTTCCTCTCTGTCTCCAGTTTGTTCCCGTGAGTAAATTAAACTTGCTGTAACGGTCGAAACACTTCGTGTCCATTTCGAAGAGAAACTTTCAAAATCGCTTTGCACTGGTAGACAATTTGCTGGGAACTATTTTCACAGCAGAGACTCCTAAAAAGTACACGCATACATTTTTTTAATTAACATTTCTAGTATAATCATATTTTAACAGATTTATAAGTGTTTAATTTGAGTGTGGTGTCCATTGAAACGACCATACATAAGAAATAATCAATAATAGGATGGGTACTGACTTGTTGGTTGGTTGTTGAACTGTTATGTCCTGACGACATCACTGCCATGATCCCGGCAAAAAAAGTGAGTGGGTCAACAATCTTTTTTTCCCTCAAAATATGTTGTGGAGGGACCATGTATTTAACCCGTGTCATTTATGGGTGATTTGTAGAAAGTTTATTTTTAGCCCATTATGTCACACTTATGAACCACATTTTCTGAGAGCAACCCATATATATGACCTTAGACATTGCCAGGACAAAAAACTCCAACAAACAATCAACCAACAACATTCACTCCCCGACACTCCTCTTCACCCTCTGTCACCGTGAAACGGCTGGCAGACAGTCCATGTTGGTCGCTTGGTGGAGTTTTACGTCCTAGCAACATCTAAGACTTGAAGGAAAAAGTACAGGAAGTCTGATAGGGTGGTTACTTTTAATTTTTGGGGCCATCAAAAATGCTATCTTTTTAATTTTGGGTGGGACCAATTAAGTAACAACCTTAAAAAGTCCATATCTTCTTTAATATTAGAGCGATTTTCCCAAATGAGGTGTCATTTTATTTCAAATTAAATATACTAACAGGTGAAATCCATTAAATCAACCTCCAAACTATTTTTGAAAATCACTTGTGATACCTAGTAATATCAGGACGAGTCTAACAGTGCTGGTGCCGCGTCTTCATCCCAGTTGAACTCAGGGAAGAGTTGGCCGTCCGCCTGTTTATTTGTACATGAGTTGATGATTAACCAGTGGCAATTTTAATCGCAGACAATAATAATTAGTCTTTCTCCTTCCACTATCCTAGTTATGCCAAACGCCATGCTAGGTCGGTTGGTTGGTTGTTGGGAGTTTTAAATCCTGGCAACATCTAAGATCATATCAGGATGGGTACCGACTTGTGACACTGCATACTAATGGTGACTTTATAGTGCTGCCCCACTTGGAGAACAGGCAACCAGCACCATGACCTGATGTTCCTCTCACTAGTCTCAGTCAGTCAGATTATCCTGACACTGAGCCAACCAGTCCTTGCCATATCCTATTAATGCTGAGCGCCTGGCTAGGAAGCGAAAAGTATCAGTTTTTAAGTCATTAGTTTGAATCGACCAGGGTTCGAACGCATTAAAAATAATCTCCTCCATGATTGAAATAGATATGGCGACCAATAGTGAGTGATTTGGTGAAAGGGGTCTTACGTCATAGCATCATGGGTTCGAATCCCTTGATGTACAAACACGGGAGACGGACGTTCAATTCATTCGCCCATCCCGTCTGGTCACCAGGCTAGTTAGTGATAAGCATAAATTGTCATCCATAGTTCAACTCTGGCAAGGGTTCAAATCCCATGACCTACCAAAACGGGAGATGGACGCTCAACTCATTCAGCCATCCTATCTCATCTGCAGACAAATCCGGCCACAACCGGAAGTACAACTTTTTAATTCCGAGTGACACGGTTATAGAAGGTTCACCATATATTATTTATAATATTTATAAATGACCTGCCAGGCAGTGTCTCATCAAACCTAAAAATATTTGCGGATGACACAAAGGTCTTTCGAGCAATAAAAGACGTAAGAGATAAAAATCTCTTACAAGAGGATATCCTGAAACTCTCACAATGGTCTGAGAAATGGCAATTGCCCTTCAATGAAAAGAAGTGCAAAATTATTCATTACGGGAACAAAAATCCTCATTATGCCTATATTATGCAGAACACTGTCCTGCAACAAGATAGCTATGAAAAGGACTTGGGTGTAACCTTCGACTCCCAACTCTCCTTTCAGAAACACATGAGGACTATCATCTCAAATGCTAACCAGAGAGTAGGAATAATTAAAAGAACCTTCCATCGCCTCAACAAGAACAATTTTCTCATTCTATTTAAGTCTCTTGTTAGGCCAATTTTGGAATACTGTCCACAAATTTGGAGCCCAATTTTTCGGAAAGATATTCTGGAGATCGAAAAGGTTCAGAGACGTGCAACGAAACTAGTTGCAGTTATAAAGGACTTACCCTATGAACAAAGGCTTAGGGAATTGTAACTTCCTACCCTTTCCTCCAGAAGGAAAAGAAGTGACATAATTGAAGTATTTAAAATTATGAAAGGTTTTGATGAAATAGATATGAACCAATTTTTCACCTTGAATAAAAGAGAAGGCAGCCGGGGCCATACTCTCAAACTAGTAAAACCCAGAGCCATTTCAAAATTAAGGCAACACAGTTTCTCAAACAGGATCATAAATATATGGAATAGTCTCCCACAAAATGTTATAGATGCCGGCTCAATAAATTCATTCAAGAACCGATTAGAAAAAGCATGGGCTGATGATACAGGGAAATGTGACCACTTATTCACCACATGCTACTAATTTATTCCTTGTGTTGCTAATTACTTGCACTCAAGAAAAAATGAGAGACAAATAAGTGTTCACACTTGCTGTCTACCGATCACTATATCACTATATGTACACGCGTGACCAATACTGTTTGAGCTGTTTGTGTGCGTTGTTGTAATATGCCCGTCCTCTTGGTGTAATGTATGCGGCTGCAGGTCAGAGGTCATGCACTGGGAGCCCAGGTGTGTCGCTGTAGTGAAGGGGCAGGGGGGGGGGGGGTGAGTGGAGGAGGTGTCACCAGGCACTCAAGCTATTCACCGGAAAGCTGTGTAATATTGTGTTGTTGGTAAATATTTTATTCGTCTGAACACATATGTTTTCAGCGCCGAGGCCCATGTCGTCTGCAAGCCTCACCAACGCGTCCTGAGCAAGAAATCAAAGTTTTCTGGGAAGTGGATCTGATTTATAATTACTGCATTCATGATTTTGCAGAGATTAGAAAAGTGAACCTTACTTTCTTTTAGGAAATTATGTGAGATATATTGGCAACATGTCTGGTATGCCCCACGGCACACCGCAGAACCCCAGGCCCCACCCAGCCCCACCCAGCCCCACCCAGCCCCACCCAGCCCCACCTAGCCCCACCCAACCCCCACCCAGCCCACAGCCAACCCCCACCCAGCCCCACCCAGCCCCACCCAGCCCCACCCAGCCCCCAGCCAACCCCCAGCCAACCCCCACCCAGCCCCACCTAGCCCCACCTAGCCCACCCAGCCCCACCCAGCCCCATCCTGCTCCACCCAGCCCCACCCACCCCACCCAGCCCCGCCAAGCCCCACCCAGCCCCACCCAGCCCCACCCAGCCCCACCCAGCCCCACCCACCCCACCCAGCCCCACCCAGCCCCACCCAGCCCCACCCAGCCCCACCCAGCCCCACCCAGCCCCACCCAGCCCCACCCAGCCCCACCCAGCCCCACCCAGCCCCTGAGGCAGGTGAGGAGATACCTGGTTTAGCAGATGTCCAACTGCCGTCGGCTAAAAGTCCCTGAATGCTGGTTGTACTGAACATATTTCATACATCTTCTGACACGTGATTTTTTGTTCTTTAATGCAGCTGTGTTTGCTAAACGCATGTCCAACACGACATGCTGACGTGCTTATATAGAAACCTCAACAGTTGTTCTAGGTCAGACTCCTAATCTGAGGGTCGGCGGTTCGATTCCCCGTGCCCCCAGCTCTGCCAATTTGGATTTCCACCGCTGTGTATAACTTACAGCGTCATCAAAGGCCAGTTGCTCTCATACCATGTCTATGTGGTGTGGGAGGTTAAAAATCCCTTGGGTCGGTAAAAGTGTAGGCTCGGGCTTTCTATCGACCAGCAGTGGAGTGGGGAAGACCAGTCGTCTGTGACTGGGATTTCCCCTGCTTGGGACAACTAATGTACCAAAAAAAATGAGAGACAAATAAGTGTTTACACTTCCTGTCTACCATTCGCTATATCGCTATATTTGAAGCTGCCATTCCTGGCTGGTCAGCGGGCGGGTCACTTAGTTCTATGACGCCACAGCGGGTGAAGGATAGAAATAAACCTGGGAAGCATACATTCCATTGCAACCAGTGGTCCATAACTGGTTCATCAAAGGCTGTGGTATGTGCTGTCCTGTCTGTGGGAACGTACATATAAAAGACCCCTTGCTGTATATTGGAAAGAGTAGCCTTTGTGGCAGTAGTGGGTTTCCTCCAAAGAAATATGTCTGAATGACCATATGCTTGATGTCCAATAGCCGATGATATTGAAAATCAATGCACTCTAGAGGCGTCGTTAAATAAACAAGCTTTACTTTTTGTTTTAATGCCGAGCACCAGGCTACGAAGCAACAAGTATCAATTTTGTAATTCATTGGCTTGACTCGATTGGGAACGAAACACCCGATCTCCCGCATGGGAAGCTTGCGCTCACCCGATTCGGCTACCGCGCCCGGTCATGTTCCTGGGTGGCGACATTAAAGTCAACCCTGCAGCAGATGTCGAACAAGCCCAGTGTGTGCTCGGCATTATTGCTTTCCACATCCCTCTGGAACCTTTGAACTTTGAAGCCTGCTACAATTAAAACAGCAGGATTCAAAATACATTAAATTTTCAAAGTTCCCCCACGTCCACCCAGTTTTCACATTTTCCCTGCACCTCTCCTATATATATATATATGTATATATATATATATATATCAGCATGCTGTCGGTCGCGATGCGACAAAGACTGCTTTCATTACTTGACTGCCACTCTCCATTTAGCTCTCTGCTGTGAGAGTGACGTCCATGAGTCGGTCTTAATGTCTCTCAGCTTCAGGTTTCTCTTGATGGTCAGTAGTTGTGTTGTGTTGCATTGTATTCCTCCTAGCTGATTTTCCTCTGTCGACGGAAGATGAGCTCGAGCAGCGCGGTCCTTGGTCACCCGGTCGACGACCGAGCCAGTATGGTGTTTTGTGCAGTTGTACATTTCATGAAAGCTGCATGCAAAAGTGTTGAAGTGCTGCTGGCTTTTGCAAGTTACCAGCGGCACTCTCTCGGGGAGCAAATAGAGGTTTCACACCGGCAAGAACATGTCAAGACAGGCGCAAAGCTATTTGTCCCTGCAGTGGCTGGTCGGGAGATGTTGGGAGTTCCATACAGCAACCGCCCTTAATGCTGCCACAGTGACATGGTTTTCTGTGTAGGGTTTGCTTCCTTAGCCTTTGGTTCTGTCAAGAACCTGTACCTCAAGGCAGTGGTTTACAACTCTGCAGGGCAGGGGCATTAAACTCCATGAGGTATTGCAATACCTGCATACACACATATATATATAAAGTCTGGCTGTATTAGAACATGAACACGACAACAAACCCTGACAAAAACAAAAAAAAAAGTGTACGGATTTGAAAGTTGGCAGTTTGCCAACTGCAGCCGGCAGCCTGCCTAATGGGTTTGTTTCAAGCCTTTGCTTTTAAAGGTGTGATCCGTGCAGTGAGTTTGTGTTTGTGTTCTGCACAACGGTGATGTCAGTGTGCAATATTCAATGCACAATCACACAGGCCCACCTGCCCTTAGGCCAGATTTTAACAAAACATTTGTTTAGCGACCACACCTGACCTGAAAAATGCCCCTGACCTCCAAATATTTTTGATAAAAAATAACAACCCATTCAAATAAAATATTGAAACTCAAAACAATGCTTTCCCACCTATTATAATGATTGCACAATGACCGACGAACTTCAGCCTTATATGTTATACTAATTTTAATGTTTTCTTGTTCAATTTCCAGCTAGAAAGTGTCTATCGTCTTCTCTACCTTCCTATCATGCCTTCTGACCATGAATACCATGGTTAGTTTTCTTCTTCCTGTGCACAGCTATTATACATACAACATCAAAAGTAAAAATAAAAACCTCCCACCCGACCTGGAAAAAATTGAAAATGGTGGACGTTAAACAAGTTTTGTTTTATTAGGTTGGGTAGGAACCCATGTCTGTGTGTCCTGTAGATAAAGGATTCACCCGGTACTCGCAGTACATGGGTGAATACCAACCCTATATGAAAACGGTCGAAAATGCCGGTTAATGAAATGAGAGCCTAATTTCATAATCTAAGAAGCAACAATTATTCTTTACATATGTCTTGTTATTTGCCCGCTACCTTTGAGTTGAAAAATATAATAAAATAGCTAGCTTAATATGATTTAAAAGTGAAATCGACGGTGTTCTATGGCCGCCATCTTGTCTTTTTGCATTGTCTCCCATTTCACCAAATCTGTGCCAATATATGTAGCCATTTGATCATGGAACCACAGTTTCTACTTCCTGTTCCATACTAAAGCTATTTTCGCCCGTATTTACACTATGTTGTCCTTCACCCGTGTACTACAAGTACCGCGTGAATCTTTTATCTATGTGTCCTGGTACTGAAATCATTTAGTCACCCCGGTCATGAATCACAATCGTGGATCTTTGTAGCCACTCTAGCTGCGGCCCGGTCTGCAACACCCACACCCTGTAACCTTAGCTTCAACGGTGGGTGGTGGTTGTTGGAGTTTACGTCCTGGCAACATCTAAGGTCACATCAGTATGGGTACTGACTTGTTGGTTGGTTGTTGAACTTTTACGTGCTGACAACATCTAAGGTCATATCAGGATGGGTACTGACTTGTTGGTTGGTTTTTGAAGTTTTATGTCCTGGCGACATCTAAGGTCATATCAGGATGGGTACTGACTTGTGGCAGTGCGCACTCATCACAACTTTACAGTGCTGCCCCACTGGGAAATCAGGCTGCCAGCACCATGACCTGATATCTCACTCAGTCACATTATCCTGACAATGAGCACCAGGCTAGGAAGTGACAATAATCAATTTTTACGTCATTAGTTTCACTCGACCAGGTTTCGGGTTCGAATCCCACGATCTACCAACACGGGAGACGGACGCTCAACTCATTCGGCCATCCCGTCTGGTTTTACCTTCAATGCGAATTAGGTCAAGTAGATTAAAACTCTCTCATAGAAGGGTTTAATCAGAAGTCTCGGGAATACCCTGATGGCCTTTAACAGAACAGAAATGAGACCAAAAAGCAGGTGACACGTTTCTGTTTTTTGGGGGGTTTTCTTCTTATTTAAGTGGTAACATAAGTAGAGAATCGGATTTCACTATAACAATTCGTTCAAAGTGTGCGCTTTATTGGAAATTTTATAATTACAACATTTAGCTGCCTGTATCTGATACTGATAAATACCAGCTGCCTGTATCGGATACTGCTGAATACCAGCTGCCTGTATCTGATACTGCTGAATACCAGCTGCCTGTATCGTATCTGATACTGCTGAATACCAGCTGCGCGTATCTGATACTATTGAATACCAGCTGCCTTTATCTGATACTGCTGAATACCAGCTGCCCGTATCTGATACTATTGAATACCAGCTGCCTGTATCTGATACTGCTGAATACCAGCTGCCTATACCTGATACTGCTGAATACCAGCTGTCTGTATCTGATACTGCTGAATACCAGCTGCCTATTCCTGATACTGCTGAATACCAGCTGACTGGATCTGATACTGCTGAATACCAGCTGCCTGTATCTGATACTGCTGAATACCAGCTGACTGTATCTGATACTGCTGAATACCAGCTGACTATACCTGATACTGCTGAATACCAGCTGTCTCTATCTGATACTGCTGAATACCAGCTGCCTATACCTGATACTATTGAATACCAGCTGCCTGTATCTGATACTGCTGAATACCCGCTGTCTGTATCTGATACTATTGAATACCAGCTGCCTGTATCTGATACTGCTGAATACCAGCTGCCTATACCTGAGTGATACTATTGAATACCAGCTGCCTATACCTGATACTATTGAATACCAGCTGCCTATACCTGATACTATTGAATACCAACTGCCTGCATCTGATACTATTCAAGCTGACACCACTAAATACGAGCTGCCTATAGATATATGATGCTGTGATAGAATTGAATACCAACTGCCTATATCTGATGCTGTTAAACAATAGCTGGCTGCCTAGATACTGCTCATTGCTCTGGCCCTGTTTTCCTGGCCGCTACTGCGCGATGCCACTGTGATAGCCGTGCATTAAGGAGCTGTTCAGTGAACCGTGACCTACCCATCAATAATGCACGCTGTTTCCGGCACGAGGGCTCACAACGTTCCTTGTTTATGCATTCACTGAAACCAATACCTGGGTGTGGTGGCTGAATCGGTAGAGCGTATGGCTTCGCGTGTGGGATATCGGGAGTTTGGTTCCCGGTCGAGTCAACCAAATGACTTATAAAATTGATACTCGTCGCTTCCTCACCTGGCGCTCAGCATTAATAGGATAGGGCAAGGACTGGTTAGCTCAGTGTCGGGATACTGTGACTGAGTGGGATATCAGGTCATGGTGCCAACAGCCTAATTTCCCAATCGGGCAGCACTATAAAGTCGCAATGAGTGTGCACTGTCACAAGTCAGTACCCATTCTGATATGACCTTAGATGTTGCCAGGACGTAAAACTCAAAGAACCAACCAACCAACTGAAACCTACTACTTCACCGGACGTGCGTGTTTGATACGATTAAAGTTGAACTGCAGTTAACCTTTTCAATATGCATCCCGACCATCTGCGCGCCGCCAATTCGCATCCTTCCCACCGTGCACTGTCATTACAAACCACTCTCTGCTACTCTTGTCAGACCTGACTCCACATAGCCGACAAGACACTCTCCACGTTTCCCCTCCGCCAAAGTGGTGCTTTTTCTTTGTTGTTGTTTCACGTCCTAGTAACATCTATGGTCATATCAGGACAAGAACTGACTTTTGACACTGCACACTCATGGTGATTTAATAGTGGTGCCCCATTAGGAAATCAGGCCGCTGGCACCATGACCCACTCAGTCACATTATCCTGACACTGCGCTAACCAGTGCTTGCCTTATCCTATTAATGACGAGCGCTAGGCTCGGAAGCGACAAGAATCAATTTGATAAGTCATTGGTTTCACTCGACCAGGAACCAAACTCCCGATCTCCCGTTTGCAAGGCCCGCGCCTTACCGATTAGGCCACCGCGCCCGGTATCACGGATTGAATTGCTAGCTGAATGAATTATCATCCCATTATAATTGTTTGACGATTGAATTCATAGGCAGGCCGAGGGTCGGGTCCTGTTCTACTTACGTGTGTGCAATGCGTCCTTCCACCCTTACACACACACACCATGCCAAGTTCTGTCTTGCAAATAGCATTTCGCCTCCAGGGCGCACCTACTGGTCAATAGTGGTATTAGGTTGTTGGAGGCGGTCCTGATTACTATTGCTATATATCGACCAGTAACAAGCGCCCCTCAGGCCAAAGAAAAACTAATTTGTGGTCGTCCATGCCCGTTCCTGAAAAATCGTCTGCTCCTGATTTGTAAATTATTTTATTTTAACTCCTAGAAATGTGATGGGCTAACAGCAATTAAATTATCAAACAACCTGAATACATCAAATTCATGTTTTATCAGCAAGAGGCTTCTAAAAGGTGCACACAAATACCTCATTTGTTATTCAAACCTTATTAGAACCCAATATATGATGCTTAAAGGTACTGGTACTACTAACAAAAGGGCAAGCACAGCAGATTTCCAAGTGCCTACTTTGTTAAATTTTACGTCTACGTCATGCGCCAGAAAAATACAAAATCAAAATAAAACCGCCCACCGAACCATACTTTGTGTGATCAACAGATTCACCAACCTTATGTTACTTTCCCTTAGTAATAGTATACACTCGCCTAAAGGCAAACCCATTTCACCACATTAAAGAGGTTTGGTTTACAAGGAATTCTACTCTTTGCCTAGAATATTTAAAACAAATGTATCGGCCATCATGTATTTTTTTTTATCTTTTTTTTTTTATTGAGGCTGTATTTATACTGTCCATAGCATATAAGCCTGGGTATTCAGGCTTGTTTTCAATGCTGGCCAGCTGTATAGTATATATCATCAATAAAATGAAATAATTCGGATTCTCTGACAGTTAAGTTGCTGCTTAAAATTGCATAGTCCGATGGTTTTGAGTTTCTGTAATTTTGTGAGATAAATATTTTCATGGGAGTGATGAAAATGGGAAATATTGTGCCTAGAGCGGTACTCGAACCCACATTTCTTTGCATTCCGGGACAGTGTGCTAACCATTACACCATCTAGGATCCCTGATATCACCACACTACTCACGCCTACCTGGTATGTGGCTCCTTGCCTGAGAGGTCAGTGCAGACTACTACACTCGTCCCCCTGGAATTTTAAGTCTTATAATACTTACAATTACATACATACAGGCAGTGCACTAACACACACATACACAGGGTAGGTTCAACAACCATACATCGTGTAGCTTGTACAGGATCATGGTCATGGCAACCAGTGTCATGGGGGTGATGAACATTGGAAATATTGCGCCGAGAGCAGGACTCGAATCCACATCTATTTGCATTCCAGGCCAGTGTGCTAACCATGACACCACCTTGGCTCCCTGATATCACCACACTACCCATGCCTACCTCTCTATGCGGCTCCTTGCCTGAGAGGTCAGTCCAGACAACTACAATATATTGGGAAGCACGCAAAAACTCTGACACCATCAGCCTCTGCAGTAACATGTTCTATTTAATTGCCCCAGTATCCCTTTCTATGTGGCGACAAGTGCATCATTGTCTAAGTTAGATATGTAGAATCAAATCTAGACCGTCCTGATATGACTTTAGATGTTGCTAGGACGTAAAACAACAACAAACAAACAAATAAACAAACAAATCTAGATAATTATTTTAGTTTTGAAAATTTGATGTTTTCATCGCTCTATGCAGCTTTAATGCCGAGCGGAAAGTCGCGTGAATCGCGACTATTAATTGTGGTTAACTTAAAGCATCTATTTTGTTTTTCACTGACGGATATAACATTTCATAAGTCAAGATTTTATCAAGCGCCAAAGTACACGATGGACACATTTGTTCAACTCACGCATCTTGCGCTTAGACCAGATGGGATGGTCGAATGATGCGAGCGTCCGTCTCCCGTTTTGGTAGGTCGTGGGATTCGAACCAATTGAGTCAAACCAATGACATAACAATTTATGCTTGTCGCTTCCTACCCAGGTGCTCTGCATTATTAGGATATGGTTAGGAGTGGTTGGCTCAGTGTCAGGATAATGTGACTGAGTGGGATATCAGGTCATGGTAGTGGTGCCCTAGTATCCACTATTAAGTCGCCATGAGTGTGCATTGTCACAAGTTAGTGCCCGTCCTGATATGACCTTAAAATTGCATAGTCCGATGAAAACATCAAATTTTCAAAATCAAAGCAATTATCTAGATTAGATTCTATGTATCCAACCTAGATACTTGTGCGCTTATTAAACATTTGTTGCTGCATAGAAGGGTGTAATGCACCAATTTAATAGAACCTGTTAGTACTGAAGCCTATCGTGTCAGAGTTTTGGCATACTTGCCAAAATTAATTTGTCATGTTTTTGCATCAAATATCTCCAATGTTTGCCATTTAAATTAAAAGTTACTTCAAACTAAAGTAAAGTAGACTATAATGATTAATCTAATGTATTTATCTCAGAAAATGACAAAAACTTAAAACCATCGGACTATGCAACTTTAATTGTTGCCAGGATAATCAAATCTTACAACTAACCTTGTCTTTAACATGTATTCCTAGTTGACAGTGTGTAACGCACTTTTAAAAATTTTTTAATTAAATTTTTTTTTTTATTGATGCTGTATTTATACTGTCCATAGCATATAAGTCTGGGTATTCAGGCTTGTTTTCAATGCTGGCCAGTTGTAGTGTTGGTGTTATCTTACCACACAGTGGCTGCTGATAAGTTAATTGATTGCCTGCATTTCCATAATAATTGGTTGGTATGGTTAGTAGCCTATGTTAGTTATTTTTGGATTTTCTTGGCATATATGTATTTTATTTTGTTCTACTCTTATTACTAGACTAGCCTACTCACTTGGAGAGCTTCTGTGCATGCGTTAATTAATAATCTGTTTTGCCGCCAAGCGGACAGGCTGTGACCTAGTTATCCCACTTGGGAGGGACTGCGATCTTACAGTCATGGTTTATTGAGCAGTGGTTATGTCCTGTGTCACTGTTGCAGCATTAAGGGCGGTTAATGTATGGAACTCCCAACATCTCCCGACCAGCCACTGCAGGGACAAATAGTTTTGCGCCTGTCTTGACATGTTCTTGCCGGTGTGAAACCTCTATTAAGACCGACTCATGGATGCAACTCTCACAGCAGAGAGCTAAATGGAGAGCGGCAGTCAAGTAATGAAAGCAGTCTTTGTCACATCGCGACCGACAGCATGATAATGATGAGGTTATGTCCTATCACATTTAAGATAACATCAGGACAGATGGCAAACCTTGGACTGTGCCCACTCATGATGGCCTGATAGTGCTGCCGATGCCGTGATCTAATATCCCACTCAATCGCGTTATACTATCAAGGAGTCAACCAGTCCTTGCTCTATCCTTCAAGTGATAAATATCAATTGTGTAAGTCTTTGGTTTAACTCGGCCGGGGATTGATTCCACACACACGGGAAGCGGGCGCTAGGGAGCGGGACGTAGCTGAGGTAATAGAGTGTCCAACTGTGAAGGTGTCGATCATCCTATCGATTAAGCTCAATGGACCCATTTGCAGTTTGGGCTGTTTTCAGTTCCAACCAGTGGTCCACAACTGGTTCATCCAAGGCTGTGGTATGTGCTGTCCTGTCTGTGGGAAAGTGCATATAAAAGATCCCTTGCTGCTTATCAGAAAGAGTCGCCTATGTGGCGGCAGTGGGTTTCCTCCAAGGAAATATGCCAGAATGACCATATGTTTGATGTCCAATAGCCGATGATACAAATCAATGTGCTCTAGAGACGTTGTTCAATAAAACAAGCTTTTACCAACTCGGCCATCTCATCTGGTGGATATTAGAGAAGGCGCTTACAGTGTGCTCTATGGCTCACATCTCTGAGGCTTGTTTGGAAACCCGGTACTGAAAAGGCACAAACATTCTCACTTAGGGATCGTACAAAGCGAAATAGCGAAATAGCGAATGGTAGACAGGAAGTGTGAACACATATTTGTACGGCATACATCAGCCAAGTGTCAGTCAAGTATGACTTTTATTGTTCAATAAAATGTTGATATTTTTTCTGCGTACTTTATGTTCTATATTTTGAAATGTTGATGTGTACTACTTTGGGTGGGTGAAAGGGGGGGTCTATAAAAGTGGTGTCTTCTGGAGGTGTTATACTTTTGGTGTGTAACAATACTGCCTTCTGGTGGGGTTATACTAATTGGTGTGTAAGAGTGGCAGCTTCTGGTAGGGTTATACTCTTTGGTGCCTAACAGTAACATATTCTGATGGGGCTAATACTCTTTGGTGTGTAACAGTGGCACCTTCTGGTGAGAGTTATTCTCTTTGGTGTGTACCAGTGGTGCCTTCTGGTGGGGGTTATATATACCCTTTCGTGTGTAAAAGTAGCACCTTCTGGTGGGGTTTATACTGCGTTCATATGAACTGGTGAATATGGTGTTTCCCACGTCACAACCTGTGAATTGCATTCAAGTGACTTCAGAACTGGTGAACACCACCTGTAAACTGGAGATTTTGTAAGCTGCTCCTTACTCACCACTCGTGAAGAAATGGCGGTGTCGCAGTTTCCACCACCTGCCAGTTTCCACAGTACGCGCGGTACGCGCTGTGCAAAATATTAGTTTTATTCAAAATTAATAGAAATCAAGAACCCAAACCTTATAAATTTGATATAATCTTTTTGGTAAACATGTTTTCTATATGTGTACCAAGCGATTAGTTTGCCTCTATTATCGCCCAGCATGAAACATGTTTACCGGGAATTGCCAAATGAACGCTCTCAGTTTACATGGTCGTGTTCACCGGCAGGCAGTAAGTGGGAAGTTCACCATATTCACGAGGACTGTATGACTGCAGCATTATACTCTTTGGTGTGTAACACTACTAACAGTGGCGCCGTCTAGTGGGAGTTATCGGGGACTGGGTTCCGGCACAGTCCGCGTTTTCCTTCATCGGGTCACATCCATGATCATACAAACATGATTAACTAATGCACTTAAGCATATATGGACACAAGCTATATGTGTGTAATGTAAACAACACATCATTCAGAACCAGAACGAGGGAGCGTGATATATTGATCGAGGTTATTTGACCATAAAATATAATAGGGCGTGTTTGGTTAAGCCCCTGTCAAACCTCGCCGGATTGAGCAACGGACAGAATTTTCTAGCCCGGTGGTGTTCGGGCGTGATACATATCAAAATGTATTAAAATGTGTCAAAATGTTGTGATATTGGGTCAAAGGCCACCGGACGAACCGACATGAAACAGACATGAAAAGGACATGAAATGTACATGAATGGATAGCCAACGGATGATAAGCGGACTAAACAAATTCAAACTGGACAAGAACCGTAGATGTCAATCCGGCGTCATCTGTTCCAAGTTTTGTGCATGCTCAAAACTTGTAACAGATCGGGCCGGATATCAACGGATATCAAGGGATATGCAATGGATATGCAATGTTTACATCACCATTGATTAGTCAGAAGTAATTCTTGTTCTAAATATTATAATGTCAAATGTGTCAACAAAAACTTGTTTCAAAGAAATATATAACCAATATCTGATTAACCCTACTCATTTTCTATTTCTACATATGTCATTAACCATAGAATATAAATATAAACATGAATAAAATAAATAAAACTGACCCTGGCTATGGCTCTAACACTAGTCTGAGTGCCTAGATTTGTCTAAATCTAAATGCACATGGCATAAGATGTGCTGATTATATTGATGTAAATGCAATTCTGGATAAAAGATTAATATCTTAATTTATTATAGATATTTTTTTAGTTGGTATTCTAAGTTTCAAACAAGAGCTGAGATGAGCTGAAACTAGCACATTTCATAACTGCACCCAGTGTATTAGCATGTGCCATGTGCTTCTCGTGGCTTTGTTTTGGTCTGACGCATCCCACAATGCACCACGCCGCTGAAACCGTGATGTAGTCTATTGATAATTGTTGCCTAGCCAGGTGCTCGGAATTTTTAGGATACGGTAAGGACTGGTTAGCTCAGTGTCAGGATAATGTTACTAAGTGGGATATCAGTCCATGGTGCTGGTTTCCCAGTGGGACAGCACTATAAAGTTGCCATGAGCGTACAATGTCACAAGCCAGTACCCATCCTGATATGACCTTAGATGTTGCCAAGATGTAAAACTCCCACAAGCAACGAACTGGTGTAATGTTGTGCACTGTATCAACATGGCGGTATATGACAGTTCAATTGGTTGGTTATTGGAGTTTTACGTCCTGGCAACATCTAAGGTCATATCGGGACAGGTACCGAATTGTGACAGTGCACACTCATGACGATTTCATAGTGCTGTCCCACTGGGAAACCAGGCTGTCAGTACCATAACCTGATATCCCACTCAGTCATATTATCCTGACACTGAGCTAACCAGTCCTTGTCGTATCCTATTAATGCCGAGCGCCTGGCTGGGAAGTGAAAAGTATCAATTTTGTAAGTTATTGGTTTGACTCGGCCGGGAACTGAACTCCCAAACTCCCAAACTCCCAAACTCCCAAACTCCCAAACTCCCAAACTCCCAAACTCCCAAAGTCCCAATCTGATGGTGCTGTCACATTATAGCCCAGCGCGCAAACGGACGCCGATGATTTTTGACTGCTACGTCAGGATACGTCGCTATGTATTAGGCGTGTGTTAGGTGCTCATTGGTATACTTCAATGTACATTAACGTTCGTCGAGACATACATCATTCGTCAGGGGGTCGGCAAAGTTTTGTGCATACACAAAACTTTCGACATCTGACAATATTCGACAATGTGTGGATTTTATGTTGTCCATACATGATGTATACGTTATGCATATGTCGATGTATATTAGACGTATGTTAGACAAACATTGTTCACTATGTTGCACTATGTTGACCTACGTTAAAGGCAGGAGAAACATAGTCCACATACTGACAACTTATGGATAACATACGTCTAGCATATGTCTTAAGTACATGTTGCATTTCTCCACCATGTCTTGATGTATGTAAAATATGAGTCATAGTTCTGGCGATCGAATAACTTATATAACATTCTCCGGCATTCTGCGAATGTACCGTGAGCATAATTCAAGCTTTTTTTTCACCAGGAGGCATGTTAGCCATACCTTGGGCATACCTTGGCCATATGCTATGTATGCGGTTTGTCTACGTCCAACTTTGCCGCCCATGCCAAAAAGTTTGACACATCTTGACGTAAAATTGTGATTTAACGCGTTGGCCATGCGCTTGCGAGATGCATCATAATGTGACAGGGCCATCAAGCATGGCAGGCCTGCGTTCTACCAATTCAGCCACGCCGTCCAGTGATTGTTTATGAATATCTCACTATATATATATAATGTATCAAATGTAAATTAGGTGCAAAGAAACATTTATTATGAGCAGCCTCCCAGGTGCTAATTGAAGTGCAGGTATGTTGGTGGCTGCCTGGGTTGAGGCGTGTGGGATGCGGACGTTGAGTGCGGGGATTCCCGCCCGTTAACCGATCAGTACGCACAGAGCCGGCGTGCGTCAAGGCCGGTCGACGGGCGCCAAGTAACAACTTGGAAGCTGCCCCCGGAAAGGTAGGGCTTGGGGCGCCGGCGCTTGGCGGCCGGGCGAGGGGAAGGGGCGGCCGGGTGAAGGGGCGGGGGTTTTCCGGGCAATGGGGTAGGGGGTGGCCGGGCGAGAGGGAAGGGTGGCAGTGTGAGACGGGGTGAGGTGGCTGGGTGAGGGGGGGGGGGGGGGGAGGGGAGGGTGGTCGGGTGAGAGGGGTGAGACGGCTGGGGGAGGGGAGGGGTGGCCGGAGGAGGCAAAGGGTGGCCGGGTGAAGGCGAGAGATGGCTGGGTGAGAGGGAGGGGCGGCCGGGTGAGGGTGAGAGAGGGGGGGGGTAGGTGAGGGGGGAGGGTGGGCGGGTGAGAAGGGGGTGAGACGGCTGGGGGAGGGGAGGGGTGGCTGGGGGAGGGAAAGGGTGGCCGGGTGAAGGCGAGAGATGTCTGGGTGAGAGGGAGGGGCGGCCGGGTGAGGGTGGGGGGGGGGGGGTTAGGTGAGGGGAGGGTGGCCGGGTGAGAAGGGGTGATACGGCTGGGGGAGGGCATGGGTGGCCGGGGGAGGGAAGGGATGGCCGGGTGAAGGGGAGAGATGGCTGGGTGAGAGGGAGGGGCGGCCGTGTGAGGGTGAGGGGGGGGGGAGAGGGGTTAAGTGAGAGGGGTGGGGGAGTGCCTGAGTGAGAGGGGTGGCCGGCCGACCGGTGGGGCGGGTGAGGGTGAGGGGGCGGCCGGGTGAGGGCGAGGGGCTACTGGGCGTGGGGGATGGGTGAATGGGTGAGAGGAAGGAGTGGCCGGCTTGGGAGTGGGAGGTTGTGAGGTACGGGTGGTGGGGGAGAAGCGGGGATTGTGGTGGTGGTGGGTGGGTGTGGGGGGGGGGGGGCGGTGGCCGCCTCCAGTTGCTTTCAAGGCAGGTAGACCGTGACTAGGTCTATGCTCGGAGTAGGAGAGCTGAGAGTGATCGGCTTTACACAGCTCGCCCATGAGGCAAGACGAGCTGGCTGGGCGCGTGGAATATCATCCACCAAACCAGAGAACCCCAGGCTGCAATTTGGGGAGTTTCATATTCCAAGTTGATTCTGTCTTCAACACAATTATACCGGACCCGGTGGTGGCAGAACCAGTAGAGTCGGGAGTTTGGTTCCCGGTCAAGTCTAACCAATGACTTATAAAATTGATACTTGTCGCTACCTAGCCTGGCATTTGGCATGAATAGGATAGGACACCAACTGGTTAGCTCAGTTGCAGGATAATGTGACTGTGTGGGATATCAGGTCATGGTGGTGGTGGGTTGGTCTCCCAGTGGGGCAGCACTATAACATTGCCATGAGTGCGAAATGTCACAGGTCGGTGGTACCAGTCCTGATGTGACCTTAGATGTTGCCAGGACGTAAAACTCCAATAACCAACCAACCAACCAATATTCTGTTACAAGCAACGTTTCAAAGTCATCGGTTGATGCTGCGTAGGAGGCTCTAATAAACCACATCACGCCAGTTGTTGGTGGGTGAGGATGTGTGTGTGGGGGGGGGGGGGGGTAGGTGGTGGGGGGGGGGGGGCGGATGTGTGTGTGTGGGGGGGGTAGGTGGTGGGGGGCAGAGTGGGGGTGGCGGTGGGGGTGGCGGTGGGGGGGGGGGGGTAGATGGGGGGATGTGTGTGTGTGTGGGGGGGGGGGAGGTGGGGGGGGGGGGTGGGGGGGCGGAGTGGGGGTGGCGGTGGGGGCTGGCTCAGCGGGACATACGAGTGGGCGAGGTATCGAAATTAGCGATAAAATCATACCTTTTCTGTGCTTTCATAGGATACCTCCAAACTGCATCTCGCTAACGATACTTTGATTTGTAATCTGAGCAAGATGAGATGGTGTTGGCGAGTGTATTGCTTGTGTAGTGATTGGAACCTAAAGCAGAGAGCGTGTATATAAACAGATGAGAGGGACAACTCCCGCGAAAATATGTAACACAGACTGCAGTGGCGATCCTGGCGGTTATTGTTGAACAAGCCTTGAGTTTGCCGTACGCTCAGTGCAAAACATTAATTTTCTTAAAAGATTAATAGAAATCCAGAACCCTAACCATATCAATTTAATATAATCTTGTTGGTAAACATGTTTTCTATATGTGTACTAAGCGGCTTGTTTCTATTTGGTGTAGTTTTAGAGATATTTAACTTTTTCTGTAGGAAGATTGCACACGACCATTGACAATGCCTTGAGTTTGCTGTACGCGTAGTGAAAAACGTCAGTTTTATTCCAAATTAATAGAAATCCAGAACCCTAACCATATCAATTTAATATAATCTTGTTGGTAAACATGTTTTCTATGTGTATTCCAATCAGTTTGTTTCTAGGTGTTGTAGTTTTAGAGATATTTAGCGTTTTCTGTATGAGATTGCTCACTGCCATTGACAATGCCTTGAGTTTGCCCATATGCGTAAACTGTTCAACAACCACCACTTGGAGCGCCACAGTCGGCAGCTGTTACATGGTGTAGTATGGGAGTTGTCCCTCTCATCTGTATACACGCTCTCTGACTAAAGCCCAGTACACAGCTCCCGTATAAAAAACTGTTTCGTGACTAAAGTTTGGTTTTTCGTCGTGTTCAGTCTTTAGGTGCGTGACCCCCCTAACACACCTGAGGCTTCCGATTCACGACGTAAAACTCATTTTTAGGGTTTAAGACTGGAATCTTATAGATTCGAAAAAATGAATCGGGCGTTCAAGAAACGGTATATGTGAGCGCTCAGTCGTATCTTATACGGTATATGTGTGATACCAGCAGTCCGTTTGCCATGCAAGTCTTCTATTCTCTTACCCCTCTTCCATTCCCCCCATTTCCCCCTCTTCCATTCCCTCCATTCCCCCTTCTTCCATTCCTCCTTTTCCATTCCTCCCCTCTTCCATACCCCGTCTTCGATACCCCCTCTTCTGTTCCCCGTCTTCTGTCCCTCCTCTTCCGTTCCTCCTCGTCCGTTCCCCGTCTTCCCTTCCCCCTCTTCCCTTCCCCCTCTTCCATTCCCCCGTCTTCTATTCCCCTTCTTGCATTCCCCCCTCTTCTCACAACTCGGTACCCATCCTGATATGACACTAAAATGTTGTTAGGACGTAAAACAACAACAAAACAAACAAATAAAATCTGTGCCCTGCATTGAACTGTTTGTTGTCTCAGAAAGAGGCTAGTGAGCCATACACGAGGCACTGTTGGCGGCCCGATAGAGCCGATCAATCAAATCGATGAGGCCAGGTGTGATAAGTGCGGCAATTAAGGCCTGTGGCGGTGACTGGTGATTAGATAATGCCAAGTACACACCTACCATTTACGATTCGCGCACTAAAACTCGCGACTCGACCCAACCCGCTTAAAACTGAAAACGGGCCGATTCATTTTTTGAATCGCGAATCGCAATCGTAATCGGCCCGTTTTAGCCCTAAAACTGAGTTTTTAGTCGGGAATCGCAATCGCTGGGTGTGCTAGGGGAGTGCACACCTCACGACTTTTGGGGCGTTTTAGATCGTATATGGTAGGTGGGTGCGGAAAAACGGTAGGTGTGTACCTGGCATAAGAGCGTCTGTGGTGCTGGATGTGGACAGAGTTGGTTATAGCCAGGAGGCAGATGGCACAATGCGCTAATTAACGAATCACTGACTACTGATTGATGGTCAAATAGATCCTAACAGTTGGCAGTCATCTCAGGAGTGACACACTCCTTCCTGGCAGCCATTAGAGTTATTATTTACAATGCAAACAAAGATCTACAGTCTTTATTCAAAATAAGTTCAGATAGTAGCCATGATACAAGGCAGAGTAACAACCTAAGACAAGTATTTGCAAGAACAACTTTAAAGTCTCAATGTATATCTATATGTGGTATACAAATTTGAATTCACTTGACGATAATATGAAATGTTCAAAAAACATCTATATGTTTCAATGAATGTATAAAAAGAAAATATTTAAGCTTTATCGGAGGGAAAACACATAGTAGTCTAGTACATAAATATTGAGATGTAATTTACCATATTGAGGGTAATGTTTTAACTTGTATTTTTCTATTTATTATTTCTATGGTATAAGCAATGGTATTTTTAAATGGGGAAAACACCTAATAAGTATTGTACTTCTGCTTTCTCCTTTTTCATATGAACAAATTATTGACATAAATATCAACTTGTGTGTACATTGATCATGTGGAAATAAATATTATGCCGGACTTAAATACCATACTACTTGAATTCTCACCCAGTCACATTTTCCTGATACCAAAGACAGTGTAAGACAATATACACCACTCAGCGCTTTTCCGTGAAATACAGAAAACAAGGTAATTGGACAGGTCCCCATGCCCAGTCTGACTGCTTTAACATTGAAACAAGGGGACAGGATCCCTAGCCCACCCTGACTGCTGTACCATCAAAGACAATGGACAACAATTATAGTGTATTATCTCATAATATCAATAATGAAAATAATATTATAGTATACTAAAGTTCAAACATACTTTAAGTACTTTAATCTGTGCTATACATGAATATAAATTTGTGATTATGTCTGAGTAAAAATACTACTACTACACCTGATCAAAGACAATGCACATTGTTTGCCATGGGATGCGCCACTACACAATTATTTAAGAAATTCCTATCTGAAAGTGCTGAGTGGCGCGTCTTTTAGTATATTATCTTTGCTTATACTGAGGAAGCGGTTGCGCTAGGTATTGTTTGTTTATTGGAGTTTAACATCCTATCAACATCTACGATCATACCCGGCAGATACTGACTTGTGACAGTGCACACTCATGGATACTTTATAGTGCTGCCCCTCTGGGAGACCAGGCCACCAGTAACATGACCTGATATGCCCTTTCCCACTCAGTCACATTATCCCGATACTGAAATAACCAGTCCTTGGCCTATCCTATGAATACTGAGCACCAGGTTAGGAAGCAACAAGTATCAATTTTGTAAGTCATTGGTTTGACTCGACCTGGAATCTAACTCCCGACCTTCCGCACGGGAAGCCTTCACCATACCGAATGGGCGATTGGATATTGATTTGGTAAACCTTTGGTTGCAATCGGCTGAAGATCAACGAAAGGGAGTTGACGCGCTATGTCAACTGCACCATCTCTCATCTCGTGTCACTGCTTACAATATTAGAATAGATCCACAAGATCTACACGTGAGAACAGAGCCGCGTTCAGGGTATGCCTCGGAGGCGCCTCGGAGATGGCTCCGCGAAATCTCTTTGGCCTATTTGCGTTCAAGGTGCTCCTTGACGTCTCGCTTTTCAGATAGGAGACAAAAAGCACCTCCAAATGGCTGCTGGATTGAGTGATTTCAGACAATCAGAGCTGTTCTTTTCAGTTGCAAATGGCTGCTCCCTATGGAGGCCACCATTTTCGAGGCACCAGACAGATCAAGTCATTCAGACTAGCGCGACGTCAAGAATTTCTCTGAGGCGTACCTTGAACGCAGCCCTGGTATCACAGTAGGCATCAGTGTTGACCTAATGAACTTTGACTAAGGTCATGAATATATAAGGCTAGAGAGTGTTACGGCTCAGTGCACAGCGGGTCAACATTTGGACTTAATCCAAAAATTGCTCTGTATTTC
Organism: Branchipolynoe longqiensis; assembly: GCA_030323885.1. NCBI lineage: Eukaryota > Metazoa > Annelida > Polychaeta > Phyllodocida > Polynoidae > Branchipolynoe > Branchipolynoe longqiensis. Next base: position 106,733,678 of record CM059188.1, on the reverse strand, counting down.
TAAATGCAGTATCTGGGAAACTGCCAGATCTATAAATGCTGTTTCAACACCTGAACACATGGGCGTGGTTTTTATTTAGGTTTGTTTGTTTGTTGTTGGAATTTGACATCCTGGCAAAATCAGGACGGGTACCGACATGTGACAGTGTGCACTTATGGTGACTTTATAGTGCTGTTCCACTGGGAGACCAGGCTGCCAGCAGCATGACCTAATAAGTAATATTCCACTCAGTCACATTATCCTGACACTGAGATAACCAGTCCTTGCCCTATCCTAATAATGCCGAGCGCCTGGCTAGGAAGCGACAAGTATAAATATTTACGTCATTGGTTTGACTCGACCAGGATTCGAATCAGTGGGTTCAAATCCCACTATCTACCACCCCCCTCAATATACATCGTTCATAATTGTGTACAGCAGATGAAGCAATAATGACGAATATTGCTGAAAGAGCCCCACGCATTCGGTGTGTCTGGTTTTCGGTGTTCTGTGCTTAACTGTAAATATTTAAGTATCTTTGTGCGTGATGGGGGGGGGGGGGGGGGCGAGGGGGGGGGGGGAGTTGGAGGGAGGGCGAGCGGTGTTGTTTGAAGCGAATGGTGTGAGTTGGTTGGTTGTTGGAGTTTTATGTCCTGGCAACAGCTAAGGTTATATCAGGATGGGTACTGACTTGCAACAGTGTGCACTCATGGTGACTTCATAGTGCTGCCCCACTGGGAAATCAGGCCACCGACACCATATCCCACTTTGACACATTATCCTGACCGTGAGCTAACCAGTTCTTGCCCTATCCTATTAATACAGAGTGCCAGGCTAGGAAGCGACAAGTATCAATTTTAAAGTCATTGGTTTTACTCGACCGGGAACCGAACTTCAGACCTTCCGCATGAGAGTCCCGCGCTCTACCGATTCGGCCACCGGGCCCGGTCCGAATGGTCTGAGTGTGGAGGCTGAGTGTGTGTGGGGGTGCTATTGGATGGCCCCTAACGAGCCTTACCTGGTCGGCCTATTGGAGGACCCGTCACGTGACACCAAGCTTGCTAGCCGTATCCATGGAAACCGCGCCTCAAGCATATATCACGCTCAGAGATGTTAAAACAAATTTAAATAATTGTCGAGTTGGCGGGGGGTGGGGGTGGAGGGTTATTTGCCATAACAAGGCTGGCTCGAGCCAGCGCCTTCCTGTTACCTCAGGTAGCCCCGTCCTGATATGACCTTAGATGTTGCTAGGAAGTAAAACAACAACACACACACCTCAGCTCAGGTAGCCATGGCTAATGTCCCCCAATATAATAATAACCCTTATCACTCTTCAGTGCTGGAAGTCCATTTCACTGCACACACACAAACAGACAGTTAATGTGTGTTGTTGTTTTACGTCCTGGCAGCATCTAAGGTCATATCAGGGACGGGTACCCACGTGTTGTAAAATATTCCGATTTAAGGCATTCGGGGGGAAATATAAATGTTCTATTACTGATCGGGTATACGTGACCAGGCGCATGTATGTGTATATGTAGGTGCTGGTGGTGCCTGAGTGAGATGTATATAGACATAGTGGTGCTGGCAGGGCTGTGTGTAATACCCCTGTCACACTACGACGTAACGAACCAACGTGAGCCTAACGTGGTCATTTTTCGTCATTACGTTGGGTTATGTCATGATGACGTCAGAATGACGTTAGAATGATGTCGAGCTACATCACATTACGTCGTGTTATGTCGAGGTTTTGGACATGTTCAAAAATGTTGACGTAGCTCGAACGTAAGGGTTTACGTTCGCCGTACGTTCTGTTCACGTTCAGTGAACGTCAATGACGTTAAACTGATGTTTTTCCAATGCTGCTCACTACGTTCAACTACGTTCCACTACGTTGACCCACATTAAACCGAGTGTAAATGCCCACGTGGTGTAATGGGAACGTCAGGAGAACGTCAGGAGAACATCAGGAGAACGTCAGGAGAACGTCAGGAGAACATCAGGAGAACGTCAGAGAACGTGCATTCAACGTACGTTCAACGTCTCATGACATAGCTAACGTCATGTAACGTTCTTCTGGCGATGGAATAACGTTCATAACGTTCCGTTTCGTTGACCTCTCTCGTTGAATGACGGTATCACTACGCTTTACCGATGTTACGCTCTCGTCCACTACGCTGCATCCACCTTCAACTTGTGCCCAAATTTGCATATTACGCCCAGAAGTTCAACGTTCTTCACGTTCTCCCTATTCTGACGTCATTACGTCGTAGTGTGACAGTACCATAAGGGGCACTCTGAGCCTACCCCCTCTCCCTCTGCTAGGTAGGATCACCACACTCAGGCTCAAGGCAGGTGGTGGCCAGGGGAGCCACACAGCTTGGTGGTGGTGGGCAGACCAGTGTTAACCATGGAGACCAGGAATGCTGGATCCCTATTGGTAGAGCCACGAATGCTTGTTTCTCATTGGGGGAAAAGGGTGGGGGTGATACTCTACAATGGACCCATGTACCATTTAAATAATAAACCAGAGGGCTTGACTCTCTCTCTTCTTTCACACTTAATACTCTTCCTTTCTCTTTGTCTGTATTGATTTCACTTTAGCCTGCCTACACAACCACAGATTCGAGCCGTAGACTTTACAGTGTGACAGTGCGCAATCATGGCGAGTTCATAGTGCTGCCTCATAGGGAGACCATGCCACCAGCACCATGACCCAATTCCCCACTCAGTCACATTATCCTAAACCCCGAGCTAACCAGTCCTTGCGCTATCCTAATAATGCCGAGCACCAAGCTAGCTAGCGACGAGTATCAATTTAGTAAGTTATTGGTTTGATTGACTCGAGCGGAATCGAACTCCCGACCATACGCACGGGAAGCCTGCACTCTATGGATTCGTCCACCATGTGAGGTCAACGGTTAATATGTGTACCATTTTAAATCAAATTTACTTCAAACCAAAGTAAGGTAGATTATAACAATCAGTTTAATATATGTATCTCAGAAAACTGACAGAAACTCAAAACCATCGGACCATGCAACTTTAGTTCTGCGCCCTTGACTGTTGACTGTCCTTGCCTTATTTGGTTGGCAAGGCAACGCCACAAATGTATCTCTGCGTGTCCTCATCATTTATATGGGTACCGGTGTCGCAGTTTGAGCGCCCTGCCAGTTTCAGCTGACTGCATACCCTCAAACTCAAGGCATTGTCAATGGTCGTGAGCAATCTTCATACAGAAAATACAGAAGAAGTGAAATATCTCTAAAACCACACCACCTATTTACAAATCGCTTAGTACACATATAGAAAACATCTTTACCAAGAAGCTTATATTAAATTGATAAGGTTAGGGTTCTTGATTTCTATTTATTTTGAATAAAACTAATGTTTTTCACTGCGTGTACCATCAAACTCAAGGCATTGTCAATGGTCGTGAGCAATCTTCATACAGAAAATACAGGAAAAGTGAAATATCTCTAAAAGCACACCACCTAGAAACAAATCGCTTGGTACACATATAGAAAATATCTTTACCAAAATCATTATATTAAATTCATAAGGTTAGTGACGATGCTGTCAGATTTTGACGCATGCGCATGAAACTGACAGTCAGCTCAAACTGGCAGGGCGCTCAAACTGCGACACCGGATGCGATGGTCTAATCGGTAGAGTGCAGGCTTCCCGTGCGGGACATCGGGAGTTCAATTCCCGATCGAGTCAAACCAATGACTTACAAAATTGATATTTGTCACTTCCTAGCTTAGTGCTCGGCAATAATAGGATAGGGCAAGGACTGGTTAGTTCAGTGTCAGGCTAATGTGACTGAGTGGGATATCAGATCATGGTGCTGGTATCCTGATTTCCCAGTTGGCAGCACTATAAAGTCGCCACGAGTGCACACTGTCACAAGTACTCGTCTTGATTTATTTCTTTCATGATGAATGTATTTACCATGCTCATAACGGATAAGTGTGTTAACACTAGTTTTCACCGCTGGGCAGCACTAATTCAATTTGATTTGAATCTTTTGTATTTTGTTTTAGTAATAATTTTGGTTTTCTTGTTCGTTGTTTATGGCTTGTAACTGTTTGTAGATTGCAAACAGTCCAAAATCCAGCTTTTACGATATGACCTTAGATGTTGCCAGTATGTAAACTCCAACAACCAATAATTTATTCGGCACACATTCTACTTCTGACAGCAAACTTGCTACGTACCTTTAACGCCTGTCACAAACATCGGTTTTAAATATTCTATCAGAAGACCAATCGCCTGCGGCTGAAATTTCCCCTGCTTAAACAACTAATGTACCAACAAATAAAAAAAGAAGAAAAATGAATAGCCACGTCTCTCGAACGCGACTGGCGGGGAAAACCAAGTAATTTATTCCCAGTGAGTGTCATATGTGATCCCACTAATTACCCCTAGAGTATCCATATCATGTAATGTTTTTTTCCAGTTACAACATGTGAATGTTAATCATTAGCATTATTGGGGGTTGGGTTTAAAAACCCAGCTGACAACCAATACTGGTGTGATGAAAAATCTGCTTATAGAAAAAGAAAACAGCAAAAGCCATCAATACTGGAAAGATTCCTACCAGTCATCCATGCAGAAGGCTTCTTCATGCGCAGAGTTCTGTTAAGCTGTGACGATAATGCAATAAGCCAGTTTTAATTAGTTATCATTCGAAAGCCCATTGGTTGCTTGTTGGTGTTTAACATCCTGTCGGCATCTACGATCATGCCAGGACGGGTAGCGATTTGTGATAGTGCGCACTCATGGCAACTTAATAGTGCTTTCCCACTGGGAAATAAGGCCACGCGCACCATGACCTGATCCGATATCCCACTTAGTCACATTATCCTGACACTGTGCTAGCCAGTCCTTGCCATATCCTATTAATGCCGAGCGCCAGGCTAGGAAGCAACAAGTGAAGAGTTCCACCACAAACCATGTAAACACCAAGTCAAAAATGGAGATACACATTGGAATCAAACCTCCAAGAGGTATATTTTTTTATATTCTTAATTTTGTTGTATGCATTGCTCCATAATCATGTAGTCACATGAAAAGTGGAATTAGTGAGAATTAAAATTATTTTCAGATAAAAATCTTTTATTTAAACTAAATTTTTGGATTGGCGTTTACGTGGTTTTGCGCCTGAACTCTTCAAGTATAATTGTTTAAGTCATTGGGTTGACTAGACCGGGAAACCGTTCTCCCGATCTCCAGCACGCGAGGCCCGCGCTCTACCGATTCGACCACCACGACCTGTGAAAGCCTATTTAATGTGGAAGACTTGCCGAGTGCCGTATACCCCAGTCACACGAGAGGCAGCGTTCGCTGCCAACCTCCCTACGCCCTAAAGGATGCCAACCACCCAGCGTTCCATTCGATACATTAATTCAAATTCGTTTTAGGCGCCATGTCAGCGCCATGTCGGCGCCATGTCGGCGCCATGTCGGCGCCAGGTCGGCGCCAGGTCGGAGCCGACCACATGGTGACTGCAGCATCGCATGTGTTGGCACCAAGCCAGGGCGGCGCCAGGGCGGCACCATGGCGGCACCAGGGCGGCGCCATGGCGGCGCCATGTCGGCGCCATGTCGGCGCCATGTCGCCAACCATTTTGAATGGCGCCGCCGGAACAGGACGTAAGGAGGTTGCACGTGCAGCAGCAGCAACCTCCTTGCGTTCAAAATTCCCGAAATGGACGCCGGGAGGTTGGCGACCTCGTGGTGACAGCACTCAATCAGGGCGTAAGGAGGGCGCAAGGAGGAGGTTTTGACATCGCGAATCGATCGTTAGCGAACGCTGGCCTCGTGTGACTGGGGTATGAGCGCTTCACCGGTAAGGATTCTGGGATATTCGCACCAGTTCCACACAGCTACCATCCGAGTACAAAGCCGGACGCGATGGCCAAATCGGTAGAGCGCGGGCCTTGCGTGCTGGAGATCAGGAGTTTGGTTCCCGGTCGAGTTGTAGTGGTCTGCACTGACCTCTCAGGCAAGTAACCACATAGACAGGTAGGCGTGGGTAGTGTTGTGATATCAGGGAGCCTAGGTGGTGTAATGGTTAGCACACTGGCCCGGAATGCAAAGAGATGTGGGTTCGAGTCGCGCTCCAGGCGCAATATTTCCCATTTTCATCACCCCCCACGACAATGGTTGCCGTGACCATGATCCTATACACGCTGCGCGCTGTATGGTTGTTGAACCTCCCCTGTGTATGTATGTGTTAGTGCATCGCCTGTATGTATGTAATTGTATGCATTAAAAGACTTACAATTCCAGGGGGATGAGTGTAGTGGTCTGCACTGACCTCTCAGGCAAGTAACCACATAGACAGGTAGGCATGGGTAGTGTGGTGATATCAGGGAGCCTAGGTGGTGTAATGGTTAGCACACTGGCCCGGAATGCAAAGAGATGTGCGTTCGAGTCCCGCTCTAGGCGCAATATTTCCCATTTTCATCACCCCCCACGACAGAGTCAAAACAATGCCTTATAACATTTATACTTGTGGCTTTCAAGCCTGGTGGTTGGCATTAATATGATAGGGCAAGAACTGGTTAGCTCAGTGTCAGGATAATGTGACTGAGTGGGATATTGGGGCATGATGCTGGCAGCCTGATTTACCAGTGAGCAGCACTATAAAGTCACCATGAGTGTGCACTGCTACAAGTCGGTACCCATTCTGATATGACCTTAGATGTTGCCAGAATGTAAAACACCAACAACCAACCAATCAACACACACACACAACCGGGCGTCCACGAGCGGGGACTGACGAAGCACATCAATTATTTCATAAATGTTGTGTTATCGATATTTACCAGGGACGCCCAATCAATATTTCAGCGTTCCATAAATGGGTTGTCATTGACTGTCAGGCCGTGTATCCATAGACTGTTTCCTTGTGGCATGTTCCCTTGTTCCATGTTCGCTTGTGACCTCTTGATGCGCTACAAAGACAATGAACCTGTTCATTCTTTATGTTCCTGGTCAGTGTGTCACATGTGCTCTGACTAGGCCATAAGGTCCATGGGTCCAGCCTATGTGTAATATATCTGGAATGCCTGGCCGTCTGAGCCCCAGACATACCACTTACTCTTCCCATGTGCGTTCTGACAACTGTCTGTCAGTTCACACCTGATGCCCCTCTCCAACAAACTCATAAGCAAGAAAGGGAAGACAAGTCGTGCAAGATTGACAGTGAAGAAGTTGTGCTTTATTGGCATCAATTCCTGTTCATCTACTAGTGACCTATCACCCTGACTCCTTACCTTCTGTTCACACAGAGCCTCATTACTCTCTTTAGTATGTATAGGAATCAGTGCCTACAGCCCTTTGAACCGGAGTCTCATGGTTGTTGCACACAGCTCAATTTGTATATGAAAGGTGGAGCATCAGACAGAGTGTCTGGGTCCCTGCCCAAGAGAAGAGTGTGTCTCACTCAAGAGTCAAGAGTAGAGTCCCCTGCCCAGAGTGTCTGGAGCAGTGTGAGGCTTGTCTGGTCAGGTGGGGCAAAGGGTGCAGGTGACTGGGCCGCCCACAGCCAGCCAATCAGACACCCTCTACAGCCTGGGTGCGACACCCTAATATGGGCAGCTGTCACTCAACCCCAGCTGTAGGTGGTGGCCATAATGTATGCAGAGTGGCTGGGTGTGCTTGCCCATCGGTCCTGTGGTAACAGGTAGTTGCAGACAGTTCCAATAAACATATATATTAGAAATGTCCTTCTCCTCCACTTGCACCCTTACTGGTGCACAGAGGGAACATTTCACCAAACATTAACTGTCTCTTAAGCACTTGTCATGCCATACCGGACTGAGTACCGGAGACCACCAGACAAAGAATGTTCTAGTCCGGTGCTCTCCAGTACACAAAATGTATCGAAATGTATTGAAATGGAGCAGAATTGGGTCAATTGCTGCCGGGCAACCGGACAAGTACTGTACATGCACTGTACATGTACCGGATGAGAACCGGATGAGAACTGGACATGTAACGGATGGGTTCCAGACATGCACCGGACCAAATGGACAAACCGGACACCAACGGATCAGTACCGGACATGTACAGATGGGTACCGGATGGGTACCGGACATGCACTGGACAAACCGGACACCAACCGGACGCATCAGTCCGGCGGTGTCCGGTAGAAGTTTTGTGCATGTTCAAAACTTGTACCGGACACCGCCGGACACCACTGGACACCGCTGGATAGGTACCGGACATGTACCGGACATCGCCATACAGTACCGGACAGTGTCCGGTTCTCGTCGGTTCCCCAGTCCGGTAAGGTGTGACTGGGCCTTTATATAGGAACATCTCGTCATAATCTCGGACACTATGTATTTACATATATTTCCATAGTCTAATATGTCACACAGCGAGTGGGCACCCATTGCTTTTCTATTAGATAACCTTGGTCCCGACTTCGTCGCCCGAGGATAATAATCCTTTCTGCCAATATATAATTCCGAACCGAAAATCCGTATATCTTTACATATGGGAAGGGCCACTAAGCAAAACACAGGTTCATTGTCTGTGTGGTGCATCATTACATTATATTAAGTGCAGAAGCTAATGAGAGTGTATGCAAAGGGATGGGTATTCTGTATTTAGAGTGAGTGTTTGTAACATACCACTGAGAACTGGATGCTGACCGAATCGGTAGAGTGCAGGCTTCCCATGCGGAAGGTCGCGAATTTGATTTCCGGCCGAGTCAAACCAATGACTTATCAAATTTATACTTATTGCAACCTAGCCTGGTGCTCGGTATAATCGGATAAGACAAGGACTGGTTAGCTCAATGTCAAGATAACCTGACTGAGTGGGATATCGGGTCATGTTGCGGGTGGCCTGGTCTCCCAGTGGGGCAGCACTATAAAGTTGCAATGAGCATGCGCTGTCCCAAGTCAATATCCATCCTGATATGACCTTATATGTTGCTAGGACGTAAAACAACAAACAAACAATCCACTGAATGACAACATCGGATAGATGTGTAGAACTGTGGTGGCCACCTCGTGGCATGTTCGTGTTCTACTTTCCACAGCACATCGCCCCCTGGGGTTCGAGGAATCACACAGACCCACGCCAGTAAATGCGCTTGGTTGGTTGTTTGAGTTTTACGTCCCAGCAACATCTAAGGTCATATCAGGACACACTTATGGCGACTTGATAGTGCTGCCCCACTGGGAAACCAGGCTGTCGGCACCACAACCCAATATTCCACTCAGTCACATTATCCTGACACTAAGATAACCAATCCTTCCCATATCCTATTAATGCTGAACGCGAGGCTAGCAAGCGACAAGTATCAGTTTTGATGCCATTGATTTAACTCGACCGGGAACTGAACTCCCGACATTCCGCATGCGAGGCCCGCGCTCTACCGCTCTAGTGCTCTAGTGCTCTAGTACTCCACTTTGTCTGCGAATGGCTTAAAGGCAAGTAGAGCAGGGTAAAGCCACGATCACTAATGTTAAATAGTTGTATGCGCAATTTAATTGAAATTAGTGTGATGGGGCCCCTTTGTTGGTGGCCCGAAACTTTACCCTAATTCTGTAGACCCCCCAAGCAAGCAGGAGAATGAGTACGTTTGCTTCTCATGTCTTTAATCTCCGCTGACTGCGGCGTCCATGATCAAGTGCCCCGCATATGCCCTGCCAGGTCCCACATCAACTTCCTCCAACTAGCCGATGCAGTAGGTGGCAGCCCTGTTGTGGCGTTGTCCTGCGGCTACCATACCACCACCTATCGCTGTAAACTGTGACGGTGACGGAGCAGTCCCTGCTGCCACCGTATGGTAGTGGAGCTCATGTCTGGACTACTACATTAGTATAGAAAACAAAAAATAGGTGAAGATCCTAATTAGTTTGGGCAGCAGAAACCCAGAGTTCATGACGCTGCATAAAAGGCTTCCCTGAAATTGAATCTACATATCCAGGGTAGGACAGGAACTTCTTTTCCCAACTTGCCCAATCAGGCAAGTGACTGAATTTTCTAACTTGCCCGAGTGGCCATGCTACTTGCCTAAGCCCAAGTCAGCCAATTGAAACCTAAATCTTCCAGTTGTAACACGAAATTCAGAAAACATAGCTGTGTTTCAGGAAGTACTAAAAAAATTGTATAATCTAGAAAAACAGATAATGTTTAAATGGACTAACCCAAAGTATAGTAAAAGCTGGATTTTGGACTGTTTGCAATCTACAAACAGTAAGAAGCCTTACACAGAAAGCAAGAAACCCTAAATTATTACTAAAACAAAATTCAGAACATTTAAATCAAATTGGATTAGTGCTGCCCAGCGGTGAAAACAAGTGTTAACACACTTATCAGTTATGAGCAGGGTCACTAAAGAAAACAGCGGAAACACACACAAATAACGAGTATTTCACGTCGGACAGTCGCTTAAGGTCTGGTCGGCTTGACTGATTCCCCTGTGAAGCCATATCACAGCGGTTTTCCTGGAACTCAAATGCGATGTGTGGCATTGCCGACCTGTTTACTTTGATCTCTAGAATCAACAGGTGCTTTGCAAAATACGCCTCTGATAAATAATGATACAACCGAACATGATAATCCGCAGTAATTACTGTTGGAATAATCTCACTGACACACAACATTTGGTTTTGATGTCTTTCTGATTTCCCATGTTCTTCCAAGAAAAGGTGTGAACAAGAAAACGATTCTGTTCAGATTCTGATTTAATTAAATACCGAAAGCAAGAAGTCATGTAACTGATCGTATATTTGAAGCTAAACAAAAGTGTCAGCTCAGGAAATATCGTCTCCGTCACCCAGCAGACTCTCTGACTGCAGTTATACACATGTCCAACAAGAAAAGCTTGTTTTATTTAATAACGCCTCTAAAACAATTGATTTTTATCACCCGCTATTGGACGTCAAACATATGGTCATTCTGACATATTTCTTTGGAGGAAACCCACTGCCGCCACATAGGCTACTCTTTCCTATAAGCAGCAAGGGGTCTTGTATATGCACTTTTCCACACACAGAACAACACATACCACAACCTTTGATGAACCAGTTGTGGACCACTGGTTGGAACGGAAAATATCCCAAACTGCAAATGTGTCCACTGAGCAGGATCGATCGGATGACCCACACCTTGACAGGTGTACGCTCTACCGCCTGAGCTACGTCCCGCTCCCGGACTAGTCGACTGAGTGACCTTACTTCCAGTGAGGGGCGTCTGGGGTGGGACCCTGGCAGACAAGCCTGATGACTGATTTATACTTGCTAATATTTTTTTTTTCTTGTTTTACATCAGGGGCCGTATGCAGGAGTCAGTGTTAGCGAGGCAAAACGGTGTTTGTCGGGAATTCCGGGTTAGCGGCGAAAAAATGGTATGCACGAGTCAGTGTTAGGCCTAACACCAAAGGCTTAACCGGTGTTACCTTAACCCTAAAAAATATCAGGTTTACCGAGTTTATTAGGCCCAAATCTATTCAATGCTGTCATATTTAACAGAATTATATACGCAATAAGTGAAATTTTATCAATTTAACCCTAAATTCGAAGCAATATTAACGCTGCCGCCGTAACGGCGGAGATATTAATACTTATATTTTCGAATCGACGAATGTAAAGTAAACAAATCGCCGCCGTCGCGACCGCCGCGTCGACGTCGACATCCATACTGGCCGACGTTTACGCATTGGCGGCAATGTATTAGCGATTTGTTTAGTTTACGCTCGTCGATTCGAAAATATAAACATTAATATCGCCACCATTACGGAAGCAGCGTTAATATTGCTTCGAATTTAGGGTTAATTTGCTCAAATTTCACTTATTGCGTATTTAATTCTGTTAAATATGATAGCATTTAATAGATTTAAGCCTAATATATGGGTTCAGACGCAGAGGGATTTCCCAAATCTATAAATAATTTCACGTTTAGCTAAAATGTAAGTGTTACGCGCTCGTGCATACGACTTGACACAGTTCCTGACATCGGCGATAGCTAATCGGTAATAGGCTGTAACACCAAACCCCGCTAACACTGACTCCTGCATACGGGCCCAGGACGGGTATGGCGTGTGACAATTCACACTCATGATGACTTTATAGTGCTACCCCACTGAAAGACCAGGCCACCAACACCATGACCTGATTTCCCCCACAGTCACATTATCCCAATACTGTGCTAACCAGTCCTTGTCCTATCCTATTAATACGGAGCACTAGGCTAGGTAGCGACAAGTATCAATTTTATAAATCATTACCTTGATTTAGCAGGGACTCGAACTGCCAACCTTCCACATGGGAAGCCTGCGCTCTACCGAAACGGCCACCGCGTCCGGGTCTATATTTATTGATCACCTACTTGGCATTGGTAGAATATGACAATCAGACTGAATCGGATATTGGGCCTTTCCTTCGTTTTGGAGCATATAGCTTTAGGGTTCCACATTTCACCCACCAGGGGCCATATGCATGGAGCGGTGTTAGCCAGCCAAAACTGGTTTTGGACGGGATTTCTAGTTTAGCAGCGAAAAGTCGCTATGCATGGAGCAGTGTTACGGAAACACCATGAGTTTAAGGTTGGATATTCTAGCACCACTCCATAGCAGGTTTACGAGCGGTGTTAGGTACCGATTAGGCCCAAATCTATTCAATGCTATCATATTTAACAGAATTACATACCCAAAATCGAACCGATATTAACTCTGCCGCTACATTGGCGGCAATATTAATATTGTCGAATCGATGAATGTAAACAAAACAAATCGCCGCCGCTGCATCGGTGGCGATATATTATGGCAAAATTTATTCAAAGCTGTCATATTTAACAGACCTACATGCTCAAAAAGTTAAATTTGGTCAAATTAAACCCCACATCGAACCGATATTAATGCCGCTGTCGTCACCGAATCAGCAGCGATATTGTCAAATAGCGCTGATCGCCGGGAACAGGCTCAGAGGGATACCCCAAATCTATAAATAACTGCATGTTTAGCTAATGGTTTAGGCGCCCATGCATACGGCGTGACATAGTTCATGATGGCGGTGTTAGCTACCCAGTGTTACCCCTTAACACCACACGACGCTAACACTGCTTCATGCATATGGCCCAAGGTGGCTCCAAGATAAGAAGAATGTCGCCGGTCACGTGTTTACCGAGGAATCCCGGGTATTTGTACTGCACAGCACGAACTGCGCTGATTGGTCGGAAATTGGAGCAGCATTCTCCTCAGTTAATTTCGTGTTGGTTTTTGTTTGTTGAAGCCACGCAGTCCGCGCCAACTGGTGGGCAGGTTGGTTGTTGGAGTTTTACGCCCTGGCAACATCTAAAGTCATATCAGGACGGGTACCGACTTGTGACAGTATGCACTCATGACGACTTTGTAGTTCTGCCCAACTTGGAAATCAGGCCACCAGCACCATGACCCGATATCCCACTCAGTAACATTATCCTAACACTGTGCTAACAAGTCCTTGCCCTATCCTATTAATGCTGAGCGCCAGATGAGGAAGCGTCAAGTATCAATTATATAAGTCATTGGTTTGACTTGACCGGGAACCGAACTCTCGACCTTCCGCACATGAGGTGCCATTCTCTGAAACTGGGCACTAAAGTGTGACATGGAAACCAAAAGTAAAAACCTTCTAAATAATAGCAAAAACATTCCAAATAATAACAGAATCCATGTTCATATGAAGGTTTGCATGTTGTGCATAATTATGTCCGAGCTTTCGAGTGGCCTGGACCATGTGGTGTTCTCTGTGGTGGAGTGGTTAGAGTGTCTGACTTTTTTCTAGATCAAACTCCTAATCTGAAGGTTAGTGGTTCGATTCAACGTGCCCCACCTCTGCCACTTTGGATTTCCACCGCTGTGTATAGCTTACAGCGTCATCAAAGGCCAATTGCTCTCATACCATGTCTATGTTGTGTGGGAGGTTAAAAAATCCCTTGGGTCGCTAAAAGTGTAGGCTCGGGCTTTCTAACGACAAATTGTCTAATGGTGAAAACAAGTCTATTCAGGCTTATCCATGATAGGCAGTATAAATCTTCAAGAACAAAAAAAAAAAGATTGCCGACGCAGAAAACATGGAGGTTGTACTTGTTATGAGGTTGGCTGCCAGGTGGGGTCGCCACCGTCAGTGTATAATAGGAATTTCTGTGAATTTATATTTGCATAAGTTCTGTATAAGAAATGTATTCATCGAATGATATCTATTGTCAACGATGGGAAACTGGTCTTCCTGGAATGTAATGAAGAGCTTATGACATCGCAACTGTTTTCGATTTCAAATAATGATAACTTGCTTCCAATTATAGATGTGTAATGAAAGTAATGATTTATATAAATAAGCTATTTTATCAATAACTATTATATATACATGCATATATCAGCACCGGAAGTGACGGTGGTGTCGATCGCCCCGAACCAAATAATGTAAGGAGCGAGTGTAAATATCACAAATTAGTATATCACATAGGAATAAATAATTAAAAGAGCAGCACCACCAATTTATATACATATAATGCTTATGCTGCACATAACTATTAACATCCTCCAGTGCGACTGACACTGGTCAACGTCTGGTTGAGGAGAGGTGGACCAAGATGGCGCTACCCACGCAGTGTTGCGTCTTATGGAGTATAACAATAATCATAATCATAATAATTAATATTCCCTTTCGTGTCTTTATACTCGCATAATACGTTATACATCACATTGATACCGAAATACCAACAGGTCATCATTGTGATATGTGCGTAATAGATGTCTAGACGTCTAGACATCTCGACACGTCTGTAATATATGCAAATGAGATGACGTCATGGAAAAGTTTGGCCGGCTATGGTTTGAGCCCTGGAGGGGAATAAAGTCATTCAGTATCCAGAAGTCAAAGTGCTCAGACGTTGTACTTTCACATGGTGTCAGATAGGAAGAATGCCGCCCGCGAATACACTGCCGGGTTTGTGGCCTCCTGGTCAGCTTGTTCTCAGCAACAATGCCAGGTCAAACTGGAAAACATGGATCAGAGCATATGACATATACGCAACTGCTGCAGGTGTCATTTTGAAGGTAGAAGGAGTGAAATGCTGTATTTTCCTTCATGTCACTGGCGAAGAGGCGCAGAAAGTCTTCGCCAACATGTCTATCGTGCTTGAGGATCGAGACAAGATCGTCCCGCTCATGGAGGCATTTCGCACATATTGTGTAGGTCAGGTAGACTGATTAGGCTGGTGAGTAGGTTAGACCTATAGTGAGGGAGTGTGTGTGAATATATACACATGAACACATGTACATGTTAGAGTTAAGTTTCAGTTTCAGATGCATTTACTGTGTGTTGGACTATAGTGCCAGTATGGCATGTGGAGGCTAAGCTGCTGGACAGTTTAAAGGACTTCAGTGCCATAGTGTGCTCAGACACTTGCTAAACCTGTGGTTTAAGTTAAGTGCTTGTATATTTTATTGTATTACTGTATGATGAACGAGTAAACCTGGTATGTTTTATGGGGATTTTGAAACATTTCATGTCTCAGAAATACTTTGAGGGGGGATGTGATATATGCGTAATAGACGTCTAGACGTCTAGACGTCTAGATGTCTAGACACGTCTGTAATATATGCAAATGAGATGACGTCACGGAAAAGTTTGGCTAGCTATGGTTTGAGCCCTGGAGGGGAATAAAGTCATTCAGTATCCAGAAGTCAAAGTGTTCAGACGTTGTAATTTCACAATCATGACAGGAAAAACGGAGCAATAGGCGAAATAGATAATTATAATAAAATATGTGAATAGTTTGTCATTCATATTCATATATAATATAATAATACATTGTTCAGCAGATATACAGAATGACAATCAGTAACCGGCCGAACTACAATTAGTAATAAGTCGCAAATTCGACCATGATGCACTATTTGTGACTAATACCCCAGTCACATAACTGCTTGCGACCACTTTGCGATAACAAAAAAGGGTTTGTCGTAAAGAGATAGTAAGTGGTCGCATAGTGGTCGCAAGTGGTCTCAATGTGGTCGCAAGTGGTCGCAATGTGGTCGCAAGTGGTCGCAAAGTGGTCCTTTGTTGTCACCGACCTTCGAAATGGTTGCACGGATGTTACAGCCACTGCACAAAAACCTCCTTGCGACTAAAATGGTGAGTTTGGACACCATTTTCATAGGTTGCTTTGGTCGCAAGGAGGTCGCAATGAGGCTTTTAGTGCAGAAGGTTCTTTGGTCCAAGGTGGTCGCAAAGTGGTCGCAAGCAGTCACAAGCCGTAGTGTGACTAGCGTTTAATAATGTAGGATATGTGTTGAACACACATAAGAACTTTGTTGTCTTAATGTCAGTGTCACTGTTTGCAAGGCTGGGCTGGTACCACGGTGTGGTATTTGTTCATACCGATCACGTAATGGGCGCTAAGCTGTTTTGTTGTTGTTGGAGTTTTACGTCCTGGCAACATCTAAGTTCATTTCAGGACGGATGGCGCTCAGTGTGAATCCTGCTGTTTACATCTCGAGCCGAAACGGCAAGAGCTATTGCTCTCTTCATGTGTGGGAGGTCGTGGGTTCGAACCCAGGCAGAATCAAACCAATGACCTCCGAACACGGAGCCAGACGGGATGGCCGAATGAGTCCGTCTCCCGTGTTGGTACCGTGGGATCGTGGGTTCGAGCCCTGGCTGAGTCAAAGCAATGACTTAAAATTGTATACTTGTCGCTTTCTAGCCAGGCGCTCGGCATTATTAGGATAGGACAAGGACAGGTTTGGCTCAGTGTCAGGATAATGTGACTGAGTGGGATATGAGGTCATGGTGCTGGTGGCCGGGTTTCCTAGTGGGGCAGCACTATAAAGTCCCCTTGAGTGTGCACTGTCACAAGTCGGTACCCATCCTGATATGACATTAGATGTTGTTAGGACGTAAACAAACAATAAGCAAACATCTCCGAAGTGTATTCTTGTCGCCACATATCCTGGCATTAATTTGATGGGGCAAGGGCTGGCTCACTCGGTACCAGGATAATATGACTGAGTGGGGATATGCAATCATAGTGCGAGTGGCCAGCTCTCCAAGAGAGGACAGAACTATAAAGGTGCCATGAATATGCACTGTCACAAGTCCGTATCCGTCCTGATATGACCTTAGATGTTGTTAGAATGTGAAACTACAACAAACAAACATGTTGAGGTCCCGCGGAATTTGATTTGTGCAAAGAAACGATTTGAATACAATGTACACAAGGCAGTGCCATTAGGGGATCAGTGGCTGCCCGACTAGTTCCGTTAGTTCTCACTACCAGGACGCGGCGCTGCATGTGCCATGCAAACCACCATCAGTTTTCGGACCGGAAACGGTGGCCGAAACGTTAGAGCTCCTGCTTCCCCTGAGGAAGGTCGGGAGTTCGAATCCTGACCGAGTCAAACCGATGACTTATAGCATATCAGGGCGGGTACCGACTTGTGTGACAGTGCGCACTCATGGCGACTTTATAGTGCTGTGCTGCCCTACTGGGAGACCAGGCTGCCAGCACCATGACCTGATATCCCACTCAGTCACATTATCGTGACACTGAGCCAACCAGTCCTTGCCCTATCCTAATAATGCCGAGCACCTGGCTAGGAATCGACAAGTATCCATTTTTAAGTCATTGGTTTGAATCAACCAGGGTTCGAACCCATGGGTACGAATCCCACAATCTACCAAAACGGGAGATGGGAGGCGCTGAGAGAGTGAAGCGGGGGTAGAGTGAGAGGTGGGCTGTGATTGGCCAGTGTTTAGTTGGTGTGCCCTGTGGACCAATAAATCAGTGGTCCACAACTGGTTCATCAAAGGCTGTGGTATGTGCTGTTCTGTCTGTGGGAAAGTGCATATAAAAGACCCCTCGCTGCTTATCGGAAAAAGTGGCACTAGTTAGTTTCCTCCAAAGAAATATGTCAGAATGACCATATGTTTGACGTCCAATAACCGATGATACAAAAATTAATGTGCTCTAAGGCGGTGTTAAATAAAACAAGCTTTACTTTACCGTGGGCCAATCAGGAGGGGGGTGGGGGTGGGGGTGGGGGGACGGGGGGTGAGAGTTTGAGTGGATTATCTACAGCTTGAGCACAAACCTAATGGACAAAGGTGCAGTCATCATTTTCATACATCGGAACATGTCTCTCTGGAAAGAAACAGGGTCACAGACCTGGTAGTCAAAGAAGCTGAGGAACAGATTGATGTACCAAAATATGCATGACCAGTAAGATGATGGTGTCAACAGGTACATAATGACTCCACATTTTGTGCCCGCGCGCACACAGATCCAGCTTGCGAATTGACCATAGATGGAAACTGGTTAAACAAGAAATCAGTAAGAGGGTTCATTCAGCCTCAAAGTAGGCAGTATGGTGCATATCCTTGAAAACTAATCATTTTATCTGAGAACGGCACCCCTGTTCCTGATCTTTGAAGTTCCATTCCCATTTGTCGGCGAGTGTCAGTTGGGCATTGTGCTACTCGACTAATAAAGTAATTATTGTGAGCGGGTACTCGCATTTATGTACTTGGACCATCGGTCCTGATTGCCTTACAAAGGTAAGTGTTTCTGATCGATCCTCCCAGGTTGCCATAGCAACTGGGGTGAATCGGCTGCTTCCACATATGGACTGGTGTTGCCCTCAGCTGAAAGGAAAGCACACCATCGATAATTCAATCTCCGCGTCCGTATTCACATCCACAGGTTTAAGTTAATACAGTATAACCCTGTTAAACCAAGCTCGGTTAAACCAAATGATCGGTTAATCCAAACTTTTTCCAGCGGCCTGGCAAAATACTACCATTTATCATATAAAAAAAGTTGGTTAAACCAAAGTCGGTTAATCCAAATTATCGGTTAATCCAACAAAAATTGGCAGGCCCCAGGCCACTACGGTACGTTAATCCAAACTTGTCATGTGGTTATAAGGTCACCTGATACCCCACCAACTTTTTTATATGATAAATGGTAGTATTTCGCCGGGCAAGGATGGCCTTTAGAGTACCAATGACCGTGTAGGGGTCTGACAGGCCTCTTGTATTTTCATTAAATTTTGAGGTAGGAAAATATGTTTGGATTAAGTGATCGTTTGGTTTAACCAAGCTTGCTTTATCGGAGTTACAGTGTATATACATAAAAAAAATCTATAATCAAAGTGTCCAGATACATTGTATATTACATTCATAATTGAACAAGGCAAACACTGATAAGTGGTATATATTTGGACTTTTTAATGAACAAAAATGCCAATCATTCATGGTAGCTTGCCAACATGGGTAATTTGCGGGCGAACAAGAAGCTTCCCAAGTGGCGCCCCCTGGGTTTGAATCCAAAACCCAAACCCGACCAGAATTCCCATGAAACCACGCCCTCGCGAGACCCATGACGTCATGCCCACCCATCCACGTAAATCGCGACCCTCTGCAAATCACTTCCACCACGACAGCCGGATGAGCAACTCACCACCAACTCACGACATTGACTCATTATTGATTACTATGTTCTTGATCTCCCACGGCAGCCGGACGAGCAACTCACCACCAACTCCACCACTCCTCTCCACATCTCAGCACCACCTAGCCCACGGGCTTGTTCTCCAATCAGCCCCACAGGCTCGCTCAACTACTACCAACGCCGCTGCCATGCCACGCATCGCGAAACGCCCACGACGGGCCAAGGACGCCCCTTCTGACGACGCCGCTATGGTCACCGCCGACCTTGTTTGTTAGTGGCTTGGGTATTTTTAGAAGTGTAGCATCGCTCTGTCTGGTTGCTCTGTTTGTATGGTCAACATATTGTTCATCATTGGATCTTTTATACATGAGAGTGAGGAGATGTGTATCCCTCCTTTGGCTAAGGTAGCTGACTTGTGCTTTAGCATGCATTTCCTTTACAGACAGGTTTTTTTTCCTCTGTAGACAGTTCTAAGTGCCCTGTTTTGAATCCTCTGTAATTTGTTTTCTTGTTGTTTTGTCAGCAGTCCGTATATTAAATCATAAGAAGAGGCACATCGAGAAACGGCAACAAACGACAAAAGGAGAAGCAAACCAGGACAAGTCGGATGTTTGCTAAATGGCCCAGACAGGGCCATTAAGAACGATACCCATAAACTAAATGGCAGCGCACGCACGGACCCCTGCCGGAGAACCTGGGAATTAACCCCAAAAACAACCAGCGAGCACACGACCGACAGAAAGCGCCACCCACGCAACACCTCAGATGTTGCCGCCACAGCAGACGGCACCGCCGCACACGACACCAATGCACACCACCCTCTGATCTAGCCGCCGCCATGTTTGTGCTTAATTATAATGTCAGTACTTTTCTGGGCGGCAAATAGCCAGATTTCTCTGGCGCATGCGCAGAGTATTGGGTCTCTCCCCGCACCCGACATGAGGAGCTGTTGCGAACCTTCATTTTCAGTGTTCACATAGATCGTGTAGAGTGGTGCGAGTGACTTGGGGGCCACGATAAGGTCTATGGCCTAAAGCTGCTCTATGTTCAGTTTCTTCGATGTTATACCCCTGTCACACTACAACGTAATGAGCGAACGAGAGCCTAACGTGGTGATATTTCGTCATTACGTTGATGTACGTTGGATTACGTTATGATGACGTCATAATGACGTTAGACTGACGTCGAGCTACGTCACATTACGTCGTGTTACGTCGAGTTACGTCAATGTTTTGGACATGTTCAAAAGTTTTGACATAGGTCGAACGTAAGGGTCTACGTTCACCGTACGTTCTGTTCACGTTCAGCGAACGTCAATGACGTTAAACGGACGTTAGGCAAACGTTCCTCACTACGTTCCACTCGTTGACCCACATTAAAACCGGTGGAAACGTCCATGCGGCGTAATGGGAAAGTCAGGAGAACATCAGGAGAACGTCAGGAGAACGTGCATTCAACGTACGTTCAACGTCTCATGACGTAGCTAACGTCACGTAACGTTCTTCTGGCGATGGAATAACGTTCATAACGTTCCGTGAGCGTCATTACGTTGACCTCTCTCGTTGAATGATGGTATCACTACGCTTTACCGACGTTACGCTCTCGTCCACTACCCTGCATCCACGTTCAACTTGTGCCCAAATTTGCATACTACGCTGAGAAGTTCAACGTTCTTCACGTTCTCCCTACAATGACGTCGTTACGTCGTAGTGTGACAGGGCCATTAGTCTTTCTGAGTAGGTGGCACTTTGGTAGTGGGTCTCGGAATGTGCACCACCCGCCCGCAGGGCCCAGTCACACTCCATGGAATCCGATCATTTTCAGGTAGGAGGACCGTGTCATTGGAGATGGCTGCATAGTCCTTGTTACTGGCATCTTAACATCGTCAGTCATGATGAACGTTGGTTCACCCAGACGGTGTAGAGTATGACCGTCAGTTGTGATGAATGTCGTCAGTTGTGACACACATAGGTTCGTCCCGGTGGAGTCGTCCCGATTATTGGTTCATCCAGAATTGTACCGGGAGTGCCGGTTTTGTTTGTCCGGATTGTTAGTCCTTGCAGGGCTTGTTCGTCAGATTTCTTTGGTTATGGGTGGTGACTCAGGCGATTTGTGGGGCCTCCTACTCTGCTTGTTCCTTATTGCCGGCATCTTAACATCATCAGTCGTGATGAACGTTGGTTCGCCCAGATGGTGTAGAGTATGACCGTCAGTTGTGATGAACGTCGTCAGTCGTGACACAGGTAGGTTCGTCCCGGTGGTGAAGAATTGGTTTGTTAGTTTGTCCCGATTATGCAGAATTGGTTCATTCAGCTTGTTCGTGTCCCTGTGGTGCAAGGTTAGTTTGTCAGTACGTCCCGGTTGTGCAGGGTTCGTCCAGATAGTTTGTCGCGGCAGTGCGTGCTGGTTCGTCGGTTCGTCGTCAGTCATGACACACGTTGTTCGTCCCTGTGGTCCAGGCTTGGTTTGTTTAATTCGTCCCGATTGTGCAAATTGGTTCGTCCAGATTTGTTTGTCCCTGTGGTGTAGGGTTTGTTCGTCAACTCGTACCGGGAGTGCCGGGTTTGTTCGTCCGTAATGTTCATCCCTGTGGTGCAGGGTTCGTTCATCAGTTTGTGCCGGGAGTGCCGGGTTTGTTCGTCTAGATTGTTTGTCCCTGTGGTGATGTGTTCATTCGTCAGATCGTGCCTGGAGTGCCGGGTTCGTTCGTCCGGTTTGTTCGTCCCTGTGATGACGTGTTGGTTCATGAGATCATACCGGGAGTGCCGGGTTTGTTCATCCAAATAGTTTGTCCCTGTGGCAAGGTTGGTTCGTCTGTTAGTACTAGGAGTGCCGGGTTTGTTCGTCCAGATGGTTCGTCCCGATGGCGAAGAGTTGCTTCGTCTGTTGGTACCGGGAGTGCCGGGTTTTGTTCCAGAGTAAAAGGTCCATCTCCATCCGCCGCCAAGTCGTAGTGGCAGATGTCTGGGTTTTGCGTGCTTTATATAGCAGTTTGGCCAGCCAGAAGCATCACGACTAGGTCAAGTCTTCGTAACTTTGTAATAGATTTCGGCTGCTGACGTCATATTAATTTACATATGCACATCCGCCAGCTCTGTGTGGTTACTCGGCGTAGTTTAGAAAATACCCGCTAGGCGTGGTAGACGTCAAACTATATATTTAATGTTAAGGTTCAAGTACAGGTGGCGCCAATGGCCGTTGAATAGGTATCCGACTCCACCTTGTTCGATTACCCATGTTGCGACCAACATCGACAATGCACCCGCATTTTTGCCAAAGCCAAGTTAAAGTCGAAGCCAAAGCTCGGTTAAACCAATGATCGGTTAATCCAAACTAATTTCGAGGGTCCCTTCAAGTTTGGTTTAATGGTGTTATACTGTACTTAGAAATGAGAACAGAAAGATGGATGATGTGGCTTATTCTATTCTGCAACTACTGCAGCGTTTTTGTTGCCGAATTTAGAAACAATATTTTGTGCGGATTCTAGATGAGAGAAGAGATGCAAAGGGAAAGCTTCCAAGTTATTCCGCCAGGAGGAGTGCAGCCATCGATGGTCAGATCATGATGGGTACTTACTTGTGACAGTGCACAGCCGTGGTGACTTTATAGTGCTGCCCAATTAGATTTGTTGGTTTTGTTGTCACATTTAAGGTTATATCAGGAAAGGTACCGACTTGTGACAGTACGCACTCATGGTGACTTTATAGTGCTGTCCCACTGGGAAACCAGGCTGCTGGCACCATGACCTGACATCCCACTCAGTCACATTAACCTGACACTGAGCTAACCAGTCCTTGCCCTATCCTATTAATGCCGAGTACCAGGCTAGGAAGCGACAAGTATCAATTTGATAAATCATTGTCTTGACTCGACTGGGAAGCGAACTGCCAACCTTCCGCATGCGAGGCCCGCATGCCCCATTACAAGATCGAACTGTTGACAGCATGACTCAATATTCAACTTAGTCACATTATCCCGATACTCAAGAGAAAACATTGTAAAACTTGCACATTGTTTTTAATACTCCCCAAATACTATCGTTTATACCAATGTTTGGTATTTTGAAAGAGAACAAAAATATGTCCAACTTCCGGTTGTGTTAGCCACTTCCGGTTGTGTAAACTACTTCCGGTCGTGTAAGCACACCCTATGCAGCTTCAGTTCCTCCGCAGGGACCAGCAAGCACTAAGTCTAAAGACAGGTATTGGCTTGGAGGTGTAGGGCTGGAGCCTCCCCCCCACCCCCACACACACTGACAGCCCCCTCCCCCCCACCATCCCCATCTACCACTCCAGCTTCACACACACACACCCCCCCCCCCCCCACCATCTCAAACCCACGCCTTTTATGGGGGTGCCAATGGCAGGCAGTGTGTGATAACGAGCCATCTTCTGACTATCATATCATGATAATTTCCGTTAATGATGGATGGTTTGGAATTAGAAAGGGGATAAAACCCCGAAGTAATGGTTTTGTAGTCAGTGAATACATCAATTAAAGCTAAATTGGTATATATATATATATATATATATATATATATATATGCTGTATAAGAATTATACGAGTATAATAACCGGGAATTCTCTACTCGCTCCTCACACCCACCCACCAGTAATCGGGAGGTTGAGCCTCGGATTGCTCATCTACTGCTCAGGCCTACTCGCTCAGCTCCTACGGTGGCACCACCGCTCGCCTGCTCATTATCCTACTCACTTAGTGCCGAACACTAACCCACTATCATCTCTTCCTCTAGATAAAAGATTCACCCGGTACTTGTAGTACACGGGTGAAGGACAACGTAGTGTAAATACGGGCGAAAATAGGTTTAGTATGGAACATGACCTAGAAACTGTGGCTCCATGATCAAATGGCTACTCATATATGCACAGAGTTGGTGGGATGGGAGAGAATGCAACAACACAAGATGGCGGCCGCTGAACAGCGTCGATTTCACTTTTAAATCTTATTAAACTAGATATTATATTATATTTTTCAACTCAAAGGTAGCGGGCTATCAATAAAACATATGTAAAGAATAAATGTTGCTTCTTAGATTGTGAAATTAGGCTCTCAATTCAGTAACCTGCTTTTTCTACCGTTTTTATATAGGGTTGGTATTCACCCGTGAACTGCGACTGCGAGTACCGGGTGAATCCTTTATCTACTCTTCCTCTTGTTCATTATGTAGGTCAACTATTATATATATAAATGCTTCCGACTGAGTGGCGAAACCCACCCCGAGCAGCGCGGGTGGGGTGTGGGGGTGAGGTGCATGCCGGTCGCCCTCCACCAACCACCCCACCTGAGGCGGGTGTGGGGGTAGGGACCACTACAGAGCGTATTACACACAATAGAGCATTTATCACTATCCACGTATATATATATATATCTGTGATATCACCTTCGACATTCCAACAATATACACAAATTATATACATTCTGAAGACATGTAATGAACTTTCTTTTTTTATTTAATTAAACCACATTTAATGAATATCCAATGAGCTAATGCCTGCATATATACATATATATATACATATATATATTTATTTAAGCGAGTGGTACAGGCAAGATGCTGAATTGTTACAGCTGAATAGGCCAGGTGGCAGCACCAGGCAAGGCAGAGAGCCTGTCCATTAGCCTGAGTTGTTAAGTGTTAGTAGTTGTGAGGTGTCAAGACAAGGTGCAACCAGAGGCACTAAAGGATAATAAGTTTACAGATAATTATACTCATATAATGCTTATACAGCATATATATATGTAAATATATATATATACGGAACAAGCGGACATGGAACACTTACCCAAGACGGTAGTGTTAAATTCATCCGCCGGATGCCGCCAGGGATACTTGAATTGATGCTGGTCGCGGCATCCTTAAAGTTACATGGTCCGATGAAATAAAATTTTGTCAAAATTAAAACAACTACCTACATTTGATCCTATATATCCAACTTAGATACTGGTGTATTAGCTAATGATTTGGGACATCATATAGAGGATAACCTGTGAATTTATAACATCAGCCCCTTGGACACTCACTTTGAAACACCCATTATGCAGGGAGGTCATTAATCAATTAGGCCAATCTCGTGACCTCATTAGAGCCAAGTAGGCCTACTGTGCAGGGCCATACCTAGGCTTAGTAGGTCATCTCACATCACGTGGTCATCGCGAGATGGCCATCTGGGTCATAGCCACAGGACTTTTGGCAAGCTTGTAGAAAATATTGGGGGTTCTTTCAGCTCAAATTTCTCCAAAACTAGCCACTTTTCATCAAATTTACTCAGGACTAATGCATATTCGATATAACGGTCAACCTGAGCTATTTATCTCAAATATGACTAACAAATTCAAACGCCATCGGATCATGCCACTTTAACTCAAAGGGAGGCACGGGGACCCGCCGGACTTCTGAACACAGATGGCGCCACGGGACCAGGAGCCTCCACGCACAAACACGCCTCACATCAGGTAGATGCACCCAACGCTCGCCTCAGCACCGCATGGATGATGACTACAACACAAGACCCGAGGCGGTACACAGGGGACCACCCTGACCACTGACCAGGGCGGCGTCTCTCAGGCCGTAATCGATTAACATGACCCGGGCGACTCGGGTCACCCGAGTCGTCAGAATTTCAAGTAGAACACCACGAGTGGAGTCGACAAATACACGTGCCGTGTGCAAAACAACCCGACCCCAGTAACCCACCTCTTGGCTGGGGTTTGCAAGGAGCGATGATGTCACATTTGCTCTGGTACTGTCCTGCAGGATAACACCCACCGGTACCAGTCATACATATTTTTTCATGGTAATAAGATTAATGAAATGGAAATATCACTAAACTATGCCATCATAAAAATATTTAAATCATATTTTGCTGTAATTATATCGGCTATTAAAAAACAAATAAAAGGGCCACCATTTTTGTCACCCCGAGCGTGGAGAAGCGTATTCGATTATTCGACCCGAGTCTGCAGGATGTACGCATGCGCCAAAAAGTGGCTCGGGTGACCAGAGTCGATTAATCGATTACGCCCTCACAGACTGTCACCTGACCACGTCACGTGACCGCCTGGTGTGAATTAGAGACTGCACCTCCTCCATATGTGACTTCCAGAGGGGCTGGCAGTTACTGAGATCCTCCTCAGGATGCCACCTCGGCGACCGGCTATCTCGCTGTGAAGATAGCGCAAAGTCTTTAGTCCACCATGTTTGGGGGAGGGCGGGGGGCCAAAGAAACCCTCTAAGTTGTTCATACTCTAGTGTGGGGGGGGGGGGGCGGGGAGGGGGAATATCAAGAACAGATACCCCTCAATAAAGCAATGCATGCTCACCTTGTCGGCTCGAACCATGGACGAGTTAAAGTTGCATGGTCCGATGGTTTTGAGTTTCTGTCATTTTCTGAGATAAATATATTAGGTTACCTTCCGTTAGTTTGAAGTAGCTTATATTTTAAATGGCTAACTTTCGATATATTTGAAGTGCAAACATGCTAACTTAATTTTGGCAAGCATACCAAACCTCTGCCACCATAGGCTTCTCTGCAGTAACATGTTTTATTGAATTGCCTCAGCATTCCCTTCTATATGCGGCAAGAAATGTTTGATAAGTGCACCAGTATCTAAGTTAGAGATATAGAATCGAATCTAGATAATAGGTTTGGTTTTGAAAATTGGAGGTTTTCATCAGACTATGCAGCTTTACGTAACTTAAAGCAATGATTGAACAATTTATACTTGTCGCTACCCAGCCGCACACTCTGCTTTACTAGGATAAGGAAATGAGCGCCTCGTGAATGAGGAAGACTAAGTTCACAGTTAAAATTTCCCTTGCGCAATCACCATTCCACTACGCGAGGTGAAGCAGTCTTAATATGTATCCAGTTTCAAAGCACTTATTTAAAATTCACAAGCGCTTGCATAGCCATGACCAAGAATTTTTCGTTGGGGGTAAATAAGGCCACCGGAACCGTGACCCTATATCCGATCAGTCACATTAACCTGACACTGAGCTAACCAGTGCTTGTCCTATCATATTAATGCCGAGCACCAGGCTAGGAAGTGACAAGTATCAATTTTATAAGTCATTGGTTTGACTCGACAGGGAACCGAACTCCCGATCTCCCGCACGGGAGGCCAGCGCTCTTGATTCGGCCACCGCGCCCGGTCGTGCTAGTACTAGTAGTAGTTCTGCTGCGAGGAGAACGAGAATGTTATCAGGGTATGGTGATGAGTGATTCTAAGTAATCCGTCCCATAGAACATCCCGATGGAATGGCAGAGTGGGTAGGGTGCCCGCTTCCTTTGTGGGAGGTCATGGGTTCGATCCCTGGCCAAGTCAAACAGAAGCAACTTGCAAGGTTCCTACTGACATGGTTTCAAGTGTTGCTAGAACGTAACACTTCAATAACTCACTCAAAACATCTTAGAGCAGACCGTGCGAGGCGGCCGAACCGGTAGAGCATACGCTTCCCATGGGGAAGGTTGGGAGTTCGAAACCCAGCCGAGTCAACCCAATGACATAACACAATTGATAATTGTCGCTACCTAGCCTGGCGCTCGGCATTGCTAGGATAGGGAAAGGATTGGTCAGCTCAGTATCACCATAATGTGACAAGTGGGAAATTGATTCATGATGGTGGCAGCCTGGTCTCCCAGTGTGGCAGCACTATTACTAGTACAGTACAACCCCGTTAAACCAAGCTCGGTTAAACCAAACGATCGGTTATTCCAAACTTTTTTCGGCAGCCCGGCAAAATACTACCATTCATCATATAAAAAAGTTGGTTAAACCAAAGTCGGTTAGTTAATCCAAAGTATCGGTTAATCCAAACAAAATTGTCGGCCCCAGCCCACTTCCGGTACAGTTAAACCAAACTTTCATGTTGTTTTAAGATAATCTGAGACTTTTTTTTATATAATAAATGGTAGTATTTTGACAGGTTGCCGAAAAAAGTTTGGATTAACCAATCATTTGATTTAACTGAGTTTGGTTTAATGGGGTTAAACTGTATATACATAAAAAAACAATAAACATAGTGTCCACATACATTGTACATTCATAATGCACCCCCGTTTTTGCCAAAGCCAAGTCAAAGTCAAAGCTCGGTTAAACCAATGATCGGTTAATCCAAACAAATTTCTAGGGTCCCTTCAAGTTTGGTTTAACGGGGTTATACTGTATTAAGTCACCACGAATCCTCACTGTCATAAGTCAGAACCCATCCTGTTACCAGGATAGCAAAACCCCAACATACACTTATACACATTTTACTCTTAGTGCAGCCTATAAGGGTCAGGGATGAAAGTGGTCTCCGGAAAAAAAAGCGGAAATGCTGATATTTTCCCATCAGGGAGTCGCAGAAAATTCCGGGAAGTCGGGTTTCATATATATTGGTAATATACACTGATAGTGCTGCACCATCTGAAGCATGTATTAGTAGTGTACGCTGATAGTGCTGCGGCGCTTGGAGCATGTATTAGAAGTATACACTGATAGTGCTGCAGAGTCTGCACCACATATTAGTATACGCTGATGGTGCTGCGGGATTGAAAAATGCCGGAAATCCGGGGAATCGCGGAGATCTTTCATCCCTGAGAGTGTTGTCGCTAATACTGACTGATTAGCTCCTGACTACAGATAGCTGTGACGAGGGAGCCCGGTGTGTGAGGAAAGTATTTAATCAATCAATCAATAGGATACAGCTATAATAGGCCTTAGACCTGTGAGCCGCTCTTAATTAATAGAAATGGAGACAGTTCTTCAGATTTGGTCGATCATAGCAACTGTCACTGGCTCCAAGATATATGTAATGCTTGACCAGTATGCATCCAGTCGGGACTTGAAACAGTTCACCGACTCTGCTGCTACGACACTCTCCGGCAGGTTATTCCACAGGTCAACCACCCTAAAGCCGAAAAAGTTGTGTCGCAGGTCCAGTCTGGAGTACCGCTTCCTCAGCTTCAGGGAGTGCCCTCTGGTCCTGATGTTGGAGTCTCTGATAAGGGGGCCGCCTGTCTTGTAGATCTTGGAGATGACCAAACCCACTCGCCTACCATAGAGCTCAGGACTCATGGGAGATGCCATCTTATCCCGCTGTCATCTGTTACTTCTCTCATGTCTGCCATGCCAGATAGGTTCTGATAAGTCTATCATTCTTGCTGCTATTCGCCCTAGCAACGTCGTGATATGATCTCCTAAGATGAGAATATGCATGGGAAAGAGAACGAGGCATGGGTTTGTCAAATACTTGGCAAAATTGTGTAAATGTTCCAAGTTTGAATAATGCTAAAAATACCCGAAGACAAGCAACAAATGAAATAACACCTTTAACAAATAAGTATTTTAAAAATAGGTTTGAAATTTTATCAACATCTTGGTACAATTGTTGGCCATTAGGACCTGACCCAGATTTGACTTGAATAATTAAGCAAGCTGTCTTTTCTGTTTTCATTAACAATCTGGGCCAGCTTTTAATAAGCTGAATAAGCTTTTCATTAACATCGATTCAGACATAATCTTATGCCAGATGCTTTTTAAATCGGGTGGCAATTCCCAGTGTGCAACAGCTCATCTAAAGGGGCTGTCACATTACGATGCATCGCGCCAACATATGCGGATGCATGTGATTTTTGGCCGCTACGTCGGGATACGTCGTTATGCGGTATGCGTGCATTAGGTGCTCATTGGTATACATCAATGTACGTCGATGTTCGTCGAGATACAGCGTCGCACATCATGGGGTCGGCAAAGTTTTGTGCATGCACAAAACTTTCAACGTACGACAACGTTCGACAACATGTGGATTTTATATTCGCCGTACTTTATGTATGTGTTAGGCGTACGTTGATGTATGTTAGACTTATGTTAGACAAACTTTGTTCACTATGTTGCACTACATTGACCTATGTCAAAGGCAGTGGGAACCGACAGTCCACATACTGACAACATATGGATAACATTCGCATAACGTATGTCTCATGTACGTTTAGCATTTCTCCAGCATGTCTAATCATATGTAACATATGAGGCATAGTTCTGGCGATCGAATAACATATATAACGTTCACCGACATTCTGTGAACGTACCGTGAGCATAATTTGAGCATTTTTCGCCTGGAGGTACGTTAGCCATACTTTGGCCATACGCTATGTATACGGTGTGTATACATCTAACTTTCCCCCCCCCCACACGCCGAAAAGTTTTACGCTTCTTGACGTACAAAAGTGATTTTATACGTTGGCCGTGCGCTTGCGAGGTGCATCGTAATGTGACAGGGCCTTTAGACTATGCAGGAATAGGTACCGGGAATCACACCCACACACACCTCACCTCAATCCCTCGCCTCCCCCTCGCCTCCCACCACCACCACCAACGGCCACACAACATTCTCTTCGATAGCAATATCCGGGCTCGGCACTGTAGTGCTTGTAAGTCATATGTGTGGTTTGTCGGAGGAAGGAATGGGGGGGGGGGGGGGGGTTATAATAATAATAATAAAATATTGATTTCCACATGATCAATGGACACACAAGTTGATATTTATATTGTTGGATGCGCGCGGTAGAAGGTTTGATGGTTTGTTTTTGTTTTACATCCCAGCAACATCTAAGGTCATATCAGGACAGGTACTGACTTGTGACACTGCACACTCATTGCAACTTTATAGTGCTGCCCCACTGGAAGACCAGACTGCCAGCACCATGACCTGATATCCCACTCAGTTACATTATCCTGACACTGAGTCAACCAGTCCTTGCCCTATCCTAATAATCCTGAGCGCCTGGCTAAGAAGCGAGAAGTGTCAATCTTAAAGTAATTGGTTTGGCTCGACCAGTCTTCAAACCCATGAACCCATGGATTTGGATCCCCCGATCTCGCAAAACAGGAGACGGACGCTCAACTCATTCGGGCCATCCAGTCTGGTCGCACTGTGGGAGGCGGGAGGCGGGAGGCGGGAGGCGGGAGGCGGGAGGCGAGAGTGGGGATGCGGGAGGTGGGAGGCGGGAGGCGGGAGGGGGGGAAAGGGTTGTGGGAGGGGGGTTACTTGTATTATGCGGTATTACTAATCACGTGACTTCCGAGAGGCCGACGCTGGGACCCAGGTTATGGTGGGGACCCAGGTTACGGTGGGGACCCAGGTTACGGTGGGGAATGTTAGGTTGTCAACACTCTGTTAGGGTGTCAACACTGTTGCTAGGGTGTAAATATTCGGTTGTTCAGGTGACAACATTCCATTGCTATGATGCCAACATTCTGTTGCTAGGGTGTCAACATGATGCTGCTGAGGTGCCAATATTCCGTTGCTAGGGTGTCAACATTCTGTTGCTATGTTGTCAAAATTCTGTTGCTAAGGTGTCAATATTCGATTGCTAAGGTGACAACATTCCATTGCTATGATGCCAACATTCGGTTGCTAGGGTCTCAACACACTGTTGCTAAGGTGACAACATTCCATTGCTAGGATGTAAATATTCTGTGCTAGGGTGTCAACAGCTGTCAGGAGATGAGGATGCAGACTGGGGGAGCCGGTGAACATCCACAAGAGAAGTAGCATTTTATTTTTTTATTTTTTTGTGACAAATTTTTTATTCTGCCCATAATGTATGCGCTCCCGTGAGGGTGCTTGTTTTCAATGCTGGACAGCTGTGATACTGGATTGGTCTGGTCCCGCACTCAGGAGGGTTTACCTGATCTTTCTCAGGCCAACCTTTTGCGGTTTTGGGTGTTAGTAGTTTCTATATTAGATTTTTTGAATTTTCAAAGTTTAATGTACAATAATTGCGAGCACACTTTCACTGCAATCCACATCAGAAAGAAATGTACTGCAAGAACCCTACGTGCTTTAGACTGCTGGACTGGGTGGCCGAATCGGTAGAGCGCACACCTCCGGTGTCAGGAGTTCGGGAGTTCGCTTTGACGTCGAGTCAAACCAATGACTTACAAAATTGATACTTGTGTGCACTGTCACAAGTCGGTACCCTTCCTAATATGACCTTATATGTTGCCAGGACATAAAACTCCAACAACCAACCAACCAAGCTGCCTCAGCATATCATATCAGGATGCGACTGACTTGTGATAGTGAGATAGAGATACTGGGTTATTTGTAACCTCTCAACAGTTACCGGTTGCAGAACTGCAACATTATAGAGAGGCTCTGATAAATCGGCCCAATCTTTGGTTGAAGAATAATCTTCTGGTGGGGCAGTTGTAGAAGCTGGGGGATGTCTTTACAATGATTAAACGACGAGTCGTTGGGGCGGTCCAGAATCTCCGGTCCGGCGGTAGCACAGCACTTGTATCCAGCAGACAGCAGCAAGGGTTTCCGAGGAAGGGCGGGTAAAGATGGGTCCAGCGGCTCCAGCAACGAGAAGAAAGCGAGAGAAACCTAAGGGTAAAGGGCCCCACCCAAGCACACAACTCCCTTGGTCAGGGGGAGAAGTATGCCTGGGAGGGAAAACAAAGGGTAGAGTCTAGGAAAGAGAAATGAGGAGAGTTGAGTCAAAGGACCGTGTCTATTTGCTCGATGGTGACCATCCAGCGAGCCAAAGACATGGACAGAGTAAGGGTGGAAAGTGAAATGCTGGTGGGCTCCCCCTCCTTGAACTCTTTTCAGACGTATCAAGGAGGAAGGAGCAAGGCCAGCGGAGAGGAGATAGAGAGAGGTGTGGATGAAGTGCGGTCCGGATAGCAAGTGTGTGTGATAGTGCAAACTCATGGCGACTTTATACTTATAGCGCTGCCCCACTGGGAAATCAGGCCTTCAGCACCACGACCACTCAGTTACATTATCCTGACACTGAGTTAACCAGTCCTTGCCCTATCCTATTAATGCTGAGTGCCAGGCTAGGAAGCGTCAAGGATCAATTTTGTAAGTCATTGGTTTGACTCAACCGATAATTGAGCTCCCGATCTGCTCCCGCACGGGAGGCCTGCGCTCTACATCTGGTACAATGGTTGGAGACCACCTTGGTATCTAACATTCTGAGACAGGCTTGCACCAAGTCAGTAGTAAATATATTAAATATTTATTTATCTCTCTTATGGAGGTGTCTACTTACTGCCATACCAAACTAGAGTATTTGCCCACCTCCCTGCACCCCCCCATCTCCCACCCACCCACCACCCACCACACCCTAGTCGCCCAATAGTAGACTCGCAATAAAACCACTGACGCCACCTGGGGACTTCTCTGATCATTACTCCTTGACTCGACTATACTCAGCTGGAGCCAAAACCTCAGATGTATTTGGCTGTGAGCTGGTGTCTCTCTTTTTTGCTACCAGTGAAGAGACGCATCAGTATCTCATCATAATCATTAGTTAAAAATGTAGCTTAAGTTTAATCATCTGTTATTGTCATCACTTGTTCATTCACATCAGGGAGACCTGCTAGATAAGCATTGCTTTTCTGGGATCCTTTCTGTCTGTAAGGAATTTGTATGCATTTATTGTATTACCTCAGTTTATTGTAAACATACCTTACAGAGAGTTAAAATAAAATAATTGAATAGATTACATCACCGTTCCAGCGGCGTGGTGCATTGTGGGATGTGTCAGAGAAAAACAAACCCGCGAGAAGCACATGGCACATGCTAATACATTGGGTAGAGCTATGAAATGTGCTAGTTTCAGCTCATCTCAGCTCTTGTTTGAAACATAGAATACCATCTAACAAAATATATATAATAAATTAAGATATTAATCTTTTATCCAGCATTGCATTTACATCAATATAATATGCACATCTTATGCCATGTGCATTTAGATTTAGACAAATCTGGGAAGTCAGACTAGTGTTAGAGCCATAGCCAGAGTCAGTTTTACTTATTTTATTAATGTTTTTATTTATATCATATGGTTAATGACATATGTAGAACTAGAAAATTAGTAGGGTTAATCAGATATTGGTTATATATTTCTCTGAAACAAGAGTATGTTGACACATTTGGCATTTTAATATTTAGAACAAGAATTAATAATGGTGATGTGGATATCACTGATTGTTTTGTGTGGAATTGTATGTTTCTTACTCTTAGCTCAAAATGTTTAACTATGGCTAGTTTTGTCAGATCATTATATTGCATGTGTGCATACATGTTTATGCCAAATTGTTATGTATTTATATTCATTTTGAATAAAATCGAAGTTTTTCCCTATGCATATCGACAAACTCAATGGCCATTCGCATTTGCTTTGCTGCCAACGCCGTTTTCAGCGCATGCGCAGTTGGAACCATGATCCCGTCTATTGAATACTGAGAGGGTGGCTTAAGGTGCCCGCAGGGAACCACAATCACATCGATTCAGTATCTTTCTTTGTATATGGTGGGTGCAGGTAAATGCAATAACAACGATTCAGTATCTTTGTTTTTATATGGTGGGTACAGTTAAATGCAATAACACCGATTCAGTATCTTTGTTATTAATATAGTGCATGCAGGTAAATGCAATAACATCAATTCAGTATCTTTGTGTTATATGGTGAGTGCAGGGAACCACAATCACATCAATTAGGTATCTTTGTTGCTGCTTAAAAATGTGCAGGGAAGCACAATCTCCATTTATTCAGTATCTTTGTGTTTGACATGGTAGATATAGGTAAATGCAATCACATCGATTCAGTATCTTTGTTTTTGATGTGGTAGATACGGGTAAATGCAATCACATCGATTCCGTATCTTAGTTTGTATATGGTGGGTGCAGGGAACCACAATCAAAAAAAAAAAAATCGAAATTCAGTGAGGAGTGAGTCCAATATGGCGCCGTACAGGTGGCGCCCCATAGGCGCGCATGCCGAAGGAGGTTGGCGCGCGACTCCAACTCAACAATAACAAGTACGGACAATAATAAATACAATTAAACATATATGTGAGCTCCGTTATTTATATAATTATAATGTTATTATAATGCACATATTTGTGTTATATGGTGGGTGCAGGTAAATGCAATAACACTGATTCAGTATCTTTGTTTTTGATATGGTGGGTGCAGGTAAATGCAATAACATCAATTCAGTATCTTTGTTTTATATGGTGAGTGCAGGGAACCACAATCACATCAATTAGGTATCTTTGTTGCTGCTTTAATATGTGCAGGGAAGCACAATCTCCATTTATTCAGTATCTTTCTGTTTGACACGGTAGATATAGGTAAATGCAATCACATCGATTCAGTATCTTTGTTTTTATATGGTGTGTGCAGGTAAATGCAATAACACCTATTCAGTATCTTTGCGTTATATGGTGGGTTCAGGTAAATGCAATAACAACGATTCAGTATCTATGTTTTTATATGATGTGTGCAGGTAAATGCAATCTCATCAATTCAGTATCTTTGTTTTTATATGGTGGGTGTAGGTAAATGCAATGACGCCAATGCAGTATCTTTGTTGTTGCTTTAATAGGTGCAGGAAAGCACACTCTCCATTGATTCAGTATCTTTGTTGTTGACATGGTAGATTTAGGTAAATGCAATCACATCGATTCAGTATCTTTGTTTTTGATATGGTTGGTGCAGGTAAATGCAATAACACCGATTCAGTATCTTTGTTTTTGATATGGTGGGTGCAGGTAAATGCAATCACATCGATTCAGTATCTTTGTTTTGATATGGTTGGTGCAGGTAAATGCAATAACACTGATTCGGTATCTTTGTTTTTGATATGGTGGGTGCAGGTAAATGCAATCACATCGATTCAGTATCTTTGTGGCTGCTTTAATAGGTGCAGGTTAACATGGTAGATATAGGTAAATGCAATTGCCACATCGATTCAGTATCTTTATTTTTGATATGGTGGGTGCAGGTAAATGCAATAACACCGATTCAGTATATTTGATTTTGATATGGTGGGTACAGGTAAATGCATTCACATTGATTAAGTATCTTTGTTGTTGCTTTAAAAGGTGCAGGGAAGCGCAATCTCCATTGATTCAGTATCTTTGTTGTTGACATGGTAGATATAGGTAAATGCAATCACATCGATTCAGTATCTTTGTTTTTGATATGGTTGGTGCAGGCAATAACACCAATTCAGTATCTTTGTTCTTGATATGGTAAATGCAGGTAAATGCAATCACATCGATTCAGTATCTTTGTTGTTGATATGATAGATTTAGTGTCTTTGTTGTTTGCATTGTACTTAGAGAGAAATACAATCAAATGGATTTAAGATCTTTGTTGCTTATACTGTAGTTAGAGAGAACTTTAATCAAGTGGATTTAGTATCTTTGCTATTGATTGTTACCTATGGTGCATACAAAGAACTACAATCAAGGTGATTGAGTAGATTTATTATTTATATTGTATGCAAAGAACTACAATCAAGTGGATTGAGTATATGTGTTATACAAAGAACTACAATCAAGTGGATTAAGTAGATTTGTTACTAATTTTCTGTACAAAGAAATACATTGAATTGGATTGCATACATTTATTGTTCAGTCGCCAGAGTAATAAATACTCCCCCACCCCCTCCCCGAGAATATAACACGAGCAATAAAGGCAGTTGCCGAAGTAAGGCTGGTGTATTCTGATTTTATAACTTTGTTTTGGAAATGAGAGTGGACTTCTGGCACAGTGCCAGAAACCGTACTAGACGCCAGGGTTTTGCGCACTGTTTGCGGTCTGTCCGCAGATCGCGTCAGCAAACAGAGGAGGAGTTCTGCGTGGGATGTCAATGAACCATGAATCATGCCCGTATAAGGAAGGCTTCTGTAGACAGACATACGGATTTCCGATAAGCATACAGCAGGGGAAACTCAATATGTTTGTTTGTTTGTTGTTGTTTTACGTCCTAGCAACATCTAAGGTCATATCAGGACGGGTAGCGACTTGTGACAGTGCGCACTCATGGCGACTTAATAATGCTGTCCCACTGGGAAACCAGGCCGCTGGCACCATGACCTGGTATCCCACTCAGTCACATTATCCTGACACTGAGCACACCAGTCCTTGCCCTATCCTAATAATGCCGAGCGCCTGGCTAGGAAGCGACAAGTATCAATTTTAAAGTGATTGGTTTAACTCGACCGGGACTCGAACCCACGACCCCACGATCTACCAACACAGGAGACGGACGCTCTAACTCATTCGGCCATCCCGTCTGGTCCGCAACTCAATATGACTTTGCAACTGATGACATTTAAGAACAATATTTTATATGCGATACCTATTGTAGTAGTCTGCACTGACCTCTCAGGCAAGGATCCACATAGACAGGTAGGCATGGGTAGTGTGGTGACATCAGGGAGCCTAGGTGGTGTAATGGTTAGCACACTGACCTGGAATGCAAAGAGATGGGGTTCGAGTCCCGGTCTAGGCACAATATTTCCCAATTTCATCAACCCCATGACACTGGTTGCCGTGACCATTATCCTGTACAAGCTACATGCTGTATGGTCGTTGAACCTACCCAGTGTGTGTATGTGTTAGTGCATTGCCTGTATGTATGTAATTGTAAGCATTAAAAGACTTGCAATTCCAAGGGGATGAGCATAGTATTCTGCACTAACCTTTCAGGCAAGGAGCCGCATAGACAGGTAGGCATGGGTTGTGTGGTGACGTGAGGGAGCCTAGCTGGTGTAATGGTTAGCACACTGCCCCGAAATGCAAATATATATGGGTTCGAGTCATGCTCTAGGGGCAATATTTCCCATTTTCATCACCCTCCATGACACTATATTTTCTTCTTGCAAGATGAATTTACTTTGAAAACATAGGCTTTATTGAATGAATAGTAATTAGTGTTGATAACACCTTTTCTATGGAGATGTTCATTTCCATGCAAGACATCATGTCCAGACTGAGAATCAAATGAAATTCGAAAGGTTGTTTGTTTGTTGTTGTTTTACATTCTAGCAACATCTAAAGTCATATCAGGACAGGTACCGACTTGTGATAATGCACACTCATGGCAGCTTTATAGTGCTGTCCCACTGGGGAACCAGGCCGCCAGCACCAGGCGCTGATATCCCACTAAGTCACATTATCCTGACACTGAGCCAACCAGTCCTTCTCTATCCTAATAATGCTGAGTGCCAGGCTAGGAAGTGACAAGTATCAATTTTTAAGTCATTGGTTTGACTCGACCAGGACTCGAAACCACAAAGTTATGGGTTTGGATCTCCCGATCTCCCAAAACAGGAGACGGACGCTCTACTCATTCAGTCATCCCGTCTGGTCAATTCGAAAGGACAGACTAATATCAATATGGTGGTACTTTGTCATACTTGTGTACATTTAATCTATGTTCACTAAAAAGGGGTTACTTTGAAAGGTTTGACATTTAATTTCTGTGTTATTGCCACATGTTGGTGTTTTACACCCTCAGGGTCCTGCTATACGAGCCGATGCTAAACTTATTATTAGCTCTTTGAGTTAGTCAGGGCCCTCATG
Organism: Branchipolynoe longqiensis; assembly: GCA_030323885.1. Lineage (NCBI taxonomy): Eukaryota > Metazoa > Annelida > Polychaeta > Phyllodocida > Polynoidae > Branchipolynoe > Branchipolynoe longqiensis. The sequence continues at coordinate 106,694,831 of CM059188.1, read as the reverse complement.
CCTTCCAGCAAGCAATTGCTAGCTATACAGTAAATTGTAACAACAAATTATGTTGTGATTGTGGTGTTCTCTGTGGCGGAGTGGTTAGAGTGTCTGACTTTTTTCTTGGTCAGGCTCCTAATCTGAGGGTCGGCGGTTCGATTCCCCATGCCCCCCACCTCTGCCAATTTGGATTTCCACCACTGTGTATAACTTCCAGCATCATCAAAGACCGGTTGCTCTCATACCATGTCTATGTGGTCTGGGAGGTTAAAAATCCCTTGGGTCGGTAAAAGTGTAGGCTCGGCTTTCTATCGACCAGCAGTGGAATGAGGAAGACCAGTCGTCTATGACTGAAATTTCCCCTGCTTAAACAACTAATGGACCAACAAAAATTTTTTACCCCAGCCCATATAGAACCAATATTTGAACCACAGAATTTGTCTATTGACGAACAGGTCCTGATCTCATCGTATATTTGTCTAAACATGTGTTTTTTTCCTTAAAGAGCAGTCTGTAGGTTATTTGTATATTAGTTCCAGGGCTCGTGATTTTGTTGTATGGATTATTTTGTTTATAAGGAGCAGTAGGAAGACAACCAATAATGGTTACACTGTTCCTACGATTTCTATTGCTAACAGGATCGAATATGTTTGTGGAATAATGTATAGAAATTGTGAATAAAAATGTCTTTAATGTCTTTAGGTATTTACTATATGGAAACTGATATCCAAATTGGAATTATAGAAATGTTTAGGCTAAGCATTATATTTATGTGTTTATGTGTTCTGTGTTCATTTATTTATCTGTTCATGTGTTTATGTGTTCATGTGTTCAGGTGTAAGGGAGCGGGACATAGCTCAGGTGATAGAGTGTCCACCTGTGAAGGTGTGGGTCATCTGATCGATCCTGCTCAGTGGACCCATTTTCAGTCTGGGCTATTTTCCGTTCCAACCAGTGGTCCACAACTGGTTCATCAAAGGCTGTTGTATGTGCTGTCTTGTCTGTTTGAAAGTGCATATAAAAGACCTCTTGCTGGTTATCGGAAAGAGTAGCCTATGTGGCCGCATCAGGTTTCCTCCAATGAAATATGCCAAAACGACCATGTGTTTGGCGTCCAATAGCCAATTATAAAAATCAATGTGCTCTAGAGGCGTCATTAAATAAAACAAGCTTTACTTTGTGTTCAATTGTTTGTCTTGAACAACTTGTAATATGAGCACTGTCCTGATATGACATTAGATGTTGCTAGGACGTAAAGCAACAAAAAACAAAATAATATGAGCAACTCTAAGTATATTACTATTATTACCATTTGCTATAACATTGTATTGTTGTTCTTACAGGTGAGTCGTTCAATACAGTATACTTCACAATGAACGCATGGTATGGTGTTGACAGTTGCATACTCCGATGGCTTTTGATTTTTTTTTTGCAATATTTTTCGGATAATCATTTGTCAATCCACAAATATAGGAGATATAGGATTAAATGTAGATAAGTGTTTTGGTTTTGAAAATATTATGGGTTCATTGGACCATGCAACTAATTTTGGCAAGCATGTCAAAATTCTGGCACCATAGACTTCAACAATAACAGGTTCTAATTATAGTATTATATTGACCTAGTATTCCCTTCTATGCTTTCATCGGACTATGCGGCTTTAATTATTCATTACATGCACCGATACCCAGATCATTAGTTAAAGCTGCAGAAGCATAAGGTGTCAGAGTTATAGCATCCTTGCCAAAATTAAAGAGGTATGTTTAAACATCAGCAGCAGCATTTGAGATGTGGACTTATCGAAGGATGATGAAAATATCATGGACAAAGAAGATCACCAACAAAGAAGTTCTCAGAAAAATTAAAAATAAGAAAAGCTTGTTTGCCACTATACAGACAAAGAAACTTATTTATTTTGGCCACATCATTCGTCAGAGTTCAATATACCGTACATTGTTGGAAGGGAGGGTGAATGGCAGCAGAGGGAGAGGGAGACCAAGAACATCATGGTTTACAAATATTTCACAGTGGACAGGCTTGAATTATTCACAGTCTATCAGAACAGCACAACATCGGGACAAGTGGAGAACCATTGCATCCAACCCTCGACTAGAGGATGGAACTATTGATTGATTGAAACGTCAAATATCTCAGAAGTTTATCATTTTAAATAAAAGTTACTTCAAGCTAAAGTAAGGTAGATTATAACAATCAATTTAGCATATTTTTCTCAGAACAATAACAGCAACTCAAAACCATCGGACTATGCAACTTTAATGCATCAGGATCTAAATTGGAGATGCAGGATCAAATGTAGGTAAATATTTTGGTTTTGAAAATGTTTGAGGAGGACCAGACGGGACGGCCAAATGGGTTTAGCGTCCATCCCTTGTTTTGGGAGATCGGGGATCCGAACCCATGGGTTCCTGATTTCAAACCCTGGTTGAGACAAACCAATGACTTAAAAATGCATATTTGTCACTTCCTAGCCAGGCGCTTGACATTATTAGGATAGGGCAAGGACTGGTTGGCTCAGTGTCAGGATAATGTAACTGGGTGGGATATCAGGTCATGGTGCTGGTGGCCTGGTCTCCCAGTGGGGCAGCACTATAAAGTCACCATGAGTGTGTACTGTCACAAGTTGGTACCAGTCCTGATATGATCTTAGCTGTTGCTAGGGCGTAAAACAACAGCAAACAAACAGGCATGGCATGCCAAACAGTAGGAGCTGTGGCAAACAGTTTACTTCAGGTAAGTGGGTCACACGAAACCGAAACCACATTAACAACACAATCCCATTTCTGAAATGCCGAATTTGATGACCGGACGGGATGGCCGAATGAGTTAGAGCGTCCGTCTCCCATGTTGGTAGATCTTGGGGTCGTGGGTTCGAACCCTGGTCGAGTCAAACCAATGCCTTAAAAATTGATACTTGTCGCTTCCTAGCGTCCGTCTCCCATGTTGGTAGATCTTGAGGTCGTGGGTTCGAACCCTGGTCGAGTCAAACCAATGCCTTAAAAATTGATACTTGTCGCTTCCTAGCCTGGCACTCGCCATTATTAGGACAGGGCAACGACTGGTTGGCTCAGTGTCAGGATAATGTGACTGAGTGGGATATCAGGTCATGGTGCTGGTGACCTGATCTTCCAGTGGGGCAGCACTATAAAGTCGCCATGAGTGCGCACTGTCACAAGTCGGTACCCATCCTGATATGACCTTAGATGTTGCTAGGATGTAAAACAACCACAAACAAACAAAACGAATTTGATACTTTATCAGCGGGGAAGAGCGGAGTTGACGACTTAGAAAGCTGTTTGAATTATCCCTAATCGACCAAGACACCGGTTCGACCAATAACATTCTGCAGGCAAATCGATCAAACAATCTCACCTGAGTGGACTTTGTTTGTTGTATTTTGTATCGATTCTGGGCATCAATACGGTAAGGATCGCAGGTAATATATGTGTGGGATGCTTCTTGAACAGGCAACTACCCTGCAGTACGTCATTGTTATTGCTTATTATGCATGTAGTCATTATGAATCAGTATGATCCGTTAGTTCAATACTCACCCACAGTGGCGCCACCTACGCGGGGTCACTATTTAGCAAATTCCTCCTGAGTTAGGACACAGTCGGGGGTGGGTGGGGGGTACCCGGCTACAAATCGCTGACCCAGGGGGGGGGGGGGCACTCTACCAATATGTTGGTCAGGAGGAAGTCAGAAACATTTATTCCCCTCGGAGCATTTATACTCGCATAATTTATACTCACATAATGCGCTCTGCATCATATATATATATGTATATATATATGTATGTATAATCATATATATATATAAACAGAGTTAAGAATCTGCCCAACAGTGGCGGAAGTAGATGGCGGTTGACCACTCGCAGGTGGCGCCCTGTGAGTAAATATGGAACTAGTTTTTGTATAACATAAAATGGCGGTAGACATACTTGGCTATTAAGACAAATAATTGAAAGATGCAATATTCTTCTATACTCCCATAATTCATTCTAGGCCACATATATATATATATATATATATATAAATAAGCGAAAGGGAATGAGAGAAGAGACTAGGCTTGGTTTGGGTTGAGTTTATTTTCTCTGGTAGGAAAATATATGCCCTACCGGAAGTAAAAAGAAATTGTTTGAAGTGAGACAGGAGGCAGACGGTGCCGGTGCCGAGGTCGGGAGCGGAGAGAGTGCCCAGGCCAGGGTTCTGCTCAGTGTCATGGTGGTGGATAGATAGGTGGGGGCCAGAAGGGGCCCCAAAACATTATGGTCTATTCTTTATTTATATTCACATAATCACTTATATAGCACATAAATAAGCGAAAGGGAATGAGAGAAGAGACTAGGCTTGGTTTGGGTTGAGTTTATTTTCTCTGGTAGGAAAATATATGCCAAACATCCTAAGGATGCCGCCAAGCCAACCAAGCCTAGAGTTCAGTTCAGAGTTCAGGAAGGGGGGCCGAGGCCGAAGCGGAGGCCAAGGCGGATGCCACCCTCATATCGTTCATGATGCGGACGCTCAGGGGGGACTTTAGGTAGAGGAAGACTGTGTCGCTCGACCAGTCACCCTGGGTCCTTAGTTCCTCAATTGTAGCTCCGCAGAGCGACAGGTACGTGCACCCACCCCGGCGGAGCGAGTGCGACGAGATGGTGAGTGGGTCGAGTCCGACCTCTGCTGAGAAATGCTTGAGTGTCGCCTGGTAGATGGTGTACAACATCGGGAAGGAGGGGCCGTCGGCCGAAGGGAGGCGGAAGGCCATGGCCTCCGGTGCTGCAGGAATCTGTCAGAAGTGCTTCTCCGTCCAGAAGACAGCGCAGAGCGCAGGATCGGGGCACCTCGCGACCGGGATCTCTAGGATCCGCTCCCGGAACTGGATGGTTTTGGACCGCCGGACGCTGATGACCATGCCCCAATCCAGGAAACGGAAGTCCCTCTGCCTAAGCGCGGATTCGGATGATGTTATCTGGCACTTCCGGAGCAGCCCACGGAAGCTGCAGAGGACGGCGGCCCGCCAGGCCGTATGCCCCAGTGTGGCGGAGAGTCGTTCGAAGATCTGCAACAGCATCCCCGGCAGGAGGGGGGAGGCCTGTCGGGGGGGGGGGGCACCCCTCTCTCGCTTGATCCCTTTTAGGGTGGTGGCGAGATCAAAGTGAGTATAGTCTATAGGCGGGGCGCCCTCCTGTTTGAGGAAATAGTTGAGGCCACTCAGGTAGTTTGTGACCGATGAGAACTTCATGGATCTGGCGAGCCAGACTGCATATAGGCCCACCTGTGCCGTGGGGCAGGGGGTGGGGGCGAATTCGCCGTCGAACGCCTCAATGAATTCGAGGTACCTCCTGATCTGCATTGATCTAGTCGTCACGGAGTTCGGCGCGTAGAACTTCTTCTGGAATGCCTGCTTCTCCCTCTGCAGCCTCTGGACATCTGCAAGTAGAGCGGAAACAGTCAGCGGTGTGGTTGAAGACCTCCCTGCAGCACATCCTCCCAGCGGGGTCGGCTGCTCTCAGGCGCTCGAGGCCCCCCGGCTGGGGGAGCCTACTGAGGGCGTCGCATACAGTGTTCATTTCGCTCTTGATATAGACGGAGGCGAGGTCGAAGTTGTGCTCGACCGCCAGCCAGAAGAGTTGGCGGAGGAGGCCCATTATAGGGGGGCTCTTCGACCTGCCGCTGTTGACAGCCGAGAGGACAGTCGTGTTGTCCGTGACCATGACCACCGTCGTGTCCCTCCAGAGGTGGCCCCAGGTCTTGGCAGCGCTGAAGGCCGCCCACATTTCTTTGTAGTTGATATGGCCATCCCTATCAGGTGGTGGAGGGCCGTGGTGGTGGCCCAGGACATCGGCCAGGAGGGCGTCATCCTGGGCCCTGAAGGCGCCAGCGACCCAGTCGTCCCCATGGGAGGCACCGAAGCCCCAGTCGGAGGCGTCACTGTATGTGGATAGGTGAGGGGAGAAGCGGCCAAGAATCCTGGCCTTCCCGTTGAACCTGCTCGCGAAGTGGAACCACCAGTCGACGTCGTCCCTGAAGCCCTTGGAAAGGCGGATGCGGTGGTATGGCTGCTGGACGCTGTTGATACTGTCGTACAGTCTGCGGCAGAAAGTCCTCCCGCCCCTGACCACCTTGCTGCAGTGGGCTAGGAGTCCCCCGAGCCGCTCGAGGTCCCGTTTGGTGACCTTGCGGCGGCCCCTGGTTTCCTCCAGGACAGTGATGAGGCGGTCAAGCTTGTCCCGGGGGAGGCTCATCTCAAGCGTCACCGTATTGATGTCAATGCCCAGGAAGCGAGCTGTAGTGCAGGGAGAGACGACCTTCCCGTAGCTGACGAAGAAACCAAGCCGTCTTATGATGGCGAGCAGGGTGCGTTGGTGTGCACATCCGTCCTCGTACGTGGGGGAGATGAGGCAGAAGTCGTCGAGGTAGTTCACGACTCGGGTCACGCCCTCCCGTGTAGCACAGCGGACTATGAGGTCGGATATCTTACTGAAAACATAGGGGCTCGAGGACAGGCCCATGCAAAGCCTGTTGTCCTCGAGGTAGGTGCATGGGAGGCCCCCCTGGTGGTCGAATTCCCAGTGAAGACCTTGGCGGTCGCGGTCGGTGGGGTGGATGCAGACTGCCCTGTAAGCATCCTTGATGTCCACTGTCGAGAGGTAGTCCCCCCTCTCCATGCGGTCCACGACGTCATCCACACTGTTGTAAGAGAATTTTACTGCTACATCCCCCGTGCAGTTGTTGACGGAGGCGCCCTTAGGCTGACTGCAGTCTACTATGCTGCGGATCCCGCCCCCATCCTTGGGGACGCAGAATATATCGTGAACGCAGCTGGGTCGTTCCTCCACTACGGTAATGCAGCCTCGGGCGATCTCACCTCGGAGCCGGTCACTGATGCTGGCGTGGCTCGCCGGGTCCCGGACCTTGTGGTGCCGGGAGTCGTATCGTAGGTCGCATGAGGGGTTGATGACCTGGAAGCCGAAGGCAGCCCCCCTGAGGAGGTACTCCCAGTCAGGGTCGGTATCACCCCTGAGGAATAGTTCACAGAACATCCGGCAGGGGAGGAGTTGGGCGGGGCTGCCATCAATCACATGGGCACAGTGACAGGCCCCACCCACACAACTGTCGTATACTCGGACCACAACACCGGGTCCCCCCCGAGGCTCGCTCATGGTGAGGTTGAAAACATGGCGGTCCCCCGCAGGTGCACGTTCTCCAACAAAAACCACATGCAGCCAATCGGAGTCACTCGCCTGGTCGCTGCCGACCCAGCCCCGGACAGTGGGGGCGGGGCAGCTGCCGGGGGGCGTGGTACCACGCCCACCAACATCAGGAGCGACAATAACAATGTCGCGAGTGGCGGCGGCACTGCCGTTTCCCTCACGAGCGGCGGTACTAACGTACCCACGGCTGTCATCCAAGGCGGCGGCGGCATCGTGCCCAGGGCCATCAAGCGAAATTTTTTGAAGTGAGACAGGAGGCAGACGGTGCCGGTGCCGAGGTCGGGAGCGGAGAGAGTGCCCAGGCCAGGGTTCTGCTCAGTGTCATGGTGGTGGATAGATAGGTGGGGGCCAGAAGGGGCCCCAAAACATTATGGTCTATTCTTTATTTATATTCACATAATCACTTATATAGCACATATATATATATATATATATATGGTGTATAAGCCATTATACGAGTATAATAAGGCTGGAAGCTTCCATCTGCTCCTCTGCCATCATCGACTGGAGGAGCCTCTCTATGCATCGACTGTTCCAGCCTTGTCAACCTCAGATCCATTGGGGGGGCGCCACCCGTCTGTACACGTACCCCTGCCCCCACCCCACCTACACTCGCTGAACCACCGCCTCCGTAATGTTATTTCTTTATCATTGCAGTAAAGTTCATCCCACCCATGAAGTCATTAAGTTGATTAAATCCATACATTTATTCTAATTGTTACAGTTTTGCGTTTTGGCATCAAGTTGATTTCCTTGAAACAGCCATTTCTAACAAATATTGAACGATGGAAGCACAAATTATGGACGTATCTACTTCAAGGATATTATTTAAATCAAGATATTTAAAGCTGCATAGTCCGATGAAATATCAAATTTTCAAAACCAAGCCAATTATGTAGATTTGATTTGACATATCTAACTTAGATACTGATGCACTTATTAAGCATTTGTTTCTGCGTAGAAGGCAATACTGAGTCAATTTAACAGAAGCTGTTACTGCAGAAGTCTATGGGGTCAGAGTTTTGGCAAGCTTGCCAAAACTAATTTTCCATGTTTGCACTCAAAATATCTCAAAAGTTTACCATTTAAAATAAAAGTAACTTGAACTAATGTAAAGTAGATACGAGTGATCAATCTAATATATTTATCTCAGAAAAAATACAGAAATTGAAAACCATCGCACTATGCAACTTTAACATTCTGTCTATTGTGAAGTCAATGATATTATTTATGGAACATTTTCTCGCCTGTCACAAGTAGAACTCACGATCCAGTCGTTCCGGTTGTATTAGCTCGGTGTTGAAATTAATTAGCGTGAGCTACAATGATGATTTAATCGGAATATACCGCTTTAATTGATATCGGTGATTGCTGTCACTGTCAGCGATCAGGTGGGAAGAGTATCATAAGGTGCACATATATTAACTGATATCGGCAATAACTGACAGGGACTGGGTAGCAAGATTACCTTAGGGTGGGCATACATTAACTGACATCAGAGATAACAGGCAGTGATCAAGCAGCGAGAGTATCATAGGGTGCATACATTAACTGACATCGGAGATAACTGTCACTAATCAAGCGGGGAGAGTATCATAGGGTGTGCATACATTAACTGACATTGAAAATAACTGTCATTGATCAAGTAGCGAGAGTATCATTAGGTGGGCATACATTAACTGACATCATAGATAACTGTCACTAATCAAGTGGGGAGAGTATCATAGGTTGTGCATACATGAACTGACATCAGAGATAACTGTTGGTGATCAAGTAGCGAGAGTATCATAAGGTGCGCATACATTAACTGACATCGGAGATAACTGTCACTAATCAAGTGGGGAGAGTATCATAGGATGTGCATACATTAAGTGACATTGGAGATAACCGTTGATGATCAAGCAGCGAGGGTATCATAAAGTGGGCATACATTAACTGACATCGGAGATGACTGTCACTAATCAAGTGGGGAGAGTATCATAGGGTGTGCATATATTAACTGATATTGGCGATAAACGTCAGTGATCAAGCAGCGAGGGTATCATAAAGTGTGCATACATTAACTGACATCGGAGATGACTGTCACTGATCAAGCGGGGAGAGTATCATATTGTGTGCATACATTAACTGACATTGGAGATAACTGTCAGTAATCAAGTAGCGAGTGTATCATTAGGTGGGCATACATTAACTGACATTGGTGATAACTGTCACTAATCAAGCAGGGAGAGTATCATAGAGTGGGCATACATTAACTGACATTGGAGATAACTGTCAGTAATCAAGTAGCGAGAGTATCATTAGGTGGGCATACATAAACTGACACCGGAGATAACTGTCACTAATCAAGCGGGGAGAGTATCATCGGGTGGGCATACATTAGTAGACTTACATTGATATGCCCATGGAATGGTAGCTTTACTTGAACCACACTGAATCCGAAGTCACCCCCACCCCCACCCCCAACTCCACCCCCCGATCCTACTCCCCCCCCCCCCAAGAGGGTAAATATAGCCGGAGACAGGCAGTTATGGGGCTGTCACACTACGACGTTTCGGCCCAACGAGGGTCGACGCGTGCCGACGTTTAGGGTTTTTGGTCGAAACGTCGGTAAATGTCGGGACGCGTCGGTACCCGTTATTAACGCGTTACGTGCACGTTGGTACCTGTCGGTACATGTTCACTGATAGCAACGTGTCAATGGAAACGTCCGCACGCGTCGGTCCGCGCCGAAAGTTTTGTGCAAGCACAAAACTTTCGCCGCGGACCGACGCGCGCCGACGGGTTGGAGGGGGCGTTACGGACGCGTTATCAACACCTCGACACACGTTGGCGGCACGCCGGCGGTACGCTGGCAGAACGCTGATCAACGTGGGTTAACGTTGGCTTTTTTTTCGTCAAACTGCGACCGTTCCGTCGGCGCGTCTGCCACGTCGAATCGACGGGTAGAGGACGCGACATTGGCATTGCTCCAGCGTTTCTCGGCGCGTTGGACGTGTTGCCGGCGCACCTGGACGCGTTGGCGGCGGGTGTGTACGTGCTGCGGGCGGATCCTAAAGTGTTGCTGGCGGGTATGTATGCGTTGGCACGCTACTAACATCACACCAAAGCGCTACTCCCACGCCGTCGGCGCGCCGGCAGAGCGCCGACAATGCGCCGATAACACGCTGATGGCACGCTGGGAACCCGCTGTCGGGGCGTTGACACTTTCGGCCGCCGCGCGTCAAACCTCGTTGGCTGCGCGCTAATAGCATGCTACTAACCCGTCCAGTTTTCTCCCAAGACGCCGAAAACCTGGACGTGTCCAGCCTGCTAGCAAATATTTTGCTCGTTGGCCACACGCTGGAAAACACGTTGTAATGTGACAGGGGTATAATAGACAGACAGAAGACAGTGCAGCCAAAGACAGCAACCTTGTTTGCCAGTATCAGCGGGAAAACGCCGCGTGGCGCCACCTGGCCAGAAGCGGGAAGCTGGCGTCTGAACGCGCGCCCACAGGCTGAGGTATTGGTCATGTTACTGCCAACGCCTGGCCACGTGCCAAGGGGACTGAGGGGTTGCCCCTATGATTACACGGGGCCTGTAAAGCTGTAAAGCTAGGGCTGCGCGCGCAGGTCTGGGGGGTCAGCGACCTCTGTCTGGCCTGCGCACATCAAATCCATAAATGTGACTTTGTTTGCACACAATAAAAAGAGAGAAGAAAAAAAAGAGAGACCCCGGGGCCCAAACTTAATTAAAGTTGCATAGTCCGATGGTTTTGAGTTTTTGTCATCTTTCTGAGATAAATATATTGATTTGATTGTTTTAACCTCCCTTGTTTCAGATTGGAGTAACTTTTAGTTTAAATAGATAGGTTTTGCGATATTTAAAATTTAAGCATGTAAACTTACTTTTGACAAGCATGCCAAAAGTCTGACACCATGGGCTTCACCAGTAATAGGTTCTATTAAATAGTCTCAGTACTCCCTTCTATATGACAATAAATGTTTCATAAGTGCATCAATATCTAAGTTAGTTAGATATGTAGAGTCAAATCTAGATAATAATTTTGGTTTTGAAAATGTGATACTCCATCGGACTATGCAGCTTTTTAATAAAGGCAGAAGTTTTGGGTTGCGGTGACAAGCAAAGATTCACCCTTCCATTGAAACTGAAGAATGTAGCCTACAGTAAAAACCTCTCTAAATCGACAGACAATGGGACCGACTTCAAATGGTCCATTTAGGGAGGTGGTCGGTTTATGGAGGTTTTTTTTATCATTGCATTTGTTAGTGTATGGGCAATTGTTTGGGACCCAAATAAAGCGATCGATATAGGGGAGTAGTCGATCTGTGGAGGTGGTCTGTTAGAGAGGTTTTACTGTATATGGATGTTAGTTACATGCTTCTTTTATCTTTCTCTTCCATAGTCTCTTTTTTCTCTCTCTCTTCATGAATTTTAAATCCAAGCAATTCATTCAAAGAGTATTACATTGATGCGAATAAACATAATGCCATAACATATTATTCAATTGTCCCATTGCGTCGGCTGTGTGTCCCCGCAATGTGACTGAGTGGGATATCAGGTCATGGTGCTGATGGCCTGTTCTCCCAGTGGGGCAGCACTATAAAGTCGCCATGAGTGCGCACTGTCACAAGTCGGTACCCGTCCTGATATGACCTTAGATCTAGCCAGAAGTAAAACCCCGGCAACCAAGCAACCAACATAATGTTTTATTTAAGGCGCTGTCACACTATGGCATATGGCGTAAGCGTATGCCGGCGTATCGGTTTTCGTCACATACGCCGTCATACGCTACGTATACGCTACGCATACACTGCGCATATGTTGTATACGCCCGGCGTATCCCGTCATACGCCGTCATACGCATGTCCGTCCGAAAATTGTTGTGCATGCTCAAAAAATTCCAACGAATGCAAGAATCGGCGCGTTCGAAACGGCCGGTAAAGCCCGGCTTGGTGCGAAGTCGGCCGAAATGTGGGGCAAGGTTCCGGAACGGAACGTCCAGACGGGTTCGAAATAGCATAGCTCCAGCAAGCGCGATATATTCGCCCGCACATTGCCAATGAATACACCCACAATTTATATTCATATAATACATTATATAGCATGGGAGATGTGAGGAAGAAATTAAAAGAAGGATAGCAATAGCCCGAACAACATTCTCCAAAATGTATAGAGTGTTAACATCAAGTAAGATATTAATACAAACAAGGAAGCATATTCTTCAGTGTTATGTGTGGTCTACTCTAATGTATGGGGCAGAGACATGGACAATCTCTAAGAAAATGTACAAACGTTTAGCAGCATTTGAGATGTGGACTTATCGAAGGATGATGAAAATATCATGGACAAAGAAGATCACCAACAAAGAAGTTCTCAGAAAAATTAAAAATAAGAAAAGCTTGTTTGCCACTATACAGACAAAGAAACTTATTTATTTTGGCCACATCATTCGTCAGAGTTCAATATACCGTACATTGTTGGAAGGGAAGGTGAATGGCAGCAGAGGGAGAGGGAGACCAAGAACATCATGGTTTACAAATATTTCACAGTGGACAGGCTTGAATTATTCACAGTCTATCAGAACAGCACAACATCGGGACAAGTGGAGAACCATTGCATCCAACCCTCGACTAGAGGATGGAACTATTGATTGATTGAGCACATACTCAGGTAGATGGCGTCAGTTAGTATGCTTAATGCTATTTTTACAATGTACTAATAATATATCCTTTTACTAGAATAGACGACGTATGATTTCTGGGTGCACTTATGCATACACGGTCCCACGTCCTTCTACATAAATCCATGTTATAAGACCCGGCCACCTCTCCCTCATTCATCAATGTAAGGACACTGCCTGTCTCTGAGGGAGTTAGGGCCTGCTTTACCAACTCACCCACGGAAAAGACTCGAACATATATATCTGTCAATGAGAAGAAATTGCCTATAATATAGGTGAAATGCGGATTCTTTTAAGCTGATCAATATCCAGATGAATATTTATATCTTGTCCATATATCAGAGTTGATATTTGTTTTCTTTTACTTTTCGATTTTGATTTTATTCAAATTGAGAAAGCCGTTAAAATGATATGCTGTATATATATATATATATGTCAGAGTTGACATTTCTTTTTTCACACCTTTCGATTTTGATTTCATTCAAATTGAGAAAGCCGTTAAAATTAACTGTGTGGCATCCATCCATAATATCACTTTAACGCACACCATTTTTAGCATACACAAATCAATTTAAACAAGATTTTTCATTACTACAGTTAAGCAAAACAGATTGTATCTTACAAGAATAACAGTTTTTTTAAACATTTTTAAACATTTTTAACATAGTGTCGATATACATATTTTCACATTTTCACTTTAACACAAAATCAGATAAGGATATTTGTTGTACATTTTGTGATATAGATTACATACACATAGTATTGCTAACGTAATTAATACATCGAGTCAACAATAACTATTCGACTTACTACACCCCCCAAAAAAAACAGGCAAAATCATTGACAAAGTAATGCAGAAACCAAACATATGGTACATAGTTTCTGAGAATGACCCAAATATAGTGAGGTATGTTTTTTTCCCAGCATAGATGTTATACATTGAGAATAGTGGTTGGTAGATAATGAATATAACAATTGATAATAATAATTCCCTTCTGCGCCTTGATACTCGCATAATGCTTATGCATCACATAATATAAACTGGTCATCATCATCATCATCATCATCATCATCATGAAAGCTGCCTGCAAAAGTGTTGAAGTGCTGCTGGCTTTTGCAAGTTACCAGCGGCATTCTCTCTGGGAGCAAATAGAGGTTTCACACCAGCAAGAACATGTCAAGACAGGCGCAAAACTATTTGTCCCTGCAGTGGCTGGTCGGGAGATGTTGGGAGTTCCATACATCAACCGCCCTTAATGGTGCCACAGTGACATGGTTTTCTGTTTAGGGTTTGCTCCCTTAGCCTTCGGTTCTGTCAAGAGCCTGTACCACAAGTCAGTGGTTTACAACTCTGCAGGGCAGGGGCGTCAAACTCCCTGAGGTATTGCTCTACCTGCATACCAACCAAACTGGTCACGGAGGATAAAAAGGAGACAAACAAATATGTTTGCAATGAGGTTATCTCTGGCGGGCATTGTAGGTGCCCTCACTGAAACAACATGGTTGACTGTGACAGACGATGATAGTAACAACAGTCAGTTTAATTTAGGTACATATACCAATATAATAAAGCAATTTGAATGCATGTGTTATTTATATGAACAAAACAGATTATACAACACATAAATCGTCCAAATCTACCAGAAAAGAAACATTGCGGGGCTGGGAATAAGATTAATATTTCTGGAAAGGATTATAAATTCCAAGGAGAGGATATAATTATTAACCCTTGGTGACTTAGGAAAGGATGTATAGATCTTCAAAAACAGCAGCACGGGTGGCGCCATCTTGAGGTACATACATTGAAATATAATAAAAGCCTTGAGTCTATTCACTATCCATATTCCAAGCACTAGATTACATAACTTGTATAGACCGGGCGCAGTGGTCGAATCGACAGAGCGCGGGCCTCGCATGCGGAAGATTGGGAGGTTGGTTCCCGGTCGAGTCAAACCAATGACTTATAAAATTGATACTTATCACTTCCTAGTTTGGCGCTCAGCATTAATAGGATAGGGCAAGGACTGGTTAGCTCAGTGTCAGGTTAATGTGACTGAGTAGCATATCGGGTCATGCTGCCAGCAGCCTTATTTCCCAGTGGGGCAGCACTATAAAGTCGCCATGAGTGCACACTGTCACAAGTCGTTACCCATCCTAATATGACCTTAGATGTTGCAAGGACGTAAAACTCCAACAACCAACCAAAAAGTATGTATAACGATGGCAATATTGTGCAGCACATCGACAAATGTCTCAGTATTCTTGTGTGACTAATGAAAAAGAGACACACACAAATATTGAGACATTTGTCGATGTGCTGTACAATATTGCCATTCTTCTTTGTAAACCACATCTGGCATAGGTCACTGAATAACTTTGACGCAGTAGTGACGCTAAATAATCGAACTGTTGGATGTAGTGCTTGCTTTTAAGTTTTATTGTCGTCATGACGACGGCGTCAGTGATGCATTCGTGCATTAAATGTCGACCATTTGAATGAAATGGGCCGCACCACTGAGGAACCTTAACAGGCGCCACATTCTTCTAAATGCACAATGGCACCGGTAAACACGATTCAAAGGCCGGGATCAACCATTGCACACAATAAGGGTTGGGTAGGGCATGCTATCATCTAGATATGGTAGATGAGTTTTGATAAGATGAATTATGATAAGATGAGTTATGGTTAGATAAGCTATGGTAGATGAGCTATAGTAGATGATCAATTGTAGATGAGTTGTTGTAAGATGAGTTATGGTAGATGAGCCGTGGTAAGATGATCTATTACAGACGAGCTATTGTAGATTATCTCTAGTAGTTGAGTTATTTTAGATGAATTATGTTAAATGAGCTATGGTAGATGAACTATTGTGGATGAGGTATGGCTATGGTAAGTGATCTATGGTAGACGACCTATGGTAGATGAGGTATGGTAAGATGAGGTATGGTAGATGAGCTATTTCAGATGAGCTATGATAAGATGAGTTATGGTAAGATGAGCTACGGTAGATGAGCTATTTCAGATGAGCTATGATAAGATGAGTTATGGTAAGATGAGCTATGGTAGATGACCTATGGTAGATGAGCTAATGCAGATGGGTTATGATAAGATGAGTTATGGTTAGATAAGCTATGGTAGATGAGCTATGGTAGGTGATCCATTGTAGATTAGTTGTGGTAAGATGAGTTATGGTAGATGAGCCGTGGTAAAATGATCGATTACAGATGGGCTATTGTAGAGTATCTCTTGTAGTTGAGCTATGTTAGATGAGCTATATTAAATGAGCTATGGTAGATGAACTATTGTAGATGAGTTATGGTTATGGTAAATGAACTATGGTAGACGACCTATGGTAGATGAGGTATTGTAGATGAGTTATTGTAAGATGAACTATGGTAGATGAGCTATTGCAGATGAGTTATGATAAGATGAGTTATGGTAAGATGAGTTATGATAAAATGAACTATGTTAAGATGAGCTATGGTAGATGGGCTAATGCAGATGAGTTATGATAAGATGAGTTATGGTTAGATAAGCTATGGTAAATGATTTATGGTAGATGATCCACTGTAGATGAGTTGTGGTAAGATGAGTTATGGTAGATAAGTTATGGGAGATGAGTTTTTGTAGATGACCGCTAGTCTTAAAGCTGCATAGTCCAATGAAATATCAAATTTTCAAAACCAAACCAATTATCTAGATTCGATTTTACATATCTAACTTAGATACTGATGCACTTATTAAGCATTTATTTCTGCATAGAAGGCAATACTGAGTCAATTTAACAGAACCTGTTACTGCAGAAGTCTATGGTGTCAGAGTTTTGGCAAGCTTGCCAAAACTAATTTTCAACATTTGCACCCAAAATATCTCAAAAGGTTACCATTTAAAATTAAAGTAACTTTGAACTAATGTAAAGTAGATACTAGTTATTGATCTAATATATGTATCTCAGAAAAAAATACAGACATTCAAAACCATTGGACTATCCAACTTTAAACTAAGTTAAAGTTAAAATGGCAGTAGCATTTGAAGCCATTTGAATATAAGTTATAACCTTGTGTGACGTCACAAAATGTGGGGGATCTTTCAACAGCATCACACTGAGTATCACATCGCTGTTTCTTTAGTAATTCTAAGTGCAATGCAGTTAATAGTTATAGAACTTGAATGCTATAGTAAGATATACTGAACATTTATGTAAAAAATACATGTTAAAATTAGGTCACCGAATCTTTCAATTCAATTTGAAATACACATTTACTTTCTGCTTCTTTGCGATCCCCATTGTGCTAAAATGGAGAGAGAAAAACAGCTCACGGCAATACATTGTATCTTAAGCTGGAAGATTTGTATTTCCACATAGCCTAGCACAAATACCCACTTTGTCCATCAGTAAGTATCAGAATTCGTGTAAATTTTGACGAGGTCCGCACGAGCCAGCAGCTTCCAATATGGCAGTGGGTAATGGATCCGGTAGTGGCATGTCGCTTCCTAATCCTAGCCAGGTGCTCAGCATTATTACAATAGAGCAAGGACTGGTTGGCTCAGTGTCAGGATAATATGACTGAGTGGGATATCAGGTCATGGTCCTGGTAGCCCGGTCTCCCAGTGGGGCAGCATTATAAAATCGCAATGAGTGTGCACTGTCACAAATCAGTATCCGCCCTGATATGCCCTTAGATGTTGCCTGGACATCAAATTCCAACAACCGCCAACCAACCATAGCGGGAAGCAGGCTCTGGGAACCAGATTACTAGAAGGCTGACGAGGGTGGTCTGGTGTGGGGTCTGCTGGACAGTTAACTGAAATATGTAGAGGCTGACTGACCCCGGACAGTTGTGCGCAGCTGCTGTGCGCAGTGGGTTCTGGTTTACCTCTTAGCCCCGACTGCCTCCCTCCCCACCCCACTCCACCCCCCTCACCACTACCCCCACCCCTCAACACTCTCCTCACCCCACCCCTCAACCCTCCTCTCACCCCTCCCCGCGTCCCCCACACCTTCCCACTCTCCACCCCCTCACCCCTCACATCACGCTCCTCTCACCCCTCACCCATTCCCCTCAACTCTCCCCTCACGCCTCCCCTTATCCCTCCCCTCCCACTCCCGTCCTGATATGACCTTAGATGTTGCTAGGACGTAAAACAACAACAAACAAACAACACAAACCCCTCCCCCTCACTCCTCGCTTCACCCGTGCCCTCCCCCCTCATATCACCCTCCTCTCAACCCTCCTCCTCCCCCCTCCCCTCCATTACCTCCCTCCCTCCCCTCACCCCTCCCCCCCCTCCCCTGATCCTTCCCCTCCCCCCCTCCTCCACACTCCCCTTCCCTACTCCCCCTACCCCTCACCCCTCCGTAGCACCCCCCCCCCTTCCACCCTCCCCTCCCCTCACCCTCCCCTCACTCCTCCACCATCCTCTACCCCTCACCCCCCTCTCACCTCTCACCTCCCCCCTCCCTCCCCACCCCCCCACCCCCATCCCCCCCTCACCCACCCCCCCCCCTCCCCCACTCCACTCCCCCCCTCCCTCCTCCGTCACCCCCCCCCCACTCCCCTCACCCTACTCACCCCCACTCCCCTCCACCCCTCCTCACTTCCCACTCCCCCCGCTCCTCCCCTCCTACCCCTCTCCCCTCCCCCCCCCCCTCCCCTCCCCCCCCCACCTCCCCTCCCTCCACCACTCCCCCTCCCCTCCACCCCTGCTCACTTCCCACTCCCCTCCACTCTCCCCTCCCTACTTCCCTCTCCCCTCCCCCCCCACACCTCCCCTCCCTCCCCCCCACCTCCCCTCCCTCCACCACTCCCCACTCCCCTCCACCCCTGCTCACTTCCCACTCCTCTCCGCTCTCCCCTCCCTACTTCCCTCTCCCACTCCCCTCCCTCCACCACCCCTCCCTCCACCACTCCCCACTCCCCTCCACCCCTCACTTCCACTCCCCTCTGCTCTCCTCCCCTCTGTATTTCCCTCTCCCACTCCCCTCCCCTCCCCTCCCCACTTCCCCTCCCTCCACCATTCCCCTCCCCCTCCCCACTCCCCTTCCACCACCCTCTCCCCTCTCACCGCCCACCGAACCATCACATCGACCTCCCCCCCCCCCACCCCTCCCATTCTCCCAACCTTTTCTATGGGACATTTTTAGCTGGGTGTCAGTTGGGTGATATTTCCCTCTGACCACCCTCCATGCCTGCTCAAATTGTGCCCCTGGTATCCGTCCGCGTCTCGCGTCCTTAGCTGCTGGTGCCTGGGCGGTGGGTGAATACCCAGGCGCCATCTGCCGGCCCTCACAGCGCCATGGTTCCAGGACACTGACCGAACACAGCCCAGCATAGCCCAAGTCAAAGACCCTATAATACTAAGACGGCTCACTCAGCCTGTACTGTGTGATCAAAATGATCAAACCAACCACTTGGTGCGCTGGCTGTTCTCTTGGTTAAACAGGTGCTATATTATATTTGAAATAAAATGTATATATGAATGTGAAAGATCGCTCTGATATTGAGCAATGCTGATGATGTTGTGATGATGATGTGTATTTGGTTCACTAAACATACATTTTTCCAAAATTGATGTGCCTATATTCAGTACTTTATCCTATCCATGTATAAATATACGATTGGTATGTGTGTTACATGTGATAACACCAAACAGCAGCTGGCTGATCAAACCCACCACAAAGTTTGGCCACTGCAAAATTTTTACATTTAACCAATGTGGAGAGATAGGAAGCTGAACTCGTACAATAGTTTAAATGGTCCGGCTCATTTGACAAGTGATAAATCCGGTAAAGTGCCAGCTTTTTAAAGTTGCATAGTCCGATGGTTTTCAGTGTCTGTGATATTTTTTAGATAAATATTTTAAATTGATTGTTTTAATCTACCTTACTTTAGTTTGAAGTAACTTTTATTTTAAATGGCTAACTTTTGAGATATTTGAAGTGTAAGCATCTGAAATTAGTTTTGGCATACCTGCCAAAACTCTGACACTGTAGGCTTCAGCCGTAACAGTTTTTATTAAATTGAGTCTGTATTCTCTTTTATGGGGCAACACATGCTGAATAAATGCATCAGTATCTATGTTAGATATGTAGAATCAAATCTAAATAACTATTTTGGTTTTGAGAATTTGGTGCTTCATTGGACAATGTAGCTTTAACAGATCCAATATTTTAGTAACCCGTTATTAAAGCTGCATAGTTTGATGAAAACATCAAATTTTCAAAACCAAAATATTTATCGAGGATTTAGATACTGGTGCATTTATTAAACATGTGTCACCACATAGAAGGGACCACTGAGGCAATTTAATAGAATCTATTACTGCAGAAGCCTATAGTGTTAGAGATTTTTGGCTGCTTGCCAAAATTAATTTAGCATGTTTGCACTTTAAATATCTCAAAAGTTAGCGAATTAAAATCAAAGTTATTTCCAACTGAACTCGTACCGTTGGAATTATAAGTCTTTTAAATAGTAATTTAATGCTTACAATTACATACATGCGAGAAATGCACTTACAGCAACCATACAACATGTAGATTAATTGGACAAGACGGGGTGGCCGAATGAGTAGCGCATCAGTCTCCTGCTTTGGTAGATCGGGATATCCGAACCCATGAGTTCGTGGGTTCGAATCCTGGTCGAGTCAAACGAATGACTTAAAAATTGATACTTGTCTCTTCCTAGCCTGGCGCTCGGCATTATTAGGATAGGGCAAGGACTGGTTGGCTCAGTGTCAGGGTAATGTGACTGAGTGAGATATCAGGTCATGGTGCTGGTGGCCTGGTTTCCCAGTGTGGCAGCACTATAAAGTCGCCATGAGTGCGCACTGTCACAAGTCGGTACCCGTCCTGATATGACCTTAGCTGTTGCTAGGACGTAAAACAACAGCAAACAAACAAACATGTAGATCCTGCTGTCGGGGTGAAACAGGTGGGTAACTACAAAAAGAAAAAACTTCCAAAAGTCTTCCACAGTCCACCATTCTGCTATTCTGAACCAGTGTGTTATGTGTAAAATACACACTCCTCTTCTATCTTCTACCAGAATCTGTTAGAAGTTCAAACACTACTTGCCATAGTCTAGACAATACTGTCAATAGTACTGTAGAGAATGGCCTATTCCTGAATCCACAACACAAACAGTCAGTAATGTTATTCACTTATCTATTCCTGGTTCACGTTTAAAACTTCTCCTGGCTGTTCCTCAGTCGTTCCTACAACTCACTGCTCTAAGGGAAGCATTTGCCTGGACCAAAACCTTCTTAATATTTAATCATATATTACAGAAACGATCTAGGATATATAAAACAGGAACTACATTCTTATCACTGACTAAACACAAACTCCTCTTCAAGCAGTTGCAACTGGCTACAGTTCACACCAGATGGTAGCACCGTAGAAGATATGAGCTGCATATTGTCTTTATACTTCAACATATACAAACAGTGTACTTACAACAATCATACAGCATGTAGCTTGTTCAGGATCCTGATCAGAGCACCGATGCGCGAAAAGGAAGAAGGCAAGGCGGGGGTGGAAAGAAAGGCGCTTTATTGACACGCCTCAGACAAGGAAACATCACAAGCTATGCGGAGAGCAAAAAGAGGAAAGCTCATAGGGAGCGACAAGATATAGCTTAGACTAGGAGCTCAGGGGAGCTTAGTGTTTGTGGGGAGGGGCGCCGAGGAGCCCTCCACTGGCATGTAAAGAGAGTTGGGTGGGTGGGTGGAGAAAAAGGAGCTTGAGCAGGGAGGACGGCTGGAAGGCGAGTGGCTGAGGGAGGCCAGCGGGCGGCCTTATAAGGGAAGGAGCGGGGAGGCGACAGGTGGGGAAGGTGAGAAAGCGGCGGGGCAGGGAGAGAGGGCGAGGGAGAAAGCTGAGGGAGGGATGACAGGGAAGGTGAGAAAGCCGGGCGGCGGCAGGAGAGGCGGGGGAGGGTCTCTTCCTTTCCTCGCATCAAACGCAATGCGAGCATTACGACCGATGCGCGAAAAGGAAGAAGGCAAGGCGGGGGTGGAAAGAAAGGCGCTTTATTGACACGCCTCAGACAAGGAAACATCACAAGCTATACAAGAAAACAATGCGGAGAGCAAAAAGAGGAAAGCTCATAGAGAGCGACAAGATATAGCTTAGACTAGGAGCTCAGGGGAGCTTAGTGTTCGTGGGGAGGGGTGCCGAGGAGCCCTCCACCAAGATGGAGGAGAGGGCTCGAGGCGCGCCCGAGGGTGCGAGGCGGGGCATGTAAGCGCCTCTGAGGTCCAGGTGCCCTGGGCCATGATGTCGGCGAGGGGCACCCCGGCATGGTGGCAGGCTTGGGCGACGCCTCGGCGGATGCTGTGGAGGGTGAAGGTCTGGCACGTGAGTGGAGGTGCGCTCCCCCCTCGGCAGACGTCTCTGGCGAGGCAGGAGTTGAACGCCGAGGTGAGGCCCCCCGCCGCCTCCACCCAGGAGCGCGCCCCCGAGAGCGCGTTCTTGATGGAGGCTGGGGCGAGGGCGCGGCCGAAGAAGGAAGTGGTGTAGGCAGCGACGTCGAAGGCCGACGGCGCGAAGGGGTCCAGGCCTCGGGCGACGAGGTAGCTGACGTAGTCCTCGGCCTGCCAGCGAAGGTTCTTCCATGTCGCCGGGGCAAGTGCGGTGAGGCGTAGGCGGCCGACGTCAGCGACCTCGGCGGAGGAGAAACCTAGAGGCCGGGGTGGAAGGGAAAGTCGTCATGAGAGGGGTGAACGTTCTTTAGCCCGAGGCGGTCCACCTTGGCCCGCGCCACCTCGGCCCAAGGGCCGGTGAGGTGGGCGCGGCTGAGGGCCTCTACGAGGATGAGGTCGACCACGGGCTTGGGCGTCACTTGCAGGTTAAAGGAGCCCATGGCTGCCATCAGCCAGAGCTCCTTGGCGCAGGTCCCGAGGGTGGGGTCGCGGGCGTACCCAGACTCGAGGGCGGCGGCAGAGGCCATGTTGTCTGTATTGACAACCACCGTCGCCCCCGCAACGTCATCCAGGAGGAGGCAGTGGAGGGCGACGACAAGGTTTACCGCCTCCAGCTTGTGGATGGCTGGGTAGCACGCCCGGAAGCCCGCAGAATACCCTCAGGCGTAGCACCTAGAGCTTGAGTAGGCCCCGCCACCTGTCAGGCAGGAGTCGCACTCGATCATGAGGCGACGGGTCTCCGGGGCCCGGAGGAGGTGGAGACCATTGGAGGTGCGGCTGTAGGTGGCGAACCACCTCAGGTCTCGGAGGGCGTCACCCGTGAGGGTGAGTGAGGCGGCTCCGAAGCAGCTGCGGAGCGCCCCGAGGAGCCATCACATAAATTTCCGGGCGGGGAGCACGCAGCTGCTGACATGGTTGAGGCGGCCTATTATGCTTTGGAGGTCGCATTTCCCGAGGGCGGGGTGGGCGATGCAGGCCTCGCAGTCGGTGACGAGGGCTTGGATCTTGTCGGGGGCGATCCGGACGGTCATCGCCTCGCTGTCGAGGGCGAACCCGAGCCATGTGAGGCGGACAGCGGGGGGATGGCACTTTCCGGGCGCCATGTCGAGCCCGAGGGCGGCGGTGAGGGCAAGGAAGGCGTCGAAGGCCTGAGACGCCCTCAGGTAGGAGCCCTCGCACCCGACGAAGTCATCGACGTAGACGAGGGCATGGAAGCCCTCGCGCCGCAGGATCCATGCCACCACTGCGGTGACCCGCACGCACTCCCCGCCCGAGGAGCGGCAGCCGAAGGGGAGGGCGAGGTCGACGTATGTCAGCCCGTCGAGGCAGATACCGTAGAGGGGGCAGGAGAGGGGGTCGGCACGGAGCTGGTGGTAAGCATGAGAGATGTCGGCCGTCCAGACGTAGGCCCCGGTGCCTTTGTGGATCAGTCGGTGGCCTACCTCTGCGACACAGGGGAGCCTATAGGAGTGGGGTCTGCCGAGGTACTCGCGCCGGGGGATGCCCGAGTTCACGCTAGCTCCCGGAGGGTATGACAGGTCCACGATGACCCGCCTCTTCCCCGGGTCGGACTTGGGGCAGGTCATCATGGGGGTGACCTGGGTCCAGGGGGTGAAAGGGGCCTGCGAGGGCGCCAAGGGCAAGCTCGGTGTCGATAAACTCCCGGATGTGAGGGAGGTTCTCGGGGGACTCGCGGTGGTTGGAGAAGGTGGGGCAGGAGGGGTAGAGGCGGAGTAGTTGGACGGGAAACCGAACTCGAGAAAGTCGAGGACAGCGGGGTCGGGGTAGTCCCGTAGGCGGGCGCGCCAGGCAGGTATGTGTAGGCCTGAGGGGAGGGGGATGCGGGCGGCCAAAAAATTAGGGAGGCCCGCTTTCCGGAGGGCGGCGTAGGTGTTGGTGAAGGTGGGGTACCGGGCCCATGCCTCGCCGGAGGTGTGAGGCCAGGTGGAGAGGATGGTGGGGTGGTAGTGGGCGGGGGTGGGGCCGCAGGAGGGGGCGGCGGGGAGGGTGTCCTGGATGTGGGGGTCGACGACGTCGACGGTGGGCTCGTCCCGGTTGTCTGCCGCGGCAGGGGGGGGAGGGGGGGGAGGGCGAGGAGGTGCGGTGGGGGTAGGAGAGGGGGGCAGCGAAGTCCTGCGGGGTGTGGGGGGGGTTAAGAAGACGTAAAATATTGTGCATCTAGCAGGAATCGAACCCACACCTCTTACCATTATGTGGCAAGCATGCTGACCCTTACACTACAAACTGTATAATTGTGAAAACAAGTCTATTCAGGCTTATCCATAATAGGCAGTATAACTCTCCAAGAAAGAAAAAAAAGGCTCCCTGACGCAATCACCCTATCCGCGACTACCTGTCTATATGGCTCCTTGCCTGCGAGATCAGTGCACACACTATTACAGATGGAAACCACGCCCCGTACTTGAAATGTCTGGTTCTGGAAGCAGGTTAATGCCTCCAGGGTATTCAAAGAATCCACATTAAGCCACTCTCACAATATTGTCCTCCATGAACCGGGATGTAAAAAGGCTAATGTAAAATACATGTCAATTACGTTGGCCATTAAGTTTCTATTCTGGTATCCTGATGTATTTTCTTCTCCTCCTCACCCCCTTCACACACACACACACACACACACTCTCTACCACCTCCCCTTGATTGTATTGGGTGTCAGTCCCCGCTGACACTCAAACACATTTTACTAAGTTGCGTTGATTCTTTTGGCCCTGCGCCAAGAGTTCTACACTACAGACAGTATGCATGACCTTTTTACTAAGGTAAAACAGGAAAACATTTTAGCCTTTTTGAGGGCACCTGGACTGTACCACCTCATATAGTTTACTAAATAGATTCCATCAATTATTAATAAAACTTTTCTTTTTCTATGGGAATTTGTTTCCCTTGACCACAAATATATGATTGTGAGCTTTCTAATTTAATGAGTGTCTATTGGCACATAATTGAATGTCTGCTTTTACATGTAAAAGCGATGGTTTGAACAAAAAACAAACATTTCTCGCCGTGAATATGGCTTATGCTGCTGACACGGCGTAAAGCAACCACCAATCAATCAATCAATCTCTACCACCTTATAAAACATATGTGATAGTGCAAGCAAAATTGTAGGATAGATGATGTTGGAGTTAGGGAGGTTTTGCAAATATATGGGACAATACTCCAAGTTCAGGATTCGACCCACATTCCTGTCATTCCGAGGTGGGCATTCTACCAGTACACTACCTAGGCTCCCTGCTGCCACCAACATTCTGGCGTCTGCCTGTGACTGCCACCCATTAAAGACCTCCTGAGGTGGCTGTAGCCAAAGACCCTATAATACTAAGACGGCTCACTCCCTATCTCTCCCATGGTAATGTAAATTTCACAGTGCCACCTTGTGGTGGGTTTGATCAGCCCAGCTGCTGGTTGGTGTTTCACATGTAAACACATATGATTATATTATACATGAGATAGCTAAGTATGAATACACATCAATACGAAATTGCTATGAACAAATACACATCATCATCAGCATCATCATCAGCATTGCCATCATCACACATCTTTCACATTCATATATATATTTATACATATAATATAGCACCTGTTTAACCAAGAGAACAGCCAGCACACCAAGTGGTGGGTTTGATCATTTTGATAACACAGTACAGGCTGAGTGAGACGTCTTAGTCTTATAGGGTCTTTGGTGTAGCTTACCGCCATAGTTATGCTGGCCTCCATTAATATATATATTTTCCCCTTGAATAATGGTAGTAAATTATAAGCATTATGAATAGCAGTGTGACATTTTGATACCATTACTAACGTTTGTTTGTTTGTTTGTTGTTGTTTTACGTCCTAGCAACATCTAAGGTCATATCAGGACGGGTACCGACTTGTGACAGTGCGCACTCATGGCGACTTTTATAGTGCTGTCCCACTGGGAAACCAGGCCGCCGGCACCATGACCTGGTATCCCACTCAGTCACATTATCCTGACACTGAGCACACCAGTCCTTGCCCTATCCTAATAATGCCGAGCGCCTGGCTAGGAAGCAACAAGTATCAATTTTAAAGTCATTGGTTTGACTCGACCGGGACTCGAACCCACGACCCCACGATCTACCAGCACGGGAGACGGACGCTCTAACTCATTCGGCCATCCCGTCTGGTCACCATTACTAACGTGCTAGAACTTGGCAAATAAACGTGTGATGTACGACAGTTTGTAATGGCTGGTTGGTTGTTGGAGTTTTATGTCCTTGCAATATCTAAGGTCATATCAAGATCGGTACGGACTTGTGACAGTGTGTACTCATGCTGCCACACTGGAAAATTAGGCCACCGGGACCACCTGATATCCCACTCATTCACATTATTCTGACACTGAGCTAACCAGTTCTTGCCATATCATATTAATGCCGAGCGCAAGGCTAGGAAGTGACAAGTATCAATTTTATAAGTCATTGGTTTGACTTGACTGGGAACTGAACTCCTTATCTCCAGCATGCGAGGCCTGTGCTCTACCGATTCTGCCACTGCGAATTGAACATCTAAGGATAATTGTTTTCCAAAAACATTTGAGATGTAATGCTAACAGAACATATAATCTAGCTACGAAGCATCAATAACGTGTGCTAGAAGAATACAGCAACAAAACAGTGAAGTATCTTGCTGAGAAAACCTGTAAAGTAAAACAATGCAATAGATATTCTCCACGGAGCATGCGCATTGAGCTCACGCCATTAGTGTTTGCTACAGCCATGATATGGCAGGTTGGTTGTGGAAATCCTCATAATACATGGGTTGGCCGAATGGGTTGAGCGCCCGCTTCCCCCATTCTGTTAGGTCATTGGATTCGAACCCTTGGGTAGGGAGGAGCAGGGGGGGTGAGGAAACCTGCCGCCAGAGGGCGGGTTGGTGGTGTAAATCTTCTATTATAACACCTTGTCCATATAGTGTGCTGCCCAATGAGCTAGTACCTTCAACCTTAGTTCTTCCACTGCCTCCAGAGGGCGGGTTGGTGGTGTAAATATTCAATTATAACACCTTTTCCATATAGTGTGCTGCCCAATGAGCTAGTACCTACAACGTTAGTTCATCCATTCCCTCCAGAGGGCGGGTTGGTGGTGTAAATCTTCTATTATAACACCTTTTCCATACAGTGTGCTGCCCAATGAGCTAGTACCTACAACGTTAGTTCATCCATTGCCTCCAGAGGGCGGGTTGGTGGTGTAAATCTTCTATTATATGTTTGTTTGTTTGTTGTTGTTTTACGTCCTAGCAACATCTAAGGTCATATCAGGACGGGGGTCTTCTTCTATTATAACACCTTTTCCATATAGTGTGGTGCCCAATGAGCTAGTGCCTACAACGTTAGTTCATCCATTGCCTCCAGAGGGCGGGTTGGTGGTGTAAATCTTCTAGTATAACACCTTTTCCATATAGTGTGCTGCCCAATGATCTAGTGCCTACCACCTTAGTTCTTCCACTGCCTCCAGGGGACGGGTTGGTGGTGTAAATCTTCTATTATATGTTTGTTTGTTTGTTGTTGTTTTACGTCCTAGCAACATCTAAGGTCATATCAGGACGGGGGTCTTCTTCTATTATAACACCTTTTCCATATAGTGTGGTGCCCAATGAGCTAGTACCCACAACCTTAGTTCATCCACTGCCTCCAGAGGGCGGGTTGGTGGTGCAGATCTTCTATTATAACACCTTTTCCATATAGTGTGCTGCCCAATGAGCTAGTACCTACAACCTTAGTTCTTCCACTGCCTCCAGAGGGCGGGTTTGTGGGGGAAATCGTTTATTATCCCCCCGCAATGCTCAAGTAGCCGCCAACAGCTGTTCCTGAAAGCCTGTAAATATGGTCTCTGCATTTCAAGTGGGTAATTAATTTAAACGCGCCTAAAAGGAACATAATATAGCGTTGTGATGTTATCGTGCACTGAGCTTAGAGCACCTATTAGCCCCCTGTCTTAAAAGCCGTAGATTGATGAGCGAGTCATATTCATATTTGGATAATATTTCATATTTTAAAGTGCGTGTGCCTGCCGCGTTCTGTTATAGTAATCCTCTATCTCCAATCCCACATCCATATTACCATGAAGCCCCGTCCTGATATGACCCTATAGTTGGTTGGTTGTTGGAATATTACGTCCTGGCAACATATAAAGTAATATCACGACTGCGCACTCATGCTGACTTTCTAGTGCTGCCCCATTGGGAAATCAGGCCACCATGACCCAATATCCCACTCAGTCACATTATCCTAACACTGAGCTAACCAGTCCTTGCCATACTCTAATAATGTCGAGCGCCAAGGTAGGAAGCAACAAGTATCAATTTTTAAGTCATTGGTTTGACTAGACTGGGAATCGAACTCCCGATGTCCCGCACGGAAGGCCTGTGCTCTACCGATTCGGTCATCACGTCCTGTATATATGACCCTAGATGTGAGTAGTATCTGAAAAAGTGGCCTTGGCGCGGGTTGTACTGCGCACGGCACACACCACACGGCACACGGCACACGGCACACGGAGCACACCACACGGCACACAACACATGGCACACAACATATGGCGCACAACGCACAGCACACAGCACACAGCACACAAAACACAGCACACAGAACATGGCAAACAACACATGGCATACAGCACACAGCACACAGCACACGGCACACAACATACATCACACATCACACAACACACAACACACAACACACAGCATACATCACACAGCACATGGCACATGGCACAACACATGGCACATATCAAACAACACACAGCACATGGCATACAGCACAAAAGACACAACACATTGTAAAAATATACGGATTTTCGGTTAAGAATTATATATTGGCAGAGAGCATTATTATTCTTGGGCGACGGAGTGGGAACCAGGTTATGTAAACTAAAAGCAATAGAATCCCACTCCCATTGTACATGATACTGAGTGATGTGAAATATATGTTATACATGATGCTTGTAGTTAATGAAGAGATTTCCTATAAAAGAGACAGTACATGATTATTGAAATATTTCTCCATGTGTTCATAAAGAATACAATTGGAGAAAAGGGACATTTTGAATATATATATATATCTGTAACTGTATACAACTACCGTGGGGAAGACCCACCTTCAGCCTCATTTGCATATGCACTCAGGGCACCACCTGCAGCTGAGTTGAGTGACAGCCACCTCCACTGGGGGTTGGCTCCCACCCCAGCTGTGGAGGCGCCTGATTGGCTGATGGTGGGATTGCCCACTCACCTGCGCTGCCCTGGCCTTCTGACCACACTAGCCTGATACTGAGATTTACATAATTATTCAAGATTCTGCTTCAGACACACTGAAGAGAAATGACTCTACTCCTGGCTCTTGAGTGAGACAGACCTACTCTAGAGCAGGACCCCAGACACTCTGTCTGATGCTATTCAAATTCACCTATTCCAAATTGAGTTGAGTGTAACACCCAAGGGACCCCAGTTCCCAGGGCTGTAGGCACTGTTTCCTATATAGAAGTGAGGTAATGAGAGATAGTGTGGACAGCAGGTGAGGAGTGAAGGTGATACGTCACATGTAGGGGGATGGACAGGAGTTGATGCCAATAAAGCACAACTTATTCACTGTTCATCTGTGTGACTTGCCTTCCTTTCTCTTCAAGTACTGGTTCCAGAGTTGGTTATCTTGATTAGGCTGATTGCATCACAGGTGATATGAAGGGGAAGAGTTTTGTAGTCTCATGGGGTGCTCACAGCGGCCGAGCACCTTCGTGTTTCTATAACATGGCACACATCACACAGCACACAACACACAACACACGGCATACATCACACACAACACACACCATACATCACAAAACACACAGCACACAGCACATGACACACAGAACACAAGAGACAATACATGGCACACATCACACAACACTTAGCACATGACACACAACACACAACATACATCACACAGCACACAGCTCACAGCACACAACACACAACACACAATAGGTGGGACACAGCACACATCACACACCACATGGCACAAAGCACATGGCACACAGCACACAACACACATCACATGGCACACAGCATATGGCACATGACACATGGCACACAACACACAACACATGGCATACATCACACAGCACAGAGGACATGACACACAGCACACAGCACACATCACACAGCACACAGCACACAACGCACATCACACAACACACAGCTGACAGCACACGGCACATGTCACACAGCACACACCACACAGCACACATCATACAGCACACAATGCACAGCATACAACACACAGCTAACAGCACACAGCACACGGCACATGTCACACAGCACACAGCAAACAACACACAGCACACAATGCACAGCACACAGCACACGGCACATGTCACACAATACACGGCACATGGCACACATTACCCAACACATGACACACAGCATACAACACACCACACACAACAGGCAGCACACAACACACAGCACACAACACACATCACACAACACATGACACAGATCACACAACACATGGCGCACAATGCACAGCACACAACACACGTTACACAGCACATGGTACACATCACACAACACATGGCACACAACACATAACACACAACACACAACACACAGCACACATCACAGAACACACAGCACATGGCACACAGCACACAACACACGGCATACATCACACAGCACACGGCACACAACACATGCACCTCTCCGCCCCCTGCATGGGGCCTCTCCTCCACTACCTCGGAGGAATATATATATATACCACCAATGTGCAAAGGAGGAATAGATATATACAGTATATTCTCCCCGTGCATTTATACTCGTATAATGCGTTATACATCAAATATATGAGTATGTCCGTGCCACCTACGTGTTTGAATAGTGTACACAGCTGG
The DNA here is from genome assembly GCA_030323885.1 of Branchipolynoe longqiensis. Lineage (NCBI taxonomy): Eukaryota > Metazoa > Annelida > Polychaeta > Phyllodocida > Polynoidae > Branchipolynoe > Branchipolynoe longqiensis. The sequence goes on along the minus strand of CM059188.1, from coordinate 106,663,594 downwards.
CGTAAATACTCCTTATATGGGCATGTTGTATGGTTGGTTGTTGGAGTTTAATATCCTGGCAACGGATCATTGCACAAAGCGTAATAAGTATTGGAATGGTTTGACATTACAAAGCATTTTGTTTAAGATTAAGATTAAAGTGTTTGACTTCACCATCAGGGCCCACTACATGTGGTGAGGATGATCTGTTCAGTTTTGTCATGCGCTGCAATCCATTTTTTTAATTAATTTTTTATTTGTGCTTTTTTTCTTTTTGATTAAAGATATCTTTGGTGTATTTTTAAACTTCGAGGAATTCCGAAAACACTGCAATCGCCCTTTTTTTTTAGTAGAATATAATTTGGTCATTTTCGGGAAAACTGTCATCTCGGGCATTAATTTTTGTTGGTTGTGTAGTAGTCTGCACTGACCTCTCAGGCAAGGAGCCGCATAGACATGTAGGCGTGGGTATGGTGATGACATCAGGGAGCCTAGGTCGTGTAATCGTTAGCACACTGGGCTGGAATGCAAGAGATGCTGGTTCGATTCTGCTCTAGGTGCAATATTTCCCATTTTCAGCACCCCGCATGATCCTGGTGCTGTGACCAGGATCCTATACAAGCTAAGCGCTGCATGGTTGTTGAACCTACCCTGTGTATGTATATAAGTGCAGTCCTTGTATGTATGTACTTGTAAGCATTAAACGACCATTTAAAATACATACAATTCTAGGGGGACGAGTGTAGTAGTCTGCACTGACCTCTCAGGCAAGGAGCCTCATAGACAGATAGGCGTGGGTAGGGTGATGACATCAGGGAGCCTAGGTGGTGTAAACGTTAGCACACTGGCCTAACACACAGCGTACATTCAACATACGAGCCACACGTCGACACACGTTGGACATTTTGAGCATGCACATAATATTTTTGGAGCATCGACGCACGGCGACGTAAGACGATGTATAACAACGTACCTGGAACGTACCCGACGTACGTCCAAAGGATTTATTTTTTATTTTTATTTTTTTATTGACGAGGTATTTACTCTGCCCATAACGTATAAGCTCCTGTCAGGGTGCTTGTTTTCAACGCTGGACAGCTGTGGTGCTGTCTTGATCTGTTCCTTTGCCCAGGAGTGTTTACCTGTGTCTGCTCGGGTCAGCCTTCTGCAATTTTGGTCGTTAGTAATAGCCTATGTTAGTTTTTTTTTTAATTTTCCAGTTTCTTTTGTCTAGTCTGAGTAATGATACCTTAGCCTACTATGTACATCTACTTGGGTGACATGCAGGCTTGTGGGAGAGGATCCCGTTCCATTCAGATTTTTGTTATTTGTTACAGCATCCTTTCACCTAAACCCTGTCCTTAGATAGTGCACTCGTGTGCTAGAACACACTCGGACCCTTTAGGACTGCAGCCAGGTGTGATGGCTGTGTTGCTTCCCTAGTCATTTTGTATTTCAGGGTGGATCAGTTGCAGGACCGTGGCCTGTCCACTTCTGTGTTGGTTTGTGCCATTACACATACCCAGGTGGACTGCGCCATGTGGTGATAGCTTTCCTGATTTCCTTAATACTTAGGAGAGCTAATTTCCCTATTTTTTCTGTTTAGTGCCTACCACTTTTCCTGGCCTGTCTTTTGCTTTCTGTGCCAGTACACAGCAAGCATTCACGGCGCTCAGGGGCAGGTGCGGTTTTGTTGTGTTAGTAAGTAATTGTTTTCTTTAGGAATTTTTTGTAGTGGTCAGGGTTACGGATCGCCCGCAATTTTACATTTTGTTTATTCCAGGCATGTGCTGCCATGGTTAGTACACTTCTCTCATGTATTTTCATGTTGCTTCTTTCCGTTAGGAGTATTGGGGCCGCCATGTGTCTAGTGTCCCTGCGGGGGGCTACTGTGTAATCCGGTTTTGTGGTGCAGTGGTGTGCTAGTATTTTCAGGTGCGTTTCTCTTCTGCTTGTTAATAGTGTTGTTTTGCATTTTTTGTGTAGTTCTATCGTGGGATATCTTTTGTGTACTTGGAGGCATATTTTAAGGGCTTTATTTTGCATCACTTGTAGTTTGTTGAGTAGTTTGGTACTTCCCCCCATGTATACTATATCACCGTAGTCGAAGTAGGGAAGGATCATTCCTTTATATATTTTGATTGCCATGCTTTCAGTCATGTAGTACCTTAGTTTTGCCAGTAGCCATATTTTATGGTTTGCTTTTTTGATAGTGTTTGTTATGCAATGGTCATAGTTTAAGTGCCTGTCCAGGTCCACTCCCAGATACCGGTAGTTGTCCACCTGTTCTAACTCGTTGTTTCCCAGGAGACATTTTATTTTGTTGTTACCGGTTAGTCTGGTACCGAATAGCACCGTCTTCGATTTATTGCTATTTATAGTTATCTTATTTAGATGGCACCATTCAGTTAGTTTCATTAGTGTTTGATTTAGTTTTGTTTCGATCTCTTCAGATGTTTTGCCTGCAGTATATAGCACAGCATCATCTGCATATAGTTGGATGTTTTCAGTGTCTAGCCAGTTGTTTAGATCATTTATATATATGAGGAAGAGGAGTGGTCCCAGGACTGACCCTTGTGGTACGCCACAGTTTATTTTTTCCTCACTTGATATGGTTCCATTTATTGATGTGCATTGTTTTCGTTTTTTTAGGTAGCTTGTTACCCATTTTCCCGTTACTCCTATTATTCCCATTTGGGATAGTTTGCTTTTTAGGATAGTGTGGTCCACCGTGTCAAAGGCTTTGCTGAAGTCTATGAACGCTGCACCCACTAGGTTCTTTTTATTGATATTATTTGAGATATCGCTTATTAAGTTAGCAATTGTTTTAATTGTCGAGTGGTATTTTCTGAATCCGCCTTGTTTACTGTTTAGTATTTTGTGTTCGATCAGGTGGTCCATAATGTGCCTATGCATTATTTTCTCCATTAACTTCCCGGGCATTGGGAGTATTGAGATAGGTCTATAGTTGCCCAGGTCTTGTTTGTCCCCCCCTTTGTGGAGCGGGGTTACTTTGGCTAGCTTCCAGCAGTCTACATAGGTACCTTCTCTGAAAGATGTGTTGAATAGGCTACATAAGGCCTCTGGGATGCATCCTAATGCATCCTTCAGTACTATACTCGAGGTATATTCAATGCCTGACGGCTTATTGCAATCAACTGTTTTTATGAGATCACTTATTTCTTTTTTTGTGGTTACGCAATCCCCTATCACTACGTTTAGTTGTGGTGCTCTTGTGGCCCAGTTAGAGTTTAATTTTCTGGATAGTTTATTTCCTATGGTAGAAAAGTGTTTGTTCATTATGTTTGCTGTATCCTTGTTGCTGATTTCAATTCCTTCATTGTTGTATAAGGTAATTGTATCTTTATTTTTGTTGTTTGGAATTAGGATCTTTACATTGTTCCAGAATTTATGTGAGTTTTTACCCCATTTTTGGTCTTGAGTGATAATAAATTTCCTTTTGGCCTTCCTCACTGATTTATGGCTTCGATTTCTTGCTTTATGGTACTCTTCTATGTGATGAAGTCTCCCGCTTTCCTTAGCCATTTTACCTGCCTTATACTTGTCCATAATTGCGTTGATTAATTCTGGGGTTACCCATGGGTCCTGGTTTTTTTTAATTTTAAGTTTTTTTATTGGACAGGTAGTGTCGAGGTGACTTCTCACTTCCCCAATGATAGTGTTCCATTGGTCATTTACATCTGCATCAGGTGTTATTGGTAATTTCACAGTTTTTTCTAGGTGCGCTGCTAGTGCTTCCTTCGTGTAATTTTTGTACGATCTACCCATACGGAGAGTAGTTTTGTTTTTGGTTTTTATTTTCTTTCTAGTAATATATATCAATTCATGGTCACTAATGCCCCAGTTCCTCGTTCCTGAGGTGTGGGCATGATTTGAGTTTGTTATGATTAGGTCTATTATGGAGCTGTTTTCTCCAAGTCTGGTTAGTTCACTAATTTTTTGCTGTAATCCTCTTCCTTTGAGTAAGTTCTGTAGTGAGTGTTTGTTCTTGTTGTTTGTTTTGTAGTTTATATTGAAGTCCCCTAATAGGAATATTTCAGCTTTTGTGAGTTTTGACACATTGTCTAGGGATGCTTCAAGTTGTGTGGTGAAATCCTCAATGTCCCCATTTGGCGGTCTGTATAGACTCCCTATGGCTATGTCTGCTTGTTTTTCATTTTTTATTAGTGTCCATACTAATTCAATATTTGTGTCAGATCTGTTTGCTTCTTGTAGAGTCTTATGTTCTGAGTTTAGGTTTTTTTTGCTGTATATTGCAACCCCTCCACCCCTTTTTTGTATTTCTGAACTGGTCAGTGTTTTTCTATCCTCTCTCACAAGTCTGTACCCATCTATTTCTAGAAGTTGGTCATTATGAAGTTCATGAAACCATGTCTCTGACAGTGTCAATACATCAAATTTACAGATATTTAAGTGCAGCTTAATGCTGTCAATTTTGCTGTAGGCACTTTGGCAGTTTAGATGGGCAAAATGCATGCCCCTGCCTAGTCTGCAGTCAATCTCCTCAACCATGTTCTCGCTGCAGTTAGGTATGAAATAGCCTCTTGTGCTGGGTTATTTTTCTCTAGTGTGGATTAGAGATGGGATTTTGTTTGTGCTCTTAATGACTAAAAGCGATTTTATTTTTATTTTTAAGCTTTGTATTTATTTTCATGGTCACCTACCTTGCTTTGCTGTCAATACTTGTGCCGCCAGTGCGTGCGAACACGTTGTTGAATCTGCGCAGCGTTTGTATGGTGGCCAGAGAATTGTATGTTGTTTGTCGCAATACCGATTTCGCTGTTAGTGTTCACGTCCGCCTCGTAGGCTTGGTGTATTCTGCTTTTACATAGTATATTACCTTTATTTAAATTTATTTTATTTTATTTTATTTTTTTACTTTTATATCGTACTTACCTCGATATCTGGCAGTTTGCCCGGATGGTGTCCCTTGTTTTTTGGAGGATTTCACCCATTTTATTTTGATAACCCGGTTTGACTGTTTCTCCTGCATCTGCATTTTGGAGGAAAAGTCCTGTGCCCTAGTAGGGGCATCTCGTGCATTCCCTGAAGGCTTTCCCGGGCGCGTTTAGGATTTTCTCTTTTAGTTCCTCATTTTGTGTGAATTTGGCCATTACAATGTCCTCCATCACTTTTTCATTTGTTTTTATCCAGTCTGGTGACCGCCATACTTTTTTTCCTAGTGCTTTGATGGTATATGGGTTTTCAGTTGCTTCAATGAGCCGCATGACATCGAATTTATTGTGGTATTTAGCCATTACTGAGCAGTAGTACTGTTCAGCCGAGTTGTAGATTTTGCCATCTTTTCCCTTTATTTTGCATTTGAAAAGGTTGCTGTAGGGGGCGTTGTGACCCTGGAAGGAAATACCCCAGCTGTGTTCTCTTGTCGCTGCAGTCTCCGGGTTTATTCCTTCAACCTTTATGTTCTCAAATTCTGTCGGTTTGTATATTATTCCTTCTATTTCAAAGTTTTTTCCTCTCATTCTGGCTGTGGTTTTGTCATTCTTTTCCCTGGCCAGTGTGTACATTTGCTGTACCGTCTTTTCGTCTAACATCTCCTTTTCGGTCCTGTCTGGCCTGAGTGTGACATTGTTCAGTTTTTGCTTGTTTCTGAACAGTTCTCTTTTTTGACTTTCCTTTTCTAGGTGGATTTTTATCCCTCTCGGCCTGGGCTCATTTGGCTGCTCTTTAGTGTTGTCGTTGGGGTTTTCCTCATGATTTTCCTTGGTCGATTCTCCGGATTCGTCGTTTTGTTTGTTTGGTCCTTCATTTGTTGTTCTTTTCCTGTTCTTTTTTCCAAGTCTGTAGGCTTTTTTTACTACTGTCCAATCGAAAGAGCATTCAGCTTTTTTTAGTAGGTTTGAGATCGTGCTTTCCATGGACTCACCTTCTTTTTCGGGGATGCCCTGTACGATTATGTTTAGTTTTTTGTTTTCCACTGCTGTTTGCTGTAGTGTTTCCACTGCTGTTTGTGGTACAGTATTTTTTCCATTTGTTGTTGTGTTGCCACATCTTTTGGGTTCATCTTTCTTGTTTTGTGCTTCGTCACTTCTGTTTTTGTAGTTTGCCTTGTACCAAGCACATTCCAGTGTTAGACTGTTGTATGCTGTCTGTAGTTTGTCAAGTTCTTTTTTGAGGCTTTGGATCGTGTCCTTGGGTATTACAACATTTATTTCAGCATTCTCCGTGCTCGCATTTTCCATGTCTGACCTGGTGTCATTTTCCGGTTTCGATTCGTGTGGTTTTGTCTTAGCCTGGTTTATTTCATCTATTATCCAGTCTTTGATTATCTTTGTGATGTTTTCTCCTAGAATTGCAGTTATGACTTTTCCTTCAAAGTCATTTCCATCTTGGGGGTTTGTCATTTTGTCAGTTTTAATATTAGCGGTTTTAGAGTTATTAATACATTAGTAATCACACCTACACATACATCAATAGTAAAAGTAAAGTATATGAGTGTTAATATATGATAAATGAGTGGTACTTAGCCTGCGAGAGATGATACAAAATGTAGCATTGCACACGTGCGTTCAATCCGCCGGATAAGTTGATTATTTTGGATTTTGGATTTTTTTTGGATTTTTTCAAAAAAAATTCAAAAAATTGTCAACTTTTTTTTGGTCCAACACGTTTTTTGTTCGGATTTCCTCCTTATTATCCTAGTAATGCATCATTTCTGTTGGCGCAGGGCCGTGAAATCTACACAGTTAGTACTTAGCTGCGGGAGCTGAATACGACGTGTAGGATCGCACACGTGCGTATCCACAGTCACTATAGTGTCAGTGTCACATCCGTGTGAAACGTCCAAGTTACGTGCGAATAAGAACACTACCGTAGTGCAGTTTCCTTCTTATTATCCTAGTAATGTATTTTGTTGTCAGTGTTAGTTCTCTATAGCGGCTGTCACCATTTTTTAACAGTCAGGCAAACCTGTTGTATTTAGTGTTGGTGAGTGATAATAGGGGATTTTATCAGTTCACTCAATTTACAGTGGCTTTAGAGTTCTTAATACATTAGTAATCACACCTACACATACATCATTAGTAAAAGTAAAGTATATGAGTGTTAACCTATCATAAATTAGTGGTACTTAGCTGTGAGAGATGATACGAAGTGTAGCATCGCACACGTGCATTCAGTCCGCCAGATAAGTTGATTTTTTTCCGACACGCTTTTTGTTCAGATTTCCTCCTTATTATCCTAGTAATGCATCATTTGCATCATTTCTGTTGGTTTTAGTGCTTAGGGCTACGCCTTTATGCACTTTCCTGGTAATTAGCACTGTGTTTTCATTATTAATCCACACTATTTATACGGAGCCTCCTACACGGCGTGTGTCATCGGCGACATGCAGTATAGGATAAGTACCATATGATGACGTACACTGACGTGTTCGTCAAAAATCACATACGTCAGCATATCCTAAGGCTATACATGGTAGTGTGACAGCCCCTTAAGGTAACTAATATACGGAAGCGCGGTTTTCCTATTTTAATCAACATGTCTGACTTGCACCATTCATGTCCTCCCGCGTGTAGTTGTCGATGGAATTCCTAGAGTTTGCCTACTAGTTATTTACTAGCTACTAACATTGCTCCCGCCTCCAGACCCTGTTTCATTAACAAACCAAACTCCACTAATCCAGTACCAATTTATCAAACATTAACCGAACGAATATGGAACCACTAGGAATGCTGAATAGATTTAGTTATCGATGAAGACATTCTATTGTGTAGAGGTAATTGTGAATTGTCAGTTCATTTGGTTAGCTTTGTTAATATTTCACAGTAGTTATGACCAGATTAGGTACACTAGATTAAAGAAGCCAGTCTATGGTAGACGTGCTAAATACCCATTTTGTGTGCACCAAAACCCGTTCTCCTCTCTTTCATTTTGTGCTTCACTTTACTAGCAATTAAATGTGAAGTATATTCAAGGATATGTCATGTGAATAACCCCAATAAAGAATCCGATTTAAGAATGCTATCGTTGATTCACCACCATCATCACCATGACCATCATTATCACCCTCACCATCATCATCACCACCTATACCATCACCACCACAATCACCACCACATTCATCACCATAATCACCACAACCACTATCACCACCACAACTACCCCGACCACAACCACCATCAACACCATGGCTACCTCTATCATTACCACCACCACACCACCATCACCACCACCACCACCACCACAACCACAACCACCACAACCACCACAACCACCACAACCACCACAACCACCACCACAACCACTACTACCACCACCACAACCACCATCACCACCATGGCTACCTCTATCAGTATCACCACCACACCACCATCACCATCACTACCACCACAACCACAACCACCACAACCACCACCACCACAACCACCATCAACACTACGGCTACCTATATCATTACCACCACCATCACCATCACCATCACCACCACTACCACCACCACCACAACCACAACCAACACAACCAACACAACCAACACAACCAACACAACCAACACAACCAACACAACCAACACAACCAACACAACCACCACAACCACCACAACCACCACAACCACCACAACCACCACAACCACCACAACCACCACAACCACCACAACCACCACAACCACCACAACCACCACAACCACCACAACCACCACAACCACCACAACCACCACAACCACCACAACCACCACAACCACCACAACCACACACAACCACCACAACCACCACAAACCACCACAACCACCCACAATAACAACCACCACAACCACCACAACCACCACAACAACAACCACCACAACCACCACGACCACCACCACTATCACCACAATCACCACAACCACCACAATCTCCACCACAATCACCACAACCACCACAACCACCACAACCACCACAACCACCACAACCACCACAACCACAACGACCATCACCACCACGGCTACCTCTATCATTACCACCACCACACCACCATCACCATCACCACCACAATCACAACCACCACAACCACCACAACCACCACAACCACTATAGCCACCATAACCACCACAACCACCACAACCACTACAACCCCACAACCACCACAACCACAACCAACACAACCAACACAACCAACACAACCAACACAACCACCACAACCACCACAACCACCACAACCACCACAACCAACACAACCACCACAACCACCACAACCACCACAACCACCACAACCACCACAACCACCACAACCACCACAACCACCACAACCACCACAACCACCACAACCACTTCCTACTCATATTAAGAAGGTCCTTACTATATCCCTGGAGGGGGGTTGATCGGCTTCATACAGTCCGTGGGCGGAAGGCCCTTAATTAAGTATATGTATATAGAATAATCGAATATCAATATCAAGTTGACCATAGAGGTTAATATACATAGGGACTGGAGGATAGTAAAGAATGCAAGGAACGTTCCAATCACTTTTAAGAGCTCACAACTCTATTCTTAACCCTACTGATACGATCCAATTCAGAATAGATAAATACGCATAAGTACATCCCCTCATAGCATGATTAATTTTAAACAATTCAGAATTCCGACAATGAAGGCCTAAATCTCGTCTAAAACATCAGAGCGTGTAGAAACACGTCTGATGGGTCTGAGCCCAAGTGCTCGACCTTCCACTGTTGCTAGCAAAGTCGCAATCTGCGTCTCCTAGCAACCCATTACAGCCGTGAACCCGGCCCCACATTTGATGGCCGATGCGGGCTTGTCCCGGCGAGCAGGCCCACATTTCAGAATGCGGGTTGCTCGGCCCAAGCCCGCAGCGGTCATAGCTCGAGTGCAGTCTCGTCCACTTCACTTACTACCTGTTTATATTTCTGATCAGAAAACAGGACAACATCACACAATGGTGGTCACTTTCATATTGTAGTCATTTATTTTTATTTTTATGACTATTTATGGATGAGAAGGCTTACTAATCATTGCAGTAAATAATAACTCTAAACACATTTAGAACTTGCCATCAGATTTCCCCACCAACCCGAATTCCCGCACAAGTTGCGTACTGTGAAGAAGTGGCGCGAAGAATTGCCTAGTAAAGTTCCAGTCACACCACTGATTGTGACCGCTTGCGACTACTTTGCGACTACTTTGCGACCACTTTGGCCCAAAGAACCCACAGTCACCAGCGACCTCCTTGCTACAAAAGCAAAGGTCGCCGTCCTCCTTCTGAGCATTTTGGTCGCAATGAGGTTTTTTGTGCAGTAGCTGCAACCTCCTTGCGATCTTTAGGTTGCAAGGAGGTCGGCCAATACTGAGGACCATTTTGCGACCACTTTGCGACCACATATGACCATGTTACGTTCATTTTGTAACCACTTGTGGCCTCTTTGCAACCGACCCTTTTTATTTGTGGTCGCTAAGTCGTCGCAAGGATAGTGTGGTCGCAAGGATAGTGTGACTGGGGTATTAGAACTGTTGCGTTTCAGAATAGGGTGGCTGTGGTGGGTTGGTTTGGTTGTTGAAGTTTTAGATCCTGGCAACATCTAAGGTCATATCAGGATGGGTACCGAATTGTGACATTGCGCACTCATGGCATCTTTATAGTGCTGCCCCACTGGGAGACCAGGCTGTCCTCACCATGACCTGATATCCCACTCAGTCACATTATCCTGACACCGAGCCAATGAGTCCTTAATCATATCCTAATGATGCCGATCGCCTGGCTAGGAATGGACAAGTATCAATTTTGATAAGCTTGACTCGACCGGGAATTGGACTCCCGACCTTCCGCATGGAAGGCCTGCGTTCTACCGATTCAGCCACCGCGTCCGATGGCTGTGGTGGATGGCGAATCGTAGACACACGGCTCGCTGCACACGCGAGGTTCCGATTGAGTCGCCTTTGTGGGAGTGTATAGACCATATCGATCCCCTCAGTCGTACGTAGGTAAACACACCCACCGCGTTTATAAAAAAAAAGAACAAGCTCGCGTCTACACTCACTCAGCACGCGCGCTGTACGGCGCCCGCCTCGCCTTTTGCAGGTCGTGGGATTCGAACCCAGGATTAGAACTTGACCGGGTCAAACCAAATGGCTTAGATATTGCTATGTTAGCACTACCTAAGGTTGTGTATCCATTATGTAGAGTCCAATACTCGAATATGTGGCTGTGTAGGCAGGCTATTGTGAAATCAATACAGACAAAGAGAAAGGAAGAGTACAAAGTGTAAGGAAGAAGAGAGAGTCCAGCCCTCTGGTTTATTATTTATATGGGTACATGGGTTCATTGTAGACTATCACCCCACCCCTTTCCCCCAATGGGAAACAAGCATTCTTGGCCCTACCAATAGGGATCCATCATTCCTGGTCCCCATGGATACCAGTGGTCTGCCTACCACCACAAGCTGTATGGCCCCATGGCCACCACCAACCGTGACCATTGAGTGTGGTGATCCCTATCCCAGCAGAGGGGGTAGGCCCTGAGTGCAATCACACCCAGACCTGCCAGCACTACTATGTTTATTTACATCCCACTCAGGCACCACCAACCAACACATACATGTGCCTGGTAACATACACCGATCAGTAATAGAACATTTGCATTCCCCCCAATGCTGAATATCGGAATATTTTACACATAGACTGTTCCCTTGTGGCGTGCTCCCTTGTTTTTTGTTCACTTGTGACCTTGTGATGCGCCACACAATGGACATGTGCATTCTCTATGTTCTTGGTCAGTATGTCACATGTGCCATGCACGAGGTCATACGGTCGCTGGGTCCAACTTATGAAAATGGCCACTAAGCAAAACACAGGTTCATTGTCTGTGTGGTGCGTCACAAGGCCACAAGGGAACATGGAATGATGGAACCCGCCACAAGCGAACAGTCTATGGATACACAGCCTAATAATCCACGCTGACCTTCAACTCCTGCAAGATATGTAGAGCCTCCTCGCACCCCACCTCGGAGGAAATGAGAGTATAGCTCTTGGGGTCCAACCCTGCCTTACGGGAAAACAGTTTTGATCTTTGTTGATATACCCAATGATTTTATATATAAGGATGGCAAAGCGAGGCTGTTTGAGGCTCTCCCAGTGAGCAATCGGAAAATACCGCCACCATATTGGAAGCATGTTAATGAGCGATGATTGGGGCAACCTCGAGGCCCTCAACAAGATTCAATGCCTTTGTCGCTGTGTTGACTAGACAAAATGATGGCAGCCACAACAACTGCATGCGAATCAGTGAAACACCTGCTCAAGGCAGTATCTGCAAGCACGTGAGTATGGGCATTGTTGTTATGCACCCACATTGATGCACCCTCAGATAGTGGACAATTATCATGCTTTCAAAATGTCCAACTATCACACTTTCATGACGGCACTTAACCATCTATCCCTCTACTGTCTGTGGTATACCACATATGTCCTGGGAACTGATGCAGCACCCAGCGACAGCAACCTGAATGTCTCTTCATCAGGAGTGGCAGGAAACTCTGAAAAATATCTGAAAGTCCAATATAGCATGCACATATTAGTATCGTGACACACGGTGACAGGGATTTCCTAGCTCTATGGTTTTGGATATTTTAATACTAATACAATAGTACTGCTGATATGTGAAATAACTGGAAGAATTGTGGGTTTGATGATCCCAGCATGAAATTTGGTCACACAGCTAGACTATGCCTTAATGATTTTTAGCTATATAGAGCCATCTCGGATTCGACCTGTGACAAAAATGGTGGCCATTTTCAAGGTGGCCACCATCAGTTATTATTAAAATCTTTGATATTGTTGGTTGGTTAGGAGTTTTACCTTCTAGCAACATCTAAGGTCATATCATGACGAACACCGACTTGTGACAGTGCGCACGCCTGGCGACTTTATAGTGCTGCCCCACTGCAAGATATTTATTGTATAGGGCAATCTCAGATTCGTCATGTGACTAAAATGGCAGCCATTTTCAAGATAGCCACCATCAGTTATTATAAAATCTTTGATATAGATGGTTGGTTGTTGGAGTTTTACATCCTAGCAACATCTAAGGTCATATCAGGACGGGCACCAACTTGTGACATTGCGCACACCTGGCGACTTTATAGTGCTTCCCCACTGCAAGATATTTATTATATAGGGCTATCTCCGATTCGACCTGTGTCAAAACCTGTGTCAAAAATGTCAGCCATTTACAAGATTTCGGTATTGCCTACACCCCCCACCCACTCACGCACTCACGCACTCACCCACGCACCCACTCACCCACGCACCCACTCACCCACTCACGCACTCACGCACTCACCCACTCACCCACGCACCCACTCACCCACGCACCCACTCACCCACTCACCCACTCACCCACTCACCCACGCACCCACTCACCCACTCACCCACTCACCCACTCACCCACTCACCCACGCACCCACTCACCCACTCACCCACTCACCCACTCACCCACTCACCCACTCACCCACTCACCCACTCACCACTCACCCACTCACCCACTCACCCACTCACCCACTCACCCACTCACCACTCACCCACTCACCCACTCACCCACTCACCCACTCACCCACTCACCCACTCACCCACTCACCCACTCACCCACTCACCACTCACCCACTCACCCACTCACCCACTCACCCACTCACCCACTCACTCACTCACCCACTCACCCACTCACCCACTCACCCACTCAACCACTCAACCACTCAACCAATAAACCAATCAACCACTCAACCACTCAACCACTCAACCAATCAACCACTCAACCACTCAACCAATCAACCACTCAACCACTCAACCACTCAACCACTCAACCACCCAATACCAGCATTAGACCAGACGGGATGGCCGAATGAGTTGAGCGTCCGTCTCCCGTTTTGGTAGATTGTGGATCGAACCCTGGTCGAGTCAAACCAATGACTTAAACAAGTTATACTTGTTGCTTTCCAATCAGGTGTCCGGCATTATTAGGATAGGGCAATGACAGGTTGCCTCATGGTCAGGATAATGTGACCGAGTGGGATATCAGGTCATGCTGCTGGTGGCCTGGTCTCCCAGTGGGGCAGCACTATAACGTCTCAATGAGCGTGCACTGTCACAAGTTGGTACCCGTCCTGATATGACCTTAGATGTTGCCAGGACGTAAAACTCCAACGATCAACCAACCAACATATATATATATACACAGTATTCATCATGGTTGGAAGAAAAGACTGAATTAATAGAATTTCAAATTGCACTGAACATAAATACAGTGAAAGGGATCAAATGAATATTGGACACCTCTGCTTCGTGGATATTAGGTTGGTTGTTGGAGTTTTACGCCCTGGAAACATCTAAAGTGGAGTCAGGACGGCGGATGTTATGGTCTGGTGATAAGATTACTGGATTGCACGGAAGCAGACTAATATGAACTCGTGCACACCTCACTCCTCATGTAGACGAGGCATTTCGAAGCAGCACAGGTGTTTTATTGCACTAAGTGCCTTTCACACGTCACCGGAGTGGGGAAATGGAAAGAAACCGAACAAAGTCCATTGATATCGGGCAAAGTCCGGTTTGTGTCTTTTGCATATCTGTTGCATATCTGTTGCATATCTGTTGATATCCATTGATATCCGGCCCGATCCATTACAAGTTTTGACCATGCACAAAACCGCATTGACGTCTACGGCTCTTGTCCGGTTTGACTTAGTTTAGTCTACTTATCGTCCGTTGGCTATCCGTTCATGTCCGTTTCATGTCCATTTCATGTCCGTTTCATGTCCATTCGTCCGGGGGCCTTTGACCTGCAACATTTTGACACATTTTAATACATTCTTATACTTATCACGCTCGAACACCACCGGACTAGAAAATTATGTCCGTTGCTCAATCCGGCATAGTGTGACAGCCGGTTTAGTAAAGAGCACTAGAAATAGGACAACTGATAGCAAGCAACACAGCCCAGGGCCCGTATGCATGGGGCGGTGGTAGCGCTCTAAACCTGTGGGTAGAGGCGATCTCCGGGGTAGCGGCGAAAAGTTGGTATACATGGGGCAGTGTTATGGAAACCCTGCGAGTTAAAAGTCGGGTAAGCTACCCCCACACCGTAGCAGGTATAAGGGTGGTGGTAGGGACCGACTCGGGCCAAATCTATTGAATGCGATCATATTTAACAGAATTACATACGCAATAAGTGAAATTTTATCAATTTAACCCTAAATTCGAACCGTTATTAACGCTACCGCCGCATTGGCGGCGAAATTAATAGTGTCGAATCGACGAATGTAAAGTAAACAAATCGCTGCCGCCACAGCGACGTCGATATCCATACTGCCAACCCCGCCGCATCGGTGGCAATATATTAGGCCCAAATCTATTCAATGCGATCATATTTAACAGAATTACATACTGTACAAGTGATATTTTAGCAAATTAACCGCAAAAACAAAACCGAAAGTCATATTAATATTGTCAAATCGACAAATGTACGCAAAACAAATCGCCGCCGCCACGGCATCGACGTCGCTATCCATACTGTCGAATATCAACAAAACATCGCCGCTGCTAGGGTAGCTAACACCTCCGTGCTTTGGCTCCATGCATACCCCGTGACCCATTTCTCACCACCGGCGATAGCTACCCCAAACTCGGTCCTTACCACCGGGGCCGATAAATAATTCTTCATGCATACGGGCCCAGGTGTTTGTATCTACCTCTATAGGCTGGCATTGAATGAAGTGAAAAGAGACAGCGAGATAATAATCGGATCGAGGCTGTTGGTTCAACGCTGTCAACACGCGTAAATAGATGCTATCTTTAGAAGGCTGACGTCCGTAATGGTGGCATGTCAGGAGAGAGAGAAAACGAGGACTAAGTGACAGGGAGACACATGAAGAGACACACGGAAAGACATGTGGAGATACACGTGGAGAGACATGCGGAGAGACACGCGGAGAGACATGCAGAGGGGACACACGGAGGATACACGAGGAGGAGACACGTGGAGGAGACAGGCGGAGAGACATGTGGAGAGATATGTGGAGAGACACACGGAGAGATATGTGGAGAGACACGCAGAGAGACACATGGAGAGACATGCTGAGAGACATGTGGAGAGACACGTGGAGAGACACGCGGAGGAGACACGTGGAGGAGACATGCCAAGGAGACATGTAGAGAGACACATGGAGAGACACACAGAGGAGACATGCGGAGAGACATGTGGAGAGACACGCGGAGAGACACATGGAGAGACACGGGGAGAAACACACAGAGAGACACACAGAGAGACACACGGAGAGACATGTGGAGAGACATGTGGAGGAGACATGCGGAGACACATGCGGAGAGACACATGGAGAGACATGGGGAGAGAGACGGGTAGACACACGCCGAGAGAGACGCAGAGATACATGCGGAGAGACAGAGGGAGAGACACATGCAGAGCCACATGGAGAGACATGTGGAGAGACATGCGGAGAGACACATGGAGAGACACATGGAGTGTAATGTATGTAGGCGAACCGGGACACGCAGATAACCAGCATGGTATGGAATGTAACCAGGGACAACGGACGATGAATAAACGCCAGTCATGAACTAGATCTCTCCGTGTCGACTCGTATATTACATGGTGTCAGATGTGGCTTGCCTGACAAGTGAGATGGCTCTCTCTGGATTAAAACCCCCATTGCCACTGGACTTGGAAGGCAACCTCACTCTAAACTGGACCCAGTGGATTGATTCATACAAAATTTACGCCGTAGCAGCAGGAGTAGCGGCGAAAACGGAGAAAGTACAGTGTTGCGTCTTTCTCCATGTCGCTGGACCAGAGGCGCAGAAAATCCACAGAACGCTCAACATTGAAGCCGCGGACCGAGACAAAATTGCAGTACTGATTGAGGCATTTAAAGTATATTGCGAAGGGAAGACGAACATAACAGTGGTACGTTACCAGTTTAACTCCCTATTTCAGACACACGAAAGTATGGACACTTATATTAGGGAGCTACGTAACCGCATATCACACTGTCAATACGAGTTACTGGAAGATTCGTTACTCTGTGACAGAATTGTGTGCGGAGTGAAAAGCAACGTATTGAGAGATCGATTATTACAGACTCATAACTTGACATTGGAATTGTGCATATCGATGTGTCGGCTTAGTGAACACAAGGCAGGTTTGTTGACTGGAAATGCAGACAGTGATTCGAATGAAAACGTCGACGCGTTATCAAGAATTAGTTCTAGCATGACGTCACAACGTCGTGTGCCACCTTGGAGACGAGCATCGCAACGTCAACAATACGGGTCAAACAATGCGAAAATCAAGTGTCCGAATTGCGGATACGTACATTTCAGTGGTAGGTGTCCTGCTAAGGACAAACAGTGTACAGGCTGTGGAAAAGTGGGACATTTCGTCAAAGTGTGTAGAAGTAATACAAATAGACAGTCGACAGTGAATGAAGTCAACATACAGCACCATGACGAACAGCACGAATGGACGCGACCATACCAGGAGGACGACACCAGTCACGATTTGTTCGTTGGTGCATTACAGGATAACAACGACGAAAAGGAGGATCTATGGTACGCGGATATCGTAGTGAACAATACGATAATCAAGTTCAAACTTGATACCGGTTCGGAGGCGAACATCGTGCCACGGAGGATTTACGATCAAATGGACAACGTGACCATGACTCCAACGCGTTGTCACTTGATAACGTACGCTGGACACCGTATAAAACCTCATGGGGAGGTTTTCGCCACCGTACGCGGTCATGGATTAAAGTTCCAAGTAACAGATGAGGGTAGCCCTATCCTAGGAAAGAGTGCGTGTGTCGCCCTCAACCTCATAACAAGACTGGACTCCATAAACACTGTAGCATATTCAACCACATCAAGTGATAAATTGGTAAATATGTATAGTGATGTATTCAAAGGTTTAGGCAGAATTAAAGTAAATGCGCATATTCATGTTGACAACAATGTAGCCCCAGTCGTTGATGCTCCTAGGCGCATACCACACGCCATAATAAATGATGTCCGTCAAGAATTAAATAGGATGTTAGATCTCAAAGTAATAGTAGAACAAAATGAACCGACTCCATGGGTGAACTCCATCACTATAGTAAGAAAACCAGGTAAAATACGAATATGTTTGGACCCTACTAAATTAAATAAAGCAATATTAAGGGGCCCATATCCAACACGTACGATAGAAGAAGTAGTAGCTAACACAAGTGGGGCAGAATATTTTTCGGTCATTGATGCCAACAGTGGCTATTGGCAGATTGAGTTGGATAATGAAAGTTCTAAATTATGCACCTTCAATACACCTTGGGGTCGGTATCGATATACCAGGTTGCCATTTGGCATAAAAACGGCCGGAGACATATTTATTCAAGAGATGAACAATATATTAGGTGATTTGGACGGTGTAAATGTGATAACTGACGATATACTAGTATACGGTAAAGACATACAAGAACACAACATAAGACTAAAGTCAGTACTGGACAGGGCCCGTAAATTCGATCTGAGATTGAACCCAAAAAAGTCTAAAATTTGTAAAAGACAGGTAAACTATGTGGGGCATTTAATAACGTCCAACGGATTATTGCCAAGCAAAGAAAGAGTACAAGCTATCATAGACATGCCAACACCCACGGACAAAAAAGCTGTCCAACGGTTTTTGGGAATGGTCGGATATGTCAACAAATTTATTCCCAACATGGCGGAATTAGCTAAGCCATTAAGAATAATACTAACTAAAGATGTCGCCTGGCATTGGCAAGAAGAACAAATTTATGCATTCGACAAACTTAAAGAATTGTTAACAAGAGCACCCGTTCTAAAATTTTTTGATGTGAAAAAAGATATTGTCCTTCAAGTAGATGCATCTAAATCTGGCCTTGGGGCGACCTTATTTCAAGAAAATAGACCGGTCGCAATGGCGTCCAAGGCATTAGATAACACACAAACAAATTATGCAGTAATTGAAAAAGAACTGTTAGCCATTTGCTTTGGGTGCAGGAAGTTTCATGAGTACATATACGGGAAAGAGGTGACTATTCAAACCGACCACAAACCCTTGGTAGCCATTATGAATAAGCCCATACACACACTATCAGCACACATGCAACGCATGAGAATGCGGTTACAAAATTATAATCTACAAGTAATACATGTTAAGGGCACGCTGATGTATTTTGCAGACGCGCTGTCCAGGGCTCACACCACGTTGACAACACCGAACAACTTGTTCGACACAGACATAACCGTGGCCGCAATCGATATGGAAGTGAACAATATAGCTAAAGTAAGGCAAGAATTGGACAAGGATAAAACATTGCAGCAGGTTGTGTTGTTAGCAAAACATGGGTGGCCAAAAAGTAGCGCTGGCCTCAGTCAGAGTGTAAAACCATTTTTTACCTATAGAAATGACATAACAATACAAGACGATGTGTTATTAAAAGATAATCGTATTATAATACCAAAGACCATGCAGAGAGATATGCTAAATAAAATTCACGAGTCACATTTAGGCATAGTGAAATGTAAGCAGTTGGCCAGAGACAACGTCTTTTGGCCTGGAATAAGTAATCAAATCGAGGACAAGGTTTCACAGTGTCAACTTTGCCAGGAGTACCGACACAAACAACATTCTGAACCTTTGATGAGTCATGACATTACATGTATTCCATATTACAAACTAGGCGTGGATTTGTTTACTGTTAACAAGGTGAATTTCCTGTTAGTCATTGACTATTATACAAAGTTTCCGGAAATAGTAGAGTTAACATCAACCACAAGTCAGGCCATAATAAGAAATTTGAAGCAAATGTTTTGCAGATATGGCATTCCGAACACAGTAGTATCAGACAACGGTCCACAATTTAACAGCGCAGAGTACCTACAGTTTGCACATAACTACGGTTTCACACCTAAATTTACAAACCCAATGTTCCCGCAAAGTAACGGCCAGGTAGAAAGATACGTACAAACTGTAAAATTGATGATAAAAAAATCTCTACTGGACGGCAAAGATGCCAATATTGCACTTTTAAATTATCGAAACACCACAATCCAGGGCCTTGGTGCATCCCCGGCACAACTACTCATGTCCCGTAAACTACGGACACGGTTACCGATTTTAGAAACACATTTGAAACCAAGTTGCAAATATACAAACAACACTGAAATACGCAGAATACAGCAGAATCAAAAGAAATACTTTGATACCCGTGCAGGACATGAACACCACAAGTTGCATACCGGAGACGAGGTACGATATCTCCATCACAAAGGAGGGTGGGCTTCAGGTAGAATTGTAGAAACAAACACACCTGGCCCTAGAGATTACACTATGGTAAATAAACAAAACAATATAATTAGGCGAAATCGAAAACACATTTTCGTCTCACATAAGGGTGACACCCAGCATATTAGACCTGAATTAAAAACAAACACACACCAATATACTACACGATACGGCCGAGTTGTTCGTCCCATACAAAGACTAGGAATAAATGACCAGTCATAATACCATTAGTATTTATGTATGTACTAATATATAAGTTCAACGTTCTATGTAGGATAGCATATTGAAAATATAGGAACTGATATCATACCATGTGACTCAACCCTGACGCCGTTAACTGTGTTATAAGTTAAATACAATACCTATAACTTTCTGTGATATGAAGACATATACCTTGATGCAAAGTTGTATCGTGAAAAAATCACGATCCAAAAATTTGTCGGCAATGCGAAACACATTCCCCTACCGGAGCATTAAAACGGCAATAGGCGTACTCAAGGCAGCATTTGACTATATACATGTTAAGATGGGACATCTACACTGTTAACCATCCCGTATTTACTGGACAGGAAATGATGTACGATCTATTGTATCATGGTTCACAGCTAGGCGTCACGAATGTTTATGTACTCCTAAATGTGAATCAAGTCGTTGTCCATACATCACACTATTCAAATCAACAGTCACCCAAAGTGCCAATTGTTGGAGTACAACATAAGTTTAATAAAGTATGTGAATTCTTAAGAACCTAGGCAGTTATCAGTTCCACTGAAATGGCAAAATAGGTACTGCATTTGTTACGCTGTTAAAAGTTGATGTGGTTATTGGGCTATTGAGAATGCATTACATATACAATTATCAATATGCTATAGTGGTCGAAACGTTAATATTTATAAGACTAATGTTACTATTTATAAGACTGATGTTACTATCTATAAGACTGATGTTACTATTTATGAGAATGATGTTACTATCTATACGAATGACATGCATAGTATTTAAGATACTCATTCACATATGGGATGAGTGTAGAGTCGCGTATGTCATGTCTCAGTGCAACGTTGCATTCTTCATAGGGTTTGGAGGTGTTTAAGAGTTCATGTAATTATTTAAAGCTAATGAAACAATAAATATAATGAAATCAATAAAACTAATGAAAGGAGGATGTAATGTATGTAGGCGAACCGGGACACGCAGATAACCAGCATGGTATGGAATGTAACCAGGGACAACGGACGATGAATAAACGCCAGTCATGAACTAGATCTCTCCGTGTCGACTCGTATATTACAGAGGAGACATGCAGAGAGACACATGGAGAGACACATGGAAGAGACATGTAGAGAGACACATGGAGAGACACATGGAGGAGACATGCAGAGAGACACATGGAGAGGCACATGGAGAGACATGGGGAGAGACATGTGGAGAGACACAGGGAGAGACACATGGAGAGACATGTGGAGAGACACAGTGAGACACACAGTGAGAGACACATGGAGAGACACAGGGAGAGACACAGGGAGAGACATTCGGAGAGACACAGGGAGAGACATGCAGAGAGACCTGAGGAGAGACATGGGGAGAGACACATGGAGATACAGGGGAGAGACATGCAGAGAGACATGCAGAGAGACATGCAGAGAGACATGCAGAGAGACATGCAGAGAGATATGCAGAGACATGCAGAGAGACATGCAAAGAGACATGCGGAAAGACACACGGAGAGACACGGGGAAAGGCAGCTGGAGAAACCGGAGTGGCTGGTTGTTGGTGTTTTACATCCTGGCAACATCTAATGTCATATCAGGATGGGTATCGACTCATGACTGGGCGTACTCATAGCAACTTTATAGCGCTTCCCCGCAGGGAGACCATCTCGCCAGCAGCATGACCTGTTGAGAGACAGGATGATTAGATAGGAGCAGGAAATGACAGGGAGAAATGCAAAGAAATGGGGAGAACTAGGGACAATAGGGAACACAACGAGCCCGAGGGAGAGACGGAAAGTGACGGGGAGATGTATTTAGGGAAGAGTGAGAAGCAAACAGTGAGAAACAGAGCCAGCATGAAGACGCAGGCGTGCAAACCGCAGAAAGCATTGTTCACACTCTAACTAGTGACGTGGGGGTGATGAAAATGGAAAATATTGCGCCTAGAGCGGGAATCGAACCCACATCTCTTGCATTCCGTGCCAGTGTGCTAACCATTTCACCACCTAGGCTCCCTGCTGTCACCACCCTACCCATGCCTACCTGTCTATGGGCTCCTTACCTGAGAGGTCAGTTCAGACTACTACAATAGTGACAGTACTGTGTGTAAAGGCAGAGTCTGCTACACTCAGTCTACTGGTTGTGTTCACTGGTTTGCCACAAATGGTCACCATTGTCCGCAACGAAATCTTTTTTTTCTTCTTTTTTTTGTGATGAATTTATTTTTATATTTTTATATTTTTGTGTGATGGGTGTATATATGCTGCCCATAACGGTTAAGTCTAATGACTGTTTTCGCCGCGACACAGTAATAGTCTTATGACTCCCCTTCTTTTTATCACTTTCAGTTGTTGTGTAGCTATCTACTGCATGCATTCTTTCTCTGTTTGTAAGCATTTTCCCACATCCCCCAAACCTCTGTGAGTTTGTTCGTTCTACAATCCGATTATTGTTCGGTTACCAATAGTTAATTTCTCTGAATGTCTGCACCTTGCTGTGTTAGTGGTCATTAGGTTTTGATTTAAAGTTTAAAGTTTACCTTTTCTATGTACCACACATAGCATATATACCCTCTTAAACTTTGCTTGAATTATCAGTGTGTTTTCCATTTATTTATTTATCTATCTTTCTTTTTCTTTTTTAATTCATTTTATTTGTTGTTGTCATTAGTCTAGCAGTGCATTTAGCTCTCTTCTGATTAATTTGTTATATGTTTCTATTGTCCCTGTACTTCTTTCTTCTACTCCCAGTGTATTCCATTCCCTTGCCTTCATATACTCGGTACTCCTCTCATATGATCTGTTTTTGGCTCTATTTATTATCAGTCTGGGGCCATCACTACCTCTTGTTGCCTTTTGTGTTACCTGCACCCTCCCAGGCTTCCTTGTCTTCCTGAATGCTGCTATTTTGAGATGTGCTTCTCTCCTGTCATTTAGTGTGTTGACTCTTGCTTTCCTATGGAGATAACAATGCCTTGACGTTTACCCTGCCCGTAATGGATAAGTGTGCTAACACTTGTTTTCACTGCTGGCAGCACTATTCCAATTTGATTCAAGTCTTTTGAATTTTGTCTCATGAGTTCAAGAACTAGGCTGATTGATTGCACGCTAAAGCAACTAGTCCCCGCTGTGTGGTTAGTTGTTCGTTATGGGGCTGTCACACTACGACGTTTCTCCCGGCGACCCGTCAGCGTCGAAAATAAAATCTTGCGCGTCGAGAAACGTCAAACTTTTCGGCGGTTTGGGGGAAAAGATGGGCGTCAGCGCGGCGCGTTATGCGCGCGCGGCCAACGTGTGTCGACGCGCTGGGGGGAAAAAAAAAAAAGTTTGGCGCGACGTCTTTATTTAACCTTAAATGTTGCTAGGGCGTAAAACAAAAACGGCCCAGTTTGCCACAACGTGTGAGCAACGACCCTCCCCCGCGCGCGCCGTCTTCCTAGCGTTCCCATAACGTTATTCCGGTGCGTCCAACGCAGCGCGACGCGCGCCTAACGTCATTACCCATATATTTGCGCGCGTTGTCGATCGCTGCTTTTTTTTGACAAGCTTAAAACCTTGGGCGACCGGCAACGTGCGCCGACGTTGTCCGCCGACCATCAACGTCATAGATAGTGTACCGAAATGTACCGACGCCCCGGTAACGGGCCCCCAGCGCGTCCCGAGGTTTCACTTATTATCGCCCAAAAACACCACACGTCGCCGTGTCGCCGGCGAGAAGCGTCGTAGTGTGACAGCCCCATTACCTACAACTAATTTCCGTTATAATTGTCCTGTTGCTTGTAGAGTTTGGCGTTCCTTCCACGGTTCATTCCATGTTATGTAGTTATTCTACTAAGAAGCCTCAATTAACCGAATCAGATAATGTTTCCAGAAGTGAAGTCTGACAATTTCAATTCAATTACTCTTATTCCGGAATAGTATATATGCTGTATAAGCCATTATACAAGTATAATAAGGCCAGAAGATTCCATCTACTCCCCAGCCTCTTCCACTTCCTCAGTCATCGACTGGAGTAACCTTACCGCTACATAGTCCAATGGAACATCAAATTTTCAAAATCAAAGCAATTATCTCAATTTGATTCTATATATCTAACTTTGATACTGGTACACTTATTAAACATTTGTCATCACTTAGAAAGGACTACTAAGGCAATCTAATAGAATCTGTTCCTGCAGAAGTCTATGGTGTCAGAATTTTGGTGTGCTTGCCAAAATTAATTTGACATGATTGCACTTCAAATATCTCAAAGGTTAGCCATTTAAAATAACAGTTACTTCAAACGAAAGTAAGGTAGATTATATCGATCAGCCTAATATATTGACCTCAGAAAATTACAGAAACTCAAAACCATCGAACTATGCGACTTTACTTAAGTCATCTACTACTACAACTTCAGATCTTACCATGACGCCACCTGTCTGTCTACTAGTCAACTACCCCTATCCTCACTCACTGTACCGCTGAACAGTTTTTATTTAGGCTAGAAGCGCTAGTTCCTTTAGCCAGAGAATATAACGCATACCCACTATTGCCTTGTTCTTTCCTTATTTATGTAGGTCAAAATCCTCCAATACGAGTGACGTTCCAGCGCACGTAAGGTACAGGAACAGCCGGCGGTGTCGCCACCGGTCGCACCGGTGAGGTACCGGAAGTTGAACAGAATAATTTAATTATACAGAATAATATCACAAAAATAATAATGAAGTAGTTCCCTTCCATGCCTTTATACTCGCATAATACGTTCATCATCATCATCATGCTGTCGGTCGTGATGCGACAAAGACTGCTTTCATTATTTGACGGCCGCTCTCCATTTAGCTCTCTGCTGTGAGAGTTGCGTCCATGAGTCAGTCTTAATGTCTCTCAGCTTCAGGTTTCTCTTGATGGTATCCTTGAACTGGAGACGAGGATGAGGATGAGGGCATAATATGTTATACACCACATAATAAACCAGCCAAAGCATCTATGTGGGGAGCAAGATGTAAAATGAACTATC
Source organism: Branchipolynoe longqiensis (assembly GCA_030323885.1). NCBI lineage: Eukaryota > Metazoa > Annelida > Polychaeta > Phyllodocida > Polynoidae > Branchipolynoe > Branchipolynoe longqiensis. The sequence goes on along the minus strand of CM059188.1, from coordinate 106,638,080 downwards.
ATCACCATCAGAAGAATACCAACTTATCTTGGCTTCAAATTATCGCTCATAGTTTATCTTGCAGGTTTGACCCTTAATCGGAACACGTGATCAAAACCCCCAGGCTTGGCTTTGCGTCCGCCCCTGCCTTTCTCATTCTACCCGTCCTCGTCTCGACCTTATCGCAGCATCATCAGGATCTCTCTCCAATAGGTTCCTCACTGCTGAATCAACATGCACCCTACAATGACAATTAGTAACCGGAAATGAATGAATGAATGAACGTGTTGGTAGATCATGGGGTGGTGGGTTCGAACCCTGGTCGAGTCAAGTGAAAAAGTTGAAAAAGTGTAAATTAAGTGGAATGAAATAGCTATCCCCCGCGCCCCCCCCCCTTCAAAAGAAATAACACCTAATGAGTTTAAAGCTGCATAGACTGATACAGCATCAAATTTTCAAAACCAAAGCAATTGTCACAGATTATCTAGATTTAATTATACACATATAACACTTATATACGGCTTCCCTTACTACGCATTTGTTGCCACATAAAAGGAATATTGAGCCATTTTAATAGAATCTGTTATTGCAGAAGCCAATGGTGTCAGAGTTTTGGCACGCTTTCCAAAATTACTTTGACATATTGCATAAAGTTAGCCCTTTAAAATCAAAGTTACTTCAAACTAAAGTAAGGGAGATTGTAACAATCAATTTAATATATTTATCTCAGACAAATGGCAGACATTCAAAACCATCGGTCTGTGTAAGTCTAGATAATATAGAACATCTGCCTCGATATCATCTCATCAAGGCACCTCTGTCTGACCAAGCCCTCTAAGGAATGGATTAGAAAGAAGTTATTCGTCCCTAATTGAAGCTTATTATCGTATTTCCTCGTTTAGGTCCAGATCGTCGAAGAGTGGTGTTAATTACTGTCAGCTGACTGCAATTTTCGTGACGTAGTGCACAGAAAAAAACTGTCATCGGAGGTAAATGTCACATGACTGCAATGTTGATGATGTAGTGCACCAGAAATCTCCTCTGCGTAATTAAGGGAAAGTTTGTTTTATTTAATGAGGCCTCTAGAGCGCATTGATTTTTATCATCGGCTATTGGACATCAAAACATATGGTCATTCTGACATATTTCCTTGGAGGAAACCCGCTGCCGCCACATAGGCTACTCTTTCCGAGAAGCAGCAAGGGGTATTTTATATGCAATTTCCCACAGACAGGACAGCACATACCACAGCCTTTGATGAACTAATTGTGGACCACTGGTTCTGCATGATTAATGTCCCCTAAGTGCAAATTTAGATGAAGCAATTCACCAGGCCAATGTTGGTTGGTTGTTGGAGTTTTACATCCTGGCAACACCTAAGGTCATATCAGGACGGGTACTTACCTGTGACAGTGCACACTCATGGTGACTTTATAGTGCTGCCCCACTGGCTAACACCATGACCTGATATCCCACCCAGTCACATTATCTTGATGCTGAGCTAACCAATCCTTGCCCTATCCTATTAATACCGCCCGCCAAGCTAGGAAGCGAGAAATATCAATTTTGTAAGTCATCGCTTTGACTCGACCGAGAATTAAACTCCTGCGCTCTACCGATTCGGCCACTGCGCCCGAACCTATGCTTGGAAGACCAGTGCCTCGTCCCCAGAAAGAAGATTTGTTCAGCTGAATAAACATTTTTAACAACAACAACAAAAAGAATGTTAAGGTTTAGCACATAGTGTCTGTCATGGCGGTATATGCCGGATAGAATAGCTGAAAGCGGAGTCCCAGAAGCAGAAAACAGTGCACCCTGCGGCCGCTGAAGGTACTATATATAGCGCCATTGCGTGCGCAAGCATATTGCTAGTGTATAAAGCAATGGGTAGATGGCGTGGCTATCGGCGAAAGTCTATTATTAACCGCTTGGTTCTAATTGAGAAGGAACTGGGGGTGGGGGTGGGGTAGGGGGGTGGGGTAGGGGGGGGGGGTGTACAGCACGCACGATCAGCATAAGTCTGCCTCTGAGGTATCCTAATATAGTGTGGGTGGACCCTATTAAACATACTCAGATAAATCTCAGTTAATTATTTCTGCTGTTGTGGGGGTCCGTCTCCCGTTTAGGTAGATCGTGGGGTTCGAACCCTGGTCGAGTGAAAGGAATGACTTACAAATTGATACTTGTCGCTTCCTAGCCAAGCGCTCGGCATTATTAGGATAGGGCAAGGACTCATTGACTCGGTGTCAGGATAATGTGACTGAGTGGGATATTGGGTCATTGTGCTGGTGGCCTGGTCTCCCAGTGGGGCAACACTATAATATCACCATGAATGTGCACTGTCACAAGTCAGTACCCATCCTTATATGACCGTAGATGTTGCCAGGATGTAAAACTCCACCAACCAACTTCAGAAGTAAATGAAGATAACGTGTTCAGTGTCTTAAATGACACGTTTATGAAATTAAACCAATAATTATATATCTGCTCTATAATCTATTATGGGAATATAAATAAGGACACTACCACTTAGCAATTCCCGTATCTATATATGTATTTTATTATCTAATACCACAGGGATTAGTTATTACTTTGGCCACACCGGCGCCACCTGTGAGTGGCTCCTGGCCACCCTGATACCCGCTGCGTCTGGTCACTACCGCCTCCAGAAATGCACTCACGTTCAGCTTTTAGGGCTAGGACCTTAGGACCTTAGGACCTTAGGACCTTAGGACCTCTGGGTTGAGCAGTGATCGCTGACAACCGAGGTAGATGAATACAAAACGCACACGAGAGCAAGACAGCATTTATTAAATACCTTTATCTCTCCTTGACAAGTTTGACCAGATCACGGTTTCATTTTGATGTATTTTAATACGTGACAATTTTTCTTAAAGCGATATCGGATTGTGGCCTGATCGATATCGGTTTGATTGACTGTGCAGGTTGTTGTGCGCTGCTATAAATAAACACCATTAATTTGTATATAAGCGACATTATCCTTGTAACCCTCCTCCAGTGCTGGTCCGCACTGTTTGCCTTCACATCTCCATTCCCGGGCGCGATGGCCGAATCGGTAGAGCGCAGCCCCCCCATACGGGAGATCGGGAGTTAAATTCCCGGTCGAGTTAAACCAATGACTTATCAAATTGATACTTGTCCATTTCCTAGCCTGGCACTTGGCATTAATAGGATAGCGCAAGGACTGGTTAGCACAGTATCAGGATAATGTGACTAAATGGGATATCGGATCATGGTGCCAGTGGCCTGATCTATCAGTGGCACAGCACTATAAAGTCGCCATGAGTGCGCACTGTCACAGTGTAATATATTGCTGCTCGGCCGTCGGAGCCCCAACATGCCACTTACTCTCCCCAGGTGCGTTCTGACAACTGTCTGTCAGTTCACACCTGATGCCCCTCTCCAACAAACTCAAAAGCAAGAAAGGGAAGACAAGTCGCGCAAGATTGACAGTGAAGAAGTTGTACTTTATTGGCATCAACTCCTGTTCACCTACTAGTGACCTATCACCCGCACTCCTTAGCTCCTTCCTGTCCACACAGATCCTCATTACTCTCTTTAGTATGTATCAGTGCCTACAGCCCATTGAACCGGAGTCCCATGGTTGTTGCACACAGCTCAGTGCCTTTTGAATAGCTGCTGCCAGTTTGTATATGGAAAGTGGAGCCTCAGACAGAGTATCTAGGTTCCTCGCCAAGAGAAGAGTGTGTTCCCTTCAAGAGTGCATCAAGAAGTGTGTCTCCTTCCAGAGTGTCTGGGGAAGTGTCTAGAGTAATCTCTATATCAGAATGAGGTCTGTGGTCAGGTGGTGAAAGGGGTGCAGGTGACTGGGCCTCCCACAGCCAGCCAATCAGACACTCTCTACAGCCTGCCCCTAATAGGGGCAGCTGTCACTCAACCCCAGCTGCAGGTGGTGTCCATAATGTATGCAGAGTGGCTGGGTGTGCTTTCCCATCGGCGCTGTGGTAACAGGTAGTTGCAGACAGTTACAATAAATATATATATTAAAAATGACCTTCTCCTCCACTTGCACGCTTACAGGTGCATAGAGCGAACATTTCACCAAACATTAACTTTTTTTTCCTTTTTTTTTTAATTGAGGCTGTATTTATTCTGTCCATAGCATGTAAGCCTGGGCTTGTTTTCAATGCTGGCCAGCTGTAGTGTTGGTGTTGTCTTACCAAACAGTAGCTGCTGATAAGTTATTTGATTGTCTGCATTTCAGTAGCAGATAGATATATTGGTACGTTTAGTAGCCTATGTTAGTTTTTTTGGGCCCTCTTGGCATTGTATTTTTGTTCTATTCTTATTACTATGTTAGTTGTTTTCTTAAGGTTCTATGTTAGTGTTTTGGGGTTTTCTTGGGAAGAGTTTTCCGCTTTTTTCTACTTAATTCTATACTAGCCTATTTTATTTACATGTCCATAGGCTTGTACGTAATAGGTGGTTGAGTTATGTTTGTTTGAAATTGATTTGATTTATATTGTTGTTGGATATGTTATCTGGCTTTTATATTTCCGGTTATCCCGCCCTGGGCTGTCCAGTTGGTGGGCCGTGACATATCACCTGCCCCCTTGTGGTGCAGTTCAGTTGGGGTTCCCAGTTTTTATTTTGCACAGATATTTTTTGTACGTTTTTAGGTCAGGGATTTGTCTTTCTTTCACCATTTGCGCATTCCATGCCTTGGCGGCCATTTCCAGTGTGCTCCTTTCATGGGCTTTGATCTGGCTTCTGGTCTGTCTTAGTAGTGGTGCCTTGCTTGCTCTGGTGTCCCTTAGTGGTTGGGTTAGACGCTTAATCTCTTGGCTATATCCATATGCTAATGTTTTTAGGTGGATTATCCTTCTGTTTTCTAGTAGCTTTACTTTAGTTCTTTTGTGTAGGTCATAAGTGGGGTGTAGTTTGTCTACTTTCAGGCATATTTTCAGGGCCCTATTTTGTAGTATCTGCAATTTTTTAAGTAGCTCTTTTTTAGCACCCATGTAGATTACATCCCCATAGTCAAAGTAGGGGAGTACCATGCCTTTGAAGATTTTTATTGACATATCTTGTGTCATATAGTTTCTAAGTTTAGCAAATAGCCATAGTTTGTGATTTACTTTTTGTATGATTTTTGTTAAACACAGATTGTAGTTTAGCTGGCTATCCAGTTCTAGGCCTAGGTATTTGTAGTGATTTACACTTTCCAGTGTTTGGTTTCCTAGTGTGCATTGTAGGTTTCTTCCTGTGATTGCTGTATGTGAGAAGAGTACTGTTTTAGATTTATTTGCATTGATGGTTATTTTATTGGATTCACACCAGCTGTCCAGTTTTAGCAGGAGGTTGTTCAGTTTGGTTGCTACCTCCTCTACTGTGCTTCCTTCTGCATATATGACAGTGTCATCCGCATATAGCTGGAGACATTCTGTCTCCAGCCATTTTTCTAGGTCATTTATGTATAGTATAAATAGTAGTGGTCCCAGGACTGATCCTTGGGGTACACCACAGGTGATAGTTTGTTGGTCTGAGAGTGTACCATTTACTTTAGTTTTTTGCTGCCTGTTGTTTAGGTAGCATTTTATCCAGTTTATTGATTTGGATTTAATGCCCATGTTGTTTAATTTTCTTATTAATATGCTGTGGTCTACAGTGTCAAAGGCTTTGCTGAAGTCGATGAACACTGCTCCAACTAATTTCTTTTGGTTCAATGATGCCAGCACATCCCTTGTTAGGTTTGCTATTGTTTTTGATGTGGAGTGGAGTTTTCTGAAACCTCCTTGCCTCTTGTTTAGTATATTGGTTTTTTCCAGGTGCGCATTTATGTGCCTGTGGAATATTTGTTCAATTAGCTTTTTGCAGGATTGATATTGGTCTGTAGTTCCCCATGTTTTGTTTGTCACCACTTTTGTATATGGGGGTGATGGTTGCCATCTTCCATGCTGTGATGAAGTGTCCCTGCTCAAATGATATGTTGAACAGGTCGACCATGGTATCTGGGATGGCTTGGAGTGCCTCTTTTAGTATTTTTGTGGGGATTCCATCTATTCCACTTGGTTTGTTTTCATCTATGTCATTTATTAGCTGTGTTAGTTCTTTTAGGTCAGTTTTGCAGGTGAGGATTTCATCCTGGATATTTTCTGACTTGTTTTCCTAGATTCTTGTGAATTTCTTTGATAACCTTTGTCCTACCATGGCAAAGTGTGTATTTAGTTTGATTGCTGCATCACTATCTGTGTGCGTATTTCCATCCTTATCCTGGAAGCTTATCCGTTCTTCTATCTTATTTTGGGGGAATAGTAAGCTTACATTTTTCCAGAACTTATTTGCGTTGCTTCCCCAGTCCTTGTCTTGTTTTATTATATATTTCCTTGTTGCTGCCCTTACTGCTTTGAGGGAGTTGTTTCTGGCAGTATTATAGAACCTTTTATCCTCTGGGTCTTTAGTGCATTTCACTTTGTCACCTAGCCTTCATTTTGTTGCGATATGCGTTAACAGTTCCCTGTTTACCCACGGGTCTTGGTTTCTCTGTATTTTTAGTTTCTTTATGAGACACATCTCATCTAATGATTGTTTTATTTCTGTAACAATGTTATTCCAGTAGATATCAGGGTTATCTCTGTCTGTTGTGAGGTTGTCTCTATTTTCATATAGGTGGTTTTTTAGTGTTTCTTTTGAGTAGTTTTTTAGGGATCTGCCCATCTTATATTTATATTGGCTTGCGCTTTTGAGTTTTTTCCTCATTACATATATTAGCTCATGGTCACTTATACCCCAGCTTCTAGTGCCACATTTTGTGGCATGGTTTGAGTTGGTTAGTATTAGGTCAATTGTTGAGATATTGTTTCCTAGTCTTGTGCTGTCTGTAATAAGTTGCTGTAGCCCTAGGATTTTGATAGTGGTTTGTAGCATTAGTTTATTTTTGTCATTGCTAATGTAGTTTATGTTGAAGTCCCCTAGCACAAAGATTTCTGCATTTGTTAGTTTTCTCACTGTATTTATACTTTTCTCTAGAGTTTCAAGGAATGTTTCAATATCCCGGGATGGTGGTCTGTAGAGGCTTGCTATGGCTATGTTAGCCTGCTTCTCATTTTTTATTAGGCACCATAGTACCTCCAGATGTTCATTTGAGTTCTTTGCTATTTTTAGGGCCTCAGTGTCTAGATTTTTTGAGGTTTTGCAGTAGATTGCAACACCTCCACCTTTTTTTGTTAGGTTTGCTATGTTTGTTAGGTTTGCTATTAACTGTCTCTTACATAGGAACATCACATCTTATTCTCAGGCACTATATGTTATCATATTTTCCACATAGTCTCATATGTCACACATCATTCTGAAACGAAAATCCGTATATTTTTACAACAGGTCGGTGCTCATTTATGTGCCTGTGGAATATTTTTTCAGATTGACCACTCCCCTATATCGATCACTTCATTTGGGTCCCAAAAGATGGCCTATGCAATACCATTGTAATGATTTAAGAAAACCGCCCGAAACCCACCACCTCCCTAAATGGACCATTTCAAGTCTGTCCCATGGCAGGTCGAATTAGAGAGGTTTTCAATCAATCAATAGTTCCATCCTCTAGTCGAGGGTTGGATGCAATGGTTCTCCACTTGTCCCGATGTTGTGCTGTTCTGATAGACTGTGAATAATTCAAGCCTGTCCACTGTGAAATATTTGTAAACCATGATGTTCTTGGTCTCCCTCTCCCTCTGCTGCCATTCACCTTCCCTTCCAACAATGTACGGTATATTGAACTCTGACGAATGATGTGGCCAAAATAAATAAGTTTCTTTGTCTGTATAGTGGCAAACAAGCTTTTCTTATTTTAAATTTTTCTGAGAACTTGTTTATTGTGTAGAGGCAATTGCCATTATGGTTGGAAGACCAGTGCATTAGCACTTACAACATGTTCTTCAGAGGAATAAACCCACTTGAACAACCTCCTCCCCCCCAAAAAAAAACCACAACCCACCATTAATTATCCCGCGTCACCCTCCCCTCCACTCCACCACCACCCATCTCCTACCACCTCTGCCGGTGTAGTAAGTTCAAAACACTACCCCACAACAACACTACGGTAGTGGTTTCAATCTAGGTTCAAAACACTACGGTAGTGTTTTCAACTTAGGTAAAGGTAGGTTCAAAACACTACTGTGGCCACGCTCAAAACACTATCCTTAAGTTCAAAACACTCCCTTTAAGTTCAAAACACTACTCTCATGGTGGTGTCAGCCTGGTCTCCCAGTGGGGCAGCACTATAAAGTTGCCATGAGTGTACACTGTCACAAGTCACCACCCATCCTGAGATGACCATAGATGTTGCTAGGATGTAAAATAACAACAAACAATGAATCAAATACCACAGCATGGTCAGCATATCAATATGTACCAGTAGGTTACATTTTGCAGCAATACAGACCAGACAGGATGGCTGAATGAGTTAGAGCATCCATCTCCCGTGTTGGTAGATCGTGGGATCATGGGGTCATGGGTTCGAACCTGGTTGAGTCAAACCAATGACTTAAAAATTGATACTTGTTGCTTCCTAGCCTGGCGCTCGGCATTATTAAGATAGGGCAAGGACTGGTTGGCTCAGTGTCAGGATAATGTGACTGAGTGGGATATCAGGTCATGGTGGTGGTGGCCTGGTCTTCCAGTAGGGCAGCTCTATGAACTCACCATGAGTGTGCACTGTCACAAGTTGGTACCTGTCCTGATGTGACCTTAGATGCTGCTAGGATGTAAAACAACAAACAAGCAGCATTATAATTACACTTACACTTTCACAGCCCCCACTGCCGTGTTGTGATAGTGTTTTGAACTTGGATAGTGTTTTGGACGTATGTAGGGGTAGTGTTTTGAACTTAGCAGCTTAGGTTGAAAACACTACCATAGTGTTTTCAACGGGGTAGTATTTTGAACGTCCTACACCAGGCCCGACCCGACAGCGCCCATTGAGTACGGCCACTTCACCTCGCTCCGCCGGCTGTGTGCTCATGTCGATGGCGAATCGATAGGCGCCTCCGGGCGGACACATGAGCACACACCGCTGCCACCCGCTCCAACAGCTCCAACAGCGAATCACCTGGTTGTGGTGGTGGCTAGCTGTCGTCCTGGATTTGGATCGTTAACTGGTTAAGTTCAATTCACGAAGAGCTTTAAGTTGGCATAATATAATATTATATATATGGAGTAGAATGAATTATGCTAATATAAAGCACGTAGAACGAATTTATATTATTATTATTATCTGTCGCTTGACTATTATTGAATATTCCATTGAACATTTTGAATAGAACTGAAAATTGAAGTCGCGCGCTAACCGCCGGCTCCGATTCGTGACTGACGCGCCACCACCGCTTGTTGCGGACACTAAATGTGCGGGGCAGTAGCCGCACTTCTGCAATATTTTTCTGCTAATAACCCCACGCCACAACTCATGACACAACTTCACACCTCACCTCACCTCACCTCAGCTCACCTCATCTGACCTCACCTACCGGGGGCGGTGGCCGAATCGGTAGAATGCAGGCCTCCAGGGGCCATATGCAGGAGTCGGTGGTATTCGGTGTTAGCGAGCCAAAACGGTGGTAAGCGGGAATTTCCCGGTTAGCGGCGAAAAATGGTATGCACGAGGCGGTGATAGGCCTAACACCAAAAGCTTAAACGAGGTTAGGGTAACCCTGTTCCATAGGTGGTTTAAGGTTGGTGTTAGGCACCGATTAGGCCCAAATCTATACAATGCTGGCATATTTAACAGAATTACATACGCAATAAGTGAAATTTTATCAATTTAACCCTAAATTCGAAGCATTATTAAGGCTAGCGCCGCATTGGCGGCGATATTAATAGTTATATTTTCGAATCGACGAACGTAAAGTAAACATCGCATCGACGTCACTTTCCATACTGGCGGCGGCAGCGGTTTGTTTACTTTACGTTCGTCGATTCGAAAATATAACTATTAATATCGGCGCCAATGCGGCGGTAGCCTTAATAACGCTTCGAATTTAGGGTTAAATTGATAAAATTTCACTTATTGGGTAGCTAATTCTGTTAAATATGATCGCATTTAATATATTTTAGCCTAATATATGGCTACAAAGGCAGAGGGATTTCCCAAATCTATCAATAAATTCACGTTTAGTTATAATTAAAGTGTTACCCGCTCCTGCATACAGTTCCCGACGTCGGCGATAGCTATCCGGTAATAGGCTGTAACACCAAAAGCCGCTATCACCGACTCCTGCATATGGCCCCTGTGCGGGAAATCGGGAGGGACGTCCGAATTTTTAGTTCAAATTCCTGCCGTTGGCGTCGCCACTGAACTAGTTGGCCTAAACAGCACACTGTCAAACTGCAAACTCAATGGCTGTGAGCAATCTTCTTAGAGAACAAGTGAAATATCTCTAAAACCACACCACCTAGAAACAAACTGTTTGGAACACATATAGAAAACATATTCAACGAATAGATTATATTAAATTTAAAACATAAGGTTAGGGTTCTGCATTTCTATTAATTTTGAATAAAATAAATGTTTTGCACTGCACGTATTGGCAAACTCAATGCATTGTCAATGGCAATATCTCTAAAACGACACCACTTAGAAACAAACTGTTTGGAACACATATATAAAACATATTCAACGAATAGATTGTATTAAATTTATATGGTTAGGGTTCTGTATTTCTATTAATTTAAAATAAAATAGACGTTTTGCACTGCGTGTACCGGTAAACTCAATGCATTGTCAATGGCCGTGAGCAATCTTGAATTATATTCATACAGAAGAAGTGAAATATCTCTCAAACCACACCACCTAGAGACAAACTGCTTGGTACACATATAGAAAACATATTCAACGAATAGATTATATTAAATTTATAAGGTTAGGGTTCTGCATTTCTATTAATTTTGAATAAAATAAACGTTTTGCACTGCGCATACCGGCAAACTCAATGCATTGTCAATGGCCGTGAGCAATCTTGAATTATATTCATACAGAAGAAGTGTAAATATCTCTAAAACCACACAACCTAGAGACAAATCGCTTGGTACACATGTAGAAAACATATTCAACGAATAGATTATATTAAATTTATAAGGTTAGGGTTCTGCATTTCTCTTAATTTTGAATAAAATAAACGTTTTGCACTGCATGTACCGGCAAACTCATTGTCAATGGCCGTTTAGGCCCACTAGTACTGAGGCGCCACCAAGTGTCGGAAAAATTAACTACGCCACTTGTCCCCCATTCTGGTTGAATCAAACCAATGACTTAAAAAATTGATACTTGTCACTTCCTAGCTTGGCACTCGGCATGAATAGGATAGGGCAAGGGTTGTTTATTTCACTATCAGGATAATGTGATGGTGTGGGATATCGGGTCATGGTGGCAATGACCCGGTCTCCCAGTGGGGCAGCACTATGAAGTCACCATGAGCAGATGAGTGCACACTGTCACAAGTCAGTACCTGTCCTTAAGTGACTGTATATGTTGCCAGGATGTAAAACCTCAGAAAATATACAGCCGTTTGAGGACAGATTCGTGCTGGAACTACAGTAAAACCTCCACAAATTTGGAGCCCAATTTTTCGGAAAGATATTCTGGAGATCGAAAAGGTTCAGAGACGTGCAATGAAATTAGTTGCAGATATAAAGGACTTACCCTATGAACAAAGGCTTAGGGAATTGAAACTTCCTACCCTTTCCTATAGAAGGAAAAGAAGTGACATAATTGAAGTATTTAAAATTATGAAAGGTTTTGATAAAATCGATATGAACCAATTTTTCACCTTGAATAAAAGAAAAGGCAGTCGGGGCCATACTCTCAAACTAGTAAAACCCAGAGCCATTTCAAAGTTAAGGCAACACAGTTTCTCAAACAGGATCATAAATATATGGAACAGTCTCCCAAAAATGTTATTGATGCCGAGTCAATAAATTCATTCAAGAACAGATTAGAAAAAGCATGAGCTGATGATCCAGGGAAATTTGACCCCTTATTCACCACATCCTACTAATTATTCCTTGTGTTGCATATTTACTTGCACTCAAGCAAAAATGAGAGACAAATAAGTGTTCACACTTCCTGTCTACCATTTGCTATTTCGCTATTTCGCTATATTGATCACTTTATTTGGGTCTCAACTCCCTAAACCGACAACCTCCCGAAATGGACCACTTAAAGTCGGTCACAAAGTCGGTCGATTTAGAGAGGTTTTACTGTGTAACCTGTTGCGGTTCATTTGCGGAGACGAGCACTCGTGCTGCCCCCCCCCCCCCCCCCCCCTCCTGGTGGATTGGTCGTAATGCATAGCATTACGTTTGATGCGAGGAGAGGAAGAGACCCTCCCCCGCCCCGCGCTGTCGCGCTGCCCTCTCACCTCGCCCGACGCCGACGCACGCCGCCACCTCCCCCCGGCCCCGTGTCGCGCAGCATTCGCGCCTCACCCGACGCCTGCTGCTCGCCACCTCTCGCCCTCCCCCGGGCCGGCAGCATTCACACCTCACCTGCTGTCGCCCGCCCCCTTTCCCTTATAAGGTCGCCCCCCGGCCTCCCTCAGGCACTCGCCCTCCTGCCGCCTTCCAGCTCTCTTCCCGTTTTTCTCCACCCACCCACCCATCTTCTTCCTTATACACTCTTCTCTTCCAGCGGTGGAGGGCTCCTCGGCACCCCCTCACAGAACACCTACAGACTTTTTTACTCTGCCTGAACTTTCTTACTTTTATTCATCATGTACATTTCCTCACTGCTCCTCCTGAGCCCTCCTCCTGTATTGCTCCTCATGAGCCTCTTTACTTTCTTCCATTTATTGCTTATTTTACTTACACTGTTGCTCCTTATGAGCTTATTTCCTCTGTATACTCTGTCTGTCTGAGGCGTAAATAAACGCCTTTATTTCCACCCCCGCTTTGCCTTCTTCCTTTTCGCGCATCAAGTTGTCATCACCCATCATCATGCCGTGTCCACCCAGCTACGGATCGCCTTCCTCACCAGAGCACAACTTTCCCGTCACATTCACTCACCTTCTTCTTCTTGCTGACGTTTCACTAGGTATCACCAAGGTCGGAGTACATCGCAAATCACCGGACGCGGTGGCCGAATCGGTAGATCAGAGGCTTCCTGCCCGGAAGGTCGGAAGTTCGACTCCCGGTCGAGTCAAACCAATGACTTATAACATTGATATGTGTTGCTCCCTAGCCTTCCACTCGGCATTAGTAGGATAGGGCAAGGACTGGTTAGCTCAGTGTCAGGATAATGTGACTAAGCGGGAAATCAGGTCATCGTGCCGGCGGCCTGATTTCCCAGTGGGGCAGCACTAGAAAGTCATCATGATTGTGCACGATCAGAAGTCGGTACCCATCCTGATCCTGTTATCAGGAATCAAATATTCAAATTTATTATTAGACTTGACAAGTCAGAAAATGTTATAATAGAGGGACTTGTAAAAATAGAAGAGTGATCTCAGATTTATGTCTGCCATAAGGAGGCATTGGTACAAACTACTGTATATAGACCAACATTTTGATATTGGTTAGTATGGTAGTATTCCTACTATTACTTATAACCTATTCACATTCATTTTTCGCCGTGAATATGGCCTATGCTGCCGACACGGCGTAAAGAAACCACCAATCAATCAATCATTCATTTTTATATCTACCTACTATGGACCAAATTATGTAACTACCATAGTCCTGAGTCTGAAATAAAGAATTGAATTGAATGAATTGAATATGACCTTAGATGTTGCCACGACCTAAATCTCCAACAACCAACCAACCATCCACCACAATCTAAAAACAACCATTGTTGGCTCTTCTGATATGACCTAAAGTTGAAAAAGATTGTCCTGTGCCCCCCCCCCCCCCCGCCCCCACCTCTCTTTACAAATTCCCAGCTAGTTACGAAGTCACTACTGCTCTGAATGTATAAATGTAATAATAAAGTTTGCTTCTTTATTGTTTTACATCTTAGCAACATCTAAGTTCAAATCATGATGCGTAGCGACTTGTGACATTGCGCACTCATGGCAATTTTATAGTGCTGCTAATTGGGACACCAAGCCACCAGCACCATGACCCGATATCCCACACAGTTACATTAACCTGATGCTGTACTAACCAGTCCTCGTCCTATCCTATTAATGCAGCGCGCCATGCTAGCTAGCGACAAGTATCAATTTTATAAGTCATCGATTTGACTCGGGAAGCCAGTGGTCTACCGAGCCGATTCAGCCATCGCGTCCGGTCAATGTCATAGAGTATATTCTACCTAAATGCATGTGAATGCTTAGCCATGCAGCATCAGGATTCCTGGGCCACGTGACCAGCGTTCTAGTGCCTGTATTTTTTTTTTTGTAAAACAGTTTATTCATCAGAACACACATTTTTTTCGGAGCCGAGGCACTGGTCTTCCCGGCCGTTTACACTACATTGCAATTAGGCCATCATCATCATCATGCCAATAGGTAGGCTATTACATATTCCCGAACTGGACTATTCATCACTAAGTGATGAAAGTCACGTGTCTCCCTTTCTGCGCGCGCACATTGTCAGGCACCGCGTTCGTGTCATGAGTATGAATGGCAGTCACAATCACGTGACGTGGTCTGGCGTGGTTAATGCACTGTGTACTATACACTTAGTGGACATCACGCAACGCTGATGTTAATCTGTAGCTCAGCGGCTCAGCTCCTGCCAGCAGGTGTTGCATCCGGTACCTAGCGCCATCTTGGATGGCGCTAGTTGCTCGCTGTCGATCTGGGAGATGATTACATTATGTGTAAGGAGTTTCTATGTTGATATCTGTAAGGAATTTCTATGTTAATATTTGTTAGGAATTTTTAGGTTGATATTTTTAAGGAATTTCTACGTTGATATTTATTTGTAAGGAATTTCTACGTTGATATTTATTTGTAAGGAATTTCTATGTTGATATTTGTAAGGAATTTCTATGTTGATATTTGTAAGGAATTTCTATGTTGATATTTGTAAGGAATTTCTATGTTGATATTTGTAAGGAATGCTTCTGTTAATATTTGTAAAGAATTTCTATATTAATATTTGCAAGGAATTTCTATGTTGATATTTGTAAGGAATTTCTATATTGATATTGGTAAGGAATTTCTATGTTGATATTTGTAAGGAATTTCTATGTTGATATTTGTAAGGAATTTCTATGTTGATATCTGTAAGGAATTTCTATGTTGATATTTGTAAGGAATTTCTATGTTGATATTTGTAAGGAATTTCTATGTTGATATTTATAAGGAATGTCTATGTTAATATTTGTAAGGAATGTCTATGTTCATATTTGTAAGGAATGTCTATGTTCATATTTGTAAGGAATTGCTATGTTCATATTTGTAAAGAATTTCTATGTTGATATTTGTTCGGAATTTCGATGTTGATATATGTAAGTAATTTCTATATTGATATTTGTAAGGAATTTCTATGTTGATATTTGTAAGGAATTTCTATGTTGATATTTGTAAGGAATTTCTATGTTGATATTTGTAAAGAATTTCTATTTTGATATTTGTAGGGAATTTCTATGTTCATATTTGTAAGGAATTTATATGTTCGTATTTGTTTGTAGTTGTTGTTGTCTGTTGCGGGTTTTCGTCCTGGCAACATCTAAGGTCATTTCAGGATGGGCAGCGTACTGGCCCACAGCAAATATTATAACATGCACAAGGAATAATTATCAAATCGTAGCATAATAAATAATCATTATTATAAGATACATACATCCGCCAATTTATATTTATATAATAGATTATATCACACATAATTCATATATGCTGCATAAGCCATTATACGAGTATAATAAGTCAGAAGATCACATCTACTCCCCAGCCACTAAGTTATCGGCTGGTCACCTCTACTCATTAGGCCATGTATTGGTACCTAATGACCTCCATGTGTGGCGTCACCTGCTCGCCCACGCCCACGCCCACGCCCACGCCCACGTCCACGACCACAACCACGCCCACGACCACGCCCACACCCACGCCTCAGCAGCCGTTATCCTCACTCAATGTACCGGTGAAAAGGTATATATATACAATATATAGTATATATATATATACAATATATTGTATATATATACTATAGCTACTGTTATATGTTCTATATATCGGTGTTTTGGACGTTAAATTTGTGATATGCATATGTAGTATTATATATAATTATATTTATATACCAATGTACGGATGGGGGTTAAGTGGAGGTCTCCACTTGTAACAAATCCCAGCTCATTCACAAACACCAGGCATCATTTTCAGGGATTGAATACAGTCGCCGTGAATATGGTCTATCCTGTCGACACGGCGTAAAGCAACCACCAATCAATCAATCAATCAGTGCACCGAATGCATGAACCACACAGTCGCGTCTGCTTTACAACTCGGCCGACCAACCCTCTTTGTCATCCGCTTTTCAATATCACAGAATAATTCATGGAATTGAATGTGCTGATGTAGCAAAATAGATCATTGCGATCACTCATTTCCCTGTCTCATTCGGCCCACTTATCTATTGTTATAGCGAGAGGAAAGTGGCAATTGTTTTTTTGTTGTTTTTTTTTTTTGGTCCATTAGTTGTTTAAGCAGGGGAAATTTCAGTCCTAGACGACTGGTCTTCCTCATTCCACTGCTGGTGGATAGAAAGCCCGAGCCTACCCTTTTACCGACCCAAGGGATTTTTAACCTCCCACACCACATAGACATGGTATGAGAGCAACCGGCCTTTGATGACGCTGTAAGTTATACACAGTGGTGGGAATCCAAATTGGCAGAGCTGGGGGCATGGGGAATTGAACCGCCGACCGTCAGATTAGGAGTCTGACCTAAAAAAAAGTCAGACACTCTAACCACTCTGCCACAGAGAACGCCACGCCTCTCCTTAAGAGGTGTAATTTAATATTTTCTTGACGATTTATACTGCCTATCATGGATAAGTCTGAATAGACTTGTTTTCACCATTAGACAGTTTGTCGATAGAAAGCCCGAGCCTACACTTTTACCGACCCAAGGGATTTTGAACCTCCCACACCACATAGACATGGTATGAGAGCAACCGGCCTTTGATGACGCTGTAATTTATACACAGCAGTGGAAATCCAAATTGGCAGAGGTGGGGGCATGGGGAATCGAACCGGGGAATATTTACTTCCTAATGTGTAAAGTTTCACTAAGTATAGGATTCGAACCCCCCTCAGCCCCCCACCCCCATTATGCAACGCGGATATTGATTGTACCATGAGGTCATGCTGCCCGTTCCCAAAGATTTTGAATCATTTTCCTTCTTTGAAAAAAAATCAAATAAAAAGAAGAAATGCATTTGGCTATTGCACCTACCACACCGGGCGCGGTGGCTGAATCAGGACTCGGGTTCAGAAGGTTGGGAGTTCTGTTCCCGGTCAAGTCAAACCAATGACCTATAATATTGATACTTGTCACTTCCTAGCCTGGCACTCAGCATTAATAGGATAGGGCAAGGACTGGTTTAGCTCAGTGTCAGGATAATGTGACTGAATAGGATATCGTGTCATGGTGCCGTGGCCTCATTTCCCAGCGGGGAAGCACTATTTAAGTCGCCGTGAGTGCGCACTGTCACAAGTTGGTATCCATCCTGATATGACCTTAGATGTGTTTGTTGTTTTATGTCCTAGCAACATCTAAGTGTAAAATTCATGGTGCTAAAATGTTTACCTTCATAGACCTTAAAGCTGGTTATTGGCAGGTAATGGTAGATAAGGAAAGTAGACCTAAAACAGCTATTAACACTCATATTGGACTATTTCAGTTTAAACGCATGCAGTTTGGATTAACTAATGCACCAGCGGTCATATTAGGACGGGTACCGACTTGTGACAGTACACACTCATGGCGACTTTATAATGCTGTCCCTCTGGGAAATCAGATTGTCCTGACACTGAGCCAACCAGTCCTTGCCCTATCCTAATAATCCTGAGCGCCTGGCTAGGAAGTGACAAGTCATTGGTTTGACTCGACCAGGGTTTGAACCCATAAACCCATGGATGATATGACCTTAGATGTGCCAGGACAGAACTCTCCAACAAACAACCAACCATGCACCTACCACTATAATGGCGGCTTTACGGTATGTAAGCTCGTTCTGAGCAGCGTTTGATCTCATTAAGTGCGCCCTGGCGGCAGGTGTGGCGGCGTTGGTAAGCAGATCAGTTGATCCCTCATTGGGCCGCTGGGTGGCGACACATTGCCAATCAGGCTTAGCGCATAGAACTTGAAGTAGTCGGAGACGCCAACACGGCCCGAAGTAGGCGGCTGTCCGCACCTTTGCACGCGTGTGCTATTTGCCTATATTGCTTTCATGCCGCTGAAATATAAGATATGTAATACATTCTGTGAGTATGAAGCAATACCGATTTACTAATATTTACTATAGATTGTCTGCGGTACAGTGAGTGAGCCTTGCGGCCGCTGAGGCATGCATGAGTAGATGGCGCCATGTGACGAGGTGAGGTCATAACAGTATGTAAAATATTCTGATAAACAGCATAGGGGGGAATGTAAATGTTCTATTAATGATCGGTGTACGTGATCAGGCACATGTATGTATATATATATATGTATGGGTTGGTGGTGCCTGAGTGGGATGTAAATAGACTTAGTGGTGCTGGCAGGTCTGGATGGGAGGGCACTCAGGGCCTACCCCCTCTGTGGGATAGTGATCACCACACTCAAAGGTCAAGGTTGGTGGTGGTCATGGGGCCATACAGCTTGGTGGTGGTGGGTAGATCATTGGTAGCCATGGGGACCTGGAATGCTGGATCCCTATTTGTAGGACCAAGTATGCTTGTTTCCCATTGGGGGAAAGGGTTGGGTGGGGTGTGGTGATACTCTACAATGAACCCATATAACTGTAATGGCCCACGGCCCTCCGACTCCCACTCTCACGGTCACTCACGGAAGAACACCAAGATTCAATCAGAGTATGCTTCAACAACTTGGTTTATTGAACCATCTGCTCTCCGCGGCGTCAGTAGTTGTCTGACCCGCCCCCTGACTCGCCAGATCCCACATTGACTCTCTAGGTGTGTGTGTGGGGGGGGGGGGGGGGGGGGGGGGGGGGAGGCAGCCACACGCAGTAGAGGTCAGCCCAGTTGGGGTCTGACCAGTGGCTACCCATGCCACCACCTGGCGCAGTGTATGGGTACTGCACTGGTGTACGGCGTAGTCTCCGCTGCTACCACGTGGTAGTAGAGCTCATGTTCAGACTACTACATAACCATATAAATAATAAACCAGAGGGCTTGACTCTCTCTTCTTCTTTACACTTTATACTCTTCCTTTCTCTTTGTCTGTATTGATTTCACTATAGCCTGCCTACACAACCACAGATTCGAGCTTTAGCCATTTTACAAGTAGAGGTAACCAGCCGATGACTTAGTGACTGGGGAGTGGATGGGATCTTCCAGTTTATTATACTCGTATAATGGTTTAAGGGCGCATTCCTTACACGCGGTATGCGGTATGCAGCATGCGGCATGTGGTATGTGGTATGTGAATGGCATGATTCCTTACACGCGGCAGGCGGCATGCGGCATATGGCACATGACTGGCTATATTTAAAAAATAAAAATAAACAAGTATACTCAATACTGCACTGTATATTCATATTTTTGTGGCTATGGTAGCATTTTTACCAACCCGAACCCCACCACCACCACTACCATATGTTTCCCCTCTGCACCCTTGTGTGTGACCGTTCCGTAATGCTCCGTCACCTCTCCTCGTCTAAAACTAATGGACAAGTGCGACTGACTGAACCCCACCACTACCACTACCATATGTTTCCCCTCCGCACACACTAATCACTATGTACATGGCACCCCTCTATGCCTGTGTGTCCCCTCCGCACCCCTGTGTGACCATTCCGTAATGATCAGTCGCCTCTCCTAGTCTAAAACTAATGGCCAAGTGCGACTGACGTTTCTATTCGCACACCGCGTGCCGCAATTATCAGTCGCCTCCTCCTGCCTTAAACCAATGGACAAATGTGACTGATGGTTTTCTATTCTCACCCCCGTGCCGCATGCCGCATGCCACACCGATCGCTACAGGGACCGATCGAGTTGATGCATTCGCATTCACATTCGCATTCCGCGTGTAAGGAATGTAGCCCATTGACTTCAAGGCGTTTCGATTTTTTGACGCATTCGCATTCGCATACCGCATGCCGCATGCCACGTGTAAGGAATGCGCCCTTTATGCAGCATATATATATACATATATATATACATATATATATACATACTATAATTATATATATAGTCTCCCACGAACGGCCATATCATGTTGAAATCACCGGTTCTCGTCCGATCACCGAAGTTAAGCACTCGTCAGTACTTGGATGGGTGACCACCTAGGAATACGGGGTGTCGTAAGCCGTCCTGATATGACCTTAGATGTTGCCAGGACGTAAAACTCCAACAACCGGCTTATCGATTGCAGCCGCCGCTTTAAGTGGTTATTTGAACACGATTATGTGCTGAAGCTGTTTATCAAAAGCTAGTATTTACTGGGGTATAATATTCCTAGTAATAGGCGTTGTGTGTGGAGCCCTCCTCCCTCCCCCCCCACCCCCCTACCCCCCCCCCTTCCCCCCTCCCCCCCAGCCCCCAAGTCACACACCTCTCCTTCGTCATCAGCCCCTCTGCGTAAAGGCCCTGTCACACCTCACCGGATTGGGGGAAACGGACAGAAACCAAACAAAGTCTGTTTTGTGTCCATACAAGTTTTGAACATGCACAAAACTAGGAATGGATGCCGCCGGACTGATGTCTACCATTCTTGTCCGGTTTGAGTCCGTTTTGTCCACTTACCGTCCATTGGCTATCCGTTTATGTCCGTTTCATGTTTGTTTCATGTTCGTTTCATGACCATTCGTCCAGCGGCCTTTGACCCAATATCGCAACATTTTGACACATTTTAATACGTTTTGATACTTATGATGCCCGGACTAGACAATTCTGTCCGTTGCTCAATCCGGCAAGGTGTGACAGCCACTTAATGCGGCTGTCACACTACGACGACAAGGGGCTGACGACAGCCCAGCGACTTGGATTTTGTGAAAACCCGACAACATATGCAAATTCGGGCCAAGTTGGACGACAATGCCATGACAGTGCCGCGACAGTGCCGTGACAGTGCCGCGACAGTGCCATGACAGTGCCGCGACAGTGCCGCGACAGTGCCGCGACAGTGCCCCCCCCACCAAAGTGACAGTGTGTGTATGTGTCTCTGTGTCTCTGTGTGTGTCTCTGTGTGTGATAGTGAGTGTGATAGTGAGTGTGAGTGTGATAGTGAGTGTGAGTGTGAGTGTGAGTGAGTGTGAGTGTGTGGTTTATCGCACACACAGAGACACAGACACAACAGAGACACACACACAGAGACACACACAGACACACACACAGAGACACACACACAGACACAGAGACACACACACAGACACAGAGACACACACACATACAGAGACACACAGACAAAGAGACACACACAGACACAGATACACACACAGACACAGAGACATGCACACAGACACAGATACACACGCAGACACACACACAGACACAGAGACACACACACAGACACACACAGACACACCACTACACACACAGAGACACACACGAAGCAGTTTCCATGAGAAATATGAAGAATGGGACGGTGCAAACATGTAGGTTTATCCGGCGGACCTGTTAGGAAGCAGTCTCCATATGATATATGAAGAAATGGGACGGTACAAACATGTGTGTTAGACTATGCGGCGGACCTGCTAGGAAGCAGTCTTCATGAGAAATATGAAGAATGGGACGGTGCAAACATGTAGGTTTATGCAGCGGACCTGTTAGGTAGGTACTGGGTTGTTTGTAACCTTACGACGGTTACCGGTTGCAGAACTGCAACATTATAGAGAGGCTCCGATAAGTCGGCCCAATCTTTGGTTTGAAGACTTGTCTTCTGTAGAGGAAGTGGTCTTCGTAGAGGAAGTGTTATGAAGGCTGGGACATCCTTCACGACGTAGTGACGCCAGGGCGCCGGGTGGCAGCGGATCTCTCCGTGCCGTATGTATGTAGTAGAGCTGTATGGTGTGTGTAGTGTAGTGTAGCACTTGCATCCGGTCAGCAGGGGTTCGAGGAAGGCGGGCAAAGGTGGGAGCAGCGGTCGTTCCAGCAACAAGAACCAGACAGAGAAATCGTAATAGGTCAAGGGCCCCACCCAAGAACACAACAACCCTGGTTAGGGGAAGAAGTGTGCCTGGGAGAAATCGAATGGGCAGAATCTAGGAAAGAGAAATGAGGAGAGTTGAGTCAAAGGACCGTGCCTATCTGCCCTATGGTGACCATCCGGCGAGCCATAGACACGGACAGAGTAAGAGTAGAAAGTGAAAATGCCGGCGGGCACCCCCTCCTGGAACTCTTTTCAGACATATCAAGGAGGTGTCAGGCCGGCAGAGAGGTGATAGAGAGAGATGTGGACGAAGTGCGGTCCGGACAGCAAGTGGACCTGTTAGGAAGCAGTCTCCATATGATATATGAAGAAATGGGACGGTACAAATATGTGTGTTAGACTATGCAGCGGACCTGTTAGGAAGCAGTCTCCATATGATATATGAAGAAATGGGACGGTACAAACATGTGTGTTAGACTATGCGGCGGACCTGTTAGGAAGCAGTCTTCAGACAAACACAGAGACACAGAGACACATACAGAGACACACACACAGACACAGAGACACAGAGACACACACATACACAGATACACACACAGAGACAGAGACACACACAGAGACACACACAGAGACACACACAGAGACACATACAGAGAGACACACACAGAGACACCCACAGAGACACACACACAGAGACACACACATAGACACAGAGACACACATACAGCTGCTATGGAGAGAGAAGCGACGACAGCTTAACGACAAAGACGACAGCTTAACGACAAAGACAACACCGTAACGACACCGTAACGACACCATAGCGACACCATAGCGACAGCCGAACGACATCGGCTGTCGTCGGCTGTCGTAGAACTTTTTCAACATGTCCAAAAAGCCGACGACAACCCGGCGACAGTCAAGAAACTGGAGCTGTCGCGGAGGTGTCGCGGCGACATCCGAACGACAGCCGAGCGACAGCCGAGTGACAGCCGAGCGACAGCCGACGACAGAGCAAAACGACAAGTCGTTGGACTGTCGTCGGCCTTGTCGTTGTAGTGTGACAGCCACAAGAGATTCAATGGTGGATTCAGTTGTGAAATGAACAGTGCAAAAACACAACTACAGTACCGACCACCTCCACAGATCGACCCCCCCCCCCCCCCATATATCGATCGCTTTATTTCTGTCCCAACAATACCATGTTAACCATATTCTAACTCCCTAAGCCGACCACCTCCGTAAATCGACCACTTAAACGTTAAAGTCAGTGCCAATGTCGGTCGATTTAGACTAGAGACGTTTTACTGTATACAGAAATGCATTATTTATTAATCCACAAAATCATCGCCTGGTCATTGAGAACTGATGCATTATTTATTAATCCACAAAATCATCGCCTGGTCATTGAGAACTGATCGCATTCATGATATTCTGTTTTATTATTTGAAAGTGGCAGATTATGTATGTAATATATAAACACATATTTATATACACTGATATAAAAATGGTGGGCACTGATGGATGGGCTGGCGTGGTTTCTAGTACCCGGATGTAGGTCACATCTCATCTGTCACCAAACTGACAGGCGACTCTCCTCAAATTACTATAGGTGATAATGGTTAGTTGTTGGCGTTTTACGTCCTGGCAGCATCTAAGGTCATATCAGGACCGTTACCGACTTGTGACAGTGCATACTCATGGCGACTTTATAGTGCTGCACCACTGGATACATTTGAACTAGGCTTCCTGTTACAACTATGGCTGATCGTTGGAATTGTATGTGCTGGCAACATCTAAGGTCATATCAGGACAGGTACCGACTTGTGACAGTGCACACTCATGGCAACTTTATAGTGCTGCCCCAATTGGAAATCATGACACCAGCACCATGAACTGATATCATACTCAGTCACATTATCATGACACTGAGCTAACCAGTCCTTGTCATATCCTATTAATGCCGAGCACCAGGCTAGGAATTGACAAGTATCAAATTTGTAAGTCATTAGTTTGACTCGATTGGGAATTGAACTCCCGATCTCTCACATGGGAGACCTGCGCTCTACCGATTCAGCCACCACGCCTGTCAAGTGTTAATGGAGATTCCCACTATCTCCAATCTATATATAGATGTAATTAAAAAATACCTACTATTCCAGAGGGACAAGTGTAGTAGTTTGCACTGACTTCTCAGTCAAGCAGGCACGTACATTAAAACATATACAGGTAGGCATGGATATGGTGATTGCATCAGGGAACCTACACAGTGTAATGGTCAGCACGCTAGGGCCGGAATGCAAAAAGGTCTAGGTTCAAAAACTGCTCCAGGTGCAATAATGCCCATCTTCATCAAATAGTTTTGCGCCTGTCTGGACATGTTCTTGCCGGTGTGAAACCTCTATTTGCTCCCCGAGAGAGTGCCGCTGGTAACTTGCAAAAGCCAGCAGCACTTCAACACTTTTGCAGGCAGCTTTCAGGAAATGTAAATGTAGAACGGCAGTCAAGTAATGAAAGCAATCTTTGTCGCATCGTGACTGACAGCATGATGATGATCATCATCATCACCCCAACAACATAATTATAATATTCACATACCGTGTATATAGTGAAGATGGGACAACAAACTCAATTTGATATCACTTTGCGACCTTGGCAAGTAATAATATATCCATAACATTTGAGAGCAATAACAAGAAAATATTTAACCTTTATCAGAGGGAAAACACATAGTAGTCTAGTACATAAATATTGAGATGTAATTTACAGTATCGAGGGTAATGTTGATATATTTTTTACTTTTCTTGTTCTTTTTCTTTTTCTTTTTGCTTTTATTATTTCTATAGTATAAGCAATGTATCTGTGTTATTTTTAAATGGGGAAAGCATGTGAAAAAAACTACTGATATACATATCAACTTGTGTGTACATTGATCATGTGGAAATAAATATTTTTTTATTATTATTATATTACATAGCTATAACCAGACGGGATGGCCGAATGAGTTCAGTGTCCGTCTCCTGTTTTGGTAGAGCCATGGGATCATGGGTTCGAACACTGGCCGAGTGAAGCCAATGACTTAAAGATTTATACTTGTCACTACCGAGCCTGGCGCTCGGCATTATTAAGGTATGGCAAGGAGCAGTGGAATGAGGAAAACCAATCGTTCGCGATTGAAATTTCCCCTGCTTAATCAACTAATGTATATAAAGTAATAATAATAATCGTTTGAGCTGGTCGGTTAGTGTATATGTAACATGGCAGGTTTCTATTCTGGGGTGTTTTGGGTGTTTGGGTGTGTGTGTGTGTGGAAGGACCCTGTCGGCGTGAGGCTGGTGGATGGCTGTACAGACTTCCGGTTGCACATGAGGGCTTTCATCCCGTAAGGGTGGGTCGGCACAGGGGCCCTGTGGAAGGCGACGGTCTGCTGAACACGGGCAGAGCCCGGGGGGTGGAGGAGAGGGGTTGGTGGAAGGGGGATGTGGAGGAAGGTGGGATGGGGGGAAGGGGGAAGGGTGGCGAAGGCGGGGTTGGTGGAGGGGGGGGTGGGGGGGGTGGGGGTGAAGGCGGGGGGGGGGGGGGGGGGGAGTAAGGGAGTGGGGTGTGGGGAATGGGGGTTGAGGGGTGAAGGCGGGGTGTGGGGGTATCAAGGGGGTGAAGCGGGTATGGGAGGAAGGGGGGTGGGGTGTGGGGGAATGGGGGGTGAAGGCGGGTGTGGGGGGGAGTGGGGGGGTGCTATGGGGTCAGGAAGGCGGTGAAGGGAGTGTGAGGGGAAGGGCTGGTGAAAGTGTGGTGTAGGGGAGGAATGGATGGTAAGGGCGGGGTGTGTGGGGGAAGAAGGGGTGGTGAAGGCGGGGTGTGGGGGGAGGAATGGGGGGGAGGCGGGGTGAAGGCGGGGTGTGGGGGAGGAATGGGGGGTAAGGGCGGGGTGTTTGGGGCGGGACATAGGGACGAGGAAAGGGGGGGGGGTGAAGGGGTGTGTGGGGGGAAGGATGGTGAAGGCAGAGAGCGTGTATATAGATGAGAGGGACAACTCTCATACTGGCCTATGTAACAGCTGTCAACTGTGGTGCTCCAAGTGGTGGTTGTTGAACACTTTATGACACAGCTGGCAAACTCAAGGCATTGTCAATGGTCGTGTGCAATCTTGCTACAGAAAAAGTGAAATATCTCTAAAACCACACCACCTAGAAGCAAATCGCATTGTACACATATAGAAAACATGTTTACCGAAAGGATTATATTAAATTTATAGGGTTACAGTTCTGGATTTCTATTAATTTTGAATAAAATAAATGTTTTGCACTGCACGTACGGCAAACTCAACACATTGTCAATGGTCGTGTCCAATCTTCCTGCAGAAAAAGTGAAATATCTCTAAAACTACACCAAATAGAAACAAGCCGCTTGGTACACATATAGAAAACATGTTTACCAACAAGATTATATTGAATTTATAAGGTTGAGGTTCTGGATTTCTATTAATCTTTTAAGAAAATTAATGTTTTGCACTGCATGTACAGGCAAACAGAAGGCTTGTTAAAAAATAACCGCCAGGAGTGCCACTGTAGCCTGTGTTATCTATTGTCCCTCTCATCTATATACACGCTCTCTGGTGAAGGCTAGGTATGGGGGATGAAGGGTAGCGGGGAGGGGTAGCGGGGTGGTGAAGGTGGGGAAGGGGATAGGAATGGGGGAAGAGAGAAATGTCAGCTTGATTTTTTCATTGGGACCCATTGTCTGCTCGAGTTGGGAAAAACATGATTAATAATGAAGTGCAATAACCTATCACGCATCTATGGACTACCCCTTATATTAAGTAACTGGCAACGTGTTTGGAAAGCATGAGACTGTTTTTATTGCTGATTCGCATCAGCACGTGATCAGCAGAGATATGGATGACCCCAAAGTGGTACACCATGACTTTTCATGTGTGCTTGCTTTCCATTGTTCACTAACTTTGTTAAATGATTTTTCTAAATAGTTTGTAGTCTATTTATTTGACGTACTTCATTTAAAGTCTACTACAAGGAGGTGGACCGAACGCGATGGCCTAATCATGAGAGCGCAGGCTTCCTGCGTGGAAGGTAGGGAGTTCGATTCCCGGCCGAGTCAGACCTATAACTTATGAAATTGATACTTGTTACCACCTAGCCTGGCACTCGGTATTACTAGGATAAAGCAAGGACTGGTTAGTTTGGTATCAGGATAATGTGATGACTGAGTGGGTAATCAAATCATGGTGTCAGTGGCCTGGTCTCCCAGTGGGGCAGCACTATGAAGGTAACATGAGTGCACTGTCATAAGTCGGTACCAAAAGAAGGAAAGTTGGTTTTATTTAATGACACCTTTAGAGCACATTGATTTTTATCATCGACTATTGAACGTCAAACATATGGTCATTGTGACACATTCTTTGGAGGAAACCTGCTGCCGCCACATAGGCTAAGCGTTCTGATAAGGAGCAAGGGTTCTTTTATATGCACTTTCCCAAAGACAGGACAGCACATACCACACTATTTGATGATTTTAAAGTGCAATGTGTTTTCATTGACATGTTAATACAATTAAAGGAGAGTTACACCCTGGGATTGAACCAACGACCTTTCATACATGAAGCAGGTACCTATGCTGATATAACCTTAGATCTTGCCAGGACGTAAAATTCAAACCAACAAACAAGTAGGCAGTTAACAATTATTTGTGTTTTTAATGTTTAATGTGACAAACTGTACTTGTATAGTGCTGACAAAAGATATACGCTGAATAAATTACATTTACTAAAAATTAAATTAAATAAAAACTGAAAAGATGTTTGTTTGTTTTGTTTGTTTTTGTTTTAAATCCTAGCAACATCTGAGGTCATATCAGGGTGGTTACCGACTTGTGACAGTGCACACTCATGGCGAAATTATAGTGCTGCCCCACTGGGAAATCAGGCTGCTGGCACCATGACCCAATATCTCATTCAATCACATTATCCTGACACTGAGCTAACCAGTTCTTGCCCTGTCCTATTAATGCCAAGCACCAGGTTAGGAAGCGACAAGTGTCAATTTTAAAGTCATGGGTTTGACTCGACTTGGAACCGAACTCCCGAACTTCGCAGAGCAAGGCCCGCGCTCTAACGATTAGGCCACCATGCCCGAAAGATGACAGAATATATGATAAAGGTAGTTGCACAATATAAAGTGCTCGGCTGTTTAATGTCACTCACCGGACGCGGTGGCCATATCGGTAGAGCGCAGGCCTCCCATGCGGGAGATCGGGAGTTCAGTTCCCGATCGAGTCAAACCAATGACTTACAGAATTGGTACTTCTCACTTCCTGGTCTGGCGCTCAGCATTAATAGGATAGGACAAGGACTGGTTGGCTCAGTTTCAGGATAATGTTACTGAGTGGGATATCGGGTGCTGATGGCCTGATTTCCTAGAGGGGCAGCACTATAAAGTCACCATGAGTGTGCACTGTCACAAGTCAGGGTACACCTCTGAGTCGTCTCGGATACATCTCCCTTTTCAGATTGGAGACAAAAAGCACCTCGAAAATGGCTGCCACATTCAGTGGTTTCAGCCAATCAGAGCTCTTATTTTGGGGGTGGTCATTTTCGATGTGACCAACAGCTAAAGTCGTTCAGACTAGCATGACATCAGGAATTTCTCTGAGGCGCCTCCGAGGTGTACCTTGAATGCGGCCAGCCTTGGTGTTCAGCATTACTAGGATAGTACAAGGAGCAGTGGAATGATAAAGACTAATTGTCTTCGATTGAAAATTCAATTTCTTAATGAACTAAGCGTCTGCCTCCCATTTTGGTAGATCATGGGATTCGAACCCAAGGGTTCGAACCCTGGTGGAGTCAAACCGATGACTTTAAAATTGATATTTCTCGCTTCCTAGCCAAGCACTCGACATTATTAGGATAGGACAAGGAATGGTTGGCTCAGTATCATAATAATGTGACTGGGTGGGATATCAGTAACCCAGTGGGACAGCCCTATAAAGTCGCCATGAGTGCGGACTGTCACAAGTCGGTACCCGTCCTGATATGATCTTTAATGTTGTGAGGACGTCAACCTCCAACAGCATTACACCTGGGTGACCAATAATGTTCAGCCGGTGTAACATTCATAAATCTGGGTTCTGACGCGAAATCACTTGTGAATTCACTAAGGTGATTCGTCCCCCAAGTCATTGGTTTGGTTCAGCTGGGACTCAAACTCTCCACCTTCCGCACGGAAGCCTGCGCTATACTGCTTCGGCCACTGAGTTCGTAAGTCCGACTGCGCATGCGCTGAAAACGGCGTCGACAGCAAAACAAATGCACAAGGCTATTGAGTTTGCCGATACATGCAGTGCAAAACTTAAATTTTATTCAAAATTAATAGAAATACTGAACAATTTGGCATAAAGATGGATGCACGCATGCAAGATAATGATATAATGAATATATTTAAGGTACAACTAGCAATAATTATGGTATATATCCCAATAGATGTGCACTGGATGTGTGTCAGACACATGGATGTGCGTCTATTTATTTCCCGTGGGCGCAACATAATTATTTGCGATGGTTTGTTTCAAATTAACATGTACTATGATTACATATGCAGATATTGTGAAACATTCATCAATGTTTATTATTTCATAGATTTGTTTTTGTCATGCCTCTGAAATAAAGTGGGATTGTCTTATTTTATATGCACTCAGTCTGAATATGATCGTAGATTTGTGTGTGCTTTCAATCTTGAAATGGGGGCTGTGCTTCTATTGGGTAGAGTGGTTCTATTGGGACATATACAGTAATCATTTTGAGCTAACAAACATAGAATTCCCCACAAAACAGACACTTTACAGGTTGATGTTCATATCACCATATTTAATTCTTGTTCTACAAAAGCAAATGTCAAATGTGTCAATAGAAACTTGTTTCAAAGAAATATATAACCAATGTCTGATTAACCCTACCAATTTTCTAGCTCAACAGATGTTATTAACCATAGGATATAAATAAAACAAGAATCAAATAAGTAAAACTGACTCTGGCTATAATTCTAACACTAGTCTGAGTGACCAGATTTGTCTAGATCTAATTGCAGATTGCATAAGATATACCGATTAGATTGATGTAAATGCAATGCTACATAAAATATTAACATCTCAATTTATTATATATATATTTATTTTTCAGTTGGTATTCTACGTTTCAAACAGAAGCTGAAATGTGCTGAAACTAACAGATTCCATAGCGACACTCACTGCTTCAACATGTGCCATGAGCTTCGTGTGGGTTTGTTTTGCTGCCACACATCCCAGAATGCAACACACACCTAGAATTACAAACCCATCTATTACGTCCCTTTGACGTCACTTCCGGCACTCCATCCCCCCCTCCGACATCCCCTTATGGGGCATAGCGGCATCTGATTGGTTGCCATGGGATCTACCACCGCTCGAGTCATGTCACCGGAAGTATGATGGGCATCGCATATTGTAGCTGGTGATTGGTGGGTCAGCAAAGTAGACTAGCTCATTTGCAATGTAAAAACTGGTACTCTACTATTGAACGACCTTGACCTTGTCACTGCTAAACATGCGCTATCTGGCCGTGTTCGATTATGACGGTCCGGAGCATTCGGATCATCCCGGTTGTCAGAATTTCAAATAGAACACCCGAGGTGAACCTAAAAATACAAGGGCCGTGTGCAAAGCGATCCGACTCCAATGCCCCCATGTATTGGCGGGGGGCATCAGGAGCAGTGACGTCACATTTGTGCTGGTACCTGTAGTGTCGGCCTGTACTGATATGTGTTTTATGGCTTTATTTATCTGCGGGGCCTACTGAAATTAGGGGCTGGTTGGTTGTTAGAGTTTTACCTCCTGGCAACATCTAAGGTCATGTGACAGTGCGCACTCCTGATGACTTTATAGTGCTGCTCCACTGGGAAATCAGGTCACCATCACCATGACCCGATATCCCACTCAGTCACATTATCCTGACACTGAGCTAACCAGTCCTTGCCCTATTCTATTAATGCGGAGCACCAGGCTAGGAAGCGACATGTATCTATGTTGTAAGTCATTGCATTGACTCAGCTGGGAAATGAACAATTGCCGATCTCTCGTAAGGAAAGCCTGCGCTCTGCCGATTCGGCCACCACGCCCACCAGTGGGAGATTAGCGAGTGTAGAGGAGTAAGGCGAGGTGTATGGGTGGGTGGTGGTGGTGGGTGGTGGTGGTGGTGGTGGTGGGGGGGGTGGGGGGGGGGCGTAAGTGGGTGGGAGTGTGAGTGGGTGGGAGGGGGGAGGTGGAGGGTGGGAGGTGGGGGGATGGTAAGTGGGTGGGAGTGGTAAGTGGGTGTGAGTTGTAAGTGGGTGGGAGGTGGGCGGTGGGAGTGGGGTGTATGGTAATGGTGGGAGTGTAAGTGGGTGGGAGTTTGTAAGTGGGTGGAGGTGGGCGGTGGAAGTGGGGGATGGTAAGTGGGTTGGGGTGGTAAGTGGGTGGGAGTTGTAAGTGGGTGGGAGGTGGGCGGTGGGAGGTGGGGGGATGGTAAGTGGGTGGGGGTGGTAAGTGGGTGGGACTGGTGAGTGGGTGGGAGGGGAGGGTGGGAGGGTGGGAGGTGGAGGGTGGGAGGTTGGGGTGGTGAGTGGGCCGGACGATGGGAGGTGGGTGGGTGGGTGGTGAGTGGATGGGTGGGTGGTGAGTGGATGGGTGGGTGGGTGGTGAGTGGATGGGTGGGTGGTGAGTGGGTGGGTGGGTGGGTGGTGAGTGGGTGGGAGGAGGGTGGAAGGGTGGAAGGGTGGCTGGCCGAAGAGAGTCTCTAATAGTAATACAAACTTGTGCCTGGCGTCTTACCTGTCAACACTCCTGCCGGCCACTCATCGGGACCAGCGAAACACGAGCAGCTCGCCCCCTTAATGCGCGCCTGTCATGTGCAGACTAGTGGGCGCGCGCCCAAACTGGGGATTCCCTGGGGGCGCCGAGGCGGGGGCCACAAAGGGGGTGGGGGTGATTGCCGGTCACGAGACTTTCTATTGGATTGACCCCCGGGGTGACGGTCTCGCCGGAAGTAGAGCTGCAGCCGACGACGTCTTGTGAGCTGCTCGTCTTGGGGTGAGAGAGGGCGCTTTTTATGTATGCAGCATCAATAAACAGACGTTGTTGGCTGCCGGTGTGTCCCGCCACCTCCGAGGATGAAGAAGAGGGAAATTGAATTGATTCCCCAAAACGATGACGTGGTTGAGTCAAAGCCAATGACTTATAATAAAATTGATACTTGTATATAATCAAATTGATACTTGTCGCTTCCTAGCCAGATGCTCGGCATTATTAGGATAGGGCAAGGACTGGTTGGCTCAATGTGACTGAGTGGGATATCAGGTCATGGTGCTGGCGGCATGGTCTCCCCATGGGGCAGTGCTACAAAGTTGCTGTGAATGTGCACTGTCACAAGTCGGTATGTGTCCTGATGTTGGCCTTAGATGTTGCCAGGACATAAAACTGTAACAACCAACCAACTCAAATGATGACAGGAATCTTTTACTTAAGTTACGTGTGTGCTTACTCTTCGCATGGATTCCACAAGATGTGGAACTGTACATGAGTCCGAAATATAGCAGAGAATGTAGATGTATACACGGTGTCTGAATATAGTCAGAGACCATGAATATATATAATGACAGTTATACACAATATGTTGGACCTGATGGAATTCATTATCAATTTTTGAAACATCTCCCTGAACATGGACTGAGACTGTTGCTTCAACTCTTCAACAACATCTGGGAGTCGGGTGTCGTCCCCGCCTCTTGGCGGGAGGCGACAGTAATACCGATTCCCAAACCTGGTAAAGACCAGAGTGAAGCCCACAACTATCGTCCCATAGCCCTTACAAGCTGCATCTGTAAAACCATGGAGCGCATGGTTAAACAACCGCCTCGTCTGGCTACTGGAGTCAGGACACCACCTGTCCAACCTTCAATGTGGCTTCAGACGGGGCCGCAGCACCCTCGACCATTTGGTGTGCATGGAGACCTTCATAAGAGATGCTTTCCTTAAGAAGGAGCACGTTGTGGCTGTCTTTTTCGACCTCGAAAAAGCCTATGACACAACGTGGCAGCATGGCATCATGGAGGATCTTCATGCGATTGGCCTTCGTGGCCACTTGCCAATTTTCATCAGGAACTTTCTAGCCTTCAGGCATTTCCGCGTCCGTGTCAAGACTACCTATTCCCGCCTACACTCACAGGAACTAGGAGTACCTCAAGGCAGCATACTGGCCGTGACCCTTTTCGGGGTCAAGGTCAATGGTATTGCTGCTGCTGTAAAGCAGGGGGTCTCCTGTAGTCTTTTCGTGGATGACTTTGTTTTATATTACAGCGGTGCTAACATGAATGTCATAGAGAGACAGCTACAACCAAGCATAAATGGGATCCATCGATGGTCAGTTCTGAACGGTTTCAAATTTTCCAAGACCAAAACAGTCTGCATGCACTTCTGCCTGCTGCGTAGAATACATGCGGAACCGGAGCTGACCCTGGATGGGGATCCCATTAAAGTCGTTGAGAAAACCAAATTTCTGGGCCTCATTCTCGACGCAAAACTGTCTTTTGTGCCACATATAAAGTACCTGAAAACAAGATGCCTGAAAGCGCTGGATATTCTGAGGGTGCTGTCCAGCTCAGAGTGGGGAGCGGACAGAGATGTTCTGCTCTCCGTGTACAGAACCTTGGTTCGTTCACGAGTGGATTACGGCAGCATAGTATATGGTTCCGCAAGGAAATCATATATTGGGCTGCTAGACACGATCCACCACCAGGGACTGCGCTTGGCCCTTGGGGCCTTCCGCACCTCACCAGTTCAGAGCCTTTATGTCGAAGCCAATGAACCATCACTTAATAACAGGAGAATCAAACTGGCCATGCAATATGTAGTCAAGATAAAAACTAATGCATTGAATCCTGCACACAATTGTCTATTCGAGCAACATGACGAATCCAGGTATGAAGCCAGGCCAAATTACATCCGGCCACTGAGGCTCCGAATGAAACCTCATTTGGAGGCCTTGGGCGTGGATTTGGACGTGTTGGAGGATGCCAAAGTCCCAGAACATCCCCCGTGGTCGTTGAGAAAGCCATCGGTTATCCTCCGACTCACGGAACTGAGGAAATCTGGGACACATCCACTCGAGTACAAAGGACTGCATGCAGAGATTCAAGGCCAGTTTGCAGACCACCTCTCCATATACACTGATGGTTCAAAAGACCAAAGCCGGGTAGCTGCTGCGGCAGTCTGCCGACGGGAAAAATTTGGTGTACGTTTGCCCGATCAGAGCTCGATTTTCACTGCAGAGGCCCGAGCACTCCTTCTCGCTTTGGAGTGTATCGAGGTATCCAACCACACTAACTATGTTATATACAGTGATTCGTTCTCTTGCCTCCTGGCTGTTGCTGGACTGAAAACGAATCACCCTATTCTAGCAACGGTCATTTATAAAATGAACCAACTGACAACAGATGGGTATGATATCCACCTGTGCTGGGTGCCTGGCCATGCTGGCATACAAGGAAACGAACGAGCTGATCGGGCTGCGAAGAAGGCCCTGAACTGTGATCTTGAACCGTGTCTGATCCCTCACTCTGATCTGAAACCACTAATAGCCACCCACATAAAATCCAAATGGCAACATGAGTGGGATGAAAACATTAATAAACTTAAAGAAATTGAACCATCTGTGGGAAAGCCACCACAGACTCATGCGGGAGGTCGGCGGGACCAAGTGGTCCTTAGCCGCTGCCGTATTGGCCACTCGTGGCTTACACATGCTTTTCTGCTCAAGGGGGAACCTCCCCCTGAATGTATTGGGTGTCAGTCCCCACTGACACTCAAACACATTTTACTAAGTTGCGTTGATTTTTTGGCCCTGCGCCAACGGTTCTACACTGCAGACAGTATGCATGACCTTTTTACTAAGGTAAAACAGGAAAACATTTTAGCCTTTTTGAGGGCAGCTGGACTGTACCACCTTATATAGTTTACTAAATGGATTCTATTAATTATTAATGAAACTTTTCTTTTTCTATGGGAATTTGTTTCCCTTGACCACAGATATATGATTGTGAGCTTTCTAATTTAATTAGTGTCTATTGGCACATAATTGATTGTCTGCTTTTACATGTAAAAGCGATGGTTTGAACCAAAAACAAACATTTCTCGCCGTGAATATGGCCTATGCTGCCGACACGGCGTAAAGCAACCACCAATCAATCAATCAATCATACACAATATTGGTCCAGGGATTGATGCGGAGCTTAGCTTTAACCTGTGCGCAGCATGGTGTAAAAATATATGGATTTTCGGTTCGGATTTATATATTGGCAGAGAGCATTACTATTCTCGGGCGATGGAGTGGGGACCAGGGTTATGTAACAGAGAAGCAATGGGTGCCCCACTCGCTGTGTGACATAAGAGACTATGTGGAAAGTATGATAACATATGGTGCCCGAGATTATGATGTGATGTTCCTATGTAACAGACAGTTAATGTTTGGTGAAATGTTTCCTCTATGCACCAGTAAGAGTGCAAGTGGAGGGGAAGGACATTTTTAATGTATTTTTATTGTAACTGTCTGCAACTACCTGTTACCACAGGGCCGATGGGCAAGCACAACCAGCCATCCTGCATACATTATGGACACCACCTGCAGCTGGGGTTCAGTGACAGCTGCCCCTATTAGGGCGTCGCCCCCCAGGCTGTAGAGGGTGTCTGATTGGCTGGCTGTGGGAGGCCCAGTCACCTGCACCCCTTGCACCACCTGACACACAGACCCCACTCTGATATATATTATTCTTCATTCACTTCTGGAGACACTCTTGAAGGGGAGACACTCTTGAGAGAGACTCTGATCTAGGCACTCTAGCAGGAAACACTCCTCTCTTGCCCAGGAACCCAGACACTCTGTCTGAGGCTCCACTTTCTATATACAAACTAGCAGCAGCTATTCAAAAGGCACTGAGCTGTGTGCAACAACCATGGGACTTCGGTTCAATGGGCTGTAGGCACTGATTCTTCAACACACTAACAAGAGTAATGAGGATCTGTGTGGACAGTAGGTAAGGAGTGAGGGTGATATGTCACCAGCATGTGAACAGGAGTTGATGCCAATAAAGCACAACTTCTTCACTGTCAATCTTGCATGAGTTGTCTTCCCTTTCTTTCTTATGAGTTTGTTGGAGAGGGGCATCAGGTGGGAATTGACAGACAGTTGTCAGAACGCACCTGGGGAGAATAAGTGGTATCTTGAGGCTCTGACGGCTGAGACTCAACATATTACAACGGGTTAAACTAGTACTCGTGTAATACTTAGCAGACAAAGCAAAAAGAGGGAACAATTTCATAGCATCCCCCATGTCTAGAGGCTATGAGCCAGTTCTGTAATTAACTGTTTGTTTGTTGGGATTTTATGTCATAGCAACATCTAAGGTCATATTAGGATGAGTACCGACTTGTGACAATGCACATTCATGGCGACATTATAGTGCTGCCCCATTGATATATCAGGTCCCCGACACCATGACCCGATATCCCACTCAGTCACATTATCCTGATATTGAGCTAACAAGTCCTTGCCATATCTCAGTAATGCCAAGCGCCAGGCTAGGTAGCGACAAGTATCAATTCTGTAAACGAATGGTTTGACTTGGCTGGATTTTCGGACTCCCGGCCTTCCACACAGGAAGCCTGCGCTTTACCGATCTACTGATTCCGCCACGGCGTCCGGTCCCTGTAATTAGTCATTGCTTGGCTGGTATTTCAATCACCTGGTGCATGGCGACCAATGAAGGACATGGCGCCCGAGGGGTTCCAAATGAGAATTGGAAGAAGACCTGAGGCACAATAGGTGGAGGTGCGGGCTGTTACAGTGTTAGTAGGGCTGTCCCGTATCTGGCTTATGCTGCGCATCATATTTTCTGGCGGGAACGGGACGTAGCACACCTCTGAATCTTTGGGTCATCCGATCGATCCTGCTCAGTGGACACATTTGCAGTTTGGACTATTTTCCGGTCCAACCAGTGGTCAACAACTGGTTCGTGAAATGCTGTGGTATGTGCTGTCCTGTCTGTGAGAAAGTGCATATATAAGACCCCTTGCTGGTAATCCGAAAGAGTAGCCTATGTGGCAGCGGCAGGTTTCCTCCAAAGAAATATGTCAGAATGACCATATGTTTGAAGTCCAATAGCCGATTATAAAAATCCATGTGCTCTAGAGGCATTGATAAATAAAACAAACTTTCATTTTTTCTGGTCGCATGCCATCCAAGTGCCATTGTGATGATTTGATCAGAGATGCAAGTACTGATAGGAGCTGCAAGTAGGTAGGAGGTGCAAGTACTGATAGGAGATGCAAGTACTGATAGGAGCTACAAATACTGATAGGAGCTGCAAGTACTGATAAGAGATGCAAGTACTGATAGGAGATACAAGTTCTGATAGGAGATGCAGGTACTGATAGGAGATGCAAGTACCGATATGAGATGCAAGTACTGATATGAGCTACAAGTACTGATATGGGATACAAGTACTGATAGGAGATGCATGTACTGATAGGAGATGCAAGTACTGATATGAGCTGCAAGTACTGATACGATCTGCAGGTACTGATAGGAGACGCAAATACTGATAGGAGATGCAAGTACTGATATGTGATACAAGTACTGATAAGAGATGTAGGTACTGATATCAGCTGCAAGTATGTAGGAGCTGCAAGTACTGATAGGAGATGCAAGTACTGATAGGAGCTACATGTACTGATAGGAGCTACATGTAATGATAGTATCTGCAGGTACTGATAGATTATGCAAGTACTGATAGGAGATGCAGGTACTGATAGGAGCTTCAAGTACCTATAGGAGATGCAAGTACTGATATGAGATGATAGTACTGATATGAGCTGCAAGTAGGTAGGAGCTGCAAGTATTGGTAGGAGCTACAAGTTCTGATAAGAGCTACAAGTACTGATAGGAGATGCAAGTACTGATATGAGCTACATGTACTGATAGGAGCTACATGTAATGATAGGATCTGCAGGTACTGATAGATTATGCAAGTATTGATAGGAGATGCAAGATCTGATATGAGATACAAGTATGAATAGGAGATGCGGGTACTGAGAGGAGCTTCAAGTACGTATAGGAGATGCAAGTACTGATATGAGATGATAGTACTGATATGAGCTGCAAGTAGGTAGGAGCTGCAAGTATTGATAGGAGCAACAAGTTCTGATAAAAGCTACAGGTACTGATAGGAGCTGCAAGTACTCATGATAGCTGCAGGTGCTGATAGGAGCTACAAGTACTTATAGGAGTTGCACGTACTGATAGGAGCTGCATGTAGTGATAGGGGATGCATATACTGATAGGAGCTGCAAGTACTCATAAGAGCTGCAGGTACCGATAGGAGCTACAAGTACTTATAGGAGTTGCAAGTATTGATAGGAGCTGCAAGTAGTGATAGGGGCAGCAAGTACTGATAGGAGATGCAAGTACTGCTAGGAGCTGCAGGTACTGATAGGAGATGCAGGTACTGATAGGCGATGCAAGTACTGATAGGAGATGCAGGTACTGATAGGAGCTGCAGGTACTGATAGGAGATGCAAGTACTGATAGGAGATGCAACTAGTCATAGGAGCTGCAAGCACATTGTCAACTCCCACCACCTTACTAATTCAAGGGAATGTGCTAGGGGGGTTGGGTTGAAATGTATATTTCTAAAGCAAATACAGCGATCAATATAGGAAAGTGGTCGATCTGTGGAGGTGGTCGGTCTGAGAGGTTTTACTGACTTACAAAATGTATGCGTCCCTGTCGGTTTATTTGCCTCCCTCCCCGCCTCCCTCTCTCACTCCTTTCCTGTCTGTCTCCCTCCACCCAGTCCTTCCCTCTGTCCCTCCCTCCCTCTCTCCCTCCCTCTCTCTCCCTCCTTCTCTCCCTCTCTCCCTCACTCCCTCCCCCTCTCCCCCTCTCCCTCTCTACACCTCTCCCTCTCTCCCTCTCTACACCTCTCCCTCTCTCCCTCTCTCCCTCCTTCTCCCTCCTCTCCCTCTCTCCCTCTCTCCTCTCCCCCCTATCCTCTCTTCCCTCTCCCTCTCTCCCTCTCTCTCCTCTCTCCCTCTCTCCCCTCTCCCTCTCTCCCTCTCTCCCTCTCTCCCTCTCTCCATCTCTCCCTCTCTCCATCTCTCCCTTATCCCTCTCTCCCTCTCTCCCTCTCTCCCTCTCTCCCTCTCTCCCCTCTCTCCCTCCCACCCTCTCTCTCTCTCTCCCTCTCTCCTTCTCTTCCCTCTCTCTTCCCTCTCCCCTCTCTCCCTCTCTCCTCTCTCCCTCTCTCCCTCTCTCCCTCTCTCCCTCTCTCCCTTCTTTCTCCCTCCCTCGTCCCTCTCTCCCTCTCTCCCTCTCTCCCTCTCTCCCCTCCTCCTCTCTCCTCTCTCCTTCTCTCCTTCTCTCCCTCTCTCCCCCTCTCCTCTCTCCCTCTCCCTCTCCTCCCTCTCTCCTCCCCCCTCTCCCTCTCTCCCTCTCCCCTCTCTCCCTGTCTCCCTCTCTCCCCTCTCTCCTCTCTCCCTCTGACCCTCTCTCCCTCTCTCCCTCTCTCCCTCTCTCCCTCTGTTTGCAGCGGACTGATAGTACACGAGAGCCACCTAGCGTTATCTCGGCCCGCCAGCAAGCCATATTCATTGCATACTAAATGTTTTAATGCAATCCAAACATTTCAATGCCTTCAATGACACATTAATGTTTTCTAATCAAAGTTGACGTACATTTAATGTTTTGTTTGTTGGAGTTTTACGTCCTGACAATATTTTTAGTCATATCAGGACGGATACCGACCTGTGACAGTGCGCACTCACAGTGACTTTTATAGTACCGCCCCACTGGGAGAACAGGCCGTGGGGACTATGACCCAACATCCCACTGTCACATTTTCCTGATACTAACCAGTAACCACTCCGGTATTGGAAGGGGGGAGGGAGTCGCGTCGTGAATTCATGCACGCGTCAGAACCCAGATTTTTTAACGTTACGCCGGCTGACTATTATTGGCCCCCCATCTGTAAAGGCCCTGTCACACTACGACGTAACAACGTCAGCATAGGGAGAATGTGAAAAACATCTAACTTCTCGGCGTAGTATGCATATTTGGGCACAAGTTGAATGTGGATGCAGCGTAGTTGACGAGAGCATAACGTCGGTAAAGCATAGTGATAGCCTCATTCAACGAGAGAGGACAACATCATTACGGTCACAGAACGTTATGTACATTATTCCATTGCCAGAAGAACGTTATGTGACGTTACATAGTCATGACATGGTGGCGAAACACTGAACGTACTTTGGAAGTACATTCGGCATACGTTCTCCTGACATTCTAGCATTCTCCTGACGTTCCCATTATGCCGCGTGGATATTTCCACCGGCGTTAATGTGGGTCGACGTAGTGGAACGTAGTGAGCAGCATTTGACTAACGTCTGTTTAACGTCATTGACGTTCGCTAAACGTGTACAGAATGTACGGCGAACGTAAACCCTTACGTTCGAGTTACGTCAAAAGTTTTGAATAGGTTCAAAACCTCGACACGCACCGATGTAACACGACGTAACGTGATGTAGCTCAACGTCAGTCTAACGTCATTCTGACGTCATCATAATGTAACCCAACGTACGTCAACATAATGACGAAATGTGCCCACATCAGGCTCACGTTGGCTCGTTATGTCGTAGTGTGACAGGGGTATAATGCAATGGTTATATGGTGACTTATGTCACCGCGGTCTCCATCAGCATTAGTGCCCGATTTGGCTGGTCAGTGAACTTCCAGTTGAA
The DNA here is from genome assembly GCA_030323885.1 of Branchipolynoe longqiensis. Classification (NCBI taxonomy): domain Eukaryota; kingdom Metazoa; phylum Annelida; class Polychaeta; order Phyllodocida; family Polynoidae; genus Branchipolynoe; species Branchipolynoe longqiensis. The sequence continues at coordinate 106,597,008 of CM059188.1, read as the reverse complement.
GTAGGTTAAGTTGGCACAATCTCCAACTTTAGAGAGCACCATTGCAACACACAAAACGCACAGTCACAGCTTTTAATATTTTGTTCAATACCAAACGCGATGGCCAAATGAGTTGAGCGTCAGCCTCCCGTTCTGATAGGTCGTGGGATTTGAACCACTGGCTGAGTCAAACCAATGACTTAAAAAGTAATCCTTGTTGATACCTAGCCTGGCACTCGGCATTACTAGGATAGGGCAAAGGGCAGTGGAATGAGGAGGAGAAATTGTCCGCGATTGAAATTTCCCCTGCTTAATCAATTAATGTACCCCCCAAAAGAATTATATTATATTATTGTGTTGAGGAAAGCTTGGGCATTGACAGCTGAGGCCACGTCAGGGCGGATGTCGACTTGTGACAGTGCATCTCTGGTCGGGCCCTATCCTTGTGATGATAAATATCAAATCTGTAAGTCCTTGGTTTCACTTGGCCAAGGATTGAACTCACGATCTCGTGCATAGCGGGCTGCCACACTGACAGTGAAGCGGCTGTCACATATCACCGGATTGGGGGAAACAGGCAGAAACCGAACAAAGTCCGGTTTGTGTCTGTTCAAGTTTTGAAAATGCACAAAACTAGGAACAGATGCCACCAGATTGATGTCTACGGTTCTTGTCTGGTTTGAGTTTGTTTTGTCCATTGGCTGTCCGTTTCATGTCCGTTTCATGTCCGTTTCATGTCCTTTTCATGTCCTTTTCATGTCCTTTTCATGTCTGTTTCATGTCCGTTTCATGTCCGTTCGTCCGGTGGCCTTTGACCCGATGTCGCAACACTTTGACACATTTTAATACATTTTGATACTTATCCCCACCGAACTAGACAATTCTGTCCATTACTCAATACGGTGATGTGTGACAGCCGCTTAAGTCACTGCATGTACTTCATTGTTGAAACAATTTTGCTCAACATACAACCACAGGGCACGGAACAAGTAACACTGGCGGGCTCCTATCAAATGTGCCACTCTATAGGCCTACACCCCAGTTCAAATTGCCGAAGCAAGTACCGGGCGCGGTGGCCGAATCGGTAGAGCCAGGGCCTCGCGTGTGCGAGATCGGGAGTTAGGTTCCCGGTCGAGTCAAACCAATGACTTATATAATTGATACTTCCTAGCCAGACGCTCGGCATTATTAGGATTTGGCAAGGACTGGTTGGATCAGTGTCGGGATGATATGATTGAGTGTGATATCAGGGCATGGTGCTGGTGGCCTGATTTCCAAGTTGGGCAGTACTATATAGTCGACATGAGTGTGCCCTGTTAGAAATCGGTACCCGGCCTGGTATCCCAATGGGGCGGCACCATAATTAGTACAAAGTCGTCATAAGTACGCCCCGTCGCAAGTCAATGCCCGGCCTGATATGACCTTAGATGTTGCCAGGATGTAAAACTCCAAGAACCAACCATCCAACAACCGAAGTAAGTAGGCCTTATAGCAGCTGTGGGTGCCACCTACCGGCAGTGTGATGACCTACTTAGGCAATTGGTTTCACAACCACCCGGAGCCGCCATCATTGCCTGCTTTAGTGCATGCAGTTCGAGGTGCTCAAGAAGCACAAGTGTTATGCAATAAACAAAGGTGAGTGCAAAAGTGAGAGATAGTGAGTGCAGTAAAGGTCGGAGAACAAATAGAATAATGAAATTCTCGGAGTTGATGAGGTACGTTTTTAAAAATCGTTTCCTTTGAAGCATTGTTAATTTCTCTTTTCAGTCTGTTGACTCTGCATGCAATGTAAGGCTGTGTATGCATAGACTGTTCTTTTGTGGTGTGTTCCCTTGTTCTGTGTTCGCTTGTGACCTTGTGATGCACCGCACAGACAATGAACATATTCAATCTCTGTGTTCCCGGTCAGTATGTCACATGTGCCGTGTACAAAGCCATACGGTCCAACCTATGGGAATGGCCACTAAGTAAATCACAGGTTCATTGTCTGTGTGGCATGTGACAAGGTCACAAGCGAACAGTCTAGGGATACACAACCTTAAGCTTGTTTAATTCACAGAGACTTGGAAGCAGGAGTTGTGTGTGTGATTGGGTCTCAGTTAATCCTCTTGAGGCCATATTGAATCAAGGGTGGCCGACTATTTGTGAACTGCTCATTTTGACAACGGTGTACAGTGTTGCCGAGTGCTTAATTGTGGGACTGGATTGGATTGGTTGGTTGTTGGAGTTTTACGTCCTGGCAACATCTAAGGTCATATCAGGGTGGATACCGACAGTGCACACTCAGGGCGAGTTTATAGTACTTCCCTACTGGGAGACCAGACCGCTAGCACCATGCCCTGATATCCCACTCAGTCACATTATCCTGACACTGAGCCAACCGGTCCTTGTCCTATCCTAATAGTGGCATGCCTGTCTGGGAAGTGACAAGTATCAATTTTTAAGTTGTTGGTTTGACTCGACCAGGGTTCGAACCTATGAGTTCAAATCCCACGATCTACCAAAACGGGAGACGGACGCTCAACTCATTCGGCCATCCCGTCTGGTCTCAAATAGAATAATGAAGTGGTCGGAGTTGATGAGATTCCTTTTAAAAGCCTTTTCCTTTGAATCATTGCCAATTTCTCTTTTCAGTCTCGTTGACTCATTTCATGCAATGTAAAGTTCGTGTAATTCACAGAGACATGGAAGTAGGAGTTGTGCATTATTAGGGTAGGGCAAGGACCGGTTGGCTCAGGGTCAGAATAATGTGACTGAGTGGGATATCAGGTCATGGTACTGGTGGCCTGGCCTCCCAGTGGGGCAGCACTATAAGGTAGCCATGAGTGCGCACTATGACAAGTTGGTACCCGTCCTGATATGACCTGACCTTAGATTTTGCTAGGACGTAATACTCCAACAACCAACCGTATTGAATCATGGGTGTCTTGTTGGCCATGTTGTGGCCACCTATTTGTGAGCTGCTCATTTTGACAACGGCGCTGCTTTATTGTGGGATTGGATTGGTAGAAACTGACCTGCACCCATACGCTCGGTGACTCGCTCAAGGAAACTATATATATATATATATATATATATATAATACCAAATGGTGGTTACGTTTTAGGGCCATTCTGATCACCACTCCTCTGTTAATCGGCGCTGCCAACACATATCGCTGTACTCCACTAATGCTTTTGCCATGTATGGGTTGTTAATAGCATGTTTTTTTGTGTCTACCTAAATTTGTATGGTTTTACTAACTTTGGTCACTTCGACCAGAGTGGCATCCATTTTGAATCAGGTAATCGTGAGTGTTGTTAACTCCGCCATTAGATAGTGCCACCAATATGGTTTACCACATAATGGTGCAGATGGATTCCACCAGATGGCGGCACTATATTGAAATGGGACCGTGCACAAATCTGGAATATAACAGAGAATGTTGATATATTGAACAGTCTTTGAATATAGTCAGATACCCTGAATATATATATATAATGATAGTTCAGCGCAATATTGGCCCAGTGTAAAGCTAGTACTGTCAATGGTGATGACGTCATACCGGCAGTGGCACCGGGAGGGCGGGAGAGGGGCAAGTATCTCTGTAATCTGTGAATTTGCGCGAATTGCCACCAACATGTGGCAATTTACAGTAGTTGGCATAAAGTATTTCCGTCCGTGTGTTGTGAATTCAGACTAACTACCATCTGTTATTAGTGATCGTGTGTGGTGTATGTAGATATATGTGTGCCTTTCTCTGCATGATGAAAGGGCCCAAGCTCCGTATACTAAAGCTGTGTTTACACGGGCAATTGTAAGCCGATTTAGACAAAGCGAATTATATGAAGCGAACTAGTGTCGTGTCCACACACGGAGCGGTTTAAGGCGGAAATCAATATCTGCGCATGAGCAAGTCCAGACTAACCAGCGCTAGTTTCGGTTAGTCGATGTCACCACGAGAGAGTGTGGGTTCGACCTAGATATGTATGGACTGAATCGTATTGGTTTGGAACAGTCAAAACTTCTGCTGGGCAGTGAAAACCTTAAAATAAGTCATGAAAAAAATATCTGTGCCCTCTCGCAGGTCCATAGAGCAAATTTACCGGAAAGTCAACAAACTCAGGTCTCGACTGTGACGTCCTTAATCCGGCTCATCTAAGCCGCTACCATTCACACTGGTAACTTGGGCCGAATTAAGCTAGTTTGGTTCATCTGGACTACCTCGCGATGTGGTTTACTTGAAGCGAACTAGATGAGGCGAATCAGCCCTAATCCGCCTCAGCGGCGCGTCTACACGCCGAATGTGAGCCAAACTAGACAAGGCGATTTATATGACGCGGCTTAACTCGCCCGTGTAAACACAGCTAAAGACCGAGTTGTTGTTGTTAGTTGTTGTTTTACGTCCTAGCAACATCTAAGGTTATATCAGCACAGGGAGTAAATAAGAGCAGCAGCACAAAAAGACCAGCGGTCTGCAGGAATCTGCTGCGCCTCCAGGGTATGAACTTTGGTAATACTACTTCACCACCTGACCGGACGCGGTGGCCGAATCGGTAGAGTGCAGGCCTCCCCTGCGGGAGATCGGGAGTTCGATTGCCAGTCGAGTCAAAAACCAATGACTTACAAAATTGATACTTGTCACTTCATAGCTTGATGCTCGGCATTAATAGGATAGGGCAAGGACTGGTTAACTCACTATCAGGATAATGTGACTGAGTGGGATATCGGGTCATGATGCTTGGTGGCCTGATTTCCCAGTGTGACAGCATTATATAGTCGCCATGAGTATGCACTGTCACAATTCAGTCACCCGTCCTGATATCACCTTAGATGTTGCCAGGACGTAAAATTCCCAACAACCAACCAACTTCAGTGCCTTTCATGTGGTTTTAGTAAACCCCATCAAAATGGCGCTCATAATCTTGCTTTGTCCCAGTTACAAGTTAGTTATGGTTATTCTCAGTAGTTGTAGAAGGTGTACGGTTATTGCTATAACCCCCATTATGATTGATAGTCATGATCCAGCAGAGCACAACACACATACCTGACAAGACTCCATCCGGATAGAGAATCAGTCCTTTAAGGCCCTGTCAGACCTTACCGGACTGAGTACCGGACACCACCGGACACAGCATTTTTTCTAGTCCGGTGGTGTTCGGTATCAAAATGTACCGAAATGTACCGAAATGTACCGGACGAAACAAACGCAAAACGGACAAGGAACGTACATTAACGAATAGCCACCGGATGATAACCGGACGATAACCGGACGATAACCGGACGACAACCAATGATCAGACGTATGATTTGACTGAGATAACACAGGAGCAAATCCTCAGAAAGGTCAATGCTGCATCAGCATATAAGTCATCTGGCATTAAAGACATCAGCTCAGCCCCAATGAAGGTTTCAATTACTGCACTTATAAATGAATTTACTCACCTGTATAACCTAGTGGTCAACACTGGTATTTTTCCGGAAAGCTGGAAACTAGCTACAGTTTCACCCATCCCGAAGACCAATAACCCAAGATACTGTAGTGAGCTGCGCCCAATATCTATTCTCCCTCTTCCTGGCAAAATCATAGAACAAATAATACATGATGAGATAAAAACATTTTTAGAGTCTTCAAAATACCTAACCACCCAACAAAATGGATTTAGAAAAGACAGATCAACAACTAGGGCATTGGCCTCTCTTATGGATGAGTTATTGACCAACATGGACAAAGGTGAACTTACAATTGCAGTATACCTCGACTTCAAAAAAGCTTTCGATACAATTGACCATAGAATACTATTGCAGAAAATCCAGAAAGCAGGATTGGGGAAGAAAACCTGTACATTGATGGCCAACTACTTAACTAATAGGAAACAATACACAAAACTTAATGACACTGAGTCAACCATCAGGACTATTAAAACTGGAGTTCCGCAGGGTTCAACCCTGGGCCCCCTTCTGTTTTTAATCTTTATAAATGATTTACCCCAAGTATCAGAGGATGCAACATTCACATTATTTGCAGACGATGCAGCACTCACAGTACACAATAAAGATTTCCAAATAGCAACTGATCAGGTTCGGACAGTGCTGACCAGGGTTAACCTGTGGTGTAGTGAAAACAAACTATCCCTTAACACCAATAAAACCGAGTTTGTCATTTATGGCACCAAAGCAAGGAAGGCAAGGGCACAACCCATAACACTGCAAATTGGCGGAAATCAAATTAAGGAGGGAAGTGCATACAGGTACTTAGGAACAGTGATTGATTCTACCTTAAATGTGAATCAACAGCTGGCTAGACTAACTCAATCATTGGCACTAAAAATGACTACAATCAGGAAGATGCGGAGCTTCATAAGCGAAAACACTGCCCTACTGCTGTATAAATCAACAGTTCTACCAATAATAGACTATAATGATATAATTTATGGATTGCTCACAAAGCAGCAACTGACTAAGCTACAAAGGATCCAAAACCGGGCGTTAAGAACAATTTATTGGGGCAAAACACTAAGTGTACAGGAAATGCATGACAAAGCAAACCTAGATTACCTAATGGTTAGAAGAGATTCACATCTCCTATCACTTATGTACAGAAGAGCCAGAGATACCCAATATATAGAAAACACAAAAAGGAATACTAGACGGGCTGATTCCACTCTACTCAAAGTCCCCAAGCCTTCCACAAACAAACTAATTAAAGCACCAATTTACAAAGGCAGCATGATGTGGAACAACCTACCAACCAGAACCAGGGCAGCGTCCTCTTACCTAGAATTTAAAAACTCACTAAGAGTACATCGGATTGGGCAGGCCCTTATGCAGTTGCAGTAAAGTATGTTCCATGGCGTCACCATACCGTAAGTGGCAGACCACCAAACCCTCAGCCTCGGTTTCTCCCCCCCCCCAGCCCCCACTTTTTTAATTTGTTGCTGTTCCTCTGTTATCTCCAGTCAACCATATACGATGACAGAGACAGCCCAGGTAAAAATGTAAAATTTAAGACCTAAATGCACTGGGATTGGTCCCACTGCTTCACTGGTCACAGATGGTCCAGTGTATTATTAACAACCCCACCCCAACAACATAATTCATAAACTCACATAACTAGCTACATTAGAGTTACACTAGAATTTTCCTAACAAACCAACATTTATATACCGCTTGCCTAACTGCAACTGAACATTCAAACTTAGTACAAATTTACCAACTGAATACAGAAGATAACTTCTGCTTACATTCTAAATACTATGTAAATACTCACATTGATCTGACTAATATTGATCTGGTTATATGACACTACTGTACCATATTGTTATGGAACTTTTGGGTTTCAGAATTTCATTGTGTTACATGGTGCAAATTGTCTATTCAACAGGTATTGTACACCTTATTCTATATACCTTTTGTGTAAATAACCCTGAATTGAAAAATGGCTGGAAGACCAGTGCTTCGGCACTGACAAAAGACTTATTCAGCAGAATAAACATATTTACCAAAAAAAAAAAAAAAAAACAATGTCTAATGGACGGACCGGACACCAACCGGACACCAACCGGACACCAACCGGACACCAACCGGACACCAACCGGACACCAACCGGACTGATCACGGACGCGCCGAAAACCGACGGACCAAATTCCCTCAGCACCGTCAACGGCCACTGCAGGAAGCAAACCGGAGATGTAACGGATGGGTACCGGACATGAAACGGACAAAACGGACTTAAACCTGAGATCAACAGTACACGTCAGTCTGGTGGTGTCCGGTACAAGTTTTGTCCATGTTCAAAACTTGCTACCTTGCACACCGGACACCACCGGACACAGAACGGACACGCCGGATACCAACCGTATATAAACCATACATTGCCATATTTCACCAGACAGTGTCCGTTTTATATCCGGTTCCTCAATCCGGTGAGGTCTGACTGGGGCCTAAATAATCACTAGTTTAGTCATATATACTGGTACGACAATATTTGTTTGGAGAATACAGTAGAGCATGTCGTGGTTGGCTCTCCTCCTATCGGTTATAAAGTTCCACACATGGTTGATTGATAGCACAAACACGGGGCGGTGGGAGAGATAGCAGAAACATTAGGTAGAAAAAACAGCCCCCAGCCCCCTACCCACCTGCATACCATGGCATGTGTGCTTCCTGGGGATATCCTTATCTGTCTGTGTTAACCCTCTGCCTGCTGTGTCCCTGTGGTTCCCATAACCCCCTGCCTGCTGTGTCCCTGTGGTTCCCATAACCCTCTGCCTGCTGTGTCCCTGTGGTTCCCATAACCTTCTGCCTGCTCTGTCCCTGTGGTTCCCATAGCCCTCTGGCTGCAGTGTCCCTGTGGTTCCCATAACCCCGTGCCTGCTGTGTCCCTGTCGTCCCCATACCCCTCTGCCTGCTATGTCCCTGTGGTTCCCATAACCCTCTTCCTGATGTGTCCCTGTGGTTCCCATAACCCTCTGCCTGCTGTGTCCCTGTGGTTCCCATAACCTTCCTTGTACTTTGCGTTAGAATGGGAGAATTTTACAATAGGAAGTGTTCTGTCGAATAAATTCCCAGCACACGTCTAAAAAAGGAAACTAGCTGCGTCTAAGAAACGATGGACGCAGGAAGGCAACACACTAAATCACGGAAAAAAAGCACATCTCAGAATAGCAGCATTCAGAGAGATAGGGGAGCCTGGGATGGTGCAGGTAACAAAAAAGGCAACAAGAGGGAAGTGATGCCCCCCAACTGATAATAAACTGAGCCAAAAACAGATCATATGAGAGGAGTACTGAGTACATGAAAGCAAGGAAATGGAATGTAGAAGAAAGAAGTACCGTGACAATAGTAATATATTTAAAAGATTAATCAAAAGGCAGCTCACTGCAAGAGTAAGTAAATAAAATAATGAATGATCAAAAATAAAATGTTAAGGGAATAAAAATAATTAAAAATTAAAACACACTGATAATTCAAGCAAACTCTTAGACGGTATACATGATGGGCATGATAAACCCAGGACGTAAACGTTAAACTTAATACAAACGAAACTAATGACAAGATGGTGAAGGCAGGCACAGAAAATAACTATAGGTAGGCAAACAACTAACCAATTGTAGAACTACCAGACTCACAGAGAGCAGGCAGATGTAGGAGAATGCTTACAAACAGAGAAAAAATGCAACAAAAGTAAAGCTTGCTTTATTTAATGATGCCTCTAGAGCACATTGATTTTTACCATAGGCTATTGGACATCCAAGAGAAAGAATGCATGCAGTAAATAGCTACACAACAACTGAAAGTAATAAAACAAGGGGAACCATGAGACTATTACTGTCTAGCAGCGAAAACAAGTCATTAGACTTAGCCGTTATGTGTAGTTTAAATATACCATCCCCAAAACAAAAAGAAGGAATAAATTAATCAACCAGGGAATTAGTGTCTTTCTGTGCAGTCTCCGGCTGCACAGAAAGAAGGAGACAAATACAAAAATGAAACAAAAACAGCGACAACACACACATTTCAAATATGAAATACTATCAGATAGTGTCGCCACCCTCATCATCATCATGCTGTCGGTCGCGATGCGACAAGACTGCTTTCATTACTTGACTACTGCTCTCCATTTAGCTCTCTGCTGTGAGAGTTGCGACCATGAGTCGGTCTTAATGTCTCTCAGCTTCAGGTTTCTCTTGATGGTATCCTTGAACCGGAGACGAGGGCATCCTCTCTTTCTGTAACCAGAAGACAGTTGAGAATAGAGGATCTGCTTTGGTAGCCTGTCTGATGACATCCTCATGAGGTGTCCAGTCCTCCGGAGATTCTTTTTGATCAGAAGATCTTCCATAGAGGGCAGCATTGTCCGTTCGAGTATTTCCTTATTTGTCACTTTGTCCGCCACCCTACCCTCGATCAAAACACCCTGAGATTAACACGGATATTACCTTCAGAGAAATCTGTGTTTGTTGGTCACATTTGTCTGCCTTTCAGATGAAAATAACATAGGGTTCCCTATATCTGATGACTCGGAAGATTGCAGCTATGGCCGGTATGTCTGTTTGATGCTATATCCATCAGCAAATGAGTACATAAATAACTCTAAATGATAATGCTTAAAAGTCTAGTGTCCCGGTGTTGCAGTTTCCGCGGTACGCCAGTTTGCGAGGTACACATACATTCAAATGCATTGTCAATGGCCGTGAGCAATCTTCATACAGAAAAAGTCAAATATCTCTTAAGTTACACCACCTAGAAACAAACCGATTGGCACACATACAGAAAACATATTCAACAAAGAGATTATATTAAATTTATATGGTTAGGGTTCTTGATTTCTATTAATTTTGAATAAAACTAATGTTTTGCACTGCGCGTACAGTCAAACTCAAGGCATTGTCAATGGTCGTGAGCAATCTTCATACAGAAAATACAGAAAAAGTGAAATATCTCTAAAACCACACCACCTAGAAACAAATCATCGGAACAGATATAGAAAACATCTTTACCAAAAATATTATATTAAATTTATAAGGTTAGTGACGATGCTGTTCGATTTTGACGCATGCGCAGAAGCAATGTGTCCCTCGCAAACTGGCGTACCACGGAAACTGCAACACCAGCACTGGCAAGTTTATATATTGCGATGAATAAAATGTTTCTATGAAATAAATTGCTACAACGGAAAATAACAGGACATGTTTGATTACACAAGGGTTATTAATGTGGATACATAGTGTTTTTTTTTAAAAGAAACATCAACTTTCATTAACCTGAATCACTTTTTTGTCCTTGAAGATTTATACTGCCTGTCATGGATAGGTCTGAATAGTATTGTTTTCACCATTAGACAGTTGGTCGATAGAAAGCCCGAGCCTACACTTTTACCGACACGAGGGAGTTTTAACCTCCCACACCACATAGACATGGTATGATAGTTTCCCTCGACAGAGATGAAATTGACAACTCAACCGAAAAATAACATTGTACTGCTTTAATTAAATAAGTAGTCGTTTGTGTTGGAGTAATCCTGGCCCGTGTAGATTGTGGAAGCAATCACTGAGTCATATACACTACCCAATATTGGGGGTATGACAACAATTATGAGCGAGTAGTTGTGACAATCAGGCGAAGAGCACTAATCAAGGATTTATAGGGACAAACTTAAATAAATGTTTCGTTTGATTAAATATCAATCCTATTTGGGTTTTTTTCTAATGAAATTAATTTAATTTCAAAGCAATGCATATTTTTATTTTTTTTTTCAGCTTTTGCAATTTTGAATTTGCCGAGTTGAAGATGTTATTTATTAAATGATGCGGCATAGAACGTAAAGTCCACCGTGTTGATACTATACATTATATATATATACGTATTGCTTCCTAGCCAGGCGCTCGGCATTATTAGGACAGGGCAAGGACTGGTGTGCTCAGTGTCAGGATAATGTGACTGAGTGGGATACCAGGTCATGGTGCTGGCGGCCTGGTTTCCCAGTGGGACAGCACTATAGAGTCGCCATGAGTGCGCACTTTCACAAGTCGGTACCCGTCCTGATATGACCTTAGATGTTACTAGGACATAAAACAACAACAAACAAACAAAACCGTGTTGATACTATACATATATATACAGCTAATGGGTATTCTTCAGGGATGGTGTGCATGTTTACCATCCACCGACTGATTAACCTAGACCCTCGCTGATCGATCGAAAATATCAAGTCACCTGACCTGACACCGATCAACAGTGGTGGTCCATTCATCGATTGAATATGGCACTCCGGTATCTGTCTGGTCGATAGCTCCGTTGGGAGGGTGTGGTACGTGGGACGCCAGTGTGTGCGCATGCGTACATGTGCGCGAATGTGTGCTGGGGTGTGTAGGGGGGGGGGGGGGGGGGGGGGGAGTAGGGCGGGACTTGCATTGTGGTTGAGTGTAACAGGTTTGTGTAAATATGGAGTATGCGTCGTAATGACACAAATTCAGCGCTTTGTTGTCATCATCATCATCTTTATCGACCGGATGTGGTGGCCCAATCGGTAGAGCGCAGGCTTCCCGTGAGGAAAGTAGGGAGTTTGAATCGCAGCCGATTCAAATGAATGACTTACCAAATTGATAGTTGTCACTACCTAGCTTGGCACTCGGCATTAATAGAACAAGGCAAGGACTGGTTAGCTCAGAGTCAGGATAATGCGATTGTATGGGAAATCAGGACATGGTGCCAGCGGCCTGATCTCCCTGTGGGACCATGCTATAAAGTAGCCACAAGTGTGACAGTCACAAGTCGGTACCCATTCTGATATGAACTTAGATGTTGCTAGGATGTAAAACAATAACACATCAATCATCCTTGTCGTCATTGTTATTATGTTGTTATTACAATCACTTATACTATTCATAAACTACAATAAGTAGACACTGCGCACATATGTAGGTATGGGTAGCGTGACTGAGCCTGGCCACACAAGTTACCACGTTTGCAGACAGGGGGCGCCACAATCGGGCCAGTTGCATAGTCGATGAACAATTAATAGTAGGAGCAGTACAATGGATAATAATAATAATAATAATAATAATAATGATAATGAAAATGATAATGATAATGATGATGATGACGATGACGATGACGACGACGATGACGGTGACGGTGACGGTGACGGTGACGGTGACGGTGACGGTGACGATGATGATGACGCTGACGCTGACGCTGACGCTGACGCTGACGCTGACGCTGACGCTGACGCTGACGCTGACGCTGACGCTGATGCTGACACTGACAATGACAATGACAATGACAATAACAATAACAATGACAATAATAATAATAATAATGATCATGATGATCATGATGATCATGATGATCATGATAATAATAACAATAATAACAATAATAAGAAGAAGAATATTGATAATAATAATATTAACAACAACAAAAATAATAATGAGTGAAAGCTTCCGATTAATTATACTTGTGTAATGCTTATACATCACATAATTTTGTCTGACGAATGAGGCAGACAAACAGGAATGGAAAGTGTTGAAAGCCACTAGGTGGCGGCAACATCCCGCTTTACTGCGGGACGGTGGTTATTAGCCCGCAGTGAAGAATCATCTTAAAACAGTGTGCACACCGGCAGACATAATATATATATATATATATATATATATATATATTATGTATACCATTATCTAATTTTGCATAAATAAATTTATATTCGCATAATAAAATATACAGCACATATATAATGCTTTGAGATCACACTCTGGCTGGTTCCCCCTAAAAAGACCTATGCTTTATATATTTAAAATGTATGTAAAATTGAATTGTTTCTGACCAATGCATCATTTTTCAGAATGATAACAGCGTATATAATACATATATATTTGCTTTCAATGTACATACACCAATACACATACAAAAGCAATGCATGGACACAACGAGAATTCTCCAGTGACCATAGCGCTCCCATCTCTATGCCTCAATGCATTAAAGTTGCATGGTCCCATGCTTTTGAGTTTTTACTATTTTCTGAGATAAATATATTATACTAATCGTTATAATCTACTTTACTTTAATTTGAAGTAACTTTAATTTTAAATTGCTAAGTTTGGAGCTATTTGATATCAAAATGTGCCAAAATAATTTTGGCAACCACGCCAAAACTCTGACGACATAGACGTCAGTAGTAACGGGTTCTATTAATTGACTTATTATGCCCTTCTATGCAGCAACAAATGCTTAATAAGTGCACCAGTGTCTAAGTTGAATATGTAGAATCAAATCTAGATAAGTGTTTTGGTTTTGAAAATGTTATGTTTTCATCGGACTATGCAACTTTAAACCAAGCCACTCACCAGTGATACCACATTTCCATCCATAATTAATAATGCCGTAAGGTATTATACAGCTGTATTATATGTGGCAGTCTTTCTCTCCTGAGAGAAGTCTCACCAGAACAATCAACGGCTTCCTGAGGCTAATGGAATGAATGGTGAAATGATTCTTTTTTTTACTTAGGACAGTTCTGTGCATTTTCGTTCTACAATAATCCTTGATTAACATCTTGATTGGTTAGTTGGTTTGTTGTAGTTTTTATGGAATGACTGAATGAGTTGAGAGTCTGTATCCCGTTTTGGTAGATCATAGGATTCGAACCCTGATCGAGTCAAACCAATAACTTATAAAATTGATACTTATCGCTTCCTAGCCAGGTTCTCGCATTATTAGGATAGGGCAGGGACTGGTTGGCTCAGTGTCAGGACAATGTGACTGAGTAGGATATCAGGTCATGGTGCTGGCAGGCTGGTCTCTCAGTGTGGCACCACTATAAAGTCGCCAATAGGGTGCAGTGTCACAAGTCGGTTCCCGTCCTGATATGACCTTAGATGTTGCCAGGACGTAAAACTCCAACAACCAACTAACCATGTGGGTGTTTTAATGCGGGCGGCGGACTCACAGCTTTAATTAATTACCCTATATTGGTTAGTTATTCATGACTGGGACGTTTAACCTGCATATATTTTCTAAGTAGGCTTAGAAGTTGCTATCTGTCAAGAAGCCTAAGGGCCCTGTCACACCTCGCCGGATTGGGGGTAACGGACAGAAAACAAACAATGTCCGGTTTGTGTACATACAAGTTTTGAACATACACAAAACTAGGAACGGATGCCGCCGGATTGTCGTCTATGGTTGTTGTCCGGTTTGAATTTGTTTTGTCCGTTGGCTATCCATTCATGTCCGTTTCATGTCCGTTTCATGTCCGTTCATCCAGTGGCCATTTACCTGAAAGCGCAACATTTTGACACATTTTAATACATTTTGATACTTATCACCACCGGACTAGACAATTATGTCCGTTGCTCAATCTGGCGAGGTGTGACAGACGCTTAAGACCTGCTTAAAAACTGCCCCCCCCCTTGCTGATGGTGTAACTATTCTTGCATTGCAGAACCATAGAAGAGCAGGGCAACCTGACAGAGCTAACCAACGAGTCATTCGCCACCTATCCAAGTCTGCACAAGCTGTGAGTTCTTACTTAGCTACCGGACACGGTGGCCCTAATCAGTAATGCGCAGGCTTCCCGGGTGAAAGGTCGGGAGTTCAATTCCCAGTCGAGTCAAACCAATGAGACGTGTCGCTAGCTAGCCTGGTGCTTGGCATTATTAGGGCAAGGACTGGTTAGCTCAGTGTCAGGATAATGTGACTGAGTGAGAAATCGGGTCATGGAGCTGGTGGTCTGGTCTTCTAGTGGGGCAGCACTGTAAGGTCACCATGAGTGTGCACTGGAGCAAATTGGTACCCTTCCTGATATGACCTTAGATCTTGCTAGGATGTAAAACAAACAGACAACTCGGTACCCTTCCTGGTATGACCCTAAATGTTGCCAGGATGTAAAACTATAAAAACAATGACATAACTGCTAGATGCAAGGTTTCAGAGTTTTGTTCTTAAAGATTTATACTGCCTATCATGGATATAGTGGGAATAGACCTGTTTTCTCCGTGAGACAGTTTGTCGATAGAAAACCCCAGCCTACACTTTTACCAACCCAATGGCTTTTTAACCTCCCACACCACATAGACATGGTATGAGAGCAACTGGCCTTTGATGATGCTGTAAGTTATACACAATGGTGGAAATCCAAATTGACAAAGGTGGGGGCACGTATAATCGAACAACTGACCTTCAGATTAGAAAGCAGTGAACCTTTTTGTTTCGCTGAATTTTGTTGCTTTATTTTGATTCGCAGCACAATCCAGCGATGCTCGATCCGATACATAGAGCCCGGCACATTTCGATCTTTGAAGAACATCAAGGAATTGTAAGTAATTGCCAATTTCTTAGCTCAACCACAATTTCCAAATGGCAACGATCATATTATATGGATCGTGCATTGCAGTGGCAAGCAGGTGTGCACATAAAATGAAACAGGTCAAATAGGCGACACTTACTTTTATTCACTTAATGCATCCTTTGACAATTACCTCATTATGTACCTTTAAACAGGTTGGTTGTGTGCGTCTATAATATTATTTTCTTTCTGTAATAGAATGTTATTCATATTTACCTTTTGTCAGTGCCATAGCACTGGTCTTTCGACTGTAAGCGATACAGGTATGTTGGTATTTACACAATTGCCTTACATGGTTTATGTAGTAAATTGAAGTGTGAAGTAAATCTTAAATTAAAGTATACACAACACAATAAGTAGTAAGTATGAGGTACATTAAATAATTTTACATTTACATGCCAGGTTTTAGTTATTAGTTTAGGATTTCCAATCCACCTTTAAAGCTGCATAGTCCGATGAAAATATCAAGTTTTCAAAACCAAAGCAATCATTTAGATTTTATTCCACATATCTAATTTACATACTTGTGCACCTATTAAATACTTGTCGCTACACAGAAAGGAACACCGAGGCAATTGAATAGTACCTGTTATTGCCATAGCCTATGATTTCAGAGTTTTGGCATGCTGGCCAAAATTAATTTTGCATGATTGCACTTCAGATATCTCAAAATTTAGCCATTTAAAATGAAAGTTACTTCAAGCTAATGTGCGATAGATTATAATGATAAACCTAATATATTTATCTCAGAAAATGACAGAAACTCAAAACCATCGGACTATGGAATTTGAATTACTCCATCTTAGGTAAATGTAATCGGACACGCTTTTATTCATTATGTTGTTAGTATATGATCTTCAAGTGAAATTGTATAAAAGTGCCATACTTATTTATGTAATTATAATGTATGTGGGTAGGTTAATATATCCGACACTGGGGTAATTCTAGCGGTCAATGGAATAAGTGCATCTAGGCACAAGGAACTAATTGAAATTAATGTGCAATATGTAATCTATCTGTGAATCCATGTTAATGCATTCGCGCATAATTAATTATAAACACCGCATTTTAATTTAATTTGCCTATGAACAATTATTTCGGAATTATTTATATTTCAACCAAACAGGTGTGCAAGATTAATTGCAGACTGATTATAATTGATTTTCATTGTCTTCAAAGTTCACCTGGAGTGTGGTATATTGGCTTCCTTTCGAGTCCTTGCATAAATCTATCAAGTTGAAACTGCGGCCGCCATCGTCCAGCCGGCATGGTTAGACACACTGAGGAGTGGGACGTAGCTCAGGCGGTGATTTTCGTATCATCGGCTATTGGAAGTCCAATATATGGTCATTCTGACATATTTCGTTGGAGGAAACCCGCTGCCGCCACATAGGCTACTCTTTCCAATAAGCAGCAAGGGGTCTTTTATATGCACTGTCCCACAGACAGGACATCACATACCACAGCCTTCGATGAACAAGTGGTGGACCACTGTTTGGAACGGAAAATAGCCCAAACTGCAAATATGTCCACTGAGCAGGATCAATTGGATGACCCACACCTTCAGAGGTGGAAACGCTACCACCTGAGCTACATCCCGCTCCCCGGAAATTCTTTAGCATGTAATTGTATAATCTGTATGATCGAATTCGCATTGAAACACCTGTTCTACTATTAAATATTTTCCACGCTCTCTCCATGTTTAATACATTTGGCCAATTGATTCGTTCCAGGAACCTGCAATCGAACCTAATTGTTGTGTTCCCATGGCAACTGATAGACTACCTCCCAAAGATCGAATACTTGTAAGTGTTTCCTTTTTTGTTTGCTTGATTCACTTTAGGCGGAAACAGTAATTGGGAGAGGTGGCCCTGATTGGTAATGGTGTAAGATCTAGATTGCAGAAAGCTGCAACGAGGGTAAATTGACTTCGCGTGTCAGAGTTCCCTAGTTCAATGGGTTTGGGTTTGGGGGGGGGAGGGGGCAGGGGGTTGTCATTTGATTGTTTCTGTAATACATTTGAAATAAATATATTATGTTTATAAATATACTCTTTTTTTTTTAAAGTTTGAAGTAGATTTTATTTTAAAGAATTAATTTTGGCGATATTTGAAGTGAAAACATGCCAAATTAATTCTAGCATGCACATCAAAATGCTGACCACCATAGTCTTCAACAGTGAGATATAAATTAACTCAATATTCCCTTTTAGGCAACAATAAATGCTTAATACGTGCATCAGAATTTAAGGTAGATATGAAGAGTTCACGCCAATCGCCAGTAAACGCCAATCCAAAAATTGAATTAAAATCAAAGATGTTTACTTGAACCTAATTATAATTCTCATTAATTCCATTAGATTGTGATTTTTTTTTTTTTTTTTTTTTTTTGATGGGATGTTTATGCTGTCCATAGCATATAAGCTCAGATGATCGAGCTTGTTTTCAATGCTGGGCAGTTATCGGTCTGTGTTTCTTAAGATTATGGTTTGTGGTTAGTGATCTATGTTAGTTTTTTTTACATTTTCTTGGCAAGAGTTTTCATCTTTTTATTTTTTCCCACACTTAATTCTAGACTAGCCTACTCTATTTACATATTATAGGCTTGTACATAATAGGTGGTTGGTTTATGTTTGGATTCAATGTTATCTGGCTGTTTTCTGGCAAGGGGTTACCTCTCATGGGCTGTCCAACTGGTGGGCTGTGACATATCACATGCCCCCTTGTGGAGCAGCTTAGAGGGGGTTTCCTGGTTTTATTTTGCACAGATATTTTTTTGTATGTTTTTACGTCAGGAAAGGTCTATGGAGCAATGAACACAAAAATAAGAATCTAAAAATTAAACCTTTTGAAGGGTTGAGACCAATGTCTATCTCAATATTTGGATTGGCCTTTAAAGGGTTTTGTTCTTGAACTCTTCATATGTGGGACCAAATCAAGGTAGGTGTTTTGGTTTCGACAATTTTTTAATGTCATTGGATTAGGCAGATTTTAAAGTTGCTCTGGTCGTTTGTCATGAGGCCCTCGTCGTCATACACGCCACCTTCACCTGGTACCGGGAGCAGTAGCCAAATCGGTAGAGCGCGAGCCTCGCGTGTGGAAGGTCGGGAGTTCGGTTCCCGGTCGAGTCAAACCAATGAGTTATACAAATTGAAATGTGTCACTTCCTAGCCTAGGGCTCGGTATTAATAGGATAGGGCAAGGACTGGTTAGCTCAGTGTCAGGATAATGTGACTGAGTTGGACATCGGGTCATGGTGCTGGCAGCGTGATTTCCCAGTGGGGCAGCACTGAGTGTGCACTGTCACAAGTCGGTACCCCATCCTGATATGACCTCAGATGTTGCCAGGATGTAAAACTCCAACAAACAAACTAATCTGATACCGGAGTCCTATTCCGGTCATTGTCTTATTAAATCGAATAAATCTCAGGATTTGTGGCCTAATTCTGGAGACATCTCGACATGTCTGGTCTTGTCTTACATCCAGGGCACACTGAAGACATGCAGTTGTGATTGGAAACTGGCAACCAGAATCCACGTTTTTAAAAGCATAAAAGATGAAGACTCTAATTTCGAAACCATAGCAGCTTGGCAGCTTTAGTAATGGGTTCGGGTTATTTTGGTTTTGTTTTTAGATTAGCCGGAACCGGATATGTCCTCACCCTAAAGGCCCAGTCACACCTTACCGGACTGGGGAACCGGACGAGAACTGGACACTGTCCGGTACTGTATGGCGATGTCCAGTACATGTCCGGTACCCATCCGGCAGTATCCAGTGGTATCCGGCGGTGTCCGGTACAAGTTTTGAACATGCACAAAACTTCTACCGGACACCGCTGGACTGAGGTGTCCGGTTTGTCCAGTACATGCCCGGTACCCATCCAGTACCCATCCGTACATGTCTGGTGCCCATCTGTTGGTGTCTGGTTTGTCCGTTTTGTCCGGTACATGTCCGGTACCCATCCGTCCGGTACATGTACGGTACTTATCCCGTTGTCCAGCGGCAATTCACCCAATTACAGTCCATTTCGATACATTTCGATACATTTTGTGTACCGGAGAGCACCGGACTAGACAATTCTTTGTCCGGTGGTGTGCGGTAATCAGTCCGGTAAGGTGTGACAGGTGCATAAGAGACGAGTATCAGTATATGCTTTAACAAAATGAGCCATTGAGTACGGGGGTCACTTAAAGCTGCATAGTCCGATGTAAACATCCATTTTTCAAAACCAAAGTAACTATCTCATTTTGATTCTACATATATATCTAGACCATACGGGATGGCAGAATGAGTTGAGCGTCCGCCTGCGTTTTGGAAGATCGTGGATTCGAACCCTGGTCTAGTCAGATCAATGACTTACAAATTTATACTTGTCGCTTCCTAGCCAGGTGCTCGGCATTATTGGGATAGGGGAAGGACTGGTTGGGTCACAGTCAGGATAATGTGACTGAATGGGATATCAGGTCATGATGATGGTTGCCTGATCTCCCAGTGGGGCAGCACTATAACATCACCATGAGTGCACACTGTCACAAGTCAGTACCCGTCTTGATATGACCTTACATGGATGACGTAAAACTCCAACAACAAACCAACATATAACCAGAGAGCGTGTATATAAACAGATGAGAGGGACAACTCCCGCGAAAATCGGTAACACAGGCTACAGTGGCGTTCCTGGCGGTTAGTGTTGAACAAGCTTTGAGTTTGCCGTTACGCGCAGTGCAAAACATTTGTTTTTATTCAAAATTAATAGAAATGCAGAAGCCTAACCTTATCAATTTAATATAGTCCTTTTGGTAAACATGTTTTCTATATGTGTTCCAAGCGGTTTGTTTCTATGTGGTGTAGTTTTAGAGATATTTAACGTTTTCTGTATGAAGATTGCTCACCGCCATTGACAATGCCTTGAGTTTGCCGTACGTGTAGTGCAAAACGTGTATTTTATTCAAAATTAATAGAAATACAGAACCCTAGCCATGTGAATTTAATATAGTCTCATCGTTAAATATGTTTTCTATATGTGTTCCAAACAGTTTGTTTCTATGTGGTGTAGTTTTAGAGATATTTCACTTTTTCTGTACGAAGATTGCTCAAGGCCATTGACAATGCCTTGAGTTTGACAGCTGTGTCATATACTGTTCAACAACCACCACTTGGAGCGCCACAGTCGGCAGCTGTTACACGGTCTAGTATGGGAGTTGTCCCTCTCATCTGTTTATATACACGCTCTCTGATATAACTTAGATACTGTTGCACTTATTCAGCATTTATTGTCACATAGAAGGGAAAACTGAGTCAATTTACTAGAACCTGTTACTTCAGAAGCCTATAACATCAGAGTTGTAGCATGCTTGCCAAATTTAATTTAGCATGCTTACACTTCAAATATCTCCAAAGTTAGCCATCTTCAAACCAAGTTACGTCAAGCCAATGTACAGTAGACCTTGCCTACTGCTGCGCTAGATTTGTGTAATTTACTAGGTCTACTGTCCCCAATATACCAGACGGGATGGCTGAATGAGTTAGAGCGTCAGTCTCCCGTGTTAGTAGATCATGGGATCGTGGGATCGAATCTTGGTCGAGTCAAACCGATGGCTTAAAAATGTATACTTGTTGCTTCCTAGCCAGGTGCTCGGCATTATTAGGATAGGGCAAGGATCAGTGGAATCAGGAAGACCAATGATCCGTGATTGAAATTTCCCCTGCTTCAACAACTAATGTACCAAACAACACAGTAAAACCTCTCTAACCGACCACCTCCACAGATCGACTGCTCCCTTATATCGATCGATGTATTATGGGTCCCAAACGATCGCCCATACAATCCCATTTTAATGAAATGAAAAACTTTGTTATCCGTCCACCTCCCTAAATAGTCTATTTCACAATGCGCATGCCTCAAAGTCAAATACCAAGCCTGAAATATTGTCTGAATTTCTGGCTTACTTCTGTCTGTGGAGGAGCTCTCTGGAAATGTAGGGCAACACAAGTAAGGATTCCTTCAGGAATCATTGTAGTGAATCTGTTATGCTTGATAGTATGTATTACCCTCTGCACTAATAAGTTAACGAGCAATTAACAAGTTATTAATCATGGGTACAATCTTGATCAGGCAGAAATGCATGCACATGCGCATTGTGAGGAGCCCCATTTTAAACCGGGTACCCTTTTAAACTGCGACACCCGTAATCAGAGACACCGGAAGTACATAGATCTCTGTGAGTGTAAGATCTCCCACAATCTCACACATGACAAGAATGAAAGGAACGTAATGAGGTGTCAGTGGGAGATCTGAAATCAAGACATGGACATGCAAAGGAAGTGTTGTAGGCTGATTGTAGGCTGCCTGACTCCCTCAGTTCCTTTGTAAATCCGTCGACTGTGGGTAGGCAGTGGTCTCTTGTGTGGCCTAGTGCCGTGTTTTTTATTATGAAGGCGTTTACCGATGTGTCGTGTGGGAATGACATGTCGGCAATTATGCGTCTCTTGGTGGGGTCGGCTTTCTCTCTGGACATCATTGGGGAGACGTGGAACCATTCTCGGAAGGGAGGTTTTGGGTATGGGCCGTACATGGCGCCACACCTTACCTCCTTCTCGATGTATTCATCGACGGCTGCTGGGTGCTGGCGCGCGCTGGGATGGTTTAGTTGAGCTGTAGTGCCGGAGGTTGGTCCCATGTATCCCAACGGGAATCTAATGTCAATGAGGTCGACTAGCTGGGTGTGGTCATGGGAGTTGGAGAGGCTGATCCGCCACTTGTCGACGTTCAGTTTGGATGGTACGTGTACACGTGCGGCCATAATGTTTGGTAATCGCGTGCACTTGACTCGACTGTATATGCCTGCTGTGTGCGGAGGGAGGGCTGCTGCTGGTGTGGGCCATTCCTCGCATCTGTGCTGGCTGGCTAAAGGCCTGGGGGGCCGTGTCGATGGTGCTGTTGGGGAGGCTATCTGTGTCGTAATCAGAGACACCGGAATCCCGTAATCAGAGACACCGGAAGTAGATAGATCTCAGTGAGTGTAAGATCTCCCACAATCTCGCACATGACAAGAATGAAAGGAACGTAATGAGGTGTCAGTGGGAGATCTGAAATCAAGACATGGACATGCAAAGGAAGTGTTGGACTAGGATTTGCTGTCTGAAGTTTTTGAATTCATCAGGGATATACTAATGAAATATTTATTTCTACATGATGATTCTAGATACAAGTTGATATTTATATCAGTAATGTTTCATCAACAAAAGGGAGAACGCAAAAGTACAACACATACACATCGCTAATACTATAAAAAATAATAAATAATCAAATGTTTACAAATTAAAGGTAAAAGGTATATTAGCATTACCTTTAATACGGTAAATGACACCTCATTTTTTTATGTACTGAGCTATTAATATATGTGCTACCCATTTGTAATTTTAGAGAAATCTTTAAATTATTGTTATTGTCCACAAATGTTTACTGTACTGTTATTATCCAGAAATACCTAAGGAAACAACCAATTCAAACTGAAATTAATCAATATTAAGAGTGATTTGATTCTCTAGTTATAATAAATTACCCCAAAGCCACGGGTTTATTTTGTTTTGATGCATCCCACAATGTATCGTGTGGCTGGAATTATGAACTTGTTTATTACCTATCGGCATGAATCCTGTTGCCATGTAAATAAAAGATTCACCGAATACTCATAATTGCAGTAGCGGTGAAAACCAACCCATTAGCAAAAAGTGGCGAAAATTACCTACATGCTGTATAAAAATGAATGAGCAGATAAATTCTGAATTTAAGAAGCAAAATATATTTTTCACATATCTTAATATTTACCCGCAAATTTTGATTTGAAAAATATATTAAAACATGTAGTTTAATGCACTTTAAAAGTGAAATCCACAGCATTCTACGGCCGTCATCTTATCTTTTTGCATTCTCTCCCATTTCACCAACTCTATGCCGCTATAAGTAGCCATTTGATACCGAAACCACCAATTCCATGAAAGCTATTCTCGCCCGTATTTAGACTACGTTGTTATTCACCCCTGTACTGCAAGTACGACGTGAATGTTTTATCTAGTTGCTATGTTTGCCATGACGTCACGCCCTGCCCCCCCCCCTCCCTTCTGCAGGGTGCTGAATGACAACCCCCTGGCGTGTGACTGCCGTAGTCGGTGGCTGCAGCTGGAACAGCAGCGTCCGAGTTCCATCCTCGGCAACCTGGGCAGCGCCATCCAGTGTGCAGACGGGAAACTACTCGGCAGCGCGCGCATCGCCGGATGTGGTAACTATAACTCCGCACGGAGGGTGTTGCTATTTTAGCCGTTTGTTTGATGGTAAATAACCTAATGATTATAATAGAGATGATACGGGCGGCAAAGGAGGCAAGGCACCAGTGGGATACAAGGAATTTGCAGTTTACTATCCAACATAATCTAAATATCTGGCCGAAAGATATAATAATAATAATAATAATAATAATAGCCAACCACATATATAATGGCCAGACGCAATTGCCATACAGTGCTTAGAGCCCCTCACAGGTGGCGCCAGTGTGGCCAATACTATACTACTACACAGGACCTGGTCGAGTCAAACCAATGACTTGAAAATTGATACTTGTTGCTTCCTAGCCTGTCGCTCAGCATTATTAGGATAGGGCAAGGATTGGTTGGCTCAGTGTCAGGATAATGTGACTGAGTGGGATATCAGGTCATGGTGCTGGTGGCCTGGTCTTCCAGTGGGGCAGCACTATAAAGTCACCATGAGTATGCACTGTCACAAGTCGGTAGCCATCCTGATATGACCTTAGATGTTGCTAGGACGTAAAACAACAACAAATAAACTACACAGGGTCAGTTAGATAGGATATAGTGAATACACTATCATATAGGGAACTGAAGATAGATAGTGTCCTTGATTTTTTATTTTGTAAATATAGTTTATTCATTGAATAAAATCTTTTGTCAGTGCCGTGGCACTGGTCTTCCAGCCATGTGACAATACAGTTATTTACAATATATGTATATGTAGTCTGATATTGTCATCAGCAGCTAGCTCAAATCAGCTGAAATAACAATATCAAACATTCAAAGACTTACATATGGTATAGTTTGACAATTCACATAAAATAGCAGTTATATGTTGTATTCATACACACTTAGATACATACATGTGTATTGATTAGACCTTTACATTACTGAGTGGTTAGGTGCATAGTTTCCCTTCATAGGGTTGTATGCCTACTATGTTGTGAATTGCAAAATTATCATGTCGTTGGAGTTTATGTTCCCATTATATATTTAATTTATAGAGCACACATGTATATGTATGCTGAGGCTGCCGGTTAGTATCGGCAGCCCAGAGCCGACCCTTGCCATCCCAAATGGTGCCTGGCACTTTGCACACCTCCACACTGACACCAGGGGGCGCCACCTATAAATACCTGGCCTTCTGCCAGGAACACGGGCCTGCCTCAGCCGGGCTGGCGACCGGACGACGTGGCCGAGTCGGTAGAGCGCAGACTTCACTGTTGCTGTCCTGTCTGTGAGAAAGTGCATATAAAATACCCCTTGCTGTTTCTCAGAAAGAGTAGCCTATGTGGCGGCAGCGGGTTTCCTCCAAAGAAATATGACAGAATGACTATATATGTTTGACGTCCAATAGCCGATGATACAAACAAAACCACTGCCGCCACGCCACGTAGGCTACTTACTACATGGTGGCAGTGGGTTTCCTCCAAAGGAATATGTCGGAATGACCATATATGTTTGACGTCCAATAGGCGATGATACAAACAAAACCACTGCCGCCACGCCACGTAGGCTACTTACTACATGGTGGCAGTGGGTTTCCTCCAAAGAAATATGTCGGAATGACCATATGTTTGACATCCAATAGGCGATGATACAAACAAAACCACTGCCGCCACGCCACGTAGGCTACTTACTACATGGTGGCAGTGGGTTTCCTCCAAAGAAATATGTCGGAATGACCATATATTTTTGACGTCCAATAGCCGATGATAAAAATCAATGTGCTCTGGAGGCATCGTTAAATAAAACAAACTTTCTCTTCAGTTTCTTGTTTTTTTTTGTTTCTGCAGAGCCGCCCACGGTGACGGTGTGGCCGAACGAGACGTACGTGACGCTGGCCGAGACGGCCGAGCTGCACTGCCGGGCGGACGGCACGCCCCGCCCCACCGTCTCCTGGTACACGGCCGTCTTCACGGACTCTGTCTCCAACGTCACTGTGCTCAGTGACGTCACGTCGCTCAACCAGACACTGCGCATCATCAACGCGCAGCCGGAAGACACCAAGCGGCTGCACTGCGTCGCGTCGAATGTGGCCGGGAAGACGATCGAGGAGGCGATGCTCATCGTTTTTTGTAAGCGCACTGATACTGCCAGTTAAATATATATGCTGTATAAGAATTATATGAGTATAATAATCCGGAATATTCTTCCTTTTCCCACAGCACTCACTCAGTTCATGGACTGATGGAGTCTGGAGTAGTCATCTACTGCTCCAGCCTCCCCAACCTCAGCTCCGATCGTGGCTCCACCACCCGCTTCACATTGTAACCGCCATTCACTATACTGCTGAAACTTAAAAATATGATATATATTTGCTGTATAACCATTATACGAGTATAATTATCCGTAAACTGATTATCCTTGAACTGTGCTCTGCTTGGCACCTTTCTTGACACCTCGCAACTATTGACACTTAACAACTCAGGCGAATGGACAGGTGCTCTGCCTTGCCTGGTGCTGCCACCTGGCCTATTCAGCTGTCAAGATTCAGCATATTGCCTGTATCATTCGCTGGTATAGTCTTAGGTGGTATCAGAGAGCGTGTATATAAACAGATGAGAGGGACAACTCCCACGAAAATATGTAACACAGGCTGCAGTGGCGATCCTGGCGGTTATTGTTGAACAAGCCTTGAGTTTGCCGGTACGCTCAGTGCAAAACATTAATTTTCTTAAAAGATTAATAGAAATCCAGAACCCTAACCTTATAAATTCAATATAATCTTGTTGGTAAACATGTTTTCTATATGTGTACTAAGCGGCTTGTTTCTATTTGGTGTAGTTTTAGAGATATTTCATTTTTTCTGTAGGAAGATTGCACACGACCATTGACAATGCCTTGAGTTTGCCATACGCGTAGTGAAAAACGTCAGTTTTATTCCAAATTAATAGAAATCCAGAACCCTAACCATATCAATTTAATATAATCTTGTTGGTAAACATGTTTTCTATGTGTATTCCAATCAGTTTGTTTCTAGGTGTTGTAGTTTTAGAGATATTTAACGTTTTCTGTATGAAGATTGCTCACTGCCATTGACAATGCCTTGAGTTTGCCCATTTGTTCAACAACCACCACTTGGAGCGCCACAGTCGGCAGCTGTTACAGGGTCTAGTATGACAGTTGTCCCTCTCATCTGTTTATATACACGCTCTCTGGTGGTATGCAGCTGCCTGACTATGGATATGGAGATTGTGTGTTTTTACATTTGTGCTTAAAAGCTATGGCCCGATAATAATAAGACAGAATAAGGTTTGAACAATTCTCACCATCATTATGGCCTTTGCTGCCGACACGGCGTTAAGCAACCACCACTAATAAACTAAAAGACTGCTCCAGAGTTGTCGTCATGTTTACACTATTACAATCCCCCAAAGGTACTATCAAACCTTTCCTCACAAAGCAGCACAAATCAATTCTTTTTCATCACAGAACACGCGAGTAGTTTATATGATGTCAACATTTAATTAAACAATAAAAAGCAGCACCTGCCTAATATTCCCGTGACCCTCAGTAACATCAAAGACAATGTATGACAAACTGTACCACTTAACGTTTTCATATAGGAATTTCTTACAGAGTCATGCAGCAAACAAGGCAATTGGACAGGTCCCCTAGCCCAGCCTCACTGCTGTACCATTGAAAAGAAGGGGACAGGTTCCCTAGCCCACCCTGACTGCTGTAAAAATCAAAGACAATGTATGACAATTATAGTCAATTATATCAATTATAGTCAATTATAGTCAATTATAGTCAGTTATTATTCAATTATATGATATGCTGGGCATGGTAGTCTAATCGGCACAGCGCACGGAAGGTCAGGAGTTCAGTTCCTGGTTGAATCAAACCAATGACTTTAAAATTGATACTTGTCACTTCCTAGCCTAGCGCTTGGCATTAATAATATAGGGCAAGGACTGGTTAGCTCAGTGTCAGGATAATGTGACTGAATGGGATATCGGGTCATTTCCCAGTTGGGCAACACTATAAAGTTGCCATGAGTGCGCACTGTCACAAGGCGGTACTGGTCCAGATATGACCTTAGATGTTGTTAGGATATAAAACAACAACAACCAACCTTATTCAATTATATAACATTATAATTATTATTCAATTATAGCGACAATTATAGCGTGTGATATACACTGTGTAAATATAACAGTTTAATTGCCATTTAAAGCGCACCTTGTTTTCTATGAGATAGCACCATTGCATCTCTATTTCATGTGAAAGCGCTGAGTGGCGCAACTTGTCGTATATTGTCTTTGATGACTTTTACCTCACCGCCCATGCAGCCATAAGCATATTCAGCGCTGAAAGGAGAGGGACAACCAGCCACGTTTGAACTTGTCTGAGCCTGTTTGAACTTGCAGGAAATGGATTTTCCTCTTCTAGTTCTCGTGAGAACTCAGTGTCAGCCAATCAGAGCTGTTCTTTTTTATTGCAATGGCGGCCCCCATAAGGGGCGGCCATTTACAATCGAAAAGAACAGCTCTGATTGGCTCAAATTATGGAAAGATCCCATTATTTTTTTAGTAGTTTCTTGTTCAGACATAGTTACACATATATATGTATCTTTTGCACAGATCAAAGTGCTTGAAGTATATTTTTAATTTATCTATATCGACTTCTGTTTAAATCACACAATATCAGGACTTAAAGAATGGGAAACTATTCCTGCAAGGGTATGCTCAATATGGGACAGTGTTCACCCATTTTTCCTCCTTTCCTCGTTGTGGACCCTTCTCCACGCAGCTGCCCCGAAGATCGTAGCCCTGGAGCGGCCTCGGCAGTACTTCCACTGGTGCGTCAGCTACCGGGTGCTCGGCACTCCCACTCCGATCATCACGTGGCTCAAGGACGGCTACCCACTCGACCTGACCCAGGGCTCCATCGAACAGAAAGGTCATGAGTCGCAGCCGCCAGGGGTCACCGCCGGCTGTCTCAGGTCAGTCAGACGCTCTCCATCTCCTTCTCCTTCTTCTTCTTCTTCTTCTTTTTCTTCCTGTGTCCTGATATGACCTTAGCTCTTGCTAGGATGTAATACTCCAACAAACAACCGATCTTCTTCCTCCGACCACACGGATTGGCCAAATGGGTTGAGCGTCCGTCTCCGGTTTTGGTAGATTATGGGATTCGGAAACTGGTCGAGTCAAACCAATAACTTATCAAATTGATACGGCATTATTAGGATTGGTACTGGTTGGCTCAGTGGCATGATCATGGTGCTGGCATCCTGGTACCCCAGTGGGGCAGCACTATAAAGTCACCACGAGTGTGCACTGTCAAAATTCAGTACTCGTCCTTGATATGACCTTGGATGTTGCCAGAACGTAAAACTCCAACAACCAACCAATCTTCTTCTGTCTTGTCGGATTGTATAGTTAGTGTTGTTTGTAGGGCACTAGGTACAAGATTCACCCCGTACTGCTGCAGTAGGGGTGCAAACCAACCCTCTGTAAAAGGTGGCGAAAATGCGGGTCAAAGAATTGAGAGCCTAATTTCACAATCTAAGAAGCAACATTTATTCTTTACATATGTATTATTGAGAGCCCGCTACCTTTGAGTTGAAAAATATAATATAATATCTAGTTTAATAAGATTTAAAAGTGAAATCGACGGCGTTCTGCGGCCGCCATCTTGTCTTTTTGCATTCTCTCCCATTTCACCAACTCTGCGCCTATATAAGTATCCATTTGATACTGGAGCCACAGTTTCTAGGTGATGTTCCATACTAAGGCTATTTTCGCCCGTATTTATATAAGGCTGATCTTCACCCGTGTACTACAAGTACCGGGTGAATCTTTTATCTAGTAGGGCACCAGCCTCCGGGCTAACGCTTGAGATATTTTAAGTGCAACTATGCAAAATTAGTGTTGGTATGCTTGCCAAAACTGACCTTCTGACACCATGCTGACATCACTGGATTCTCCACTGCCGCTGTACCAGGTTCTATTAAGTTGTCTCAGTATTCCCTTCTATGTAGCGACAAATGTTTAATAAGTTTGCCAGTATCTCAGTAAGATATATAGAATCAAATCTAGATAATTGTTTTGGTTTTGAAAATTTGATGTTTTCATCAGACCATGCAGCTTTAAGTTTGCGGCAAACTTGTACTTTGATCGATACAAACGCATTACGCCATTTTATATCGTAAATTCATCAAATGACTTGATTGTATGTGTACATACATTGTATGTGTGCATGAAATATTACTTTGCATATTTACGTGTGAGTAAAGTATGTGTTTATTTGATTTCGCCGTCCTGAATAATATGACCACAAATGTTGCTCGGACGTAAAACCCCAACAAACAAACAAACCAATTGAATCTGTGATTGTAGGTTCAAAACGACGACGCATGTTCACAATGGGTACTACACGCTCATAGCCAACAATTCATACGGAAGTGTCGACCGTAGCGTCTTCGCCAACTTCATTGACGAACCGGGTGAGTTAATTATAATTATAATAACCAGGCGGGATTGCCGAATGAGTTGAGCGTCCAGCTCCCATTCGGGTAGATTGTGGGATCGTGGGTGCGAACCATGGTCGAGTCAAACTGACTTAAAAATTTATACTTGTCGCTTCCTAGCCTGGCGCTTGGCATTACCGTATAACCCAGTTAAACCAAGCTCGGTTAAACCAAATGATCGGTTAATCCAAACTTGTTTCGGCGGTCCAGCAAAATACTACCATTTGTCATATGAAAAAAAAGTTGTTTAAACTAAAGTTGGTTAATCCAAATTATCGGTTAGTCCAAACACAATTTTCGGACCCCATGCGACATTTGGTATGGTTAAACCAAACTTTCATGTGGTTATAAGGTCATCTAAGACCCCACCGCCTTTTTTATATGATAAATGGTAGTATTTTGCCGGGCTGCCGAAAAAGGTTTGGATTAACAGATCATTTGGTTTAACTGAGCTTGGTTTAACGGGGTCATACTGTATATACGTTAAAAAAAACAATAATCAAAGTGTCCACATACATTGTACGTTCATAATGCACCTGCATTTTTGCCAAAGCCAAGTCAAAGTCGAAGCCAAAGCTCGGATAAACCAATGATCGCTTAATCCAAATAAATTTCTAGGGTCCCTTCAAGTTTGGTTTAACGGGGTTATACTGTATTAGGATAGGGCAAGGAGCAGAAGAACAATCGTCTACGATTGAAATTTCCCCTGCTTAATCAGCTAATCTACCCCACAAAAACCCCACAAAAACCCCACAAACGGGATGGCCGAATGAGTTAGAGCGTCTGTCTCCCATGCTGGTAGATCGTGGGTTCGAACCCTGGTCGAGTCAAACCAATGACTTTAAAATTGATATTTGTCGCTTCCTAGCCAGGCGCTCGGCATTATTAGGAGAGGGCAAGGACTGGTATGTTCAGTGTCAGGATAATGTGACTGAGTGGGATATCAGATCATGGTGCCGGTGGCCTGGTTTCCCACTGGGACAGCACTATAAAGTTGCCATGGGTGCGCACTGTCACAAGTCGGTACCCGTCCTGATATGACCTTAGATGTTGCTAGGACGTAAAACAACAACAAACAAACAAACAAACCCCTCAAAAACCCCACAAAAAACAACTAACGCCGCCTGCCTGCAGGACTGCCGGACCCGGGCATCCCGGCGTTCCGCGAGCCGGGCCGCCTCCACCCGCCGCCTCACCAGCCAGGAACCTCCGCCGACGGCAGCCTCATCGTCCTGTCGACGCCCTACCAGGACGCCTCAAGGTCACAGGACGAGGAGCCAAGGACGGTGAGTCAGGCAGAAGGGCATCCGGGAACGTAGGTCTACAAACAGTGCGAATAATAACAACCAGGACTGGCGAACAGTTTGCGGAGACAAATCAGGATGCACTCGTGGGAATTCAGATTAGTGATAGCGATAGTGGGGATAGTGGGTGTATATTTCTTAGTAAATGGACTTATGGCTATTTTGGCTTCGAGATGATTGATGGTGTGCCGGTAGGAAACGTGATTTATAGTGTTGAGTTGAAAAATATAATAAAACATGTAGTTTAATGAACTTTAAAAGTGAAATTGACAGCCATTCTATTATCGTCATCTTGTCTTTTCGCATTCTCTCCCATTTCACCAACTCTGTGCCGATATAAGTAGCCATTTGATACTGGAACCAGGAATTCCCCTTCCTGTTCCATACTAAAGCAATTTTCGCACGTATTTAGACTATGTTGTTATTCACCCCTACTGCAAGTACGGGGTGAACCTTTTATCTACGCCCCTGGCGGCTGAATGTGGAAATGCTTGCTTCCTCCGGTAGGTGCTCCTCAGCCTTGTCGCCGGCACTTGCATCGTGGCGGCCGTCTTCGTTTGCCTCATCGTTGTGTTCGTTGTGCGCCGCTACCGGAGGCGTAAGCCGGATCTCCGGCGCAACGAGAGCATATTCAAGGTAAGGAAAAGGGTCGGGGTGTTATGTATAATCGCTATGAGTATGATTAAAGTTAAAGTTAAATTAAAGTCGCCCAGTATGCTCCACTGAGATGACAAACAAACTCTGAATGTAATGCATGAATGACGTCATGGGTGAGATTCCCTCATCACATGGCCTAATCTGGCTCCGTACAGATATGGGAACTCGAGGAACCACTTTAGGTTGAACACTTGTACTTGCCGCACACTAGCCATTGTGGACACTGCCGTCTACACTCTTCTTCCATATATTCAGTTACACAAACTGAAAAGGTGTGGTTGGAGAGCATTTTGTCAGAGTACGGTTCTAGTTTAGGCAGCCAATACCGGATCTGTTTAAAGTTGTCAGGGATGAAAGATCTCCACGATTTCAAGGATTTCCGGTATTTTTCCTGTAGCTATAAGTGTATACTAATATGTTGCACCCGTCCTGATATGACCTTAGATGTTGCCAGGAGATAAAACTCCAACAACCAACCAACCAGTATGTTGTTTCACGCTGCAGCACCATCAGCGTATACTAATATGTGGTGCAAACGCCGCAGCACTAGCAGCGTATATTACTAATGGCTTCAAACGCCGCAGCAGGGTCAGCGTATACTATTAATACATGCTTCAAATGGCGCAGCACTACCAGCATATACTACTAATATGTGCTTCTAATGCCGCAGCACTATCAGCATATACCGATATGTGGTGCAAAAGCCGCAGCACTAGCAGCGTATACTACTAATACATGCTTCAAATGGCGCAGCACTATCAGCATATACCAATATGTATGAAACCCGACTTTCGGGAATTTTCCACGATTCCCTGAAAATGCTAAGCCTATGGGAGAATATCAGCATTTCTGCCTTCTTTCCCGGAGACCACATTCATCCCTGTTGTATAGTCCGATGGTTTTGAGTTTCTGTCATTTTATTTCACCTAAATATATTAGGCGTGTTTAATATAATCTAATCTACCATTCTTTAGTTTGAAGTAACATTTATCTTAAATAGTTGAAGTGTAAAAGTGCTCAATTAATTTGGCAAGCATGTCACAAGTCTGACATAGGCTGCAGTAGTAACAAGTTTTATTCAATTGACTCCCCATTGCCTTCTATGCAGCAACAAATGTTTAATAACTGCATCAGTATCTAAGTTAGATATGTAGAAACAAATCTAGATAATTGTTTCGGTTTTGAAATGTTGATCCTTTCATCGGACTATGCAGCTTTAAATGGACACCTCCTTGAACTATTCCAACAGAGCGCTGCAGCACAAGTCTGGTCGTCAATGTGTGATTGCGTCATACTTTTCAGTATTTGTAGAAAGAGAGCATTTGTTAAACCTTTTTTTAGAAAATGTTAAACATGTGTAAGAACCTTGTAAGCAATTGTAAGAACCGGCAGGTTGATTGACTCAATCTCAAGACAATGTGACTGAATTGTGAGATGTTGCAGCACGGTATCTCAGTTTGGGCAGCACTATAAAGCCTGCACTATCACACATGTGTATCCGTCTGCATTTTATATAACCTCAGATGTGAGAAGTAGCATCATGAGGCTTGTGGCATGGTATCTGCGTTGGGCAGAACTATAAAGCATGCATTATCACAAATATGTGTCCGTCTACATTTTATATAACCTCAGATATTGCTAAGACGCAAAGCTTCCCCCATCATTCACTCAATCCTGATTGAAACAAGATGGATCTTCATTTTGCTCTCGTTCTCTATTAAAGCAACAAATATAATTATTTCCTACCAGTATCTATTAGGATAGAGGAAGAACTGGTTGGCTCAGTGTCAGGATAATGTGACTGAGTGGGATATTGGGTCATGGTGCTGGTGGAATGGTCTCCCAGTGGGGCAGCAATATAAAGTCGCCATGAGTGTGCACTGTCACAAGTATGTACCCGTCCTGATATGACCTTAGAGGTTACCAGGAAGTAAAACCCCAATAACCAACCAACCATCCGAGCAGGATCTAAGCGGTGTCAAGTGGGTATGCAACTTGCGAACATCAACTTCCTTTGCTAATCTACTAAAGTGTAAACAATTATTATTATAGCCAACATTTCAGTCAATATTATCAAGTTACATGATTTGAATTATACGGAGCTGGACGTAGCTCAGGCGGTATGGTGCCCACCTGTGAAGGTGTCAGTCATCCTATCGATCCTGCTCAGTGGATACCTTTGCAGTTTGGGTTATTTACCGTTCCAACCAGTGGTCCATAATTGGTTCATCAAAGGCTGTGGTTTGTGCTGTCCTGTCTGTGGGAAAGTGCATATAAAAGACCTCTTGCTGTTTATTAGAAAGAGTAGCTTATGTGGCAGCAGTGGGTTTCCTCCAAAGAAATATGTCAGAATGACTATATCTTTGATATCCAATAGCCGATGATAAAAAATCAATGCGCTCTACAGGCGTTGTTAAATCAAACAAACTTTCCTTTTTTTAAATTTGAATTTTGTAAACCCAGTTAACTGTGTATTGTCAATTGATTTGTCGTAAACCAGTTGTTTCCGTGTACAATGTCTGCTCTCATTCCCGCAGCACCCAGAGTGTTGACATGCACTTGAATTGCAAAGTTTGTTTCATCTTTTAGCATTGTCTGTATCTAAAGCTTTCCTCTTGAAGCATCCTTGATGCCACCTAAATGAACATGAATTTATGATACAGAGTAAGACCTCTCTAAATCGAACGACCATTGGTCCGACTTTAAATGGTCCATTTAGGGATGTGTGGTTTTTTCATAGTTTATTTTATCGCTACAATGGTATTGTATCGGCGATCGTTTGGAACCCAAATAAAGCGCTCGATATAGGAGAGTGATTGATCTGTGCTAACAACCAGATACAGTCAATCACACCTATACATCCACCATTAGAATCACACGCTAACAACCAGATATTTTGAACAAAAAACAAATATTTCTCGCCGTGAATATGGCCTATGCTGCCGACACGGCGTAAAGCAACCACCAATCAAGCAATCAATCAACCAGATACACTCAATCACACCTATACATCCACCACCACAATCACACCCTAACAACCAGATGTTCACAACCATATACACACATTCCACCCGCACATCCACCACCAAAATCATACCCTAACAATCATATACTCTCAATCACACCCACACATCCACCACCACAATCACACGCTCACTACCACATATCCACAACCACATAGACACATGCCAAAAACCTCTCACCAACAACCACGCCCCCACAACTAACCACCCACAACCACACCCATACACCGATAGCTACACCTACACAACACATATCCACAACCACACAACCATACATCTACAACGACACATCCACAACCACACATCTATACAACCACATACCCACAACCACGCCCCCACAACTAACCATCCATAACCACACATCCACAACCACACATCCACAACCACACATCCACAACCACACACCCACATCCCATAACCACTCACCAACAACCACATCCCCACAACTAACCACCCACTACCACAACCGCACACCCACATACCCACAACCATACACCAACAACCACATCCCCATAACTAACCACCCGCTACCACAACCACATACGCACATACCCACAACTACGCACCAACAATCACATCCCTACAACTAACCACTCACTACCACAACCACATATGCACATACCCACAACCACGCACCAACAACCACATCCCTACATCTAACCACTCACTGCCACAACCACATACGCACATACCCACAACTACGCACCAACAACCACATCCCTACAACTAACCACTCACTACCACAACCACATACACACATACCCACAAGCACGCACCAACAACCACATCCCTACAACTAACCACTCACTGCCACAACCACATACGCACATACCCACAACCATGCACCAATAACCACATCCCTACAACTAACCACTCACTGCCACAACCACATACACACATACCCACAACCACGCACCAACAACCATATCCCTACAACTAACCACTCACTGCCACAACCACATACACACATACCCACAACCACGCACCAACAATCACATCCCTACAACTAACCACTCACTGCCACAACCACATACGCACATACCCACAGCTATACACCAACAACCACATCCCTACAACTAACCACTCACTGCCACAACCACACGCCCACACCGACAACTATGCCCACACCGACAACCACGCCCACACCAATACACCCACAAGAACAACCACACCCACAACTACACCCACACCACATATCCACCACCAATTCGACAATCACGCACCCACACCCATACACAAATACACATACCCACGCACCCACAACCACACACACACAACCACACACACACAACCACACACACACATCCACGTCCACACATGGACAACCACACAATCACACACTCACTACCACAACGACGCGCCCACAACCACCCACCCACAACCACCCACCCACAACCACATATCCACTTCCACACATGGACACCCAAACAATCACACACTCACTACCACAACCACGCGCCCACACCGACAACCACACCGACAACCACACCGACAACCACACCAGGGCCCTCTATTCAGCGCCCCCTTGTGGGGAATCCCCCTTCCCTCTCCCCTCTCCCCCCCCCCCCACCCAACCCACAGACGGAATTCCCGAATGAGTTGTGTTTCCGTCTCCCGTTTTGGTAGATCGTGGAATTCGAACCAACGGGTTCGAACCCTGCTCGAGTCAAACCAATGACTTAAAAATGTATACCTGTCGCTTCCTAGCATGGCACTCGGCATTAATAGGATAGGGCAAGCACTGGTTAGCTCAGTGTTAGGATAATGTGACTGAGTGGGATATCAGGTCATGCTGCTAGCGACATGGTCTCCAAGTGGGGCAGCACTATAATTACAATAAAGTCACCATGAGTGTGCACTGTCGCAAGTCAGTGTCCATCCTGATATGACCTTAGATGTAGCCAGGACATAAAACTCCAACAACCAACCAATCACCCTCTCCCCCCCCCCCCACCCCAGCACCCCCCCCCCCAGCACCCCTCCCCCCCTCCCCCCAGCTAGCACTCCGCCAGAGGGACCAACAAAGCTTCCGGTGTTTGATTTTTCCTAAGGCACTCGTGTCGTTGCGCTCAAAGACTCTCGGTGTCACCTCCACACAGGCAGAAGTGATGGCCCGCGAGACGATGCCCCTGAACGCGGTGAACGTCGTAGAGAACCCCAACTACGTCATGAAGGATACACGTCACTGCAGCTCGGGTAGGTACCTTATACCCCTGTCACACTACAACATAACGCGCAAACGTAAGCCTGACATGATCACGTTTCGTCATTATGTTGACATACGTTGGGTTACGTTATGATGATGTCGTTAGACTGACGACGAGCTACATCAGGTTACGTTGTGTTACGTCGGCGCGTGTCAAAGTTTTGAACCTGTTCAAAACTTTTGACGTAACTTGAACGTAAGGTTTACGTTCGCCGTATGTTCTGTACACGTTCAGCGAACGTCAATGACATTAAACAGACGTTAGTCAAATGCTGCTTACTACGTTCAACTACGTTCCACTACGTTGACCCATATTAAACCTGGTGGAAAACGTCCACGCGGCGTAATGGGAACGTCAGGAGAACGTACGTTCAACGTACATTCAACGTTTAGCCACCGTGTCATGACGTATGTAACGGCACGTAATGTAGTTCTGGCGATCGAATAACGTTCATAACATTTAGTGAGCGTAATGATGTTGTTCTCTCTCGTTGAATGACGGTATCACTACACTTTACCGATGTTACGCTCTCGTCAACTACGCTGCATCCACATTCAACTTGTGCCCAAATTTGCATACTACACCGAGAAGTTCAACGTTCTTCATGTTCTCCCTATGCTGACGTTGTTACGTCGTAGTGTAACAGGGCCTTAAAAGGTACATCAAGCATGAACTGAGACACCTCACCACTCTTTGCCAAACACCATGATCAAATGGGTGCGAAGCTGCCTTCAATCATTCTCCATGTATCTTTATCTGCAAGAATCGCGGTCGAATAGCATTGTTTGCATGTTAACTTACAGATTAACTTTCAGATCCTCTTCTGGCTGATATAGACCCTATTGAGCCTCTAATGCCAGCTTGTTATGATAACAAAAAAAACTCTTTCTTTTGTGCACATATGGAGGTGGGCGGAGCCTTGAAGTCATATAATTGTGGGTGACCTCTCCAATGTCTATCCAGCCTTCTTTCAAATACTTCTACCATTGGTGCTTTAACCACTTGGTCTGGAAGACTGTTCCATGGATCTGTCACTTGAAAGAAAAATGAGTGTTTCCTGACCTCAAGTCTGGGCCTCTCCTTGAAGATCTTATACCGCTGGCCTTTGGTGTTGCTGTATATTCTTATGTCAAACCCATTGTGACTTCACTGTCATAGACTCCACTAATAATCCTATATGTCTCTATCAAATCTCCCCTGAGATGACGATATGACAATATTGGTAGCCTAAGTCTCCTCAGGCGATCTTCATATGCCATCTCTCCCAATCCTGTGACCATCCTTGTCACACGACATTGTACATTTTCCAGAGCTACAATGTGTTTAACCAGATGAGGAGCCCAAACTTGATTTGCAAACTCCATGTTGCACATGTTGAAGTTAGCTATTCTGTGACTATTCATAGTTCGTGTGTATTGAAGCTAACTATTCTATGGAGCCCTGTGACTGTCAACATTTTCAAATAGTTATTCATTTTATGGGTCTCTCTATGATTGTTTCATTTTGCATATTTGGAAGCTAACTGTTCTGTTTGTATGTTCTGTTCATAGTTTGCATATTATTCTGCTGGTGTCTGTGTGTGTTTCTACGTTATCGCTGCTGAAACTAACTATTTCTGAGGGAGTATTTCTATGACTACTCATAGTTTGTGAATGATGAAGCTACTAACTATTCTGTAGGTATCTGGTCAAATGTTTATCCCTGCTCCCCGTAACAGGTGAGCCTCAACCTTACTTAAAGCTGCATAGTCCGATGAAGCATCAAATTTTCAAAACCAAAACAATTATCTGGAATTGATTCTACACATCTAACTTAGATATTGATGCACTTATTAAACAGTTGTTGCCACATAGAAGGCGATACTGACACAATTGAATAGAACCTGTTACAGCTGAAGCCCATGGTGCCAGAGTTTTGACGTGCTTGCCAAAACTAATTTAACATGTTTGCACATCAAATATCTCAAAAGGTGGCCATTTAAAATAAAAGTTACTTATGTAGTAGTCTGAACATGAGCTCTACTATCACGCGGTAGCAGCGGAGACTACGACGCCATCAGCGCAGTACCATTACACTGCGCTAGGTGGCGGCACGGGTCAC
The DNA here is from genome assembly GCA_030323885.1 of Branchipolynoe longqiensis. Classification (NCBI taxonomy): domain Eukaryota; kingdom Metazoa; phylum Annelida; class Polychaeta; order Phyllodocida; family Polynoidae; genus Branchipolynoe; species Branchipolynoe longqiensis. The sequence goes on along the minus strand of CM059188.1, from coordinate 106,557,130 downwards.
CACCGGTCAGACCCTAGCCGGGCTGACCTCTACTGCGTGTGGTTGACCCACCCCCCCACACACACCTATAGAGTCGATGTGGGATCTGGCGAGTCAGGGGGCGGGTCAGACAACTACTGACGCCGTGAAGAGCAGATGGTTCAATAAACCAAGGGTGAAGCGTACACTTGATTGAATCTTGGTGTTCTTCCGTGTGAGCGAGAGAGTCGGAGGGCCGTGGGCCATTACATTGGTGCCGTGAGCCAGCTCACCTTCTGCGTAAGGGGTGAGTATTGGACCTGGGCCATGGACTCCGAAGGTAAGGTCTCTTCGTAATATTTTATTATGGAAGGGGCGACGGCGGGTCAACTGCGCAGTGGGCGCCAGTACCAAACTGATGGTACAGGGCGTCCCGACGCGGTAGGACTGCCGGTGGGCGCGGACGCTTCTGTGGTGAGTGAACTGCACCGCGCTCATGTAACACCTGTGGTAAATGTTGATGTTAAGACGTCCATTATGAGTGCAGGTGCCGGCGTCATAGGGGACGGCCGCCAGGGGTCAGTGCGGGGGGGGGTGTAGCCACTCCCGCACGGGTGCCGGGGCGGTCGCCTGTGGGTGCTGAAGGCGTTGATGATTATTGGGCGCAGTTAGCGCGGCTGAGTGGCACTCCGCCGCCGGGCATTCCGCCGTTGTTGACACCGGCGGCAATGCAGGGTGGTGGGGGTGGTACGCAGTTGAGCACGCGTTCTGATAGTGGTGGCGCAGCATTAGGTAATGTTGCGCCATCGACTGCAGCGCGAAATGTTCTCTCAGTTGATGATAATGATACTGTGGGGGGCATTGCGGGGAGTGCTGTGAAGGGGGGCTTCGCTCTTGATGTTATGCGGTCTCTGTCGATCAATACTGATTCGGGGGCGGGTGTACATGAGGGTAGTAGTTCGATCGGTTATCGCGATGACTTAGGTCTGGGCGTACGCGGGAGTTCTATGCGCGAGGTGCCGCTGGAGTATTCGCCGTGGGGGAGTTCAGCTGTCCGTTCTGTGGGGATGGGAGCTGGACGCAGTGATCCCCGAATTCCCTGTCGTAGGGAGGTTTTCCCGTCTTTGGAGACAGGGCTCGTAGCCGATGACTCGTTGACATTTGGGTCGGAGCATGATTCGGTTATGGGTCGTACGGTTTCGGGATCGCAGTCGGAGGCGGAGCGTCAGGATGTGATGCGTGTCCGCCGTCTGCGAGCTTGGAAGCGGGTCCAGTTTGAACGGATGGCGGAGGAGAGGAGGGCGTTGGATGAGATGAGAGTTTCCAATGCTGAATCCTTCGCGCGCGGTTTAGCGGATCTAACCGCGGCACGGCGCGTCGCCGCGGAGGAGGTGAATGCTAACCGTTTGCTGGTTGAGGAGCAGGAGGCTGCTTTCATGCAGCAGACGGTGGATTTATCCAGGCGGGAGGCGCTGAATGTTCAGTTGCAGGGAGAAAATCAGAGATGTGAACAGTTGCTAGCTGCTGAGAGGGCTGGTCTGGATTCTGCTCTGGAGATCCTTGCAGGTGAGCGCGCAGATTTTCAGGCTGAAAGACAGGCGTTTGAGCGCGGTTTGGGGCTTGGGGATAGTGGTGCGAGAGTTACTGAGTCTACGCGGTTAGATGACCGCGGGACGCAGTATCCAGTGCCTAGTGCGCGCCCGGTTTCCGCGGGTAGCTCGCCGCATTTGCCGGCGCCTTCTAAGGGGGGCGGTGGTGGAGGCGGGGGTCCGAAGGAGCCGGTGCCCTCTTCTGGGGATGGTAGTTCTCGGGGAGGAGGTTCTGTGCAGCATCAGAGAGGGGTTGTGCAGGATTCCGTATACGTGGGTAGGACTCATGAGGAGGTACGGGGAGAGAGGATTCCTGACCAGGAGGGTTTGGGTGGTGACGCAGTACCCATTGCGTCATTGCCTGGGCTGCCTGTGGGTCGCCAGTACTCAGTGGAAGAGATGTGGTTGTTCCGGTGTAGCAGGAAATCGCAAACCCTGTAAATCGCAAACCCCCACTTTGTGATTTCCTAGGAAATCGCAAACCCCCATGCCATATATGGGCATGGGGGGTTTGCGATTTCCTAGGAAATCGCATATCCCCCCTGGAGATCGCAAACCCCCCATTCTGAGTGTTAGCCTTACCATGATCTGGTAAGGCTAACACTGGCACTGACACTCAGAATATCCCAACTTTCACTATTATCTCTGTTTTTAATACTTTCAGATAAAATTGCTCTTAGGTTAAATTAAATACCTCAGATCTTCCTCTTCAATCGCGCATTGAGATATTTTTAATCGATTCGATGAAAGTTTTTTTATTTATTTTACAAAAATAAATGCTCCCCATAGACATAGCATTGCCGCAGCACACATCACGGCGTATTTTACCCTACTGCTAATATCTCCGCCGTTACGGCGGTAGCCTTAATAACGCTTCGAATTTAGGGTTAATTTAATGAAATTTCACGATTTGAGTATGTAATTCTGTTAAATATGGTCGCATTGAATAGATTTGGCCCGAATCAGTCCAAAACACAGGGGGGTTTGCGATTTTCCAGGGGGGGTTTGTGATTTCCTAGTAAATCGCAAACCCGGGGTGTGCAATTTCAGGGTTTTGCGATTTACTGCCACATGCCGGTCGACTGCGGTGGACGCTATTCGACTAATGATGATTCGTATAGTGAGTTCGAGGTTTAGGTTGCTGCGCTATAACGCGCCGCGTGATCCTCGGCATGGTGGCAGTGGTGGATTTCTCTCGGGGAGTTCTTGGGGGGCCTATCGCGGTGGTAGATTCTTTCCGCGGTTCGTCGGTGGAGGCTATCGTGGAGGGTGGGCAATTTCCGTACGAGCGCGCGGGGAGGTTTCAGTCGCCGCCTATCACTAATGCGCTGGTCCAAGGGATGGATTGCGCGATGTGATTGGGGGATGCAGAAATCTGCAGGGCAGGTATCAAAGGTGGGGGTAGTTCATCTGGGTTTATCTGGCGCGCAGGCGGTAGTAAAGAAAGAATACGCGGTCGTGATCACGAATGTGTCGTTGCTTTGCTTTCGTCATTGGCCTATACAAAGTACTGGAGTAAAACGTAAACCCTCGAGGAGGCTGTGATAGCCGGTATCGCACGAAGGGGGTAGGGACAACACGGTTGTTTGATCGGGCGAGGTTGGCGCGTAACCCGTAAGACAGGGACGATAAGGCAAAGCCCTAATTTAAAAAACGCCCTAGGGGTTGGGACCATTTTGGGCGTTAGGCCCAACCCAATTGGCAACCCGAAATACCGCCTAAGCGATGCGGTGTTTGACTGTCAAGGAAGCCGGTGTGCCAGACTGATGCAAGTCGCGGACCCGCCGTGATCGCCCCTGTGATTCTTATCCCATGTAGTCCGGTATTGTGGGATGGCAATGAAGCAGATAGCGCTTGCGTTTCTGCTTTGGCTCCCGCGCCTTTGGACAGACTGTATGCAATTTATAGTACAGCGTCCCGGGATGCGACCTTCACACCCTTGTGGTAAAAAACCTTATATCCCGTGATTCCACTTTCTGGACTTTGGAAACGGAAAACGGTGGTATGTGAGAGTGTGTGTTTAGAGGGACTATCGGGTTTTTTTTACTAGACAGTGGGGCTGCGGTCACATGTGTTGGACGGAATTCTACGATAATTGGACGGTGATAAGGTGTGTTATTCGATAATAGCGTGAAAGCCTGTCCACTGTCTCCGGTGCACCACTCAAGCGGGGGGCATACGGACAAGCCATACTATCTCTGGAGATCGGGTGAAAATATTTCATTATGCCCCTACTGTTTCCGATATTTCAGAAGATGGTATTTTAGGTACGGAATTTTTGGAGTATTAATGGTTGTAAACTGTGCGTCGTGGCAGGCAGCTTGTAGCTTTCAAATCCGTATCAACTTACGGTGCAGTGTGAATTGCGCGCGATATTCAGAGACGGTGTCCTGCTGTTGCGCAAGATAAAAATTTTTTCCCCCCCCCCCCCCCGCATTGGCGCCGATGACCGGCTGTGATGTTAAAATATCAGCTGTAGGATTTGAACCGGTGATCACCAGAGCCTGTTTGAACCCCATGTCTTCGAAATTGCATGAACTGGATTAGTAGGTCAGAATACGCTAGTGTGGAGTCCGTTGGCTCAGTGGGTACCTTGTTTTAATCCGAAATCGGTATGCGGTTAGGTTACGTAAGTGTACGACTATCGGGTGTTTGAGTGAGGCTACTGACTTTGGTGAGGTTCATGTGAATACGCTAGGCGGAGGTTTGACCAAACATTCCGTTGTATCACAGATGGCTTGCGGCAACGAGGGGGGGGTCCCATTGAAGTCCTGTTTGGGCAGTAGACCCAGTGGGTTGGGGTTGCCGGTGAGACAGTGTTGGGGGGCGGCAGCTGTTAGCATTCACCTGGTGATTGGGGTAGTTGTTTGGCCCAGCTGCGTGTCGCGCAGACGTGCGCATGCTTGATTTCCCCTCTACTGTTTGTGAGTAGTAGAGGGGAAGTGGGCGTTGCTGCATTGGGTGAGGTTACCGACGGTTTACTTTTGGTACAACGAGGAGTGCGTGGCGCCTTCTGTGGTATCGGAGTCCCTTGATGGAACTTGCCTGCCCCATCTTTTACCTTTGGCTATGGGGGTGAGGTGGTGATGAGTCTGATCGCTCGCATGTTGTAGACTTTCTGGTAGAAAATATCAGGTTTTCCGCGTGCCTGGTGAGACGTTGGGCTGGACTGAGGTGGTGGAAGCATGGCATGATGTCGGTGAGTCTGCTGCTTTTTAGGATTCCCAATCGGCGTTTCGTGCATTCGAAGAAAGAGGCAACTGGAGACGGATCGCATAAGTTGCAGGATAGTGGGGGATTAGAAGTAGTGATTCCCGTGGAGTTCACTTTTCACCTGTCCAATTAGTCCAAGAGAAAGAATGGTTCTATCCGTTTATGCATTGACTACAAAAAACTCAATACTGTGACAAGGAAAAATGCTTTACCCATTACCCGCGCATAATGAGTCCGCTTTTCGAGAGTTTAGGGGGTAATGTGGTTCTGCACTCTGGATCTGCAATCTGGGTATCATCAGTAGCGATGGATCCGGAGGATAAACGCTAAGACTGCTTTTAGTACCACTTAGGCTATTCCGAGTGAACGTGATTGCCGTTAGTGGCTTTGTAATGCCCACAGGCCACGATCGATAAGATGAATGAAGGATACTGGCTGTCTTCAGTGGAAGATTTTGCTTGGTGAATCTGGATGATATCATTGACCTTTTGTCGACACTAACAGATATCGGAGCGAACTTCAAGCAGTGTTTGAATCGTTTACGTTCCTATGGGCTGAAACTCAAGGCTTCCAAAGTGTCGACTTTTAGGCGTGAGACCGCAGTACCTGGGGCTGGTGGTTTCAGCGAAGGATTAGAGGCGGACCCGGAAAACTCTCTGCAATAGCGGGGTGGCCCCCAGACCTGAGGATATGAAGGAAGTTAGATCATTTCTTGGGTTTGTGTCATATTATCGCGATTTCATTGCTGATTTTGCGCGTTGGTCTGTTCCTTGCAGGACTTGGTCGTTACCACCCCCACCAACCCCGCGAAAAAAATAAAATTTGTGTGGGGCGACGCTCAGAGGCGGCATTTCCTGGCTTAAAAGGTGCCTTTACTCAACCCCGGTGCTGCGATATCGCGAGACGTGGGCAGTCATTCTGGACACTGATGCGGTCGGGGTTTGCGATCTCGGGCGTGGTTAAGTCAGTTGCAGGATGGGGTAAGGTCCCGTTGTCTTTTGCGAGTAATAAACTTAATAAAGCGCATCGGATATGATATTGCACGACGAAGCTGGAGTTGAGGGCTATCGACGAGTACAGCAGGAAGTAGAAACATTTCTTTTCTTGAATAGGGTCGGATTTTATTACCACCCGGACTGATCATCATTCTCTGCGTTGGTTTGTTAAATTTCAAGGAGGGCGGAGGGATGAGGGGCGTTGGTTCCACATCACTGAGAACGTGTGACCGAATGAGCATATAGTGAACAGAAAAGGGGGTGGATCATATCAACGCGGATAGTCCTGAGTAGGATCCCCTGTGCGGAAGTGCGGCCGGGGTGATTGCACGGACGTGGCGCGCATAATTGTGTACTCGCACAATTTCTGCGATGCTTTTGGCAGATATAGATGAGATGATCTTTGCCGTTATCGAAGTTCGCTTGGCTGCAGCGCCAAGATCCCCCATCCTGTCGTATAACAGGTGGTTGGAGGTGGGCCCTCGAAACCTCTGCTCTGCGTGACGAGCTGGCGGTGGAGAATCCGGAGACTCGTAAGATTGTGAATCAGTGGGCTCTGCTGGAACTGCGTGAGGGGGTGCTCTGCAGTTGGAAGGTAGTGGGTGAAGACCTACGCATCGCCTGCAAGATCGTCGTGCCCATTAGCATTGACAGCTATTGATGTGTTGTTTTTTATGTCATGGGCATTCTACATGCTGCGCCTTTGGACGTGTTCGCATCCACTAAGCTTTTGGGCTTGGCGGTTCTATTGGCCTGGCATGACTTTCTGATATTAGGCGGTGGGTACGCACAATTGCCAATAAATGTCAGGTGGGTTAAGCCAGGGGAAGGGGATCGCTAAGTTACCGTTGACTCATGAATGTCTGGGAATCGGTGGCGCCGTCAGCGTGTGACTTTTGTCAGGGTTTAAGACGACGTCTAGGGGGTAATGTGGTGATGATGGTAGTGCAAGACTATTACAACTAGTTACGTGCAAGTGTACCCCTTAAAAAGATTCACACTGCACCCACTGCAGCGCAGGCATTGGTGGATAAACAGGATTTGAATATACGGAGGCCCCGATGCGGATCCATTCGGATCAAGGAGGGAAATTTGAGTCCACAACTGTTTTCCATTCCATGTTGCGATTGTTGGGCATTAAGACCACGCGTACGAACCCGTAACTGTCCACATCGGAAGTATGGTGGAGCGTTTTAAATAAGACGTTGATATTCTTCGTTGGCTTGACCGTGAATTACTTCAGGATGATTGGGGATTTGCAGGTCAAGTTTGTGGCACACATACGCATATAACTGTATGGAAACGCATCTACCGGGTTGTGACTCCGAACAGGTTAACTATTTGGTGGAGAGCACCGTCTTAGCAGCTGATCTGCAGTTTGGGGTGGTGAATCGTCCAAGTATAATCGGCCTTGTGAGATCGTGTTTGTAAGATGGTTTGGAGCATTGCTTTCAACCACGCGTATAGCGCATTTCGCGATGCTTTAGGTCGGGCAGGCGGTACATCAGAAATCTGACTAACGGGCCTGCTGCGTGGCGCCAGTTCAAAGTGGGGACCGGGTTGGAGCGCTATCATGCGCCGCAAGCTCGGGTCAAACTCGCAAAGAATTGGGATGGTCCATCCTTTACTATAACGGAAGATGTCTCTGTACACCACAGTTATTATGAAGGGCAAGGATGTAAATACCGTAAATCCTACCGTTAGACGTCTTAAGCTTTACACCAGAGCAGAATGTCTAGGAACGTTGGACCGACCTCCTGTCTGGATGCACATGTAGGGGACGAAGCCCGCACCTGAGAGGGTGGAGGCGGGCACTATAGATGTGGTTGGGTCAGATAAGGTACCTGGGCTTTCCCAGTTACAGCGAGGAGGGCTGATGCGCCCAAGGCGGCATAGGCCTGTAAGCGGAAAAATAAACGCGGCGACGGTCTAGATCAGTGTCTGATGGCCGATAGTGGTTATTTCTGTACGCAGTGGCTCGGATATTGACAGCGACTTTGTACCCAGTTGGACAGGGGTCTGATGTGGGCTCCGGATGCAACCGCCGGTGCCGCGATCCTGGCGTTTTAGCATTACGACGCAGATAACTGGTAAGGGTGGGGTAGAAGGTATTAGAGGCTACTCCACCCTGGTGTTGTTATTGGTCTCCGGGGGTTGGGTTTACATTTATGTGCTTCGATCCCCACTGTACAACAACAGTAACGCGGTAATTTTGTTCAGTTAAACTTTGCTACGCGCGGTTATTTTTGGGAAGTAGTGGGGAAAGAGACCGGGGGCCCCCCCGGGGGCGCCAATGAATGGGCGCAGTTACTACTGTTCTGCGTAAATGCTCCTGCCCTAAGCCGGTGTGTTGATTATCGCTATTTCTTAGTTAACGGCGTAGGTAGTTTTTGACGGGGCTTACTGCTTATTGGCTATAGGAGCCGCGGGGAGTGTTTATAGTGCATCGGGCATGGATTTGTAGCTGGTTACTCTGCCGGTGGCGTATCGGTGCCACTTAAAGCATGTGGCATGTAACCGGGCGAGGGGTTGTTGACACCCACGCAGTGCGAGGTTGTTGTGGTCACTGCCTTGGGTGGCGGGGACCTGTTGCCGGGGTGGCTCGTAAATTTGTTCATGGCTGGCGGGCCACGTGTCCCGAGCTAACTAGGTCACTCTGACGTTCTGCAATGACTGCGGGGTGTGTATTCCTCTGGCAAACGTGGTGCGGTGACGTCAGCGGTACTGCGGGCCGGGGGATGCCGCCGTCCGGGTGAAGTGATTGGTTCCTATGTGGTCACGCTGGGTGTACCGGTGGCGAAACCTGGTGTTGCGCGAGTGAGGTGAGCATCTCTCTCTCTCTGCCTTGGTTCGACGGCTAGACTTTGCAGTTCTGCGAGGAGCACGGGGGTGATTCACTCTACACCAGGGGCTGCCCGTCGGACGAGGTGGGTGTAATTTTTCCAATGACTTTACCCATTCCACGCATACTCTGTATTGTTGGGGTTAAGTTGGCCATTTGTACATAGAGATAAGCAAGGCCGGCCACGACTGTGTTTGTTTGTGCGTTTAGGCCACAGACCTGACACAGCGTGTGCGGCGATCCGTCGTGTGAGTGGAGACAACGCTGTAGCTGCCATGTGCAGTTCGTCGTGTTTCTATCATGCCGACTATGATTAGCTTACGCCCGGCTCCCCATTACGGGAACCGAGGCCTGACACTTCCCTCGATCGTCTCTTGCAGAGGTTGAGGGTAGCTACAGCGGGATGTATCGTGTTTAGGGCAACGATTAGACCTTTAGGCGGTGTGACGGTTGCCTTAGCAATGTACATCGCTGTCTAGGCCCACTGCTGACGCCCCGTGTTGACGGTGCCAGAGGTCCTCGGAGAGGTGCGGATTGTCGGGTCAGTGTCTCCATTAGGTTGCTGGGCCTGTCGCTGCGCTCTCCTGAGGTGCTGTTGACATACCGCAATCGCGTGTCCTCTAGGGATAGTGGCTGATCGGATACGAGACGGTTAGCACTGACGATGCTGGCACGCTCTTCGAGCGTGGCAGGCCGAGCAGGCGTTGACAGTATGGGTTCGGCGTGTTTCATCCCCGTACTGATCCATTCTCCCTTAGCCCAGCTGATGGGGGGTGGGCCAAGTCTCTCGGCGGTGGTCCCGCCTGGTCACCAGCCAGTGGCAGCACCAGCCGCGGTTGCTGCCGACCTCTATTCGGATACGCCCGTGAGCCTGGGGTAGAAGGGACTAGCGCCTCTGGCATGCTGGTTCTGGCTCCTCATAGACAGCGGGCGGATAGCAAGGGGAGGTTCTGGGGGTGCATGGATGTAGACCCGGTGTTAACCTACCCCCGGTTGTGGCGGTGAGCAGCCAAAGGCTCCTGCCCCTGTCACCAGGTTCCGTACCCTATTTCGGAGCGCAGGGGAACTGCGGTGCGGAAAGCAAAGGCTTCCATACTGCGTGACACTGTTCTCAGCCTTGGAGAAGAAGGCGGAGATGGATCGCCTAAGGTGTCGTACGTATCGCAGAATATCGTAAGTCTGAATAGCGATGGATCACTGCGGGACGTACCCATAGACCTGACGTCGTGGTGACTCGCCTCAAGGTTGGTCGGGTCGTGAATGGCTCTACGGAGTCCGGTCGTCCCCTGCTGCCGGGGTTGTTCCATCTGAAACAACCTGGGGCATCGAGAGAGTGACGGGACTGCGACAGGGCGAGTAAGCGTCCCCCATGATGCCTGTTGGCGTAATCACGGTCAGTTTGAGGGGTTGAGCTTCGGGTATGAATAGCCGAGGACCCGCTTCCAACGTCCTAAGTGGATTGTCCGGTCCGCGTAGGGGTGGGCCCGTTAGCTGGCGCTTTTCTTGCGTGAACGTGGCGGCTTGACTGAGTCCGTCTCTGTCGCGACTGTGGCCACGATCCATTTTGACGAGCCACGTAGTCTGAGGGACTATGGCAACGTGGCAGAGGGGGGCATAGGCAGAATGTCCCCCCCCCGGCCTTCTGATTCGACGGGGAGTATGAGGTCTCCGACGATGAGGTGGCTGGGCAGAGCCGAGGGTGATCCAGTCACATCCGTTGAGGGTGGTATAAGAAGCCAGATGGGTGAACTTTGTTGTTCCGATCGCATATCCTTTTCCTCCAGCGGAGTGGGAGGGCTACACGAAGCAGGAACTGGCTTGTCTCCGGCTATGTTCGAAGGTGTTCCGTCCGGACAGGCTTTGCCTGTTCTGTGAGGTTCACCTAGTCGGAATAGGGCGATTCCCCAACTGTTTTCTGCGGTGGTCGCATTTGGCTCGTCACATTTGTGATGACATTTGCACACCGCGCCTCTGTGGAGATGTGGTGGTCCAATCAAAACGCGGTGACGGGTATGTGAGGGGTGTCCTTCGTTTAAAAACGACTGGAGCAATACTACTTCGCAACGAGGCGCCGCGGTGCAATGAATCACGCACCTCATTGAGGGCCACGGTCGTGATGGAACGACGTAGTGGCGGGGCTCAGTGAGATCAGTGGAATCCTGACTCCAAAGTCACGGCGCGCAGTGACCTTCACGAATAAAACATCGCCCAGACTTCTACCTGTGCAAGGAGACGCTTGCGTTATTGCCACGCAGCACAGTTGAACGCCTTGCCCTCTATGACAGAAGGTCCGGCGGGAGGCATCTGCGTCGCGAACGGTTTATAGAGCCGTATCGCGGGTTCATCTTCGGCGAGACGGGGAGGGGTCTGGGGCGGTGGCCTCGAAAGAGGGAGGTACTGCGGCGGGGCGCGGTAGGTGGCGCAGTAGACTCTGACTCTGGGCGGCATCGAAGGCTGGCCGGGGAAAGGGATAGGGAAGCGCACCTCGGGTGTTGCGTACGTTGAGCTGGTATCGCTTCATGTAGTTTCTGCTATCAATCTGGAGGCGGAATCAGGGGTCAGACAGGTCGGGCCTCTCCACCTCCACCTCCACGCCGCCACCTCCAACGTCAGCTCAGGCGTGAAGGATTTGGCCTGAGTTGCCAGTCGCAGCCGGCCTGGAGTGTAGGAGGGTGGTAAAGGGGCGGCGTCGTTAGCGCCGGAAGTTGGCAGCGGTGCAGCCACCCGAACACGTGATTGCGGTGGGTTGGCACGTGTTCCGGCTCCGGCGAGCGACAGTCCAAGTGGCATCGGTTTCTCAGCCGGTGTCATTGGGTCATGTTCCCGCGGCGTCGGGTTGTCCTGCCGCTGCGGATCTGCCTCTCAGTTGGTGGCGTCAGTGAGCCAAATTATGGAGCCGTAAGGGACTGCTGCGGTTGGTGCCTGTCCTGCTGAGAGTCCTTTAGGGTCGGGCGGCCGGTGGCAGCGATGCTCCGTAGCTGACCAAGGTATTGTTACTTTCGCGCTGGAACGGCATAACGCAGCGGCGAGGGGAATCGTTCGGACGTGACTCAAAGATCACTGAGTCGGTCAACGGCCTGGTCAAAAGCCTTCATATAAAGGGCTTTGAACGAGGTTGTGGCGCAGACTCAGGATACTCCTGGTACGCCAGGCTGAGGGTAGGCGCTGAGCGATTTTTTGACTGTGTGGTCGAGGACAAGAAGGTTGCGAGCGCAAGTTGAGCATCGAGCGACAGAGGGCTCCGGCAGGCTGAGGTCATAAATGATATCGATATGCCTTTCATTCCGCTTTCCCTTCTCCGCCGAACTTCAGAAGCTGGGATGGATCACCTAGATCCTGTGACTTAACTAGCTTCAGTCATTGAGGATCGGCTGCACGGGCTGCCGCTAGTTTTGGGTGTCCTGCTGCTGCTAGCTAACGAGCGCATCGGACCCTCTCAGGGGGGCCGCGCAGCGAGTGCCCCCCTTGATGTAGACGGAGGATGTCCCAGATGACAGGTAGCGGGAGGGAGAGCGATGACTAGTGCTCGCGCGGCTAGTGTCGCTCTCTCCACTGGACGAGGGATATTGGACTCCTCGTCGGAAAATTCAATGACAGGTGAACTGGGTGATGACAATAGTGGACAGGTAAAGCGGTTAGCTTTTGATCTCTCTCCGTCCGAGGGATTTCTGGCTTGGAACGTGACAATCAGATGACAGTGGCAGTTAAGTTAACAGTGGCCTGACTGCTGGGCAGGCGTCGGTGTATGCCCTGTCCGAGGGATTTTGGGTGTCCCGCGGGGCTAATTGAAAGACCAGCACCCCTTGGCGGTGATAATTTTTTAGTTTTTTTTTATTAATAAATATATAATACATTAAATAATAAATGATAATTTTTGATATTTCATCTCCCTGATGGGGGGTAGGATACGCCTGGTAATAAATGCATGTTGATGAAATATGATATATATGTTTAATGTTTTTTTTACATTGATAGCCACGATGTAATTAGCAATGTCGTACTGCTTTTGATATAAATATGGTTTTTTTGCAGTAACGATTGTTGATGTGAATATGATGTTGGTGAGGAGCTTAGTTTCTCCCCGATTGGAGGACCTAGCATCCTTGTGTTTCTGTTATTTTTTGCAGTGGGAGTTGGAAATAATTTAATTATACATTATTAATTATTTTCCTTATATGTCCTCAATTTTCACAACCCCGTTTTGACTTCCTTTTTTTTTTTTTCACTTTATTAGGAAACATTATCGTCTAAATTTATTTCGGTGGGACGAGGTGTCAAATGGTGTGGGAGTTGGTGGGTTGACCACTGTACATTTCACACTAAAAAGATTTTTTCCGATGCAGTGTCGCCCTGGCTCTTGTTTTGAAACTCTGTCATTCTTAAATTAAAAATTTACTACTAAATAAGCGCTTCTGCAGAACATAAAGACGGCGTGTGCATCGGCACCTGTTTGATCAGTTGAGGATGCACGGTGGGTGTAATTTACTTTGTAGGAGCCGGGTCCTGCTGGCAACCCAGTCCTTTGTATTAAATGTATTGCCAATACCGATCGTTTATCTGCGGAGATCTTTCTCATTGTTATAAGTAACACCGCCCTTCTACTTTCATGCACATCTGCACCGGAGCGGGTCACCGAGCGTGACGGGTCTGCGTCGGTGGCACGTGGCTGTTCCGCGTTTGATGCCACTGTCCGCTACTGGCCAGGCGACGCGGGCACAAGGATGACGGTCAGTAGGAAGCTCCAAGAGGACCGCTCCGCGCAGAAGGAAGAGCGCACCCGCTAACGGTTCTCCCCTGAGATGGGGGACAGTGGGGTGCGGACTGAGCAGTTCCCTGCTTTCTTCTGTCAAGGGGGTTCCACTTGTGGGTATGAATTCCTCTCCCCAGCAAAAAACATTCTATACACTTAACTACATAGAGGCTGGGAGAGGTGGTCGTTTTTGTGCCGACTCAATTTAAAGACTCTTTCTTCACCCTAGATTAATGACATGTTGCCTTGCCAAGCTAGCTAGATGCATATCGTTATTTTTGTATTTCGCTGCAGGCAGGTCTAGGAATTGCGCATAGGGATACATAGCTTTGTAAGGCTTCTCTCCCTTTCAAGTTAGTTCTCATGTTGACTTCTATCATTTCTCGATTCTCATCGGTTTGCAGTCTGCAACCGGTGAGACTCTAAGGGGGGCAGTGTAGTAGTCTGAACATGAGCTCTACTATCACGCGGTAGCAGCGGAGACTACGACGCCATCAGCGCAGTACCACTACACTGCGCTAGATGGCGGCACGGGTCACCACCGGTCAGACCCTAGCCGGGCTGACCTCTACTGCGTGTGGTTGACCCACCCCCCCACACACACGTATAGAGTCGATGTGGGATCTGGCGAGTCAGGGGGCGGGTCAGACAACTACTGACGCCGTGAAGAGCAGATGGTTCAATAAACCAAGGGTGAAGCGTACACTTAATTGAATCTTGGTGTTCTTCCGTGAGTGTGAGAGAGTCGGAGGGCCGTGGGCCATTACACTTCAAAGTAAAGTACGGTAGATTATAACAATCATTTTGATGTATTTATCTCAGAAAATTGACAGAAACTCAAAACCATCGGACTAAGCAACTTTAAAGTTGCATGGTTCGATGACGTTTGAATCTTTATTTTATTTTTTAGATAAATATATCAAATTAATCGTGATAACATACTAATCATTAGTCCGGAGTAATTCTGACGAAAATTGGTTAGTTTTGAAACAATTTGAGCTGATACTATGTGATAGAACACAAAATACTTTCGACAAGCTTTCCAAAAGTCCTTTAGCTATGATGCGTATTGACATCTCGCGATGACCACGTGACTAGGTTACATATATCATGATACTTGGAATGAGGGCGTGGCAAATGAGGCCATGAGATTGACCTAATTGCTTAGTGAGTGTTCATGCATAATGGCTGTCTCAAAGTAGATGTCAAAAGGGATGAGGTAATAAATTCACCTATTATTCTGTATAGGCTGTCGCCAATCATTAGATAATGCACTATTATCAAAGTTGGATATATCAAACTAAATTTAGATAAGTGTTTTGGTTTGGAAAAGAAATACCTTTCATTGGACCGTGGAACTTTGAAACCAGTGAATGTTTGGTGTTTTCAATGTAAAATAACTGTCATTTCTTTTCTATTTATGAAAAAGTAAGTAAATCTATAATTAGCTGAAGGGGGGGGGGTGAATTCATATGGAATTTGGACGAACAAAGAATTGCTTCAAGCGTTGGAATTGTATTTCTTATTATTTTATAGAGATATAAAGAAAAGAAAGGAAGCATGAAAGAAAGAAAGAAAGAAAGAAAGAAAGAACGAAAGAAAGAAAGTCAAAGAAAGGAAAAAGAACAAGAAGAAGGGGTCATCGGATATACATTATTTGAAGTAATAGCGCCCTCTTATTCTTATCTGTTAACACTTCTCATGCCCGGTCTTTTCTTTTCCTTTTAGCTATCCGCCACATCCGTCGCAACAAGATCACGTTCATCAAGGAGCTGGGGGAAGGCGCTTTTGGCCGCGTCTACCTGGGGCTGTGCCACGGCCTCCTCATGGCCGACGACGCCATCATGGTGGCCGTGAAAACCCTCAAGGTGAGTAGTCTATTGCAAATTGAGCAGCTCGCCACGTTGTAGTCTATGGACATTTGAGCAGCTCACCACGTTGTAATTTATGGCAATTTGAGCAGCTCGCCACATTGTGGTCTATGGCAATTTGAGCAGCTCGCCACGTTGTAGTCTAGGCAATATGAGCAGCTGACCACATTGTAGTCTATTGCAAATTGAGCAGCTTATCACGCTGTAGTCTATGGACATTTGAGCAGCTCGCCACGTTGTAGTCTATGGCAATTTGAGCAGCTCGCCACGTGGTAGTCTATGACGATTTGAGCAGCTCACCACGTTGTAGTCTACGGCAATTTGAGCAGCTCACCATGTTGTAGTCTATGGTGATTTGAGCAGCTCGCCACGTGGTAGTCTATGGCGATTTGAGCGGCTCACCACGTTGTAGTCTACGGCATTTTGAGCAGCTCACCATGTTGTAGTATATGGTGATTTGAGCAGCTCACCACGTTGTCGTCTACGGCAATTTGAGCAGCTCACCATGTTGTAGTCTGTGGTGATTTGAGCAGCTCACCACATTGTAGTCTATGACAATTTGAGCAGCTCACCACGTTGTAGTCTATGACAATTTGGGCAGTTCACCACTTTGTAAGCTATGACAATTCGAGCAGCACGGCACCGACTCTACATATCTAACTTAGATATTGATGCAGTTATCATATAAAGGAATACTGAGACAATTTAATAGAACCTGTTATTGCTGAAGCCTATGGTGTCACATTATGGCATGCTGCCAAAACAAATTTTACATGTTTGAAATTCAAATATCTCAACATGTAGTCATTTAAAATAAAAGTTACTCAAACTAATATACGGTAAGATTACCACAATCAATTTATTATATTTATCCGACTATGCAAATTTAAACAAAAGATCCATTAGTGACACTAACCAGAGTCATTCATTTCTCGTCCTGTGGCGAATGTTTCTTGTCCAGCTTTGCATAAACTGAGAATGAATATAATGAAATAGGACACGAGAATGGACGAGGCTAAGCGAGACTTTGAGAGGGAGGCTGAACTGCTGACAACGTTACAGCACGAGAACATTGTCACCTTCTATGGCGTCTGCACGGACGAAGACCCGGCCATGATGATATTCGAGTACATGGAGAACGCAGACCTCAACAACTTCCTAAGGTGCGTGTTCCAATTCACAGAGGAGCCAACAATGATGTAGGTTGTGGGAGGGGAGGGGGTGTGGACTTCTCTTTATTGGAAGAACACATGACATAATTTAAAGTTGCACAGTCCGATGGTTTTGAGTTTCTGTAATTTTCCTGAGATAAATATATTAGAAGATCACTAGTATCTACGTTACATTAGTTTAAAGTTACTTTTATTTTAAATGGTAAACTTTTGAGATATTTGAAGTGCAAACATGGAAAATTAGTTTTGGCAAGCTTGCCAAAACTCTGACATGATAGACCATCCCAACTGATGACCCCACTGATGACCCCACTGATGACCCAACTGATGACCCAACTGGTGACCCCACTGATGACCCCACTGATCATCCCTACTGATGACCCCACTGATGACCCCACTGATGACCCACACTGATCACCCCACTGATGACACCCACTGATGACCCCCACTGATGGTCCCACTGATGACCTCACTGATCACCCCACTGATCACCCCACTGATCACCCCACTGATCATCCATACTGATCACCCCACTGATCACCCCACTGATGAGCCTCCAACTGCGCAGGTCGCACGGGCCGGACGCGGCGTTCCTGTGCCAGTCTGCGGGCGCCGTGAAACCGCTCAGCGTTCCGCAGCTGCTGCATATGGCCGGACAGATCGCCAGCGGCCTGCAGTACCTCGCCTCGCAGCACTTCGTCCACAGGGACCTGGCGACGCGCAACTGCCTCGTCGGGGACAGCCTCATCGTCAAGATCGGCGACTTCGGCATGTCGCGCGACGTCTACAGCACCGACTACTATCGCGTAAGGCTTCCTTTATAACAAAAAACAAAAAAACAAAAAAATTAATAAAATTGTATGGATTTTTATTTAATTACAATTCTTTTTTATTGTTTACGAAAATATAATAACTTGATAACTTGATAACTTGATAACTGATTAAACCTTTTTTCCATCCCAACTTGTGCCGTGTTGGGTCCCTCTGTCCGAATCAAATTGTATGGATTTTGTTTTTAATTGAATTTTATTTTATGGTTGGTTGTTGGATTTTTACGTCCTGGCAATGTCTAAAGTCATATCAGGACAGGTACCGACTTGTGACAGTGCGCACTGATGGTGACTTTATAGTACTAGTAGTACTGCCCCACTGGGAGACCAGGCCGCCAGCACTGTGACCTGATATCCCACTCAGTCACATTATCCTGACACTGAGCCAACCAGTCCTTGCCCTATCCTATTAATGCCGAGCCCCTGGCTAGTAAGCGACAAGTATACATGTTTAAGTCATTGGTTTGGCTCGACCAGGGTTCGAAACCATGAGTTCGAATCCCACGATCTACCAATACGGGAGCCAGACGCTCAACTCATTCGGCCATCCCGTCTGATTTATTTTAAGAATATTCGAAAGTTTTTGTTTTTTTTATGATTGGTGATTTCTTTTTTACTGACAAAGTCGTCATTGGTAGATCGTCTATTTTAACCATTTTTTATATCATTTTTCGAAGTGTTTAATGGTTATTGTAGTGGTCTGCACTGACTCTCAGGCAAGGAGTCACACAAACCGGTGCCGTGGAGGGTGGTAACATCAAGGAGCCTAGACTTATTTTATCGCCATCAAACTTTGATTAAATTCGTTTAACTGATTTCTATCAAATAAAATATATACAAATAATAAATAATGCGCAAATTGATTAATTATTCCCTTCCACGAATTGCTGAGATTTCACAAAGGAAATCCCCCGCCCCC
The DNA here is from genome assembly GCA_030323885.1 of Branchipolynoe longqiensis. Classification (NCBI taxonomy): domain Eukaryota; kingdom Metazoa; phylum Annelida; class Polychaeta; order Phyllodocida; family Polynoidae; genus Branchipolynoe; species Branchipolynoe longqiensis. The sequence goes on along the minus strand of CM059188.1, from coordinate 106,538,991 downwards.
CCCCCCCACCTCTATCATAACAACGCGCGTATTTCGCATAAATTGTTCGCGTGCGGTAGGTGCGGCTGGGAGTGAGTGATGTGAGACCTTAGTCTACTTTATTTCCGGTTTATGCAGGTGGGCGGGCACACGATGCTTCCGGTGCGCTGGATGCCGCCTGAGTCGATCATGTACCGGAAGTTCACGGTCGAGTCGGACGTGTGGAGCTTTGGGGTGGTGCTGTGGGAGATATTCACCTACGGGAAACAGCCCTGGTACGAACTGTCCAACCATGAGGTAGGTAGAAGAGACCGTCACTATTTTTTTTTTTTGGTCCATTAGTTGTTTAAGCAGGGGAAATTTCAGTCATAAGCCATGTTCACATGGGCGATGTAAATCGATTCGTAGAAAGCGACTTGTATAGTTCGGGTTACATTTCGCGTGTGAACGCGCGGCTGAGTCGGATTAGGGCTGAATCGATTCCTGTGATCTGGATACTGTAAACCACCTCTCGAGGTAGTTTACGTGAGTCGATTTCTGTGAACCGATTTATTTTGCCCATGTGAACGCAACCGACTTACTTGAGGCGGATTAAGGAGGTCATACTATATAATATAATTTGGTCTATGAAACCGCTAGCTGTGCACAGATATTTTTTTCATCATTTATTTGTAGGGTTTCACTGCCCAGCAGAAGTTTTGACCGTTCCAAACCAATACGATTCAGTCCATACATATCTAGGTTGAACCCCCACTCTCTAGTGCCGATGTCGACGAACCCAAACTGGCGCTGGTTAGTCTGGACTTGCTCATGCGCAGATATCGATTTCCGGCCCAAGTACTGCCCGTGTGAACGCGACACTAGTTCGGTTCATATGATCCGCCTTGTATAAATCGCTTTAAACTTTTCCCGTGTGAACACGGCTATAGACGACTGGTCTTCCTCATTCCACTGCTGGTCAATAGAAAGCCCAAGCCTACACTTTTACCGACCCAAGGGATTTTTAACCTCCCACACCACATAGACATGGTATGAGAGCAACCGGCCTTTGATGACGCTGTAAGTCATACACAGCGGTGGAAATCCAAATTGACAGAGCTGGGGGCACGGGGAATTGAACCGCTGACCTAGAAAAAAGTCAGACACTCTAACCACTCCGCCACAGAGAACGCCATTACTGGTAATGTTTGCTGTGTGTTATATATTTGACTACTGACATGTTGCAGACACTGCTTCTCACCTTATCTCCCCCCACCCCCTAAAAAAAATTCCAAAAGCTTGTTTTATTTAACGATGCCTCTAGAGCACATTGATTTTTATCATCGGCTATTGGACGTTAAACATATGGTCATTCTGACATATTTCTTTGGAGGAAACCCACTGACTCACATAGGCTACTATTTCCGATAAGCAGCAAGGGGTCTTTTATATGCACTTTCCCACAGATGGGACAGCACATACCTTAGCCTTTAATCAACCAGTTGTGGACCACTGGTTGGAATGGAAAATAGCACAAACTGCAACTGGATCCACTGAGCGGGATCGATCGGATGGCCCACACTTTCACATATGGACACTCTACCGCCTGAGCTACACCCTGCTCCCTCTCAGCCTATCTCCGAGCGTAAAGTTGCATAATCCGATGGTATAATACCAAACAGTGTCATTCTGATCACTACTCCTCTGTTAATCGGTAATGCCAATGTGCAGCATCATACATGTATGGGTTGTTAATAGCATTTGTTATGCCTGCCGTACACATTTCATATTAATTTGATGGTTTTTACTAACTTTTGTTACTTTGACCAGAGTGGCATCCATTTTGAGTCACATACCCATGTTGTTGTCTCTGCCATGAGATAGTGCCACTGATATGGTTTACTGCATAATAGTACATATGGATTCCACCAGATGGCAGCACTATAGTGAAATGATACGATACAACATTGTAACCGCCCAGTGCACACACATACTGTCCGGAATATAGCAGAGAATGTAGATATACACCCAGTCTCTGAATATAGTCAGAGCCTGTGAATATATATATATAATGACAGTTCAACACAATATTGGTCCAGGGATTGATGCAGAGCCTATGTTTAACCGGTGCACATCACCGGTTAAAGCTAGTGATAATATAGAAGAATCCCCTAAGAATATTCATCATCAATATGCAGGAATTTTTATACCCGAATATGATTCTGAATTATTGTCACCCACAGTCAACTCCCATTAGTATGACCTTGCTTAATCCGAAACATCTCACTATCCAACCAAAACATCAGGTGGAACAGACACATCCACCGGTGTTCTTTAAACACAAATCTTTAAAAAGGTTTATTTGAAAATCTCAGTAATCGGACATAGGGTGTTGGTGGAGTATCTCAGATTAACGAGGGTTGGCTATCTTAGTGATGACGTAAAATAACAATTCTTACATGATTTAATTAATTCTACAGTAACGTATCATTGCTCACAGACACAGCTGACTAATACCCCTGTCACACTACGACGTAATGAGCGAACGTGAGCCTAACGTGGTGATTTTTCGTCATTACGTTGATGTACGTTGGATTACGTTATGATGACGTCATAATGACGTTAGACTGACGTCGAGTTACGTCACATTACGTCGTGTTACGTCGAGTTACGTCAAAGTTTTGGACATGTTCAAAACTTTCGACGTAGCTTGAACTTAAGGGTTTACGTTCGCCGTACGTTCTGTACACATTCGGCGAACGTCAATGACGTTAAACAAACGTTATTAAAACGTCGGTCACTACGTTCAACTACGTTGCATTATGTTGCACTACGTTGACCCACATTAATCCGAGGGGGAACGTGCAGTCCACGTAGTGAAACCGCCGGGTTAACGGACGCCTAACCGACATCCAACATAGGTTTACCGTTTTGCCACCGTTTCCTGACGTAAATAACGTAAGGTAACGTAAAGCAACGTAGTTTCTGGCGATGGAATAACGTTCATAACGTTCCGTGAGCGTAGTGACGTTGTCCTCTCTCGGTGCTTGACGGTATCACTACGCTTTACCAACGTTACGTTCTCGTCCACTACGCTGCATCCACGTTCAACTTGTGCCCAAATTTGCATACTACGCTGAGAAGTTCAACGTTCTTCACGTTCTCCCTACGTTGACGTCATTACGTCGTAGTGTGACAGCCCCTTAAGAGGCAAAATTGGGTTAATCAAGGCTTTTATTCGGGCGGCGCCCGCCCAGCGGCATTTCGATGGACTGTGTATTGTTGGGTAAGAAGCGAACGAGCGAAGGCCACGATATAGGGGGGAAATGAAATGTGATGTACAGATCACTTCAATTTCTCTGTTCTGTAGATATTTGAAGCTCACCTGTAATAGATCCCTTCCACTTCTGTGTTCTGTAGATAGTTGAAGCCCACCTGTACAGATCCCTTCCACTTCTCTGTTCAGGAGGTATTTGAAGCACACCTGTACAGATCACTTCCACTTCTCTGTTCAGGAGGTATTTGAAGCACACCTGTACTGATCACTTCCACTTCTCTGTTCTGTAGGTATTTGAAGCACACCTGTACATATCCCTTCCACTTCTCTGTTCTGTAGATATTTGTAGCACACCTGTACAGATCCCTTCCACTTCTCTGTTCTGTAGATATTTGAAGCACACCTGTACAGATCCCACCCACTTCTCTGTTCTGGAGGTATTTGAAGCACACCTGTACAGATCCCCTCCACTTCTCTGTTCTGTACATATTTGAAGCACGCCTTGTACAGATCACTTCCACTTCTCTGTTCGGTACATATTTGAAGCACACCTGTACATATTTGAAGCGCACTTCTGTTCTGTAGATATTTGAAGCACACCTGTAACAGATCACTTCCACTTCTCTGTTCTGTAGGTATTTGAAGCACACCTGTACAGATCACTTCCACTTCTCTGTTCTGTAGGTATTTGAAGCACACCTGTACAGATCACTTCCACTTCTCTGTTCTGCAGGTAATTCATCAGATACAGAGTGGGAAGCTGCTCGACTGTCCGCGTATCTGCCCTGATGAGACCTACAAGATCATGCTGGGGTGTTGGACTCAACAGCCAAATGAACGCCTCACGATGACAGAGATCAGGGAGACAATAGAGTCTCTCTGCAACCTCGAGCCGTCCTACATAGATGTCATATGATGAGTGTGGGGGGGAGGGGGCTACTGCTGCTAGGAATCCAGACATGGAAAGTGGACTTTTATATATAGGCGCTCGGCATTATTAGGATAGGGCAAGGACTGGTTGGCTCAGTGTCAGGATAATGTGACTGAGTGGGATATCGGGTCATGGTGCTGGCGGCCTGGTCTCCCAGCGGGACATCATTCTAAAGTCGCCATGAGTGTGCACTCTCACAAGTCGGTACCCGTCCTGATATGACCTTACATGTTGCCAGGATGTAAAACTCCAACAACCAATCAACCTTGCATAGATATATATTATGTAGGAATCACAGCATGATTGTCTGGGACTAAGGCACTCGGCGGATGGATATCAGCCAAGTGCCACATTGCATTTATACCATATTCCTCCGCTGAGTTTACTGGTTAGACGAAGTCACTTTGTGAGGTTCACGTTCAGAATTAGTTTCTATAGTTGTCCTATACTTAAACTAGTCATCAAAGTAACACTCCTGGTGTGATTTAAGTAATTCTTAAGAATTCACAAATTAAGAATGTGTGTGTTGACTAACTATTTTGATGTTAAGCTAACCTTCTCTGTTCGCTGAGAATGTGAACTATGTTGTTGTGTTACATTGTCATATGAAGGCTGTCACATCCAAATGTGGCGCTCCGTAGGTTTTCACACGTGGGGCGCTCTTGTTGTACACTATGAATATAGTGGTAATAAATACATGCGTATATATATATATATAAGATTTTTGTTGAGGTTTTACCAGAAATTCGCCATCTGAGTGAACATGTAGAGAACCCACCTTGGAAAAGAACATTTTCTTCTTCTTCTTGAAGATTTATACCGCCCATCATGGATAAGTCTGAATAGTCATGTTTTCACCATTAGACAGTTGGTCGATAGAAAGCCAGAGCCTACAATTTTACCAGCCCAAGGGATTTTTATCCTCCCACACCATATAGACACGGCATGAGAGCAACTGGCCTTTGATGATGCTGTAAGTTATACACAGCGGTGGAAATCAAAATTGGCAGAGTGATGGAATGGGGAATCACAGGATCAACTTTCAGATTAGGAGTCTGACATAAGGCCCATTCACACAGCACAAGTTTAGGCCGAACTAGATAAGGCGAACTAGATGAGGCGAACTAGTGTCGTGTCCACACACGGAGCGGTTTAAGGCGGAAATCGATATCTGCGCATGAGCAACTACCCCCATCTTTATCTGGCAAGCCCTGCTATTTGTTTTGTTTACACTCGGCGATTCGACGCCGATCTAGCTGCTACATTAATATCGCCTGGAATTTAAGGTTAATTTAATTAAATTTCATTATTTGAGTATGTAATTCTGTTAAATATGATCGCATTCAATAGATTTCGGCCTAATCGGGCCCTAACACTGCCGGGCACCAGCAATAGTTACACCTGAGCCTGTATCTGGCAAGCACTGCTCTTTTACACTATCACTACCCAGGAACCAGATAAATCGCTTCATCTATACTACCTCCCGAGGTGGTTTATTTGAAGCGAACTAGATGCATCGATTCAGCCCTAAATCACTTCAGCGTAGCGTCCACACGGCGAATGTGAAGCGAACTAGGCAAGGCGATTTAGATGAAGCGTGTTAACTCGCCAGTGTGAACGGGGCTTTAGAAAAGAGTCAGACCCATACCACTCTGCCACAGATCTGTCGATTGGTGTAATCGGGCTGCACGTGTGTTTGAAAACGGATAACTAGCATGGACACTCACTACTCGGCGTTATTTACCTAATATACAATATATGTGGACACATTAATTATTGCTTTTTTAATGTATATACAGTATAACCCCGTTAAACCAAGCTCGGTTAAACAAACGATCAGTTAATCCAAAGTTTTTGTCGGTGCCCCGGCAAAATACTACCATTTATCATATAAAAAAGCTGGTGGAGTCTCAGATGACCTTATAACCATATGAAAGTTTGGTTTAATGTACCGGAAGTGGCCTGGGGCCCGACAATTTTGTTTGTATTAACCGATAATTTGAATTAACCGACTTTGGTTTAACCAACTTTTTTGTATGATAAATGGTAGTATTTTGCAGGGCCGCCGAAAAAAGTTTGGATTAACCGATCGTTTGGTTTAACCGGGCTTGGCTTAACGGGGTTGTACTGTACATAGGTGGGAACTAGGCCTTAGGTGGGAACTAGGCAGTATAGCACCTTAATCCATGAGATATTCCAGCCATTTTGTCCTCTATGTGTATATATAATATATATATATATATATATATATATATATATATATATATATATATATATCAGCGTGGTGTTCCAGAATCATGTCCAACAACTTCAGGCAGTGGGTTATTAAGATTTGAACCTCTCCGGGATGCTATAGAAACCTGTCGAGCTTTGCCGCTTCGGGCATGTTCAAGTTGGTGGGGAGGGAGGGAGGGAGGGAGGGAGGGGAGAAGGGAGAGAGCGGAAGAGGAAGAGAGAGCCAGGGGAAGGGAGAGAGGTTGGTGCATCTTAGCAGCATCTGAAATCATATCAGTGGTACATATATTATTATTAGATTAACCACTTAATTTTAAAAAGCATGGTGTCTGCATATTCAGATGAATAAATACTTCACCAAACTTTTTTTTTTTTTTAATGGTGTCTTCAATGAGCGTTTTTCTTTTCTCCACGTAGGAATAGGCCTACACTCAAATATAGTCTGGTTATCCAAGCCATGTTCACGTAGCATCATCTTCAACATGAAATATAAATACTGTAAAATGACCTCCTGGCCTTCTCATGTAAACGTAGGCGCCGTCATCAGGCGCTCGGCATTATTAGGATAGGGCAAGGAGCAGTGGAATGAGAAAGACCAGTCGTCCGTGATTGAAATTTCCCCCGCTTAAAGTTGGATAGTCCAATGGTTTTGAGTTTCTGGAATTTTTTTAGATAAATACATTAGGTTTATCGTTACTATGTATCTTACATTACCTTGAAGTAACTTTTATTTTAAGTGGCTAACTTTTGAGATATTTGAAGTGGAACCATGCAGAATTAATTTTGGCAAGCTTGTCGAAACTCTGACCCCATAGGCTTCTGCAGGAACAGGTTCTATTCAATTGCCTCAGTATTCCCTTCTATACGGTGACAGATGTTTAATAAGTGCACCACTATCTGAGTTAGATATGTAGAATCAAATTTAGATAATTGTTTTGGTTTTGAAAATTTGATATTTTCATCGGACTATGCAGCTTTAATCAACTAACGTACCCCCAAAAAGAACTGCCACTGAGGTATGTCTGCATGTGCGCCTTGTGTGTAGGGCTCCAGTATCCACTGTTGTGGTAATAGCGGAAGTTGCCAGTTTTGTTGTTGTTTTTTCCATTGAGGAAACCTTGTCAGGGTTGTATCATGGCGCGGGCTGCCCAGTTGTAATGCGAATTGATGTTTGTTATATCAGTGTTGTACCGTTGACTGTTCTAACTGTTGGGATTGGTCGCTGATAGAACACGTTTATTGGAGGTAGACGGTGGTGAGGCTAAAGCTGCATAGTCCGATGAAAGTATCAACTTTTCTAAACACCTCTTACCTAAATTTGACTTAAAGCTGCATAGTCCGATGAAAGTATCAACTTTTCTAAGCCAAAACTCTTAGCTAAATTTGACTTAAAGCTGCATAGTCCGATGAAAATATCAACTTTTCTAAACAACTCTTACCTAAATTTGACTTAAAGCTGCATAGTCCGATGAAAATATCAACTTTTCTAAGCCAACACTCTTAGCTAAATTTGACTTAAAGCTGCATAGTCCGATGAAAATATAAACTTTTCTAAGCCAAAACTCTTAGCTAAATTTGACTTAAAGCTGCATAGTCCGATGAAAGTATCAACTTTTCTAAGCCAAAACGCCTAGCTAAATTTGACTTAAAGCTGCATAGTCCGATGAAAGTATCAACTTTTCTAAACCAAAACTCTTACCTAAATTTGACTTAAAGCTGCATAGTCCGATGAAAGTATCAACTTTTCTAAACCAAAACTCCTACCTAAATTTGACTTAAAGCTGCATAGTCCGATGAAAGTATCAACTTTTCTAAGCCAAAACTCTTAGCTAAATTTGACTTAAAGCTGCATAGTCCGATGAAAGTATCAACTTTTCTAAGCCAAAACTCTTAGCTAAATTTGACTTAAAGCTGCATAGTCCGATGAAAGTATCAACTTTTCTAAACCAAAACTCCTACCTAAATTTGACTTAAAGCTGCATAGTCCCATGAAAGTATCAACTTTTCTAAGCCAAAACTCTTAGCTAAATTTGACTTAAAGCTGCATAGTCCGATGAAAGTATCAACTTTTCTAAACAACTCTTACCCAAATTTGACTTAAAGCTGCATAGTCCGATGAAAGTATCAACTTTTCTAAACAACTCTTACCCAAATTTGACTTAAAGCTGCATAGTCCGATGAAAGTATCAACTTTTCTAAGCCAAAACTCTTACCTAAATTTGACTTAAAGCTGCATAGTCCGATGAAAGTATCAACTTTTCTAAGCCAAAACTCTTAGCTAAATTTGACTTAAAGCTGCATAGTCCGATGAAAGTATCAACTTTTCTAAGCCAAAACTCTTAGCTAAATTTGACTTAAAGCTGCATAGTCCGATGAAAATATCAACTTTTCTAAACCAAAACGCCTAGCTAAATTTGACTTAAAGCTGCATAGTCCGATGAAAATATCAACCTTTCTAAACCAAAACGCCTACCTAAATTTGACTTAAAGCTGTATAGTCCGATGAAAATATCAACCTTTCTAAACCAAAACGCCTACCTAAATTTGACTTAAAAGCTGCATAGTCCGATGAAAATATCAACCTTTCTAAACCAAAACGCCTACCTAAATTTGACTTAAAGCTGCATAGTCCGATGAAAATATCAACCTTTCTAAACCAAAACGCCTACCTAAATTTGACTTAAAGCTGCATAGTCCGATGAAAATATCAACTTTTCTAAACCAAAACGCCTACCTAAATTTGACTTAAAGCTGCATAGTCCGATGAAAATATCAACCTTTCTAAACCAAAACGCCTACCTAAATTTGACTTAAAGCTGCATAGTCCGATGAAAATATCAACCTTTCTAAACCAAAACGCCTACCTAAAATTTGACTTAAAGCTGTATAGTCCCGATGAAAATATCAACCTTTCTAAACCAAAACGCCTACCTAAATTTGACTTAAAGCTGCATAGTCCGATGAAAATATCAACCTTTCTAAACCAAAACGCCTACCTAAATTTGACTTAAAGCTGCATAGTCCGATGAAAATATCAACCTTTCTAAACCAAAACGCCTACCTAAATTTGACTTAAAGCTGCATAGTCCGATGAAAATATCAACCTTTCTAAACCAAAACGCCTACCTAAATTTGACTTAAAGCTGTATAGTCCGATGAAAATATCAACCTTTCTAAACCAAAACGCCTACCTAAATTTGACTTAAAGCTGCATAGTCCGATGAAAATATCAACCTTTCTAAACCAAAACGCCTACCTAAATTTGACTTAAAGCTGCATAGTCCGATGAAAATATCAACCTTTCTAAACCAAAACGCCTACCTAAATTTGACTTAAAGCTGCATAGTCCGATGAAAATATCAACCTTTCTAAACCAAAACGCCTACCTAAATTTGACTTAAAGCTGCATAGTCCGATGAAAATATCAACCTTTCTAAACCAAAACGCCTACCTAAATTTGACTTAAAGCTGCATAGTCCCATGAAAATATCAACTTTTCTAAACAACTCTTACCTAAATTTGACTTAAAGCTGCATAGTCTGATGAAAGTATCAACTTTTCTAAACCAAAACTCCTACCTAAATTTGACTTAAAGCTGCATAGTCTGATGAAAGTATCAACTTTTCTAAACAACTCTTACCTAAATTTGACTTAAAGCTGCATAGTCCGATGAAAGTATCAACTTTTCTAAATTTGACTTCAAGCTGCATAATCCGATGAAGCATCAACTTTTCAAAACTAAAGGAAATATCTAGATTTGATTCTATAAATCTAACTTAAATACTGGTGCACTTATTAAGCATATGTAGCCACATAGAAGGGAATACTTAGCCAATTTAATAGAACACGTTACTGCAGAACCCTGTGGTGTCAGAGTTTTGGCGTGCTTTCCAAAACTAATTTGACAGGTTTACACTTCAAATAACTCAAAAGTTAGTAATTTAAAATAGAAGTTACTTCAAACTAAAGTAAGGTAGATTAGAAAAAATCTATTTAATATATTTATCTCCAAAAAGAATGATATAAACTAGAAACCATCGGACTATGCAACTTCAACATGTCCAACTTATCTGCTGGTTCACTTATTAAATTATGTTCTGCTGCATGAAAGGAATACCAGGTCAAATTAATAGAACTCGCTTAAGCCTATGGTGTCCAGCATTTGGACATGCATGCCAAAATTAATTTTGTATGCTTTCACTTGAATATCTCCAAATTGAGTCATTTATAATAAAAAATTACTTCACACTAAAGTAAGCTAGATTATACCAATGAACCTAAGATCTATAAAATATGGCAGAAACTAAAAGACCATCGGATTATGCAAATTAATAACACCCAAATGCATGATACCATTATCGAGAACAGAGGAGGGGGCAATTATGGCTTTATATAAGCGATGTCAGGATGAATTGCATTGAATGTCGCTGGACGACAGAACATTGTAAAGCACAACACACGATGGTGTAGGTTATATTGATATTTCCATGGCAACATGCAACTGTTTTACAAAGAATTTTATCATGTGATTGCAAAGATGGGTAGGTCGAGGGAGAGTCCTGGTAATAGAGTCATATTCGCAATATTGATGTTATTTTACAAATTCAGTAAAACTTCTCTAATTGACCACTTTCCACCGATCAACCACTCCCCTATATCGATCGCTTTATTTGGGTCCCAAATAATCGCCCATACAATGCTATTGTAATGATTTAAAAAAACTTCCTAAACTGACCACCACTCAAACTGGACCATTTAAAGTCGGTCCCATGGTCAGTCGATTTAGAGAGGTTTTATTTACTGTTTACTGTATGTGATTAGTTCACGTTCAGATGTTTTAAATCAACTCTATTTTCACATATTACATGGCATATCATCAGGAGGTGGGGTGCTAGTGATTCCGGTAGGTTTGCCGCTTGTTGCAGTGTGTTGGTAGTGGTAGTAGGTAAAGGAGTGCTGGCAGTAGTCCAGTAGGAAATGGCAGGTGAATTAGTCTAACTCTAAAGGCCCAGTCACATACACGTTAGTGGACGTAGTTGAACGTAGTGGAGGCTAACGTAGTTGAACACAGTTGAACGTACCAGCATCTGGACTTCTCAATCATGCTAACTTGGTAATAACGTGGGTGGGCCGTGAGTTCCGATTTAATCTTTGGACATGTTCAAAAGAGCGCTATGTTAAAGGCTAACGTACTGTGGTGAAGTCTCTGTACACTTAATGTACTCTAGCATACTCTGGTGTACTTTAGCATAATCTAGCATAATCTTGCATATTTTGGTGTACTTGGACGAAGTTGAATGTAGTTGACCATAGTGGAGGCTAACGTACGTTGAATGTAGTTGAACGTAGTTGAACATACCGGCATCTGTGCCATAATGTATTTATCCGTACCAAAACCTGCCATACCTTAACGTTTTTCAGCGTAGTTTAATGTACTTACACCACATTTGACCCACGTTAATCTATCCTACATTCAACTACATTCAACTACGTTTACTACCGTGTATGTGACCGGACTGAAGAGTTCTGAGTCTGAGCACAGGGCTCTGGGATCCACAGTAGTGAAGGAAGAAGTGGGTCGAATCAGAGGAAGTTTTTCCTTCACATGACACCCCTTCTAAATATAGCACAATCAGATTGAAATTGGCTATAATAGAAAATAAATAGTAATCCATTGTAAGCACAAACACTAATATCATGGTTGTAGCTGAGGGAGAGGAGGGAAATGGGAAGGTCCTCGCCCCCCCCCCCTTCTCCCTCTCCCCCCACCGATCAAAAATGAAAACAGTATCACTGTATGTAATCTCCCTGAAATGGCTGGAAATGGCATTTTAGAGCATTTATAAATAATAATAAATTTTCTGGAGAGGGGCCTATCCCCGAACCCCCTTAGTGCTTCGCGCATTCAACACTCGTCCATTCCAGGAATGTGTCTGCCTCTGCAAACAAAGGTTCCTAGCTACAACCATTAATATTGACCAAGTAATTTTGCTGGAAACTAAAGTCCATGTTACTGATCAAGACCAAATTGTCGTGTAATGTACAGTCACCCTTGGGTATTGAAATACTATAGCACTACTCTTGTTATTGTTCTAAATCATACGTCACTACGAGATGATAGTACACTGTACTCATTCAGCACGAGATTGTCATAGGTGGGTCACGTGGTCTTTGGTTCCACATACCTAGCACATCTAAGCAGATAGCACACACAAGTTATAGTAGCCACAAGGTAATTCTTTTATTTTCAGTTAAATAACATTTATTTCTTAAGCTGCATAGTCCGATAAAAGCATCAAATTTTCAAAAGCAAAGACCTTATTTAGTTTTGAACTTAGATCCTTAGGTACAGGTGCAGTTAGTAAGCATTTGTTGCTACATAGAAGGGAACACTGAGTCAAGTTAATATAATATGTTATTGCTTAAGGTTATAGAGTCAGAAATTTGGCAGAAATGTCTGACTCTGTAGGGTTAAGCAATAACATGCTATATATAATATATATAATATATATAATATATATAATATAGTTATACATATAACTACAAGCGCATCTGAATCCTACATTTATAATATATATAATATATATCTATATAATATATATAATATATATATATACTATATATAATATATATTGTATATAATATATATATAGTATATATATATAATATATATATAACTAGGAAGAAAAAGGGGACAGATAGCGAGGAGCAGCGGAGAAAATATACAAAAATTAGATCATTATTTTTATTATACTTTATGTGTACATATAAAGAGATATATAAAGATATTGATGCAACAATGGTGTTTGCTGCACATCGTTGCTAGACTGGTTTAAACTTAACGTGTGTTGTGTATACCTGTGCTCAACGTGACCTACTTTCACAGTGCTTTCCGAGTTGGTATGAATAAATGTAGCATTGTAGGCCTAATGCGAAGTGTCTAGAACATTCCTAGATAAAAGATCACCTCGTACTTGCAGTAGGGGTGAAAACCAACCCATTAGAAAAAAACTGGTGAAAACTATCAACATCCTGGGTAAATGAAATGAGCAGATGAATATTAAAATTCTTAATTTAAAAACTAAAATATATTCTGTATATACATCTTTATATCTACCCACTACTTTTGAGTTGAAAAATATAATAAAACATGAAGTTTAATAGACCGTAAAAGTGAAATTGATGGTGTTCTATCGCTGCCATCTTGTCTTATTGTATTCTCTCTCATTTCACCAACTCTGTGACGATATAAGTAGCCATTTGATACTGGAACCAGGAATTCTACTTCCTGCTCAATACTAAAGCAGTTTTTGCCAGTATTTAGACTACGTTGTTATTCACCCCTGTACTGCAAGTATGGTGTGAATCTTTTATCTAGAACATTCCTAACAAAATCTGTACCATAAATGTAATATGAATAATGCATTTACTCATGAAATATATATATAGCTAAGTATGTTACCAAATCGAACATGTTTACAATTGGAATTGATTGTGTGTTCGGGATGTCGAGCAGTGCAGTGTAAACGTCTAATTAACTCTTCTAACTTTACTTCTGGGGCTGATGTATATATCTCACCTGTAGGCTGACTGTCGTCTGGAAGTAACCACTTCCGGTGGCGTCCATTTTGGATTCGCAACGTATGCGCGTGTTGATTCACAGCGTGCTCACGACCAATACTTGTGTATTATTTTCAGTCGGTGTCGTCTGTGCGATAGCTTTAACATTATCGAATAAATCCTCAAATATTAGATGTGATTTTACTCGCAAATAATGAGGTATAATATAGATTGATTGATTCGTGGTTTCTTTACGCTGTGTCGGCAGCAGAGGCATAATTTAGAGGCTTATACGTTATATAGCTACTCGTGAAGCACTAGTGAGCGCAACGGGAAGTGTAACTATGGCAATCGGTAACAACAACAAATGATATAGAGTCTATATACATATGTGTGAAGTTCTCGGTGATTTGTGGGTTTCTTGACATAGCCTTACTGGGTCTGGGGGATTCTTGACTTATTAATTCTACTTAAGACGTGACAGGAGGTGTCAACGGGGCTTGTATATATATAATAACTGCTGTCATTATTAAAATGTATTTGTGCCATGACTCAGCACATTGTGTTGGTTTCTCAAATGTGTTTGTGAGCCTCGTGTTAATGATATAATTTAGGTGACTCCTTCCTACGTCAAAACGACCAGTAATAATGGGAACGTCATAATATTCTTTTCATAATCAGGTGATTCCTTAAAGCTGCATAGTCCGATGAAATATCAAATTTCCAAACCCAAAGCAATTATCTAGGCTTGATTTTACATAGCTAACTTAGATACTGATGCACTTATTAAGCATTTGTTTCTGCATAGAAGGTAATACTGATTCAATTTAACAGAACCTGTTACTGCAGAAGTCTATGGTGTCAGAGTTTTGGCAAGCTTCCCAAAACTAATTTTCCATGTTTGCACTCAAAATATCTCAAAAGTTTACCATATAAAATAAAAGTAACTTTGAACTAGTATAAATTTACATACATCGATCTAATAGATTTATCTCAGAAAAAATACAGAAATTCAAAACCATCGGACTATGCAACTTTAAGTGAGATCAGTCAGTTTGCACCCATGGACACCCTATGATTTTATATATTTAAATATTTAAATAATAATGATATACTTACACTATTTCGTTGTTAAGACTTGCTTAGAATATAGCCTATCATTAAAATAGAATCCACATAGCTATTAAAGGCAGCACATGTCTAGATGGGTAACCAAATATTCTAAAAGCACAGAAGCTAGTGTCAGCTTCAGCCAGAATTGTTATTACATTTTAATGTAATTTACAATACATTCCGTTTTGTAATCTTTAGAATAATCCCTGGAATATTTTGCTAAGTAAACAGATCACGTGTGAACTCGGCTAGAACGTGTGGACGGGGTGCCACGGCCCTTTGACTGCAGCTAAATGTAATATTTGTGAATCCCAAAGAAACTGAATAAAGCATAATGAGTTTGTCTTAACAAAAACAACATTAACTGTGTCATTGTATGCTGTGGTTCAATGGTTGTAGTACTTACTGACGGAGTAAGAGTAGAAGGTTAAATGCCAGTGGGCTCCCCCTCCTGGAACTCTTTTCAGACATATCAAGTTGGCTCGCCGGCTGGTCACCATAGAGCAAATAGACACAGTCCTTAAACTCAACTCTCCTCATTTCTCTTTCCTAGACTCTACCCTTTTTTTTTCTCCCAGGCATACTCCTCACCCTGACCAAGGGAGTTGTGTGCCTGGGTGGGGGCCCTGTACCTTTACGTTTTCTCTCGCTTTCTTCTCATTGCTGGAACCACCGCTGCACCCATCTTTACCCGCCCTTCCTCGAAAGTGCCCAACTACCGCTCAACTACTGCTGGACCAAAGAGATTCGGTGCCACCTCAACGCTTCGCCGCTACAACCTTGTAAAGATGTCCCCAGCTTCTACAACACTCCGTACTGAAGATTAATCTTCAACCAAAGATTGGGCTGATTTATCGGAGCCTCTCTATAAATGTTGCAGTTCTGCAACCAGTAACCGTCATAAGGTTACAAACCACCGCCCCCCCCCAAGCAAGCTTACTGACGTGGTACATGTTGTATGTGTACCTGGGAAAATGTAATCACTGCATATATATGCTTATAAAGCCATATGTTCAGGCTCGTCGTAATCAAGGCAGCAGGGTTCAGATATTGGTATAAGATATGTGTAGGCATATATATATATATAAATATCATATCAGTGATATATATATATATATATCAGTGATAGAAATGAGCCAAAAAAAATGCACTTGTCCTGCAAACAAGTCTGATGTTTGTTTCACTTGTCCATCTGAATTTCCACTTGTCCACAAGACATACCTTAAAGGTATACTATTATATATATATATTACAATTATATATATTGAGTATACCAGACGGGATGGCCGAGTGAGTTGAGCGTACGTCTCCTGTTTTGGGAGTTTGGGGTATCCGAACCCATGGTTTGTAGGTTGGAACCCTGGTCGAGTCAAACCAATGACTTAAAGATTGATATGAGTCGCTTCCTAGCCTGATGCTCGGCATTATTAGGACAGGGTAAGGACTGGTTGGCTCGGTGTCAGGATAATGTGACTGAGTGGGATATCAGGTCATGGTGCTGGCGGCCTGGTCTCCCAGTGGGGCAGCACTATAAAGTCGCCATGCGTGCGCACTGTTACAAGTCAGTGCCCATCCTGATGTGACCTTGGATGTTGCTGGGACGTAAAACAACAACAAACAAACTATATTTAATATAAATTTGTCAATTGTCCAACGGACCAGCTCAAGCTATATTCTGCTTGTCCGTGTCTGTTCTCACTTGTCCCGGACAAGCGAACAAGCTCTTATTTCGAATGATGTATATACACAGCGTTCGAAATAAAAGATTGTCCACTTATATATATAGGTGTTCGTAATAATTCTTTTGTACAAATAAATACAGATTATATATACGTTCCTTTATTGATTATTGGGGATAATTGTTTTGTAACCTTATAACATGATCCTTTGTTGATTATTGGAAATGAAGTTTAAATTTAGATTTAAATCTTCAAACGGTAGAAAATACTAAATTTATTTTACTACAAGATTGTAGCCTGGGAGGGGTGACTGAGTGGGTATGGAGCTCACATGTCATGAAACAAGCAATAGGTTTTATCCAGAAGTCAAATCAAAGTAAAGACTTTCAAAGATGCGAGTACCTAGCTGACCCTTACAATGGGGAGCTTTCATGAGCCAGTTCTCTCGCAATATACTTGGTGGCAGCACCCATTCCCGGTCAAAGTCGGCCATCATGGTTGGATAGAAGGGTGTGTGTGTGTTGGTGGTGTAGGTATGTGGTGGGGGTTTAGGGATGTGGTGGGGGTGTAGCTATGTGTGTGGTGGGGGTGTAGGTGTGTGGTGGGTGGGTGGTGAGGGTTTAGGGGTGTGGTGGGGGTGTAGGTGTGTGGTGTGTGTGTGGTTGGGGTGTAGGTGTGTGTTGGGTGTGTGGTGAGGGCTTAGGGGTGTGGAGGGGGTGTAGGTGTGTGGAGGGGCTGTAGGTGTGTGGTGGGGGTTTAGGGATGTGGTGGGGGTGTCGGTGTGGTGTCTGTGGTTGGGGTGTAGGTGTGTGGCGAGGGTTTAGGGGTGTGGTGGGGGTGTAGGTGTGTGTGTGGTGGAGGTGTAGGTGTGTGGTGATGGTTATGGGGTGTGGTGGGGGTGTAGGTGTGTGGTGGGGGTGTAGGTGTATGGTGAGGGTTTAGGGATGTGGTGGGGTGTAGGTGTGTGGTGTGTGTGGTGGTGTAGGTGTGTAGTATGGGTGTAGGTGTGTGGTGTGTGTGGTGGAGTGTAGGTGTATGGTGAGGGTTTAGGGGTTTGGTGGGGGTGTAGGTGTGTGGTAGGGGTGTAGGTGTGTGGTGGGGTATAGGTGTGTGGTATGTGTTTGGTGGTGTAGGTATGTGGTGGTGTTTGGTGGGGTGTAGGTGTGTGTGATTGAGGTGTAGGTGTGTGTGGTGAAGGTGTATAAATGTGGTGGGGGTGTAAGTGTGTGGTGGGGGTTTAGGTGTGTGTAATGTATGTAGTTATCCGAACACCCCCACTTCAATACCGTGTGACATCACGAGGATCGGTTCTAAATAAAATCAGTTATGTTACAGAACTCACAGTGTCAACACGTCTTTTACATGGTGTCAGATGTGGCGGATAAAGCTATCTAAATGCCGCTTTCAGGCCATTGATCTTGGACAAAAAAATGTCAGTTAATTGGAGATCATGGATACAATCATATGAAATATATGCTACTGCAGCTGGAGTGTCGACGAAGTCGGAAAGGGTTCAGTGCTGCGTATTTCTACACATCGCTGGTGGTGAGGCGCAGAAACTTCACCGCACATTTCAACTCGACACTCAAGATAAAGACAAAATGGCACCGTTGATCCAGGCCTTCACTCAATATTGTGAAGGTAAAACTAATATTACAGTCGTGAGGTACGAATTCAACTCTTTCAATCAGTCTAGTGAGGATATGGACACGTACATAAGGGAGTTAAAACATAGAATTCAGTACTGTTGCTATGGCGCACTTGAACATTCTTTGCTGTGTGATCGCATTGTATGCGGTGTGCGGGATGATGAGCTACGAAATAAGCTATTACGTTCTCCAGGCCTGACATTAGAGGATTGTATACAATCATGTCGTCTCAGTGAAGTAAAGTCGACTCAAGTAACAAAGCTGGGTAATCATCAGGTCGATGCAATGTCTGCTAAATACAACACTCGAAGCAAAGCGAGTAACCATCCATCGTCATGGATACGCGCATCAACAAGTCGATATAACCATGGTTCGATTATGGCAACTGCAAGATGTGGACGTTGCGGATACAATCATCAATGGGGAAGCTGTCCAGCAAGAGGAAAGGAGTGCTCAGGTTGTCATAAACTGGGCCATTTCATCAAGATGTGTCGATTAATGCAACGGCAGTCGAATACAGCTCCTGTATATGAACTGGGCATCGAGCAAGAAGACGTTGGGACGGAGGGGGCCGTGCAACAAGAAGTCAACGATTACGATTTGTTTGTCGGTATATTGATATGGATGTACCTCCTGATCCACCCCGTAGGGTGCCATTGGCAATTGTTAATGATGTACAAGCTGAGCTGAAACGTATGTTAGAATTAGGTGTTATTGTCAAACAAGTAGAGCCTACACCTTAGGTTTGTAAGCCTAACAAATTGCGTATATGCCTAGATCCAACTAAATTAAATAAAGCTTTATTAAGAGGGCCGTACCCCATCAAAACGATAGAAGAGGTAGTTGCACAAATACATGGCGCAAAGTATTTTTCAGTTTTAGATGCCAATAGCGGGTACTGGCAGATTGAGTTAGATGACACCAGCTCTAGGCTATGTACGTTTAACACACCTTGGGGGAGGTTTCGTTACACTCGTCTGCCGTTTGGTATTAAAACGGCAGGTGATATTTTTATTCAAAAAATGAACGACATACTTGTAGACTTGCCAGGGGTTCATGTTATTTCAGATGACATATTAGTTCATGGTGTTACAGTTGAAGAACATAATAACTGTTTGGAGGCAGTTTTGAGGCGTGCACGAGACGTGCACCTGAAATTAAACCCTAAAAAATCAAAGATATGCCAAACCAGTGTAAATTATGTTGGACATTTGATCACATCTGAAGGGCTTAAACCAAATGCTGATCGAATCCAAGCTATTGTTGACATGCCGATACCTAGAGATAAAGCTGCAGTACAACGTTCTTTGGGAATGATCGGTTACATTAGCAAGTTTATCCCAAACATGGCACAGATCACGGAACCGTTAAGACTGGCTATTAGAAAAGATATCGCATGGCACTGGGATTCGGATCAGGATAGGGCTTTTGGACAGCTGAAGCAGTTATTGACCACAGCACCTATCCTACAGTATTTTAGTAAGCAAGACAAAATTGTTCTTCAGGTGGACGCATCCAAGTATGGGTTAGGGGCTACTCTTTTCCAATGTAATCTCTCAGTAGCAATGGCATCTAAAGCATTGGACAAAACACAAATAAGTTATGCCGTTATCGAAAAAGAATTACTGGCCATATGCTTTGGGTGTCACAAATTCCACGAGTATATATACGGGAATGAAATAACAGTGGAGACAGATCATAAACCTTTGGTTTCTATTATGCTTAAACCTATTCACGAATTATCAGCCAGAATGCAAAGGATGCGCATGAGACTTCAAAATTATAACATTAATGTCAGGTATTTAAAAGGGTCGAATTTATTTTTTGCAGATGCTCTTTCCCAAGCGCACACCTCAGATGTGAACCCGGAAAACCTCTACGATCAAGATATATCAGTAGGAGCTATAAATTTAAATATAGATATATTAGAAGAAGTTAAAAGACACACATTGTTAGACGCTGTACTGACAAAAGTAAAACATTTCACACTTATTGGTTGGCCTGAAAGTGGGAAATCAATTGATCTTGATGTAACTCCGTATTTTATTTTTAGATAATAATTTCCAGAGTGCTGCAACCAAAGATTTTGGTAAAGTTACATGAATCCCACTTGGGAATGGTCAAGTGCAAGCAGCTAGCAAGAGACAGTGTTTTTTGGCCTGGGTTAAGCAGCCAGTTGGAGGACAAGATAGCCAGATGCCCCATTTGCCAGGAATTTCGGAATTTACCTCCCAAGGAACCTTTAATTAGTCACTATATAGATGATGTACCATTTAGCAAAGCCGGAGTGGACTTATTCCACGTTGATGGAAAAAATTACCTTCTAGTGGTCGATTACTATTCAAAATTCCCTGACATTATGGAATTATTGAATACGTCAAGTAAAGACGTTATCCTTGCTTTAAAACAAACTTTTGCCAGATTGGGGATACCCAAGTTTGTTGTGTCGGATAATGGACCACAATTTGCAAGTCAAGAATTTCAAACAATTTCTGCTGAATATGGTTTCATCTCAGTTTTTGCAAGTCCCATGCATGCTCAAAGCAATGGAAAGGTGGAACGGCATGTCCAGACAATTAAAAGTATGATAAAAAAGTGCTTTAAGTCTAAGGGGGATGTGCAGATCGCGTTACTTAATTACAGGAACACCATCCTAGAGGGCATTGGTGCATCGCCTGCACAATTATTAATGTCTCGTCGACTTCGCGATAAATTACCAGTTTTAGACCAGGCACTCAAGGCGAACGTTCAGCCCTCCAAGTTGACTCAGTTATGTAACAGGCAGGCCTTACAAAAAAAGTATTTCGACAAACATGCAGGTAAGACACACCCTACACTGGTACAGGGTGACCATGTTCGTTACCGAAGCCACACTAATGAGTGGAAACGGGGAACAATTCTGAAGAAACTTAACAGTGACGAGAGGGCCTATGACCTAGTAAATGAGTGTAATCATGTGTTACGCCGTAATAGGAAATTTCTTTACAAATGCAAAAATATCAACAATGACAATCACACACGTGATACAAAAAGTTCTGTCGTTCAACCATTACAACCAAACAATACTGTAAGTCCATACGTTACAAGGTATGGTCGAATCATTAGGCCACCTAACCGGTTTTAAGTCAATGTACCATGATTGCATCGATATATCTGTAACCATAAGGAATGTAATCAAATCCTTGTTAGTCATTTCAAGTATCCAAACAAGCGCCCACTTAGAACTTGATATCAATATGTATTGTAATAAGTAAACATATCATAACCTGAGTGTTCTAGTGGAATAGTTGTACAATAAACTGATAACTCGTTCTTAGTCAGTAAAATCAATGGCATGATGTACAGTATGACGTTCAATTGTCATGTCGTCATGGGGCTGGTTGCGGACAAAGTCCTGGATATAATAAATGCACGTATTCATGTTTAATATATTATAAGTATATTCACTTACCATATAGTTGCCGTTATATCACTTTGAACAACACAATGACAAATATAACGCCATGCAGTGGGTCATACAATGAACAGACAACACAATTGTATACTTGTAAGAAGTGACAACTACATTCACTAATAAAGTATATGTAAATGTTCCACACTGATGATACATGTCAAGTAATGTACCGTTGAATATAGATGAACATATTTGTTACTTTAAGGTTTGAATATTCATGTATTATATATAATGTGATGTTATGGTATTGTAGTTTTGTTGTAATGGACAATGACATTTTCATTATCTTAGATTAACATTTGCTCACACGTGAACTGTTTGAACAGGTTCGCTTGTTGTTAGGATATATAAAGTTTTTTTACAGGACAGCAGCGGATAGGAAAGTGATGTTTACTTAGGACATTTAAGAAGCTATTCCAGTTGGGTATCGTTATCAAGGAGTTGCTGTATCAAACATGGTGAATGCAATAACATTAAACCAGATAGATGGTATACTGCACCAAGCTGTCATTAGGTGATAAGTTATGTTATTCGGTGATAAGCTATGTTATTCGGTACCTATTGTAAAAGGGGAAGGTGTAATGTATGTAGTTATCCGAACACCCCCACTTCAATACCGTGTGACGTCACGAGGATCGGTTCTAAATAAAATCAGTTAGGTTACAGAACTCATGGTGTCGACACGTCTTTTACAGTGTGTGGTTGGGGTGTAAGGGGTACTGGGGGTGTAGGTGTGTGTCATGGGGTGTAGGGGGTATAGGTGTGTGTCGTGGGGTGAGTCATGGGGGTTTAGGGCTGTGGTGGGGGCGTAGGTGTGTGGTGGGGCTTTAGGGATGCAAAAGATTGTGAGGTGCCACTCTGCAAGACACCCCTATACCTTCACCATAAACCATTTACACCCTACTACAAACCACCTCCACCCCCACCATGCACACCGTCAACCCCCACCACACACACCTATGCCCCCACCACAACCAGAAGCCCCCCACCACATACCCCTAAATCCCTATGCACCCCCACCACACACACCCAAATCCTCACACTTGATAGTAGAACGAACTACTTCTATCCAACCAAAGCATTACAAGGAGCGGCATGGTGCTCCATCTGACGAGAGACTCATGCAAACTGAAAGGTCCCCATTATTATGATATGGCAAGGGCTGGTTTATGCAGTGTGAGGATAATGTTACTGAGTGGGATATTAAGTTATGCACGGTACCCCAGTGGGACAACACTCTAATGTTGTTGTCAGTGTAATCTAATTGCTGGTGTAATCTCAGGTGTTGAAAGGACGTAAAACACCAATTAATCCTCACGATTGTATTGGGGCTCACTCAGTTAGATGCTCAGTTGGTATGGTGGCGCCACCTAACGGTAACTATTTACTGCAGAAGGTAGTATCGATTATGCTAAGGAGCCGCCACCTAGCGGATTGTAAGGAAGAATCCATTTAGCCACAGTTTCGCTATTTGTATCATTATTGCAGCAGACTGGCAGCTTTTGGAATCGATACCTTAAGGCTCAGTCACACCTTACCGGACTGGGGAAACGGATAGAAAATGGACACTGTCCGGTGAAATACGTCAATGTCAGTTTTATATACGGTACGCATCCGGCGTGCCCGTTATCTGTCTGGTGGTGTTCGGTGTGTACGATGGCAAATTTTGAACATGCACAAAACTTGTACCGGACACCGCCAGACTGACGTGTACGGTTAGTGTCCATTTAAATCTGTTTACTTCATTCTGTCTGGTTCATGTCCGTTACCCATCCGTTCCATCTCCGGTTTGCTTTCTGTAAAGTCCGTTGATGGTGTTGCAGGAATTCGGTCAGTATATGTTTCCGCAGCATCCGTGACAGTCCTGTATGTGTACGGTACGTGTCCAGTCTGTCCGTTTGACACTCGGTTGTCGTTGGGTTATCGTCTGGTTATCGTCCGGTGGCTATCCGTTCATGTCCGTTTCATGTCCATTTCATGTCTGTTCACCAAGCATCCATTCACCCGATAGCGCACCATTTCGACACATTTCGATACATATGGGCCGGATACCACCGGACTAGACAATTCTTTGTCCGTTTTA
Source organism: Branchipolynoe longqiensis (assembly GCA_030323885.1). Classification (NCBI taxonomy): domain Eukaryota; kingdom Metazoa; phylum Annelida; class Polychaeta; order Phyllodocida; family Polynoidae; genus Branchipolynoe; species Branchipolynoe longqiensis. Next base: position 106,515,052 of record CM059188.1, on the reverse strand, counting down.
TGTCCATTGCTCAATCCGGTAAGGTGTGACAGCAACCTGCAAGGCATTGGCTTCCGCTAATATGGGAAGCGTTGGAAGGATTGTATGCAGATATATGCAGTTGTGAATGGATATGACAGACTAAATATTATTTTCACGATATGTTGTTTTGTAGGTGAAATCATAGTTATAGGCGCTGAGACAGGAACCATGCTCTGACAAAATCGTCAGGCACAGCTTTGCTTAGTTTTTCTGTTTATATAACCAAATATGTGGGATGGGGTGGAGAGTAGTAGTGATTGCACCTGAACTGGGGCAGGGAGAGTGCTGTGGTCAGCGCTCCCCATGCACAACTTTGCTTATTTTCCTCTTTACATAACCAAATACGTGGGGGAGAGTGCTCAGTGTGATGGTGATATTGATGTGGCTGGTGATGGTGATGGTAATGTTGATAGTGATTTTGAGGATTGTGGTATCGGTGAGACCGGGTGTGGTGGCTGCATAGGTAGAGTGCAGGCCTCGCTTGCGGGAGATTGTGAGTTCGTGAGTTTGGTTCCCGGTTGAGTCAACCCAATGATTTTAAAATTGATAGTTGTCACTTCCTAGACTGGCGCTCAGGATTAACAGGATAGGGAAAGGACTGGTTGGCTCAGTGTCAGGATAATGTGACTGAGTGGGATATTGGGATATTGGGTCATGGTGCTGGGGCAGCACGATAAAATCACAATGAGTGTACCCATCCTGATATGACATTAGATGTTCCCAGGACGTAAAACTCCAACAACCAACCAACTGGTAATGGTGATGGTGATTTCCATGGTGATGCTCTTCAGCCACGTTTGTATAAAAAAAAAAAAAAGTCCATTAGATCATTCATCGGGTTGTGGTCAAGATGACTTCTGAAGCTATTTGCCCTGACTTATTAATACATCCTGACTGGGTGCGGTATATATCACAATGGGTTCATTTCAATGCCACCCGATGTCTGCTGTACCCATCTGCTCTGTTTTTGTCATTTATAGTGCAGACTGAATAAAATATAAACACTCCCTGAAGTGGGAGGAGAGGGGAGCTGCAGTTGTGTCTTTTTACCTCATTCATTCTTCATTTTTGGTCTTTCAATTATTCATCTGGATTTAATAAATATTTTGTTTAAAGGCTGTGAAAGCACCACAATGCCTAGAGTTGAATTGTGTATAGGATACATTCTTATTATATTCCATTTATATGGGCGCGAATGGCTGCCCTTTTTTCTACTGCTTAAAGCTGCATAGTCCAATAAAGGTGTTGCTTGTTTGTTGTTGTTTTACGTCCTAGCAACATCTAAGGTCATATCAGGACGTGTACCGACTTGTGACAGTGCGCACTCATGGTGACTTTTTATAGTGCTGCCCCACTGGGAAATCAGGCCGCTGGCACCAAGAACTGATATCCCACTCAGTCACATTATCCTGACACTGAGCTAACCAGTCCCTGATAAAAGCATAACATTTTCAAAAGCAAAAGACTTATCTAGATTTGTCCATACATATCTAATTTACATACTAGTGCATTTAGTAAGTATTTGCTGCTACATAAAAGGGAATACTAAATCAAGGTAATAGAATCTGTTACTAGTGTTAGCTGGTGAAGCCCATCTGGCGATTTGTCAAGCACTCCAACATTAAATTATCACCTTCTCAAATATCTCCATTTCAAATATCTCCAAAGTTAGTCAATTTAAAGCAAAGTTACTTCTAAGTTCTAACTAGGCCCTGTCACATTATGGCGTATGGTGGGAGCGTATGGCGGCGTAGCGGCATTACGTCATATACGTCGGCATACGCCGCATACGCTACTCATACGCTACTCATACGCTACTCATACGCCGCCAGTGCCCAACATGCCGCGTAGTGAAGCGTATGAGGCATACGCCGCATACGCTTTCATAAATTTGTCCGTCCAATTTTTTTGTCATGCTAAAAAAACACGACCTATGAGGGCGTATGGCCATAAGTCAAAAATGTCACAGCACGCTCCATACGCCCCATACGCTCCTCATACGCTCCTCGTACGCTCCTCATAGGTCCCCCATACGCTCAAACACACCCGAAAGTGGCACCAGCACGGCGTACGTAGGTTTTCAATACGCTCCCGCCATACGCCGTAATGTGACAGCCCCTTAAAGTAAGGTTGATTACAGCCATCAACCTAACGTATTTACAAAGACCCTATAATACTAAGACGGCTCACTCAGCCTGTACTGTGTAATCAAAATGATCAAACCCACCACTTGGTGTGCTGGCTGTTCTCTTGGTTAAACAGTTGCTATATTATATGTATGAATGTGAAACATGTGTGATGATGGCGATGATGATGATGATGCTGATGATGATGTGTATTTGTTCATAGCAATTTCATATTGATGTGTATTCATACTTAGCTATCTCATGTATAATATATTTGTATGTGTTTACATGTGAAACACCAACCAGCAGCCCGGCTGATCAAATACCACCACAAGGTGGCACTGCAAAATTTACATTACCATGGGAGAAATAGGGAGTGAGCCGTCTAAGTATTATAGGGTCTTTGGTATTTATCTCATAAAATGACAGAAACTGAAAACCATCGGACTATGCAACTTCAACAGTGGCGCTGCTAAGTGATAGTCAATGCACCTACCTCCCCCAACATTGCCAGATGTTGAGTAGTGTTCCACATTCACACCAGAGGACGCCACCGGTGATATCAGTGTATGTGCTCATACTACCTTTGCAAATTGTAGCCACACTCTGTCCCATTATACATATTTAATGTGTTGTGGGCGGAAGCTATTGTTGGTCAAAAGTATGGAATTTCGACTTTTGGTCATCTGAATGCTTATTGTCTAACGGATAGAGGCACTATACGCTGGTTGACTTACCTTTTATGGTTCTGGATCTGGTAATGTGTACTGGAGTGTAACCATGGCACCATATCCCACACAGTCACATTATCCTGATCATTGCTCTCGGGCACAAAGGATGTGGAAGCTGAAGTGGGACAAAGGACATGACTTTATTTCAGGCGCAGCCCCACGGTGGCATTACATTTGATTCTTTGTGGAGGCTGGGAAGTCCCGGCCGACATAAGGTCATGCACCGATGATAACATATGAGTGTGAGATGGTAGATGCAACATATGGACAATTAGCAATTAGATAATCAACATTTACATAATGACATGATAGCAGAATCAGAAACAATATAGCATATTAATTAACAGGTTAAATTCACAATAAATGACTTGAAGGTGATATTCCAATTGCTCTGGTGTCAATTGGTGATTGTAATTTTTTCTTCTTTGAGTGTTTTTAGTAATTTTAGTTTTTTCGTTTGATTGGCTGTGCTAATCAATCGGCCAAGTCAATCGTTCATTTCATGTTTTATTTGTTTATGGCCTTAATGATGCCATGGTTTACTTTGTTTGAGTCGCATGTGTTGATATAGATCCTGTGGGCGTTTGAAGCCCACCCACCAAATCGCTGGACTTCAAGCTCAGTACTTCCTGAGGCGAAGGCGATGGTGGCTGCCGCCTTCCTGATAGCATGTAGTGTGTAGGGGTTTTGGACCCCTGTGTGTAGCTGGGCTTGCCGCCAATCCCTAGCCATGTTGGGGATTGCCATAGTTGCGCTATCCCTGGGAAATGTGAGCAGTGGCTGGCAGTTCCTTGTGGTGGGCACCTCGCATATCATCTCACGGTATGCATTCACCGGCCAGAAGTTGGGGTCTAGCGATGGTGCCAGACACCTGTCAGGTGACTGGCGGTTTCCCTGGATATTTTTTGCCCATTTCTTGTGTATCTGGAGCTGTCCTTGCTTGATCACTATGTCGTCCCTCGTGGTGTGGCGTGTCGAAGGTGGCTGCCGATCACAGCGCCACTTCCGATTGTCGGGCTCCGGTAAAGAACATGATTATGATGGCCGTGCCCACCACCCGTCCTTCTGGCATCTGTTGGAGATATCGCACCGCATCCTATATTACCGGTATCGGTACGTCCCCTGTCGGCTTTGGGGTGTGTGTCTTAGACCTTCTGAGGGCGTCCATGGCCAATTGTATGGTTATGTGGTCCAGTGGCTGCGTTGATGCCTCCTCCTCGTAAGTATAGTCATAGCTGCGAGGCAGAGTTGGCGATTGAGGATGGGCACAGTCGGTCCGCTAGTTCCTCTAGCCAACATTGTGCCTCCATTGCGGTGGGGGCGAGGGGGTCCACTACATACCGGTTGCAGTGGCACTGGTATGCTGTGATGGTCGTCCTGTGGTTGGCCAATGTACCTGGGGCCCGGGCGGCTTCCTGTCTCGCTCGTGCCGCATCGGTCAGTCTCTTGTATGCCTGGTCTGCAAGGGAGGGGAGGTTTGAGTTGTTTGAATACATGGATGCTTGGTTTAACAGGCCAGATGTTGTTTCGTAGGTATGTCCTTATGGCTTTATTTCGGTATGTTACATTAAGGTTTGCTCTACTTAGGGCATCTGCAAGTTCATTGTCGACCCCAGGTATATGTTTGAATGTCACTCGTATGTTGTGGACATCCAGGCCGCCCTCGCGATCTGTAGGAGGTGGGGGTTGTGGCCCTTGCCTGTCGATAGCACATGTACTGCTGCTTCATTATCACACCTGATGGCTATGTGTCCTCCTTTGTCTTCATCACGTATGACTTATTAGTATGAGTGTGTGTAGTGCTATCAGCACATTGGCGGCCTCTAGCTGGGTTATGGTGTCGGGGTCGTCGTCGGTCTGCTTTGTGAGTTGTACCGAGTCGGTGTTGGCTGAGGGCCTCAGGTGCTATGTTGATGCTGCTATCCTGCAGTATTGCTGTGTCATGCGCACAGTGGTGGCGAATGGTTTGGAAGTCCACTGCTTGTGTCGCTCTGCTGGTTGGTGTGGGTGGGGGGTGAGGGGGCAGCGCAGATGTGCATGCCCCCCAAATTCTCCCCAGCTCCTTGATGCTGGCCACCAAGTGGATGTTTGACTGTATGACTCACTTGGTGTTTATCCGGTGTGCGAGAGGGGGCCTCACTGCCACTTGTGTTGTTTTCACGCATGTGTTTTTGTCTTGAGTCGCCGCCTGCTGGGCCGGTATTCGCCTCTGGGTGTTGTTTGTGTTGCCGGGCATGGGCGCGACCTCCATGTTGGACCCCGTGGCCAGTGCCTTTGTTGTTTCTGCTGTCGTGTTCGCTTTGGTGTGCTGAGGGGCTGCCGGTGGGTCTTGAGTCTGTGATGTCTTGGTGGTGTGCCACGTTGTGGGCACTGCTTGATGCCTTGTGGCTAAGGGTGTGTGCCGCCGCTGTATAGGTGTTGTTTCGTTTGGAGTCGCTCCCTTCACTCCTTTGTTGTTCTTGTTGGTGATAATTTGTTGTGTCACGGCTCTTTTGTCTAGCATTGCTATGGCTGTCAGCATTCCATATCGGGTCGTCTGTGGGCGTGTCCAGTTCAGGTGGGTTTTTCTTTCCGGTGGGCGGATTCCCTCACGTGGAATTTGTCATGTTTTTGGGGTACCCCTATCTCTAGTTTTTTGTTTTTCCTACAGCACTGTTTCTTGGAATGTTTGTAGTATGCTTGAGTGATTTTGTAGCAGAATGCGCATGCGTGAACCACATCTTGTGGGCCATCCTGCTGGTGCTGCTTTTGGTTGCATCGCCTTGATGAGTTGAAGGCAGTGTATGGGCACTCATGCGCCTCTGCCTCAATCCTGCCCTTGCCTGCCTTGTTGTCGTTCACCGTATACGATGTCACCCTTTCGTCCCTTGTGTGTGTGGGGTTGCTGTTGAGACTTGTGATGAAATTTGCCCGGTCATTCTGTATCTCCTGACGGTCCTGCCAGGTGATCTCCTCTCTCTCCACCATGTCCAAGACGTTCTGTGACCATTCCCAAACTGTTGGCCACGGCTTCCGAGAGCAGTCATCCATGATGCATTTCATGTGCTCACACATGTGGGGGAAATCACGACCATCGTACACCTTGCGGTCTGCGAGCATTGTCATGAACGCACGCAGGTACTCATGCTCAGTCATCGAGCTGCGTATGGCCAGATTCTGTGCCACCGAGTTGCAGCCATGGTGTTTAAGATACATGAATGGTTTTGAAATAGGATTGGTAATAAACATATCCTGCAGCACTGCCCTCCTACCTTCAATACGTGTGTGGCATCTGTCCATGGTGTAATCCATGTTGTTGAGTTTGTCGTGCGTGTTGTCCTCGTCCGTGCGATCTTGGCGGTCGCCTCTCGTATGCGAGTGCCTTCTTGGGCTCGCTCATTTAGGTAGTTGCGGTACATGTGGCGTCTTTGTTCACCTCCCCTCTTTTGTGGGGAGCGCACTGGCTCTGGTGAGGGTGATCGGTCACAGCGACGCCTCCAGTGCTCGCTGTTGTCATTGCGGCGTTGCTGTCGTGGAGGTGTTGGTGTGCGGTGTCTTGCCGCCAGTGCTGGGTGTGGGGACTGCGATCTGTCATGGGACTGCCTCCTCTGTTCATCACAGTAGTCGTCTCGTTGCTGCCGTGGTGGTGTTATAGACTGCCTCCTTTGGTGCGCTTCAATGGGAGGGTGGTCTTGCTGGGGGGGTGGCGCTGCGGGTTGCGATCCACCAGCCTTCTATCGACAGCTGGAGGGCATCCATGCGCCTCAATGCGTGCAATCATGCGCCACTCAATGTCTCTCATCTTGATTTTGAAGTTCTGTTCATCCGGTCGTGAGGGCCGTGGTGGGGCTCGGCGCTGCCCCGGCTTGGGGTATGATGCTTCGGATTCTGTGTCGGTCCCGCTGGATATGGCGTCTTGCAGGCTTTTGCTGCGCTTGGCCCTGGGCGTGCTGCTGTTGTCACCCCTAGTTTGGCTGGGGTCCCTTAGCTATATGGGCAGCGTAGTGGAGCCGGCTGTCTGGGGTTGGGTCTTGGCTGGGCGGCCACGCCCCCTCTTCTTTGTGGATGATCCGTGTCGCGGTATCTTTGTAGGTGAAGAAAGGTAGTAGTAGTGGTCAGTCCAGAGCACTGTTGGAGACTGACCATCCAAGTGTGGGAGTGGTGGCCTCCGGGTAGTGTTGTGATTTGATTGGTTGGTTATGTTGTGTTTGTGATTGGCTGAGAGCTGGGGGAGGGGGCAGCACGGCGCACGCCGGTCCGCCACACCCCCCAGTGAAGGCTGTTCTCCACCATTGCGTTGTGCTATGGTGGAGAACATGATTACGATAGCCGTGCCCACCGCTATCCCTGCCCCGGGGTTATCCGGGGCAGGGATAGCGGTGGGGTCTTTGTCCTCCTTTGTCTTCATCGCGTATGACTTATTAGTATGGTAATGTACTAATTAGTAGTATGTACTAATAAGTAGTATTAGTTTAGCTCAGTGTCAGGATAATGTGACTGAGTGGGATATCAGGTCATGGTGACGGTGGCCTGACCTATAAACTTACCATGAGTGCACATTGTCACAAGTCGGTACCCTTCCTGATATGACCTTAGATGTCACACCTTACCGGATCGAAATGTGTTGAAATGTTGCGCTATCGCGTCAACGGACGCTGGACGAACGGATATGAAACAGACATGAACGGATAGCCACCGGACGATAACCGGACGATAACCGGATGATAACCGGATGACAAACGGACAGACCAAATGACTGAATTCCCACAACACCATCAACGGACTCTGCAGGAAGCAAACCTCAGATGTAATGGATGGGTAACGGACATGAACCAGACAAAACGGACTAAACGGACTTGAAACGGAGACCAACCGTACACGTCAGTCTGGTAGTGTCCGGTACAAGTTTTGTGCATGTTCAAAACTTCCCACACCGGACACCACCAGACAGATAACAGACACACCGGATGCCAACCATATAAAAAACGGACATTGACGTATTTCACCGGAAAGTGTCCGTTTTCTATCCGGTACCCCAATCCGGTAATGTGTGACAGGGCCTTTAGTTTTGAAAATGTGATACTGTATCGGACTATGCAGCTCCAAGTAGTATTTTGGATGAAGTTAGTTCTTAGTGCACATGTTATTATCGGTTAGTCGAAGACAGCTTGTTGACACCATGTATATATATAAATAAATATATATATATAGATGGGTCATTCTTTAAAACCTTCCAAATAAGAGCAAAAAACCTTCCAAATAATAGCCTAATCCAATGTCCTATGAAGGTTTGCATGTTGTGCATATGTCAGAGTTGAAAAAAATTTATTTCACTTCATGAATTAGATCTTATACAAATTGAGCAATACATTAATATTACTCGTGTAACATGAAAATCAAATACACATCCTGAACCTCATTTTAACATATACAACATAGTAAAACAAGATTTGATTGATTACTCTTAAGCAGACAATGTTATGACTTACAAGAAAAAAGTTGAAAAATAAGTTGAAAAAAAGTTTGGCTACATGCATAGTGTAAATGTGTACATTTCCACTTTTTCACATTAGCACAAAATCATATAAGTAAACTTTTTCTTTCTTTCTTGGGGTCGCTTCAATAACTGTACTGTTGCTAACATACTTAATACACAGAGGATACAATAATTATTTGACTTGCAATTAATAAAAGAAAGAAGAAATTATCAGCATCGTAATGTGGAAACCAAATATGTTGTGCCCAGTTTTAAAGAATGGCCCAGATATACATATATATATATATGGTGCAACTGATACTGGTCAACATCCGGTGGAGGCGAGATGGGCCGAGATGGCACCACTGGTACAGTGTTGCATCTTATGGAGTATAACAATAATCATAATAATAAATAATATTCCCCTCCGTATCATTATACTCACATAAAACACTATACATCATAAATATATATATATATATATATATATATATATATATATATATATATAGATCCATTTGCATGCTTATAGCCAAACACATATATGAACCGTAAAGCACACGATAGAACATGGCTCCTCTAGCACTATGGCAACATGGCTGATCCCTCCTCCATTTATTAGTCATAGTTCCCGAAGGCGCATTCGTGTTATCTACCCAGGCCCCACACGGCTACATTACGCACAAGGACGTCGTCTAACGTCAGGACACGCCGTCCATTATACAGAGAATCCGCGTGGAGAGCGGCGTATTGGAGACACAGTATGTACAATCTCCCAGCATCATTCGCCACCGTGTGTAATAGCTAGCACCAAGTCGACACTGAGATGATTACTGAAAGGTGGAAAGCTGGCTTTATTTATACTCACATAGTCAATTATGTAGCTTATACATATGCTTACTGTATAACAGAGGCGCCACCTGTAGGTGTGTTTCCTCACCATTCAGCCTGACTACCCCCACCCACACCCACCCCCACCGACTGTGCTACACCAAGTAAGATGTTTGTTTGTTGTTGTTTTAGGTCTCATCTATGCAACATCTAAGGTCATATCGGGATGGGTACTGACCTGTGACAGTGCACACTCATGGTGACTTTACAGTGCTGCCCCATTGGGAAATCAGGCTGCCGACGCCATGACCTGATATCCCACACAGTCACATTATCCCGACATTGTGCTAACCAGTCCTTGCCCTAGCCTATTTATGCCAAGCTGCAGGCTAGGTAGTGTCAAGTATCAATGGTATAAGTTATTGGTTTGACTCGGCTCGGATTCAAACTCCCGACCTTCCGTACGGGAAGCCTGCGCTCTAAAGATTCAGCCACCGCGCTAGGTACACCAAGTAGGATGACCAGACGGGATGGCCGAATGAGTTGAGCGTCCATTTCCCATTTTGGTAGAACAAAATTCACTTGTCGACTGGACAACTCTGATGTTTGTTTCAATTGTCCATCTAAATTTCCACTTGTCCACAACACATACCTTAAAGGTATATTATATATATATATATTACAATTATATATTTAGTATACCAGATGGGATGGCCGAATGAGTTGAGCGTCCGTCTCCTGTTTTTGGAAATTGGAGGATCCGAACCCATGGGTTTGTATGTTCGAACCCTGGTCGATTCAAACCAATAACTTTAAAATTGATACTTGTCGCTTCCTAGCCAGATGCTTGGCATTATTAGGATAGGGCAAGTACTGGTTGGCCTCAGTGTCAGGATAATGTGACTGAGTGGGATATCAGGTCATGGTGCTGGCAGCCTGGTCTCACAGTGGGGCAGCACTATAAAGTCACCATGAGTGTGCACTGTCACAAGTCGGAACCCGTCCTGATATGACCTTAGATGTTCCCAGGATGTAAAACTCCAACAACCAACCAACGAAGTAGGATATGGCAGCGTTGAGATTCGGATGTGGCGTGCAGTGCGGTAAGGAGGAGGCTTTGGTTGTTGTATATATATAAATATATATATGGGTCACTCTCCTGAAAACTGGCCAGAAGTGTCACATGGAGAGTTAAAATCTAATATTTGTATTTTTTACATTTTTTGGTTGCAAATGAAAGCTGGAAATCTCCCCTTTACATCTATGTAGAATATAAATTTGTGAGATCAAAAATAAAGGTGTAGTCCATGATTAAGCTATATCTTATGGCAGTATTACATGTGTGTCACACGTGTAACACATGTTTAGGACACCACACAGTCAGCTTAACAAAAATCTAATCAGAATTAAATAATATCATACTTAGAAGCATACAGAAATATGTAGTGCTTTTATTGATATATAAAAAAAGTAATTCCCAGCCATGCTTTATTCACTGAATAATTAGTGTACAATATTTGTGTGGCATCCCGACACCACTGGTTAAACATGTGACATTTGTAATGTTATTTCTGAAGACATCAACAAAATCTTTTTAAATTTAAGCATGCATACATGTTAATAAATACTTCCTTTTTGATTTGGGAAATGTTTTGTTTGATATATTAATGCAATACAAGATGTTAAAAAGGATTCAACCACGTCCCATATGTCATGTTACAAATGGCTGACTGTAAAATGTGTTTTTTTGTACAAAAACACTTCATAACTAAAAGGACCAAAGTTAACACAGTTTATTATATTTCCCTTATTTCTTTCAACAAATCTGAACATGAATATGAAAAGTATAAGGACAAAAATATGTAGGAAGTTTTTTTATTGATGTTTTAAAATCCCATCCCATGCTGACCAGTTTTCAGGAGAGTGACCCATATATATATATATATATATATATATATATATATATATATATATATATATATATATGAATCGATATGCACCTGCACCTGTACATGCTGAAACCTATTCCCTGCAACACCCCCCCCCCCCCCCTGTGACGCTCGGAGCGTTCTGAATCAACCCGCTACCGTCCACTTCGTGGGTGCGCAATATGGAACCATACGCGCTGACATCAGACGCGCGCATGCGTATGCGCATGCGCATATGAGCACTAACCTCACTACTCTCCATGAGGGTAGTTGGGGGATTAAAGTCAGAGAATGATTGGGTCGTAGTAACATCCAATTTCGTAGCATTACCCCAGTGCACGCACGTTGAATTTGTATAGTTTGTTTGTTGGGGTTTTACACCCTGGCGACTATCTAATGTCATATAAGGATGGCATTTGTATAGTGCTGCCACATTGGGCTACAGTGGCAATATGGTACAATGAGCATTATCCTGAGTCCTTGCATTGTCCTACTAATGTCGAAGGCCAGGCAAGGTAGTGACAAGTATCCATTTTGTGTTGTTCGTTTTACTCAGACGGGAGCTAACCCATGACCTGCCGCTTAAGGAAGTGGCCTCTGCCACTGTCACCCAGCCGCACTGTCACTGTGTCAGGTTTGTTTGCCACTGTCACCCAGCCGCACTGTCACTGTGTCAGGTTTGTTTGCCACTGTCACCCAGCCGCACTGTCACTGTGTCAGGTTTGTTTGCCACTGTCACCCAGCCGCACTGTCACTGTGTCAGGTTTGTTTGCAAGATAGGCTTTCCAACCTTTTTGTGGGCAGTAAGGACTCTGAGGGAGAGGGCCGGTGTAACGGGTTTGGTGTCAAACCTCTCACTTGGTGTTTCCTGGCCACTTCCAATTCCACCCTCCACATTCCACACCCCACACCCACCTCCACACTTCCCACACCCCATACCCCACTTCCACAACCCACTTCCACACTCCCCACCCTTCCCCACACTCCACACTCCACACCCCACACCCCACCTCCAGTCTCCCCACACCCCCTCCACACATTCCACACCCCACACCCACCTCCACATTCCCCACACCCGACACTCCACATTCCACACCCCACACCCACCTCCACACTCCCCACACCCCCTCCCCACACCCACCTCCCCACTCCCCACACACCCCTCCCCATACTCCACATCCCACACCACACCCCCCACACTCCCACCCCACACTCCACCACCCCCACACCCAACACCCCAGCTCCCCACCCTCCACACCCCCTCCCCACACTCCACACACCCACACCCCCACCTCCCACACTCCCCCCTCCCCCCCCACACCCCACACCCCACACCCCCCCTCCACACTCCCCACACCCCACACCCCACGCCCACACTCCCCACTCTCCCTCCCCACACTCCATACCCACACCCCACCTCCACACCCCACCTCCCCACCCCCCACTCCTCTCATCCCCGACCTGATATGACCTTAGATGTTGCTAGGACGTAAAACAACAACAAACAAACAAACCCACTCTCCATCCCCACACTCCATACCCCACACCCCACCTCCACACTCCCCCACACCCCCTCCCCCACCACCCCACACCCCACCCCACCTCCACACTCCCCACACCCCTCCCCACACTCCATACCCCACACCCCACCTCCACACTCCCCACACCCCTCCCCACACCCCACACCCCACACCCCACCTCCACACCCCCCCACACTCCCACCCCACACCCCACCCCACACCCCACCTCCCTCCCACACTCCCCCCACACACCCCACACCCCACACCCCACACCCAACACCCCACCTCCACACTTCCCACTCTCCCTCCCCACACTCCACATCCCGCACCCACACTGCACACTCCCCACACCGCCTCCCCACACTCCACACCCCACCTCCACACTGCCTACACCCCCCCCCCCACACTCCACACTCCACATACCCCTTCCCCACACTCCACACCCCACTCCACACCCCACCTCTACACTCCCCACACCCCACACCCACACTCCCCACACCCCACTCCCCATTTCCCATTCCTCCCTCCCCCACTCCCCACTCTCCACTTACCACTCCCACTTCCAACTCTCTGCCCCTCACTCCTTACTCACACTACACCACCACTCCCGATTACCCACGAACCATTCCCCACGCCCCCCTCCCTGCTCTCTACTCCGTACCGCGGCACACCCTGCATCAGCACCACCACCACCACCTCCCTCTCCCATCGCCACCACCCCCTCCCACCACCACCTCCCTCTCCCACAACCACCACCACCTCCCTCTCCCACCACCACCTCCCTATCCCACAACCTCCACCACCTCCCTATCCCACCACCTCCCTATCCCACCACCTCCCTATCCCACCACTAGCACCACCACCCTCTTCCACCACCACTCCCCTCTCCTGCCACCACCAACTCCCTCTCCTCCCACCACCACCTCTCTCCCACCGCCACATCCACCATATCCCCTTCCACCACCACCTCCACCATATCCACCTTCCACCACCACCACAACCACCTCCCTCTGCCACCACCACCACCACCTCCCTCTCCCACCACCAGCACCTCCCCCACCGCCACCACCTCCCGCTCCCACCAACACCACCACCACCTCCCTCTCCCACCACAAATGACCAGAAGGGATGGCCGAATGAGTTGAGCGTCCGTCTCCTGTTTTGGGAGATCGGGGAATCCGAACTCATGGGTTCATGGGTTCGAACCCTAGTCGAGTCAAACCAATGACTTAAAAATGTATACTCGTCGCTTCCTAGCCAGGCGCTCTGCATTATTAGGATAGGGCAAGGACTGGTTGGTTCAGTGTCAGGATAATGTGACTGAGTAGGATATCAGGTCATGGTGCTGACGATCTGGTTGCCCAGTGGGGCAGCACTATGAAATCGCCATGAGTGCGCACTGTCACAAGTTGGTACCCGTCCTGACATGACCTTAAATGTTGCTAGGACGTAAAACAACAACAAACACAAACCCACCACCACCACCTCCTCTCCGACCACCACCACCAGCACCTCCCCCTCACACCACCACCGCCAGGATCCACCCCCCCCCCCCCTCCACCCACGGCTCCCGCTACTGTTCAGTCGCCCGCGGGTTACATGGGAATCGCCAGCCTGACGACAAGCAGACACGACAGGGTGTGCTGTTGATACTGGGAGGTGGGATACCCGCTTCTACAGGTAGCTGCCGGGTCAGCAGTCCGCGGCTGGGATTGACCTGAATCAGGTCTATTGAACACATCAGCGAAGGTCACTGATTTAGGGCGCCATGAGGAGGAGTGGCCTTAAATTTCAGAGGCATCACAAGAAAGAGTGACAGTCAGAGGTATCACATTCAAGACTCACTGTCAGAGGCATCACAAACAAGAGTGACAGTCAGAGGTATTAGTGAATCTCAACAGCCGACTGTAATACTATTACAAGCAAGAGTGACAATCAGGGGTGTAACAGGCGAGTCACCATCATGAGCCGCATCGGCGGGAAACACAGTCAGGGGTGTCCCGGGGACCAGTCACAGTCTGCGACAACTCACCAGCGTCCCAGTCATTGCGGGGGGATGTCAGTAGCCGCATGAACCTCCTGAGCTGCAACTGGTCCGTTGTCAGTAGCTCCATAACAGTGGTATTGGTACGCAAAGAGTAGTTGTCTTAATGCCCATCAGACACCTCCCAGTATTGTCTTAATGCCCATCAGACACCTCCCGAGATTGGCGACTTTTGGCACTATGTAAACCGACAGTGCTGTTTTCTGTGATACCTCCCTTCCTCCCTCCCCCCCCCCCACCCCGTTCCCTCCTCCCCCCCCCCCCTTCTCCGTCCCTGCTTCCCCTCCCTCCCTCCTTCCCCATCCACCCTGTCTCCTCCCCCTCCTCCCTCCCTCCCTCCCTCCCTCCCTCCCATGGAGAACTCACCTAAAGAGGTCATGCTCTCCTGATTTGCGGATCGATGTGAATCCCAACAGCCGACTCTGCTAAGATTCGCAGCCATTTTTTTTATTGAAAGTTTGTTAGGACCGTTGTTTAAAAAATAATTTTGTTGGTACCGCTGTTCAAACTGAAGCCTCCTCACTGATCTCTACCTGGTTGCGATAGACCTACACATACACACTGTGGATTGAACATACTTGCTGTAACGATTGGAATGTTCAGTCACGTGATGGCGCGGCTGCGCGCGCCACTTGGAGACCGCTGGGTGGCGCTGGTTACACTAGCACTGTGTGTTTGTTCGCCGACCGCCGACACAAGCACCATCGTGCTCGGTATGTGAACAGTTTTATATTTGTGGGTTTGTTACATTCATTGATTAAACTTAAAGCTGCATAGTCCGATGAAACATCAAATTTTCAAAACTAAAATAATTATCTAGAATTGATTTTACGTATCTACACTGATTCACACTTAACCAGACGGGATCACCGAATGTGGGACCGTCGGTTCGAACCCTGGACGAGTCAAACCAATGACTTAAAGATTGATACTTGTTGCTTCATGGGCTTCAAGGTCATATCAGGACTCATATTGCCGAAGGAGTTGAGCTCTCGCATCCCGTGTGGCAGGTTGTGGGTTCGATTTCTAGCTGTGTCAAAATCAATTCAATGATGTGAAAGTTCATGATGTGAAAGTTCAAAATCAATGATGTGAAAGTTCATAGTGATGGAGTCATCATAAACGGTACTAAGATAAAGCACTCAGAACCTCAGAACCTACCACAAGGGCTGCTCACTTCAGGAATCGAAGACAATTGAGGTAAATGGAGAACTGTATTTTCACTCCCAACACTCATACCTATCAAATTTCTACCTGGCACCAATTGTGGTAAATGAAACAGTTTACATGACCTCTGAACACATGTTGCAAGCTGCTAAATGTGTTGAACATGGCCGTGATGACTGTCTAAAAGAGGTATTGACAGCTGTCACACCACAAGAGGCCAAACGACTAGGAGACTGCATTGAGGAAAAAACAGAAGGGCGTGCTAAATGGGAATGCATCCTGACGGAAATTGTGGAGGAAAAGTTCAGACAAAACCCTGTTCTGGCAGCAAAACTGTTAAACTCAGGAATATAAAATTGAACGAGGCTACAAGCAGTACATTCTATGGTATAGGAGTAGCTATCCACAATAAGGCAGTGAAGGAGAAGACCTACCGGGGTGAGAACAAGCTAGGTCAAGTACTTGAGCTGCTACGGGCAAAGCTTAAGGATGAGCACCAGAACACAACTGCTGCACACAACAGACCTTCGTAGTCATCTGATGAGGAATCCTAATTTGCACCAGACTCCAGAAAGCATCCACTCACAATGGACAATTGTGCACATAAATGGCACCTGACAGCCAATGAATATGAAACCTATTGCCAGTCTAAAACTGTACACTGTCCAAACATGACTGAACGGCACAATCCTAGCAATAAACTGACAAATAAACAATTTAACCAAAGCAACTAGACAAGGCTTATATGGACAGTGTGAACATTCCATCCAGCCTGCAATATTAGACTCAGGAAATATACGATTGAAATTCTATGTAGTTAACATATTGTTGGGTGCTACACATCCAAGGCAGCTTCTGTAAAGCACATGGTTATACTTACAAAATTGTTATATTTAGGTTAATTCAAGTTCAAAGATCAACCATATTTTAATAATGGAGTATGACTTAAATATATCTGTTGATATAAGGGATGTTGATAGTAATCATTACACAACTGTCTGTCTATGTGTCAAAATGAATCATCATGCTGTTGTCATACATATTCATCCTGTCATAAACAATGTCCTCATTATATGATCCACAGTAGCCACAGACTGATTCAATTATAACTCAGCCTGTATAGAATTATTGTGTATCTGTACAATATTTTACCTGTATCCAGATTGAAATTCTATGTAGTTAACATTTAAGCTGATTGTTGGGTGCTACACATCCAAGTCAGCTTCCGTAAAGCACATGGTTATATTTAGAAAATTGTTATATTTAGGTTAATTCGAGTTCATGGATCAACCATATTTTAATAATGGAATATGACTTAAATATATCTGTTGATATAAGGGATGTTGATAGTAATCATTACACAACTGTCTCTATATGTGTCAGAATGAATCATCATGCTGTTGTCATACATATTCATCCTGTCATAAACAATGTCCTCATTATATGATCCACAGTAGCAACAAACTGTATCAATTATAACTCCTGGTTTATCTACAAATCACACCTTAACGCCTCTAGCCAGTCAACTTTTAGGTGAGATAATGCAGTGCACTGCAGGCAACTACCTCAAACACCCCCGACTACTTTGCACAAGTCCCACCATCACTATGCATGGTAGAGGTAGGACCAAGCCACATATCACCTTTACCATTCACCTTTTACTTAACTATTCACCTTCCAAATCACCCAGTAGCAACATAACATTGCTCTCTACTTAAGATACAGCAAATGATAATGCAGGCTCAAAATTTGTTTATCAAATTCATTATCACTTTACACAACCAAGAAGGGGTTATTAGACACCCCTTTATTGAATCACACACACTCAGACACACTTCGCTAAACGGTATACCATCAGCACTGATGCTAACAACATTTGAGAGGGGGAGTTCTCGGGGATGTATGGGAAGGGCACTAGTGAAGGGACATAGGAAATGCCCTTAGATGGCATCAAGGGTCTACCAGGATTCAAAATAGGACATCTAAATATTAGAAGTCTAACCAACAAAATTGAAACGCTAAGGATTGATCTACCTAATTCGGGTTTTGATGTATTATCAATCTCAGAAACCTGGCTGAACTCAACCACAGAAAATAAATTAACATCTGTCAAAGGGTACCAACTAACCAGATCTGATCGCCAAACAAAACAGGCAAATGGCCAAACCAAGGGATTATTGTAAGAAAATACTCCTGGGAAACGTATACAGACCACCAAATGGAAACCTGGACTCAGCACTTGAACAAATAATATCAAACCTGGAGGAAATACGAGACACAGACAAATTTGAATTAGTCCTCATAGGAGACTTCAATGCTGATGTTGCAAAGAAAAGCTCAATAACCGCCAACAAAATAAGACAATTTGCAACAACCTTAGCACTTGATCAGGTCATTACATCAGGTACAAGAATAACAATTGAAACAAACAGAACAATTGATCTAGCATTCACAAACATGAAGTACTGCAAAAATACAGGAGTTCTAAATTATAATATTAGTGACCACAAGCCAATTTACATAATTAAGAAAAAAACTAAAGATGATAGGAAATTAATAGAATTCTGGGGAAGAAGCTATAGGAACTATAAAATAGAGAAATTTAGTGAAACCTTACTAGAAGAAAATACTGAACCCCTCTTTGCCAACCAGGATCCAAATATATTTTGGGAGTCACTCAAACAAATAATAACTAAAGCAGCAGACCAACATGCACCACTCAGAAAATACAATGTGAAAGATAGTCGACCAGAATGGCTTAGCAATGAAATTCTTGAGATAGAGACTACTTTAAAGAAAAATCAGAACAAACAATTCTACCTGAAGACAAATTCTTAGCAACCCAAATCAAGAATAGAGCCAATTCTGCAGT
The DNA here is from genome assembly GCA_030323885.1 of Branchipolynoe longqiensis. Lineage (NCBI taxonomy): Eukaryota > Metazoa > Annelida > Polychaeta > Phyllodocida > Polynoidae > Branchipolynoe > Branchipolynoe longqiensis. The sequence goes on along the minus strand of CM059188.1, from coordinate 106,496,357 downwards.
CAGGTATGCAAAAGCTAGGTACATACAGTCTGAAGTCCTACGAAATAAAGAAGATGCCCGGAGATTTTGGAGAGTCAGACAGAGCATAGCCCCGGAAACCACCCCAACTATCTCCAGCTTAGTGGATGAGTTAACAGGAGACTACTTCATAGAGATAGGGGAGAAGTTAGCAGATAAACTAGACAATATACCAGAAAAAGATAAAGTTAACATAGTAAAGCCAAATGCAGTCACATATGACATAAGGGTGCTAACTAAGGAAGAAGTACTTACAAAGATTAAGGGCTTGTCTGAATACAAATCATCAGGACTTAAAGATCTCAGCTCAAGGATACTAATTGATTCAATAACTATATATTAATCAAAGAATTCACCCACATAGTAAACCTATCAATTGAAACGGGTATTTTCCCAGATGACTGCAAAATTTCTACAGTTGTACCTATCCCAGAAGTCAGCAACCCTAAAACATGCAATGACCTCAGACCAATTTCTTTTCTACCCATAACTGGGAAAATAGTTGAGCAACTCATTCAGGATCAAATAAAAACATTTTTTTGAAGCAACAAACTACCTAGCAGATGAACAAAATGGCTTCAGGAAAGGCAGGTCCACAACCAAAGTACTCTCAACACTCCTTGATGTGCTTCTCAGTGCGATGGATTCTGGCAAACTTACCATAGCAGTATATATTGATTTTAAAAAAGCATTTGACACTATATATCATAAAATCCTGTTGCAGAAGATTGTCAAGGGTGGGTTGGGTTAAAAAACGGTAGCCTTTCTGACAAATTATCTTTCCAATCGAAAGCAAAGTACCAAACTAAATGGCATTGAGTCAACCTTAAGACAAGTAAAAACTGGAGTACCACAGGGATCAACACTGGGCCCCCTTCTATTCCTTCTGTTCATAAACGACTTACCCCAAGCACTGAGGCAAACAAAATGCATTTTATTTGCTGATGACGCAGTCCAACTGGTATCAAACAGTAACTTAACAAAAGCAGCAGAATTGACAAATGAAAATTTTGCTAGAATAAATATATGGTGCAAAGAAAACAAATTAACTCTCAATATAATCAAAACTGAATATGTTATATATGGCACCAAGAACAAGAAGGACAAAGCCCCAGAAGTCCAAATATAGATTGGGAATGAAACACTAAGGGAGGTAGAGACCTACAAATATTTGGGAACTGAACTGGATGGAACTCTAAATGGGAATAAACAACTAAGTAGATTAAATCAGTCACTGGCAAGGAAACTGAACAACCTCAGAAAAATCAGGGGTTTTATAAGTGAAAAAACAGCTCTTCTTATGTACAAAACAATGATCCTCCCAATAATTGATTCTAATGACCTAATATATGAACTACTCACAAAACAGCAACAAGCAAAGCTTCAAACAGTACAAAATAGGGCACTCAGGACAGTTTACAAAGGCCCAAATCTACACACAGAAGAACTACATGCTAAAGCTGGAATGGACAAACTAGACACAAGGTGCAAAAGGCATCTCTTAGGATTCATGTACAATAGAGCCCAAGACACAATATATACTGACACAAGTATTCACAAGACTAGGGCAGCAGAAGGCAACCTTTGAAAATTCCCTATCCAAGGACTAACAAACTCAAAAGAGCACCTATTTATCAGGGAAGCCAACTCTGGAACAAACTCTCTGCCAAAACCAGGAATGCAACAACCTACCTGCAATTTAAATCTAGATTAAAGGTTGAGTACCCGACATAGACATACATTAATAAACCCACCTGGATAGACCACAAACATTGAGAACTGAAATAAATACATAGTCCCAAACCACTCCCTTCCCTCTCCCTCTCTGAAATCCCCCCTGGCAAAAAGTGTAAAAGAAATAACAACTACCAAAGTATACCCACCAGCCTATAACACCTGACTAAACCAATAAAACATATACTACTGACAAAGCTATAGTTGACCCAAGACAATTTAAATGAGTCGTGCAACCATTATTTGCATAATCCAAAATCCACGACTACCTGTATCAGCAAGTCATGCCCATTATATTAATGTCTCCTCACAGGTATGATCATCAAATCACTGATATAGTCTAAAGGTAAATGGCTATTCTCCAGTCTACAAGTGCAAAATAAGATCCCCACTATATTTGTAATGCCTCATTTTAACCTACTACTGTCTATATTGTTCATACCATCGCATCGTCTCATCCATAAATAGTTCATATGCACTATAATTGTTAAGGCCGGAAGACCAGCGCCTCGGTGCTGAAAAAAGATGTTATTCAACTGGAATACAAATTTGAACCAAAAAAAGAAAAAAGAAAAATTCCTTAAAAATTGATACTTGTTACTATTTAGCCTGATGGCCGGCATTACTAGGATAGTAGGATAGGGGAAGCGGCAGCCGAATGAGAAAGAATAAGTGTCTGCAATTTAAATTATTTCTGTTTAATCAACGAATCTATTTACAACAAAAATGATGGAGTGATTGTTAGCTTGTATTGAAAATGATCCAAAAATTACAAATTGTATTTGAAGCTAAGCTAAGCTTCTTGTGTGGTTATTGTTTGTGTTTGTTTTGTGTTTGTAAGTCTTTTCTTCCTTTTGCAGTGCTAGGTAGACCATGTAATATACGGCTGTATGTTTACATTCATTTGCAATTTATATGTGTATTTCCATATATACTGTATTCTCGCGGGTTAATGCCCATGTTTGGGTTAACACCCACCCCCCACTTGGCCAATATTTCGTAAATGACCACCCCTTAAACACTGACGTCTGGGTAAACGACCAACCCCCACTTCAGTGATTTACCAATTGAAACGTCTAGTGCATTAACCCACGAGAATATGGTATATATATACATATAAAGACTTAATGGCTAAATTATTATATCTGTAATTTGTCCTTCCTAAGTAATCATCACAATGACGCAGTAGATGAGTCAATCCTTTAATTACAGTTGCATAGTCTGTTGGTTTACAGTTTGTGTCATTTTTCTGAGATAAATATAATGAATTGATTGTTATAATCTACCTTACTGTAGTTTGAAGTAACTTTATTTTAAATGGCTAGGTTTTGAGATATTTTAAGTGAAAACATGTCAAAATAATCTTGGCAAGCACGCTGAAACTCTGAAACCATAGGCTTCTGCAGTAACAGGTTCTATTAAATTGACTCGGTATTCCCTTCTATGTGGCATCCAATGTTTAATAAATATACCATTATCTCAGTTAGATATGTAGACAAAATTGTTGATAATTATTTCAGTTTTGAAAATTTGATGCTTCATCGGACTATGCAGCTTTAATATTTTTTATTAATTCTCCCTTTTCATTTGCAGGGGTTTTGTGGGAGACAAACGTCATCCCTGACGTCACGCACCTCTCGCGTTCACTGGAAGCGATGGTCGGCCTTTACAACGAAAGTGACGTCACTATCTCCATGCATGATGTCACGGGTTTTAGCCAAAATGCTCTTCTAACCTTAGGTACGTTGTATATTTTCTACTAGAGGCACCCCACCCAGCCACCACACCCACCCATTCTACCCAGCCACCGCACCCACCCACCCCATCCAGCCTCCCCACCAAGCCACCCCCACCTAGTCACCCCATCCAAGCAAAATGCTCTTCTAACCTTAGGTAGGTTGTATATATGTTCTACTATGGTACTAGAGGGGATGGCCAAATGAGTTAGAGCGTCTGTCTCCCGTGTTGGTAAACCATGGGATCGTGGGTTCAAACCCTGGTCGAGTAACCAATGACTTAAAAATGTATACTTGTCGCTTCCTAGCCAGGCGCTCTGCATTATTAGGATAGGGCAAGGACTGGTTGGATCAGTGTCAGGATAATATGACTGAGTGGGATATGAGGTCATGGTGCTGGTGGCCTGGTCTCCCAGTAGGGCAGCACTATAAAGTCGCCGTGAGTGCACACTGTCACAAGTCGGTACCCATCCTGATATGACCTTACATGTTGCTAGGACTTAAAACAACAATAAACAAACGGATTTTAGCTGAAATGCTCTTCTCACCTTTTGTTCAAACCTGTAAAAGCGATGGTTTGAACAAAAAACAAACATTTCTCGCCGTGAATATGGCCTATGCTGCCGGCACGGCGTAAAGCAACCACCAATCAATCAACCTTAGGTAGGTTGTATATGTTCTACTAGAGGAACCCCCCAAAGCCACCCCCCCCCCACCCATCCTACCCAGCCACCGCACCAACCCATCCTACCCTCCCACCCATCCAGCCTCCTTTCACCCACCCCACCAAGCCTCCCCACCCACCCTACCCTATCCACCGATTTCAAACGGAATTATTGCACCAACCGGCAGTATAGCTATCAGGCATCGCCACATTAACAGTGGTTCACCTGCCTGGACCCTTTGTGCAACTTACAAAACGCCACGCCTCTGATCACCCCACCAAGCCTCCCCACCCACCCTACCCTATCCACCGATTTCAAACGGAATTATTGCACCAACCGGCAGTATAGCTATCAGGCATCGCCACATTAACAGTGGTTCACCTGCCTGGACCCTTTGTGCAACTTACAAAACGCCACGCCTCTGATCAGCCAGGCTTGAAATGTCAATGGAACCTGGTTGTCACCACTATTCATCGTTTATTGAGCGATATTTTATTCATGCACTGACAGCTGAGAAACAGGTATCCAATGACCTAGTAAGTTGGATATTAATATTGGGTTCCCATTTTAGTAAATTACCCTATAGACAGAAAATGGTCCTCATTTTTGCAACTATTCATTTTCACAAATATTACAATGAGATGTATAAATAATTCATAAATTGACTTAGTGATGAATGTTTTTTCAATAAGTTTATTTGAAATTACTATTTAATTAACTTTGGTATTATTAATAGCATCGTTCATGAACAGAATCAGTTGATGTTAACGTTGCACAATCCGATGGTTTTGAGCTTCGGTTATTTCCTGAGATAAATATATTATCTACTTTCCTTTAGTTTGAAGTAATTTTGTTTTAAAATGGCTAACTTGGAAGATATCTAAAGTGTAACTGACCTCCATAGTCTTCAGCAGGAACTGGTTAAATTGAATATAACCCGTCTATGCAGCAAGGAATGCTTAAGAAGCAAACCAGTATCTAAATTGGATATGTAGGTTCAAATCTATATAAGTGGTTTTCTTTTAAAAATTTGAGCCCGAATGAGTTGAGCGTCCGTCTCCCGCTTCGGTAGATCGCCGGATTCGAAGCCACAGGTTTGAACCCTGGTTGAATCAAACGAATGACTTAAAAATTGATACTTGTCGCTTCCTGGCCAGGCGCTCGGCATTATTAGGATAGGGCAAGGACTGGGTGGCTCAGTGTCAGGATAATGTGACTGAGTGGAATATTATCAGGTCATGGTGCTGACGACCTGGTCTGCTAGTGCGGGAACACTATAAAGTCACCAGGAGTGTGCACTGTCACAAGTTGGTATCCATCCTGATATTACCTTAGATGTTGCCAAGACATAAAATTTGTAATGCCTGATTTCAACCTGCTACAGTCTATACTGTTCATACGATCTCATCTATTCATCTCATCCATAAATAGTTCATAATTATGCACCATAATTGGCAAGGCCGGAAGACCAGCGCCTCGGTGCTGAAAAAAAGATATATTATTCAACTGAAATAACAATTTTGAATTTATAAAAACGGAAATAGATTTGAACCTACATATCCAATTTAAGCCCTGTTCACACACACACCTTAAGTCGCCTCAACTAGTTCACCTAATCTAATCCACCTCGCGAAGCGGTTTACTTGAGGCAAACTAGTTGAGTCAAATCAACCCTAATTCGCCTCAACTGTGCATTCACACGCATGTTTTGAGCGACTTAGATGAGGCAACCTAGTTGAGGCGACTTAAGGTGTGTGTGTGAACAGGGCTTAAATTAGATACAGGTGTACTTAATAAGAGTCCCTTGCTGCATAGAAGGGTATGCTCAACTTTGTCCACACCCTCCCCCCCACCCCAACCATTACAGTGTGTGGACAGCTGACGGCCTCTCCAGGCACCATCTTTGTCGCCACCGTCGGATGTGTCCTCCAGTTGTCCCTGCGGGGCGTTGCGCGCGCATCCGGCGCCGTCATTGTGGCGACAACTTCCGGTTGCGACCTCAGCGCCCCGTGGAGGGCGGACGGGACCTACCTGCCCTACCCGCCGGCGTCGCCGGGGCTCGGGCCGGTGATGGCCGAGCTGCTCACCAGGGTGCAAGGCGGGCGGGAGGTGGCTGTCATCTACGACGAACCCACTGGTGAGTATGTCAGTGTCAGTGCCAGTGTCAGTGTCAGTGTCAGTGTCAGTGTCACAGTGCGCAGAGCCCACGCTGATGTAGTGTAGTGGTGACTAGATTGGAAGTTTAATGCTGTTGTTCTTTATATGTGATGTATAACGCATTATGCGAGTATAAAGGCACGGGAGGGAATTATTTTGTCTATATACAGTCAAACCTTTCTAAATCGACCGACCATTGGACCAACTTTAAATGATCCATTAGGGAGTTGGTCGATTTAGGGAGTTTGTTTTATTGTTACAATGATATTGTATGGGCGATCGTTTGGGACCCAAATAAAGCAATCGATATAGGAGAGTGGTGGATCTGAAGAGGTGGTCGGTTAGAGAGGTGTTACTGAATTCTATTACACCGAATACTCTGCACTGCCTCCTCCCCATGCTCATGACTACTCCGGCGGCGCTCCCCTGCACCTTGTTTGTTTCTTGTTGTTTTACGTCCTAGCAGCATCTGACCCGATATCCCACTCAGTTACATTATCCTAACACTTAGCTAACCACTCCTTGCCCTATCCTAATAATGCCGAGCACCAAGCTCGGAAGGGACATGTATCAATTTTTACGTCATTGGTTTCACTCGCCCGGGAACCGAACTCCCGAACTCCCGATCTTCCGCACACGAGGCCTGTGCTCTACCGATTCGGCCACCGCGCCAGGTACCCCCTACACCTGCTACTGCTAGCATGAGAAAACCTCGCTCCTGTCTGAGGATTTTTGTTCTTTTATTAGGTTGGGACTGATATTCCTAGCCAGAGAATATATTACTCATACCACTTCATTCTTGACTACCTGCGGTGGCCGAATCGGTAGAGCGCAGGCCTCGCGTGCGGGAGATCGGAATTTCGGTTCCCGGTCGAGTCAAACCAATGACTTACAAAATTAATAGAGAAATGCAATATCTACGTTGTTTTGACAACAACTGCTAGGTGGCGCATAGTGCATGCGACTGAGCCAACGAAATACCACACATCAGATATCTATACTTCATGTAATTGGGCACTGAATAAGAGATATTAAATATTTAGATTGAGATCAATCTGATATCGGATTCATTGGATGGGGCAAGTGACCCTGTATATACTGAAACGTGCAATGGAACATCACCATAGAGATTTGGTTCAGCATATATTATTAACGAACTGAACCATTTATTTGTTTGTCTAGCTATACATTGTCTGCAGGCGATGCCAATTGACATTGTATCATTTTACCAGTGCACATTGGGGTTGTTATCTGTGTTCCTGAGGTCAATGCGCAGTCCTGTCTTGTTTTGCTGATAAAGCTTTTTGCGAGTTCAATCTCAGGGATAAAAGTGGACTCCAGCAAAAAAAACGTGGAAATCAAACCGAGATTAAAACACCGATGGAGAATTTCCGCGGAAACGCGGATTTCCCCCGATAGGATTAGCACTGTCAGGGAATCACGGGAAAATGCTGGAAGTCAGGTTTCAACTCTGTTTGTTGTGGCTGTATTATCGCCCATTTCATGAAAGCCCATCTTCAATCATGAGGCTAACCTGGAAGGACAAAGTGACCAATAAGGAAATACTCGAATGGACAGGGCTGCCCTCTATGGAAGATCTTCTGATCAAAAAGAATCTCCGGTGGACTGGACACCTCATGAGGATGTCATCAGACAGGCTACCAAAGCAGATCCTCTATTCTCAACTGTCTTCTGGTTACATAAAGAGAGGGCACCCTCAACTCCGGTTCAAGGATACCATCAAGAGAAACCTGAAGCTGAGAGACATTAAGACTGACTCATGGACGCAACTCTCACAGCAGAGAGCTAAATGGAGAGCGGCAGTCAAGTAATGAAAGCAGTCTTTGTCGCATCGCGACCAACAGCATGATGATGATGATGATATTTATCGCCCATACATAACTATTTCTTGCTTGGGTTTTATGTTCTAGCAACATCTAAGGCCATATAAAAAAGTGAATCGAACAAAATTGTTGGCATAGCGACTGATTCCTTGGCAACTTGTTTAATGTTATTCAGTAAATATACAAATTCTCGAATTCCGCGATACCCCGGAGAACTTGCATTGCTGAGTTATTTGGCAACTATCGCCTTTAAAGTTGCATAATCCTATTAAAGCATCAAATTTTCAAAACTAAACCACTGACCTACATTTGATTCTACATATCTAACTAAGATAATAGTGCACTTATTAAGCATTTGTTGCTGCTGCATAGAAGGGTGTAATGCACCAATTTAATAGAACCTGTTACTACTGAAGCCTATGGTGTCAGAGTTTTGGCATGCTTGCCAAAATTAATTTGGCATATTTGCACTTCAAATATCTCAAAAGTTGGCAATTTAAAGTAAAAGTGACTTCAAACTAAAGTAAGATAGATTATAATGATCAACCTAATATATTTATCTCAGAAAGTGCCAGAAACTCAAAGCCATCGGAATAGGCAACTTTAAAGAGCACTGTACATTATGCGAGAATTGGTATTGATCTGCGTTCGGGAATCTAAACAAAGTAATAATTTGATGGAGTAGGTTGCATGCAGTTCACCGGGGGAAAGTCCACATAACCAAAGACTCTATAATACTAAGATGGCTCACTCCCTATCTCTCCCATGGTAATGTAAATTTCGCAGTGCCACCTTGTGGTGGGTTTGATCAGCCCGGCTGCTGGTTGGTGTTTCATATGTAAACACATACAATTATATTATACATGAGATAGGTAAGTATGAATACACATCAATATGAAATTGTTATGAACAAATACCCATCATCATCAGCATCATCATCAGCATCGCCATCATCACACATCTTTCACATTCATATATACATTTATACATATAATATAGCACCTGTTTAACCAAGAGAACAGCCAGCGCACCAAGTTGTGGGTTTGATTATTTTGATTACACAGTACAGGCTGAGTGAGCCGTATTAGTATTATAGGGTCTTTGACATAACACAGGTAGGCGTGGGGATGTGGGTCAGGAAGCGACAAGTATCAATGGTTTGGTTCAGCAAGAGTGGACATTCTTTGTTTGTTGGGGATTTATGGCTTAGGAACATCTAAGGTCATTTCACAATGGATACCGACTTGTAGCAGTACATGCTTACGGCGAATTTATAGTGCTGCCCCACTGGGTGTGTTTGTTAGAGCTTTACATCATGGCAACATCTAAAGTAATATTAGGACGGGACCCCACTAGAATATGTGGCCACTAGCACCATGACCCCTTACCGAATATCACTCAATCACGTTATCTTGATATTGAGCAAACCATGACTTCTTTTTTTGTGATGAATTTATTTACCCTACCTATAACGGTTAAGTGTGTTAACACATGTTTTCACTGCTGCGCAGCACTAGTCCAATTGGATTCAAGTCTTTTGAATGTTATCTTAGTCGTAATTTTGGATTTCTTGCTTATGTGTTGTAAGTATTTGGTAGATTGCAAACAATCCAGCTTTTACCGTTCTTTGTGTTAGTAGATTTACCTATTTTTTATTATAATTTTTTGTTATGCATTTCTATTGTAACTTGTCCTATTACTGCTGATATCCATGCTAGGCAGTGAAAAGCATATTTTGTTAGTAGCTACTCCAAAAAGGTTGGCATCAGTGACTCAGCTGGTCTGCGTGAAATCTGGCAGGAGTTGGCACTGAACCCCCATGTCTTTTGTGTGGCAATGATTGGCGTGTTAAAGAGTTACTAATGACAGAACCGAAGACAGTTTGAGCCTCATTTTTGAGACCAAACATGCTGAGCTAAATGTGATAGAAGTGATAGAAAATTCAAAAGGAAAAGTTGAAGAAGAAAAATAATGCAATCTATATGATATATAGCTGTATTCACACGGGCAAGTTAAAACGCCTCACGCAAAACCACTTGCCTAGTTCGACTCAGATTTGCCGTGTGAATGCACGGCTGAGGCCTTTTAGGGCTGAATCGATTCATATAAATCGTTTATTGTAAAACGCCTCGCGAGGTGGTCTACAGGAACCGATCTATGTTGAAACGTTTTATCTTGCCCGTGTGAACGCATATGAAGCGATTTATGACGTCACGCGCATGCGCAGTCGAGACCTTGGTTTGTTGACTTTCCGGTCGATCTAAAGCGCATATTATATAATTTAATTAATGAAACCGCTATCTATGCAAAGATATTTTTTTCAGCATTTATTTTTAGGGTTTCACTGCCCAGCAGAAGTTTTGACCGTTCCAAACCAATACGATTCAATCCATACATATCTAGGTCGAACCCACACTCTCTGGTGCCAGCATCGTCGAACCCAAAATGGCGCTGGTTAGTCTGGACTTGCTCATGCGCAGATATCGATTTCCGGCCCAAGTACTGCCCGTGTGAACGCGCATCTAAATCGCTTCATATGATTCGCCTTGCCTAGATCGCTTTACATTTTGCCCGTGTGAATACAGCTTATGATATATGAAACTTGATGATCTCCTTCGTTTTGGTTTTCAAGTATATGCATATGTTCTATGGCTTTGTGAATTTGCTAATTTGGCCAAGTTCGTTTTTTGGATGAGAAAAGCCCTCAAAATTATATTTTAAAATGCTCATCACTTTTGAACAAATTATCACATCAAGATAAATGTTATACCACTTAAATCAGTGTATAAAGTTCTATCTGATTATCACAAACGTGAAATGCAAACATACATTCCAAAAATCAGTTTGGAGTACCTCTTGTTAGTCATTGGTTTGTTAGTCATTGGTTTGACTCATTTGCATAGCACAGGTTAAAGCTAATTGCATAGTAATATCAGCGATGACTTCTGTTGTCTCTTTCGTTTAGCGTCCCGCTTTGATGATGTGATGGGAGGCATGGCAGAGATAACCACGATCTTGCAGGCATACAAGGTGCGTGCGCATCAGCAAGACTCTGACGTGGCCGCCATCTTGGACAGTCTGGTGACGACGTACGTCACACCACGTCAGGTCCTCATGGTGTGCAGCTTGACGTGTCAACTGAATGTCATAGATCAGGTAGTTCAATACATATTCCTCTTTTGTTTCCCCAAGTGGTTTTATTCTTCTGACTAACAGTAGTAACATATCTTGTCGGTGACAATGCACTGGCTTTCCAGCCCTAATGACAAATGTTCTGGGTCATTCTCTAAAACTGGGCACAAAAGTGTGACATGGAAACCAAAAGTGAAAACCTCCCAAATAATAGCAAAATTCCTTCCAAATAATAGCAAAATTCCTTCCAAATAATAGCCTAATCCAATGTCCTCAGAAGGTTTGCATGTTGTGCATATGTCAGAGTTGACAAAAATGAGTTTCACTTTTTGAATTAGATCTTATACAAATTGAGCAATACATTAATATCACTTGTGCAACATGAAAATCAAAGACATATCCAGAACCTCCTTTTAACATTTACAACATAGTCAAACAAGATTTTATTGATTACTGTTAAGCAGACAAGGTTATGACTTACAAGAAAGAAGTTGAAAAATAAGTTGAAAAAAAGTTTGGCTACATGTATTGTGTCAATGTGTAAATTTTCAAATTTTCACTCTGGCGCAAAATCATACAATTATAATTTTGATATCTTATGTGGGATAAATTCAATACATGTAGAACTGCTAAAATACCTAATAGACAGAGGCTACAATAATTATTTCACTTGCTATCAATAAAACAAAGACTTAATTATCAGCATCGTAACATGGAGACGGTTTTGAGTTTCTGTCACTTTTCTGAGATAAATAAATTAAATCGATTTTTATAATCTACTTTACTTTAGTTTGAAGTAACTATTATTTTAAATGGCTAACTTTGGAGATAATTGAAGTGCAAACATTCAACATTGTGCCTGGCAAAATTTATTTAGGATTTTTTAACTTCAAATATCTCCAAAGTTATCTATTTAAAATAAAAGTTATTTCAAAGTGAAATGAATTAGATTATAATGATCAATCTAGTGTATTTATCTCAGAAAACTGCCAACTATGCAACGTTAAGGACCTAGCTCGTTCTTGTTTGGGGTTTTATGTCCTAGCTACATCTAAGGTTATATAAGAACGGGATTCGAACGAACCAACTGTTGTCATATACATCCTGATTCCTTTACATTTTGCTTAGCCTTAATAGGTAAATATAAAAAATGGCTGTGGAGCTGTGGGGCCATTGGGCCTCAAATTCTATATCTGGCAATAATTGATTGAATGAGCTGGATGTAGACAAGGATGGTTAATTCTGTATTTAAACAAAAAACTCTCCAACCAGATGATTTTGCATAACTTCTCCATGTATATCACCAAAGATTTATTAGGAGACATATGAAGCATAAACATAACCACCATGTAGTTTGTTGCATTGCTTGTTGTGGATTGCCAGTGGGACTTTCTGTTAATTGTGCTTAGTTGAGTGAATGGTTTGGTATTCCATGGTATCCTTCAGAAATATGGATGCACCAAAAGAATGCAGGACTTAAAATTTCATAGTCCGATGCTTTTGAGTTTCTGCCATTTTCTGAGATAAATAACCTACATTATGCTGCATGATCGTGGTCCTTAGCCGCTGCCGTATTGGCCACTCGTGGCTTACACATGCTTTTCTGCTCACGGGGGAACCTCCCCCTGAATGTATTGGGTGTCAGTCCCCGCTGACACTCAGACACATTTTACTAAGTTGCGTAGATTTGTTGACCCTGCGCCAACAATTCTACACTGCAGACAGTATGCATGACCTTTTTACTAAGGTAAAACAGGAAAACATTTTAGCCTTTTTGAGGGCAGCTGGACTGTACCATCTCATATAGTTTACGAAATAGATTCTATCAATTATTAATAAAACTTTTCTTTTTCTATGGGAATTTGTTTCCCTTGACCACAAATATATGATTGTGAGCTTTCTAATTTAATGAGTGTCTATTGGCACATAATTGATTGTCTGCTTTTACATGTAAAAGCGATGGTTTGAACAAAAAACTAACATTTCTCGCCGTGAATATGGCCTATGCTGCCGACATGGCGTAAAACGACCATCAATCAATCAAGCATGATCGTTTGACATCAAAACATGCCAGATTAATGTTGGCGAGCATGCCAAAACTCTGACACCATAGCCTTCAGTAGTAACAGGTTCTATTTATCATGACCTCCCATGCGGCAACAAATGCTTAAAGCTGCATAGTCCGATCAAATATCAAATTTTCAAAACCAAACCAATTATCTAGATTTGATTTTACATATCTAACTTAGATACTGATGCACTTATTAAGCATTTGTTTCTGCGTAGAAGGCAATACTGAGTCAATTTAACCGAACCCATTACTGCAGAAGTCTATGGTGTCAGAGTTTTGGCAAGCTTGCCAAAACTAATTTTCCATGTTTGCACTCAGAATATCTCAAACATTTACCATTTAAAATAAAATAAACTTTGAACTAATGTAAAGTAGATACTAGTGATCGATCTAATATATTTATCTGAGAAAAAATACCGAAATTCAAAACCATCGGACTATGCAACTTTAATAAATACACCAGTATCTGTGCAGAATCAAATCTAGATAAGTGCTTCGGTTTTGACAAATTTATGTTTTCATCGGACTATGCATTGTACATAGCTGGTATTTGTTTTGTGCCATCTAAATGACACTCACCATGTACACAATGACTGAGAGTGCTTATCTGAATACAGAGCTTCTGCCTTGATATATATTCCATTAAAACAGGAGTTTGTAGTTTTTACACTTAAGAGCGCATTGATTTCCCAACTTGCGTTGACCCAGCCCTTTTTCTGATTGTCTACTTCCGTTAATGGTGGCTCCTTGAGCTACAACTCCCAGCGCGTTCTGCGCTGCCTAAAACCACCCGCAAACTTCAGGTTTCCGCAACTGCTTCCTTCGCCTCATCCAGTTCTTCCCACTTACACAGCGTTGCATTTTGCGCTTTGCACCTTGCACCTGACACTTCAAGGGTCTAGCTTCCATATACGCAAGTACGCAGCTGCGTACCATCTGAGATTGCAATTTCTTTTTTTATTTTAATATATGATGTTTTATATCATTTCTATTCCATTGAGTTTTATTCCAATAGCAGTTTATTCCATCGCCGAGAAAGTCTGTGTACCGCCTGGAAATCCCAAGCGAGATCTTGCAATCATAGTCGACTCCACCCTGCCGAGCCTGGCACTCTGCTTTAAAGCTGCATAGTCCGATGAAGCATCAAATTTTCAAAACCAAAACAAGTATCTCAATTTGATTCTACATATCTAACTTAAATACTGGTGCACTTGTTAAACATTTGTCACCACATAGAAGGGAATACTGAGACAATTTAATAGAACCTATTACTGCAGAAACTTTTGGTGTCCGAGTTTTGGCAAGCTTGCCAAAACTAATTTTGCTTGTTTGCACTTCAAATATATCAAAAGTTAGCTATTTAAAATAAAAGTTACTTAAAGTGAAAGTAGGGTAGATTATAACGATCACCCTAATATGTTTATCTCAGATAATGACGGGAACTCAAAACCCATCGGACTATGCAACTTTAATATGATAGGGCAAGGACTGGTTAGCTCAGCATCAGGGAAATGTGACTGAGTGTAAAATCGGGTCCTGGTGCCAGCAGCCTGGTTTCCCGGTGGGGCAGCACTATTAAGTCGCCATGAGTGCGCACTGTTTCAAGGTGGTACCCTATCCTGATATGACTTTAGATGTTGCCAGGATGTAAAACCCCAACAAACAAATAGTTGTGCTGTTTATTCTACTAAGTTAGAACTAGGCCTGCTAACAATAGCGTGTGTGTGGTAATGCCGTGAGCTTTGTGAGTTGCCAGTCTCGCGCCACTGTTAGTTGGTTGGTTGTTGGAATTTTATGTCCTAGCAACATCTAAGATCATATCAGGGCAGGTATCAACTTGTGACAGTGCGCACTCATCGCAACTTAATAGTGCAGTCCCACTGGGAGACCAGGTCGCCAGCACCATGACCTAATTTCCCACTCAGTAACATTATCCTGACACTTAGCCAACCGGTCCTTGCCCTATCCTAATAATGCCGAGCGCCTGGCTAGGAAGCAACAAGTATTACTTTTTAAGTCATTGATTTGACTTGACCAGGGTTTGAATTGGTTTTGAATCCCACGATCTCCCAAAACAGGAGACGGACGCTCAACTCATTTGGCCATCCCGTCTGGTTCCACTGTTAGTTCAATAGGAGAATCTCAGGGGGGCGCTCCCCCATGTTCTCCTTCTGCTGCCTGCCCTGCACGGTGCAGTGTTGCTAACTCTCACGAAATTCCTGTGAGAGTCATAGAAAATTAAAGTTCTATTCAGTCACCTCACAAGTCACGGATCGACCCAAAAATACCACGGATTTCTGTACATTTGTAAAAAATCTCATGAATTTCTGTACTTTTGATTAAACACAAGTAATTATCATGTTATAATATGCTAAAATATCAGCCTGTAATGGTTTGGTTTTTTAAAGCCTTTTCTTTTATGTCTGGGGAGGCATGCCTCATACTTCCCCTAGCAAGCTCGCGGCTGCCACCATTCAGGTTTCACGCCCGCAATGTAAAACCTCAAGGAGTCTCAGTACCTTCAGGTTGGCAACACTGACCCTGTCGGCTTTGTTTTGTTTGTTTCTTTCTTTAATGACCCCCAGCACAAAAAGTAAACATTGGCTATTGGGGGGTCATACAATGGGTAAACATATCTGACTAAAAAATTGCATTTCAAACAGATAAACTAGAGTAGAGTAATGTATGCCAAAAGAGCATAAAAATGTGGTTAAATCACAAGTGGTATATGATAAATTAAATAAAGAGTAACCCTCATCCTCAGTTCTCCCCCCCCCCTCCCTTTTTATTTGTTGCTGTTCCTCCGTTATTTCCAGTCAACCATATACAATCACCACGACAGTCCAAACACAAATGTAAAATTTAAGACCAAAATGCACTGGGATTGGTCCCACTGCTTCACTGGTCACAGTTGGTCCAGTGTTGTTGTTTTTTTTCTTAAGGTTATTTATACTGTCCATAGCATGTAAGCCCGGGTACCCAGGCTTGTTTTCAATGCTGGCCAGCTGTAGTGTTTGTGTTGTCTTACCAAACAGTAGCTCCTGATAAGTTATTTGATTGCCTGCATTTCAGTAGCAGATAGATAGTTTGTTGGTATGGTTAGTAGCCTATGTAATTTTTTTTAGATCCTCTTGGCATTGTATTTTTGTTCTATTCTTATTACAATAGCCGTGTTCACACGGGGAATGTAAATCGATTCGTAGAAATCGACTTGCCTAGTTCGACGCACATTTCCCGTGTGAACGGGCGGCTGAGTCGGATTACGCCTGATTATGCCTGAATCGATTCCTGTGATGCGGATACTGTAAACCACCTGTGGAGGTCGATTACGTGAGTCGATTTCTGTGAATCGATTTATTTTGTCCGTGTGGACGCACTGAGGCGGATTAAGGACATCACACGCATGCGCAGTCGAGACCTTAGTTTGTTGACTTTCCGGTCGATCAAAAGCGCATATTATATAATTTAGTCTATTAAACCGCTAGCTGTGCACAGATATTTTTTTTATCATTTATTTTTAGGGTTTCACTGCCCAGCAGAAGTTTTGACTGTTCCAAACCAATACGATTCATTAAATACATATCTAGGTCGAATCCACTGTCTCGTGGTGGCGCTGGTCAGACTGGACTTGCTCATGCGCAGATATCCACTTCCGCCTTCAAGCGCTGCCCGTGTGAACGGGCGGCTAATTCGACTCACCTGATTCGATTTGTCTGATTCGCCTCACATTTTGCCCGTGTGAACACGGCTTATGTTAGTTAGATATTACCAGAGAGCGTGTATATAAACAGATGAGAGGGACAACTCCCACGAAAATATGTAACACAGACTGCAGTGGCGATCCTGGCGGTTATTGTTGAACAAGCCTTGAGTTTGCCGGTACGCTCAGTGCAAAATATTAATTTTCTTAAAAGATTAATAGAAATCCAGAACCCTAACCATATCAATTTAATATAATCTTGTTGGTAAACATGTTTTCTATATGTGTACTAAGCGGCTTGTTTCTATTTGGTGTAGTTTTAGAGATATTTCACTTTTTCTGTAGGAAGATTGCACATGACCATTGACAATGCCTTGAGTTTGCCGTACGCGTAGTGAAAAACGTCAGTTTTATTACAAATTAATAGAAATCCAGAACCCTAACCATATCAATTTAATATAATCTTGTTGGTAAACATGTTTTCTATGTCAGTTTGTTTCTAGGTGGTGTAGTTTTAGAGATATTTCACTTTTTCTGTAGGAAGATTGCACACGACCATTGACAATGCCTTGAGTTTGCCCATATGCGTAAACTGTTCAACAACCACCACTTGGAGCGCCACAGTCGGCAGCTGTTACATTGTGTAGTATGGGAGTTGTCCCTCTCATCTGTATACACGCAACTCCAACAGAACAGACCGTACATTAAGACTTACTAACAACTTTATCAAATACTCACATTGATCTAACTAATATTGATCTAGTTATATGACACTACTGTTACCATATTGCTATGGAACTTTTGGGTTACAAAATTTCATCGTGTTACATGCTGCAAATTTTGTATTCAACAGTTATTGTATACCATAAGGCCCGTTTACACTTTTGACGGTGCAGCACGGCGCTAGATGGCATTAGACGGTGCAACACGGCCCAAACCAACGCTCCCATTTAGACTTTACGTCAAGGCTTGACGGCGTTAGACGGCGCAACACAGCATGTTGAACTTTCAAGGTCAGCGCTTCCACACATCGCGCACTCCCCACCATTCTGTGCCTTCACACGGCGCTAACCGCCATCAAGTTCACGGTGTCAGATGCTGTCAAAAGTATAAACGGGCCTTTATTCTATATACTTTTTGTGTAAATAACCCTGAATTGAAAAATGGCTGGAAAACCAATGCTTCGGAACTGACAAAAGACTTATTCAGCAGAATAAACATATTTACCAAAAAAACTTTTTTTAAACTTACTTTTCAAGTTAAAAGTGACCGTGTCGAGCGTGTGCTTCCAGGTGCGCCGCTATGACCAGACACACCGGGTACAAGCTCAGCTACAGTTCGGTGACCGATGGGTGCTGGTAGCTGACCGGTACCAGCTGAACACGCTGGAACGCGCCCTTGACTGGATCGACAACGTCGCCGTCATCGTGCCGCGCTCCCTCAGCTACAAGTCAGCCGAGTCAGTGCTCGAGGTAGGCTGCAGGACAGGCTGCAGGACAGGCTGCAGGGCAGGCTGCAGGGCAGGCCTCATGACAGGCTGCAGGGAAGGCTGCAGGGAAGTCTGCAGGGCGGGCTGCAGGGCAGGCTGCAGGGCAGGCTGCAGGACAGGCTGCAGGGCAGGCTGCAGGGCAGGCTGTAGGGCAGGCCTCAGGACAGGCTGCAGGGAAGGCTGCAGGGAAGTCTGCAGGGCGGGCTGCAGGGCAGGCTGCAGGGCAGGCTGTAGGACAGACCAACCATCTCTGTTCGGACCTACTTTTTAATTTACAGATTAACTTACAGATCCTCTTCTGGCTGATCTAGGCCCTATTGGGCCCCTAATACCAGCTTGTTATGGTTAAAAAATGAAGTCATATAATTGTGGGTGTCCTCTCCTATGTCTATGCAGACTTACTTGCACTGCACATGCCATTGTGTTGGAGGTGTTGGTGCTTGGGAACTTGGAGGAGTGTAAGGTGATGGTGGGGGGGGGGGGGGGGGGGGGGGGCTGCCAGTAGCATGTAGGCCTATAGATCGCAGCTATCTCAGAATAGGGAATTCCAGTAGCTTTCCATTATGCAAGGGGTGACTGTTATCTGCAGCGTCGATATTATAGACGAGAGGCATTCCAGTCAGTATGGACAAGTCCACGTTTGTGTTCCTCGTCATGCCCGTCCTGATATGACCTTAGATGTTGCCAGGACGTAAAACTCCAACAACCAAATCATCGTCACGCAAACTCATGATCATCATCAAGCACAGTTAAGCATCTTCATCATCTTTATCATCTTCATCCTCCTCATCAACCACGTGCTGACATGACCATAGCTGTTGCTATGAAGTAAAATCCAAACAAACTAAACACACTTATCCTCATCATCATCGTCATCACACAAATATCACCATCTTCATCATCATGCAAAATGTACCGTCTTCATCGTGAAAAAAAAATCATTATGCAAAAATCACTATTATCATCTCACAAATATCACTAGTCTTGTTCATCATGCAAAAAGCGTCATCACCACCATCATCATCACCACACAAAATTCACCATCATCATCAAAAACCACCATCACGTAAATATCGAAATCTTCGTTTTTATCGCAAATATCATGTCGCCCTGCTCATGTTGTTCCGCGCGTGTTGTTGTGGGCTTGGCGCCATGCGCATGTACTTGTGCGCGTGTATTTGTGCGCGTGTACTTGTGCGCATGTACTTGTGCGCATGTACTTGTGCGCATGTACCTGTGCGCAAGTACTTGTTCGCGTGTCACCGCGCCGCGGCGTCTCGCCTTGCGCATGGCGCCGTGCGCATGTCATACGCACAACACCCAAGGAAGCGTTGTGCCAAGACTGTCGTGCTACTTCAAGGAGCGTCAGTCATGGTTGGTTGTTGGAGTTTTACGTCCTAAGGTCATACCAGGACAGGTTCCGATTTGTGACAGCGTACACTCATGGTGATTTTATAGTGTTGCCCCACTGGGAGACCAGGCCGCTAGCACCATGACCTGATATCCCACTCAGTCACATTATCCTGACACTGAGTCAACCAGTCTTTGCCCTATCCTAATAATGCTGAGCGCCTGGCTAGGAAGCGACAAGTATAAATTTTTAAGTTACTGGTTTGACTCGACCAGGGTTACCCATGGGTTGAAATCCCACGATCTACCAAAACGGGAGACGGACGCTCAACTCATTCGGCCATCCCATCTGGTCTTAACCAGTCATGAGAACACCATGTAGTTCCTACTCCATGCCATATAACCGGACCACCAATCTCGTCTTTGCTGTTTGTATGACTGCAAACGACTACCCATTCGTGTGTTTGTACTCCCCCCCCCCCCCCCCCTTGACTGAGTGGGATATAAGGTCATGGTGCTGGTGGCCCAGTCTCCCAGTGGGGCAGCACCTATGAAGTCGCCATGAGTGTGCACTATCACAAGTCAGTACCAGTCCTGATATGACCTTACATGTTGGCAGGATGTAAAATTCTAACAACCAAACAACTAACCTTTGTTTGTATTCCCATGCTGTAGGAGGCAGTGTCACTTGTACTACGGAGTATTCAGAGTGTCAACATCACCGCCTCCATGCCCAGGAGTCCCGGCGGCACCTGTGGGACACCCCTCTCTGAGATGGCCCTGATAGGAGACAGCATTCAGGTACCAACTATAGAATAGAATAGCTCACTGCTCGTTCACATCTGACATAATAAAGTTATTATTAAATCCTTCCATAACAAAATAGGAGACAAGACGGATGTATTTGGATCGAGCCTAAAACTCTGGCAGACCCTTTAGACTTACCGTTACATTTTATTCAGCAAAATCGACGGTGAAATGGGCAGATAGTAGGAGGGTGAGGAGTCACCTGGAGGACTGGAGGGGTGTAGGGTAGCTGCTTGGAAACAGGCCTCCCGCACTTCAGGTTGTACCCCAGTCTCCAGTAATCCAAGTAGAAAGGAACATATCAAATGAGGTTACAGGAGCAGTAGTATATAAGATAGCAAATAATAAGCACGCGAATTACATACATGAATAATATAATTATGTATAAGTACTTTATGCCTCACATAATTATAATCAGGTGCAAACATAACATTTTCAAACCAAGTCATTTGCTTAGATTTGATCCTGTGTAGCCAAATTCGACATTGTTGCGCTTATTAGGTATTTATTTCTGCATCGAAAGTTCAATTGAATAGAACTTGTCCTGGTAGATGTTGTTCAAGGCTATGCATATTATGTCCTAGCATTTCGCTGTATACCAAATTAATCTTGCTTTGTTTCCACGTTAAATACCTCCAAAGGTTATCTGAAACTAAACTAAAGTAAAGTAGATATTTTTTTCAATATTGCAGAACCTCAGAACTATTTGACATTGTGTCCATGTTATCCCGTGCTACGCCAATAAGGCATAAGCATATTCAGCGCTAAACGGAGCGACCCAACTAGCCACGGTTGAACTCGTTTGAGCTCGTTTAAACTTGTTTCCTGTACAAAGGCTAGGGGACCAGGTTGGAAACTGAGCGATAATAGATGAAAACTCCTATGCCTCTGCCTGAGCAAATGAATGCCAGGGGACCAGGCTAGACCTCCACAGAGCTAGCAATGTAGTCAAATATTATTTGACTACAAACAACAAACAACAACATAGTTTATTGTTCAGACATTATCACATATTTATGTATCTTTTGCACAGATTAAATTGTTTGAAGTATATTTGAAATTGATCTACATTAATTTCTGTTTAAATCACACAATATCACTACTTAATGAATGGGAAACTCATCCTGCAAGGGTATGCTCGATATTACTCAGTGGTAACCCGTTTTTCATCCTTTTGTCGCTGTGGACCCTTCTCCAATAAGGAAGTAAACCGAACCGGAAGTTCAGAATGCACTACACCTAATAGACTACATCACGGTTCCAGCGGCGCGGTGCATTGTGGGATGGGTCAGAGCAAAACAACCCCCCAAAAGCACATGGCACATGCTAATACACTGGGTGCAGCTATGAAATGTGCTAGTTTCGGCTCATCTCAGCTCTTGTTTGAAACATAGAATACTAACTAAAAATATATATATGATAAATTAAGATATTAATCTGTTATCCAGCATTGCAGTTACATCAATATAATCAGCACATCTTATGCCATGTGCATTTAGATTTAGAAAGATCTAGGCACTCAGACTAGTGTGAGAGCCACAGCCAGAGTCCTCAATGCATTGTCAATGGCAGTGAGTAATCTCCATACAGAAAAAATAAAATATTGATAAAACCACACCACCTAGGCACAAACCGCTTGGAACACATATAGAAAACAGGTTTAACAAAAAAAATTATATTAAATTGATGAGGTTAGGGTTTGGGATTTCTATTAATTTTGAATAAAACTGAAGTTTTTCAATGGGCGTATAGGCAAACTCAATGGCCGTATGCCTTTGCTTTGCTCCCAAGGCCGTTTTCAGCGCATGCGCAGTCAGAACCGTGATGTAGTCTATAGCTGATTGGCTAAAGTCTGTCCACATACATGGCACTTTCAGTAAAACTACTTGTTCTTTTCTTAGTGTCCCCACATGGATTAAAGTTTGCATACTCCGATGGTTTTGAGTTTCTGATTTATTCTTCAGATAAAGATAGCGGGTTGGTCGTTATAATCTACCTTACTTTAGTTTGAAGTAACCTTTTATTTTAAATGGCTAACTTTTGAGATATTTGAAGTGCAAACAAGCCAAATTCATTTTGGCAAGCTTGCCAAAACTCGGATACAACAGGCTTCTGCAGTAACAGTTAAATTGCCTCAGTATGCCTTCTATTTGGTGACAAGTGTTTAATAAGTGCACCAGAATCTAACTGAAATATGTAGAATTAAATCTAGATAATTGTTTTGGTTTTGAAAATGTGATGTTTTCATCGGACTATGCAGCTGTAAGTGAGGTCGAACTAATACGAGCTGACCGCATATGCAACACATTTTTATGCAATAAAAACTTACTGTCTTTTTAACAAATATTTCTAATAAAATGCGAAGAGTTGAAATTAATATTGTTTTCTCTATGTCAGTGGTACGCGGAGCAGATGGTGTGCGATGCCTGTGATGCCTACGACATAGTAACAATGATGTATACCGACAGGGGGCGTCACAGTAGCGTAGTGGCCACGTGGTCACCTTCAGGTCTCACTACCACGGCTCCAATATTCCCAAACCTGCAGTTCGGATTCAACGGCAGGCATCTAGTGGTCGGGACAAATGTGGTATGTAGGGGGCCTACCATGGTAATATGGTCTAGTCACATTGTAAAGCTAAAGCTCGAATCTGTGGTTGTGTAGGCAGGCTATAGTGAAATCAATACACTAGGAAGAGTATAAATTATAAAAGAAGAGAGAGAGTCAAGCCCTCTGGTTTATTATTTATATGGTACATGGGTTCATTATAGAGTATCACCCCACCCTTTCCCCCAATGGAAAACAAGCATTCTTGGCCCTACCAAAAGGTATCCAGCATTCCTGGTCCCCATGGCTACCAGTGGTCAGCCCACCACCACCAAGCTGTGTGGCCCCCCTGTCCACCACCAACCTTGACCCTGAGTGTGGTGATCCCACCCAGCAGATGGGGAGGGGGTAGGCCCTGAGTGCCCTCACACCCAGCCCTGCCAGCACCACTATGTCTATTTACATCCCACTCAGGCACCACCAGCACTTACATATATATGCATACATGCGCTTGGTCACGTACACCTGTTTAGTAATAGAACATGTGCATTCCCCCGATACCGTAAATCGGAATATTTTACATTACAGGTGCGATGCATGCGCACTGCATAGAGGCTTTCATCATGAATTAGGCACAGTGATTCTATGAATATAATACTGTGGGTGCTTATGGAAACATTGAATAGATGATTCCCATGGAGCATGCGCATTCAGGGCAAACTCGGGGCGCCTGTCAACTCTGGAAGCGAATACTAAGTTTGTACTCAGTTATTAAAATTGAAGTCTAATGGTTTGGGCTTTCTGACATTTTCTGAGATAAATACATTAGATTGATCGCTATGATCTACCTTACTTTAGTTTGAAGAAACTTTTAGTTTAGCCTAAATGGCTAACTTTTGAGATATTTGAAGTGTAAGCATGCCAAATTAATTTTGGCAAGCATGCCAAAAGTCTAACCATGATTGACAATGACAATGACAATGATTTTATGTTTACTCTGTCGACCCCTCACAGGGTATGAGAGCAACAATATAACATCATGTAATGTAAATCAAATAGTGACTCAAAATAGCATGTTCATGCAAGTAATGTTCTGACACCATAGGCTTCTGCAGTAACAGATTCTATTAAATTGACTTAGTAGTCCTTCCTATGTGGCAACAAATAATTAATAAGGGTAGAATCAAATCTACATAATAGCTTTGGTTTTGAAAATGTTATGGTTTTATCGCACTATGCAGATGTAAACTCTCCCATGCATACATTTTTCGTTTTGACTTGGTTGGTGATGCAAGCTGCGATCCTTCATCCACCTCTTCTGGCGTGTGTATATTCAACTCCCCACACTTGAATAACGTTATTGCTTTCAGTGGCCACCATTTGTCTATGAAAACCGCAACAGTACATTAGGCTTCGAGGGCCTTTCCATCGAACTGCTAATCGAGCTGGCCAGGACTGCTAATTTTACGTAAGACACTATATATACCTTATATCTCAATCACAGACCTGCCACATTTTTTAGATGGCAATCTGTATTTTTCACCTAAAATCCTGTATGAATCTGTATCAAATAATAATTCATATACATCTGTCCCACATACCATAAAAAAACATGTGAATACAATTACATAATGTTATTACTCTAACATTACATACAACGAACTACATTACATTCACATACAACATTCATCACTGTGGCTGAACATCAGCTGAATGTGTCGCTGATTTCACCAGACTCAGCGTCTCAGCTTAACAATTTTATTTCCATAAATTTAACTAAAAATCTGTATCCAAACAGAGCACGGCTGTATCACTAAAATAACACCGATATCAGTATTGGATACAGGTAACCCTTATCATGTGGCGTTCGGTTCCTAGTAGAGTCAAATCAATTACTTATAATTTGATACTTGTTGCTTCCTAGCCTGGTGCTCGGCATTATTAGGATAGGGCAAGGGCTGGTTAGCTCGGTGTCAGGATAATGTGACTGAGTGGGATATCGGGTCATGGTGCCAGTGGCCTGATTTCCCAGTGGGGCAGCACTATAAAATCACCATGAGTGTGTACTGTCACAAGTCGGTACCCGTCCTGATATGACCTTAGATGTTGCTAGGACGTAAAACAACAACAAACAAATCAACATATCATGTGGCAGGTCTATAATAGTATAACTGCACTCCAATCTATCGCATTGTACTTTTTTTCTCTGCCACCTGTGTAAAGTTGGCGCCACCTGCCAACCAGTTCTGGTATTCCTACACACACGCTTTTTTTTGTGATGGAGAATATATGGGGGCTAACAAGGCTTTGTTCCTTCGCTCTATGGTTTTCGGGGGAGTGTTTTTTTGTGTGAACGTGGTACTGGATGATCGGGATCTAATTTGTGCTCACCTGCTTTGCAGCTACAAGTTGAAAATGCCGAAGGACGGGCAGTGGGGCGGGATGACCAACGGCTCCTGGAACGGGCTGGTTGGTGAGCTGCAGCGAAAGGTCGGTGCAGTTAATCAGTCTATTATACATAATACCGAACTGTGGTTAAGTCTTATGCCCGGCACACACCTCCCGTATACGACCTAAAACTGCCCGTTTCGCGATTAAGTTTTAGTTTTAGTCGTTAGGTGTGAGCCCCCGTAGCACACCAGAGCATTGCGATTCGCGACTTAAAACTCATATTTAGTGCTTAAAACGCGAATCGCAAGACACTCGAAAAAAGGAATCGGCCAGTTTTACGTCGCAAAACGGGACGGGTCGGGTTGTGAAACGCAGTCAGTTTTAGCGCATGAATCATATACGGGAGGTGTGTGCCGGGCATTAAGGTCGTTCTGATCACTATTCCGCTGTTAATCGGCGCTGCCAACACGCATCAGTATACTCCACTGATACTTCGCCATGTATGGGTTGTTAATAGCATTTTCTTCTTGCCTACCATGAACGTTGCATATTAATTTTGAATTTAAACAAAGAAATGTTGATGATTTTTTTACTCATTTTGGTCACTTCAACCAGACTGTCATTGTGACCGTCTTAACACAATGTTGGTCCAGGGATTGCTGCAGAGCCTAGCTTTAACCCATGCGCAGATAGCGTGACATAAAATAAAGGTAAGATTCCATATACGCGGTATGCAGTATGTGAATGTGAATGTGACAAAAACGCATACGCACTGATCGGTCCATGGAGCGATCCACTTTGCCGTCCACGCTTTCGCATTCGCAACCGGGCATATGGAAGCACCACTGTGCATTTACATGCTTGTCCATTTTTTGTCACATTCGCATTTACATACCGCATACCACATGTTTGAAATCTTAGGTTAAATCAACGGAAACTGAATTGAATTAGTAATTAGTAATTTGACCCCTTAACTTCAATAAACTAATTGACGTCTGAGCCAAGGCTTATTCCTGAACATAATTCTACATGTCCCCAATTAATGACTCAGCTAATATTGACAGATGTTGGAGGAAAAAACTATTATTATATTGTTAACTTATCACAGAAACCCTATTATGCTATAGTCAATTTGTGACTTGAAAAACTTATTTATTGAAAGAAAAAGAAATATAGTAATTTATTGATATTTACAGACCAATGGTTATCTCTCTAGTCACAAAGAAGTTAATTTAAACATGAAACTAGTGTAAAATCAAATCTTTAGTCGTTCAATAAATTGTTGTGCATTGTGACCTGTTGTCATGTCGTGAATCAAAGCTACATAGTCCAATAAAATCATTAATTTTTTTAAACCAAAATACTTAGCTAGATTTGATCCTAAATACTGGTGCATGTATCCCCTCAAAGGAAAGCTTGTTTTGTTTAGCCTGGTTATTCTCCAAAACTGGGCACCACATATTTGGTTTCCACGTTACGATGCTGATAATTAAGTCTTTGTTTTATTGATAACAAGTCAAATAAGTATTACAGCCTCTGTCTGTTAGGTATGTTAGCAGTTATACATGTATTCAAATTATCCCACAAAAGATATCAAAATTATAATTGTATGATTTTACGCTAGAGTGAAAATGTGAAAATTTACACATTTACACCATACATGTACCCAAACTTTTTTCAACTTATTTTTCAACTTTTTTCTTGTAAGTCATAACCTTGGCTGCTTAACAGTAATCAGGAAAATCTTGTTTGACTATGTTGTATATGTTAAAATGAGATTCTGGGTGTGTCTTTGAGTTTCATATTACACGAGTGATATTAATGTATTGCTCAATTTGTATAAGATCTAATTCAAAAAGTGAAATTCATTTTTTTCAACTCTGACATATGCACAACATGCATACCTTCATAGGACATTGAATTAGGCTATTATTTGGAAGGATTTTTGCTATTATTTGGAAGGGTTTCACTTTTGGTTTCTATGTCAGACTTTGGTGCCCAGTTTTAGAGAATGACCCAAGTACGCCTCTAGAGCACATTGATTTTTATCATCAGATATTGGACCAGAAACAAATGGTCATTCTCACATTTCTTCGGAGGAAAGCCGCTGCTGTCACATAGGCTACTCTTTCCAATAAGCAGCAAGGTGTCTTTTATATGCACAAACACAAACAGCCTTTAAAAAACCAGCTGTGGACCACTGGTTGGAAAACTATCACCTCACTCCACCCCTCTTCAGGCCGGTCCCCCTCCACCTAACCCACACAACACACGTACTGCGTCATGTCAAAGACCCTGTAATACTAAGACGGCTCACTCAGCCTGTACTGTGTAATCAAAATGATCAAACCCACCACTTGGTGCGCTGGCTGTTCTCTTGGTTAAACAGGTGCTATATTATATGTATAAATGTATATATGAATGTGAAAGATGTGTGATGATGGCGATGCTGATGATGATGCTGATGATGATGTGTATTTGTTCATAGCAATTTCCTGTTGATGTGTATTCATACTTACCTATCTCATGTATAATATAATCGTATGTGTTCACATGTGAAACACCAACCAGCAGCCGGGCTGATCAAACCCACCATAGGGTGGCACTGCGAAATTTACATTACCATGGGAGAGATAGGGAGTGAGCCGTCTTAGTATTATAGGGTCTTTGGCCATGTCTATGTTTTATTGGTGTGTGCAGGAGATGGACTTGGTGGTGACGGCCCTGTCCGTCCAATCTTCCCGTGAGCAGGTGATCGACTATGCCGAGCCCTATTACAACGAGTACACGGCGGTGCTGGCCAAGCTGCCCGACCCCAAACTTACAAGATGGAAGCTCTATATATCACCCTTCAAATGGCAGGTGAGTGAGGCCTGTGTGGTTGGTTTTTGGAGTTTTACGTCCTGGCAACATCTACGGTCATATCAGGACGGGGACTGATTTGAGACAGTGTGCACTTATGGTGATTTTATAGTGCTTCCCCACTGGGAAAGCAGGCCACCAGCACCATGGCCCGATATCCCACTCAGTCATATTATCCTAACATTGAGCTAGCCAGTCCTTGCCCTATCCTATTAATGCTAAGCGTCAGGCTAGGAAGTGACAAGTATCAATTAGTCATTGGTTTGACTCGACTGGGAACCGAACTCCCGATCTCCCGGCCCAGAGGCCCGCGTTCTACCGGCCCGTGTTAGATAATATTCTAACTCCCATAATAAAATGACTCCCCAGCCACTTAATTATGCATAATGAAGCGACTCCCCCCTATAATATTATATTGTGGCTCCCCATCAAGTTTCTTGTTGTAAATGTTTAATTCTTTTCTAATATTAATTGGTTGTTACTTTTGGCGAAAAGAATCCCAAAGACATATTGACAAAACATTTTTATTTCAATCAAACCATCTTCTATTTATAATATTCGTATACATATATACATTAACATCCATGAAAATGAGAAACTATGCATATGATCTGTCTAAAACAAATTTTTTTAAAGACTTTACCCCCTCACCCACCACAAAGGTGCACTGACCTACAGTTACAATATGATAGGGGGCGTTGCTGTATTATGCATAATAAAGTGACTGGGGAGTCACTGAAGCCCCAATCTACTGACCTGTTTTTGCTGAAGGTATCCACGCCTTTCTTGTACCCTTGATTCCCAACAGACGGCGCGCCGCTCTATAATGATGTAGAGGCCGGACTAACCATGTCTAGCCGGAATGGGGGGTGGGAGGGGAGACTTGAAAAATAGAAATAAAAAAAGAAAATTGAAGTTAAAGACAATTCATACTGGTTATAAGCAGAACAGGTGGGTGGCATAGATCTACACCTGAACTTGGCTGACGTCACGGTCACGTGTGACCGGATGAGGTGCTTGAATCGGTAAGAGCTTTGAATGGCTTTTTTTCTTTCTTGACAATTTATACTGCCTATCATGGATAAGTCTGAATAGTCTTGTTTTCACCATTAGACAGTTGGTCAATAGAAAACTTGAGCCTACACATTTACCGACACAAGGGATTTTTAACCTCCCATACCACATAGACATCTCTGTGCAAATTAGGCTAGGAAACCCCCACTAAGCTGCACTGCAAAGGGCATGTGATGTCACGGTCCACCAGCGGGAAGCCCAATGGAAGGTAACCATGCCAAGAGTAGCCAGATAACACAATACACAGTTACCTACAAGCCTATGATATGTAAATAGGAGTAGGCTAGTCTAGTAATAAGAGTAGAACAAAATAAAATACATATATGCCAAGAATTTTTTTTTTAAACTAACATAGGCTACTAACCATACTGACCAATTATCTATCTGCTACTGAAATGCAGGCAATCAAATAACTTATCAGCAGCCACTGTGTGGTAAGATAACACCAACACTACAACTGGCCAGCATTGAAAACAAGCCTGGGTACCCAGGCTTATATGTTATGGACAGTATAAATACAGCCTCAATAAAAAAAAAAATTATATTTTCAAAAAGACACAGTATGAGAGCAACTGGCCTTTGATGATGACGTACTTTATACACAGCAGTGGAAATCCAAATTGGCAAAGGTAATGGCATGGGGAATCGAACCACCGACCTTCAGATTACGAGTCCTGTGCGGGATGTCGCGGGTCGGGGTTTTACATCCTGGCAACATCTCAGATCACATCAGGATGGGTACTTACCGACTTGTGACAGTGGGCACACATAGTGACTTTATAGTGCTTCCCCACTGGGAGACCATCGGCGCGATTTCCCACTCAGTCACATTATCCTGATACTAAGCTAACCAGTCCTTGCCCTATCCTAGTAATACCGGGCACCAGGCTAGGTAGTGACAAGTATCAAATTTGTAAGTCATTGATTTAACTCGCAGGAACTCGAACTCCCGACCCTCCCCACAGGAAGCCTGGGCTCTTACCGATGCAGCCACCGTGTCCAGCTATATATATATATATAATATATAATTTACAAAATACAAAATAGCCTAGATGTGCTGCACATGGTACGTTATTGAAGCTGAAGCTATCTGTGATCATGATAACACAACATTGGAGGAGAAAGGCGGTGAGGTCTGGAAGGCGGCAGGAGGGTGAGTGCCTAAGGGAGGCCGGCGGGCTGCCTTATAAGGGAAGGGGGGGAGGGGGGGCGCGGGCGACAGCAGGTGAGTTGTGAAAGCTGCCGGCCCGGGGGAGGGCGAGTGAAGGTGAGGAGCGGGCGTCGGGTGAGGCGCGAATGGTGCGCGACAGGTGGGCGGGGGAGGAGGCGGCGCGGCGGGGTCTGGCGAGGTGTGAGCGCAGCGCGACAGCCCGGGGCGGGGGAGGGTCTCTTCCTCTCCTCGCATCAAACGTAATGCTTCGCATTACGACCAAAGCCATTCTCCTTTCTCTGTTGTAGGTGTGGTTATTGTTGGCCGTTTCAATTATTTTCGCTGGTTTCGTGATCTGGTCAATGACGAATCTCAGTCCTTACTACACCAGCCACAAGATCAAGTCGGGCCTAACTAGGCTCGACAACGCTGTGTTGTATACTTACGGAGCGCTGTTCACTCAAGGTGAGTTCACTTTCTGTTCAATATGACATTGTGAAGGAAAGGTGAAACTAGAAACTACAAAGTGTGTAGCGTTTGTTTTACAGTGAAGCCATCTACAGTAAAACCTCTTTAAATCGACCAACCATGAGATCGACTTTAAATGGTCCATTTAGGAAGGTGGTCGGTTTAAGGAGGTTTTTTAAAAATCGTTACAAGGGGTATGGGCGATCGTTTGGGACCCAAATAAAGCGACCGATATATGGGAGTGGTTGATCTGTGGAGGTGGTCGGTTACAGAGGTTATACTGTATTTGTTGTGGATGCTGCTTTTGCAAATGAAGGGAAGCATTGCGTCTAGAGTGGGACTCAAACCGACACTTCTGCCATTCCGGGGCTAGCGTATTAACCATTAAGCTATTTAGGTTCCCTGGTGCGATCAACATACCAATGCCTACCTGTGTATGTGGAATTTCACCTGTATAGCTCAGTCCACTTCACTACATTTGTCCCCCTGCAATTGTAAGGCACATACTTACAATTGCGTATATTCCGGTAGCACATTTGCAGTCCACACTCAATGGATTGTTCAACAGTATGCACTGCACAGCCTGTAAGAATCCTGGTCACAGCACCAATGTCATGGATGGGTATTTTTTTCAAATGACGGGAATGCCTAGAATGGGACTCGAACCCACACTTCTACCATTCTGGGGTTAGCAGTCTAACCATTGGGCTCACTGATGCAATCAACCTACCTATGTGTACCTGTACATGCGGCATTTCACCTGGAGAGGTCAGTGCACCTGAGTACATATTTATCCAATTCCATATCCTAAGCCATCGATCCTTATCATGAACAGAGAAGATGTTATCAACGCTATATAGGTATGTAACTAACATATTTCTGTGATGCCTAAATGGTAGCGGTGACCCATTCTCTGTGATGGTATCTATTGTAATGATATGGCTTTCAGGATGCTCTGTCCAATCAAACTCATACCAGACGCAATAGCCGAATGAGTTGAGCGTCCGCCTCCCATTCTGGTAGGTCATGGGATTCGAATTCGCTGGTTCAAACCAATGACTTAAAAAATGCATACTTGTCGTTACCTAGCCATATGCTCGGCATTACTAGGATAAGGCAAGGAGCAGTGGAATGACGAAGACCAATCATCCGCGATAGGAACTTCCCTGCTTAATCAACGAATGTACCAAACAAAAACTGTGCAACTTTAAATGCCCAATCACTCCATCGCCCTCGTCCTCCAGGGGGCGTGCATTTGCCATCTGCCCAGTCCGGCAGGTTCGTCATCGGGTTCTGGTGGATGTCCTGCATCGTCATCGTGGCCACCTACTCGGGGAACCTGATTGCCTTCCTCACCGTGTCGCTGCCCGCCTTGCCCTTCGACACCCTGCAGGCCATGGTGGAGCAGAACCAAGTCAAGTACGGCGTCATGTTGAACACGGCCCTCCACATCGAGCTGCAGGTCAGTCAGCACTGCGTCGGCGATAACGTCACACCGCTGGCGTGAATGTCAAAGTTAGAGTTTAAATGTTTCTAGTTGGATCCTATTGAGGTACATAATTAATCAATATTAACCTACTTAAATTAACTGTATTTCGTTTAGAATAGCCATTAAGATAGTTGTTCTAATGTTCTTGAATAGATCAGTCCTTGCGAATTGTGGGTTTAGTGTCAAACATCCCATTCTGTGACGTTATGCAGGGAAGAGATGGGTGGAATTGCATAGATTAGAAGGCATTGTTAAAAGGCTTCAAATTCAATATCAGTCAAAGTAGACTTTCTGATACCTTTCCCTGGGGAACTCTATTGCAGTGAACCACACCTTTATAACCCTACTCGATAATTAGTGACACATGAGTCTGGGCATGCTGTAGTTTTATTGCATAGCATAAGGTTATCTCCCGCCATGAGGAAATCCGGGACACATCCACTCGAGTACAAAGGACTGCATGCAGAGATTCAAGGCCAGTTTGCAGACCACCTCTCCATATACACTGATGGTTCGAAAGACCAAAGCCGGGTAGCTGCTGTGGCAGTCTGCCGACGGGAAAAATTTGGTGTACGTTTGCCCGATCAGAGCTCGATTTTCACTGCAGAGGCCCGAGCACTCCTTCTCGCTTTGGAGTGTATCGAGGTATCCAACCACACTAACTATGTTATATACAGTGATTCCTTCTCTTGCCTCCTGGCTGTTGCTGGACTGAAAACGAATCACCCTATTCTAGCAACGGTCATTTATAAAATGAACCAACTGACAACAGATGGGTATGATATCCACCTGTGCTGGGTGCCTGGCCATGCTGGCATACAAGGAAACGAACGAGCTGATCGGGCTGCGAAGAAGGCCCTGAACTGTGATCTTGAACCGTGTCTGATCCCTCACTCTGATCTGAAACCACTAATAGCCACCCACATAAAATCCAAATGGCAACATGAGTGGGATGAAAACATCAATAAACTTAAAGAAATTGAACCATCTGTGGGAAAGCCACCACAGACTCATGCGGGAGGTCGGCGGGACCAAGTGGTCCTTAGTCGCTGCCGTGTTGGCCACTCGTGGCTTACACATGCTTTTCTGCTCAAGGGGGAACCTCCCCCTGAATGTATTGGGTGACAGTCCCCACTGACACTCAAACACATTTTACTAAGTTGCGTTGATTTTTTGGCCCTGCGCCAACGGTTCTACACTGCAGGCAGTATGCATGACCTTTTTACTAAGGTAAAACAGGAAAACATTTTAGCCTTTTTGAGGGCAGCTGGACTGTACCACCTTATATAGTTTACTAAATGGATTCTATTAATTATTAATGAAACTTTTCTTTTTCTATGGGAATTTGTTTCCCTTGACCACAGATATATGATTGTGAGCTTTCTAATTTAATTAGTGTCTATTGGCACATAATTGATTGTCTGCTTTTACATGTAAAAGCGATGGTTTGAACAAAAAACAAACATTTCTCGCCGTGAATATGGCCTATGCTGCCGACACGGCGTAAAGCAACCACTAATCAATCAATCAATCAAACCCGCCATGAGCATTCCATGGCCTACACCACTCTAACAGCTTAAGAAGGCTTTCAATCAATCAATAGTTCCGTCCTCTAGGCAAGGGTTGGATGCAATGGTTCTCCACTTGTCCCGATGGTGTGCTGTTCTGATAGACTGTGAATAATTCAAGCCTGTCCACTGTGAAATATTTGTAAACCATGATGTTCTTGGTCTCCCTCTCCCTCTGCTGCCATTCACCTTCCCTTCCAACAATGTACGGTATATTGAACTCTGACGAATGATGTAGCCAAAATAAATAAGTTTCTTTGTCTGTATAGTGGCAAACAAGCTTTTCTTATTTTTAATTTGTCTGAGAACTTCTGAGAAAAAAAGAAGGCTTTAATAGAGCTTAATATCTGTAATAGCCACAGCTTGGCCACATAGAAGCTCAGCCTTCGTTGGAGTAAAAGAGAAAACCCGCATTAAAGTTGCATAGTCCGATAAAAGCATCCACTTTTCAAAACCAAAATAATTATCCTGATTTAATCCTACATATCCTACTTAGATACTGATGCATGTATTAACCATCTGTTGCCAGATAGAAGAGTATGCTGATTTGAGTTAGTATAATCTGTTACTACTGAAGCCTATGGTGTCAGAGTTTTGGTGTGTTTCCCTAAATTAATTTGGCATGTTTGACTTCAAATATCTCCAAAGTTAGCAATTTAAAATAAGAGTTTCTTCAAGCTGAAGGAAGGTAGATTATATCCATCAACGTAATATATTTATCTCAGAAAACGACAGAAACTCAAAACTCTGGAACTATGTAACTTTAATTACGAATAGTCTTCTTTTTTATATATATATAAATGAATTCTATAAACTTGTCTTGGCCTCATTGCGTCAACTTTGTTTAGTGTTGATTTGTTCTTTTACCTAAGTGTTGGGAATGAGGTTGTAGTTGGAGGGATGGCGCTTTGGGTGGAATTGCTGGTTAACACTCCGGTGTCGCAGTTTCAGCGCCCGGTCAGTTTCAGCGGCCCGTATAGACTCAAACTCAAGGCATTGTCAATGGTCGTGAGCAATCTTCATACAGAAAATACAGCAAAAGTGAAATATCTCTAAAACTACACCACCTATTAACAAATCGCTTGGTACACATATAGAAAACATCTTTACCAAAAGGACTGTATTAAATTTATATGGTTAGGGTTCTTGATTTCTATTAATTTTGAATAAAACTAAGGTTTTCCACTACGTGTACCATCAAACTCAAGGCATTGTCAATGGTCGTGAGCAATGTTCATACAGAAAATACAGAAGAAGTCAAATATCTCTCGAATTACACCATCTAGAAACAAATCGTTTGGTACACATATAGAAAACATCTTTACCAAAAACATTATATTAAATTTATAAGGTTAGTGACGATGATGTTAGATCTTGACGCATGCGCATGAAACTGACCGGGCGCTGAAACTGACCAGGCGCTGAAACTGCGACACCGGTACGATCACGTGACCTGTCTCCATGTGCAGGAAACACACGATCCCATTCTACGGCGGATCTGGTCTAGAATCAAAGAGATGGCCGTGACGGACCCTTCTGTGCTTGGAAACAGTAACCAGCAACTGCTAGACAAGGTGAGTACAGTCGGTACTGGAGAGACATTATATATAATTGGAGAACTTATAGAAGTCGCACCTCTAACTTTGAAGATGGCTGCTGGCTTCTAGAGCATCCGGGGCATAGCGGCAGCATGTCAACTCTATAAGACTGCAGTTTCCAAGTCATGTTTTGTTTGTCTTACCATTTAGAAATCACTTGTATCAGATATATATATACCATACATATATCATATATATACTGTATACTAGGTATAATATACATATATAATATAACAAATATATATATATATTATATGTAATATATAAAGCCTCTAAGACATATAAGGGATATACACTGAATCATATTGCAAGAGTAAATCGAAAAGGAGGCGGAGTTGCTATATGTGTACATAATTCCACAGATTATAAGGTCATGAATGTTATGTCTTTGACTGTTAATGGCATAATGGATAGCATCTCGGTTGAACTCTGTATTAATAACAGAAGAAATGTGATTGTTAATTGTACATATAGAACACCAGGCTCAGATTTACAAACCTTCATTGACCAAATTGAAATGATAATAAA
This sequence comes from Branchipolynoe longqiensis, assembly GCA_030323885.1. Lineage (NCBI taxonomy): Eukaryota > Metazoa > Annelida > Polychaeta > Phyllodocida > Polynoidae > Branchipolynoe > Branchipolynoe longqiensis. The sequence continues at coordinate 106,459,979 of CM059188.1, read as the reverse complement.
ACATGTAAATAAAAGAAGATCACTCTTTCTGTGCGGTGATCTTAATATTGACCTTCTAAAATATAATGATAACAAAGGAACAAAACATTTGTGGACATGATGTTCAGTGTAGGGCTCTATCCATTAATAGGTAAACCAACTAGGATAACAGACCACAGTGCTACCCTAATTGACAACATATTCACTAATGAACTGGATCACAACATTAGCAGTGGATTACTTATAAGTGACATCAGTGACCATTTACATATATTTGCCATATGTAAATATTTGGATATAAATATAACTTCTAATAAGAAATATACCCTTACGAGAAAATCGGAGGATGAAAATTGTATTACTGCATTGAAAAATGATCTATTATTACAAGATTGGAATGGTGTCATGGATATAAATGAGGTAAATAGTGCTTATGATAATTTTATAAAAACATTTGTCGACCTATACAATAAACATTGTCCGATCAAATAAGTGTGCGCTAAAGACTTCAGCACTAAAAGGAACTTGGAAAATACTAAATACTGTTATAAGGAAAAGAGAACAACATTCTCCTTACCCAAATAAGTTTAAGTCAAATGGAGAAACTATTACAAATAAAAAGGCCATAGCAAATGGTTTTAATGACTTCTTTGTCAATGTAGGCCCCAATTTAGCCAAAAATATTAAAGCTCATAACAAAAATATAGATGTACTGGACTTTTTAAAAACACTAAATCCTGAATCAATGTTTTTAGCAGGGGTAGAGGAGAATGAGATCCTTAAAGTGGTCAATAATTCTAAGACCAACGAGTCAACGGGATATGATAACATAGATATGAGCATCATTAAACAAATAATATATTACATTGTCAAACCATTTACGTATATATGTAACAGCTCCTTTAAGAATGGAACTTTTCCAAATAAAATGAAAGTCGCTAAAGTAATTCCTATATTTAAAAAAGAAGATAACAGCGTTTTCACTAATTATAGACCAATATCACTTTTGCCACAGTTTTCAAAAATATTAGAAAAACTGTTCAATAGTAGACTGGAAGCATTTATTGATAAACACAATACCTTGTGTAGCAGTCAATATGGTTTCAGATCTAAAATGTCCACATCATTGGCATTATTATAACTGACAGAAGAAATTACCTCAGCTCTAGACAACAAAAAATGTACTATTGGTGTATTTATTTACCTTAAAAAAAGCATTCGACACAATTGACCATAATTTGTTAATAAAAAAATGTAATCACACTGGTATCAGAGGCATTGCCAATAACTGGCTTACTAGTTATCTACAAAGTAGACAACAATATATCAATTTAGATGATGAGGACTCAGACTTAGCAAATGTGGAGTCCCTCAGGGCTCAATTCTGGGATCTAAGTTATTCAATTTATATATAAATGATATTCATAATGTGTCATCGCTTCTTAAATTCATTCTGTTTGCTGATGACACTACTATCTTTAGGTCAGGAAATGACCCAGTTCAACTTGGCAATGATATAAGCAAAGAACTTATTAAATTGAACCTATGGTTTGCAACAAACAAGTTATCACTTAATGTAACAAAAACTAATTTTATGCTGTTTATTAATTATAAAAAACAATCTAATGTTACTATACGTATAAATGATACTGATATCGAAATGGTTATCTCAGTAAATTTCTAGGGGTCCAAATAGATCATAAACTTAATTGGAAAAAGCATAGTAGTATGATTAAATCTAAATTGTCCAAAACTATTGCAATTATGCGCAAGGCAAAATATGTACTAAGCAAAAATACATGCTTAATATTGTATTATTCATTATTTCTGCCTTATGTATCGTATTGTTGTGAAGTATGGGGAAATGCATATGAAACAAATATGGAGTGTATTTATTTGCTACAGAAGAAAGCAGTGAGAATTGTGTGCAACATTGGATATCGAGAGCACACTAATAAGCTGTTCTTTGATCTTCATGTATTAAAATTAATAGACTTGGTTAAGATCAAATCTATTATGATAATTTGCAATGCAAACAAAGGGCTACTACCAAAAAGTCTTTATTCAAAATAAGTTCAGATAGTAGCCATGACACAAGGCAGAGTAACAACCTAAGACAAGTATTTGCAAGAACAACTTTAAAGTCTCAATGTATATCTATATGTGGTATAAAAATATGGAATTCAATTGACGATAATATCAAATGTCTAAAAAACATTTATATGTTTCAATGAATGTATAAAAAGAAAATATTTAAGCTTTATGAGAGGGAAAACACATAGTAGTCTAATACATAAATATTGAGATGTAATTTACAGTATTGAGGGTAATGTTGATATGCTTTTAACTTTTATCTTTCTATTTATTATGTCTATGGTATAAGCAATGTATCTGTGTTATTTTTAAATGGGGAAAGCACCTCATAAGTATTGTACTTCTGATTTCTCCTTTTTCATGTGAAAGAATTACTGATATAAATATCAACTTGTGTGTACATTGATCACGTGGAAATAAATATATTATTATTATAACATATAATATGTATTATGTGTATATTAGATACATATATAATTTATATAATATATATATAATATATATAATATATATTATATATTTAATATATATAATACATATAATATATTACTAGTCCAATTTGATTCAAATTTTTAGTAATGTATCAATAACTATGAAGCACATTATATTGGCTGCTTTTCAGGTCCTCGCCGGTGGCTTTGCCTATATCAGCGATAAGACAGGATTTGAATTACTGATGAGTTCCCAGTGCCAAATCCAGCTGATGAAGGAAAAGTTCTTGCCATTGCCCTATAGTGTTGCTATGCAGTATGGGTCAGCATATAAAAGCATCTTGTCGCATAAGTGAGTGTTTCACTATTCATATTGCTGTTGTTATTATGTATGTCGCATGGGAAAATGCAGAAAGTCAGGAGGGGGTGGGGGTTCCAACAATGGCACACCTTTAAACAGGTATAAATGGAGGGTTCAGATTTTGCCTTTTCGGGATCCTAATTGAAATATATGTTGGCAGTTAAAAGTACATTGTAAGTATGTAATGTTATAATTTATTTGATAATAAACAGGTTTAATTTATTGTATTTAATTAATCAAATTCCCATTTTAATTAAAAATTGGTAGCTTGAGATCCTACTAAATAGTGATATAGTATACTCTGATTCTTTTGATTATTTGGAGGGTCGGGGTGGGGGGCCGGGAAACCAGGAAACCCCCCTGCGTTTGCCCCTGTTACAGTTGCTAGATAAAAGATTCACCCCGTACTTGCAGTAGGGGTCAATTTTTTATCTAGTATGTTGCCTAATCAGAACAAATATTTTGTGCGTCATACATAGATAATTATAACAAAAATAATGTATTCTCTCAGAGAGTACATTAGAGTCTATGTTTAAAGTTGCATAGTCCGCTGAAAGAACAAATTTTAGAAACCAAAACATTCCCCCAGATTTTGGTTCTACATATCAAATTTAGATACTGGGGGTCTTATAAAAGTTTGACATGCATGCCAAAATTGGTCTTGCTTCTTTGCACGTCAAATATCTCCAAAGTAAGCCATATATATCTAAACTAGAAGTACATATATATGTACATATAGCATATCTGGTATATATAGCACCAGACGCGGTGGTCGGTTCGGTAGAGCGCATGCTTCGCGTGCGGAAGGTCGGGAGTTCGAATCCGGGCCGAGTCCAACCAATGACTTACAAAATTGGTACTTGTCGCTTCCTAGCCTGGCGCTTGGCATTACTCTGTTACTAGGATAGGACAAGGATTGTTTAGCTCAGTGTCAGAATAATGTGACTGAGTGGGATATCAGGTCATGGTCCTAGCGACCTGGTCTCCCATACACATATACACACACAGGCCTACTTGTCGCGATCACCTAATCTGAACCCCTATAGGCCTACCTTAAGGGGCTGTCACATTACGATGCATCTTGCAAGCGCGTGGCGAACGCATGAAATCACTCTTTTACGTTGAGATGCGTCAAACTTTTCGGCGCTGGGGGCAAAGTTGGACGTATACATACCATATACATAGTGTATGGCCAATGTATGGCCAACTTACGGATAATGTGCATCCCGGCGAAAACCACTCGAATTACGCTCATGGTACGTTCGCAGAACGCCGGTGAATGTTATACATGTTATTCGATCGCCAGAACTACGTCTCATACGTTGCATACGTCAAGACATGGTGGAGAAATGCTAAACGTATGTTAGATGTACGTTATCCATACGTTGTCAGTATGTGGACTGTACGTTTCCACTGTCTTTAGGGTAGGTCAACGTAGTGAACAACGTACATCGAAGTATGCCTAACATATACATAACGTACGGCCGACATAACACCCATACATTGTCGTACGTCGACAGTTTTGTGCATGCACAAAACTTTTGCGACCCCCTAATGTGCGTCGATGTACGTCAACGTATTTTGACGTACCTCAAGGTACATCGACGTACCTCAACATAGATTGACTTACGCATAACGAATGCATAACGCATTACAGTGTATCCCAACATAGCGGCCAAAAATCACTTACGTCGGCGTACGTTTGTGCGATGCGTCGTAATGTGACAGCCCCTTTACCTTGACGAATAGGCCTATACCAAAGACCCTATAATACTAAGACGGCTCACTCAGCCTGTACTGTGTGATCAAAATGATCAAACCCACAACTTGGTGTGCTGGCTGTTCTCTTGGTTAAACATGTGCTATATTATATGTATAAATGTATATATATGTATATATGTGAAAGATGTGTGATGATGGCGATGCTGATGCTGATGATGATGATATTTGTTCATAACAATTTCATATTGATGTGTATTCATACTTACCTATCTCATGTATAATATAATTCTATGTGTTTACATGTGAAACACCAACCAGCAGCCGGCTGATCAAACCCACCACAAGGTGGCACTGCAAAATTTACATTACCATTGGAGAGATAGGGAGTGAGCCGTCTTAGTATTATAGGGTCTTTGCCTATACCAAACAAACCGGGGCGGCGGAGCGATCATTTCAAACTTTTACTCTTAGATCTCATGCCTGTGCATTATATGCAACACCTCGATGTTTCAGGGTAGTCAAGCTTAAAGAAGGCGGAGTTATCACAAAATGGAAACAGAAATGGTGGCCGTCCCAGTCCTTCTGTTCGCGCGGCATGGTCACCCAGGCCAAGCCCGTCTCGCTGCAGGATGTCCAGGGCGCTTACTACGCCGCCGCCATCCTCCTCGCCGTCGCCTTCCTCGTCTTATTCATAGAGGGCAGCACCAAGACGGCGACCACCTGGTGGACTAGGCGGAAACTAACGGCACAAAAACGGCAACAAGAAAGCACCAGTGGAACGGTCTCTAACGGCGCCGTCCATGACGTCACGTCACCGGGAGTTTATCAATCAGCTTTCCCTCCGAAAGTTACGGGATTGCGGGATATTTATACAAGCAATGAGCCCATGGTTGACATGTATGGTCGGTCGACGACTCTGGACGGGAAGGGACTCAGGGAGCCGATGGTGGAGAGGCATTTACCAATGGTGGACTTGCTCGGGGAAAGGGAGGTGGTGGATAAGTTCGGGCGGATGACGACGGTAAACAACTTGACGGAGAAGTTGGACATGTTTGACAGGCCAATACACAGGGCACTACCCGTCGATAAGTTTGGCCGTGTAATAATGGAGCAGGAGGGCAGCGTTGACAAATGGGGACGATCTACTTGATGTAGACAAGTAGATCTAACTAATGACAGAGGACAATTAATTCATGATATCATTTAGATAAAGGATTCACCCTGTACTGCGAGTACAGGGTGAATCTGTTATCTAGATATAATTGTGATATTGCCAATAATTGTGGCGTTCTCTGTGGCGGAGTGGTTAGAGTGCATTACTTTTTTCTAGGTCAGACTCCTAATCTGACAGTCGGCGGTTCGATTCCGCGTGCCCCCAGCTCTGCCAATTTGGATTCTTACTTCATCTTCCGAATACCGGAAGTTAAGTATCCGGAGAGAGGACAAGCTCGCGCAGGCCGGAAGTAGCCTCAGTTTGAAACTCGGCAGCGAAGTGGCAGCAGCGAGTTGGAGGAGGCTACTAAAGGTAAGTTATAGGAGGATTTATTTCAAGATTGGTGAATGAAAACTAAATTACTTGGGATTGTGAAATCAACCTGAGTGTGTGAAAATAATTATGTATTAGTTATTATGTACTAAGTGCCTGTGTTGTCGTTTCAGAACGACCAGTAAGACTGCGAGACCAGTGCTTGGCACATCTCGGCCGTTCGATCAAAGCTGCTGGCTAGAATTGACGGAGTGGTCGCATTACTGACGGTTGAAATACCAGAATAGACGGTTGAAATACCAAAAATAATGGCAAGAATGATGTCGGTTGAAGACAAGCCACCGGCTCCGCTACATTGTATGAGTGATTCGGAGAGTGAGGCGGCGGAACCGCAGAGGTTAGCCAAAGCTAAACCGCGAAAGAAATTGGCGGGAGAAAAACCTAAGACGCGCACAAAAAATGGCGACGTGGGTCAGGCTAGTGTGGTGTGTAGCACGGCTAGCATACCGGTGTTACCTCCAGACCCTGACATGTCAGCTGTAAAGAAAATGTACGAAGAAATGTTGGCACTAAGAGATGAAGCGAAGGATTTTCACGAAGATTCAGAACGACTTCGTGAAGAGTGGCGTGTTGACCGTGAATCCGAAGTAGGTCAGGATGGCGGTCGTGAGGCGTATCTGGGTTATGAAGTCGAAACAGAGGCTTATGTAGGTCAAGATGGCGGTGACAGTGTGTGGGCGGATTACGAGCCAGTGGACAGTGATCAAGGAACTCATAATTGGGAGGAAGACGAAGTTGATTCGATAGGTTCATTAAATACGGCAGAACAAGTGGCAGCATTAAAATCTGGGGTGCTTGCGCCAAAACCACAGGTGCCGGTTGTGTTGGAAGCTAGTACGAGCAAAGTGTCGCCGTTCGAGAGCTTTAGGATTCCGCAGCCGCCAATGGCGCAGGACCTGCCCAAGGTGACAGTCACACCGAATAATAACAATAACAATACAACTCAACGTGTGGAAATTAAACCTAGACGGGAATTTAGGTTAGATACGAACCTGCAGAAGGGAACGTTGTTGACAGAGCTTCAAGAGACCTACAAGAAGGTAAAGAAGCCGGTGACCCCTCGGATTACAATTAGTGAAAGTATGGCGGGTGCCATCCAGCACTATTATGGTGGCCCCAATGAGGGTGCACAGAAACATTTGAAGACAATTAGGGAAATTTCCCGCATGTATACAGGATTAGCAGACGTGCCATCCGCGAGGGTACAGGTGTTAAATGAAGAAATACGATTCGCCGAGAGCAGGAAGGAGGGTGAGAATGCGCTTCTCACGGCTTCTAAAGGCATAGTGGGGGTGCTTACGGCCATCGCACCCACTATGGATATTATACTAAAAAGGGGCTCGGCTGACCCGGAGTTGGATGGACAGGCAGTGAACATGTTAAATGCCATAAAGTTAGTGGTTGCTACTCACGCACAGATGAAACTGGATCGAAAGCTAAGTGTTAGGAAGGTAGTACATTCCCAGTTGGGGAAGGAACTCATTAAAGACAAAAGGGACGTGTATGGCGACCTACCGGAGGCAACTGAGTTCTTGCTGGGTGAAAATCTAGGAGAAAGAAACAAACAACTCCTAAAATCGGTGAAAGCGTCTGACAATTGCATGAACACTAATCTGGCATACAGAGGAAAGAGAAGGAACCCCTTCGAACATCAGGGAAGATATGGCGGTCCTTACAACAAACAATTCAGGAGCGGCAGATTCAGAGCCCGAGGGACGAGAGGAAACCAGGCCTGGGGAGGTAGGCCGCTACAACCGGAGAGGAGTTTGGTAGAACGGCTGACGATTACTCCCACAACAGTGTCCCGTCTTTCCCGAGAGGGGGGGCGTGGCCGTGGAAACAATAACCGGGGTTTTCAGAAGTGAGGCACCCTGTCCAGGTGGGTGGCTCCACAGAGCTGATTAAGGGTAAGAAACCATTAGATAGCTTTAAAGCAGGCAATATAACTAATGCGCTTAAAAACTGGTCAAAAATAACTAGTGATAAATGGATTTTAAATTGTGTAGTAGGTTTAACGATTCCATTTGAAAAGACCCCGATACAATTAAGAGAGCCGTTCCCATTTAAAATGGATAGGACGGAAAGGAGGTTTGTAAATGAAGAAGTGACTAATTTAATAAAGAAGGGAGTCCTGTTGGAGGTGCGTCCAGTACAGGACCAGTGGATCTCAAATATTTTCCTTAGAACAAAGCCAAATGGAAAATTCCGTATGATCCTGGACTTAACGGAATTGAATAAGATAATTTATTATGAACATTTCAAAATGTTTAACCTAAAGACAGCACTAGACCTATTGGATGTAGATATGTGGATGGCGAGTGCGGATTTAACGGATGCTTATTATTCGTTAAATATAAAGAAATCACAAAGAAAGTACTTAAGATTTCATCTAGGAAAGAGTTTACTCGAGTATCAGGTCCTGCCAAATGGGTTGGCACCAGGACCACGCATTTTTACCAAATTGCTCAAGCCTATCTATTCGGAGATGGGGGAAAGGGGACATGTTTGTTTCCCGTATTTGGATGATAGTTTTGTCATAGGACGTACATATGGGGATTGCTTGACAGCGATTACAGATTTGGTAGTTATGTTTGAAACATTAGGGTTCAAGGTTAACCGAGAGAAATCTGTATTAAAACCTACCCGGTGCCTAAAATCTTTGGGGTTTGATATCAACTCAGAGAAAATGACAGTTTCCCTAACAAAAGACAAGGTGGAAAAGTTAACTTTAGTAATAAACCAAACCTTAGGAGAAGATTTCCCGAGCATCAGGCAGGTGGCGGGATTAGTAGGGCTGATGGTGGCCTATTCGCCGGCAGTAGAGTACTCTGGGGCACATTTTAAACAATTAGAAAGGGATAAGATTAAAGCACTAAAAAGAACCAAAGGTGAATTTGATGACAAAATGTGGATTTCAGAGGAAGGGAAGTCAGACATTTATTGGTGGACAAAGAATATGAGACGACCAAGATTGATAAGAAGGGAAGAACCGAAGGTCGAACTGCTGACAGATGCTTCCCTAATGGGATGGGGGGTGCATACGGAGAAAAAGCAGACAGGAGGGCGTTGGCATCCTCAAGAGCTAGCACACATTAATGTGTTGGAACTTAAGGCTATTTATTTTGGACTGAAAAGCTTATGCAGGATAGAGAATACTCATATCAGGATAAGGACAGATAATACTACAGCCCTAGCGTATATAAAAAATATGGGGGGCACAAAATCAGAAGATTGCTTAGTAGAAGCAATAAAGGTTTGGGAATGGGCAGAAGCGTCTAACAACTGGTTAACTATCACTCACATACCGGGTGTGGAGAACGTCTTGGCAGATTTACGGTCGAGAAAGTTCTTAGACCATTTGGAATGGAAGTTAAATGAAAACATTTTTAACAGTTTATGTGAACAGTGGGGAATGCCCAATGTAGATATGTTTGCGTCTAGACTTAACGCCCAGTTAACAAAGTATGTGAGCTGGGAGCCAGAACCAGACAACTGGAAAACAGATGCATTCTCCTTTGACTGGGGTAATAATAATTTTATTTATTGCTTCCCACCGTTCAGCCTCATCCCCAGAGTTGTACGGAAACTCCGAAAGGACGGGACGCGGGCGATTGTAGTCGCCCCACACTGGCAGGCACAACCGTGGCACCCACTGCTACAGGAAGAGTCCGTGGAGCAACAGCAATTCCCGGAGAAAGAGGGAAACCTTTCTGGGACAGGGCCCCAAAAAATAGGAAAATCAGACGTGGATCTAAGCAATATAAGATTGACGGGGTACCTCTTCTGGCCAGGACTTTGCAAGGGTATGAAGTAGACAACAAAACCCTACAATATTTTAAATTTACGTGGAGAGATTCGACAAGAAAGAGTTATCATGCCCACATAAATAGATGGGCCTTATGGGCATTAGAGAAAGGGATAAAAGTATTAAATCCCAAAATTGCTGATGTATTACGTTATCTACGCACATATTTTGAGACAGGTGTAGGTTACGGAGCGTTAAATGTAGCACGATGTGCACTGAGTGTAATTTTACCACGGTCCCAGGGAAAAACAGTTGGTGAACATTACTTAGTTAAGTGGTTCTGTAAGAGCTGCCATGAGCAGAGACCTCCACAACCCAGATACGACAGTTTCTGGAGTGTGGAGGTAGTACTAAATTGGATTCTCAAGCTCCAAGGTAATTCTCAGTTAAGTTTAAAGTTACTGTCATATAAACTGGTTGTTCTATTGTTACTGGTCTCTTCACAGAGAGGTCAGACGATTTTAAATCTGAATATAGACAGAATGAAAGTTGAGGACAGTTCTATAGTGTTTAAGATGAAGACGTTACTGAAACATAACCAATTGGGTCAACCGTTTGACTCGGTGAGGTTTTACGAATATGCGGAAAATAGACAAATCTGTGTAGTAAAAACATTAAAATGTTATGTGTCAAGGACAGAGAAAGTAAGGGGGAAGAATACTCAATTATTATTATCTTACATAGGGCCACATGGGCCCATTTCTAGGGCAACCCTGGCCCGTTGGACTATCGAGGTGCTGAGGTTAGCAGGGATCGACACTACAAAATATAAGGGCCATAGCACCAGAGGAGCGTCGGCATCCTCGGCGAAGGCCATGGGAGCAAATCTAAACGCAATCATGCGAAATGCTTCCTGGAGGGACAGTGCGAGTTTTGCTAAGTATTACCATAAATCGATTGAGGACCCTGGCGAGGTACAGAGGACGATCCTGAGCAGGACAGTCCGGAGAACTTAGACATAAAATAAGGACGATAAACGTAGATAGGTGAAGTTAACGGATAAATGCCTATGAAACTAGACTCAAGAGAGGGCTGGATAATTACAGTTTTAAAAAACAGCTTGTCTAGAGACAGATGTAGGTTTTTTAAGAAATAATGATTAAGGTTGAAAAGAATGTAAATTCTGAAGGAAACGAGAAAAAATAAATAAATATAAATAAAAGAGCCCCAGTTGGGATCAATGAAAACAATTTATACATGTCTTAGAAATGGCTGAAACAGTTGGTTTGATTAAATAAAAGCCAAAATTACTGAAGGTTACTGTAAATTAACCAGGTTAAGCACGGGTGTTATAATGATACAAACAAAACCGATGCAAGAAAGAGCAGGGAAAACAGTAAGAATTGGAAGAAGTAAGGGAAAGAGTCAGAAAGAAGGTCGGTACACAAAAAACCATGCTTCAAAGACTCTCCCTGGATACTTAACTTCCGGTATTCGGAAGATGAAGTAAGAATATATTAGTTATACTAGACTTACTTGTAAGTTGACGTATTACTAGGATTCTTACGAATCTACGAATACGAAGGTAAGGATCAGGGGCCCGCCCTCCCACACCTATATGCTGAAGGTACAACCCGTTAACTCGAGTATAAAGATATAAGATCAAGGGTTGACTGGAAACTATAGGAATAGCTAGGGAGATAGGGACCTGATCCTGGTTTTAGGTTTTTTGCTTACCTCCAACTACGAAGACTGAGGCTACTTCCGGCCTGCGCGAGCTTGTCCTCTCCCCTGATCCTTACCTTCGTATTCGTAGATTCGTAAGAATCCTAGTAATACATCAACTTACAAGTAAGTCTAGTATAACTAATATATTTCCACCGCTGTGTATAACTTACAGCGTCATCAAAGGCCAGTTGCTCTCATACCATGTCTATGTGGTGTGGGAGGTTAAAAATCCCTTGGGTCAGTAAAAGTGTAGGCTTGGGCTTTCTATCGACCAGCAGTGGAATGAGGAAGACCAGTCGTCTATGAATGAGATTTCCCCAACTTAAACAACTAATGGACCAACAAAAAATATAGGTAGATCAGCTAAAATTTCAAAACACAACCAACAGTATAAATTCAATAGATCTTGCTGAGACAAACTCAAATCTGTTGTAATTTTGAAAATATCTTAATAGGGGAGAAAGTTATGGCATTTCTAATGTCAGATTAATTGTTCAATTTAGTCTGGATTCACCATTATAAAAAACTGTGAACCTTGCCACATTGTTACAGCTTTGTATGCTCTAAGTATTTTGATTTTGGTATTTTGATGTGTATTTTCAGTAAGATTAGGTTATGTTCTTTCCAGTGATATAAAATCCATGAAAATATTCCAATGCAAAAGTACTTTAATCATGGCCGGAATCTTGAAAGTATTATTGCCAAAATTGGATGTTTGTATATATATTTATATTATAAGCAAGACTCTGAATGTATTGTAAGCAGACGTAATGCATTATGTAGGCAGGCCCACCCGCCCTTGTGTTCAAATCGGTATGTTATACGAGTCGTAGGAATAATATTAATACTAGTAATCAGCCATATTCATGAACAGACTGAAAGTGAGACAAAAAAACTAGTGAAAATGTGTGAACTCAAACTGATCGCAGCGCCATTTTACATAGTATTACGTAATAGTATACCCCTTTTGTAATACTACTTACAAACTTGGTAGGCCTACTGCAAGATTGCCTTATGTGGCTGTCACACTACGACGACAAGGCCGACGACAGTCCAACGACTTGTCGTTTTGCTCTGTCGTCGGCTGTCGCTACGGTGTCGTTAAGTTGTCGTTCGGGTGTCGCCGCGACACCTCCAGTTTCTACACTGTCGCCGGCTTGTCGCCGGGTTTTTGGACATGTTGAAAAACCTCGACGACACCCGGCGACAGACCCTGTCGTTCGGCTGTCGCTACGATGTCGCTACGGTGTCGTTATGGTGTCATCTTTGTCGTTAAGCTGTCGTCGCAGAAACACAATAATGGGACGGTCCAAACATGGCTCAGTTTAGCTTGCTTTTAGGGATGTTAGGACCGTCCCAAATATGAAGACTGCTTCCTAACAGGTCCGCCGCATAAACCTACATGTTTGCAGTCCCATTTTTCATATTTCTCATGAAGACTGCTTCCTAACAGGTCCGCCGCATAAACCTACATGTTTGCTCATGCTTCGTGTGTGTCTCTGTGTGTGTATCTCTGTGTCTCTGTGTGTGTCTGTGTGTCTGTGTGTGTCTCTGTGTCTGTGTGTGTCTCTGTGTTGTGTCTCTGTGTTGTGTCTCTGTGTCTGTGTGTGTGTCACACTCACTATCACACTCACACTCACTATCACACTCCCATTTCTTCATATATATGTGTCTCTGTGTGTGTCTCTATGTGTGTGTCTGTGTCTCCGTGTCTGTGTGTGTGTCTGTGTCTGTGTGTGTGTGACTCTGTGTCTCTGTGTGTGTCTCTATGTCTGTGTCTCTGACAAAGAGACACACACAGACACATATACACACAGACACACACAGACACAGATACACACACAGAGACACACACAGTAACACAGAGACACAACACAGAGACACACAGAGACACAACACAGAGGTTTATGCAGCGGACCTGTTAGGAAGCAGTCTTCATATTTGGGATGGTCCTAACATACCTCAAAGCAAGCTAAACTGAGCCATCTTTGCACCGTCCCATTCTTCATATTTCTCATGGAAACTGCTTCGTGTGTGTAGTGGTGTGTCTGTGTGTGTGTGTCTCTGTTGTGTCTCTGTGTGTGCGATAAACCACACACACTCACTATCACACTCACTATCAAACTCACTATCACACTCACTATCACACTCACACTCACTATCACACTCACTATCACATTCACTATCACACTCACTATCACTATCACACTCACTATCACACTCACTATCACACTCACTATCACACTCACTCACACTCACTATCACACTCACTATCACACTCACTATCATGAGCCATGTTTGCACCGTCCCATTCTTCATATTTCTCTTGAAGACTGCTTCCTAACAGGTCCGCCGCATAGTCTAACACACATGTTTGTACCGTCCCATTTCTTCCTATATCATATGGAGACGGCTTCCTAACAGGTCCGCCGCATAAACCTACATGTTTGCACCGTCCCATTCTTCATATTTCTCATGGAAACTGCTTTCTACAGGTCCGGGGGCACTGTCGCGGCACTGTCATCCGATTGTCGTCTAACTTGGCCCGAATTTGCATATGTCGTCGAGTTTTCACAAAATTCATGTCGTTGGGCTGTCGTCGCCGCTTGTCGTCGTAGTGTGACAGCCCCATTAGTTATCAGTTATTAGATTTCAACTAAGGCCAAATAATAATTTTTTTTAATTTGGTGATTGTCCCTGCCCATGTCTGAAAAATCTCCCGCACGTGATTTTTGTTGTTTTAACTGTACAAATTTTGGTCTAGCAGAAACTCAACTTTTAAGTCATTGGTTTGACTTGGCCAGAGTTCGAACCAAAGAGTGAATCCCAGGACCTACCAGAACGGGAGGCGGACACTCAACTCATTCGGCCATCACATCTGGTTACTAATTACGTCTACATAAAAAAAATAGAAACCGCCCACCCGGCCATGATTTTCATTTCAAAAGGATGATCACCATTGGGGGGGTGGGGGTTTAAAGATGTGTAGTCCAGTGGAAACATCGAATTTTCTAAACCAAAGCACTCGGCTAGATTTGATCCTACATATCCAACTTAAATACCGATGCACTTATTAAGGATGTATTGCTGCATAGAACTGAGTACTGAAAAATATCTATGTGCATGCTTTCAGTTCAAATAGTTAGCCATTTAAATCAATTGTTGGTGTCGAGGGTCTCAACTGAATGACCGTAGTAAATGTTGTTTACATGTTCTGGGTAGCCTATAATTTTTTTTTTTAATTGTTAATCGTCCTTTTGAAATATAAATCAGGGTCAGGATGGTGGTTTTTATTTCTATCTTTTACGTAGATGTAATATGTAACCAGACGTGATGGCCAAATAAGTTGAGTGTCCGCCTCCCATTCTGGTAGGTCGTGGGATTCAAACTCCTGGGTTCGAACACTGGTCGACTCAAACCAATGACTTAAAAATTGATACAAAAGTTGAATTGCTGCTAGCCTTTAACAGTTTTTAACCAAATAAAGAAATTCAGGGGCGGCCGATTTATCAGGCACGGTTGGGGGACGATCAATTTTTTTAAATAAGCGACGTGATATTCATTGTGAAGATCAGGAGAACCTATAGATATCCATACGATGTATGGATTCGGCGTTTCTATAGCCGTGTTCACACGGGGAATTGTGAAACGTTCTAGACAAGGCGATTTATATGAAGCGTTTTAGAGGCGCGTTTACATGGTCAGAGTTTAAAAAGTGTTTTGGCGCCGGGAACCAGCAGCCTGTGGTGCGCCTGTAGCCGGTGAGCACTGCTATGTGTTTAGTTTACACTCGTCGATTCGACTCAGATGTAGCTGCTACGTTAATATCGCTTGGAATTTAAGGTTAATTTAATTCAATTTCATTATTTGAGCATGAAATTCTGTTAAATATGATCGCATTCACTAGATTTCGGCCTAATCGGGCCCTAACACTGCCTGGAACCAGCTGAAACGCTTCATCTATACTACCTGCGAGGTGGTCTAGATGAAACGTTTCATATGAATCGATTCAGCCCTAAAACGCCTCAGAGTCGCGTTTACACGCCAAATGTGTGTCGATCTAGGCAAGTGGTTTCATATGAAACGTTTTAAATCGCCCGTGTAAACAGGGCTTTAGTATGGTGTGTGTGTGTGTGTATGTATACACGGGTATGTGTGTGATGGCCTCGAAACTCTGTTGATGAAAGCTTCAATAAGTTACGAAATTAAGGGGACACATACGTACATACATGTATGTGTAGCTAAAGTACATATATTTATCATGAATTGAATCCCGTTTCAAAATAACACGGAATGTGCACTGGTTATTTTCTAATAGTAGCAAAGATGTTGATATATGAGCTTGTGGAGGGATAGATAAAGGATTCACCCGGTACTCGCAGTACACCAGCCTTATATAAAAACGGTCGAATTATCGGGCTAATGAAATGAGTCTTCATGAGACCCTAATTTCACAATCTAAGAAGCAACATTTATTCTTTGTAGATGTCTTCATATTTCCCCACTACCTTTGAGTTGAAAAATATAATAAAACATCTAGTTTAATAAGATTTAAAAGTGAAATCGACGGCATTCTATGGCCACCATCTTGTCTTTTTGCATTCTCTCCCATTTCACCAACTCTGTGCTGATATAAGTAACCATTTGACACTGGAGCCAGGCATTGTACTTCCTGTTCCATACTAAAGCTATTTTCGCCCGTATTTACACTACGTTGTCGTTCACCCGTGTACTACAAGTACCTGGTGAATTTTGTATCTAGTGGAGGGAGGGCTCTCCAAGGTTATTTTACACCGAAAATACGTTAATGCTTAAAATCGCCACATGGAGATGTATGTGAAGAAAAGTCATGAATTTGGATGAAGGCTGTAAAATAAGATAAACGTGGGGTGTCGCGTCTGGTTATTTTTCTTTTTTGTTGTTGCTTTGTTTTTGCAGTTGTTTTTGTTGTTTTTTATATAAATAAATGTAGGCTACCTATTTCTGTTGTCTACAGCCAAAGAATGTTGGTCCCGCTACAGTTTGTTTGTTTTACATCCTAGCAACATCTAAGGTCATCAGGATGGGCACCGACTTGTGACAGCGCACATTCATGGCGACTTTTATAGTGCTGCCCCACTGGGAAATCAGGCCACTGGCATGACGATCTGATATCCCACTCAGTCACATTATCCTGACACTGAGCTAACCAGTCCTTGCCCTATCCTATTAGTGCCGAGCGCTAAGCTAGGAAACGGCAAGTATCAATTTTAAAGTCATTGGTTTGACTCAAGCAGGAACCGAACTCCCGACATTCAGCACGCGAGGCCTGCACTCTGCCGATTAGGCCACCGCGCCCGCTACAAATGTTATGTTGGAATAGATATTGAAACTTGGACACTTCATAGCAACCTCCCAGTGCAATGATGAATTTGTCACTGTCCGATTTTACACTTATACTGATTGATAATAATGATAGAGGAAAACTACATTATATCGATTGGAAATAGGTAAGTTAACGCCGCTTATGATTCATGTTGTCTACATTGTTGCAGATCTGCCAAGTATTCCGATTTCTGCGGAATTATTCCGACGTACCTCGCGTGAACTCGAGTATTCCTCGAAAACGGATAGTTTTTTCTATAAAAAGAAAAAGTAATCGGAATATTTAGTTGTTTTTTTATCTAGTCATATTATAATATAGTTGTCATTGCATGTCAAGTCGATCGTGGACTCCTGGGTGACTGTCTCCGATGTTGGTGAAATTTGCAATAGAACCTGGAATATTCCAGTTAGACTCCTAAGTAGAGAATGGAAGAGGGAGGGGTCCTTCCCTCCTCCAAAAAAGATTTTTATTCTGAGCCATTTATCCATAATTATCAGCGATGTTGATCGGTTTTGTTGTTGTTTTTAACAACTTTATTCCGATGACATTTTCGTGCTTTGGAATGGATTGTCGATATCATTTTTATTCCTTTTCTAAAATAATTTTTTCACATATTGCCAAACGCACAATGTTTTGGGTGGGTTGAGTGTTTGTTGTCATTTTCATGTCTGAGAGGTAGAAAACAATTACAGGGATCCCTCCGGTTTGTAGGGAAAGGAACATAACAATATGCAAACATTTGAAAGCAGTGAATGTCTTTGCGAAATACTCAGCATACGGTGCACTGAATGGCTTAATTAAAGAAAGCACAAACTGTACATTGAATATAGGTGAATTAAAGTTCCACGCATTGTGGTTATTTCACTGTTGTAAAAACAACTAATCGTGATGACTGTTGTGATTTGTACACACAATTAGGTGAAAGTAAATGTAGATTGTCAACCGAACGGGACGGCCAAGAGGGTTGGTCACTCGTTACACAAGCACATGGAATCAAAAACGATTTGTTTTATTTAACGACGCCTCTAGAGCACATTGATTTTTATCATCGGATATTGGACGTCAAATGAACCGTGGAATCAAGCCAGCCGAATTCAGAGATGAAAGACCTCGACGGTTTCATGGATTTCCGGGATTTCTTATATTCAGCGATTAACGTTAAACAAAATAACAAAAGAAGGGATGCATATGACATCAGTTCGGTGGTTCGAATCCCGTTCTTATATGACCTTAGATGTAGTTAGAACATAAAACCTAAGCAAGAAGCTGTTAGATATGGGCGATAATGCAATCACAACAAGGCTAGTTGACACCTGACTTCCGGTATTTTTCCACGATTCCCTGACAATGCTAAACCTATTGGAGAATTTCCGCATTTCCGCTTTTTTTCCCAGAAATCACTTTCATCCCTGCGAATTAAACCCAGCACACACCAAAGTTATACTTATCGCTACCTTGCCTGGTGCTTGCTTGTCAGTATTAGGATAAGACAAAGGATTTTGGTTTTGAAGGGTTGATGCTTTTATTGGGAGAGGGTGTGAGTGACCAGTGTGACCACTCTGTAGTTGGGGTGCCAAAGATGAGGCAACTAGTGACCACACACATTCAGGAAGTAGTATTTTATCTAGTTTAAAATATCAGCTAGGACAATTCCACTGCAATCTATCTACATTAGAACCAAAGATATGGCAAACATGCTACTAATTTCGGCCATCAGGAACCAGGTGGTTATAGGTTTAAAGTGACTTTAAAGTACAGTAAAACCTCTCTACATCAACCGACCATGGGATGGACTTTAAATGATCCATTTAGGGAGGTGGGCAGTTTAAGCAGTTTTTATATCAATGGTATTGTATGGGCGATCATTTTGGGATCCAAATAAAGTGATCAATATAGGGGAGTGGTCGATCTGTGGAGGTGGTCAGTTAGAGAGGTTTTACTGTATATGCTAAAGGATGGGGCTGAAGCTTCAAGTGTGTAAGATGAAGCTGTGGTGTGTTCACAAGCTGGGTTGGAGCTTCAGTCCTTCCTGAGTGACCCACGGAACTTGGAATACCCACAAAGCAGTGGCGTGAAGGAACAATGTGATGTGCCGTTCCCATCAGTCCAGAGCTTACATGTCACTTGCTAGTTAGTTTGTGAACTGTCCGTATATGCCTGTAGAGGGCGCTGCTCTGCGTAAATGCCATGTCACAGTGCTGACACCTGTAAGGCCGCTCCCCGGTGTGCGTGCGCATGTGCACACGCAACACCCAGGGAGCGTGGCACGCCTGGCCGCAAAAGCTGCAGTTGAGGGAACGCCTCCGGTTACAGTCAGCCTGAGCAGGTCCTTTGTAGAAGGGTCCTCCCGGCGCGTTGGAGAACCCCTGCATGTTGATCTGCAAGAAAGAAAGATGCACAAACATTAGACATGTTTAATATGTGGAAGGCGGCAGAAATACAAAACAAAGGTGCGCAAATGCTAGGCATCTTTAAAATGGAACCGTTGTAGCAGGAAATCACAAACCCCTGGACATCGCACACCCCAGGGTTTGCTATTTCCTAGGAAATCACAAACACCCCTGGAAATCGCAAACCCTCCATGCTTTGTAGCATTTATCACCCCAAGCATGGCAGCTATATGTTTGATTTTGAACTTCTACCAGATCTGGGGGTATAAAATGGATTCAATGAAGATCAAGATGGATTAATCCTAATGAAAACAGCTTTGCGATATTCCAGTTTGTAATTCCGACTGCACATGCACTGAAAATGGTAGCCTGGTCCCCTGGCCTTTATTCACGTCAGTGTCATGAAGGATAATGATACAGATAGTTGTACTGGCTTTTCTTAATGATATAGTCTAGTATCTTTGACAAAAAATGACCTGTTCCTCTATCCTTCTTGTGAGTGATCGCAGTGAATATGGCCCTTGCTGTGACAGGCATGAAATTAAAAATAATCAATTAATCCATCTTGTGAGGAATCTCCCTTATATAAATGTGGCTTAATCATACTTACATAAATACAATCTTTACAATAGACCAGTTCGTAATTCTAGTGTCACGGTGCATTGTGGGAATTTTAAAAGCAAAACAAACCTGCACAAAGCACATGTGCTTGCTTTAAGACTGCCAAACATGGGGGCTTTGCGATGTCCAGGGGGGATATGTGATTTTCTAGGAAATTGCAAACCCCCCATGCCCATATATGGTATGGGGGTTTGCGATTTCCTAGGAAATCACAAGAGGGAGTTTCCGATTTCCTGCTACACCGGTATAGCCCATGCAGATGGGAACTATTTTGACAAATGCTTTCCATGCACACTTTTGCCAAGGTTTTTCAGTGTGTGCAACCGAATGTGTGTGTGGGAGAGTGCTGAGGTTGGTTGCTGTGTTGTATTTAGTTACTCCAGTAGCACTGACAGGGCTTCTGGACAGCCCTATAGAGAAGTATTTCAGAATCTGCAAGCTAAAGTACTAACTATAGAGTTCAAATGCTTATTTTTCATAACCAGCTACATTTGGTGTGAATAATTGATTATCATTTAGATTAATAGACTTTAAAAGTTCAATTAGGAGCTTTCTGTGGCTGCCATCTTGGTAGTTCCCTTGGATTCCTCTGTATGTGGGGAACCCATCTATGTCATGTGATCAGGGAATCCCACCCATGATGTCATTCATGCATTTCAGACCTCAGCACTCCCCCCTCCCCCCCCTCCCCAACCCCCACACACATGTATGGTTGTATGAACTGAAAAACTAAGCAAAGTGTCCTTGGAGAGCTTCTGATACTGGAATCGCTGGTGTCGGTGATGAGAACTATTTGGTGTGTGTTTGTCTCTGGGTGAGCTATACTGGATGACTATAAGGCTGCATAGTACGATGAAAGCTTCAAATTGCCAAACCCTAAGCAAATATCTAGATTTGATTCTACATATCTACTTTGATACTGGCACATATTGTTTGTTTCCACATAGAAGGCCATATTGACTCAATTTAATAGAAGTTGTTACTGCTGAAGCCTATGGTGTTAGAGTTTTGGTTTGCTTGCTAAAACTAATTTGACATGTCTGCACTCAAGTTCAAATATCTTAAAAGTTAGCCATTTAAAATAAAAGTTACTTCAAACTAAAAAATAGCATAGATTTCAACAATCAATTTAATGTAGTTATCTAAAAACATGGCAGAAACTCGAAATCATCGGACTGCAACTTTAATATGTGAAAGACATGAGAAATACTGCTGCGCAAACTTTAGGGAAGTATAAATGGTGCAAGGTGCAACAAATACATCAGTATAAGAGACTGCATATGAGTTCATTTTTCACCATCCTAAAGGCCCTGTCACATTACGGTGTATGGTGTTAGCGTATGCGGTTTTCGACCCATACACCGTCATACGCTACGCACGAGGTCCCAGCGGCATCTGAAGCGTACACCCAGCCTATGCCTAACCTACCCCTAGCCTATGGCGGCGTATTCAAAGCATATCCCGACCTATGCGCGGCGTACTGTGATGAGGTTTGATGGTTGTGATTGACAAGTTCAGCGTACGCCCAACCTATGTGTAACCTATGTCGGCGTATGCATAGCGTACGTCCAGCGTATGAGCCATACGGCGACAATTTTTGAGCATGCTAAAAAAATATTTGGACGGACGCGGGTATGAGGGCGTATGCGTAGCGTATGCGAAGCGTATGACGGTGTATGGGTCGAAAATCCATACGCTAACGCCATACGCCGTAGTGTGACACCACTTTTACAGAACGTTGGGGGTACGCAAGAGACACCCGGCGGGTGTCAATCCAGCGTACGCCCAACCTATGCCGACGTAGCCCTAACCTATGCGTAACCTATGCCGGTGTATGCATAGCGTACGCCTAGCGTATGAGCAGCGTATGATCCATATGCTACCATACGCTGAAAATTTTGAGCAAGGAAACAGGCTTGTTGGAGGATCGGCGTATGTGTAGCGTATGCGTAGCATATGGTGGCGTATACCGACGTATATGACGTAACGCGGTTACGCTGCCGTACGCTCCTGCAAAAAACCCTAATGTGACAGCCCCTTAAGGATTAGTTTTAACCCCATTCCCCTAATCCGAACATAACAACATCGATCAAATGTGCACTACAAAATACTAGTACCATACCCTGAAAGGCAATCCAAATATGGTGTTTACTACCCCGCCCACCCTAACCCTACCCTTTCCAAATTGTGAAGAACATTAATATTTAAAAATTGTGAAGAACATTAAATATTTAAGGATCGTCTCTATGACTTTCAATGAGATCGTTATAAAACTAAACGGCATAGAAGACTATTATAACCTTCATTTACTCCGCTAAATCATGGAATATCCTGCACATGTGACCTTCTGTGTATGTAGGGGTTTTATGTTCTAGGAACATCATCAGGACATCTATACAAATAGTATAGTATGTCAGACTAGGGGTATTCCGAGTTCCGCTGGTCCTTCGAGAAGGACTGAAGCTGTGACCAAACATGTCGAGTCCCATCTTCAGTGTACACACCGGAAGTTGGGGTTGGTGCCACTCCTAACCCTTTACTTTAAGCTTTGCACCTATATATGACCTGCCTTCTGATGATTGATTGATTGGTGGTTGCTTTACGCCGTGTCGGCAGCATAGGCCATATTCACGGCGAGAACTGTTTGTTTTTAATTCAAACCATTGCTTTTACATGTAAAAAGCATACAATCAATTTTGTGTCAATAGACACTCATGAATTTTAAAACTCACAATCATATAGTTTCTGGTTATGGTGAAATAAAAAATCTAGATGAAAGTATTATCCATCAATGGAATTTGTTTAATAAGCTATATGAGGTGGTACAAATCTACTGCTGTGACCCAGCATGCTAAGCCGCAGCTTCAACCCTTCCTAGTGCTAGAAAATGCCCTTGAAATTACATCTTGAAATGAGTATTATTGCTGAGTTATATCTTAAGCTCTAAAGTTGCAGGGTCACAAGTTGACATAGCGACTTGTTTCCACCGAGATGCTCTACTAAATGGTTTTACAATCCTGGTTCCTATGTGCCCGATAGGTTATAACGGGAATTGGGTGTTTCAAAGACCTATCTGGATTAGGCCAAATGGAGAAAAAGAAGAAAATGGTGATCATTGTTATGGTATTCCGTTTGCATATGTTAAGAATCCATTTGTAGGTCCATTCAAGCTCATAATAAAGGCATTCTTTTACTAGCAACTCAAGCATGGTGTTGACTCCCCATAAAAGCACCTACAATATGGTGTCAAATGTGTAACAAGCATATAAAAAAAGTAGGAGAGTGGTCAAGAAGGTTATTTACAGTTTGTAGAGTTGGAACAGGTAGGAGAGCATTATTTTACTTTATAGGTCACGAGTTGACCAAAGAAGTGAGCTCTGAGGGACTCACTCAAGGCCTTTGTTTTGGTATGTACAATGGAACCATAGTAAAACGTTTCGGAACAGCACTGCTCGAATGCACCTGCAATGGATTAACAGGAAACGTAAAGTTTGAAGTACTTCCAACAGCACTATGTCCAGTACTCATTTGGACTGTTGAAGATCAACAAAGAGCAATTGGTGCATACAGTAGTAAATGAGAAGATTACCCCAACCAGTAACTTGATGAAAGAAGTCAATACTCAGAAATACAAGGATGTTTTCACAGGATTAGGACATCTGCCAGGAATATGCCACATCGAGCTTGATGACAGCAGACACCCTGTCCAGCATGCACAAAGAAAAGTGCCTATACCCCTAAGAAAAGAACTCAAAGCAAAGATCGATCAACTACAAGAAGATGGAATCATAAGTCATGTGACACAGCCAACAGATTGGATATACTCGGTGGTCACAGTGAAGAAGCCAGGCAAACTAAGAGTGTGTTTGGATCCACGAAATCTAAACAAAGCCATCAAGAGCCTACACTTGAAGATGTAGCCCTACGTTTGGCACAAGCAATGATATTCTCTGTAGTTGATGCAAAAGATGGGTTCCTCCAAGTTGTACTGGATGAGCCATCATCTCTGCTTACCATGTTCTGGACTTCATTCGGAAGACACAAGTGGAACAGATTACCATTCGGAATAAGCAGCGCCCCAGAAGAATTTGAGCGAAGACTCACTGAAGCACTCGAAGGACAGGAGGAAATAGCAGTGGTAGCAGATGACATTCTAGTCTTTCGCTGTGGAGTAACCTACAAAGAAGCTGAAGAATATCATGACAAAGCGATGATTGCACTCCTCGAACGAGCGAGAAAGAAGAATCTGAAGCTGAACAAGTCAAAGCTGAAGTTCAAGGAAAAGCAGGTAACCTACATGGGTCATGTCCTCACAGATCAAGGAATCAACCCAGATCCACAGAAGATCCAGGCAATCAAGAACATGCAACGACCAGAAAATGAGGCTGCAGTCCTTAGACTTCTAGGCATGTTAAACTTCCTAGGTCAATACCTGCCAAACCTATCACACATCACAGAACCAGTCAGGAAACTAACACATGAAGATGCAGAGTGGGAATGGAAACCGGAGATTGAGGCAGCACTTGGAGAAATCAAGAAACTTCTTACCCGAGAGCCATGCCTCCGCTACTATGATGTTAAAGAAGAAGTCACCATCGAAGCATATGCAAGTCAATTTGGACTGGGAGCTGTACTCACCAGAAGAGCCAACCAGTCGCATGGGCATCACAAACATTGACCAAGACAGAACGAAACTATGCACAGATCGAGAAGGAGATGCTCGCAATTGTTTACACTTGTGAAAGGTTTGATCACTTTCTATATGGAAAGTAGTCTGTCAATGTGACCACAGACCACAAGCCACTGGAGACCATCTTCCAAAAGTCCATTCTGAGTGCACCGAAGAGACTCCAGCGTATGAGACTTCGACTTCAGAAGTATCCTCTGAAGGTGACGTACCAACAAGGAAGCAAAATGTTTGTGTCCGATACACTATCACGGGCACCCAGTAAAGTAACAGCAGCAACAACTGATACAAGTTTGGCAGTATTCTACACAGAGTTGGAACTGATCGACTGTGGATCAGATGCCAACGTGTCAGACCTCCGGATACAGCAAGTTCGAAAACAAACACAACAAGATCCAACGATGCAAGTCTTGATGAACGTTATTTTAACAGGATGGCCAGAAGATAAGGTAACAGCACCTCTCTGTGTACACGAGTTCTGGACCTTCCGCGATGAACTCAGTACACAAGATGGAATCGTGTACAAGGGAACACACATTGCCAAATCTCTACGACCAGAGATGCTGGCCAGAATTCACTTGACTCATCAAGGATTCGAAGCCTCTACTAGGAAGGCAAGGGCAAGCCTCTACTGGCCACGAATGGCGATGGAGATGCGCAAAGTGATTCAAACATGCAGCACATGCCAAGAACATCAGAGTGCACAACCGAAACAACCGATGAAAAGCGATGCAATTCCAAAACGGTGCTGGCAGATTGTATCATCAGACATCTTTACATTGCATGGAAAAAACTACATTGTCTTGGTGGATCACTACTCTGATTACATTGAAGTGACTGAGCTGAACACCAACACTGCATCCAGAGCAGTAATCGAGGCCTGCAAGGTACACTTTGCCACTCATGGCATACCACCAGTGATGCTGATCAGTGATAATGGGCCGCAATAACCTTCAGAAGAGTTCAAGAACTTTGGGACTCAGTGGGCCTTCAAACATGTAACATCATCTCCATTGTACAGCCAGGGAAACCACAAAGCCGAGTCAGCAGTGAAAATAATGAAAAACCTGCTCAAGAAGGCTGAGAGAGACAAGAAGGACAAGTGGATCACAATCCTCGAATGGCGAAACACTCCCACAACCGGAACTGACAATAGTCCAGCACAGAAACTCTTTTCCCGCAGAATGAGGTCAATGATACCAGCAGCAGACAGTCTAATGGAACCAAGGATCATTGAAAAAACAAGGTCCAAGATCATTGAAAAGCGGAAAAAAGCAAAGCACTACTATGATCGCAGTGCTTCTGACCTTCCCAAGTTACATCCTGGAGAGACTGTCTGTGTACGACCAGTTCACCCTCAAGACAAGAAGTGGCAAAAGGGAAGTTGTGTACAAGAAGTAGCCCCGAGATCGTATGAAGTGGAAGTGGATGGAAGAGTCCTGAGGTGCAACCAGCGACATATCAGGGCAACCATCGAGCATGAGGAAGGAACTGTGGAAAAGATACAAGATGCAAATGCGAATCCTGTGGCACAGGAGCCAGCAGTGCCTGACACTCCAATGAAGATCACCGAAGGGACGAGGCCTTCTCTGAATAAAGTCATCAACAGTGCCAATCCAACAACCACAAGAAGTGGCAGATCTATGAAGCCGCCAGTATGGCTAAATGACTTTAATTGAGTGTCAAATAAGAATAGACAGCATGGCCATAATAATGCCTGTGGAGACCAAAGGTAGTCTGCATATAATGACTTCTACCACATGCTGTACTATTTTACGCATGGATCTTTTGATATATTTAAGAGACAAAGCACAGACATTAGAATATCATTCTTAAAGACTATATCAACAAATTACTTTACTATATCATAGACTATACATGCTGGACTCATCTCATATAAAAGAAAGGGGATGTTATGGTATTCCGTTTCCATATGTTAAGAATCCATTTGTAGTTGTGTCCATTCAAGCTCACAATAATAAAGGCATTCTTTTACTAGCAACTCAAGCATGGTGTTGACTCCCCATAAAAGCACCCACAACAATCCTCCCCCTCCGTGCCTGAAAAATCGCCCGTCCCTGACATTAAATTTTTTTTTTTTTTAACTTAAAAATGCGTCGGGATAGCACTAGTAGCAGCAATTCAACTTTTGTACCAATTTTTATATCATTGGGATGCCTCAACCCATGAGTTTGAATCCGACAACCTACCAGAATGAGAGGGCTCTAAATCGACCGACCATGGGACCAACTTTAAATGGTCCATTTAAGGAGGTGCTTGGCTTAGGGAGGATTTTTTTAAATCGCTACAATGGTATTGTATGAGCGATCGTTTAGGGACCCAAATAAAGCGATCGATATAGGGGAGTGGTCAATCTGTGGAGGTGGTCAGTTAGAGACGTTTTACTGTATATAGATGTCAAACGATTCAAGACATTCTTGAAAGAACATTACCACAGGCCTGATTTGCAGTTTAATTCTTGCCTCCACAGTTGCACTTTTGAAGCAACAAAAGGGTGTTCTGACATGCAGTCTAGCCTCACATATTAAGCGACAGCCCTACTCTTCCGTGGCCCGACAGCACTTAGTGAGCTGGTTGGTTGGTTGGTTGTTGGAGGTTTACGTTCTGGCAACATCTAAGGTCATATCAGGACGGGTACTGACTTGTAACAGTGCACTCATGGTGACTTTATAGTGCTGCCCTACTAGGAGACCATGCCCCCAGCACCATGACCTGATATCCCACTCAGTCACATTATCCTGACACTGTGGGCCAACCAGTCCTTGTCCTATCCTAATAATTCTGAGTGCGTGGCTGGGAAGCGACAAGTGTCAATATTTAAGTTATTGGTTTGACTCGACCAGGTTTCAAACCAGGGGGTTCAAATCCCACGATCTACCAAAAGAGGAGATGGACGCTCAACTCACGTTAGTGAGCTGAAGGAAACAGGTAGTGGTCACTAAGCATCAACAAAGCCAGTTCCAGAGAATAGAGGGAAAATTGCATTAAATGCCCATAACAAGATGAGCCACATAACCCGAACAGTTTCTGATTCGTGCTAATGCAGCTGCCCTTCCAGGGGCCATATGTATGAACAACTTTTTATCGGCTCCGCTGTTAAGAGCCACCGCCGGGTTAGCTAACGCCGGTGTTGGGAAATGGGTCACAGGATATGTATGGGGCCAAAGTGTGGTGGTGTTAGCTAACCTATCCATTATTTATAGATTTGGAGAACCCCTCTGAGGCTGTTCCCGGCGAGCAACGCTATTTGACAATATGGCCGCCGATTCGGTGGCGGCGTTCATATCGCTTCGATTATTGGTTTAATTTGACCAAAATTTGGCGGCGGTGTTAATATCGCTTCGATTATTGGTTTAATTTGACCAAAATTCACTTTTTTTACTATGTTATTCTGTTAAATATGATATCATTGAATAGATTTGGGCCTGATCGCGGCGGCGGTGGTGATTTGTTTTGTTTACATTCGATTCGACAGTATGAATATCGCCGCCGCTACATCGGCGGCGTTAATATCGCTTCGATTTTGGGGTTAATTTGACAAAATTTCACTTTTGGAGCATGTTATTGTGTTAAATATGATAGCATTGAATAGCTTTGGCTCTAATATATCGCCGCCGATGCGGCGGCAGCAGCGATGGCGATTTGTTTTTTTTGCATTCGACAATATGAATATCGCTGCCGATGTAGCCGCGGCGTTAATATCGCTTCGATTTTGGGGTTAATTTGATCAAATTTCAATTTTTGAGTATGTAATTCAGTTAAATATGATAGCATTGAATAGATTTGGGGGTAATATATCGGCGGAGGCGGCGGCGGCAAATTGTTTTGTTGACATTCGACAGTATGAATATCGCTGCCGTTTTAGGGGCGGCGTTAATATCGCTTCGATTTTAGGGTTAATTTAATTAAATTTCACTTTTTGAGTATGTAATTCTGTTAAATATGATAGCATTGAATAGATTTGGGCCTAATCGGTACCTAACACCGACGTTAAACTTGCTATGGCATGGTGTTAGCGTACCCGACGTTAAACTCACGGCGTTTGCAACACCGCTCCATACATACACACTTTTCGCTGCTAAATCAGAAATCCCGTCCAAAACCAGTTTAGGCTCGCCAACACCGCCCCATACATATGCTATGGCCCCTGATAGAGATGGCCCCCTGATAGAGGTCTGCCATATTTCTATAACCACCAGAAACAAATGCTGTTTAAATCCATCCAATTCCTTCCTATGTGATCTGAATAGATTTCACCTCAATTAATATATTTAGTATTTGTCCATGAGATAACATAGTTTGGGTTCTATATAATTGAATGCATTTTATGTGCTATATAGTTGATTATATGTGTATACATAAATAATAGTCCCTAATGTTTTTCGGGGTCCTTATCTGGACACCTCAATCTTTTCAACACCCCTTATTCTGTGCAGCTCCTCCCCCCTCCCGGCCCCGACCCTGTAACTGGGCACTCTCTGCTTCCCCCCTCCTAGGAACCGACTCCAACGGCCTGTGTCTGGAAGGATGTGTGCATGCGTGCGTGTGTAATGGTCAAGGAAATAAACACAACATATAACTATCGGTTTAATTCAGATTTTATTTGTCTCCCTTGGATATAATTGAACTAATTACAATGAATACACTGTTTTAGCCAGGCACAACTTTTTTTCTTGGTGCTACTATAGCATGCTGTTTGTTTGCTTGTTTGTTGTTGTTTTACGTCCTAGCAACATCTAAGGTCATATCAGGACGTCTACCAGGACTTTAAAGCTGCATAGTCAAATTTGCACAACCATAACAAGTATCTAGATTTGATTCTAGATATCTACCTTAGATACTGGTGCACTTATTAAAGTTTTGTTGTCACATAGAAGGGAATACCGAGTCAATTTAATAGAACCTGTTACTGCAGAAGCCCATGGTGTCAGAGTTTTGGCAAGCTTGCCAAAATTAATTTAGCATGTTTGGACTTCAAATATCTCAAAAGTTAACCAATTAAAATAAGTTACTTCAAACTAAAGTAAGGTAGGTTATAATGATCAACCTGATATTTTTATCTCAGAAAATGAGAGAAACTCAAAATCATCGGACTATGCAACTTTAACCTTAACCATAACAGTTAGTTAAAGCTGCATAGTCCGATGAAAACATCAAATTTTCAAAACCAAAAGAATTATCTAGATTTGATTCTCCATATCCAACTTAGATAATGGTGTATTTATTCAACATTTGTCGCTACATAGAAGGGAAGATTGAGTCAATTTAATAGAATTTCTTACTGTAGAAGCCTATGGTGTCAGAGTTTTGGCGTGCTTGCCAAAATTAATTTTGCATGCTTACACTTCCAAATATCTCAAAAGTTAGCCATTTAAAATAAACATTACTTCAACTTAAAGTAAGGTAGTTTATAGCGATAAACCTAATATATGTATCTCAGAAAATATCAGAAACTCAAAACCATCGGACTATGCAACTTTAAATAGACAGGTCAAGTGGAGCGTTCTATGATGTTTCTGAGGCAGATGTACGTGTTAGGGTTAGAGGTAAAATCTCTGTAGACCGCACGCTATAGGCAATCACCTTTTTTTATTTTAATTAAATAAAAGGATAGCTGTATTGTTGTATTCACAAAACTTTTGATATGTCAGTAAAATTAGGTCGAATTTTCCTATTCACATTCGAGGTTCTTTATTGTACATACAGCTCCAGACACACTGTGTCGCGGCCATTATAATTTATAGTGAAATAATGCTAATCCACTACAAATAAAATAGATTCAATTAGCAAACGAAGTTAGAATAATCCAATTTCTGTATGGCGTCCTATACATATGTGAAATGCTCTTGTCATCTAATTATATCCGTCCTGATACGACCTTAGATGTTGCTAGGCTGTAAAACAACAAGAAACAAACTTTAATTATATTCTACTCGCTGACCATTTCCTTAGCTACATCTGCAGCATTGCGACCATAGTGCATCACCATCGGGGCACTATATGAGAGGGAGTACCGCGTCTTACTCCGCTTCGTAGTCATATCCTGCTGCCTCTTGATTGGCTATGTCCGGGTGCAATGTCCGAGAATGCCTGTAGAGGGCGCTACTCTGCGAGAAACTGGCCGGACAGTGCTGACACGAGTAGGGACGCTCACCGGTGTGCGTGCGCATGTGTATGCGAAGTACGGACAAGGAGCGCAGATATTGGCCACAAATGGTGCACAGGCGACTGCTTCTGGGTGTGGCCGCAGCACTCTCCACCAGAGGTTTGGAGAATTTCTTGCGGCGTGACTGTGATTGAAGAGCGTATGAGTTGCGAGGCTCTTGGTGCTGTATTCCCGACGGTTTCAGGTTCACCTGAAATGAGCATGCGGAGAAAAATTAATGTAGCCGTCTTACTTGGAACTCATTGAGTAAAATAATTTAGTTATCTAACTTGGAACTCATTGAGTTGAAAGTGAGATTTAAAAAAAAAAATACAATGTTTAATGTATAGGTGTACATTATTTGGTGCCACTTGAGTGTGTGGTCCACCTCCACATAACCCTAACCATTCCCGTCCTGATATGACCTTAGATGTTGCCTGGAGGTAAAGCTCCAACAACTAACTAACCGTACCCATAACCTTCACCCTCAATTTGAAAAGAATACTGATATGGGTGTTCGTCAACCGCACTCTAGTAATAGACGGCACGTTAACGTAGCAACCATAGACGGCACACTAACGTAGCAACCATTATTCCATTATCAAGTTATTATTGTCTGAGCCATTTAATTGCACATTATTTTATTATCAAGTTATATTTTATTATCAAGTTATTATGTCAAATGTTTGGTGCTAATGGGGTAGCGTTCTCATTTCCGTCTCCCGTTTTGATAGATCGCGGGATTCGAACCCATGGGTTCAGACCCTGGTCGAGTCAAACCAATGACTTAAAAATGTATACTTGTCACTTCCTACTAACCTAGTCTGGTGCTCGGCATTATTAAGATAAGACAAGGACTGGTTGGTTCAGTGTCAGGATAACGTGACTGAGTGTGAAATCAGGTCATGGTGTTGGCGGATTGGTCTACCTGTGGGGCTGCACTATAAAGTCACGAAGTATTCGTGTGTGTGTGTGTGCATGTGTGTGTGATTCTTTGTGGAAGTATGTTTAATTAGTTGTGTTTTTAAATATTCTACTTGCTGGCCATTTCCTTCGCTACATCTGCAGCATTGAAACCAGAGTGCATCACAATCCGGGCACTATATGAGAGGGAGTGCCGCGCCTTACTCCACTTCATAGTGATATACTGCTGCCTCTTGATTGGCTATGCCAGATTGCAGTAGTAGGATTCTATTTATAGACGACTCTCCAATATGATGAAGCATGTATGCCCCAAGAAAGGCAATACATAAATGCCAAGTTAGTTATGACCTTGATGTAAAGAGAGAGAAAAGAATTTTAATTAAAAGTGTAGATTCACTTAGCCCAACTTGTATGTTCTGATCAAAATAATGTCGGTGCATAGCATCCATCACCAAGAGACCAGATGGGAATGTCGAATGAGTTGAGTGTCCGTCTCCCACTTTGGTAGATCGTGGGATTCGAACAGATGGGTTCGAACCCTAGTCGAGTTAAACCAATTGTAAAATATTCTGATTTTCGACGTTAGGGGGGATGCAAATGTTCTATTACTAAAAGGGTATACGTGACCAGGCGCATGTGTATAATATATATACATACATACGTACGTACGTACGTGCGTGCGTGCGTGCATGTGTATAACTGCTGGTGGTGCCTGAGTGTACTGTAAATAGACATAGTGGTGCTGGCTGGGCTGTGTAAGGGGCACTCAGGGCCTACCCCCTCCCCCTCTGCTGGATAGGATCACCACACTCAGGGTCAAGGTTCAAGGCTGGTGGTGACCAGAGGGGGCCACATAGCTTGGTGGTGGTGGGCACTGGTAGCCATGGGGACCAGGAATGCTTGATCCCTATTGGTAGGGCCAAGAATGCTTGTTTCCCATTGGAGGAAAAGGGTGGGGTGATACTCTACAATGAACCCATGTACTATATATAATAAACCAGAGAGGCTTGGACTCTCTCTTCTCACACTCTTACTTTGCTTTACTTTCTCTCTTTCTCTCCGTCTGTATTGTTTTTCACCTTAGCCTACCAACAGAGCCACAGACTCGGCAAGCCTACACAATGACTTAAAAATTGATACTTCTCACTTCCTAGCCAGGCGCTCGGCATTATTAGGATAGAGCAAGGACTGGTTAGTGCAATGTCAGAATAATGTAGCTGAGTGGGCTATCAGGTCATGGTACTGACAGCCTGGTCTTCCAGTGGGCAGCACCATAAAGTCACCATGAGTGTGCACTGCCACAAGTAGGTGCCTGTCCTGATATGACCATAGATGTTCCCATGATGTAAAACTCCAACAACGAACCAATCCACCACCAAGAGCAGCAGCCAGTGCTCTGTCAACACCATCATGTACAGGTACCGTTCTTCTGACAACACTGACGGTGTGTGTTGCATCCGTTTATATTATGCCATCAAGTTACCA
This sequence comes from Branchipolynoe longqiensis, assembly GCA_030323885.1. NCBI lineage: Eukaryota > Metazoa > Annelida > Polychaeta > Phyllodocida > Polynoidae > Branchipolynoe > Branchipolynoe longqiensis. The sequence continues at coordinate 106,426,735 of CM059188.1, read as the reverse complement.
CTGTCCCTTTAATTAAAAGAAAAAATTTAATTAATTAATTATTTAAAAAAATTTAACTTCATCTAGGCGATGTTTTGTTGCTTTGTAATTAGAAATTAACAGTGGAGTTGAAATATACTGTCATGATATAATTCACGTAAAGTAGCATATTATTGTGACAATAAGTTAAAGCTGCATAGTCCGATGGTTTTGAGATTCTGTCATTTTCTGAGTTAAATATATTAAATTGATTGTTATAGCCTCCCTTAGTAATTTCTATTCTAAATGTCTAACTTTAGAAATATTTGAAGTGCTACCATCCACAAATAATTTTGGAAAGCAAGCCAAAACTCTGACACCATAGGCTTCTGCAGTAACCGGTTCTATTAAATTGGTTCTGTATACCCTTCTATGTGGTGACAAGTGCTTAATATGTGCACCAGTATCTAAGTTGGATATGTAGAATAAAATCTGGATAATTGTTGTGGTTTTGAAAATTTGATGTTTTCATCGGACTATGCAGCTTTAAGCTATTAACATCAGCAGAATCTGGAACCATTTCTATTCAAGTACTTTCTAGCTTAACTGTGGGGTGTATTCACCTGCTTTATACTGGGCCAGTTGCTTGTCATGCGAAGTTTACATCTGCATTGCGTTTCTCCTATAGCTGCCATTATGGGTCTGCACAGTTTTGCTGAACTTAACAACACATTTTATTAGCAACCAACGAATGTGTGTACACCCCACCAGTTAAGCTAGTGACATCTATCGGCAGAATCTAGAACCACTCCATTCGGGTACTTTCCAGCTTAACTGGCGGGGGGTGTATTGTCTGACTATGCCCCCCCCCCCCCCCCCCGTGCAATGTCCGAGAATGACGTTAGAGGGCACTACTCTGTGAGAAACTCGCATTGGATACAACATTTGGTCGCCAGCTGAATATTTGCACATCGGAACGCGACCTATAATTGGTTGCTGATATTGTCTGTTGAAGTGATTTTTAGTTTGATATCTGTAATTAAATGTGAATTCAATGTATTATTAAAAATGTGTTTGTTGGTACATGCACATACAATTAATAATGTCAAGATACAACAATAACATATTACAACTATTTTATTTCACTATTTACATTTGATCAGAATCTCAAGTGTGGACCGAGCATGAATCTGATAACTAAAATGCCGAACAATTAATACTATCACTGTATTCATATATTATAATAAGCATTTGCTACCACATATATCTACTCCATTTGGCACAACTAAATCTGTAGCCCACATTAATTACAACTAAGCTTCGCTTTCAAAGATTGCTTCCGTCCTGATATGACCGTAGATGTTGCCAGGACGTAAAATCTCCAACAACCAACCCATTCAAAGATTGCTTAATGGAGGACATGTGGTGTAGTTCATTTTCTGACACTTGGTGGCGCGTCGGTAGTAGTGGGCCTACACGGCCATTGACAATGCTTTGAGTTTGCTGGTACGCGCAGTGCAAAACGTTTATTTTATTCAAAATTAATAGAGATGCCGAACGCTAACCTTATGAATTTAATATAATCTATTCGTTGAATATGTTTTCTATATGTATACCAAGCGGTTTGTCTCTATGTGGTGGGGTTTTAGAGAAATTTCACTTCTTCTGTATGAATATAATCCAAGATTGCTCACGGCCATTGACAATGCATTGACTTGACCGGTACGCACAGTGCAAAACGTCTATTTTATTCAAAATTAATAGAAATACAGAACCCATACCTTATAGATTTAATATAATCTGTTTGTTGAATATATTTTCTATATGAGTTCCAAACGGTTTGTATCTAAGTGGTGTATTTTTAGAGATATTTCACTTGTTCTCTATGAAGATTGCTCATAGCCATTGAGTTTGCAGTTTGACAGTGTGCGGTTTAGACCCATTAGTTCAGTGGCAACGCGAACGGCAGGAATTTGAACTAAGAAGTCGGAGGTCCCCCATTCCATCAGGGTCTTGGTTTAGGAGATATCCCAGGAGAGCCACTAGTGCCGGTAGTAGATTCAGAGATGTTCTCGTCCTTTGGTGTCAACAAGTCAATAGTCGGCGTTTCAGGTTGGAGCTGCGCCAAGATTCCGACATCGGTGTCGCTTCTTAAGCTAGCGTCCGTGGCGTACCTTCTTGGAGCGCCCTCCGGAGGCGGACTGCTCCACCGAGTCACTGCGCTTCGTAGCGCGGCTGCGCTGCCGAGGCTGGTGGCTTCCGGCGCATGCGTGCCGGCGCGCGGGGCTCTGCCGACCATGGCGAGTACGCTAGGGCGGGCTGCTGGTGCTTGGTGTGTTCTCAGGTGCAGCATGTACTCGGAAGGGAAGCGCCAGTCGCTCCGCCCGCACACACCGCACGTCAGCTGTGCCGGCTCGGCGACCCGGGCCGCCCTCGGCCTCGTACTCGTAGGGTGCGGCCAGTGCATCTGAAACGGTATTAGATGACGTCAGGTTAGTCAGCGCCGTGGCTTATGAGGGTTTTTTCTTCTTCTTCAGTTTCTTCTTTTTTTGTTGCTTCATTTTTCTTTGCTTTTTTTTTTTTTTTTTTTTTTTTTTTGGTAGGAGTGGCGGGTGGAAAGGAAAACAGTGTTTTATTTAACGACAGGCATAAGGCCGCTCCCCGGAGTGCATTTGTCTGTGGCGCTTCAGGTGGTAAGCAGGCTCGAAGTTTTTTTTTGCACACACCGGACATCGGTTTTTATCATCGGCTATTTGACGTCAAATAGAGTGGCGTGTGGAGACACGATGTAAGTCATCATCGGGAAATGTTCTATAAACAGTATAATGTGCTTTGATGCAATGAGAACAGAATGGCATTTAACTAAATGCTTTTCCATTCCTGTCGAGCGGTTAGGCCTACATCTGCCTGTTATGTCGTACCATACATACTCCTCATGAGTTATTAGCATTCCACTTGGTGCGTTTGATTGCAGTGCTTTATAGAGTTGACCGGAGCTATATAAATCTAACGACATATATATCTCGGTAGCTAATCCACTGTGAGTGTGCGTTGTCGTTGTTCCCTAGCTGAGATATCACCGTCGGGCATTGTTTGTTCTGGCCTTAAATGTTGCCAGGACGTAAAACTCCCAACAACCATCCAATCTGACTACAAATTGACGAGACACTAAGTCCCATCCTCGTGTAGTGGACGTGTAGTGTGCCCTACTGCCGCACCGTGGCGCGCCCTGCCATGTCACGTGTCACTGCATAAATGTGTGGCACAATGCCATGAAAGCCAGCTGGTGTACACTTTGGGAGTTTGGGATAATTGATGTCTTTACGGACAAATCAGGATGGACATCCACTTGTGACAGAGCACACGTCTGGCGATTTATAGTGATGCCACACTGGGATAACGTGTTCATGGCAACATAAGTCACATTCATGTCCCATCCTAGTCATCAGATCACATGTATGGTGATTTATAGTGATGCCACACTGGGATGGTGATTTATAGTGATGCCACACTGGGATAACATGTTGATGGCACCATAAGCCACTTAATCACATTCATGTCCCATTCTAGTCATCAGATCACATGTATGGTGATTTATAGTGATGCCAAACTGCGATAACATGTTGATGGCACCATAAGCCACTTAATCACATTTTCCCTGACACTGGGCCAACGAGGGTCATGTGCCATCCTAGTCATGCAGTTCGAAGAGTATTACTTTTGCAAGTGCTTAGGTTTTACTCAGCATGAGATTGATCCATCACCTTCCCTTCTGGGAAGCCATCCAGCCATCCTGTTTGGTCCACCAATGTACAACCTCGGGGCGGCTGTTTATTGAACCAGATCCAGGCGTCTAGCTCTCATATACACAGGTACGCAGCTGTGTACCACCTGAGATTACAAAAAAAAAATTATTATTAAAATAGATGATGTAAGTGTATGTACTTATACGTTATAGCGTTTTATTCCATCGCTGAAAAAGTATATGTACTGCCTGAAAATCCCAAGCTAGGCCACTCAGGTCTATTGGCCTCCCATGTTATCCTGGTCAGGGAAGTGTTCACTTGTTTGTTGGGTGGCTGAAACCACTTTCACTTATTTGAAATCATGTATGACATATTCTGTTAGAGAGCGGCCCTCACGTGGGGAAGATCAGGAGATTGAATACCAGCCGAGTCAAACCAATCACTTAAAAAATTGATACTTGTCGCTTCCTAGCCTGGCGCTCGGCATTAATAGGATAAGGACAGGACTGGTTAGCTCAGTATCAAGATAATGTGACTAAGTGGGATATCGGGTCATGGTGCCGGGGGTTTGATTTCCAAGTGGGGCAGCACTATAAAGCCACCATAAGTGTGCCATGTCACAAGTCGGTATGTCACCCATCCTGATATGACCTTAGATGTTGCCAGGACGCAAAACTCCAAAAACCAACCAACCAACCAACCAACCAACCAACCAACCGTGTTCTGTTCTGCTTCAATCAGCTTAAATGTTTGTATTGCGCCGATGACTGGTGACCGAGTTCGATCTCGTGCTGGTGCAGTTCGGGAAGGTTCGGGAAACTCTGCGCACACGCGGTGCACGGGTACGGGTGCACCGCGTGCACCTTGCGCCGGTGCGCATAGAGGTGCACACGGTGTCCAAAGGCACGCCCACAGATGTCACAGGCATAAGGCCGCTCCCCGGAGTGCATTTGTCTGTGGCGCTTCAGATGGTAAGCAGCCTCGAAGGTTTTTGCACACACCGAACACTGGAGTCCCTCGGCTGGCTGAGGCTTCAATGTGGAAATCGAGCCATGTGATTTCCTCATCTGCAATACAGTGGAAATTGATAATTCAGAAGTAGGGGGGTGCAGCGCTTTGTACATTATATACAGGACAGACTGGTGATAGATGGCGCTGCGGTTTGATTTATTGCTACATTACATACAGGACAGACCGGTGGTAGATGGCGCTGCAGTTTGATTTATTGCTACATTATATACAGGATAGACCGGTGGTAGATGGCGCTGCAGTTTGATTTATTGCTACATTATATACAGGACAGACTGGTGCTAGATGGCGCTGCAGTTTGATTTATTGCTACATTATATACAGGACAGACTGGTGCTAGAGGGCGCTGTGGTTTGATTTATTGTTACGTTATATACAGGACAGACCGGTGGTAGATGGTGATGTGCTTTGATTTATTGCTATGTTATATAAAGGACAGACCTGTGGTAGATGGCGCTGCGGTTTCATTTATTGCTACATTATACACAGGACAGACCGGTGGTAGATGGCGCTGTGGTTTGATTTATTGCTACAATACATTATATACAGGACAGACTGGTGGTACATGGCGCTGTGGTTTGATTTATTGCTACATTATATACAGGACAGACCGGTGGTAGATGGCGCTGCAGTTTGATTTATTGCTACATTATATACAGGACAGACTGGTGCTAGATGGCGCTGCAGTTTGATTTATTGCTACATTATATACAGGACAGACTGGTGCTAGAGGGCGCTGTGGTTTGATTTATTGTTACGTTATATACAGGACAGACCGGTGGTAGATGGTGATGTGCTTTGATTTATTGCTACGTTATATAAAGGACAGACCTGTGGTAGATGGCGCTGCGGTTTCATTTATTGCTACATTATACACAGGACAGACCGGTGGTAGATGGCGCTGTGGTTTGATTTATTGCTACAATACATTATATACAGGACAGACTGGTGGTACATGGCGCTGTGGTTTGATTTATTGCTACATTACATACAGGACAGACCGGTGGTAGATGGCGCTGCAGTTTGATTTATTGCTACATTATATACAGGACAGACCGGTGGTAGATGGCGCTGCAGTTTGATTTATTGCTACATTATATACAGGACAGACTAGTGCTAGCTGGCGCTGTGTTTTGATTTATTGCTACGTTATATACAGGACAGACCGGTGGTAGATGGCGCTGTGGTTTGATTTATTGCTACATTATATACAGGACAGACTGGTGCTTGATGGCATTGTGGTTTGATTTATTGCTACAATACATTATATACAGGACAGACCGGTGTTAGATAGCGCTGCAGTTTGATTTATTGCTACATTATATACTGGACAGACTAGTGGTATATGGCGCTGCGATTTGATTTATCACCACGTGGAATCGGAACAGGAAATAGGTTTTGCATGTCAGGGGCGCAAGTCACGCCCACTGGGAGGATACCGGTCACAGACGTTGAACTGCAAGTCATTCCAAATGTGTCCTAATCACACCTGCTGGGTAGCAGCAGCATGTCAGATCAGGTATGGGAAGGAGCCTTAGATTGGGATTTTCATGCGGTATGCAGATGGAATAAAACGCTATTGGGATCAAATGGGGTGGAATAAAAAGCTATAAAACCTCACATATATTTTTTAATGATTAAAAAAATAGGTGTAATCTCAGGTGGTACGCAGCTGAGTACCTGCATATATGGAAGCTAGGTAGACGTCAAGGTGAAGGTTAGGCCACAGGTCACGTGACGCAGCGCAGGTCAGAGTGCCGGTTTAGGTATGGACACATTAATATTCATGGATGACAGTGGTCTCCAGCAAAAAAAAACGCGGAAATCAAGTCCAGATCATTAACTCCAGGAAAACGCGGATGTCAAGGGATGGCGAAAAAACGAAACGACGGAAGTCAGGTTTCAACTGTCCTTGTTGTGACTATGTTATCGCCCATACCTGACCATTTCTTGATTGGATTTCATGTTTTAGTAACATATAAGGTCATATAAGATTAAGAATAGGATTCGAACGAACCAATTGTTTTCAGATACATCCTGATTCCTTGGCATTTTGTTTAATGTTAATAATTTTTTTTTTTAATCACTCGAAGCGGTTCCAATTACAATCTCAAAGTCATTTTAGTTTCTATTAAGCCAGATTCACCCCCAAACAACAGAAATGATACGATGTCATCCATAACATCATTTGCTACAAACTTGGAAAAAGTCCTCCGCACACATACCTGACATACTCATGCTAATCTTATCGGTTTATTTTCAACACTTTTTTTTTTTTTTTTTTTGGTAAAGTATTTATTCATCTGAACATGACATTTGTCAGCGCCGGGGCACTGGTCTTCCGGCCATCTTATTATTAGAATAAGTTTGATCTGTGCTGTATTAGTTACAGCACCGATCCTGTAGAATTAAGGGAGTGGCTCATGCTGTATAATGTACAGCAACAGTCACTGTAGTTCATGCAAAAATGAGGAGCAGCACCGAGTAGAAGGTGTATACTCGGGGCAACTCAAATAATGGGGGGCCCATTGGGGTGGGTGGTACGGGGGAAAAACCCACCGGAGAGCAAGCGAGGATCCGGGGTGGCAGCAGCTGAGGGCTTTGCTAGTAATTACTGCAGTAGTCATTTAAGGGCCTGTAGTCATTTAAGGACACTGATAATCATCTGAGTAAGGCTATAAGTGTAACATACTTGTGAGTTGGCACATTGCTTAGATTGCTTAGAAAATCCAAAAACTGTGCAGGTAAAGCCCCTGTCACACCTCGCCAGATTGAGCAACAGACAGAATTGTCTTGTCCGGTGGTGTTGGGGCGTGATAAGTATCAAAATGTATTAAAATGTTGTGATATCGGGTCAAAGGCTCGCTGGATGGACAGACATGAAAAGGACATGAAACGGACATGAACTGATAGCCAACGGATGGTAAACAGACTAAACGGACTCAAACCGCACAAGAACCATAGACATCTATCCGGCGGCATCCGTTACAAGTTTTGTGCATGTTAAAAACTTGTAAACGGATTGGGCCGGATATCAACGGATATGCAACAGACACAAACCAGACTTTGCCAGATATCAACGGACTTTTTCGGGGTTTTTCCGCTTTCCTAATCCGGTGATGTGTAACAGAGCCGTAAAAGTTAAAGATTCTTACTAATTGTTCCAGGGGCGGATCCACGGTCGGACTAACAGTTTGCCTCAGTGAACGAGGCGCAAATCGCCGAGTAGGTGAGGGGGACGGGTGTGTGTGTCGGGGGAGGTCTCCCGTCCCTCGGGAAAAAGTACTTCGAAAACAGACGTATTTGACAACCGTACACGCAGTAACACTCACCAGAATCAACAATAGATATTGATGGGACTGAAAAGAGAAATCTTTCTTCTACAAGACCATCATATCAAATGTAAATTAACAGTTAGTCATGTATGCCCAGCACAAGGCTGTTGAAACTGGTGGAAAACGGCCGTATTCTACAACCCTAACCTGTCACTGGGAAATGTGATTTTTTTTTAGCTGGCGGGGAGGGGAGGGGGGGGGGGGGGCACGTGCCCCCGTTCCCCCTGTGCCCCTCCCATAAATCCGCCACTGCGTCCATTTAGGGCCATGCAATTGACACTCCCACCAGAGGGCTGGTAACGGAGGATGGAGAGACTGGAGCAATTCAGTGTTGGGACTTGCTATGTCGGTGTGTGGGGTGATAGATTACTTTTTACCGGAAGTCAGCACTGGAGAGCTTGTTGGTTGCTGGAGTTTTACATCCTGGCAACATCTAAAGTAATGTCAGGATGGGTACCAACTAGTGACAGTGTGCACTGATGGCGACTTTATAATGCTGCCCCACTGGGAAATCAGGCTGCTGGCACCATGATCCGCTATCCCACTCAGTCACATTATCCTGACACTGAGCTAACCAGCCCTTGCCCTATCCTATTAATGCTGAGTGTCAGGCTAGAAAGCGATAAGTATCAATTTTATAAGTCATTGGTTTGATTCGACCAGGAACCGAACTCCCGATCTCCCGCATGCGAGGCCTGTGCTCTACTGATTCGGCCACCTCACCCACCCAGTCAGTGGCGAGCTTCTTTTACATTGTAGTAGGGGAGTGTTCCATTGAGGGAATGTCGTGAGAGGTATAGAGCAGCTCCTTACCAAATTAGCTTAGATGGTCACCTGGGCCGTAATCGATTAACACGACCCGGGCGACTTGGGTCACCCGAGTCGTCAGAATTTCAAATCGAACACTGCAAGTGGAGTCGACAAATACAAGTGCTGTGTGCAAAACGACCCGACCCCAGTAACCCACCTCTTGGCTGTGGTTTGCAAGGAGCGATGATGTCACATTTGTGCTGGTACCTTTCTGCAGGATAACAGCAACCAGTACCAGTCAGGCCCTGTCACACTAAGGCGTATGGCGATGGCGTATGCGTAACGTGGCGAAATAATTAATAGGTCGACATACGGCGACCTTTTTGCACTCCGCGAGGTCCCAGCGACGTATGAAGCGTACATGTAACCTATGCCTAACCTATGACGGTGTATGCAAAGTGTATGACGACCTATACGCGGCGTACTGGGACGTTTGTTGACAGTTACAGGTGACAGGTCTAGCCTATGAGTAACCTACGCTGACCTATGGCCAGTGTATGTGTAACCTATGCCGGCATATGTCCAGCGTACGTCTAGCGTATCAGAAACCTATGACAGTATGAGCCACACGCCGGCATAGGTTTTAAATTTTGGCCATGCACAAACAATTTTCAGCGGCTCGACCTACGCCGACCTATGATAAGCGTATATGACCTATGCCCAACCGATGCGTAACCTATGACAGTGTATGCCGACATGTTGGTCGAAAAGTGCATACGTCGGCATACGCTAATGCTATACAGCGTAGTGTGACAGCCCCTTTACCCGTATGCTAGGCGTACGCTATGGACGCCAGAGATACATGGAGGACGCTGGTTCAACGTATGGCTAACCTATGCTGACCTACCCCTAACCTATGCGTAACCTATGCCGGTGTACGTCTAGCGTACGTCTAGCTTATGAGAAACCTATGAGCCACACGCCGGCATAGGTTTAAAAGTTTGAACATGCACAAAAAATGTTTGGCGGCTCGACCTACACCGCCCTATGACGACCTCTGAAAAGCTTATACGAATATACGACCTATGCCCAACCTATGCGTAACCTATGACGGCCTATGCCGACGTGTTGGTCGCAAAACGCATACGTCGGCATAAGCTAATGCCATAGGTTTGCTGTAGTTATATCGGTTATTTTAAAAAAAGGTTTTGGATTAAGCCACCATTTTTTCCAACCCGAGCGTGGAGAAGTGTATTCGATTATTCGACCCGAGTCTGTAGGATGTGCGCATGTGCCAAAAAGTGGCTCGGGTGACCCGAGTTGATTAATCGATTACGCCCCGCGTGGATTCTTTTTCCTTTTTGGGGGGGGGTGTGGAGGGGGAAATGGGATATTATTCAAAACCGGAAGAGTCCTCCAAGGAGCAGCTCTAAGACCATCAATTAGGCCACCTGCTCTTTGGGCTCAGTGGAATCTCGCTACCTGCTTTGTTATTGTTTGTTGGGCTTTTACATCCTGGCAACAACTCACGTCATATCAGGACAGGTACCGACCAATTAGTGACAGTGCGCACTCATGGCAACTTTAAACTGCTGCCCCGCTGGCAATTCTATATTCATTGGTTGGTTGTTTTGGGAGTTTTACATCCTCGTAACATATAGGGTCACATCAGGACGGGTCGGGACTAGTGACAGTGCGCACTCATGGCAGCTTTATACTGATGCCCCACTGGCGAATCAGGTGGCTGGCACCATGACCCAATATCCCACTCAGTCACAGTATCCTGATACTGAGCTAACCAGTCCTTGCCCTATCCTAGTCAAGCCAAGCGCCAGCCTAGGTAGCAACAAGTATCAATTCTTTAAGTCATTGGTTTTGACTCGGCTGGGATTTGCATGGGAAGCCGGGTTTCGTATGAGAAGCCTACGCTCTGCCAATTGGACCACCACCAATGTAGCGTCTGGTATCCCGCCTAATTTGAGTATTGAGCCATGAGTGTTTGAGTCCTAAGGGCACTTGGCGCATTCATGGATCGACTCGTGCGCCTTGAGCGCGCCCACGTCGGGGAAGCTCTGCGGGCACTGGCCGCACTGGTAGGGATCGACGCGGTGCACCTCACGCCGGTGCGCGTACAGGTGGAAGCGGTGGCGGAACATCTTGTGGCACAAGGTGCACAGGTGCGTCCTCTCGCCCGTGTGTGTCTGCATGTGGCGCCTGAGGTGCGAGGCGGAGGGGAAGGCCTTACAGCACACACTACACCTGGTGGCTACATGCCTGGTGGCTACAGGGCGGCCGAACCTCAACATCTGGAAAAAGAATACCGGCAAAGTGTTAAAGGGGTCAAGCAATGGACTCTTTTTTTAACTTTTTGTGAATTTGGTCTACCTTTCATAAAATCGCACCACCCATGTTTTGTTGGAGTATTTGAGTGTTGTCTTTTTGTTGTTCGATCAAATCCCAATGTCCCTGGAGTTGTCCCAAAATGGGATATAAACGACTGTAAAATATTCTGGGAGTATATTGACGCTAAACACTTGGTCCTCTGATTTTAATGTATTCCTTTAATGAACATTCCTTATTCCTCTTATTTTAACATGTATTCGTTTAATGAACATTCGCTATATTTTAACAACATATTCATATTCTAGATATGCTGGCTGCATTGCACTTACACGGTCAGAGTGATCGGTCCCTACCCATTGGGTTGGAATTTGAATAGCCCATTCTGTGATGTCAGGCAGGGAAGGGAACGGTAGAATTATGTATGGATTTCCAATTCATTTGCACTCAAGGTAGGCTTCATGGTACTTTTCTCTATTTCTCATGGCTACATTCTAAATACAGCACAACCCGTTAAACCAAGCTCGGTTAAACCAAATGATCGGTTAATCCAAACTTTTTTTTGTGGCCTGGCAAAATACTACCATTTATCATATAAACAAGTTGGTTAAACCAAAGTCGGTTAATCCAAATTATTGGTTAATCCAAACAAAATTGTTGGGCCCCAGGTCACTTCCAGTACAGTTAAACCAAACTTTCATGTGGTTATAAAGTCCTCTGAGACTTTTTTATGATAAATGGTAGTATTTTGCCGGGCCACTGAAAAAAGTTTTGATTAACCGATCATTTGGTTTAACCAAGCTTGGTTTAAAGGGGTTATAGTGAAAAAAACAATAATCAAAGTGCCCACACACATTGTATATTACATTCATAACGCACCCACGTTTTTGCCAAAGCCAAGTCAAAGTGGAAGCCAAAGCTCGGTTAAACCAATGATCGGTTAATCCAAACAAATTTCTAGTGTCCCTTCAAGTTTGGTTTAACGGGGTTATACTGACTGTACCATGAAAATACTGATATTGATCCAACTAATATTGATGTAGTTATGACACTACTGTTACCATATTGCTGTGCAACTTGTGGGTAACTATCAGAATTCCATTGTGTTATATGCGTCAACTTATGTTTATTGTCTACTTTACTCTAAATACCCTTTTGGTGTAAATAATCCCGAATTGAAAAATGGCTTAAAGACCAGTGCTTTGGCACTGACAAAAGAACTTATTCAGCAGAATAAAACTATTTACCGCACACACAAAAAAACACTTCATTGCAAAGAATTGCTTCAGCATAGAGCATCTAAATACTAAGTGATACATGGGACTAAAATGTTTCAGTTCTTATTTCATAGAGAGAGCCTGTCCAACTGTGTAACCATTCCATAGCCTTCACAACATTGAGGTAGGTCAATTGGGCTGAATTCTGTTATTAGTCATAGCTAAGCCCTCAGCCTTGATTGGACCCTGCATAACTCAAGAGAAAATAGGCTGTTTCAAATATGCAAACTATCATGTCATATTTGCTCCTGAAGATTATAAAGTTTTATAGGTCATGTGACTGGTTTAATAAGACCTACGGTCACACTATGGATTGTGACCACTTGCGACCACAAGCTGGTGACTTCCTTGCTACTAAAGCAAAAAAAGACGGGGAAAACAATGGTCGGTAACCAGTCAGCAACTGGTTAGAAGCGCTGAAAATGGTCGGCAACCCTCCAGGTGACCATTTTGGTCACAGAGGTTTTTGGTGCACCATCTGCAACCTTCTTGCAATCAAAATGGTCATCCGGGGGTCGCCGACTGGTCACTAACCGATCACCAACCAGTCGCTGACCACTTTATGATCGCCCTTTTAAAGCAGTCATGATTTGCTGTGCTAGGAACTAACTTGGAGATATTTTAGTGCAAAGATGCTAAATTAATTACCCCATAGGCTTCAGCAATAACAAGTTCTATTAAATTGACTTAGTACGCTTTTTATGTAGAAACAAATGCTTAAAGTTACACATAGTCCGATGATTTTGAGTTTGTCACTTTTCTGAGATAAATATCTTAAACTGAATGGTGTAATCTATCTTACTTTAGTTTGAAGTAACTTATTTTAAATGGATAGCTTTTGAAGTATTTGAAGTGTAAAGATGTCAACTTAGTTTTGGCAAGCAACCCAAACCTATTGACAGCATAGGTTTCTGCAGTAACAGATTCTATTAAATTAACTCAATATTCCTTTCAATGTGGCAATAAATGCATAATCAGTGCATCAATATCTAAAGCTGTGTTCACACGGGCAAAATATAAAGCGATTTAGACAAGGCGAATCATATGAATCGATTTAGTTTGAAAGTGTTTTGCGTTCACACGGGCAGTGCTTTGAATCGGTTTAAGGCGGAAGTGGATATCTGTGCATGAGCAAGTCCAGACTAATCAGCGCCAGTTTGGGTTCGTCAACGTCGGCACGAGAGAGTGTGGGTTCGACCTAGATATGTATGGACTGAATCGTATTGGTTTGGAACAGTCAAAACTTCTGCTGGGCAGTGAAACCCTAAAAATAAATGATGAAAAAAATATATGTGCACCTCTAGCAGGTTCATAAAGCAAATTTACCGGAAAGTCAACAAACTCAGGTCTCGACTGTCACATCCTTAATCCGCCTCAAGTAAGTCGGTTGCGTTCACACGGGCAAAATAAATCGCTTCACAGAAATCGACTCACGCACACTACCTCGACAAGTGGTGTACAGTATGCGCATCACAGGAATCGATTCAGCCCTAATCCGCCTCAGACACCCGTTCACACGCGAAATGTAACCCAAACTATACAAGTTGATTTCTACGAATCGATTTACACCACCTGTGTGAACACGGCTTACGTTAGATATGTAGGATAAAATAATTGCATTGGCTTTGAAATGTGTATGCTTCATCGGACTATGCAGCTTTAATAAGTGCACCAATACCACATTAGCTATATAGTTATGTAGGTTCAAATCCAGATAAGTTTTCTGCTTTTTTAAATGTTACCTTTTACCGGAATATGCAACTTTAAACTAACCTATCAAGTGGTGATGTGTCTTCTCTAGTTCCAGTGATCAACTGACCATGACCGGTTGTATCCAGTCAAGCAACTTGTACTCATAATTGCATGGTTTTGTTGGGCAAAGAGATAATAATCCATACACAAACAGGCTGAACTTATGACAACTTTTATTTGCAATAATTGATTAAGTTTTATACTCCATTATTGAAATGCACTTACAATCACGATTGCTTATTGCCATGGCTACGGTGCTACACGCTACTTCCCAGATGTAGGAACTACCATCATTGATGTTTGATATTTTTAATCATCTATTGTTTTTAATCATACAACAGTTTGTATTATGATCAGCAATAAGAGGCGGGACAGGCTCAAAGAATACAATTGGAATAGGCATGTGCATGTTACTACCAACTGCTAGACATAATAGGAGCATTGGATCTCCACCCAGTGTCCCTCACACACCTTCCTTCCCACCCATCCACCTCCCCCCCCACCACCCTCCACTCCCGCGTCAGGACGGGTACCGACTTACGGCAGTGCACTCAAGGCGACTTTATAGTGCTGTCACACTGGGAAATCAGGCCACCAGCCCCATGACCCAATATCCCACTCAGTCACATAATCCTGACACTGAGCTAACCAGTCCTTGCACTATCCTATTAATGCTGGGCACCAAGCTAGGAACCGATAAGTATCAAAATTTTAAGTCATTGGTTTGACTCGACCAAGAATCGATCTTCTGGATGGGAGGCCTGCGCTCTACCGATTAGGCCTCCGCGTCTGGTCTTCAGACTAGTTAGTGGCTTCCCGTGATATACCAGCTCTACTGGCATTGCCAAGCGCCCACAAAGGAGTCAGTTACTAATTTAATGAAGTAGTTACAGGAGTGACAGCAGCACTGACAGTAAACAAAATAACAAATCTTTTATTGCGTCGCAATTTTATGCATTGACATGAAATGCAAGCATGAACAAATTTCAATAAATTATATTTTAGAAGAACCGACCGACCGACTGCATTATATCCGTCTCCCTACTATCGTTTGATTTCCCTTAAATCGCAAAAAACAATCACATGAAAATCTGATTGATAATGGCCCGAGATCAGTTTCCTCAAGAACAGTCCATTTAATCGAAATGTTTGTTTGTTGTTGTTTTACATCCTAGCAACATCTAAGATCTAATCAGGACAGTTTAATCCCAATATCGCACGGTCAGCGAGTGTTCATTTCTTTCGGTTAGAAACTCAAATTGGAAGCGACATTAAAGCTGCATAGTCCAATGAAATATCAAATTTTCTCAACAAAACCAATTATCTAGATTTGCTTTTACATATTTAACTTAGATACTGATGCACTTATTAAGCATTTGTTTCTGCACAGAAGGCAATACTGAGTCAATTTAACAGAACCTGTTACTGCAGAAGTCCATGATGTCAGAGTTTTGGCAAGCTTGCCAAAACTAATTTTCCATGTTTGCACTTAAAATATCTCAAAAGTTTACCATTTAAAATAAAAGTAACTTTGAACTAATGTAAAGTAGATACTAGTGATCGATCCAATATATTTATCTCAGAAAAAATACAGAAATTTTAAATCATCGGACCATGCAACTTTAGTTGCTTATCTGTTCCTACCACGCGCACAGGGGCCGAGCTGGGCATTTTCAGGTGGTAGGCAGACGGAATAAAATGCTATTGAAATAAAAATGTGATGAAATAAAAATGTGATGAAAGAAAATGCTATAAAACATTATATATTTCAACAATAAAATTTAATTAAAATTTTTGTGTGTGGTAATCTCATATGTTACGCAGCTGTGAACAGGCGTATTTGGAAGCTAGTCCCTGACCCACATGGTTTCTTTTCCATATACAACATCCGGGTCAAGATGACAATGCTTTTTTCTGCACACCGCATCCGGATGGCTCCGAACTGTGTGGAGGTTTGTCAGAATATCTCGAATGCCCAAAGCCAGTGTTCGGCTGGAGGATTGGTCTGCAGTGCCCCATCTCCGTTAGATGCTTGTTGGTTGGTTGTTGGAGTTTTACGTCCTGGCAACATTTAAGGTCATATCAGGAATGGTTCTGACTTGTGATGGTGCACACTCATGTCAAATTTATAGTGCTGCCCCACTGGAAAATCAGGTCACCGGCACCATGACCCGATATCCCACATAGTCACAATATCCTGACACTGAGCTAACCAGTCCTTGCCCTGTCCTATTAATGCTGAGCGCCAGGCTAGGAAGTGACAAGTATCAATTTTAAACTGAACCCAACCTTCTGCATGCGAGGCCCGTGCTCTACCGATTAGGCCACCGCGCCCGATCCCGATAGATACTTATTCTTGATTGTGGGTCAGGTCACAGCTCAGCGGAGATTGCTGTCCTTGACGGACCGCTGCTTTCTATATTGCATCATGTCTCAATACGAGAACAAAGGAAACAAATCCAGTCTCGTCTTGCGAATATACAAACTACTGGTTCTCATGCCACCCCTCTAGCCGGTACGCGTTAAGCCCTCATATACAGACAAAGCTGAGTGTGCATTGCCTGCACTGGTGTTATCCCAAACGGGCCTTTATTCCGTCATGTCTCAATGAGGAACAAAGGAAACAAGTCCATTACTGGTTCTCATGTCCTGCCTCTAGCCGGTGCGCGTTAAGCCCTCTCATACAGAAAAAGCTGAGTGTGCATTGCCCACACTGGTAGGCATTCACTCCGTGGACCTTCTTGCGGTGCGCATACAAACTGAAGTGATGCATGAAGCTGTGCTGGCATATGGCACATGAGAATGGCTTCTCCCCACTGTGACTGCGCATGTGCCGCCGCAGGTGTGCCTCCGACTGGCACATCCGGCCGCACACCCCGCACTGCTTACAGTTGTAGATCCGCGCTGAGTGACTGCCGACATAGCCCTGCGCACTGCCAGCAACACCACTTTCGCTATAAGACATCTGGAATGGGAGGAAATGTAGAAGGCCATCAGTCATGTTCTTTTCATACTACTCAAATCATGTGTGAGCTAATTCATCGTTCAGTTTTATTGTATACATGTGGATAGCCAACAACTGGATAACAATAAAATATCGGTATCTGTGCATATGTGTATTAGATATATTTTAACATATATCAAAGTTTAAAACTGATATATATATATATATTATAGGCATATTATATATGCTATACTTAAATACCCATCTAATGGTGCTATGGTTCTTACATATATCATATGCATTACATATATCATATATATTATGTTATATATTATGTTATGCTATATAATATATAAAATATATATAATATATATATTGTATGTTTGTGTATGCAGGTATTGCATGTATAGCAATACCTCAGGGAGTTTGACGCCCCTGCCCTGCAGAGTTGTAAACCACTGCCTTGTGGTACAGGTTCTTGACAGAACCGAAGGCTAAGGGAGCAAACCCTAAACAGAAAACCATGTCACTGTGGCAGCATTAAGGGCGGTTGATGTATGGAACTCCCAACATCTCCCGACCAGCCACTGCAGGGACAAATAGTTTTGCGCCTGTCTTGACATGTTCTTGCCAGTGTGAAACCTCTATTTGCTCCCCAAGAGAGTGCCGCTGGTAACTTGCAAAAGCCAGTGGCACTTCAACACTTTTGCAGGCAGCTTTCATGAAATGCATTATTGTCAAATGTCTTCTGGTTACAGAAAGAGTGGGCGCCCTCGTCTCCGGTTCAAGGATACCATTAAGAGAAACCTGAAGCTGAGAGACATCATGGACGCAACTCTCACAGCAGAGAGCTAAATGGAGAGCGGCAGTCAAGTAATGAAAGCAGTCTTTGTCACATCGCGACCGACAGCATGATGATGATGATGATGATGATATATTATGTTATGCTACATATATATTACATATATATGTTAAACATAATATATATAATGCATATAATATATATAATATAGCATAAGTTTCTATTGGAATGCCTCTAATCTGTTATCACTCTGCAGAACCTCGTCACTCTCCTACCATTCCACAGTGTCTCTACAATCTCTGACCACGCTGCAGTGTTGCCCTCACCTCGCAGAATACGCTGGAGAACTTTGTAAACCTACATTGTTGCCATATTGAGGTGCCTCTTCAATTCCCCAAACATCCTCCTGTGCCCCTCCAATGCTCCCACCGTGCAGCACTGCCTGCTTACACCTTCCAGCAGTGCTTCTTCAATGTCTCTATAATATAGCATCTTCTGCCTCTATAAGGCCTTGCACTGCTGTCATACCTCTATAAATTGTCCGTAAAACCAAAAAATCGTACTGTGCTGGAACGCCTCTTTACTGTCACACCACAATGTGCCTATTTAATCTTCCTTCAGTAGGTGGTGCTTCGTTGTCCCACCTTTCCCCAGTGCCTCTTTATTGCCACACAATATTGCCACAGTTTATAGTTTCACTTTGCCACAGTGCCTCCTATTTAATGGCCGGGCCCACCTTGTCGCAGTGCCTCTTTTATTTCCAAACCCTGCCATAGTGCCTCTTTAATGGCCCATCTTTTTTCAGTCCCTCTTTATTGACCCACCTTGTCAAAGTGCCCTCTTGATGCAATTCATCTTTAACGTCCGACCCCCTTAATATCCCACCTTTCTGCAGTGCCTCTTTATTTTGTTCCACCTTTCCACAATTCCTCTTTAAATATCCCACCTTGACACAGTGCATCTTTATTACCCCACCTGGCCACAGTGCCTCTTTAATGTCCCATATTGCCATAGTGCCACCTTAATGTCCCGCCTTGCCACAGTACCTCTTTATTGCCCAACCTTAATGCAGTACTCTTTAATGTCCCACCTTCCCACAATGCCTCTTTAATGTCCACCTTTCCGCAATGCCTCTTTAATGTCCACCTTTCCGCAATGCCTCTTTAATGTCCACCTTTCCGCAATGCCCCTTTATGTCCCACCTTTCAGCAGTGCCCCTTTATGTCCCAATTTGCCGCAGTGTCTCTTTATTAGCCCACCTTTCCGCGGTGCCTTTTTAATGCCCCACCATACTGCAGTGTCTCCGTAGCAGCGCCATCTGCAGGAAGCCCTTGGTACAAGTGAGGCACTGGTAAGGCGGCACTTTGTGTAGGTCGCGCCTGTGTCTGTGCAGGTGGAAGTTGTTGGTGAAAGTCCTTCCACAAATGCAACACTTAAAGGGACGCTCCCCGGTGTGGGTCCTCATGTGTCGGGTCAGCATTGACAGCGACTTATTGCGCTTCCCACACACGGTGCAGGTACACTCGTCACGCCCATACTCACTGGGCACCGGATCAGGGGGCGGGCAGAGCAGGGCGCAGGATTCCGGAGTGTGATGCTGTGGATAGGTTCCCATCTGGAAGAGTAACAAGATCGGGCTGTGAATGCAGAGCGGTGACTCGCTTGGTGGCCAGCTTGTTTCATGTCCAAGAACGGCTGTGGTTTAGAGCGGAAGCTAACTAGAAAGAAGACGCGGCATGTCAGAGCAAGAGAAGGTGAAAGATTTGACGAGATTCATCAAATAGTCCAAACCACCCCATAAAGTAAAAGATAGTCATGTTAAGTGGCTTTGGCGAACCTAGGGTTGATACACAATTCAGAGGTCCAATAATCCCAAATTGCACCTGAGGGTGGATGATGAACCCTGTATACAAATGACTAGCCTTCAAGCCATAGCCATTAGCTTTAAAGTCATAGCCATTTCGTTCATAAGCTGAAATTTCAATATATTTTAACTACTCCTTGAAAATAGCAATATACACCTACAAAATATAGTTTCCTTTTAAATAAAAAAAAGTTCCGACTGGGACCTCTGCAATGTAAGCATTATGACATCAGTAAAATAAATGCTCACCATAACAAAATATGTTGTCTATATTTTGTTAAAGCTAACCTAACTTAATGCAAATTCCATGCAACTTTCCGGATGTGTAGCTTTTAAATGATTCTTTTTTCTTTAAATAATTATTTTTAATCACATAGAATAATGTCATGGAAGATTAGAAAACCGTCCTAGCGATGGGGGATAGAGAGGCCGAGGTAAATGTAGGTTAAAAATCATGAATAATTAGACATCGCCAAGCCCCCCCCCCCCCCCCCCATCTGCTTTGATGCTCTCATATTTAATATGAAGTCAGTTGGTGTGTGTATGAAGAACCTAGTTTTCTTCTCCAATTCTTTCTATTTGATCCGCGAATTTCCATAATGATGCCGGAGCTCCTGACAGTGCCGCCTCAGCACTGCTACTTTGTCAAAGGCCAGAGTGCAGGTCATACACTGGTAGGGCGCCACCTTATGCATCCTCTTCCGGTGGCGGTGAAGGTCGAAGTTGTTTGGGAAGCCACGCCCGCAGATGCTGCACTTGAAGGGTCGCTCCCCAGTATGTGTGCGCATGTGTCGTGTGAGGTGCGAGAATGAGTTGTTCGTCTTTCCGCAAACATTGCAGGTGAATTGCTCCATTTGCTCCATTTGCGGGCCTAAGGTCTCAGCGGCTTGGTACTGGGGAGGCCCAGTCGGACCTGGTGGAATGTCGTGAAGACTCAACTGGAAAAGGACATACAGCATTATAGAGGTATGGAAATGTGTCTATTAAAATATCCAACTGGTGTTGTGTAAAATATTCGCCAGAGCAATATCCATCACAATACTCGACGACTTGCCCGATCTGATCAAACTGAAATCGGGAATGGCACCACTTCGATATCACTTTTTGTGTTCATTCTGAGAGGTTACATCAAAATACTCGGTAATTTCAGGTTCTACGGCTTAAAATTGCCACACATCAAGCATAAAGTTGCATAGTCCGATGGTTTTGAGTTTCTGTAATTTTCTGAGATAAACATATCAGGCTTACCTTACTATAGTTTGAAGTAACTTTTATTTTAAATCGCTAACTTTTGAGATATTTGAAATGGAAACATGCTAAATTAATTTTGGCAAGCTTACCAAAACTCTATCACTATAGGCTTCTGCAGTAACGGGTTCTATTAATTGACTCAGTAGTCCCTTCTATGTTCTGGTAAATGTTTAATAAGTGCATCAGTATCTAAGGTAGTTACGTAGAATCAAATCTAGATAATTGTTTTGGTTTTGAAAATTTGATGTTTTCATCGGACTATGCAGATTTAAGCCATTTTATAAATACTTCCTTATTTGGAATGTGCATTAACTCTGATTGTGCCTCAGTCAATACTTATCTCAGATGTCCTCAGGCTTCAAACCACATATCGGGCAATAACTACGTAACAATGACAAGGTAAACATCACTTGGAAGTTCTGTTAGTGTCGTGCTCGTGCGCAAGTATATCGTGAGATCATACCCTAGCTGCAAGTTCTGTTCTTCAACTAGATGTTGACACAATCAATGGAAAAGTAAGCACTAATTTAGTCAATGTTGATCAGACTGACTGTAGCTTAATTTATTCCTCAAAACTATCCGCGAATACACCATCAAACCATGAAGTTCCATGTAATCTATCGAATCATTGAAAAGCAAATCATGGCAGTATCAGTAAAATATTAAAACATTTGCAATGTAAGGCCAATAACCATTTTCTTTAGAGTGCTTCCCAGAAACTCGACCCTACAAAGGACAAAATATAGGAAGAGCGTCTCAGATATCGGTTTATTTCTTTTAAACATTAAATTGCACATGAATTAATTGTGAAATTTTAATAATCATTCAATTACCAATGCTTATTCAGGAGAGTATATTTTATTCAGTTGGATACATTTCACCCAATGTGGCTTCTCCCCTAAACTATCTTTCTCTTTCTTCTTTTAATTTTTAATTAATTATAATGCCTTAGAATTGCATAAAATGCTACTCCCATCCACACCCCGCGCTCGTGTATCATAGCCTACACCAGTTGTACCACTGTTAGACATGCTTTTAACAATGAGTGACTCTGAGGATGTTGTGTGGTTGACAATTATTTTAGCGACAATTATCTAGTTTGTTTTCAAATATATATTGAAACAATGTATTTTTCACCCATATTTGTCCTAATTCCCAATTTGTCTTCCCATAGTCTGCATTAGTCCCCATTTATACATTTCTGTAGTTGTAAGGATTTTCAGGTAGTTGCTATGATTTACAGGTAGTTGCTATGATTCACATGCCGTTGCCATGATTCACATGTACATGGATGAAAGTGATCACTGGCAAAATACGCGGAAATGCCGACAGCGAATTTCGGCGAAAATGCGGAGTTTCCCCAATAGGATTAGCACAGTCAGCGAATCGTGGGGAAAATGCTGGAAGTCAAGTTTCAACTGTCCTTTTTGCGACTGTATTATCGTCCATACCTAACTCTTGTTTGGGTTTAAAGTTGTAGCATCTGAGGTCACATAAGAACGGGGTTCAAACTAACCAATTGCTATTATACACATCCTAATTCCTTGCCATTTTTTTAAACGTTAATCAGTCAATAAAATGTCCGATTCAGCCATAGTTGCCCTTATTCGCCCCTCATATGCGCATGATTTCCCTGATTTGGATGTAGTTGCAGACTTCAACTGTAATCGTCGCCCTTATGTGCTTGTCCGATTCACCCATAGTTGCCCTTATTCGCCCCTCATCTGCGCATGATTTCCCTGATTTGCATGTAGTTTGTGGACTTCATCTGTAATCGTCGTCCTTATGTGCTTGTCCGATTCCCCCATAGTTGCCCTTATTCGCCCCTCATATGCGCATGATTTCCCTGATTTACATGTAGTTGGTGGACTTCATCTGTAATCGTCGTCCTTATGTGCTTGTCTGATTCCCCCATAGTTGCCCTTATTCGCCCCTCATATGCGCATGATTTCCCTGATGTGCATGTAGTTGGTGGACTTCATCTGTAATCGTCGTCCTTATGTGCTTGTCTGATTCCCCCATAGTTGCCCTTATTCGCCCCTCATATGCGCATGATTTCCCTGATTTGCATGTAGTTTGTGGACTTCATCTGTAATCGTCGTCCTTATGTGCTTGTCTGATTCCCCCATAGTTGCCCTTATTCGCCCCTCATATGCGCATGATTTCCCTGATTTGCATGTAGTTTGTGGACTTCATCTGTAATCGTCGTCCTTATGTGCTTGTCCATATTCGCCTTCATTTTTATTATTAGCTGTTTCTTGACGGTAAATAATCAGAAATGACCGAGTGTCACTTTGTCCCCTCAGAGACATGTGGGCTTCTAACATTGTTTGTAACAGCAAGGCGAGATGAAACCTGTTTGTGGTTTCCTTTTCAGTGGACGTGAAACTCCACGGAGATCAATTTGCTCACAAATGATGTCTGAGTAGTCTAGAAACTGCCTGCATTCACATCGGCTGGAAATGAACCATGAATCCATCGCGCAACCCCACCCACCACCCCCACCCCCGACCCCGACCCCGACCCCACTCCCACTCCCAACCCACCATGCTCATTTCCCATGCCCAGTGCTCGTAGTGTGCGCGCGCAACCCGGCCAACTCGACAAAGCTGTCGGCGCACGCCGCGCACTGGTACGCCGGCGCGTGGTGCACACGCTTCCGGTGCGAGTACAGATCGAAGTGGTTCGAGAAGGCCTTCTCGCAGATTGCGCAGCGGTAGGGCTTCTCGCCGTTGTGAGTGCGCATGTGCCGCTTGAGGTGCGCCGCCGTCGGCGTGCTACGGCCGCACACCGTACAGTTCAGGTCGGCCGCCTGCACTGCCGACCGCACCATGGCGCGCCGCTTCCGGACCAGTGTGCGCAGGCGCAGACCGACCGCGCCACCTGGCGGGTGAGATGCGCCGAGTGCGCCACGGTGATGGACACTGGGGGACCGGTACAGTGCCGACCAGCCGCTGAACATCTGCAATGAGCGCAAGTTGTGGGCGATTAAGGAGATTTTCTGCATTCACTTCACTTTAAAGATGGATAGTCCGAGGAAGCATCAAATTTTCAAAACCGTAACAATTATTTAGATTTGATTCTACATATCTAACTTAGATAATGATGATTAAGCGTTTGCCACCACATAGAAGGGAACACTGGAGTCAATTTAATAGAGTTTTGGCGTGCTTGCCAAAACTAATTTGACATGTTTACACTTCAAATATGTCAAAAGCTAGCCATTTTATATAAGTTACTTCAAACTAAAGCAAGGTACATTATAACGGTCAAATTAATATATAAATCTTAGAAAAATTACAGAAACTCAAAACCATTGGACTATGCACCTTTAAACGGGAAACAAGGACTTAGTAGAGTATTGTGTGGGTGCAAATAAAAAAAAACAGGGAAACCAACCCTCAGTGAGACTTGTTTCCAATAAGAGGAAAACAGATTGAGGGGGAAATCACAAAAAAGAAAGATTCTGCTTTGACCTGACTTGATGCACAACTAACGGCAACAACAAAATTTTGTTTGTAATCTGCTGGGCCTCAGCACTGGTTTGTAATTCATTCACATAAATAAAATTAAGCTTATTCTTGAAGATGAAGAAATTAAAGTAAAGCTTATTTTATTTAACGACACCCCAAGAGCACATTGGTTTTCGTATCATCGGCTATTGGACGGATGTCAAACATGTGGTCATTCTGATATATTGCTTTGAGGGGAACCCGCTGCTGCCACATAGGCTATTCTTTCCAATAAGCAGCAAGGGGTCTTTTATATGCACTTTCCCACAGACAGGAGAGCACATAACACAGCCTTTGATAAACCAGCTGTGGACCACTGGTTGGAACGGAAATTAGCCCAAACTGCAAATGGGTCCACTAAGCAGGATCGATAGGATGACCGACACCTTCACAGGTGGACACGCACCCGCCTGAGCTATGTCCCACTCCCCTCTAGCAAAGAGAGCCTGATGCATAATGTCAACACAAAGTTGTACCTACTGGACTTGGCTCTGCAATATCACCAACTTCCGCACTGCAGCTGAACAACCTCAATGCTTTCCTTCACCCAGAGTTGTTTAAGCAGGTGAAATTTCAATTTAATAATGCAGAACGCCTGGCTAGGAAGCGACAAGTATAAATTTTTAAGTCATCGGTTTGACTCGACCACGATTCGACCCCTCCTACACCATCCACCTTGATGGTCTCGTACCCAGGGGCTTCGGGTAAAGCGGTACCCGGTAAGATTTGATCAGTTGTTGGAGTTTTACATCCGGGCAATATATAAGGTCAAATCAGGAAGGGTACCAACTTGTGACAGTGCACTCATGGTGACTTTATAGTGCTGCCCCACTGGGAGATGAGGCCGCTATCACCATGACTCGATATCCCACTCCATCAAATTATCCTGACACTGAGCTAACCAGTCCCTGCCCTATCCTATTAATGCCGGGTGCCAGGCTAGGATAAGTAGGAAGCGACAAGTATCAATTTTGTACGTTATTGGTTTGACAGGAA
This sequence comes from Branchipolynoe longqiensis, assembly GCA_030323885.1. NCBI lineage: Eukaryota > Metazoa > Annelida > Polychaeta > Phyllodocida > Polynoidae > Branchipolynoe > Branchipolynoe longqiensis. The sequence continues at coordinate 106,401,179 of CM059188.1, read as the reverse complement.
TTGAACTCTCCAGCACGGGAGGCCTGTGCTCTACCGATTCGGCCACCGCATCCAATAACCCGATTAGATGCCCTGGCTGAATTCAGGGGCAAGCAGAGCTCTCCCTGCATCTCTAAGGCTAGAAAGGCTAGAAAGTTGAGTCTATAAAAACACCAGGAACAAAACTGTAATTATATAAGTATGTTCATTGACGATACATGTGTTTTACATGATGATCGTCGTACACACCGTAACATTAGCAATAATATAGGTATGCTATATTTCATAATGGATGTAGTTTCCGAATGGGGACCTTTCATGAGCCATTTCTCTTGCTCTGCGCTTGGTGGCAGCACCCGTTCCCAGTCCAAGTCGGCCATCATGGTTGGATAGAAGCAGTTCTCTTTAGTACAGCAACACTGGCAATAACGCCGAAGTTGCGGCGGTGGCCTTAATATCGCTTGGATTTGGGGTTTAATAGACTAGATCGCCATTCCAGACGCGCAATGCATTGTGGGGTGCATGGAAGAAAAACAAACCCGCGTGAAGCACATGGCTAATGCTAAGACACTATGTGCAGCTATGAAATATGCTAGTTTCAGCTCATCTCAGCTCTTGTTTTGAAACATAGAATACTAACTAAAACAATATATATAAAAAATTAAGATATTAATCTTTTATCCAGCATTGCATTTACATCAATGTAATCAGCACATCTTATGCCATGTGTATTTAGATTTAGACAAATCTGGGCACTCAGACTAGTGTTAGAGCCATAGCCAGGGGCAGTTTTACTTATTTTATTAATGTTTTTATTTATATCCTATGGTTAATGACATATGTAGAAATAGAAAATGAGTAGGTTAAAGTTGCATAGTCGATGCTTTTGAGTTTCTGAAATTTTCGAGAAAGAAAAATACAAACTACCCGCGGGAACACATGGCTAAATGCTAAAGACGCCCAAATGGTGCTGCTATGTACAAAGCTAAGTAGTTTCAGCTCGAAGCTCAAGCCGTTCTTGATTTGAAATCATAGAATACGAGCTAAAAACAATATATAATAAAAAATTAAGATATTAATCTTTTTAGCCAGCATGCAGATACATCAATTAAGCAGACCACATCTTATGCCATGTGTATTTAGATTTAGACAAATCTGGGCACTCAGACTAGTGTTAGAGCCATAGCCAGGGGCAGTTTTACTTATTTTATTAATGTTTTTATTTATATCCTATGGTTAATGACATATGTAGAAATAGAAAATGAGTAGGGTTAAAGTTGCATAGTCCGATGCTTTTGAGTTTCTGAAATTTTCTGAGATAAATACATTAGGTTGATTGTTGTTATGTACCTTACTTTAACTTGAAGTAACTTTTATTTTAAGTGGCTAACTTTTGTGATATTTGAAGTGGAACCATGCAAAATTAATTTTGGCAAGCTTGTCAAAACTCTGACCCCATAGGCTTCTGCAGTAACAGGTTCTATCCAATTGCCTCAGTATTCCTTTCTGTGTGGTGACAAATGTTTAATAAGTCACCAGTATCTAAGATAGATATGTAGAATCAAATTTAGATAATTGCTTTGGTTTTAAAAATTTGATATTTTCATCAGACTATACAGCTTTAATCAGATATTGGTTATATATTTCTCTGAAACATGTGTCTGTTGACACATTTGGCATCTTAATATTTAGAACAAGAATTAATAATTGTGATGTGGATAACAGCCTTAAAGTGACTGATTGCTTTGTGTGGAATTGTACGTTTCTTAGCTCAACATGTTTAACTATGGCTAGTTTATTCATCAGATCATTATATTGCATGTGTGCATACATGTTTATGCCAAATTGCTATGTATTTCTATTAATTTTGAATGAAATCAGGGTTTTGCCCTATGCGTATCGGCAAACTCAATTGCCATACTCCTTTGCTTTGCTCTCGGCACCATTTTCTGCGTATGTGCAGTCGGAATGGTGATCTCGTCTATTTGACCGAATTTCACTTATTTCAACCAAAGACCCTATAATACTAAGACGGCTCACTCCCTATCTCTCCCATGGTAATGTAAATTTTGCAGTGCCACTTTGTGGTGGGTTTGATCAGCACGGCTGCTGGTTGGTGATTCACATGTAAACACATACAATTATATTATGTATGATATAGGTAAGTATGAATACACATCAATATGAAATTGCTATGAACAAATACCCATCATCAGCATCATCATCAGCATCGCCATCATCACACATCTTTCACATTCATATATACATTTATACATATAATATAGCACCTGTTTAACCAAGAGAACAGCCAGCGCACCAAGTGGTGGGTTTGATCATTTTGATTACACAGTACAGGCTGAGTGAGCCGTCTTAGTATTATAGGGTCTTTGTTTCAACCCCCGAGTGAATATTCATGGTTCTAAATAACAGAATTAGATGGTAGCACTGAATAGATTTGGGCTTTTTGTTTCATTTACATACGCAATAACGCCGCCGATGAGGCGGTGATGCGGATTCCGAGGGACACCAGTTTGCCAGGGACACTTCCATTAAAATGCATTGTCAACGGCTGTGAGCAAATCTTCATACAGAAGAAGTCAAATATCTCTCAAATTACACCACCTAGACACAAACTGCTTGGAACACATATAGAAAACATGTTTAGCAAAAAGATTATATTAAAGTGATACGGTTAGGGTTCTGGATTTCTATTAATTTGTAATAAAACTGATGCTTTGCACTGCGCGTACCGTCCAACTCAAGGCATTGTCAATGGCCATGAGCAGTCTTCATACAGACAAAACAGAAAAAGTGAAATATCTCTAAAACGACACCACCTACAAACAAATCGCTTGGTACACATATAGAAAACATGTTTAGCAAAAACATTATATTAAATTTATAAGGTTAGTGACGATGCTGTTCGAGTTTGACGTGTGTGCAGAAGCGATGTGTCCCTGGGAAACTGGTGTCCCTGGGAAACTGCAACAGCGGCACCCTTAATATTGCTCGGATTTTGGGCTTAATTTGAGCCGAACTTCACTTATTGAGTAACCTATGTTCCTAAATAACATTATTTCAACCCCCGAGTATTCATGGTTCTAAATAACATAATTAGATCGCAGAAGTTCTATTAAATAGACTTCTGTGTATGAAAAATGTTTAATAAGTGCACCAGCATCTACGGTAGATACGTAGAATAAAAAATGTTTGGTCTTGAAAATGTTATGCTTTTATCGGATAAGGTACCTTTAAGATAGACGTAAAGAATTAGGGTGGAGGAGAGATCCAAGCTTATGAAACTCCAGCTCCCCACTACATAACTCATCGTGAGTGGGTTGTTTGCACCGTCTGCGTTTTGGTAAAGGTATGTTATTGTGCAGTGCAATCTTGTGAGTTGACGGGGGGGGGGGGGGGGGGGGGGGGGGACTGTGGTTAGGGCTAACATCTCATAGACGTATAAACTGTGGCAGACAGAGGGCATGGCATGCTAGTTCTTTGTCATTGAGTGGATAAGACTCACCTAGAAATGGTCTGTATATGATTTCCAAACATGGTTCGATGCCAGTTGTCTATGGATCGGTCATTTCGGTTTTCAGTATTTTCACTCATTTTGTTCAGACTCTTTCTATACAATTTCCGCATCTGATTATATACATTCTCCACTTCATCGTCTGTACAAGATTGGTTATTTTATAATCGCAATATCTGTTTGTGGGTAATTGTTGTCTTTGCGCAGTATCCACATCCAGTTATTTAAATCACAAATATCTGATCATATGCAACTGCAGCCTTCTTGCAGGATCCATATCCAGTTATTTGAATCATAATATCTGGTCATATACGATTACAGTCTTGTAAGATCCATATCCAATTATTGGAATCACAATATCTGATCATATGCAACTGCAGTCTTATTGCAGGATCCATATACAATTATTGGAATCACAATATCGGATCATATGCAATTGCAGTCTTATTGCAGGATCCATATCCAATTATTGGAATCAATATCGGATCATATGCAATTGCAGTCTTATTGCACGATCTATATCCAATTATTGGAATCAATATCGGATCGTATGCAATTGCAGTCTTCCTGCACGACCAATTCCAGCTATTTTAATCAAAACATCTGGTCACCTGCACTTGCAGTCTTTCTGTAATATCCATATTTAGTTATTTAAATCACAATATCTCATCATATGCAATTGCAGTCTTCTTGCAGTATCCATATCCAGGTATAAGTCTTCATATCCATATCCAGTTATAAGTCTCCATATCTGGTTATTCAAAACCGCCATATTCGGCCATTTGCAATCTCAACATCCCGTTTAAAGGGACCAGATATAGGTCGCTGAGACACTACCCGTACTCCGACAAAGCATACATTTGCCAGTTTTCCAAGCATACGTTTGCCAGTTTTCGGTTTATGAAACTACATATGTGGGGGGAGAGTGCTGACATTGGTTGCTTCTGTTGTGATTTATTTAGTCCAGCAACACTGACACTTTTAGACAACCATATAGCGAAAACAAATTTAGAAATTGTAATCTAAAATGATAAATATAAAGTTCAAATGGTTTATTTATCATAACCAGCTACTTTTTGTGTGAATAATTGATTAAATCATGTAGATTAATAGACTTTAAAAATTGAATTGAGAGCTTTCTGTGGCTGCCATCTTGATGGTTGCCATGGCTTCCCCTGTGTGTGGGGAACCCCTCTAGGTCATGTGATGAGGCACTCGCACCTATGATGTCATTCATACATCACAGGCCACAACTCTCCTCCCACATGTTCAGTGGCATGAGCTGAACAAACTAAGCAAAGGTATGTTTGGAGAGCTTTTGATGCTGGACTCGTTTCTATCTGGGTGAGGTATAACCGGCGACTTTAAATAAGAGTCTCCGCTTCTGCATATGCTTGTGCTATGTCACATACGTGCAGTCTCCGGCTCGCTGAACGTCATCTGCTGCAGGCACATCCGGATGTGCAGCTGCACCTGCTGCAGCTCGGCATAGTCCTGCCCACATATGCACTGGTACACGTTGGTGCCCTTGTGCACAGTCCGCCTGTGGATGTACAGGTGGTCCGAGCGGGACGTGCGCGTTCCACACAGGTTGCACTGATAGGGCCTCTCAGCCGAGTGCGTCTTCAGATGCCGCAGCAACTTGGAACGGAACCGAAAGAGTTTGCCACATATTGGGCAGTCATGTTTAATCGGTGACGCTGCAGTGCTTAGATAGGTGCTCGTGTACACAGCGGTCTGGAAAAGGAGAAGTAGGAGAGGGGTGTTATTGCTTGAGAAGAAAAGGTGAAGTGATTGCTTGCATAATTAATCAATATAGCCGTGTTGATTAGTGGTGGAAATGCGCTTGGCATTGAGTTGCTTCATGTGCACATGTCATATATTTTTCTTCAAAAGCAGCTCCCCTCAAATAATGTATTCTCTCAAATAGTAGTCGCCAAATAATGTACTTCCTTAAACAGTACGATGTCTTAAGCCTGTGAGTGTCATGCCGGAATTAGCAGCTCCTCAAATACTATCCCTGGAATAGTATTTCTTACTGTATGTACTATGTACTATATATATATTTAATTATTTTAATTTCTTAAAAAGGGGCTTCCTTTGGCTCATATACTCCATTTAATAAGACCCATTTAAATAATGTCCTTGCTCAAAGAGTTGGCTTCTGGAATAATATTCTATTGCAAACAGTTCTTCCGGAAATAATGTTTTACTTTCAATTAGTAGACCGGGAAGAACATGCTCCAATAACTAGTACAATCAAAAGAAAAATGGCTTGAAGGTTGTTCTCACTTAATGAATACTGTCATCCTCTAATAGTGACCCTCTTCAAATGTCTTCCGATGAACAGCTCCCTCAAATAATAGTCTTGAATGAGCGAATTTGCTCATTCGGTGTCATTGCTGGACACGGCAGGCTCAAGGCCGAAGCCCCCCCCCCCCCCCCCTGCCACTACCGTGTGGTGGTGGTGGTGGTGGTGGTTTGTTTGTTTGTTGTTTTTTTACGTCCTAGCAACAACTAAGGTCATATCAGGACGGGTACCGACTTGTGACAATGGCGACTTTATAGTGCTGTCTCACTGGGAAACCAGGCTGCCAGCACCAGGACCTGGTATCCCACTCAGTCGCATTATCCTGACACTGAGCACACCGTCCTTGCCGAGCGCCTGGCTAGGAAGTGAGAAGCACCAATTTTCAAGTCATTGGTTTCACTCGACCAAGGTTCAAACCCACAATCCCACGAACTACCAGCACGGGAGACGGATGCTCCAACTCATTCGGCCATCCTGTCTGGTCTCTTAAATGAAAGAATTAATTGATAAAAATTGTTTTATTGAACTATATGAGGTGCTACAGACCAGCTGCCCTCAAAAAGGCCAAAAGTCTTCTTATTTTACTTTAGTAAAAAGGTCATGCATACTGTCTGCAGTGTAGAATTGTTGGCGCAGAGCCAAATAGTCAACACAACTGAGTAAAATGTGTGGTGGTGGTGGTGGTGGTGGTGGTGGTGGTGGTGGTGGTGGTGGTGGTGGTGGTGGTGGTGGTGGTGGTAGTGACGCGCGACAGGGTCTCTCACCCCGCCCCCACCACCGCTGGGGAGGGGGCGGGGGGAGGGGAGGAGAGAGAGAAGTGGCGCTCGACAGGGTCTCGCGCCCCAGCCCACCCCCCTCCGGTCAATAAAAGCTTTGATAAACCCACTCATGCCTCTGAGTCAGCGTCCGTGAGCAATGTATCTGGAATGTCACCCCCTCACGGGATATCCTTCCCCTGTTGGATATTTGTCCCCTCTTTGAACACAGCTGTAAAATATTTCGGAGTTTTGGGGTAGCTAAATACAATTTTTAAACGCATAATTATATGTGTATATAATGATATAAAGGTAATAGTTACTGTGGTTGTAAATGTAATAATGTATTAATATAATAAATGCACCATTGTACAGAAAAGGGGTTTCTATGTGATAGCCACCTTATATGTTACTCAGCAAACAAATGGGTGTCAGGTACAAGAAAGCTAGGTCACATGACCAGATGGATATAAATAAGGGTGCAGGTCAGATGTGCTCTCCCCACCACCACCACCACCACCAGCCAGTCCAGACATGCGCAACACGTGCTTATGTCAATGTTAGTTTGGATTAAACCATTTGAGTACAATATTGTGTATTCTTGTGTGATAATTCAGGTGAGACCAACAGTTGATTTCAGAGGTAGATACTAAACAGTATAAAGAGTATTTGTAGAAGTTCTCTGACAACTACTTAAATTTAATCTAACACTCTTATTTTAATACAACATAGAACTAAATGAAACCAACTGTTCAGAGATACACAATAGTTTCAGTGGCGACCACGACGACAGAATAAGTTGCCTTTAGAAACCAGACAATGACAGAATAACCTGCGAGCAGAAACCAAAGACCAGCGTGAACTCCCTTCAGGTGATTGGATGGTGATTGGACAAAGGTGTTAATACTACCGTATACTCGCGCGTTAACACCAATGGTGTTTAAATAGGCACTGAAGTGGGGGTTGGGCGTTTACCCACAGATGGACGTTTAAGGAGTGGGCGTTTATGAAATATTGGCCAAGTGTGGGGCGGGGCGTTAACCCGCGAGAATGCAGTAATAATAGATCTCTATACAGGCAGATCAATTGGTCAAAGCGGCTCAGTGGGTGACATAGATGGAGTGATTATGTACAAATAAAAGTTGTAAAAAGGAGGAGGAAAAGGGAACAAAGGATAAAGAAATTGTAGCAACCCATATATACAAGTATAATGTCACAAGCGGTGGGATAGATGCAATAAATCATGGCTGCGGATAAAAATGGATGGTTTACAGACCTGAGGAGTCCTAGTGATGGTGTAGTCTTACCTGACTAAGTCTATGTGATACAGATACATTAGGCCCAGTCACGAGATTGAGCGGATACCGCAGAAGAGATTGGGCAGGTATTCTCTGTTGCAGAGTGGTTAGACTCCTAATCTAAAGGTCAGTGGTTCGATTTCCCATGCCATCACCTCCGCCAATTGTGATTTCCACCGCTGTGTATAACTTAGTGTCATCAAAGGCTAGTTTCTCTCATACCATGTCTATGTGGTGTGAGAGGTTCAAAATCCCTTGTGTCGGTAAAAGTGTAGGCTCAGGTTTTCTATCGACCAACTGTCTAATGGTGAAAACAAGATTAATCAAGATTATGCAGCATAAATCTTCAAGAGAAAAAAAAGGTACCACAGAAGAATTAGTCAAGAGATTGAGCAGTTACCGCAGAAGAATTAGAGTCCATCGCCAAGTGACTCATCTTATTATGTAGTGTCTACTTTTATTAAACAGCTCTGGGGAATATATTAAGGACAGACGCTTTGTGTAACTGTGTCGGTTTATTTAATTGTCATTTCATATTGTTATATTAATCTTCAATTACAATCATAAACAAAATGATGCATTTAAACAAAACAAAAGCAACTCACCAATGAGTAAATTCAAAAGGCACACAAGGGCCATGTATATAATCCCAGTTATGAAGCCTAGCCCCCTCCGCCACCACTTCCCCACTCCACCCGCACTTGATTAAAAAAGCAATAGCTGAAATTGTTTCACTTTCTGAGTAGTATATAAACTTTCACATTGCACCCCCTCCACATCCCCTTCCCTTTCGAATATTAATTGATCAAATCACATTCAACAAACAGCTTTGGTAAATATTTAGGGCAACTTGAATGTGAATGGGTTTAATAAGGCCAAATATAAAAGAAAGTTGGTGATTGCCCTTTTGATCACACAAATCAGTTGGGCGGGCGGCTTGTATCTTTTATTTTTCTGGTATATGACGTAGACGTAATACGTTAACTATGTTGTAGGCACTTGGGCATCAAATTCCTGTTTTATCAGCAAGAGGTTTCCAAATGGTAAACAAAAATACTTAATGTTGCACAGATTGTGTAGTTATGAAAGTTGAATTGTTGCTACGACACATTTGTAACCAAAATTTTAAAGTTAAAAATCAGGGGCGGGCGATTTTTCAGAGACGGGCGGGGACGATCACCAATTTTATTTGTTGTTGGCCTAAGGGCGTCAGTGGTTTGTTGTGGTACTTTATGCCATAAAATGATGGTTCCAGTCAAATTTGGACAGAATACGTCTTTCAGCCAGAACTTAAATAAATAGCAATGCAGCTTACAAATTTACATGACTACAGTAGAATAATAAATTGTATTTACAATAAAATTAAAACATGGCGTGCCACGCGTCGTACTACTGCTACTATATTTATTTTGAATATTAAACAGACCCCCAAAAAAATCTCCACCCGTTTTAAATCAAATTAAATAGACTTCTGATTTAAAAATATACAACTCGCTTTAGATAACTGTCATAGTGGAGAAGACCTTTAAATTAATTTAAAACAAAAGTACATCGTTAAATGGATATATCAATAAATATTGCGAGATCAACATCGAGGCAATGAAAAGATGATTAAACAAATGTCATCGTGCTTATTAAACACAAAACACACCATATCTCCATGTTGAAGAATTATAAGTTTCAAATCCATTTACACTTCCCACGAATTTTCCTAAGTTTAAATTTCATTGTTTAATCATTACACCTATCCCCAGAACAAGCATTTGCAAGTTTTAGTGTTTTTTTAAGTTTAAAAGTTTTTTTTGTGGGTTTTTTTTTAAAGAGAAAAAAAGGTACATACATAATAATAATGTATGTATATATCGTATTCTCAAAGGTGTTTAAATTGGCAAATCAATGAAGTGTGGGGGGGGGGGGGGGGTCGGCGTTTACCCACACATGGACATTTAAGGGGTGTGCGCTCACGAAATATTGGCCAAGTGGAGGGTGGGCGTTAACCCACACATGGGTGTTAAAACATGAGAATACGGTATTTACTGATATATTCATTATACACAACTCAAAGGGACTAACGAAGAGTATTACAAATTTGCTAACAATATTGTCACAATCATTTCAATTATAAGGCATGAAAAGAAAGTTTTACCCCAATATTGCTGGGTACCAGTGGAATACATTGTAGACACCTGCCACACTTTAAGATTTATTGTTTGATTGGTGTTAAATTAACGCCATGTCGGGAGGAAAGGTCATATTCACAGTGAAAATCTAATACTGCAAAGCCTCTCTATACCGACATCCCTATACCGACCCCTCCACAGATCGACTACTCACCTATATCGATCGCTTTATTTGGGTCCCAACAATACCATTGTAAGGATATTCTAACTCTCTAAACCGACCACCTCCCTAATTGACCACTTGAAGTCGATCCCTTGGTCGGTCGATTTAGAGAGGTTTTACTGTAGTTCACTTGAGGATTGACTGGCTTGGGATCGAACTTGTGTGTATCCGTTTCTAGGCAACTGTACCCCCGTCCCCTGGTGGGGGGGGGGGGGGTGATTGAGATTTCCTAACTTGGTTAATTTGGTGTGCCCTCGATACCGGAAACACGGGATTATTGTTGTTGTTGTATTCTCATAAGTGTTATTTCATGCAAGGAAAACTGATTTGTTTTTGTTACTAGACATTTCTGGCCTACTTTCTTTAAAAGAAAAAAAAATCTGTTTCGAGAGAATAGACTACATTTTCATATCACAATCATCAGTATATACAAATAGGATATCACACCAATGTGATACACCATGGGCTATCACACATCTGGGGTTTTCTGTTATATATCAGTTTGGGGGCTAGTGTGGGCTTCTGATATATACAAGTTAGTTTAGTGAATAGCTTGGTATATGACCAAATTATTGCGTGCTTTATACAGAGCGTAATATCTGTAGATTATTGCAGTGCCCACTGTACCATGACAATGTTGTTTCTGTGGTTTCTAGGGCTATAGCTATACCCTAATTATGTTGGTTAGTTGTTGGAGTTTTACATCTTGGCAACATCTAAGGTCATATCAGTATGGCTACCGATTTGCGACAGTGTGCACTCACAGTGACTTTAAGTTTATAGTACTGCCCCACTGGGAGACCAGGCCACCAGCACCACGATCTGATATACCTCTCAGTCCTATTATCCTGACACTGAGCCAACCAGTCATTGCCCTATCCTAATAATGCCGAGCGCCTGGCTAGCAAGCGACAAGCATCAATTTTTAAATCATTGTCCTTGTTATGCCTTATACATATAAATATATCCATGTATATGGACTTTATACGTATATAGTGTATCAGTGTGCACTTGAGCTGCTGAGTCATCAAAATGCGCTGAAGATTTACAACTAGGCGTTTTTTAATGTAATTTCTCATTTTCCTACAACCAAATGAAATCTAATGTGTTGGGGGCTGACTGACAAAAATGGCCATGTTATCACTTGGTGAGAATGTACTGGATCCAGTGCTTCATCTAAGTATGCAAGGACATAAGTATGGTCAAACCCTGCTATAACGCAATCACTTGGGGTCACTTGGTTGCCACTAAAAACAGCGGAGTCGCGCTAAATCAGGGTTCAGTTGAATGAATTTGCTTTGAATTAAGGAACTCCAGATCCAATGAATCATCGCGTCATATCAGAATTTGCGTTAAATTGGGGCATGTTATAATGGGGTTTCACTATACTCCAGGAAACATGACAATACAACTGGTACATCTGCATCCTACGTCATCAGGGATAAAAAATCACTTCTGACAAGAAAACTTTCCCATGGTTCTCCCACTGAAAACCATGAGATAGGGATGACCAGATTCTCCCATGACTCAAAAGATGCACAGTTTTGGATATTGTGTGTGTCCCATCCGTGAAACTTCGGTCTTGTATGCAAAGTGGACTCTCTCAGGGAAAATATTTTTAAAGAACCGTGAGCGTAGAGCAACTATATAATTGGAAAGACTTCTTCTGCAATATTTGACAACAAAATTTGAAACAATAAATCAACAAGGGAGATCTTTCGCTTCCAGTATTCAAATCAACAAAATGTGTGGATATATTTTAAACGCCACCCGACGCTACTCTCTTCGCCAAAAGAGCAGGAATAACAGTCTGCTCTGACATACATACATAGACATGACAAATAAGAGCTCCAATACTGTATCTAGCAGTTCCCTTTACTGCCGTGTCGATCTGTCCGCTCTATTTCTGTCTCAGACTCCTTTACTGTTGAGCCATCCCCTTTATTTCTATTCTGGACATTGAACAGCCCCATATATACTGTTGTATCGGGTAGACCCCATTACTGCTGTATTGGGTAGATACTATGCTGTTGTATCGGGTAGACCCCATACTGTTGTATCGGATAGTCTTCTATACTGTTGTATCGGGTAGACCACCATACTGCTGTATTGGGTGGTCTTCTGTACTGTTGTATTGGGTAGACCCCTATACTGTTATATTGGGTAGACCTCCATACTGTTGTATTGAGGAGACACCCATACTGTTGTATCGGGTAGACCCCAATACTCTCGTATTGGGTAGACCCTATAATGTTGAATGGGGTAGACCCCTATACTGGTGTATGGGGTAGACCCCAATACTGTTGTATTGGGTAGACCCCAATACTGTTGTATTGGGTAGACCCCAAAACTGCTGTATTGGGTAGACCTCCATACTGTTGTGTTGTAATGGGTAGACCCTATAATGTTGAATGGGGTAGTCCCTTATATTTTTCTATTGTGTAGACCCTTATACTGTTGTATCGAGTAGACCTCCATACTGTTGTATCGGATGGACCCCCATACTGTTGTGCTGGGTAGACCACTATACTGTTGTGTTGGGTAGACCACTATACTGTTGGGTTGGGTTGACCACTATACTGTTGTGTTGGGTAGAACCAGATACTGTTGTATTGGGTAGAACCATATACTGTTGTATCAGGCAGTGCCCCATACTGTTGTACTAGGTAGACATTTATACTGTTGTATTGGGTAGACCCCCATACTGTTGTATTTGGCAGAGCCCTATACTGTTGTATCAGGTAGACCCATATGCCGTTATATCGGGTCGACCCTATAATGTATCGGGTAGACCCCTACACTGTTATATCGGGCAGTCCCCTATACTACTGCATCAGGCAGTCTGCGCTACTGCTGTAGCGAACAGTCCTTGCAGTGGTCCCTGAGCTGTGACAGATGGAAGTAGTCCAGCCCACAGATGCACTGGTACACATTCATGCTAGCGTGGTTCTGGCGCCGGTGTGAGTAGAGGTTGTCGGCGCGGTTGTAAGCCGACCTGCACAGCGTGCACTGGTACGGCTTGTCCTTGGTGTGCGACTTGTAGTGGCGGAGCAGCTTCGACGTGTGCTGAAACGCCTTGGAGCAGTAAGAGCAGACAAGCTCGCTCCGCACGCCTCTGGCGGGGCCCGCCGGAACTGAGCCTGGCGGAGCAGACAAAAAAGCTGACGACTGTGCCGCCCCCTGCGTCGCCACGTAGGACGCCGACTCCGTGGAGGGCCAACCCTGAAATACAGCCAGGAAAAAAAAGGATCATCGGTTAGTCGGCTTCTTTGGGGTTTGGTTTTTGGTTTTTGGTTGTTGTTTTTTTATAACTATTTTTTATTCGGTTTTTGGTTGCTTTTTCGTTGTCTTCATTTGTTTTGGTTTATTTATGGGTTTTGTGGGTGCCGTGGGCTGAGGTTATTTTATTTTATTTTATTTTATTTTATTTTAAGGGGGTTAGCACAATGAGGCGTCTTGAGGGGGGCGGGGGGTGTCTTAGTGACTGCTTTTTCTCCGGTAGGGGGAGGAGGGTCGCAGGCTAGCATAGCGTTTACTCTTACCATCTATCTCCAAACTTCCACAGCTGGTCAGTCCATGAGAGCGTGGTGATTGTTTCCTGGGATTAATACATCACTGTACTTGTTGCGCATGCGTCACTTTGATACATGGCACCGTGACCCAATATCATACTGAATCATAGTGTCTAACGCACGGAGGGGATGTAGACCCTATGTGTATGGGGGGGGGGGGGGGGGGGGGGGGTGGTATTCCTCATTCAGACCTAGAGGCAAACATCTAAGACATAATATTACAGTATAACCCCGTTAAACCAAGCTCGGTTAAACCAAACGATCAGTTAATCCAAACTTTCTTTGGCGGCCCGGCAAAATACTACCATTTATCTTCTTTTTTTTTAAATTGGTTAAACCAAAGTCGGTTAATCCAAATTATCAGTTAATCCAAACGAAATTGTCGGACCCCAGGCCATGGGTAAACCAAACTTTCATGTGGTTATAAGGTCATCTGAGAACCCACTGATGTTTTTTATATGATATATTGTAGTATTTTGCCGGGTCGCCGAAAAAAGTTTGGATTAACCGATCGTTTGGTTTAATCGAGCTTCGTTTAATGGTGTTATAATGTATATACATAAAAAACAAAACAATAATCAGTGTCCACATACATTGTATATTACATGTGCAATACACACTCAAAATCAAACTTAAAGCCAAAGCTTTGTTAATCCAAACAAATTTCTAGGGTCCCTTCAAGTTTGGTTTAACGGAGTTATACTGTATTGGGCTAGTTCCCTTTGAACCCTTCGAGGGAACAATCAATTGGGTACAACAAAAAAGATTGGTGTGCGACCATATAGGATGCTTACCATGTGCAACATCGACACACGCATCGTACAGATATAATGCACGGTTCCAGATCTAGTCTACACATACCGTAGAACCTGTCTTCTAATTATGTTTGCCTCATGTGACTCCGATGACAGGACACCCGCTATGTCAGGACAGCATTGGACTAGAAACTAGTTGACCAATGAAGACAGCAAGTAAGGTACATACATGATTCAAAATAACTTGGAATGGGGTAAACTAGTTGACCAATGAAGACAGCAAGTAAGGTACATACATGATTCAAAATAACTTGGAATGGGGTAAACTAGGTTGTGGGCGGGGAGAGAAACACTGGAGTGCTTGTAAGCACGTTTGATCAGTTCGCTTGTTTATTGGGGCTTTACATTCTAGCCTATCCTTCATGATGCGACATCTGCGTTCAATCATGAGGCTAACCTGGAAGGACAAAGTGACAAATAAGGAAATACTCGAACGGACGCGGCTGCCCTCTATGGAAGATCTTCTGATCAAAAAGAATCAGTGGACTGGACACCTCATGAGGATGTCATCAGACAGGCTACCAAACCAGATCCTCTATTTTCGGCAGTCAAGTAATGAAAGCAGTCTTTGTCGCATCGCGACCGACAGCACGATGATGACATTCTAGCAACATCATTTGATCGGTAAAGCTCAAGCTACTCAGGATAATCATCTGTCCATCACTGATGCTCTAGAGCCGTCGTTAAATAAAACAAGCTGTCCAAGACTGGGATGAAAAGGAATATATAGCATTGACGATGCCACTGATTGAGTTATACAAGACATCAAGTGGCTTAAACGAGCTTTTTATTAATTGAGAACCAGTAAAATATAAGAATATGAACATTGATTTATTTGTTACACAATCAGTGATACTGTGGCAAGATAGTTAAGCTTACTTGGTAAGTCGTCTAGTCTAGTCTATCTTGAGCCGTTAAGGTTAGCACCATGCCGTCACTAACCAGGTTAGCACGGAATTATGGGTCCCAATTTTCCCCGGTTGGAAAATAGCTTACACTGTCGTCTGCAGTGGCCGTATGCATGAAGCGGTGTTAGCGGCGTGTGGTGTTATCCCTCTAACTCCGGGTACCTATCTCCGGTTATCGGCGTCATAGAGAACTATGTCAAGCCGTAGGCATGGGCGCTTAAACGGTGAGTGTTAGCTAAACGTGAATGTATTTATAGATTTGGGAAATCCCTCTGCGTTTGTAGCCATATATTAGGCTCAAATATATTAAATCCTATCATATTTAACAGAATTACATACGCAATAAGTGAAATTTGATCAATTTAACCCTAAATTCGAACCCTCCTTAAGGCTACCGCCGCATTGGCGGCGATATTAATAGTTATATTTTCGAATCGACGAATGTAAAGTAAACAAATCGCCGCCGCCGCCGCATCGACGTCGCTTTCCATACTGGCGGCGGCAGCGGTTTCTTGACTGTACGTTCGTCGATTCGAAAATATAACTATTAATATCGCCGCCAATACGGCGGTAGCCTAAAGGAGGGTTAGAATTTAGGGTTAAATTGATCAAATTTCACTTATTGCGTATGCAATTCTGTTAAATATGATAGCATTGAGTAGATTTGGGTTCCATCCTGACACTAACCTAACACTAACACCGCTGTAAACCTGCTATGAGCAGAGTTAGAATTTCCGAGTTTAAACACTCGGTGTTAGGCTTAAAACTGCTCCATGCATATGAACTTTTCTGCGCTAAACCAGAAATCCCGCCATAAACGCGTTTTGGGTCGCTAACACCGCTCCATGCATACGGGCCCTGATGTACAACATACGATATCTTGTTTTGGGGACTTTTTTTTTTTGGTGGGGAGGTTCTGACATTTACTAAATGTAATTACAATTTGCACACACGCAGACTCACCCATTACTACACTTAGTGCATAATCGTCGTTTTAAAAGTATGATCAAATGGAATAAAAACTTGAAACGCATTAGTGATGCTGCCTTGGTTAAAAAAATGGTTGCATTACCAGTGTAAATTATGGTTATAGTTTACTTCTTGGGGGGTGTTACGACCTCGCGTCAACTAAGGTCGTATTAGGCCAATATCATTACAGATGGGCATGCTTTGAAATTTGATATAATTTGAATTATCTTCTTTATATATATTTTCATACAACCAACAACAAAAAAATCATCAAAATATCATTAATTGTGTTTTAATTGTAAGAGTATAATATATGTCTTATTGATTGTTCTCCTTAGTAAATGATTATTCTCATTTATAATAATTAATAACATTATAACAATTAATAACATCATCATTACAAGTCAATGCCTTCAACATCACATGACAGTAGACAGCTAACAATAGAAAAGACCCACACTGTGTCGAAGTTAAAAGTGATGTCACACCATGTCAATTCCCCAGGCGAAAGTCATGCCAATATAAACTTACAAAACATTACACTTTGCGCATGGCTATTTCCACTACAAATAATCCACTTATACCTCAAGTTGGTCCAGAAGGAATGTACTGACCAGAAAAAAAATGCATCGCACAAATAATAGTATTCAGCCCATGAAACCTGCAACCCTTAGCCATGAAGTCGTTGTTGTGCCATGTCCATCATGCGCTTCAAGCTAGGATAGTTCCAATGCACTGGGAAAGGTAAGCATGTCACAAAATCCTAAAGTTAGAGATTCCATGTACGTGGTATGCGGCATATGGTATGCGAATGTGACATGAATACCCATGCGATTTTTGGTCTTTCATGTTACACATTTGTGTAGGAAATTCAAAGTTGCTGTTTGTTCTATGCCAAATGGAGCAGCATTCAGATTCACAAACATATTCACATCCGGACATATGGAAGCATCACTGTGCGTTTACATGTTTTTCCATTTTCTGTCACATTCGCATACTGCGTATATCTGGAATCTTAGCTTTAGTTCTTTTAGAACAGCTATGTCAATTATGCTGCATATCGATAATACCAAGTGGGGTACATATAACCACCTGACTGCTTCAAATATCGAAAAATTACTAGTCATTTTGAGAAAGATCCCATTACCAGTATTACTTGAACCCCTACCATTTTGATAATGACATCATGTATTGAGCCTTGGTGAATCAGTGCACGTTATCTGACATTTACTCTTGATAAATCATGCCGTCATTTTGTTGTCAGGTGTCAGAGGCTCGAACCTTGATGAGTAAAGAGGGTGTCACTTGAGCCAATGAATCTAGTTGGTTGGTTGTTGGAGTTGTTGCAAGATCAGGTCATGTCAGGACAGATACCGACTTTTGACAGTGCACACTCATGGCGACTTTATAGTGCTGTCCCACTAGGAGCCCAGGCCACCCGCACCATGACCTGATATCCCACTCAGTCACATTATCCTGACACTGAGCCAACCAGTCCTTGCCCTATCCTGATAATGAAGAACGCCTGGCTAGGAAACGACAAGTATCTATTCTTAAGTCATTGGTTTGACTTGACCAGGGTTCGAATCCCACCATCTACCAGCTTAACTCATTCGGCCATCCCGTCTGGTATCAGACTAGTGCTATACTGAAGATAGCAATATGGAAGTTGATCTATGTCGGTGTAGAAAGATGCAATGTAAAAAGGAAACATAACTTTACACTTTCTGTGTAAATTAAAACCTTTGGGAATCCTCCGTGAAACACGAATTTGTGTTAGTAAGTAATGAGGAATGACAATTATTTAGCACAGAGCTTTGTTTGTTCAAATCGACCCATGTGATTTTCCAACTTTCAGCTTTCTCACTGATGACGTTGATAACGGTATGGCTCTTTTTCGCTTAGTATGCATTTTTTAGTCTACATGTTCCCGCAATAGACTAGGTTGATTTGGATAGGTTTTTTTCTTGCGTGTTTTTGTTGTTTTTGTTGGGTGTGGGTTTTTTTTATGGGGGGGGGTTGTTGCTGTTAGTGTCGTGGGGGTGATGAAAATGGGAAATACTGCGCCTAGAGCGGGACTCGAACCCACATCTCTTTGCATTCCAGGCCAGTGTGCTAACCATTACACCACCTAGGCTCCCTGATATCAATACACTCCCCACGCCTACCTGTCTATGTGGTTACTTGCCTGAGAGGTCAGTGCAGACCACTACACTCGTCCCCCTGGAATTGTAAGTATTGTAATGCTTACAATTAGATACATACAGGCAATGCACTAACACATACATACACAGGGTAGGTTCAACAACCATACAGCGCAAAGCTTGTACAGGATCCTGATCACGGCAACCAGTGTCGTGGGGGTGATGCAAATGGGAAATAATGTGCCTAGAGCGGGACTCGAACCCACATCTCTTTGCATTCCGGGCCAGTGTGCTATCCATTACACCACCTAGGCTCCCTGATATCAATACACTCCCCACGCCTACCTGTCTATGTGGTTACTTGCCTGAGAGGTCAGTGCAGACCACTACATTAGTATCCCTTCCTACCATTGGATTGCGTCGTATTGCGTAGTTCTCTCTTCCATTAGCCACATATTAGTGCTTTTAGTGATGTTAGTTTCAATTTTGAGATACATGATGCTCGGTCATTTCTTTGTCTCACTTCTTCATCAGACATGCGTTGATCTGTGCAGTTCTTTTAGTATTCATGCTAACCAGTTTCACGCCTCCATTCTCATGCCACTCATCTGCGCAGCGTGCTTCGTCTTCCATTGGACAGTAATCTGGGTTGCTCTTTAATTTCTGTTGGACACGTATTTCTAATCTGCACAGCTCGTTTCGCTTTTCTTTAGACACATGTTGCTAATTATGATGATTGTTATACTTCCCGAAAGACACATGTTGCTAATCTGTGCAGCGTGCTTTGACTTCCATTAGACACATCTCGCTAATCTGTACAGCTCTCTTCACTTTCCATTAGACACATGTCGATAATCTGTGCAGCGTGCTTCGGCTTCCATTAGACACATCTCGCTAATCTGTACAGCTCTCTTCACTTTCCATTAGACACATGTCGCTAATCTGTGCAGCGTGCTTCAGCTTCCATTAGACAGTAATCTGTGTCGCTCCCTTCAGTCTCCATTAGACCCATGTCCCTGATCCGCATGATTCTTCAGTTCTGAGCGGGTCTTGAAAGCCAAGCTACACTTGCAGCATTGATACATTCCCTCCCCACTATGCACTGTGTTCCTGTGCTGGTATAGGTTATCACGGCGACTAAACGAATGCCCGCAGGAAATGCATTCAAACGGGCGAGCACCTGTATGAATGCGTGCATGGCGGCGGTAGTCAGCACGTGACACAAAGTCTTTGCCACATGTTGGGCACTCAAAGCGCTTTGGGCCACTCGTATTGTGCAGCAGGCGAACCAGCGGTGCCTGATCATCACCAGGGGGTGTCTCGTCGTATGGGTGAGATGCGCTGGGGACATGTGTCTGGAAGAGATCAATCATGGAGAGGGTCAGCAACGAAAGGTCATGTGATTTGTTTGTTTGTTGTTTTACGTCCTAGCAACATCTAAGGTCATATCAGGACGGGTACTGACAGTGCGCACTCATGGCGACTTTATAGTGCTGTCCCACCGGAAAACCAGGCTACCAGCACCATGACCTGATATCCCACTCAGTCACATTATCCAGACACTCAGCACACCAGTCCTTGCCATGTCCTAATAATGCCGAGCGCCTGGCTAGAAAGCGACAAGTATCAATTTTAAAGTCATTGGTTTGACTCGACCAAGGTCATGTGATGCGAGACTCAGATTAGTTTACTACCCAAATGGTCTGAATACTGGAAACTTGGGCAGTGCTTGTCCACTTGTTTCTTCAGAGTGCTGGAGAGTATGCCACAAGAATGGTAGTTTTTGTGTATGTGTTGTTGTTTTTTGCTTCATGAGTGAGATGTCTTTAATTATTGGAATGGTGGTAGTATGCCTAACGAAAGGAATAGCTTTTAAATTACCAGAGAAAAATAGTTAAATGAATCAATACATTTGTAATCACAATGCTGGAGCTTCACTACCCAGTCTAAAATTGGGCATCCAGACAATTCCTATTAGATATACAACTCTATAAATAAATTAAATTACAATATCACGCCGATAACGAAACAGGTAATCACCCACAACTGTCCATCCAAATAAATATAAATATTTATATATATCTTTCAGAACATACCAGTCATCTCTGTATAGTTTCCCGGAGAAGGAAATGCTTAAACATTTGTTCCAGCTCTAATACTATATCTGCATGCATGCGTTTTCTGTCAATTATTTACATTAGAACCAACCATTATATCAATTCAACAACTATGGCTTAATTATACATTCATAACAACACTGCTAACCCCCACCCCCATCCCCACCCCCCGGTCCCCCAAGCGGAAAAACTAAGGCCCTTTCCATTGAGTCCATTAGGTCCGCATTTATCACATATCGGCTATTGATGTACACAACAGCAACAGAATGAGAGAGAACCCAAACATAAATCAAATAAACAATCTAATCCGCTCCACATTCCTCATTTAAGGCATTGACTTTTAAGATAAGGCATTGGAGTCGGAAGGCACCCTGGCATCTTCGCTGACCGAACATTACGCCTTCAGATTCATGCTGCCCTCGTGTAGCTGATCAGTGTGGCACTTCAGGTCCACTCTGGTCAGGAAGGCTATGCTGCACTGGCAGCACTGGTACATGGCTTCACGAGAGTGCACAGTGCCCCGGTGCTGGTACAGGTTGTCACGCCTGCTGAAGGCCCGGTTGCATGAACTGCATACATACGGCTTTAAGCCTGTGTGGATTCGCACATGTCGCCTGCAGTGCTCTTTGGTGAGGAAGGTCCGTCCGCATGTTGAGCACTCATAGTTTCTCTCCCCGTATGCCGCAGTAGTGGTAATGCCTACCCCTGCCCAGGTGCTTGCGCCCAGCTGCATATCCAGGCTCAAATTTGCGGCGCTGCTTTTCAAAGCTTGCCTGAATGAACGCGCCTGGAAAAAAATAATTAGACATGTTGTAGATTACTGCCTAATCAAATGTTGAATGTTTGCAAATATAATATAAAACTTAACAAAAGTCACATCTGACTTTCATTTGAGGCGGTCATGGTAGGATTATATGATTGTCAAATATAAACAATACTAATTATATATTGTGTGTATATATTGTGCATAAGCAAGTATATAATATATACTAAGTATAAATATAACAAATGTTATATGGATAGTAGGAATTATAACTTTTCAATCAAATGTCAGTTCAGTAGGCAAGAAATGAACAATATGCCAATTGTTCCACGAGTCTCCTAAACGCTCATCTACGGACAAATATAATCAAGTAATACACCCATACTGGTACTTGCAGATGTTGCCTTCAGCTATGCTTCCACAATCATCTTATTCACGTCTAGAACACCCACCCATACTGGTACTTGCAGAATTATCTTATTGATGTTTATAACACCCACCCATACTGGTACTTGCATATGGTGCCTTCAGCTATGCTTCCACAATCATCTTATTGACGTCTAGAACACCCACCCATACTAGTACTTGCAGAATTATCTTATTCATGTCTAGAACACCCACCCATACTGGTACTTGCATATGGTGCCTTCAGCTATGCTTCCACAATCATCTTATTCACGTCTAGAACACCCACCCATACTAGTACTTGCAGAATTATCTTATTGATGTTTATAACACCCACCCATACTGGTACTTGCATATGGTGCCTTCAGCTATGCTTCCACAATCATCTTATTCACGTCTAGAACACCCACCCATACTAGTACTTGCAGAATCATCTTATTGATGTTTATAACACCCACCCATACTGGTACTTGCAGATGGTGCCTTCAGCTATGCTTCCACAATCATCTTATTGACGTCTAGAACACCCACCCATACTGGTACTTGCAGATGTTGCCTTCAGCCATGCTTCCACTATTATCTTATTCACGTCTAGAACACCCACCCATACTGGTACTTGCAGATGGTGACTTCAGTTATGCTTCCACTATCATCTTATTCACATATAGAACACCCATCCATACTGGTACTTGCATGATGCCTTCAGCTATGCTTCCACAATTATCTTATTCACGTCTAGAACACCCACCCATACTGGTACTTGCATATGATGCCTTCAGCTATGCTTCCACAATTATCTTATTCATGTCTAGAACACCCACCCATACTGGTACTTGCAGATGGTGCCTTCAGCTGTTTCCACAATCATCTTATTCGCGTCTAGAACACCCACCGTCCACTCCCTCACACCTATCATTGCAATATCGACGCGTATGATAAATAAGAATAAAATAATAAGTTTTCATGGAAATAAGCTATCGAGTGACGAGTGACTATATTGGGCATATGCCTTTATTCATATTACTTGATACAGTGATTTTTATATGTCAACCTTCACAGGTGCATTCTACTGGCCTTTAATTATAAGCAAGGCATCTATCTAATCAGGAAAAGCTTAACTAAAACTGAAAAAAATATACATAAAAATAAAGAAACACTTCAATTTCAGGAGATTCTAATAATATCTACATAATTTCAGGGTAAATACGTTACAATTTCCATATAATATACTGTGATAAATTCAATGAATGTTCTTCAATCCACTACTAGCCAAGCTCAAGCAGGGAAGCTTGACAAATCTCAAAACAGGGTTGAGTGTGTGATGCTGGCTGTCCCTACCAAGGAGTAAGTCAGTCCCTTCCCTTCCAGGTGTATTCCATTGTTCACCAGGGCAGCACTCCCATATGAGGGAGACCCCTAAGTCACTCCTTATGTCCTGTCTAGACCAACAGTCCCTTGGCTCGCTTCGGGACAATCGTTGACATGGGCATGCAGCTCCTCGATGACCGCGTAGTCGATACCACATACACACTGGTATGGATTGTGACCGATGTGATTGGTTCTCCTGTGTGTGTACAGGTTATCCATCAGCTTCGAACCCGCTCCGCAAATGGAACATCTGTACAAGCGCAGCCCCGAGTGACTCGTCAGGTGTCGCTGCAGACGCGAAGGAAAGCGGAACGCTTTTCCGCAGATTGAACATGAATGGAGCTTTGTTGGTGTTGTTGGTGTTGTTGGTGTTGTTGGTGTGCCCGTGGCTGGCCATCTCCCCAGGGATCTGTCTGCGTCGCTGCTGCTGCCTCCGGCGGCTTCGGCCAGCTGCTGTAACAGTGGGCAAACAGAAGCTGTCAGTTGTAGTTTCACATCAGCAGTCAGCCACTTCAGATAGAATCCTCTAAATGAACCACGGCAACAAGCATCCAGTGTCACATGCTAGTTTCAATATCAATAATATCAATAATATCAATAATAATAATAATATAAATAATTCAAATAATTCAAACAAGTTAAAAAATGAATTACTATCGGCATTTCAATCTTCATGGCATGTGTTAGAACCAGCTATGTACATTGACAACAATCTGCAGTGATTGCTTTTGCCAGTATTATTATAATTAAACAATCTGAATGGAGTCAAATTACAGCACGACTCTTCCTTTCATTACATATCTTTTTTGATTACACATCTTTCTTGATTTAACTATCTAACCCTTTCTATTTCTTCCCTTGATTACCTATCTTTCTGGACTTAACTAACCCTTTCTAATTCTTCCCTTGATTGATACAGTTCTTGATTTAACTATCGAACTTCCCTTCATTACATATCTTTCTTCATTTAACTATCTAACCCTTTCTAATGCTTGCATTGATTACATATCTTTCTTCATTTAACCATCTAACCCTTTTTAAGTATGTCCGCTGTATCTTAATTAATTAATCAAAAAAAAATAAAAATTGGTAAATATTTTATTCATCTGAATACATATTTTGTCAGCACCGGGGCACTGGTGTTCCAGCCGTTGGAGTGATCGCATTTGATCTGTACATAGTCAAAGTGGAATGTCTTGCATTGTGTGCAACACAACCCATTCTGAACATAAAAAGAAAGTGTGGGGGGGGGGGGGCAGACTATGCTGCATAGTGTACCGCATAGGTACTCAACATAGTGCATCAAGACAGTGTGTGCAGTAATCACATGCTGTTAAATCATATGCTGTGTTTGTATATCAGTTAGATTTGGTTTTAATAACGGTTAGTCTATAAATAGTGCCATGTTGTGCATGTATAGTGGTTTATATTTTGTGCATTGCTGGTTGAAGATGTAGTTATTCAGTGGTGGTAATGGGTCTCGAGTAGTGGTAGTTGGTCTCGAGTCATTGAGTTATAATAGTTGTTTGTCAAGAAGTAATATTTTGGCCATCTGGTGGTTAATAATATAAATACCTCACGTCATGCCCATATAAAGAGTTTTCCAACGCTTATATAGACTTCCCACGCTACAGAAAGGGCAAACAGTAACTGGATAACTGGAAGGAATATCTTACCACATGGTTATTACCAGCATTTAGACGCTATATACTTATGGTTGAAATGGAAAAACTACTGAGGCATATACTTGATTAAAAACAAAGTTAACCAAAGACAAAATGAATAGGCTTTACCAATGCAAGTTACTACAAGTATGAATAGGCTTTAGCTATGCAAGTCACAAGTATGAATAGGCTTTAGTTATACAAGTTAGTACAAGTATGAATAGGGTGATGCAATCCATCTGGTTACGCTTATTTTCTCTAAGCCCTTTCTTTTGCAATGCAATCTCTTTGTACGGTAGGACTGAAAGAGCCTAACCAAATTCATCTGGGTGACTTTGTGAAGATCTAAACTGGACAGGCTCGACTGATGTGACTAGGAGATCGGAGGCTGCATCACCACAGGGACCAGAGAGGGAGTCAGTGAGTTAGGGGGTTTTACGTTCTACCAACATCTGAGCTCACATCGGCTTAGGCACCGATTTGTGCAACAGTGCGCAATCCTGACGGTTTTCTAGTTGCCCCATTGATATGCCATACAGACAGCACTGCCATTTCATCCAATAATTCATATTATCTTGACAAAGCCCACCAGGTCTGGGTTCTATCCTTGGTCCCAGTCTATCCTAATCAGTTATCTTGACAAGACCAACTAGTTTTGGCTCTATCCTTATCAGGTGCATCATTTAAATATTTTTGGGATTGACTCGGCCGAGGATCGAATCCACGACATCGCCCAAGGCAAGCGGACACTGTACCGATGACCCATCTGGTCAAGTCTTAAAAGAGTGGACGGGCAGTGAAATGCTTTGTCACAATTGTCAATCCCATGAGGGTTATTTTCCCTTGCAGCCCCCTACCCCACCCACCTTCTTTTTTTTCTTTTTCTTTTTTTTTTCTTTCTTTTTTAAAGATGCTTACAAAGAACACAGTAAAAACGGGTTGTTTGTTTTGTGATGAGATCAGCATTTATTCATAGATGACATGAAAGAACCGGTGTAGTTGAACTTGAGTGGTACTTCATGGTCATCCCATTCACATGAAATGGGAAAGGATGAAATGGGGAAGGATGGTCACATGCATGGGATGAATCAATGTACATAAATATATATGTGTGTGTGTGCGTTGATGTGTGTATATATATATGTATATAGCAGTTGAGCAGTTGTGTTGCTTGATATCAGTAGTGTCCTGCTAATAACCAATTGTATGTACTTACGAGGAATATGCACAAAGAATCTTGCGGGGTTGATTGAGCATTACATAACAGGTTGTTTTTGAGTTCATTTACAGGTTTTTATTAACAGTCTTAATATATTTTTACTTCAGGTCTGCTGTTTATTGTCTCACTAAAAAAGCAGGTAGATTGTATCTGGGAGCCTAGGTGGTAGAATTGGCATTACAATCGCAAACACATAGACTTGAGTCCTGTTCTAAGCATTGTATACTGTTTGCTGCAATGGATCCATCGCCAGGATGGGTGTCCATGTTAAGTGGTTGGTTACTCAGCCTTTGGGTGGAATGAGTGTTAAATGTTTGTATGGGTGGGGGTGTGGGGTGGGGTGGGGTGGGGTGGGTGTGGGTGTCTGAAAATAAAGGAAAGTTTACACAGGGAAAGCATAACGTTTACACAGGGAAAGCATAACGTGAGTGTGTTGGAGTTGCAAAATAAGTGTGGCATGCTTTATACACATCCCCTCACATGAAAGACTGCATTCGGATGCTGGAGAAGAGGTGAGAGGCAATTACGCATTCCGCTGAATTTAAATGCATTTAATACTGATGATTCAAAAGTAAGGTTCCTTCTGGATTCCAAGCAAGTGTCCTGCAAGTCAGAGCATTTCTGCCAACCAGAGCAATGTGTGCGCGTTTATTTTCTGTTTTTGTTTTGTGCCCCCTATTCCCTCCCGTTAATGGTTAGTATGAGGGCAATGGCTGTATTGTGTACTTGTTTTACACCACCACCCCACCCGCCACTACCTCCCGCCCCTCTTCACACTCTACCAACAACTCGGAGGCATGTTTGTTTGTTTGTTTGTTGTTTTACTTCCTAGCAACATCTAAGGTCATATCAGGATGGGTACCAACTTGTGACAGTACATGCTGCCCCACTGGGAAATCAAGCCACCGACACCATGACCCGATATCCCACTCAGTCACATTATCCTGACACCGAGCTAACCAGTCATTGCCATAT
The DNA here is from genome assembly GCA_030323885.1 of Branchipolynoe longqiensis. Taxonomy (NCBI): domain Eukaryota; kingdom Metazoa; phylum Annelida; class Polychaeta; order Phyllodocida; family Polynoidae; genus Branchipolynoe; species Branchipolynoe longqiensis. The sequence continues at coordinate 106,374,042 of CM059188.1, read as the reverse complement.
CCTAATAATGCCGAGCACCAGGCTAGGAAGCGACAAGTATCAATTTTTAAGTCATTGGTTTGACTCGACCGGGAACCAAACTTGCGAGCTCCCGATCTTCCGCACACGAGGGCTGTGCTCTACCGATTCGGCCACCGCGCCCGCTCAGAGGCATGTTCATTGCAGAGCATGTTCATTGATGTCATGTACCTTCAGATCACTGTTTTACCCCCCCACCCCACCCCACCCCCACCCTCTCCCATCTCTCTCTTCACACTCTACCAACAAATCAGATACAAGACTCGGCATGTTCATTGGTGTCGTGCTCCTTCAGATCAGTTTTTGTGGAGAAGGATGTGCCACATTTCCAACACTGGTAGGGTGGCGCACCCTCGTGTATTCGCCTGTGCTGGTATAGGCGGTCAGTGCGTCCGAATGCCTTCTTGCAGATAGTGCATTCATAGGGCTTGTCGTTCGAGTGCACTCGGCGATGACGGTTCAGCTGTCCGCGTACCGTAAATGCTTTTCCACACACTTCGCACTGGTGAAGCCCCGGGTCAGCCTTAATAAAGGCGGGTATTGGGGGAAGGTGGCGGCCATCCCAGAAAGCAGTCGAGATGGGTACATGGGGTGACCGGGACTGCATAGGGAATCTTCTCACCTGAAAGCCGATAGAAATAAGAGATGAGATAGAGTGGAATGTCACTACCACTTTGTCAGTACAGTTTGTTCTGTGTATTTTCCCCATTGGTGTCGTTGCCGATGCCATTCACCAAACTTGAGCGGGGCGAGCTGTTTTAGTTTTTCTTGCATCGTTGTAAGCATGCAAGTACAGCTACAGTGACGTCATCGGGAGATAGGAGGTGAAAGTATTTGCTGTTAGTCCCAGAAACAAATGTGGTATGTAGTGTAGCTCACCACACAGGCTAACCCGATCCGGTGGTCAATCCATAATTGGCCAAAACGATGTCTTGCTGGAGAGGCCGTTGTTATAGTTACCCTGCTACCCAGCTGCAAATTACAACTGGCAGGACTAAACTGAATGTCACTGTATTTATCTAAATAGAATGGCTTTCGGCCATTTTAGGCTATCAAACATCAACATGTGCTTATCTGGAGTCATGGCCCTAGACCAGCTGGGATTGTCCACAAGTGGATTGACTCATTCAGCTTCAATTTCCCGGGTGCTTAATCATCATTATTAAATATCATTATTAAATAGAGCACCGATAGGTAGTTGGCTCCGTTTCAAGATAATAGTATGTAGGATAATTGTGTTAGGAGCATAGTATCCGTGTGGGGCAGCAATATATAAAGCCACCATGAAAAGTGTGCGCCCTTCCTCGCAAACCCCCAGCCACGAGATTGTCACTTCCACCTCGGCAGTCCCTCGAGCAGCTCACCTCCGACTCAGCCGACGCCCACCCCACAACAACGAACAACAACCACTAAGGGTTGAGGGGTTGACTCGAGTTACAGCATGATCCAACATTCATACGCTTTACTGAACAATGACTCTTAGACCTACCATGCTCACATGATTGACTTATAACTGATACTGTACACTGACTCTTGTCCATCTGATACAACCTACTGGCCTAATGCCCTATTGACTTGTTACTGTTCATGCTTTCATTGTTGTGATTCTGATACTACCTACTTGACTTGCTGCCGTGATGGCTTTCTCTTGCAACTTGATGACTACCGTGTTTGAATAAAACCCAATTCATAAGAGCTCCTTGTTCGCGTCGAAAATTGTGTTAGGAGCATGGTATCCATGTGGGGCAGCAATATATAAAGCCACCATGAGTGTGCCGTCATAAATCTGCATCCTTCCTGATGAGCTCAGATATTGCTGGGACTAGGATATTACTGCCACCTGAATTGAATTGAATTGAATTGAATTGAATTAAGGCAGTACATTGCGACATGGTCAGTGCGTACCCCCCCACGCAAAGACCATGGGTGTTCTTTGGTCAAGGTGTAGAATGCCAATTGCTATGGTGACTTAATAGAGAAAATTAAATGACAAGAGGAGAAGACGGGGGTTTAGGGATACAAACACAAGTATTTATTGTGGTTTTCAATCTTTGTATTTAATGAAAGCATTTACATATAATCTTTTCCGGGTTATCCACTCAATAAAATATCCTATATATTGTACTCTAGAACAATCTACAAAATGTGAGGCCGTTGTAGTCAACTTGATAAAATATCACAATGTACTTGATTTCAATGGATGCATTGAGTTGCATTCACAGCACTGAGGTAGCATTTTCAAATGACCTATACAGCATATCAAAAACTTTCCCATACTTTTCCATGTATATTAGTCAGATCGTGACTTTCCCATATATATTACACACAGTCAGAGGGTGACTTTCCCATAAATAAATTACGCACAATCAGATTGCGACATTTCCATATGTATAATACACCTGGTTAGGTCGCAACTTTCCCATATATATAATACTTATGGTCAGGTTGCGACTTTCCCATATGTATCCTACACCTGGTCAGGTCGCGACTTTCTCATATGTTACGGTCAGATCGTGACTTTCCCATATTGTGTCAGATCGTGACTTTCTCATGTGTACATTACACACGGTCAGATCACGACTTCCCCCTTTGTATATTACATGACGTCAGATCGTGACTTTCCCATATGTATATTACACATGGTCAGATCTAGATAAAGGATTCACCCGGTACTCGCAGTACCCAGGTGAAAACCAACCCTATATAAAAACGGTCGAAAAAGCAGGTTAATGAAATGAGAGCCTAATTTCACAATCTAAGAAGCAACATGTATTCTTTGTAGATGTCTTCATATTTACCCGCTACCTTTGAGTTGAAAAATATAATGAAATAGCTAGTTTAATATGATTTAAAATTGAAATTGACGGCGTTCTATGGCCGCCATCTTGTCTTTTTGAATTCTCTCCCATTTCACCAAATATGTGCCAATATATGTAGCCATTTGATCATGGAACCACAGTTTCTACTTCCTGTTCTATACTAAAGCTATTTTCGCCCGTATTTACACTGCGTTGTCGTTTACCTGTGTACTACACGTACCGGGTGAATCTTTTATCTAGGTCAGATCATGACTTTCCCATATGTATAGTACACATGGTCAGATCGTGACTTTCCTATATGTATATTACACATGGTTAGGTCGTGACATTCCCATATATGTATATTAGTTATTACACACGGTCAGTAAGTTGTAAGATTGCGACATGGCTCATGGTGAGAGGGTGACTTTCCCATATGTATATTACACGCTGCCAGGTTGCAACATGGTGAGATGGTGACATTCCCATGTATATTATAACACACTGTCAGATTGCGACATGGTGAGATCGCGACTTTCCCATATGTATATTACATGCTGCCAGGTGGCGACATTCTCACATGTATGAGATATTATGCAGGGTCAGATCGTGACTTTCCCACATATATATTATTACACATGCTCAGATCGCGATTATCACCAACCGACTTCCAACAGTCAAGTCACCTCACATTGGTAGTGGAAATGACTTGCAGACAATGCGCGCAACCCCCCACCCCCACCCCTCCCATCCCCACTGGCTCAGTACTGCAGGGCCCCGACACCCCGATGTGCCTGCTGGACGTGCGCCCTCAGCTGGCCCCGGTCCGACCAGGCGGTCTCGCACAGGTTGCACTGGTACACAGGCTCCCCCTGGTGGACCTTCCCGCGGTGCTGGTACAGATTGTCCATGCGCGTGAACTGCCTCAGGCAGCTGTAGCACTTGAAGGGGCGCGACCCGGTGTGCATCCGCGCGTGACGGTCTAGGTCCTTGCGCGACTGGAAGCAGTATCCGCACGCCGCGCACTCGTGCGGCTTGGCTGGGGAGAAGCTAGCAGCGTCACCTGCCGGCTCCGGCAGTGCGCCAGCGGCACCTAGTGTGCAAGGATGCCGCCAGGGGGCGTGTCTGGGGTGGGGGTTCGAGGCGGGACGATGGAGTGCCGGGCTGGGGGTTGGACCAACGCACCGGGCCGGGTACCCCCCATCAGAACACGCCTGGAAGGAAATAAGGACAAGCGTTTAAAAATTAACTCAAACCGCCATCCCAGTCTTCAGTAGTATAAAACGGTGTGCCGTGTGTGTGTGCGGCGTTGTTTATAATGAGTGTATATGGATGTTGATCGATTGGACTGAATACCGGGAAATTTGTGTAGTTGTGATTTTTTTTTGTGTGGTTTTTGGTGGGTTTGGGTGGGGCTGGGTGGGGGGTTATTTGGTGTGCGCACGCATGACTATGCATGCTATCCTTGCTTCATCCACTATTTTTTAAGAACATGCCAACACTTTTCACTACCAGCCTCTGTATTATGCGTATACGTTTTGCATTTGTAACGAAATATAACAAAGGAATTGTTTGGTTTGGTTCTATTGCTTGTTTTGGTTTGTTTTTTTTATTATTGGCAATTAACACCTTTATATATATATATATATATATATATATGTTACGGTCAGATATATAAAAAGGTGTTAATTGCCAATAAAAAAAAACAAAAAAAAAAAACAAGCAATAGAACCAAACCATATATACATATATATATATATACACTGGTCTGGAACCTTTCCTGTTTTTCATTCTGAAACATTTCCCCATAAAAGAAATCATTATTATATACTATTTTTAATGCATAAAAAAAATATTATAATAAAAAAATATTTAAAAAAGATGAAAGTATCATCAGTGGCGGTCTTGATAGGCACTCGCACCCTTCAATGTCAGTTCCGGCAATTACGACAAATTGCCTGGGATATATTGGAACTAATGCCCTCCTCACCGACTCACTGCCAGTGATTTGTATGGTTGATTCAATTCCATTCCTCCAACCTCTTTCAATGATAATGGCACCATCCATGTCCAACCTTCAAGCCAAGTTTTGATCAACATGTACTGTGACGTGAAATCGCAACATTGCGAAACTGGCACGCAATATCTGGAACTTGAAATCATGTGTGAAAACACTTATTTCACCACATGCCAGTAGCAATTCGAATCGCCATGTCATTACACATGTGAAAACATGCAAAAGGAATCACGTTTTTTTCCGATAACGCATATTTTTGCACAGTACAGATATGACTCCAGTACAGAGCCTCCACAGACGTGAATCCCTCATGATTACGCACATCGCACAATACAGCCATGACTCTTGATGTGAATCAAGGTTTAAGTCTACACACATCGTACAACCATGACTCTTCATGCCAATTAAATGTTAAGCCTCCAGACGTGAATCCCTCATGATTATGCGATTGACTGATTGGTGGTTGCTTTATGCCGGGTCGGCAGCATAGGCCATATTCACGGTGCATGATTATTCACATTGCACGCTACATCCATGACTCTTGTTGCTAATCAAGTGCTAAGCATCCACACATCGCACAGTACAGCCCTGACTCTTGATGCTAATTAAGTTAAGCCTCCACACATCGCACAGTATGGCCATGACTCTTGACGCTAATCAAGTGCTAAGCCTCCACACATCACAGTACAACCATGACTCTTGATGCTAATCAAGTGCTAAGCCTCCACACAGTACAGCCATGACTCTTGATGCTAATTAAGTTAAGCCTCAAAACATTGCACAGTACAGCCATTACTCTTGATGCTAATCAAGTTTTAAGTCTCCACACTTAGCACATTACAGCCATGACTCTTGATGCAAATTAAGTGCTAAGCCTCCACACATCACACAGTACAGCCATAACTCTTGATGCTAATTAAGTTAAGCCTCCACAGATGTGAAGCCGCCCTCTCATGATTTGAGGTGCGTCTTCATGTGCCGCGTTAGCACGTCGCGGCGACTGAACCTAAGTGAGCACACCTGACACGAGTAGCTGCGCTCGCCCGTGTGCGTGGTGTAGTGCCGGCGGTACGCCTGCGCGGAGGACATCCGGCGTCCGCACACCGTGCACTCTAATTCCACACTGCCCGGTGGCTGGTGGAGGAGCGGCGGCAGTGAGAGAAGGGGCATGGCTTCTCGGGGGTGCCGCACACTCCTACCACCACTGAGGGGCTGCAAAGAGAGCAGACGCACCAACATTAGGCTTTTGTTTGCATTTACTTGGCGGAAGGCTACGGACTTACTCACTGACGGCTGGAAAAGGGGGTGGGGGGTATATAATATAATATATATATACTTTTTTTTTCTTTTTTAAAACAACAGGACTGAGATAAAAAATCACATTTAGCTCGAGGCCAATGGATTTTTGGACAGCTTCAATAAATCTTATTGATATCAGTGAATATGAAATCACTCACGCACTTTCAATTTAGGCCTTCGTACTCAGAAGTTGCAAGGTAATATGTAAAAAAAAAAAAAAAAAAAATGGACTGGGGTAGTCCTATATAAGTTTTCACGTGTTCTTTACTCAAAATGGTTTGATTGGATTAAAAACTTGATATAATACTTGGCAATGCTCAATGCCTCTCTCACGTCAACATATTTTGACAACTTAGTACGGAGTTGCTAAAAACAGGACCTCTGGGCTAATAAGCCAATTCATGCAAATAGTAATCAGATCTATTTCCAGGACAATGTAACGTTGATATCATTTCGAAACTGTTGGGATAAATTAACTTTAAAATAAGTGCCCTTTACGGTTCATGCATCTATTTACATGTTTATTCATGTGTATACATATGCACACACATATATGTATGTGTATAATATATACATATACAAGGATGGATAGAAATATTTGAAATATACGACCAGTACCGGCATTTAAATATGTATATATACATATACAATGATGGATAAAAGTATGCTTGAAATATATAACCAGAACCCAACTTCGAAACATACAAGTGTGTGAATTCAGTAATTATTATAAAAACTGATCTTGTTCAACATCCTTAAACTCAGCCCACAACATGGATAACAGGGTGCAAAAGCGCACAAAGGACCTCTGGAAAAGTACCCACACGTTCTCTCTAAACCCACTAGAAAGGATATAAAAGCTGGGTGCCTAATTGGATGTACAAGAAATATGGTCTTAACAACACCTAATGAGCCTGGGTAATACGATAAAAAGGGCAATGTAGCATGATCAAACAGGAGTCTTTGTTATTGAGGATGTTCTTCCAAAAGCTGCATGGCATTCTATACAACTGTCCACTTCATATGTGTGTCCTTAGGTTACCAGCAATTATGTTTGTTTGCGTTTTACGTCCTAGGAACATCTATTGTCATATCAGGACGGGGCAGTAAATAATGTAAGTCTTGATGTCAGAAGTCGTCTCGCTTTGTGGGACCACTGCATGAACCGGGTATACAACTTGGGTAATTACACAATTGCAAATTTAGACAGCGGTCTATGTGTCTCTATCCCTCTAGCAGTCACATTGTTAACCAGTCTTGTGTTTGCCACAGATTGGATTGTGTCATTATTACTGCTCTCCATAGACTCTTTCTTCGCCATGAACCTCTGCAGTCTGACACATCAGAGGAATCGCCTCGTCATCGCATCGGTCTCGAAGTCGAAGGTATTTGGTCCATGTTGCTTACACAGGTGAATCTACATAAAAAGTGTTCTAATACAGTTATCAAAGCTGCCTCCTTTGGACTTTCACATTTCAGTTTTTCACACTGTTCCTTGAAATATACCACGACCTGCTCAGTCAACGAGCTAAGCTGTGGATCAGCGACAAGCCCTTTTTTTCATGACAACCTGGCTTTTGACTTTCTTAAGGCAAAGCAGAGTGCATGTTCAGACTGTTCCTCAAAATGCATCAACTGCTTAGTCAAACAGCCAGGCTCTGGATCAGGGACAGGCCTTGTCCAAAACAATCTAGATCTCGCCTCTCTTAAGGCAGAGCAGGGTGGGCAGAGTGTTCCTCAAAATGACATCATCTGCTTAGTCATAAAACCAGGCTCTGGATCAGGGACAGGCCTTGTCCAAAACAATCTGGATGTCGACTTTCTTAAGGCAGAGCAATGTGTGCAAAGTGTTCCTCAAAATGACATCATCTGCTTAGTCATAAAGCCAGGCTTTGGATCAGGGACAGGCATTGTCCAAAACAACCTGGCTCTTGACTTTCTTAATGCAGAGCAGGGTGTGCCTAGTGAGGCTATCTTTGCGGGGGAAGTGTCTACCACACAGGAGGCATGGGAAGGGACGCACCCCCGTGTGGGTCAGCGCGTGCCGCTCAAGGTGGTGGCGCTGCGAGAAGGTTCGGCAGCAGGCGTCGCACACCCAGTTACGCTCCACCGCCGGGCCCTGATGTTGCTTCTGAAACCAAAGCACAGACAAACAGGTTTTTAAAGTTGTATGTAGTGGCACTTTTATGGCCTAGGCCATGTTAAAGTATCCTGCTGTTTTGGGTTATTGATGTTCTTGCTGGTTTTGTCCTTGGATAAAGAGAATTGATTTATTTGAGAATTGTTCCATATGATATCCAGTGTCCATATCTGTATGTGTTCTGTATTCAGATCGGGTTGCATCCAAGATTGGTTGCATAGAAAATACAATAGCAAAGAGGTGTGCTATAAGCACTCTTATGTTCGCAATCATGTGCCATTAACAGAATAGCACAGTATTTATTTGTGAGGTAGTCACTGCTCTCTAAGCACGAATGGTATGCTGTGTTAGTCAAGTCAATTAACACTGATACATTTTATGAGCAACCTGGAAAGCACAGAATGTGAGGTCAGCTGTGCTTCAAGTCGCTGAACCAAGGTGGTCAGCATTTCAGTCAGTCTGATATCTTGACCATCTTTGTCCTCTTTTGTTTTTTCTTTTTTTCTTTTTTTTTGTATTATATTTTGAAGTTTTTCTTGTTTAAAAAAAAAAAAAGTAGGCATGAGTTAGAAATGGATATCTCCAAGTCCAATGCAATACTATTTTAAGCAGGCAGGCCCCTTTCCATGTTAATGCCGAAACTGCATTCCCTTTATTAGTGTGGGGAGGGCCAGAAAGAAACTAAAACTTGTTAGTTATAACACTGGGGATGGGCACACTAGCATAGTAGCAATTATCGGTTATACCAAGAAGTCGCCGAGAAAGGCTCAGATCCCCGTTTGAATCCAGCTCAAGATGTGCTTAGGTAACTGATGACAGGAGTAGCTTAGACGAAAACATTGAATGAACCGCAGGAACGCCTCAGATCATTTTAATGTAGTGCAAGAATGGCATAGACAATTGTCCAATCTTCAATAGTGTGTGCCCATGAGTCTTCTCTGGACATTTTCAAATTACAGTAAAACTTCTCTAACCAATCACCTCCACAGATCGACCACTCCCCTATATTGATCGCTTTATTTGGATCCCAAACGATCGCCCATACAATACCATAGTAATGATATATTAAAAAAAACTCCCTAAACCAACCACCTCCCTAAATGGACCATTTAAAGTGGGTACCATGATCGGTCGATTTAGAGGTTTTACTGTAGTACTGATAGAGAAAAAAACACGCGTTTGAACTTCAGATTACTTTATTAAAATGCATCCCGAGACAGCAGAAAAAATTTTAAAGTTGCATCATGAAGAGCAATCACCTACACTTGAAGTAACGGCGAATCACTATGATAAAGCAGAGCTATGAGTCTTATGTAAGTTGTAGGTAAGTTGGAGGTAAGTTGTAGGTAAGTTGTATAGGAAAAGTTTCACTAAAATATACACCTGTCCACCGGTACTTACAACTACAGGAAGATAGCTAACCGACTTAAGACAGACAAGACAAATTAAAAGAACCTAGCATCCATGGACTTCCCATACACTGGGCTCGAAGTCGGGCTTTTGTTTCTCAGTGTTTTTCAAGATGTCTGGACATGGTTGTCAAACAATTGGTCATGCTGACACATCTTGGTTGATGTAAAATATCTGCGACTCTCATACCAGGGCAACATTTGCACCAGGTTCATAAGCGCCACCATACAGATAATAATAACATTTAGTGTTCCTTTTCCATTTCTCTATGCATTTCTCTATGTCCATCACTATGTAGTCTTTTGCCACATATTAAAAGCAATACTTGTGTCCATATCTTTCTATTACGGTCAACTTGGTGCTTTCATGTGGTTTCCAACAGAAATTCAGATCATTTGGAGGGGGGGTGGGGGGGAAGGAGTTTGTCATTGAAAATGACCGCATTTTCCCATTTTGTATGCTAATGGAGAAGTCAGCAGATGTCACTTCTACTTTCCTTGCTTGTCTTTCTTTGCACATACCAGTAGTGCCATTTGCATGTTGTTGCATGTCTCAATACAGCCCTTTGCACTTCCTCTCGTGCCTTTGCATTATGTCCTTCCTACTGAACGTCCGCAAACACCTGTCACATGGGAAGGCCTTGAGCCCTGTATGCACAGTCCTGTGACGGCGCAGATGGGCGTTGTTGGAGAAGGGCCGCGTACAAATATTACACACGTGCTTTCCGTCTCGGAAGTTCTGCAACCGAGATAAGAAAGTAGAGACAATGACTTAGTGGTGTGATGTTTGAAAAAAATATTGGAGTGAGCAGTCAATCAGGTCAGGTCACCCAACATATCATCTATGTGGGCAATGGGTTTGCTTGCAAATATCCAGTGTTGTATGACTAAAACCTAAAATACACAATACAAACTAACATGAGATTCTACAGAAATAATAAAAGTAATAATAATAAACTTAATTGCCTTAGTCGAGTTCTAGCTCAACCAAAAGGCAAATTCCATAGTGAGTGCAATACACAGTTGATAAAGTCCACACATGTTCCCTTTTGGTGTCATATTGCAGGGTAGATATGGCTGCAGTATAATATAAATACATGACACTGCATGAAGTCGATTCATGCCTGGCAACCAGGTTGTTTTTTTTAGCTCCGGTTAATTTGGTGATGCGGCCTCCATCACTGCATCAGCCTCGTTATCACTAACAGCAGCGATAATGGTGATGTCATCAGTTTCGTTGTCAGGGTGCTGCGACTTCTTGTGGCGGTTCAGTGCGTCCGGTCGCGAATAGCTTCCCCCACAAATGTCACAGGTGATCTTAAAGCCGGTGTGTGTTCTCTCATGGCGTCGCAGCTTCCACGAGTCCTGAAACAGCTTGCTGCACACATTGCATGGAAATGTAGCGCCCTCCAAAGTTGTCATTTCCGTTGCGACTTCGGGAAGCGATGACGCGCCACCCAGGGACGCAGACGCAGCAAGTCGAACAGAGTTGAGATAGGACGAGGCTGCGCGTCTGCCTCTCGCCCAGTGTCCGTGAAACGTCTGCAATATGGAGGGTTGGAGACGAGATCAACTGGCAGGTCTTAGTTATGTGTGAGTGTTACCTAAGCAGTTCAGTTTATCAGGGTGGGGACTGCTGCCATACTACTAGCTATGCAGCCTACATGAATACTGATTTCAGCACAATTGACCGTCCCCGCCCACCAATCACTTAATACACTTAGATATGATCTCATTATACCCGCTAACCTATAACCTTTAAGCGAATCACTCCATGCCCATATATATTTTATAGGATGTTCTCAGTCTCTACCCTAATAACTTCATGCTTGTATATCATTGTAGCGCTTCAGTTTTGGATATAGAGTATATATCGCAACACTTGTGGTTTTTTTAAATTGTTTTCCAGTTAGTGGAATATTGTGATGATTTGCTCACATCGTAAGCTGTTTTGTGTTTATGCTGTTAACAGGTGATGAGTCAAGAGAAGGTTCTGAAATATCAGGATGTATGGCCATAAGCTGTAAGGCTACATAGCCTATTTTTTGGGACGCTGTAGAAATGACATATATGTATACACACCAACAAAAAAAACGAAGAAAAAGGAGTTCTGTACTGCATCAATAAATCATTTCACAAGAACTTCCCTCGCCAGCTGGGTATTCAAGATGCTATACACTAACTGGAGGCAGTTAGTGGTTTTGCAGGCATATAAATATGAATCCATATAGAATATGAGTCTTCCTAAGGCTGGAGCTGAAGTAAAATGTAAACCGATAGACAACAAACCCTGAGTATGTTTCTTAGTAATGTTATTATTTGACTAAGCAATGCACTATCCTAAATTGTACACCGAAATCGATTTCCTATGTAAATATACAAAAAGACAATGTATAAATTCGGCAATTGGGAATGCTATGGCAGGCCTAAATACAATAACGCAAGTAGTTAGAGACGAGTCATGCATTTCACGCAAGAGATAATTTTGGTCTGCTACTTTAAGCACTATCAGGTTAGTAAGATGTTCTTTCAAATTAAAGGTTACTCAGGGAAATATCAATAAACCAGTATCCTAAGATGTACTTTGAAATGAAAGATTACCGGAATCAGCTCGGATAGGTAGTATGAAAATCGATAGAAAAAGAAAATCTTCCAAATAAAGTAGTTGAATTGTCTACAATTTGATTTTGCCGTGTTCGAATTATATCATTTTGTTCCCCAGTGAAGTTATGTGTAGGTGGGATCTGAACCAAAAACTATTCCAATATCTAAGTTTCTGGTCTACACTGTACAACATATCTACCCCGACTGTTGGTTGCCAATGACATAAATGACCCTTATATCGGGGACTGACAGCCTGCTGTCCAATCACTATTTACTTCCTTCGCAATTAATCAATGCCGTGCAATTATTTTTGTAGTCTTTAACCTAATTAATGCCCGTTAAATCCTAAAGACGTGGTAAATTTCAGCAATCTGGAGAAGCCGACAGCCAGACTGGAGTAAATCATTGCCTATTGGGAGATGTGCTTGTATGTGTGTATGCATCACATCAATAAGCACACATGTTGTTGTTGGTTGTTTTACGTCCGAGGTCATGTCAGTACGGCATAAGCACACAAGACTTCCCATACTGCCAGGGCAAGTGCACCCATGTTACTAAATATTCAAGTATGGAACATGATGTGTGATTAAAAAAACACAGGTATATATTGGCCACTGTTGTATCCACATGCTGGCCTCTTTGCCACATAACCCGGTGTGTTCTGTTCATGTGTAACCACGACCAATATTTGCTAAGCACTGTTTTTGTCCTTTGGGTCTGCCTTGAGATGCTGCTCTTGTATGTGCGTCTCAAGCTCCCATGGGTTGGTGTTCAGCAGTATCGCACAGTGCGGACACTGGAATCGCCCTTCGGCTGTCGCATGAATTAGTCGCAGGTGGCGCTTGCAGTTCTCCTTCTTGCTGAACGCAGCTGAGCACAAGAAGCATGAATACGGCCGCTCCCCAGTATGGGTCCGTGTGTGTTTCTGTAGCTCTGCCTTCGAGCCAGTCATGAGGCCGCAATGTTCACAAGGGAGCCGGGTGCGCTTCGCAGAGCTAGTGAGTGGTTGCACTTCTTTGAGGGTTGTCTCTGGAGACGGCTCCTGTTTCACCTGGGTGCAGCGCCAGGAGGTCCAGGCTTTCGCTCCTCCACCTCCCTGGAAACAAAAAACCACGGCTTTCAGTACTTTTCTTCTTTCAGGAGCTATTATTTGTGCAACTGACTGGCGATGACACGGAAAGCCTATACACCTTTCAGGGTTCTGTTTCCATTATACCATTCACGGTTCTCTTTCTTTTTTCACTTTTAGCAGTGCCATGCCGTTTTACATTTACAAATATTCATTATTTTGCTACAGAAAAAAAAATCTTCATACAAACACCAGATATTGAGTAAGCAGTCTTCCTTTATTTGATGCCCCCGACTAGAAACTGTCACTTCCCAAACCCAGGAGCAACACGAATACAGTCAATCACCCTCAATCCCAATCCTCTATCATTTGTGTAGAATTGCGAGACTTTCTTTCCACTCAACAGTCAGCTATAATTTTCAAATCTAAATATTATATGCAACAAACATGGCTCAGTCGATCCAATGGACATACAACACTACCTAGAAAGGTTAGCATTTCATGTCAAATCTTATGAATCCCAAATCCAATGTCCATTATAAACTAGTCTTCTTGTGTTGCCTCTTTGCATTTGGCGCAGTCGCAGTTTCAGCAGGGGTGTGTCCACCCCGGCCCTCCTCATTTGCACACTGCCTTTCATTCCCACCAGATCGCCATTCAATACCATGCCGCTTCCGTTCGTGTTTGTACAATTTTGACCGTTCTTTGAATTTGGCGCTACACTTTCCACACGCAAAGGGCCGCTCGCCTGTGTGCACTCGTTGGTGTATCGCCAGGTGAGAGGGTCGTGCGAGGCACTTTCCACACACGTCACATTTGTTCTTGTTACTGCTGATGGGTGGGTTCCTCGTTATGTTCGCCAGCCACGGGGGAGGAGCACCCACCTGAAACTGGTGCTGCCCCCTGGTGAACGTGGCCTGCAAAACACATTAAGACCGCATCAGTACTGTAATCTAGATTTACTTTTTGGGTCTGTTTTTCTCGTCTTTTTTTTTCTTCTTTCCGCCCTTATTCTTTCCATTTCCAGTCCAGTGTAAATACATGTTGAATGTTACTGTTTCATAAATATTGAAATTGAGACTGCATGACTGAGGCATGCACATATTTGCGTGTGCGTGCATCTGTGCATGCCTATGCGTGTGTGCGTTTAGGTGTCGGAGTGCTTGTATTCTTGTAAAAAAAAAAAAAACATGTTGAATGTTAGCATTTTGAAAATATTGGAATTGGGAGTACATGACTAAGGCATGCACATGTTTGTGTGTGCATGCCTATGCGGGTGTGATAAATGTGTCAGTGGTTGCATTCTTGTAAAAACATGTTGAATGTTACCATTTCGGGAATATTGAAATACTGTTTTTTATTTTATTTTTCTTCCCCCCCCCCCCCCCCATATCTTTCAGCTTTCCATCAGCTGAATAATGTCTGGGGATCCTCGGAGCCGCGTAGGAACACCAAGAACAGGATATTTAGCTCAGCCTGTTCTTCTGTATGGTGCAGAGACTTGGAGAACAACGGTCACCACCATGAAGAAAATCCAGTCCTTTATCAACACCCGTCTCAGACGAATCCTCACAGTACGCTGGCCAAACACTATCAGTAACCTGGAGCTGTGGCAGCAAACAGGACAGCAGCCGCCTTCGGAGACGCTGGAGATGGGTTGGACATACCCTTCGCAAGCCTGCATCCAACACCGCAAGACATGCAAGCCAAGAAACAGCTGGCGCCGTGACCTAGAGGCAGGTGTGAAGAGGTCTGGCCATACTTGGAGACAGCTGGAGAAGATGGCCCAGGACCGGGATAACTGGAGAGCCCTTGTTCATGCCCTATGCCTAAAGTTGGGCAGTAGGCGTAAGTACATAACTGAGGCATGCACATGTTGGTATGTGCATGTGTACAAGCCTATGCATGTGCACGTTTATATGTGTTGGAGTACTTGTATTATTGTTAATTTGTTCAGGTGTCTTCATCTGCTCTAAACACAGTTGTATAATTAGGTACCGGCAGCGCCCATTAAAAGTCCGGAAATGGTGCTTTTTTCATCAATATTCACATGCTTGTAACTATTTATCTATGTATTTGATTTTGATGAGATTGCATATCCTAGAAGATCAACATTTGATCTATCCGATGGTGTTGTTTGATTGAATATAGACTAAGTTTGTACTTGAGTAAAATCCATTTGTATAAGTAGTGTATTTAGGTACTATTCCTTCATTACTGGTGTCAATGAAAACAACTCTGAAAACAGGGTATCTTTAATGGGCTCGCGCTTCCTTGCACTACATCGTAGAAAGTCATGAATGGTACCAGAAGATGCGCAGTGACCTCAGCTTTCTATTCATATATGGTTTGCCCTAGGTCAAAACGGTCAATCAGGTCAATTTAAAATATTTTCAAAGTTGAAAACCCATCTACTGAATTAAAAAGTATTTAAAACCTAATAAGATTTGGTATGGATATATAGGCAATTTGATTCCCTTTCCAATGATACCAATCTTAGTATAGTGCTAGTTAGTGCAAGGAGGCACAGACAGAATATTGACACCAACTTGTTTGGACATTTGCTGACCACACTAGTTTCACAATGGTAACATCCATGTAGAAACATGTATATGACATTGATGTCTATTGCGATATATTACGGAATATATAATCTAATATTGGGCCAAATTCGGGGAAGATCCAACCATTGCTCTAGGCACAGTGAATATTTAAAGATTTATTTAAATCATTATTTTGGGTTTCAGACACTTTTAATTTGTATTTGCAATCAAGATGCAGCTTTTAATATTTTTCACTAAATTATTGTTATAGCTAATATCCATTAGTTCCATATGCTAAGTGTGCAAAATTTAAAGAAGATCCATCTACTGGATGAGCCACAGTGAGCTTGCTGAACAAATTTAAAAAAATTGTTTTGTACACTTTTCTTTTGTATACATTTGTTGTGCAATCAAAATGCACTTTTTGTATCTTTAGACAGAATATTAAGAGGATAATGTGTATTACCTCCAGGTGGTGTGCATTGTCAATTTATAGGAAGTTTAACCAATTGGTTAAGGTACAATGAGCATTTAAAAATTCATCAGATTGATATATTTGGTCTTCCGACAATTTGTCTTTATATATTCAATCAAAATTCAATACTTTCCATATTTTGGGATATAATATTGATATCAATCATATCTATTAGTCTCAGCGATTAGTTATTGTAATACTATGCCAAATGTGAGGAAGTTTCAAAAGGTTGTTTTGCTGCAATGAGCTTTCAAAAATTGAAATGTTGAACAAAATTCACTTATAGATGCTGTTTACATGCAAACAATTACCCTTTATGACATTTTAGGATGCAAATATCTTTTGATTCTCTGCAGGTAGAGCTCTGAAAAAAATAGGCTATTACCAGAGAGCGTGTATATAAACAGATGAGAGGGACAACTCTCACACAAGACCGTGTAACACCTGCCGACTGTGGCGCTCCAAGTGGTGGTTGTTGAACAAATGGGCTAACTCAAGGCATTGTCAATGGCAGTGAGCAATCTTCATACAGAAAACGTTAAATATCTCTAAAACTATAACACCTAGAAACAAACTGATTGGAATACACTTAGAAAACATGTTTACCAACAAGATTATATTAAATTGATATGGTTAGGGTTCTGGATTTCTATTAATTTGGAATAAAACTGATGTTTTTCACTACGCGTACGGCAAACTCAAGGCATTGTCAATGGTCGTGTGCAATCTTCCTACAGAAAACGTTAAATATCTCTAAAACTACAACACCTAGAAACAAACTGATTGGAATACACATAGAAAACATGTTTACCAACAAGATTACATTAAATTGATATGGTTAGGGTTCTGGATTTCTATTAATTTGGAATAAAACTGACGTTTTTCATTACGCGTACGGCAAACTCAAGGCATTGTCAATGGTCGTGTGCAATCTTCCTACAGAAAAAGTGAAATATCTCTAAAACTACACCAAATAGAAACAAGCCACTTAGTACACATATAGAAAACATGTTTACCAACAAGATTATATTGAATTTATAAGGTTAGGGTTCTGGATTTCTATTAATCTTTTAAGAAAATTAATGTTTTGCACTGATCGTACCATCAAACTCAAGGCTTGTTCAACACTAACCGCCAGGAACGGCACTGTAAGCCTGTGTTACCGATTTTCGCGGGAGTTGTCCCTCTCATCTGTTTATATACACGCTCTCTGCTATTACACTGATATGAATATTTGAACTATTTATCATTTATTCAGTCTTGTTGCAGTTTTCAAAGAAAATACCATGCTTGGAAAATGACTATTTAGCCAAATCAGAATGCTTTTTTTGTTACGAATTGCACTTTTTCACATTGTCTTCTCAAAATCCTGGTTGACCAATTGATTTCATAATTGACAATTTAAATTCCTTTATATATGTAGAATGGAAATTGGTTAGCAGAACTCCCCTCACATCATTTGACTTCTTATTAAATTTGGTCAAAGTTCCACTTTTAAATCAAAATTAATACATTTTATATATTTAAATTTAAAGAATTATTATCTCAAGAACAATAACATTTATAACCTAACTGTTTTTGGATTTAGGCTTGTAATTTCAATGTCTACAGGATGGAATAAAAATATTGCACCCTTTGCATATTTTTAAATTTCGCTGCCGGTACCTAGTATAATATCATGTATTTTAATGTGCATGTCGAGGCTTGGAAAGGATCCGGAATATGTGCAGTAGGGCTCGACATATCCACAGCAAGGCAGGAATTAAAACTGTCCATGGTGTGTTTTTTAAACAAATTACAGTATTGAACTACTTAGTTTGCTCCTCCAAAATGGGCCATCAAAATCATGAAAAATGGCATTGCTGTGTGTTGATGTATGTGGTAGTGAGTGAGTGAGTGAGTGAGTGAGTGAGTGAGTGAGTGAGTGAGTGAGTGAGTGAGTGAGTGAGTGAGTGAGTGAGTGAGTGAGGGTGAGTGCGCGTGCGTGCGTGCGTGCGTACATGTGGCTGTGTTCATTGTTAGTGGATATTCATGTGCATGTGTGCTTAGACATGATGCCCACACAAATTGTCTGTGTCCATATGGTTGTGTTCATTACTTGTGGATATTCATGTGCATGTGTGCTTAGACATGATGCCCACACAAATTGTCTCTGTCCATGTGATTGTGTTCCATTGTTAGTGGGATATTCATGTGCATTTGTGCTTGGACATGATCAAAGATGTCCATACAAATACTCATGTGCGGTGGGCGGTGTGTGGGGTGTGGGGTGTGGGGTGTGGGGTGGAGCAGGAGGAGGATGGGGTGCATGTTTATGGGTGTGTTTTCCTTACAATGAACATCGCCTACATCACTCCTTCATAAATTAAAAACCGGTACCATGTGATTACAAAGATCCCTCTGTCGGATCCTACGTAGATCTCAGCGTGATATTGTATGAAAAATCTGTTGTTGGCTTTTGATAATAGGTCGTGGAAAATCCTAAACCCATCTAATTAAACCTATTATGCCCAAAAGTGAATGTAATCAGTCTTCCACTGCACATGAAAGAGGTTGCAGCTGGGTAGATCACTGGAAGCAGTAGACCCACTGCAGATAATTGTCTGATATAAATATTACTGTATTTCCTTAATCGCAGATGAGAATGGCCTGACCACACAACAAATATCTAGAAAATGTTTTATGATTTTTTGGGACTTGTAAATTGACAGAATGGTGGCAAATTTTGACCATGTTCGGGAATAAATCGACAGATCAAAAACCCAGAAGATTCTCATTTATGCTTAATGAAGAAAACTGATAGCTACGAAGATAATTTCTCCAGAATTTCATATTGTCTTTGCAATAAATACGTACACAGGGGTGAAAGTGGTCTCCGGCTAAAGAAAACCGCGGAAATCAAGCGGGGATTATTACACCGGCAGCGAATTTCCGCGAAAACGCAGATTGCCCCCCCCCCCCCCCCCCCCCCGCCCCCTTATTAGGACTATCAGAGAATCGCACAAAAATGCCGGAAGTCAAGTTTCAACTATCCTTGTTGTAACTATGTAATCGCCCATACCTAACACATTCTTGTTTGGGGTTTATGTTCTCGCAATATATAAGAACAGGATTCGAATCAACAAGTTTGTTGTCATATACATCCGGATTCTTTAGCATTATGTCATTAATCGGTAAATATCAAAATCCGCGAAATCGTGGAAATCTTTCATCCATGCGTTACTGTTACATATATATATATCAATAATTTAAAAGAGTAAAACATGTTTGTTGTTTTAAAGTGTATCTTCATGCAACTACTGGATACCAGTTTGTATTGATTCACTAATACCCCAGTCACATGAGGCCTGTGTTCGCTTACTATCGATTCGCGACATCAAAACATCCACATTGCACCCTCCTTAAGTGCTGGCACCACGAGGACGCCAACATCCTGGCGTCGATTTCGGAAGGAAGGAGGATGCAGCTGCTGCACCTGCAACCTCCTTGAGCCCTGTTCCGGCAGCCCCATTCAAAACTGGTTGGCAACATGGCGCCAACCTGGCAACGCCAGGTCACCGACCTCTTAGTTGGTGAGTTGCCAGCGACATGGCGGCGCCAACACATGCAATGCCGCCCTCACCGTGAGGTCGGTGCCGCCCGGTGAGGTCGGTGCCAGCATCACCCTGGGCCCGACCCAGCACCGCCCTGGCACTGACCCAGCACCGCCCGCATATTTGAATCAATGTATCGAGTGGGACAATGGGAGGTTGGCCTCCTTTTGGCCGTCAGGACGCTGGATCTCGTTTGACTGGGGTATAAGATACCAATTTTGAGGTGACTTGAAATTGGGTTAAACGGACCCAGTATAGGCCGCTGAGACTGGAACTGTGTTCCTATAAATTTTCTCAAGCACACCTTTTCAATTTGTGTAACTGAATGCCACAATGGCTAGTGTGTAAGTGCAACCTAAAGGGTTCCCCGCTCTGTGGGGAACCATATCAGCTCATATGATGAGGGAAGCCCATTTTTCACGTCATTCATACATTCCATTCCGAGTTTGTTTGTCGTCTCAGTAGAATGCACTAGGCAACTTTAATATCATTCAACAAAGCACACATTTTATATTTAAAACATTTATTCTATTTACAGGTGAAGTCATAGTAATAAAATACAAATACGATGGTGGAAAGAAATATCGCTTTGAACTATTTCTTAATGTCATTTTAAAAGATCAATAAATAAATCTCACTTCTGAGTATAAGGCAATTGGCTACAAGACCTATTTACAATGAAACATCAATACAAAAGTAAAGAAATCTATTGAAATCCCCGAGTTTGTAACACAAAATATTAGGAGGATAGTCTTTCACAACCCAGTCAATTATACGGATTTCCAGTTGGTAGATGGATTGGTGGATTGGTGAATTGTACCCCACGTGATTCATTTGGATAAAAAACATTGCACATGCCACTTATGTGTATTTCAGACAGATGGATGTTTCGCTGTGAAAACGTCAGAGCCTTCTTCCGTAATTATTGTCCACATGCTTTGTTTTTCATATCAATTCAGTCAAAGTCTTTCTTTTTCATAAATAAATTCAGTCAAAGTTGGCGCATGAATTCCGATTGTCCTACATAAGGTATGCGAGTATCTGGGTACAACTTCCTTCCATAAAGCGTGGGTCACGATTCACCACCACTGGATGCTCAAAATTGAAAATGTGCAATTAGATGCCTAAAATTGAACATGACGCAACGCGGTTTGTGAAACTGGTGATTCTCAATTAAATACCTAAACCTGAACATGGCATGACGCCATTTGTGAAGCCGGTGGTTCTCAATTAGATGCCTAAAATTGAACATGTCGCTACGCCGTTTGTGAAGCCGGTGGTTCTCAATTAGATGCCTAAAATTGAACATGGCGTGACGCCGTTTGTGAAGCCCCCCTCCCCACACACACCCAGGCGGCCGCGCCGCCTGCCGCGCCGCCTGCCGCCCCCCACCCACACCCCCCTCCCGAGCGACCTCGCCATGTCTGCCGCCGCCCCCGCCCCGGCGCCGGCGCCGTGCCGCGCCGCTCAGACGACAGGAACTTGCTCAGACTGGGACTTGCCGGGGCGAGGCGACCACGGCCATGGGGCCCCCGTCCGGCACCGGGTGCTTCGCCTTTATATGGCGCTTTACATTCTGCGCCAGCTTAAACGCGCTGTCACAGAAGGGGCAGTGGAAGTTGCGCTCGTCCGTGTGCGTCACCTCGTGCCGCCTCAGCTGCCATCCTTGCGGGAACCTCACCCCGCAGACCCCGCAGACGAAGGCCTTGAGGCGCTCCGCAGTGCCGCCCGCCGTGCCGCTGCCGGGGCCCGCAGGCAACAGGCCGACCCCGACCCCGCCGCCCGCCCCGTACGGGCGGTACGCTCCGAGTCGACCCAGCGCGCCCGGGGCTAGCCCAATCCTTCCCGCCCCACCATAGAGTGGGGAGTACTGAAACATACAATGGGGCGCAGAGGTGTCATTTACTGCAACATGTTGATTCGTGGGTGGGTGGGTCAGAATTTCATTTTCACAAATAGTTTGGTTGGTTGTTGGTTGTTGGTTGTTGTTGTGTGGGGGGGGGGGGGGGGGGGGGGGGGGGGGGGGGTTTAACGTCCTAGCAGCTTCTATGGTCATATCAGGACGGTCACAAATAGGCGGCAGCGGCATCAGAATTAGGTGGGTTGTTGTTGTTGTTGTTGTTGAGTGGCTCAGTGACAAGGAGTTGTTTTTCTACTTGCCAGAGAGAGGACCATTCGGCAGTGAAAAAAACTGCCAGGTGTCATTTTTGTTCTGTCCATTCAATAATAATAAAAACCACACACAAAAAGGAGACATACAAATCATAGCAACAGCTGCATCAGGTCTGTAAGACCGATAACATTACTGGGTGCTTGTTACCAAGACTTGTTGAAAGAAAGTTTTCTGAAACCCACAACTTCCATTCTTCTAACCGACCCCCTCCGACCCACTCCCTCCAACCACCCACCCCAGGCCCACACCCTTGCTCCGCCCGCATCAGGACGACCCCAATGGTCTAATATGTAGACATCCAACGTGGATCTCTGTAATAACTATGATTCGTTCTCTTGCCTCCTGGCTGTTGCTGGACTGAAACGAATCACCCTATTCTAGCAACGGTCATTTATAAAATGAACCAACTGACAACGGATGGGTATGACATCCACCTGTGCTGGGTGCCTAGCCATGGCGGCATACAAGGAAACGAAAGAGCTGATTGGGCTGCGAAGAAGGCCCTGAACTGTGATCTTGAACCGTGTCTGATCCCTCACTCTGATCTGAAACCACTAATAGCCACCCACATAAAATCCAAATGGCAACATGAGTGGGATGAAAACATTAATAAACCTAAAGAAATTGAACCATCTGTGGGAAAGCCACCACAGACTCATGCGGGAGGTCAGTGGGACCAAGTGGTCCTTAGCCGCTGCCGTACTGGCCACTCGTGGCTTACACATGCTTTTCTGCTCAAGGGGGAACCTCCCCCTGAATACATTGGGTTGATTTTTTTGGCCCTGCGCCAACAGTACTACACTGCAGACAGTATGCATGACCTTTTTACTAAGGAAAACATATTAGCCTTATCTGAGGGCAGCTGGACTGTACCACCTCATAGTTTACTAAATAGATTCTATCAATTATTAATCAAACTTTTCTTTTTCTATGGGAATTTGTTTCCCTTGACCACAAATATATGATTGTGAGCTTTCTAATTTAATGAGTGTCTATTGGCACATAATTGATTGTCTGCTTCTACATGTAAAAGAGATGGTTTGAACAAAAAAACAAACATTTCTCGTCGTGACTATGGCCTATGCTGCCGACACGGCTTAAAGCAACCACCAATCAATCAATCAATCAATCAATCAATCATATTAACCAGTGTTAACCTGGTGTACATATGGTGTATGATATGCCCATTCCCGTCTTGGTCATTCGGAATGTGGAAGTGTTTGGTTTTGAGAGGCTGGCTCAGTCGGAAGTTTGGTTTCCGGTCAAGTCAAACCAACAACTTATAAAAATTTATACTTGTCACTTCCTAGCCTGGCGCTCTGCATTGCTAGGATAAGACAATGACTAGTTAGCTCGGTGTCAGGATAATGAGACTGAGTGTGATAGCGGATCATATTACCAGCAGCGTGATTTCCCAGTGAGGCAGCACTATGACGTCACTATGAGTGTGCACTGTCACAAATCGGTACCCATCCTGATATGACCTTAGATGCTACCAGGACGTAAAAACATCAACCGAGGCTGGTTCTTTGCTCCAGGCAGGTCTCATCAGGTGGCCTGCTGGTAATGAGGATGGCGGTTTTTGACATGCATCATGAGGTTCTGGTTGCGCGTGAACGCCGCGTCACATCCGGGGAAGCTGCAGCGCCATGGCTTCTCGCCAGTGTGGCTCCGTAGGTGGCGCTTCCACGAGCTCTTGGCGCTGAAGGACGCGGCGCAGATGTCACACACTACGGTACCGTCTCCCGGGACCTGCGGCTCACCAGCCAGCAGGCCGTCAGTGGGCCAGTCCCTTGTGGGCGCTGGGCCCGGGCTCGTCACCCACTGGCCAGCGATGGCTACATGCGTGAGAGGGACCCGTCTATATTGTTGGAAGGGCACTCCAGCGTGCTGGCTGCGCGGCATTACCTCCTGAGCCTGCATGCCCCGGTTTAAGGTCTGCAAGAATAGGGAAAACTTATTTTAAGTGGCTTCATGAGCTTTTTTTTCCTTCCCAAAATTAACTGTGTCAAAAAGATATATACTCATGCAGTACAATTCCCCTGTAGGTTTTTTCTTTTTGGGGGGCGGGGCGGGGGTGGGGGCGGGGTGGGGGTGTTCCCGTGGTTAAAAAGAAAATCCTCCCCTTTTTTATAACGGGGAAATAAAAATATGTATATATATATATATACACACCTGCAAATATATAAGAAGTGACTAATTCTGTCGCACACCTGCTGCAACGCAAGGGCAATCGTTGATGTGCTAGTACTGATGACATCTCACTTCCCCAAACACCTCTTTCCCATCCTCTTCATAGGACCCGTCCTAATATGACCTCAGATGTTGCCAGGACGTAAAACTCCAAGAACCAACCAACTCTTCATAGCCCTAACAGTTAATTATGGGCAGGTTGGACTATACTAGGGAATAGTCTGTTTCAGACCAAACCACTGTGGTTCCTTTTCACACCTGCACATGTGTCTGTATCGAACATTCCATGTGCCTCCTTTCCATCAGGCAGGAATAGCGGAGCGAGAACTATCACATATTAGCGGCAAGTACGCTGGAACAGGAATACTGAATCAATTACCCCAGACAAGCGCTGCTCATTGTAGGTTTTGTTGTTGTTTAACACACACACAAATCCCAATTACAACAGAACTCTGGACTGCTGCGTAAGCAGTCTGCGTGCAAAGCTGGGGTAGAATACATGGCATGTTCTCATGTTCAGGGCGGAGGCGGCATGCTGTAAGCAATTATCACTGCCATACCCACTGTGATTGGTTGTGCAGGTTGTAAGCCGATATTCCAAACATACAGCTTTATCTTTATTGCGTTTTACAAATGGCCATGCCATGTTGGAGGGTAGTATTTGTGACACACGGAGATTTTGTGTTAAACTAACAGTGATTCCAATGCTAGGCATATATGGAGCTGTAATTCCTGTAATAGGAACGGCGATTTTATTGTAAGCAAGGTAACCGGGCAGGTTGTCAGTCATTATCACCATCACGATTGTGTATTTTGGGGAGGTAGTAAGGCCTATAAGCCATTATCACTGTTATACACATGACTTTATATTATACAAAGCCGGTGTGGCGTGTCTGTGGCAATCACCATGGTGACGACATGTACATGATCCTTCTAGGTTGCGTGAAGCAGCTCAGACATGGTGCCGACAGTTGGCATGGTGACGGCATGTACGTGGCGCTTCTATGTTGTGGGAAGCAGCTCCGACATGGTGCCGACAGTTGGCATGGTGACTGCATGTACATGGTGCTTCGATGTTGTGTCAAGCAGCTCAGACATGGTGCCAACGGTTGGCATGGTGACGGCATGTACATGGCGCTTCTATGTTTTTTTGTGTGAAGCAGCTCCGACATGGTGCCGACAGTTGGCATGGTGACAGCATGTACGTGGCGCTTCTATGTTGTGGGAAGCAGCTCCGACATGGTGCCGACAGTTGGCATCCTGACGGCATGGACGTGGCGCTTCTATGTTGCATGAAGCAGCTCCGAGATGGTGCTGACAGTTGCTCATCGCATGTGGTGTCTTTGTATGTGCGACCTTAGGTTCTGGTTGCGTGTGAACGAAGCCAAACAGCCGTGTACGGGACATGCGCACGGTTTCTCGCCAGTGTGAATCAGACCGTGACGCTTCATCTTGGCCTTTTTCTTAAAACTCGCGCCACACACATCACACACATATGGACGCTCCAGGGTGCTGAACCAGCTCCCAGAGAAAGTAGCACCTTCTCCAAGTGGTTTTCCCATGCCATCAGTGCCATCGCCGAAGTTATGAACGTCACTGTCTTCATAGCTGCCCACCGTTCTCTCAAGGCAGTCCGTACCAACCCATGCCTTCCCCTTTAATACCTGCAACACATAATAGATGTCGGTCAGGTTTTTTTGGGGTTGTTATTTAGGAGCGCACGCAAAGTGTAGTCCAACTAATCAATGTGAACCATTTCCACATGACCACTGCAAAATGCTTTGACATGGCTGCTGGACCGAGCATGAGTGGCATTGTGTAGTGATGAACATGAAACAAAGATCAGAAACAGGAAACAACTTTATTCCTAGGACACAACAAAGTTCAGTTGGTATTTCCCATGCCTATGCCCTGAATGAACGTAGCTTGGCATGCACAACCTATGCTTTGTCTGTGTTATTTTGGGGGGGGGGGGGGGGGGGGAGGGGAGTAATCTCGCTTCAACATCTAGTATATGAATGTTCGTGAATGTACAGCTTCTGTGTGTTTCTTCAGCGTAAACTTCCGGTTAAATTTAGCTGGACAGTGGGAGCACTTAAACGGCTTTTCCCCCGTGTGTATCAGGATGTGTCGGTCGAGCATCGCAGGCGCCTTGAAGTGGCGGCCACATATTGGACATGCATGCTGCTTTTGTCTCCAGCTGGGCGCACTGAATTGTGTCCTGGTGAATGGGAGCTGTGCAGCATCCTCAGAGATGCTGGTTGCCCACTGGCTGGTGTTGTTGACAGGTCTGCCTCTGCCACCTGGCGACCAGCTCTGGAACACACAAAGGGGATCCAGGTTGCTTAATTCATCCGGCAGCAGAATAATTCTCAAAGTACTAGGTTACCTTTCCTGGTGCTATAGTGGTATAATCACGTTTTTCCTATGTATGTGAAAGGAGACATCGTTGATGTATTGGTAGCAGTAGGCGGATTTGAATGCTGTGGTTGCGGTTTTATAATCACTTCTAAAAGTTATCATACTTTCTTCTTTGCTTAAAAGATCATATATATTTACTCTAGCAGTAGCAGTCAAGTGACCGTAAAGCCATGTTCTTCAGCCAGCAGTGTATACCAGTACACACACCCAACATTATATCACCACTCTACGAGACCGCATAAAAGGGCCACACAAACAACAGTAACACTCAGTAAATATCAACATCTTTTGAGCCATCTCATTTAAACCTAATTTATTAACGGAATAATTGCACTACAGTTTATTTGCGTGAATATTAGACGAAATGACTGATGCTTTCGTCAAATAAAACCGAGCAAATTGATGTGATGTAACTTGCTGCATTTGTACCATTTTCCAGATATTCTGTATAATATAAGTTTTCCAAGCTGGCATTGAACATAGTTCGCCAGGTCCTTGTTACAACTTGCTACAGATACCGTACCGTCTTCATGTCATAACCGTACAAATGTCTTTATGATTGGTTCATATTTCGGTCATAGGGAGGCTGTGATATTCATTGTCCTTTTTCATAGAAACAGATGATGAGCCTGTTTAGATAAATCAACAGAAAGCTTCAAACCTCAACCATTATTGCACCGATTAACTGTATTGAAATGTTTGCACTGGCCAACTATGCGTAAAATCAGACCCTGTAGATTATATGAATTGTATCCAACAAAATGCAGTTTGGGGGAAAAGTCAGCAGTAATTTGATGCCCCGGGGCTAAACAACCAGAGGCGATTCTGATTAATACCATGCAGATAATGACTTTGCCAGCTGAACTAAGTGATTTGGTTCACAACATGGTATTGCCTGTAGCATTCATTTCTTAGTGTCCCATTCATTTGATAGGTCTCTGTGTACAAGCCGCATGTGCCTATTCAGTTCGTATTTCTGTCTGAATGCGGCTGGGCAGGTCTGGCACTTCTGAGGCCTCTCGCCTGTGTGCGACATTATATGGCGCTCGAGCCAAGAAGGCGCCGAGAACTCTTTGCCACAGTGGTCGCACGCGTACATCAACTTCGAGCGGCGGGGGGCTCGACTGTCGCCATACACACTCTGAAACAGACAACGCACACCAGGTCAGCCAAGACAGATCAGGGCAAGATATGCCTCTTCCTGTGCTTAATTTAAGGTTATTACCGATTCTCATATCTTCAAACTGATCTGCCCCACTGTACACTGGCATATCGTATAAGCCATATTCCAGGAGAAAAAGGACAAGTCATGATTTAGTTATCAGATGAATATTTTATCAGTGACTTTTGAAGTCATTTGAATCCTGCCCTATATCCTATCAATTTGATTAGGTATGTGCTGGGTGTGTCCAGATTTTGGTCCTATACTACAGTAAAACCTGTCTAAATTGACCGACAATGGGACCAACTTTAAGTGGCCATTAAGGGAGGTGGTCGGCTTACAGAGGTTTCTTTTATTGTTACAACGGTATTTTATGGGCGATCGTTTTGGGGACCTCAAATAAAGCAATCGATATAGCAGAGTGTTCGATCTGTGGAGGTGGTCGGTTAAAGAGGTTTTACTGTGCTCGCAATTCCATTGTGACAATGTGTTTCAGATAGCTTGTGTACAGAATGTGATCTCCACACCTTTTCTTGTCCATGTATTTTAAGTCGATTTCCTTCCTTGGTATTTTACTCTACATCATTCTTTTTGAATCACAAAATAATCCAAATTGCTGCAACCACCAAATGGAATGTAGGAGTCGAATTGTTACAGAAATAAGACAATACTAGATTTCTTTATGTATTCCATGTTTATTTTAACCACAACCATACCATAAAAATATCTCCATCATCTTCATAGTACATCACATACACTCAACTTTTATCATAATCAGTTTCTGTCCATACTATTCTGAATCTGAGAACCCTTAAGAAAATATTAAATAGTTTAGAGCTAGCATAGTTATTGCCATTGCCTGCACATGAAGCCTCAAATAGAAATGAAAAGAGTACACAGTCGCAGAATACAATGCACACCCCATTTACAAAGAGCGGTTGTGGGTGACACTTTTCTTTTCGCTTAAAAAAAAAGAAGTAACTATTCTTGGATATTTTATATTGAGCTATTTCCGGACAAGCCTTCTTTGGAATTGTGTACTGAAAAAAACACTAAAGATAGAGGACTGATTGGCAAGGTGTGCACCAACTAGGACTACTCATCGTACATCACCAAAGGGTGCATTCTGAAGTGGTGGATTTTCAGGCTGCTCTTCTGACTAAAGCCGACCCCACAGTTCTTGCACTGGAAAGGCTTACTACCAGTATGGGTTAGAATATGTCGGCTCAGCCACGAAGCCGCATAAAAGGTTTTGCCACAAAAAGTGCAGTCATGCGCTTTGCGCTGTCGACCTTTACAGTTAGCCGATGATTCAGAATACACAGCAAAGCCAGATACAGGAAGGTGCGTGCTGGTATCCAGCGCACCTGTCCTGAAATGTGGCGGTTTGGCGGTCTGGGAGCACAATTCCGGCTTTGTATCGCTTTTCTGAAATAAAAAGGATTACGACGGATCAGTGTTGGTTAGTCGGCTGCATTAGGAATGAGGTTTGTAGGAGGCATATGCAGTGACACCAGCAAACTTGTGAGTAACAGAAGTTGGCGCTCAATATATCCCCTTCCTGCCTTTGCCAATAGACTTTAGTGACCAAAGCATTGGAACAATGGGTCAGAATACATAGATGATAATGCTAGGTGTTTAAAACACAAAAAAAACTGCCTTCATCTGCTGTTTGAGATATTAAGTATTAAAGAAATCAATTCAATCAATATAACTCCTGGTGTCATTTGATTCAAAATGACACCTCATTGGAAGGAATCCAGTCTCAAATGTGGTTCAGTGAAACTACACATCTATTCCGATTTTGGCTTGAGAGGCGAGCTGCTTCCAGTCTTTATTGGTGAAGCTTTGCATGCCGCTTGTTTGACTGTGAGGGTATGAGTAACCCGCATATGGTTGTTGAGATCATATCCACGGCTGAATGCAGCCGGACATTCTGAACACTTATGAGGTTTTTCTCCAGTGTGCGCGAGGATGTGGCGCTTCAACCAGGATGGTGCAGAAAACTCTTTCCCACACAGGTGGCATGGATAGGTCTTGGACCGACGGGCATGATCCCCTTGTGGATCCTCAGCGTTCGTACCACCCCAGTGGAAGTAAGCTGGGTCCGTCTGTAACAAATAACAGCACTGTAGTGAGTGGTGGCGCAGACCAGTTTGCGGGTTGTTTCTTTTGAATCATATGCACACTTTTCCCCCCCCCCTTTCTTTTTGTATATTTTTGTATATTTTTTCTTCTTTCCTCTTTTTTTTTTTAGAAGGAAAAGGTCAGTGTCAGCAGTAAATATCGACCACGTCCTGCAAATACTTTGAATAGTATAGATTTGAACTGAGAAAAGCAGTGTGCAGATTTAACATTAGCAATATGGGAATATGACTTGTCACAATATACTATCTAATCCCTTGAATAATTCATCTGTAAGGAGAGCAACTCTTTGGAGTGCCATTTTCACTGGATGACGGAAGTGATGGCTGGAACACCACAGGAGAATATAATCAGTGATTATTTCATAATTTACACCATTATAACGACTCATTGTAGGGCACCTCGTTTCTGCTCTCAATGCGAAGATGGTCTGTCTGTCTGTGGGTTGCTTTGAGTGGACTGGTTACCACAGTGCATTCTCAGGTAATGGCTCTTCAGGTTGCCTTTCAGATTGAAGCTCACCCCGCAGACCTGGCACTGAAAAGGTCTGTTACCAGTGTGGGTAAGGACATGTCGCTTGAGCCATGACGGGGCTTGGAAAGACTTCCCACAGTACTGGCAAACATTGGAACACTTTTTGATGGCTCGGACACTGTGAAGACCGGAGGGTGTCGGGTCAGTCGGTGAGTCCTCCCAATGAAGTTGACCAGATATTGGTGACAAACACACACCTGTACCGTTTTCCTGGAACAGAAAGCATTTTCGCTGGTTCAATAATTAAATCACAGACTTGATGCCTTCGCTATTAATATATAACATTTACTTCTGGGTGTGAAGAGAGTTCATTTGGGCATGGTTACTTTTTTTTCTGTCTGACTAGCAGCTTAATTATTAATGACAATCGTTGGGTATATTTGCAGCTTGGTTTGTTGAAAAGCCAACATTGCAGAATCTAATATATATAGCAAGTTAGACGGATAGTGGCATGCAAGACTAGATCGGTGCTTATCAACCAAGTCGGCCCGTCCACCCCAATGGAAAATTGTCCTTGTATCAGTAATTGTGTATGTGGGATTTCAATAATTCTACACTTTGATGAGGGTAACCTCCTACAATGTCCCTGACATAGGGCATAGGCCTCCTTTATATGGCTCCTTTACATATCACCTTTATACTGAACAAATTGTTCTGAGGAATGAGGAAGAAAAAGAAAACTAATGTATTGCTTGTTTTAATCTTTTATTAATTGTATTCCTGTAAATGGATGCTTAAATATTAGTTAGAGTCTGTTATACTTTACCACGCTTAAGTAAATAGAACAATGCGTGTGTAAAACAGGTTATGCAGAACATGATCACAAAATGGGAGTGTGCCTCAACACTCTTATTCTATGTATTGGTTATGTGTATCAAACTAACCGTGCTGCCCCTCCCCCGCCCCCCCCCCCAACACGGCTGCAACCAGACAACATAGGCACTATTAGAGCCGGCTGTAGTTCAGTGGACGGTGGTGGCTTCGGTGCATGCATTCAAACCGCACCTGTGAATTTGAACACCATAGTTATTTCAGAGATATATTATATATGGGTCATTCTTAGAAACTGTACCACATTTTTGATTTCCACATTACATTGTTAATAATTTTGCCATTGGGGGGGGGAGCTGGTCAAATAGTTATTGTTGACTCTGTATATTGAGTATTTTAACAAAACATGTATATTTAATCTATCCCACAAAATATCCAAAATATGCTTATACGATTCTGTGTTCAAGAGAAAATATGAAAATTTGCATATCAACTTTTCTCGTGTAAGAAAATTTTTGGGCTTCAGTACAGCTGATCAAATGGATTCCCAGCTTATCAGATCAATAAGATCTTGTTTGAATTTGTTGTGCGGATCACAATGATGTTTTGGATGTTTGTTAAAATGATGTTATGGATGGCTGTTACACAGTTAATTTTAACAGCTTTCTCAATTTGTATGATATCAAAATCAAGTGTGTGATTATATATATAAATCACTTTTTAAATATCTTTTTGTATGTCCTTATTCAGTGCTGAGCTACGGCCTTCCTGTCATGTAACATTTCTGTGTAGTAGGCGTTTCTGTGAAAGGTTTCTCATATTAATTTAATAAATAGTTTTAGCATAATTAATTGTATGTGTGCAAATAGTAACATCTATTGGAATGGCATGCTTTTCAATGAATGCTTCCGACCTAAAATATTGTATGGTTTTCCTATGTTAACAAATATTGAGTTATGTTATAACGTCAACAAAATTGCTTCTAAAATATCCGATTTATTATGTGCAACATGCACACCACTTAATAATAAATTATGGCGCCGTATGGGTCATTGAGCATTCAAGTTCGGCAGACATACCTGATGTCATTCAGCACAAAATCTCACAAACACACGGACAACGCGCACGCACGCACGCACGCACGCACGCACGCACAGACAACGCGCACACACGCACGGACAACGCGCACGCACGCAACACTGTTTTGATTATTTTGCAAATTGGGACATCATTCTTTTCTGAAACAACACTAATTGTGGAAGAAAATGAAAATATGGAGTGTGTTCAATTGACACTGACCAGAGGCCATTCACATCCACAGGAGTTCCAACCAATCAGGATCGCCATATCCATTGTGTTCCAGAGAAGAACGCCAGTACTAGATGATCCTTTAGTACCATAATTATAATCATTATGATCTAACTCCACCGTTTCCATCCTCATTCACAAATAACTGATTCCTATGCAATGTGTTCCCCACAGCTGAACTGGCACACAAACTCAACATTCCGGGGTGTAAATCTGGGGGTGAGTGGGAGGGAAAGGTAGAGTGTCCGACTGGTCATTGAGGCTGTAGGGCTGCGATGCTCCCTTCAAACCAGCGCAGGTGCATTCTCTTTATGTGGTCCTTGAGGTTACTTTTCCTGTTAAAGGCAGTGGGACAGTACATGCACTGAAATGGTTTCTCCCCAGTGTGGGTGAGTCGGTGTCGTTCCAGCCAGGCCGGCGCCGCGAAAGACTTTCCGCACGTCCCGCACATATGCAGTGGTTTCCTCTGTAACAGACAATGGTGGCACGCATCAGATTCTACTCGCACTTCATCCAAAGGCAAAGTCAGTAACCAATGCACGAGGCGGCCAGGTGTTCTTTTGCCCGACCCACCTCACTGACAACTCAACCTTTTAATATTTAAAAAAAAGTGAAATCGCCAAGGTCTTTTTTAATAGTGTTGGTCAGTATGGTGTTCTTGGAAGGAATGGACCAGAATGGTTTTCTTGAAGGGGCCAGAATGGTGTTATTCAACAGAATGGACCGGAATGGTGTTCTTGAAGAGAATTGGTCTTATCGCTGACCTCGCTGGTTTTGAATGTAACTCAGCGGTTCATGCATTGCTTGGGGTCACTCAGACCATATTTGCGACTCGCAGGCAAATATTACCGCAACTGTCTCAGTGGAGTTCTGTGGCGATTCCATTGATTAGGATATTGATTTTGTGTGCGCATGAATAATCCGTTTCCCTTTCTTGTTGGTCTCTTAATCTGCACAAAATGGGAGTCCTTGATCTTAGATATGGCACTGAATCAAACTATGGCGCCTAGTTAAGAAAGGGATTTGGGTTAGCCTACTACACGCACAGCATATAACAGAGGGCTTCAGTACAGCTGATCAAACGGGATGCCCAGCTTGTCGAATCTCTGGTGCTTTCTCTCCACATGCTGTTTCAGGTTCCCTTTGCGGTTGAAGCTCATTAAGCAGAAGGCGCATTGGAAAGGTCGTTCACCAGTATGTGTGAGCATGTGTCGTTGAAGCCATGCCGGTGCAGCGAACGACTTTCCACACACCGCACAATTATGGGTCTTTCCAACAGCCGTCTGTAAGAGATAATGGCATGAGGGATGAGGTCTCTTACTGAGCCAGAGCACAAAAAAAAAGATGAAGGATGTCATCTAGTCTATTTAGAACGATTAAATAATACTTCATGCTCTGAAAATTAGTTGCGGTACCAAAAGCACAATTCGTTTTATTGAATGCTTTTATTGTAATGTGGTTTGATATTGATGAAATAGTTTGTACCCATTACATTAACGGTCGATGGTTAAAGCCCAAACTGGGCTATGTTAGAATACAGTTACCTATCTGGAATTGACGATGGTGGGATGTTAGGTATTAATCAATGTTGCTTCATCTACTGATTCAAAATGCAATATCACCGAGGTGTAGAATTCAGTACTTGTTGAAATTGCTTGCTTCCAGGCTACAGCCATTTCATTCAATTGAGGAGATACAGGGAAAGGGAATGTGAATCAGTGTGGTGCAACATGTGGAATAATTACTGGGGTATAAACTAGATCACGGTTCCGACTGCGCATGCGCTGAAAATGGCGTTGGGAGCAAAGCAACGTCGTACGGCCATTGAGTTTGCCTATACGCGCAGTGAAAAGCGTAATTTTTATTCCAAATTAATAGAAATCCAAAACCCTAACCTTATCAATTTAATAGTCTTTTTGATAAACATGTTTTCTGTATGTGTTCCAAGCGGTTTGTCTCTAGGTGGTGTGGTTTTATCAATATTTTACTTTTTCTGTATGGAGATTGCTCACTGCCATTGACAATGCATTGAGTACTCTGGCTATGGCTCTAACAGTAGGTACTCCACTCCGTATATGGTGTCCGCAGCGCGAAATTTGACATATTTTAACCGTTTTAAAAAGGCTTGAATCTCCACTAATTCTGCTTGGGTTTGAAATAAAAATTATATCAAATTAAAGCATGTTCTTTTGCCTTTTAGGGTGTCTGATTTTTAATCATCATTATGAAAGAAATCTCAGTCAATGGACTCTGTTGGTGGGTACCATCGGCAGCTCTGTGCATGCTCGCCGATTTTGTTTTCATCCAGTCTGAGCTACTCCCTTCCCTAAACTTGATGGCTTGGTGAATACATTGACCTGAGCTAAAAATAACCACCAATAAAAGATAGAGAAGAATCTAGGCTTCATTAGCATATCAAGCATGAGTGTTTCTGAGTGGAAAATTTGATTGAACTGAAGGAGTGAAAACATTAAGACATTAATCCTCCTTGAAAATTGATCAGAGTCGTTTTGAAAATTATATCATCAGAAAGCTTAAGTCTTCCTCTACCTAACCAGAACAATATTTGGTTGAGATTTATATCATGTGCATCAAGCTTGGTCTGAAAAGTGACTGCTGCAAGAATTTGGCTATTGTCAGCTCGCGATGCTTAAAAGTGAATGTTGTCTTTCTTTCTCTGATCAGTTAGAAAATGATGTCATCATGTAGAGCTTTTAATTCTGGTTATTTTGGTATAAAGAGTGCAGTGATCTGACAATTAGAATGGGAGTTATGCTATTTTTCTTAATTTTATTGTCAGCTCGCGATGCCTAAAATTGAATGTTGTCTTTCTTTCTCTGATCAGTTTGAAAATTATGTCATCATGTAGAGCTTTTGATTCTGGTTATTTTGGTATAACGATTGCTGTGATAGGACAATTAGAACGGGAGTTATGCTATTTTTCTATATTTTACTGAATTTATTATTGGTGGTTGCTGGAAATTAAGGAATTTAGCAAGTTTGACATGAAATTTCACTAAGAATACTAACAGTGATGGTCTGTAAAAAATTGAGCTTCTTACTTGTACTATAGAGAATGAGATTCTTTAATATTGGACAGATCATATGCAAAATAGCTTCCAGGTGGGACCCTAAAATCCAAGATTTGGCTAATTTGGAAATGTGTACAAATCGGGGCAACAAAATCAATCTTTAAACAATCATAACTTTGCAGCTATTCAATCGATCTAAATGATTTTTATATCATTGAGATCCAATTTAAAAGATCTGTACAGATATATAAGATGTAATACTGACCTGTTGAAAATAGAAATCACTTTGGAGTACCTACTAACAGTAACACTAGTCTGATCTTTCTAAATCTAAATGCACATGGCATAAGATGTCCTGATTATATTGATGTAAATGCAATGCTGGATAAAATATTAATATCTGAATGTATTATATATATATTTTTAGTTGGTATTCTATGTTTCAAACAAGAGCTGAGACTAGTGAATTTCATAGCTGCACCCAGTGTATTAGCATGTGCCATGTGCTTTTGGGGGGGGGGGGGGGGTTTGCTCTGATGCATCCCACAATGCACCGCGACGCTGGAACCGTGATGTAGTCTATTGGAACATTTTTATTGTGGCGGGCATTCCATTATTGTTTTAGATAATTAGTTCCCTGTTAATTAAGTATGCTGTGAGAAGAGAATTTCCCATTTTCTACCAAACATTTGGTTCTCTTCATATATGTGCACTTCTATGCACATTCAAATTCAAATTATATATGTATATCAATAAATGCAAGTTCCAGTCTCTTCTGATAAACATGTGCTTTGACTCTGGTGTCCTGTGATGTATTTGCAGTGGTTGGAACTGCACTGTCTTCTCCATGTTGCTATGGCGCCTTAGAAGTGACTCCTTATATGCTTGGCAAGTGTAGCGGCTGTAGGGAAGCGAATGCCGCAGAACCCACACTCATATCCACTTAAAAGATGTGCCGGGTGCAGAACAGGAGGATGTGGTGTGTCGGGAGCTTTGCTCCTCTGCAAAATACAGTGGGAGACTTGTCACATGTTGATCGGAGCCTTGTCCAGAAGAGGGTACAGGTAGAGGAGGATGGAGATAGGTGCAGTCGGGTCTCAGTGCAACTTCCACGGGGTGCAGTGCTAGCAAAAGATGGGATCTTTGTATATCTTAATCATAAAGCTATCTTTTGAACACAGAAATAAATGATTAGCCGATCAATATAATGCAGGTTATCATCAGCAATAGATATAGTCACAAGGTAAGACATCCATCAACTATGGTGAATGTTATTTTTATTGAACAAATGGTCTTATGTTAACTCTCTTATATACGCAGACATGAGTGAAATATTGTTGCTAGCCAGTCAAATCAACCAGATTCTGTTGGTGGGTTTGTTGGTGGGTGTATTGTCCATTCAATTCATCCAGCATTTAAAGACTGGTACGAAAACATAAGTAGCCATGTAATTCTGGCCAGTAAAATCTGATGTGATAAAAGAAATAGAAGAAAGTCTCACGGCTCCTAACCCCCTACCCCCATCCAAACCTCCATAAAACAAGACGAATGAAACTCCATGGCCAGGAGCCTATCAGTCAGATGCTGGTAGTGTTGCAATCACCAGTCATGTTTCGGGTAACAATCCATTGTAATTGTAATTGTAATTAGCAATTGCTTTCCTGCCACCAAAATACTGTTCGCAATGATTCACCCATAACATAAAATGTTGCTTTAATTAGCCAGAATAACTACTTTTTAACAACACACCAGAGAAGTCAACGCAGTAAACCATTATGTACTACTAAAACTATCCACTGTGGAAATATTTTGCCAGGTTTCAGGATATTAGTTTTATTTTGTACTCTCTTTGGAAGAGGAGTGGAGTGGGGAAGTACTTCACTCTTGTTTATCTGCTTGTCTGTGTTAACACCTTTTATAAAGTCACAATCACCGAGATCACTGCTTAGAATAACT
This sequence comes from Branchipolynoe longqiensis, assembly GCA_030323885.1. Taxonomy (NCBI): domain Eukaryota; kingdom Metazoa; phylum Annelida; class Polychaeta; order Phyllodocida; family Polynoidae; genus Branchipolynoe; species Branchipolynoe longqiensis. The sequence goes on along the minus strand of CM059188.1, from coordinate 106,336,382 downwards.
TTCCAGTTTATCGCTTCCTTAATTTCCACTCCGGAATACCTTCAAGGCTTTCCTCTCACAAAGTCCAGAGTCACTGAGTGCAGGGAGGAGAAGGGGGGCATTTTCTTAATTGACCGTAATCATCAATTGCTCGATCTGGGAAACTAAAAGCACTATGTGCTTGTGGACATGGAGCCACTTTCCCTCGAAATGCTATTGCGTGGCAGTCCTATGCTGGCTGGTCATGTGCCTTTGCAGGGAGCTCTTCCTGTTAAAGCTAGCACCACAGTGGACACAGTGGAAGGCACGCTCTCCACTGTGCACCACACTGTGCCGCAACAGCATTGACGGAGCTGCGAACGTTTTCCCACAAATCGAGCACTCATTGTTGCAGCCAATCCCGGCTAAGCGTGGCTGTGACCGGGAGGCTGGGGAGAGGCGAAACAGGACTGTGGCTTCCACCTGCAACAAACAACAGTAGGGCACGGTCACGGCTTGGCTGGAAGGTGCTTTCCATTCCACAGATGTCAGGTTCACCCCTTCTCAGGCAATAGGTGCAGGCGCCTGGATGGGCAAGTCTTTGAATTTTTGTTGTTTGGTTTTTGGGGGGTGAGGGGAAAGACTTGTATAGAATAATTACGCTACTCTAATCCTTTTCGCTCGATGGAAACATGACTTCATATTGTTGATTTCAGCCTATAAATTCAGGTGTCGCTTGGTAGGGCCATGCAGAGGTTGTCGTTGATAGTGTGTGGAGGGTATATTATTGCTTACCATATACAAACAAATTAGCAGAAATATACTGCAAAGAAATATTGCCTATAGTTGGCTATCCTTGACATTTGCTATAAGAATAAAGAAGTAAGAGAAGCAAGCATGAAGCATGCTATGAAATATATTTATTATTCATACATGGATGCGCTAAACAAAAACAAAAAAAGGCTGACTGCCATAACAAACAGTCTCCAAACAATCGGGTTACAGTTGTGGATGATAGTCTATTATAAATCAATACGGAAATCCCATTAACTTTGTAGCATCAGGAAATGAATTATGCTAGCTAGGCACAGTTGGTCTCTAGGATATTATGTTGCTAGTCGGTTAATCACTGTGTGTATTACTGTCGTTAGCCGGAGGGCGATAACTACAGTGAAGGATCCTCCGTGTTGTGCACGTTCCTGATGTGCACTTTAAGATTAGCCTTCTGGTTAAAGCCCTTGTGGCAGTGTGAACACTTGAATGGCTGTGCGCCTGTGTGAATCAGTAGGTGCCTCTTCATCAGAGAAGGCATTGCAAACACCTTCCCACACACTTCACATGGAAGACCCTTTTCAGAACCCGAGGCCTTTATTGAGGAAAGCGCAGTCCAGTCTCTGCCAACGGAGGAGTTGGTGTTGCTGGTGGTCCACTGCAAAATCAACAAGATGGACCCATAAGAAATACTGCTTTCTCAATTCTGCATCACTAAATAAAGTGTTGTTTCTCCACATGCACCAGACCAAACGAAGTAATTGGTATGAAACAGACATGACTATTTCAGATTATTTCAGAGTATTTTCATGACAAAACATAGCCGGTGCTATGCACTTACATGAGATAGAAATAGATAACAGACCCTCAGCACTGCATCTTATGCTCACTCAGTCCATCCCTATTATTAGGAAGCGGGAGAGGCAGAGGGAGAGGGAGACCATCACCAGTATCTAGTGGTTACCATCCCCGCCCCACCCACCCCTGCTCCGCGGATACTTCCTGCAGTCGCAAGATGGAAGTGAGAATTAGCCATCAAATGACACTTTATGCACCTTGGTCACGTGTGCTTTGAGGTTGACCTTCTGGTTGAAGCCCTTGTGGCACAGCGCACACCTCCAAGGAAGATCACCTGTGTGTGTCAGAGTGTGCCGACTCAGGTGATAGGCCGATTGAAAAGGCTTTCCGCAGTACTCGCATACGTGTTTTTTCCCCACTAACGAGACTGATGAGTTGACGTATGCCCGAGTCCAGCTCAATTCAAGCTGGCCTGACCTGGGGGTCGTCTGTAAGGACAAACAGACCATACAGATGAGTCATGGTTTGTAATACTGATCACCAACTTTCTCCGCTGATTGGTCTGTAATAGGAGGATGGGCAGAGGAAGTATATAATGCACAAATAAGCAGTGAGCACGAAACCAGAGGCACTGTCAATCATCAAATGGTAGTTTGTGCACGTTAGTCACATGTGCCTTCAAGATAGCCTTCTGATTAAAGTCACGGTTACAATGTTTACATCTGAATGGACGTAAACCTGTGTGTATCATGGTGTGTCTTTGTAGCCGATACGCTTTAGCGAACGATTTCCCACAGTATTCACAAGCATACTGTCGCTCTTCATGTGTGCCCAAATGATTGTTCCACCAACTCGGCCCCTGCAAGGAGAAGATTTGTGTACCTTAGAAATCAAAGTGTTTGTAGCTTCAGAATGCTTCTTGCATTTGTCAATCACATCACTACTTTGGATGGCTAGTTAAATGGCTGCTTGTGGACCTTCATGATGTGATGCTTTTGTGTAGCTTTCTGGTTAAACGATGTGGTGCAGAAGGTGCATGCGTGTGGTCAGTCACCAGTGTGCACCAATATATGGCGCCTGAGTAGTGACGGCTTCTGAAAGTCCTTTCCGCACACATGGCAACTGTGTGACCTTCTCATAACTCCACCCGCTATCCTTCCCCTAGAGGAACATTGGTTTATTTGACCAAGATATTGGCCATCCCCTGGATCTTCTCTTAAGATTATATAACCTATGATGATCAATATTGATTGACAGAATCAGGAAGTCCCCAAGTTTATTGTTTTATTAATTTACAAATCCCTTGACTTGAATAGATGCAGTTTAATCTCAATTCCAAGCCAAATAACTTTTAGGAATTGGCTGTCCTTTCCGATCGAGTCAATTCACACAGTATAAGAAGTATGCATCGTGAATTTGATATCAGATACAAATATCTGCATATATATATTAGTTCCACATGGTGCAATGGTTGCAAAAGATGGGTCACAATCACTAAGTATAGAATTATTCACAACTAGATATACACTCAGGTTACATTCTAACGATCAAATCAAAGAATTTATAGACATGGACAATCGCTAAGCGGTCATATCAGTGCTCCATAGTATATGAGACTGTCTCAAAAGGTGCTAAGCAATAAGGGACAAAACTTTGTTCATTGTAACGATCAACATACTATCTGCTCATGCATTTGCTCAGGATAAACTGATTTGTTTTTTACATGGTCTTTCATCATCCTAATAGAATACCTATTGCTTTGAAGCAAATGTCCTTGGGTTTTCAGTGTAACCGTTTCTGTGCGGTTTTGTGTCCATCGTTACGATGGACAACAAAAATGAGTGATCACCTTTTGAGACAGACTCATATATAGTAACTTAATCAGGTAGATAGCAAAAATGGCAAATGCGTAGATATATTCAACTAGGATGCATATTGTGTGGTATCAAAATCAGGATTCAATACCACAACATTGTGGGTAAAGGGATTCGGCGTATACGGTTTGTGTTTTTTTAATTCAAAAATATTTTTATTTAAAAAAAAGAAGTTTAAATCATTTTAAATCTTCCTTGCAGCCAATCCCTAAGTCACATTTTAGTTGGCATGGGCGTTAACAATGCACACATCGACAACACCGCAGTGTGGTATTGATTTTACTCTAAGACACTCATGCCTTTCTTTGTAGGATAGGAGAGTTTGCGATGCTGAGATAAGCAAGTTACACGTCAACAAATGGGACTTTGTGTATTTTCACAACATGTCGTTTTAACACTGCTTTTTGGTTAAACCTAGATGAACAATGCCTGCAGCTATATGGTCTAATTCCCGTATGCACCATTATATGTCTGACAAGTAGACCATGTTTGGGAAAGTTCTTGCCACAGAATGAACAGCTGTGTTGCTTTTTAAGACTAACTAACGGACGAGAACCAAAGTGTCCAGCGTGGTAGTGGCTCACACCCTGCAAAACACAAGGGTGTACCAATTGTGTTAATGTTGGGAATTACATTCTGAGTTGCTGGTACCCACTAGTACGCGATGTGCACGAATATAGGAATTGTGAATCAAAATGACAGGGTTCATCGTGTAAACTAATAGCTCATAAAATAACAGACTCCAGTAGTTTTCAATCCAACATTTATTCGTAGTTCTTTACAGATACATGTGTGTGACAAGTTCAGATTATTGAGGTTTACTTTTGGGGAATTCAGGTTGATGCAAATAAACATCTACACAATACAATCCTTTAAATGAAATAGTACAAATCAATATTCGTTTCGTCACACATGAAAGTATGTATACCTGAAGTAATTTCCGTTGTTTGTATGATGGGAGACATTTACATGATGACAAAAATTCACTGGGGTAAATGTGAATTACCCAAAGCAATAAAAAATTGCATGTTACTTTTAAACGAGTTCATAGAGAACACACATCAACATCGACCCTATTCAGTCAGTGAAAACCAATTGGTGTTGCGCCACCATATGAACCTTCAGCGAACATTCGGCAATGTATGCGTTTCCACAATACGGACACACAAAAGGGCCCCTCCCGCCATGCATCCCTAGTATGTGACGTGCAAGAGCTGATGCTTTAACGTTAAGTTTCCCACAAAAGCGACAATCAAGTTCCCGAGTGCTGGGCGCCAGCTGACGGGATCCAACCCGTCCACCACTGCCAAGTCTCATTCTCTGAAAAACACAAGATCAAACTTTTTGAGAACTCTGTTTTCTTAGTTTTCATTTGTTTGATTGTTTGATTGTTTGTTTCTTTGTTTCTCTACCCCCCCCCCCCCCCCAGCACAAATATTGAATATTGGTTATTCAATACCTGGTTATTTCATTATGCTTAGTAATCCCCGTTCCTTTCTGTTCAACACAAAAAGTAAACATCGGCTATTCAATACCTGGTATTTTCAATATGCTTCGGTAATCTGCGTTCCTTAGTATTCAACACAAAATCATATAAAAACTTTTCCATCCTTCGTCACACAGCAGCTTATTTAGCTTGGAACTTGCGCATGTAATGTAATGCAAGATGTTTATTTTTGTTTGTGTAAAAAAAAGTAAATCCTCATTAAAGTTGCATAGTCTGATGAAATATAATTTTGTCAAAATTAAAACAACTACTTACATGTGATCCTATATATCCAACTTAGATGCTGGTGTATTAGCTAATGATTTGGGACAGCATATACAGAATATCCAGTGAGTTTATAACCTCACCCCTTTGAACACCCGTTATGCAGGAAGGCCATTAACCAATTAGGCCAATCTCATGACCTCATTAGCCCCCCAACCAAGTAGGCCTGCTGTGCAAGGTCACAGATGGGAAGGGGAAATGAGCTGGATGTTGCCCCCCCCCCCTCCATGTTCGATATTCAATGCTGTTTGGTCAATTCTAGAAATATAATTATTCAATTTGGGTAATTTAAAGTGTGCCAATCAATATATATATATTTTGGTCCATATATATATATAACGGCAACGCATGATCAGAACAGTTGCTGCCATCGTAGCATTAAACCTAGAAATCTACATTGCTATCTAATGAATTTGCATTTCTTATATATTGGTCACTCTCCTGAAAACTGGTCAGCATGGGTTGGGATTTTAAAACAACAATAACAAAAAATCCTACCTTTGGTCTTTTTAGTTATGAAGTGTTTTTGTACCAAAAAGCCCCATTTTACAGTCAGCCATTTTTTATGGGACATGGTTGGATCCTTACTAACATCTTGTTTTGCATTGATATATCAAACAAAACAGCTCCCAAATCAGAAGGAAGTATTTCGTAACATGTATGCATGTTTAAATTTTTTTTATAATTATTTGGTGTCTTCAGACATAACATTACAAATTTCCATCACAGATGTAACCAGTGGTGTCTGGATGCCACACAAATATTGTAACTTAATTATTCAGTGAATAAAGCATGGCTGGGAATTACTTTTTTAAATCAATATAAGCACTACATATTTCTGTACATTATGAAATTATTTAATTCTGCTTAGATTTTTATTAAGCAGACTGTGTGGTACCCTAAACAGGAATACCTACCTACAGCCCTGTCACGTTCCAGGATTAGTAGGTCATCTCACATCACGTGGTGTCTGCGAGATGACCATCTAGGTCATAGCCACAGGAGTTTTGGCAAGCTTGTCGAAATTATTTTGGGTTCTTTCAGCTCAAATTGCTTCAAAACTAGTCATTTTTCATCAAAATGACTCCAGACTAATGATTAGTAGCTCTTAATGATCACTTTGATATATGTATCTAAAAAATAAGACAAAAATTCAAACGCCATCGGACCATGCAACTTTAACAAATAGACTAATTAAAATATTTGCGATTTAAGGAACTAAATGAATACAGCTACTAGAAGTGTAGAGCATAAGAGCACTAAGAAGACTTTAACATGTCACCTAACATAGCTGCATCGCACCCATATGAATGCGTTCAACGAGGTAAATCTTTCACAGGAGGACTGGTGTGCTATTGCATATTAATTAATTAATCAATCAATTAATTCTCAGTTCGTGATGCTGCATATTAACACCCTTTTTTATATATCATTACATTAATTTGCATACACCCATTTATTTTGGGGTTTACGGTATGCTTAAAGCACGGTTCTATTTTGTAGTTACAATACCCAACAGTCGTGTCGTTAGAAGGATCCGCCACATTGCCACGACATACTCCAGTCAACCTCTGACCACCTCCACAGATCGACCACCCCCCTATATCGATCAATCTGTTTGGGTCCCAAACGGTCACCCATACAATACCATCATAACGAAATGAGAAACTCCCTAAGCCGACCACCTGCCTAAATCGACCTTTTATAGGCGGTCCCATGGTTGGTCGATTTAGGTTTTACTGTATGTCGGTAAATCTGAGACGATATGGTGCCTCAGTGTGTGTGTGGCCGCTGTATTCGTCCACCGCCCCAGGACGCTGCAAGGTGGGTGAGTGCAGCGTGACCTGGGTCGGCCCCGCTCCTGCAGCCGGCCGCTCAGCACGCCCACACTCAGTCAGTCTATAGTGAGTAGTGGCACCACGTGCTGTGCGGCAGTCCGTTAGCGGGGCCAACCTCAGAGACCTCAGAGAGGAAGCAATTAGCATTTTACATAGTATACCCCCCCCCCCCCTGCTTAAACACAAAGTAGGCTCGAATGCTTTGATCTGTTTACAATACAGTAAAAATAATAAAACCTAATGCAAGCCAAGTGGTCTCAATCCTAAATCCTCACTACATGTCAACTCTCAAAATGCTACAAAAATGTGCGCTTTTGATAGTCCAGTTTTCTTTTAGGGAGAGTGAGAGTGAGAGTGAGAGAGGATGAAGGGAGAAAGGGAGAGAGGGTGAAGAGGGAGAGGAGGGAGGGAGGGGGAGAGGAGGGAGGGAGGGGGAGAGGGGGGGAGGGAGAGAGTGGAGAGGGGGGGGGGGGGGGAAGAGGGCGAGGGAAAGATAAAGGGAGAGATAAAGGGAGAGATAGAGGGAGAGATAGAGGGAGAGTGAAATTGAGAGGCAGAGGAAGAGGCAGATGGAAACTCCAATCTTCTTTCAGTGTAGCTATGGTGGGATGGTGTCATGGGTGGGGCATTATTATTCAATGATCAAGGGATTCATTCTCATATAGGGTAGAAAACCTTGAAGGTACTGAGCCTGAATTAGGTCACCAACTCGAACTATCGTTTGATCTAAAGGACAGACACGTTGGGGGGTGGAATTATTTTGTTGGGGTTTACGGTATGCTTAAAGCGCGATTCTATCAATGCACTGTTCTCGGATGGTGCCCATAATTTGCATCTTAACCTAGCTGGCTGGCTGTTGTGGATATAGTTGCGGAGTGGAAGGGGGGGAAACATTATTTAAATTGATAAATAATCTGAAGGCAAACGGAACAAATCTCGGATAACAAATGTCAGGCCTGTTTATCAGAAATCGAACCCAGTGAAACGGAAACCGCCTCGATGATACATCAGAACTAACCCAATCAACATTTTTAAATGTAAGTATGAAATGAATGGGTAGAATTTACTATATGTATAATTCCGTCGAACATGGTCACAAAAGTGAGATGAAAAAATGTCCTCCCCCTCCCCCTACTAATCTACAGTGGATATCCAATGACATATGGAATGACGCTTCAGCACATCATACACAATAGTCCAGACCCACTACGCCATGTCTATTTTGTACAAAGCCGGAATACACCGATATGCAAAAATTAAATTTGGTGTGCCCCCCCCTCCGACAGGAGTACCCAAATAGGTTTGTTTGTTGTTTTACGTCCTAGCAACATCTAAGGTCATATCAGGACACGTACCGACTTGTGACAGTGCGCACTCATGGCGACTTTATAGTGCTGCCCCACTGGGAGACCAGGCCACCAGCTGACCAATCCTTGCCCTATCCTAATAATGCAGAGCGCCTGGCTAGGAAGTGACAAGTATCAAGTTTTAAGTCATTGGTTTGACTCGACCAGGGTTTGAACCCATGACCCCATGGTCTACCAAGACGGGAGACGGACGCTCTAACTCATTCGGCCATCCCGTCTGGGAAATGTGGGGTGTGAAGGTCTTTAGTACGCGTTGTTCTGCAGACACTAGGCTCAGTTCAAGGCGGGCAAGTGACCGTGTACCCTTCTTGCGTGGGCTATTATGTGTGACCATTTATGCGACGTCCGCAAACAATATGGACAGGTAAAATTGTGCACCGGTGCTTTATAATAAACACCATCCTGCTTTGGTCTTTCTTTGCCATCAGAGGAGGAGGCCCACTGGACAATTTCTGCGGAATTTGGACCTTTACCTGTAAGACTTTTTTGGTGTTTAATAAGTGAGCTGACTTTGTCCTTTGGTTTACAAATTGGACCAGTAGGTGCAATTCTAATTCTGCGCTTCCCACTTTGGCCTCTCTCCGCCATTCCGCGGGATCCTACTGGTCCTACTGGTCCAGTCCAGTATGTTCCCATGTCCTGCAAGACATAACAGGGGCACTATCAAAAATACGCCTGCCGATAAATGAGCACCACTCCAATGGATGCCCAGTAGTACATAACAAAAATAAAGAATACACATCAAGACTATTTTACTGGAATCCAAGGATCGCAAAATTATACCTACATACTCAAGTGGCCAATGATTTTCATTGTTGATTTTACTACAGCTAAGCACCTTGAACAGGAAATCAATTAAAGCTACGCCAGTATTGAAGATGGCAGTGTAACTGTCTAGGTCTTCCCCAGCCTGTTAATCACTAAAGGTCTGCCTGTGTATGGTTATGACATGCCGCTTCAAGATGGCCTTTTGGTTATAGCTGCCAGTACAGTGCGGACATTTGTATGGTCTGTCCCCAGTGTGCACTCTGACATGTCTAGATAGTAGGAATGGTGTTGTGAATGACTTTCCACAAACTTGGCAGTGATGCGGTTTTGATAAACAGAAAGGCTGGCAACTTCCAGGTGTTAATCCAACGTGGCGACCGACTACCTGGAAACAGAATATTAAAATATATCAAATATGAACCTAATATTGGCTTCGTTTCACAGAAACTTCCCTAGCTAGGTGATTAGGCCGACAGTTTTTTCTCATTCACATATTTGTTCAGTACTCTTATTTCGGGGAGTGGGGTTATTTTTTTTATAATAAAAAACAAATTAAATTTAAAAGGGAAAATGTGGCAGCTATTTTACCAGCCCTGCACTGCTCAGTATTTCCACGCGCTACCCTCATTTCTAACCAATTCTTTTCAAGTGGATCTACAGTTTGAATCAAGTGCATCGTCAATTTCTATACCATCCCACATTCATTCATTCAGAGAGAGAGAGAGAGCGCGGCGATTTCCTCTGTAGACATCGGTGTTTTTAAGTAGTTAAAACCACAACTGAACTAGTGAGAGAAAGGTGATGGAACGCTTTGGTTTTTCAACACAACTGCAGTGTGTGCGCGCACTAGGTTGGAGAAGACTGCACCTTCAGCTTAGCACGCCGATTCTGGAACCAAACCATCACCTGAGCACTTGTCAGCTCAAGTCGCTCGGCTAGCTCATCGCGAGCATGCGCCGCAATGTATCTCTGCACCATAAAGCTATTCTCCAGTTCATGAATCTGTTTATCAGAGAAGGCCGTCCGCGGCCGCCGCATTCTGTGTGGACTATGTGGCCCAGAGAACGGACTGGGTGAGTGGTTGCCTGTAAAGACGTCCGTGTGTCCCGCAGTGTTAGCCCATTGCTGACGATAGGGTGCAGCTGGGAGATGTGGGTGTTGGGAACGACCAGCCTGTAACATACAACAGTAAGCCAGGGTCATGTCTCTGCAGGTAGTGAGTGAGTGGGATGAAGCAGCCAGCATCACAGGGTTATTGTCAGTTGAAATCAAGCATTTCAGGGAAGGCCAGTCATGGCTTCTATTTTTGTTCTCATTTGTTTCCTACCGACATGGATTATGGTAATCCTTCACTGACACACCAAGCATGCAGATATGTGAATCTCGATTCACACTGTACACATATATATGGATTATGGGTTAATCACACATGTAGCCTCTAAATAAAGATTAAACTATCTCCATACCTCCAATCGCTAAACTCGCATTAGTATACATAATAATTGTGCTTCCTATTCCACCTACTTTCTGTGAGCTTGATAAACTCTTGTATAGCTGTCACAAAACATAAAAATCACACTGCTTAAAATTCTCAAGTGTACTGCACCACCCCTGCCTCGCGCCCCCCTGCCCACCTGCACCTCCACCTATTAGTTACTGGCATGTGGTTCAGTGTACTCCATGAAGCGTTCCTGGTGTATATTCAGGACGTGGCCCTTGAGGTGGGCCTTCTGATTAAATGACTTGTCACAGCGTAAGCACTTCCATGGTCTCTGCCCTGTGTGCACCAACATGTGTCGGGCTAACAGGGATGGCATCAAAAAGCCTTTCCCACAAAGGCCACAGACATGATGTTTCTCCCGCTCCTCGCTATACACTCTCCTAGTGTACAGCAATCCCTGCAAAGAGTAGTAGAGGTGATGAGTCAGCTTATCGCTCAAGTCTACTGCAGTAATACCCCAAGTTGTTAACTAAGTATGTACTACCCGCCTGGTTTGTATGTAGATAAGTTCATGGTGTGTATCCGGGGTATGTGAGTTCATAATGCCCCTTACCAAGCACATTCTCGCCGTTACGATTACAGTAAAACCTCTCTAAATCGACCGACCGTGGGACCGATTCTAAATGATCCATTTAGAGAGGTGGTCGGTTTAGGAAGTTTTTTGGTTTTCTTTTATCGGTACAACGGTATTGTATGGGCCATCATTTGAGGCCTAAATAAAGCAATCGATATAGGGGAGTGCTCGATCTGTGGAGGTGGTCGGTTAGAGGTTTTACTGTATATTTATCATAATAGCGTTGAGTAAATAATTCCTCTGATAATGACTATTCAACCATACATTTCAGTGGGTAGATTTCCTTCTGTGAACCTCGCATCAAATGGCACGTTGTGAGTAATTATGACATGATGTTTTAACAAAACCTTCTGGTTGAAACTGTCCCCACAAAATGGACAACTAAATGGACAATGGCCCGTGTAGTGGCTCGCCATGTGATTGGCCAGTCGTGAGGCCGTGCTAAATGCCTTCACACACAGCTCGCATACATAATCCTGCTGTCTACGGTGAGGTCCATGGCTAGCACTTTTGACCTGAAAAAAATAAGAACCAGAATAATGTTTTTGTTTTGCTTTTATTTCAAAATAGGAAAATATGTACTACATATTGTGCCACCTTACGGAATGACACATTCGTTCAATGACGGCTGAGTTGCCTCATCAGGGGCACTCTACTCAAACCTAGTCATCCTGTGATGATATGTTAAAACATCAATAACGAACACTCTACTTATATATGTCATATTCCTGTTCAGATTTGAAGCCAAAAATGAAAGAAATAAAATAAGTTACAAGTGTGTTTTGTTGTGTTTTGTTATGAAGTGTTAGTGCACACAAAAAACCTACACCAGCAGCTAGTTGTGACATAAACCATGGGATTTTTGGGATGCTTACTAACATTGTGTAATGCATTGATTTCTGTCGTCCAAAACAGTTGTCAAAGCAAAAGGAAGTCTTTATTAACATGAAAACATTCTCAAATAAAAAATCTCTATTTCGGTGTTCTCATAAATCACAACACAAATGTGTCTCAGCTGGTGGTGTCCAGATGTCACATGACCATTATACATGAATACTGAGTGAACAAAGCACTGTTGTGAACTACTTACCCCCCTCAATATAAACACTAATTATTTCTGTATATTGACACGATTAATTTAGTCCTGAGCATGGACACATTTTTATTTTAGTAAGCCAACTGTGGTGTCCAATAAATGTTAGCAAAGAGAGATGTCCTCCGTTACATGCGAGAGACTGCCAGATGACATAACTGAATCACCAATTAGACCATTATAATTTATCTCACAAATATGTAAAGATGAGGTATTCCGCTTTCATTTGCAACCAAAAATAGTGACAAAATTCAACCGTGTCACACTTCTGACCAGGTTTAAAGAAAGTGATCCATAGTGTATACACCTTTAACCAAAGCATTGATACGAGACCGAGGTTTACAATGACTACTTTGAGTCCTGGTGGTCTATTTAATGACGCTCCCAGTGGTCAGTCCTTGAGGTATGTGGCAACTACACACAATTTTTTCTACATAAATGAAAATAAGAAGAGCTGTTAATCGCTGGAGAAATGTGCCTTGCTTCTAATAATTTCAGTGACTCTTCCTAGCAAATATCTGCACTCCTCAGAAATGCCTCAGACTTCCTTTCTAATGTTTCAAGACCGTTAGACCAATCACCTCAGACTTCCTTTCTAATGTTACAAGACCGTTAGACCAATCACATGGCTGCACACTATATTAGGAGTAGATAGTGCAACTTTCAATATAAATTTGTCATCTTGCCTGCACACTTGTCATCTTGCCTGCACACTATATTCAATTTTTTTATTTTTTATCTCGTCTGCAACTTTCAATATTAATTTTTCATATCTTCTTACACTAGTTGCTGCGTGCACCATACATAACTTTAAAAGTCCCTGCGGTGTCCTCTCACTGGGACTGGCCGACCTTTACATCGGTTGCGCACAATATGTCGCTTCAGGTGACCCTCGCTTGTGAATCGAAAGCTGCAATCCACACACTCATATGGACGTTCGCCAGTATGCATCCGGTGGTGCAGTTGTAATTTGGATGGGGCTGCAAAAAACTTCCCACAAAAACTACACTGGTGCTTTTTTCTACCCTTCCCTTTGGGAGTAGATTTAGGACGGTCCGTCTGGTACATGTTAAGACCATCGGGCCAGCCAGCAACACCGGTCTGTAATAGAAGGGAGAAAAAAATAAGTCATTTCCTCTCCCTATGTAATTCAGCTTAATCAGGGATGACATACTCAGGAACTCCCCTGCTTAAGACTTGTACATGCAAGTTGTGTGGGCAGAGAAATATATTTAAACTCATAAGCATTGTCAGTGTAGTTATAGTCTTGTTTCATAGAAAACCAGGGTCCGTATGTGTGGAATTCAAGGCTATTTCAAGACTATTTTCATTTGGATTTAGTCCAAAATCGCCATTCTGAATGGCTATTTCAGACTAATTTAGATCGGTGCGGACAGTTTAATGGAATTCCATGCTTTTCAAGACTAATTACCCAAAATAGGTAGAAACGCCCCATACGGACCCTGCAACTATTGAGAATAATATGCCATCCAAGTCACTGTAAAGCCAGAAGAGCTCACGCCTATCGAGAACAATATGCCACTCCCGGTAAAGCAAGTACAGCACCAATATCGACGACCTACAGGGGTAATATTGCTTCAAATTAAGGGAGGCTGAGAAATATTTCCTAAATCTTGTATATGGCAATTCCCCCCCCCCCCCCCCCCCATCATTTATGTATTTGTAGATCGCTGTCAAAACAGCAACGACATAGCTCTATGTAAGACAACAAACGGGTCACGCCACATGTAGAAAATTGGGGAGAATCGGAGATCTGGTGGGGCACAATCTACATGACTCATGGTGCGTTCTGTCAAGTGTGTGTGACCAGCCACTTGCGCGTATTCGGTCAGGTGTGCAACTGACAATGAAACCTCCCGGTGCTGCAAGAGCAGATTGCCTGATATGATTCAGTTATTGCACTATTGCCCGACTGAAGCATCGCCACAGTTCGGGGAATGAGATTGTTTTGAAGCCACAGCATGCAGCACATTGGGATGATGCTTAGCCTGATGGCGTTTTAGGTTGCCTTTCTGGTTTGCCCTAAATTGACACGAGTCACACCTATACGGACGCTCCCCCGTGTGACAGTAACTGTGACGTCTGAGCATCGCTGGGCTCTGGAACGTCTTACAGCACACTCCGCATGTGTGCCCTTTCTTCGGCTTTTCCAAATGGTAACCACCGGCCCAATGCTCGGTCTGCAAAAAGGAACCAAATCATTCTATAGTGACGGGTTTCAAAGTTAACTTCCTTGACTTCCACTTCACAGCCGTCTGCACCATAACATTATCATTCTGCTTGGAATAGTATAAGCACATAACTATGCCATCGCATTTGCCACTTGTCGTGACAGGGTTCGTTAACTAGGACCTGGCCGGGACATCATTCTCGCAAACTCGGCGGGATCCAAGCCCCGGTGTTTACACTGTAGGTGTGCCTTCAGGTGCCCCCTCTGAGTAGTTTTATAACCGCACACGTCACAGTGAAAAGGCCGTTCGCCTGTATGACAACGCATATGTCGCTTGAGCATGGCAGGACTTGCGAAATTTTTCCCACAGACTCCACACTGATGATGTTTCTTGCCCAAGAGGTAGCTTGGGGAAGGACTAGCCGATGCGACTGACCAATGTCGCACATACGCCTGGAAATGGAAATGTTGAGATTTTGTCAGGATCATTTACTGCAATTGAAGATTGTCGTTGTTGGGTCTTGAATGGCCAATAAATGTTTGATTGTGGATAGCTTTTCTTACTATTTGTTGTGATTTCATTTTCTCTTAATAATTTTTTCCTTTTTTAAAGAGGGGGGGGGGGGAGGGTTCTGGGTTTTTTTTTTAAAGCGTGACTGGTTACGGGATTCTCTAATTTAAAAAGTGAAAATAAAAGCAAGGGTGCATTTACAGTACAGCGACATCGTTTGATTAATCTAGACATTACTCAATTCGTTCCACCATGCTGGTAAGCTTTCCTCGATTCCAATTTAGATATTCACATACAGCGTAACTCCTACTAATGTTGGATTTGGGAAATATTTCCCAGTCTGTGCCATCTTGTTTCCTTCGTGACTTTCTATCAGAGAAATTGGCCATACGATCGGACTACAGTTATATTTGGAATTTGATATTCTGTGACATTAAAAATGTTTTTAATGTAACGAAACGGCAATTATACTTGTACGGTTGAAAACAGGTTCTATTTAGGAACATTCTTTGTGGGTTGTTTGGGGGATAGACATAAGTTTGGTTCACATTTGTAAGGGGTGTGTACGGGGTGGGGTTTGGGGCTTTAGATTATTATAACTGTGCCATGCTGCTCCAATCGCCAAGACTTCAGAGTAGCACTACACTTGATATGTATTTAGGATTAAGCCAGGAGCGTGTATTTGGCCATGCTTCTTGGATTGGAAATTGGCTGACTAGTATAAATATCAAAACGATTTCTCTTCTTCAAAAATGTTAATATCACTAGATTACATTCTGAACAATAATAAGTGTATAAAGAATAATATTTTCACTGACACTATAAACTTCTTTAATAAATAGTCAAGTATTGTAAATAAGTTTGTTTATTCCACTTGCACTACTCATTAAACTAGTTCACAACATCCATGGAAAAACATAATACATAATGCATATAAATTGTCATTGGTCCTTTGGCTGATATAGAAATCCTAAAAACGTCTCGTTGAAAGCAATCTGGTTATGAATATTTATGGGAAATGAGGCTCTAAACCCGGAAATATCGATTCAAATGTTGGCGGTGAAGTTGGAAGTAAGGCTAAACAATTAGATTTAGTTTCAGTTTGTGATGTGGTATCATCTGAGTCTTTGTTTCTCTCCTCGGTAAACTTCGCTGAATCTGGGAATATAGGTTGTGAGGTTGGAAAAACTGGTCCTGAACTGGTTTGAGAAGCTGTGAACAGAAGCTCTGGATCTAAGTTTGGAGGAGAAGAAGACCTCTGTTGTGGAGCAAACTCCAGGTTCCGCTGTCCTCGAGCTGGGGAGTCTGGTCTCCGAGAGGCGAGTAATGAAGGGACCACCTTATCTGCAGACTCTTTCACTCGCTCTTCAAATAACTCAAACTTCCCGTCTGTGAACAATGGCGGCTCGGAGGCTGGGAAAACTGGCAGTGAGCTGAGTTGGGGACCAGGGAAACACGCCTGCTGCATCATGGGAAAAGGGGGCCGAGGTGGAGAAACCAGTCTGACTGGGGAAGACCTGCCTGCTGCTGCAATGGGAGCATTAACTACATTCGGAGAGTTTCCTGTTCGTGTTATTACTGCCGAGGCTAATTTCACCTTGAGTATAGACACCAAACTAATGCCAGCAGTTTCTATTTCTGCTTTGAACTTTTCGAGGGTGAACTTAGTGTGCCTGCTCATGTGGATCTTGATGTATCCTTTTTGTTTACACCTGTACCCGCAGACCGGGCAACTGTATGGGCGTTCACCGGTGTGACACCGCTGGTGTCGCAGCAGCAAAGCTGGCGTCTTGAATATTTTTCCGCAGACGGTGCAGTCATGAACTGGCATTGCCCCCGTATGGCTATACATATGTCTTTTCAACATGGGGAGGTTTGCATACCTCCGCCCGCACTGCACACACAGATGGGGTTTCTGTCCCCGGTACCAATCCCCGGGGTTGGCCATCGAGGCAGACCAATGCTGCGGGGTCTGCAAAAATGGAAATATGAAGACTATGTAATCGTTTTTATAAGTCAGAACTAGATTCTTTCTCACTAGGGCCACAACCATGCGACGTCACTCACTGCTACGAAGCTGGTTTTTCTTGCCTGGATGGATGGATGGAAGTTGCTAAGGGCTACAGCTAGCCTACGCAGTGACATGGAGGATGCGGTTAAAGAAAATCAGCTATACTTTTGGAAGACTATGCATGCTGCTATTCCCGCTTGCTTAAGGAGTAAATGACTGCTGCCATTTGCTGGTTGCTCACAAAATACATTGACCATTGTCAGGTTCTTCTCACTCTTCCAACAAGGAACTCCCAGTTGATTAGTGCACGCCCCAACTAGCGTTCATCTTCCCCGAGTTCATACGGTGCATTCATTGTGGCCGTCTCCTGGCGCTTTAAATACCTGCCTCAGAGAGAAACTACACATACAAAATCAACATGTACTTGTTTTTGTTTTCATGCTTTATTTATCGATATCAAAATAGGAATTGAACCTTGTAGTTGGAAAACGAATGGAAATTATAAAAACAGAAAGCAAAGTTGTTTGGTCTCAACAATACAAAATAAACAAGTTAGAAATGAACGAAACGATGTTTCATGAATTGTCTTTTAAAAATCTCGAATGGTATGCTGCATATTCAACTAAGTCATGTGCAAGGTAATATTGATGTTGATCTCAAGAAGTGATTTTCCACTGTAACAATGTGTTAGTACACTCGGATAAACGAGTCTTGGTTTCCTAAAAATACAGCATCAGTGATGTCCCTGCCATTTGTCATCACTCATTTATGTAGTGTCACAATGTGCCTATAAGTTTGCTTCATCTCAGGTGATTGTTCACTGAGACAATGTGCTATGACATTGGGATAAACGAGAAGTTGAGCCATGGTTTCCTTTTAAAAAAAAATATCAGAATAGTGTCAGAATGCGCCGCTAAGTCCCCTTGATCTCAAGTGATTGTTCACTGCAATACTCGGATAAACGAGAGAATGGAGTTGAGCCAAGGTTTCCTGTAAATATAGCGTCAGTGATGTCCCTGCCATTTATCATCACTCATTTTATGTAGTGTCAGCATGTGCCTCTTTAAGTTCCCCTTGGTAGTTGACTTGTAGTTACAGTGGCGACAGTTGTATGGACGCTCCCCTGTGTGGGTTCTCATGTGTGTCGTCAGGGCAAATACTTGTGGCAACCATTTGCCACACACTTGACACTGTGCTGCCCGGGCTGATGGGCGAGTCTCCACCACTGTGGGAGTCGCCACCATCGCACACCGAGGTGCGGGCTGACCGCATAGGCCCTGTAAGAGCAATGAGGATTCAATTTAGGAGCTCTTCACTCTGGCAGGGGTGTTTAGTATTTAAACCATCTATATGGGCAGCGTACACCAAAACTTAATTTTACTATTTCCAAATTACAAAATCATCGCCCTGTACAAAAACCAGATGACAATATCGGTAGGCAGCGTTGAAAGTGAAAGTGTTCCCTAACTGCTAAGCATCGAGGTACTGGTCAAATGAGAAATTTGGAAGATTCGGCGCTCGGTTTTGACTTTTTACTGAAACCTAATATATGCCCTAACTGTTCATTTGCACAGTTCACAAGAGTCTGCTGGCTTTACCTCGTTTCCAGATCCCCCCATCATGCAGACTTGTGAGAGGTGGCAGGGGAAGGGCGCCATCGTGACTGGATATCTCGTGCAGGATGACATTAGCTACCAACAAACTGGCTTTCTCTCTCCCCGCCGCACCCTTGCGAGCAACTGTTGCATAAGTGGCTGCACCCACCCCAAACTAGACTAATTTTTTTACATTTGGCAGCCCTTTAAAGAACATAGTTCCCTGACCGGTTGGGGGCGGAAGGTGCGCCATGGAAGTCAGTCATATACATGCAAGTTCCTTTGCCTATCATTTCCCCCCTCACCCCACCCCCCACGCGAGTCATCCTTCAAAGATTGAACTGTCATTTTGCAGGTTTGCTTTGTTTTTAAAATCATTAACGTGACTCAAACTGCTATTATGCAATCAGCTATGACTCGGTCAAGTGGCGGGTCTTGCCGCTCTGTGCCTGAGGTAGATGTGCCTATGGAGGTTCCCCTTCCTAGTGGAAGTATAGGTGCATAGGCGGCAGTGGAAGGGGCGCTCGCCGGTGTGAATGCGCATGTGCGTCATGGCGGCGTTCACCTTTGGGAAGTCCTTGCCGCACACTGAGCACTGATGCACCTTTCTACTGACAGGGGGGTTGCCTTCAGTGATCCACCTTTGGTGAATAGCGCCCAGCGTCTGCAACATCAAGACCATATCGACTTTAGGATGTTGGAATTGACATGTCGCAACACACTGAACAAGGCACAACAAACTAAAGCGTCCTTCCAACATGACACATGGGGGTTATGGACTTTGCATGGTATGGATGTCCTCCGTTTGCGAAGGGACGTTGTAACGAACAGTAATAGAACGAGTGCATCCTTACACTGTATGCACATGGTAATGCGAAAGCAGAAACTGGTGTGAAAACTACATTCATTATTATTCTGTGATCAGTTTCTTCTCCCTTTTAATAAAATACAGAACTGTACATCGTCCACTGTGTGCCTAAGCTGCATTCTGATCACAGTTTCATATCCCTTTTAACCGAATTCAGAGTTGGATGTCGTCCACTTTGTGCTTAAGCTGTGCATGTCTCCTGAGATGGCCTCTTTGCGTGGCTTTATAGTCACAGAGATTGCACGGGTATGGTCGTTCACCCGTGTGAGTCCGGGTGTGCATCTTCAGTCCGTACGGAGTTGTAAACACCTTCCCACATACATCACAATGCTGATCCCTGACGCCGGATGTGGAAAGTGGCTGAATTCCCATCTCACGCTTAGATGTTGTAAGAAGCAACTCAGGCCGTCCGCCCCACGCCTGTAACAACAAATAGTTACAGCTCAGCCATCTTGGGTGTTGGATGGAGGTGGTTTACAAATGGAGATAATCCGCGAATGCAAGCATTTGTTTTAGAACCAACATGCATGGTTAATTAGCAGGGCCATGATTTGTACACCCGTGTTCTCGCTCATTGAAGACACACTCCATGCACTCTCTGTTGGTGCCGCTTAAGGTTAGTTTTCTGGGTTGCCCGATAGCTGCACTGACTGCACCCATAGGGCCGTTCACCAGTGTGCACACGCTGGTGGCGGACAAGGCGGGCGGGGCTCTCACACACCTTGCCACAAGTGGGGCAATCGTGGAATCGCTTCTTGGAGTTTGTGACAGGAGGGGGTGTGAACCAGTCCTGTAAGATGCAAAACGTTACGGTTACTACGATGGTCGCCTATTGTCAAAAGACAAGATTAAAAAATGTATATACTATCTTTAAAAAAACAAACATGATATAATGACCCCCATGAAGACTATTGATGGCTTAACAAGTAGCAGCCTCTACAGGAGGCGAGTCAGTGGATCAATGTGGTGGTGGTGGTGGTGGTGGTGGTGGTGGTGGTGGTGGTGGTGGTACTGGTGGCAGAGGAGGCGCAAGAGCATAGAAGGAAAAGCTGTGTTGATGCTTCCCTTGCAAGTGCCTCTTGAGGTTTTCCTTCCGTGCCGACTTGTAGTCGCAGAGGGGGCAGTGGAAAGGCCGCTCGCCTGTGTGGATGCGCATGTGCGTGACAACCTGCGCTGGCACCGCGAACAACGCACCGCACACATTACAGTCATACGTCTTTTTTACGCCGGCCAACTTCTCGGCGGAGACAAACTGCACCTGTAATGATCACAAGATAAGAGGTTGCTCAGCGTGCTCTTCTCCCATCTACAGCTTGTTCATCTAAAACGCACACACAATGTCCCCTGGTGGTTCGTCACTTCATAGCTTTAGTTTTAGTCCTCCCCTGTCGGAAGTTCCGGGTGCCCAGGGTTAAGAGGGTTAGTATCCAAGGCAGAATCAAATATGGTTTTGGTGAACAAGCACTACGTGTCTGTGAAGATTCGCCTTACGGGCTGACTTGTAACTGCAGGCGGGACAGTGAAAGGGCTTTTCTCCTGTGTGAACACGCATGTGTGAGGTTACCATGCAGGGGCTGCCGAAGATACGTCCACACACTTGGCACTCGCACCCAGGCTGGCTCACCTTACCCACCTGCACTGGGGGTAACGTGCATAGGGCCTGTAACAAGGAATGAGGCACA
Source organism: Branchipolynoe longqiensis (assembly GCA_030323885.1). Taxonomy (NCBI): domain Eukaryota; kingdom Metazoa; phylum Annelida; class Polychaeta; order Phyllodocida; family Polynoidae; genus Branchipolynoe; species Branchipolynoe longqiensis. Next base: position 106,315,211 of record CM059188.1, on the reverse strand, counting down.
GAACAATTACAATCAAGTTACTCTTCTTTATTTCTGTATATATCCATCGTATCAGGGCCAAGGTTTTAGGCAAATCAAACACATGCAATCAGTGGAAACCATGATGGTGGCATCTACCTTCTCTCAACTATGCCACTGCCCCTGGTTGGGAGTAGTCACGCTTAGCCTGAAAGTATGCCTACCGAAAGTAGTATATATGCATTGACGGTTCTTGGTAAACACACAAAATGGAAAGCCTTGTGGACTGTAAAATGTGTCATGCTAGCAAACACATCCACCACTTTCTAAGGAGTTCCTGGCTGAATGGGTTTGCCAGCCGAACGATCCTTCTTTACAACACTTCTTCTGTTTGACTTGCGCAAAGTAACACATCTCTATGACACAACACATAGCCATATTAGCCCCCATCACAATGTTTCAAAAACTATGCATCCTTGACGTCACAACAATCTTAAGAATTCTAGACTATCTTATCTATAAATAGAACCTGTCCACTACATCGTAGGCACGCACCGAGGGCCTATACAAGACTAGAAAAAAAGTGACCAAAATAACAAGTTTAATATTTTCACAATGTACCTAAATTACTCAGGCGTGCTGTAATTACTAATTTGCGTGCTTAGATTGAGGGTTAAACGAGTAATGCCAGAAGTAAATTAGTCTTCAAGGACGGGTCAATAACCCACCTGATTCGCTAGCACCAATTAACACAATTTGCTTCTAATCGTCATTATTAGCATTCAAGTCCTACACATTGGACTTTTCGTAGCTTCATGACATCACAACTATTTAAACTAAATCATATTCGGAATCGTGTGATATGTAGCGCATAAATGTCCCCTATAGCGCCATGGTTTACAGTCTACGGTTCTTGTCAACTGTTAGTTTCGCTCAAGTTGACAGCGCAAAGGGTGTATAATAATTAGGGATGGTTGCCAACCTTCAGATTTCTCTGTATGGTGTACAATATTTTGTCTCCATCACCACCGTACGCCGATCTTCCAATTTGTCATTTTCCAAAATTATATCAATCTTAAAGATTGTGTCCAAAATGCACCACAGAGCATCTAAGATTTTCAAGTTTTCTGTTGGAATACCCCCCCCCCCTCCCCACCCCCAAATATCCCGCAAGATCTTTCAGTGTTTTCCAATGTAGGCAACCCTGATTAGATGGTGGGCAGCATCCTGTTACGTCGACGTATATTCTAAGCCACCAGATGCACAATGAAACGACCAGATGATCACTGTTTTAAACATCGCAACTAGTCGCTATCACTAAGATACTTTAGACATTAATGGCTTCCATTACAAACGTCCAGCACTAACTAATACTTCAATATTTAATTAAAATATTAAAAACTGCCATTTTGATACATCGAACTCTACGAAAGCGATTGATGGTTTCTTTACGCCTTGTCAGCAGCACGGGCCATTATTCAACAATCGGTTTTACAATAGATTGTAAAAGCATACTATCAATTTTATGTCAATAGACACTGATGAATTCTATGGAAGCACACGCAGTCATTGTGCATTGGCACTACGGTGTATAGAGGACATGTGTCTTTTCACGTTGCACTGCTGAGTAGCCCTATAGTCACACAACTGGCAGTGGAAGGGTCGCTCCCCTGTGTGCGTCCGCAGGTGTGTCGTGAGCTTTTGCTTTGTACTTAACGATTTTCCACAAGTACCACACACGTGACTACTCTTAGCGGTTACACACATCCTTGAATGACTTTGACTTTGATCCAAGTTATACACAGCTCCTAGGATTGGGGTCTGTAACGAGGAACAAAAAGATGTTTACTTCTTTTTTTCATTCGAATATGCATTTATCTACTCTTCCCAATCGGGAGTGTGGTATTCATTAAAACGGTAGATGCAGCAGGTGATTTGGGGTTTCTCAAATAAGTGAAAACAGTTAATATTCTTGACTTAGAAAGTTGGTCGATTTGCAGTTGTTTTACGCCATGTCTGCAACAAAGGCCATATTCACGGCGTATTCTGGCCATTTTCATTTAACAATCACTTTTACGCAGAGCAAGGAAAACCTTATCCCTAAATTTTGTGCTCTGTATGTGAATTTGGCAACAAGTAAAGGGCAGTTTCATGTGGCGTACATGTTTTCCCTCATACCTGTACCACTGAAGCATTTCGGAATTACCTTTTATCATCAATATTTTTGGTAAGTACCTTTATTCATATGAAGGCATTTCAGAATACTGTTACTGAGATATTTAGCTCACTAGTGTTGGCTTTCCCAGTGCAAGATGCCCGCTGTGGAATCTACAAAGCAGATATAGCATAATAAGGAGCCATTAGGTAGGTCACGCTCATTCACGTGTGCTTCATAACTATGTGCCTTTTCATGTTGCCCTTTGTCGTCGCCTTATATTCACAGACGTGACAGTGGAAGGGGCGTTCCCCGGTGTGCGTTAACAAGTGTCTGCGCATGTCAGCGCAACTTTGGAACCTTTTCCCACACACCCCGCACAGAGCAACGGTCTTAGCGCCACTGGTGAACGCCACATCCGTTCTTGAATGGCCCAAACTAAACAGGGCGCTTGTAATTTGAACCTGTAATGAGGAACAAAACAGTGCTTTTATTTTTCATTGAGTTTCTTCCGATATGTTAACGGGGGGAAACTAATGCACATCTGAAGCGCCAGTGGCAATACTGCTCATCGAATCATCTGGTATTGCACAACCATTGTGTTTGTGTCTAAGATGTGATTTGAGGTTTCCCTTTGTGGTAGCCTTATAGTCACAGAGATGGCAGTGAAATGGGCGCTCGCCAGTGTGGATTGTGAGATGCCTCCTCATGTCAGTGCGACTTTGGAAGGGTTTCCCGCACATACTGCATATGTGACTGCCCCTATAGCCACTGTTATACGTCACATGCCTTCTTGTGTGATCCAAATTATACCCGACGCCTGTCATTGGAGCCTGTAAATAGGAACAAAAACAGCGCTTTCATTTCTCAGTGACTAAAGTGTTGGGGCAAATATTTACCAACATTTAAGTTTAGAACAGGAATGCTAATAATAATGTAATATAACCCTGAGTACGGCAATCAACAATTTATAACCTTTATAGCCTCTCATTTAATCTCTAATCCACAGAAGAGTTGTGATTACAATTATTGTGGGCTCCCTCGCTTTTTCACATTTTTATATTGTGCTATATAAATACATTATATTAATATTATTAACGGAGTGCCAGTAGCGTCTCGTCCATGGAACTCTAATATTGCCCGAACCACTGATGGCAGCGGCCTGGGCCGCTTGGGTTTGCGTGTAGTGAGGGAAACCCACCGCGAGTGAGCCGCCGAGCTCCCGTTGTTTTTCTTGTTATAAACTTGCCAGAGCCAAGTACGCCTATAGCACAACTGGTTTAATTTGTTCAATCTAGCTTCTCGTTCACCTAGGCAAATAGTGTGACCTGTGTTCAGATCTGCCCCGAGCATAGGATCTGAGCACCATTGTGCCTTTTGGCAAGGTGTCCCTTGAGGTTGGCTTTCTGAGTAGACTTGTAGTCACACAGATGGCAGTGAAAAGGACGCTCGCCGGTATGTGTCCTCATGTGCGTCTTGAGATGAAAAGGTGTTCCAAAATACTTTCCACACCTACTACATAGGTGCCTGGACACACTGCCTGAATAAGCTTGACCGTAGTTAGCTACAGCGCCTATGTATCCAGCCTGTAAGGAGGAACAAAAGGCAATCGTTAACTTCTCATTCCTAGCACACCTTTAATAATCTGGAAATGGCGACGAGATCGTAGAGTAATTAATTATACTTAAAAAACGGGTGCTTCTTTTCACAAGTCGTGTATGATTGAAGATGGCAGAGAAATGGACCTTTGCAAATGTGACTTTTGAATCGAACTGGATCATCTTTAAAAAAAAAACCACCACTACAGGAAATTACCTATATTCTGGAATGGGGTAATTTGTATACGGAGTGTGCCAGATGCCCCAGTAATAATAAGAGGACAGATTTTCATGATTAAGAGAGTTTAATTCCCAAATATTTTATTCACCAAACACACCGTCACAACACCGAGAGACCCGTAACTATACTCGTGAATTCTCCATCACGTTTTCCGGGTTTTTGCTCATGTAAATTATTCTGTGTATTCGCTGTTGAACACAATTCGTTAAACATGCCTAACCACGGCACACATTGCACAACATTTATTTCTGCTCCTGAAAAAAATGTATTGAGTTCATATGATGAATAAATAGTCCTTTCCCTGCAGATTCATCATGTGCGAATACATGACACAATATATTAGGTCACTCCTGACTATTAAGGCTCACTATTTAAATGTCTTCTAAATGTCACGCACAAAACGAGCAGACAATACTTGAGGTCTGTGAGTTGGCTATGGCTAATTACTACTGTAATTTGTTGAGCAGCATAGGGTGGCTTTATTAGCCATGCCTAGCAACGTCCAATGTAGTTGATTACGAAAAGATAGGCTTTCTTAGTACTTCTTAGCCCAATTGAATGGCTTAAATAAGATACCAAAACCCAATCTCAAATCATGATCCTGTGTTTCAAATCCAGCGTTCAATTTCAATATATGCATTGTTATCTGACTTATCTGATAAATGGTGACAATAAAAAAGTGTTATATTAAATAGACACCTGGAGGATAGTATATATATTTGATGCTGATTTCTATTCAGTGTCACTCAACGATTCACTGAAGGGTGGTAATTGCAAAGTATCGTCGACATCCCTATCACCATGGTGCTTTCTATCAACATGCGTTTTCAAATTTTCCTTTTGGGTGGCTCTATAGTCACATAGGTGACACTGAAATGGCCGCTCCCCAGTGTGACTACGCATATGCATGTTCAGCTTAAAGGGGGACTGGAAGTATTTCTCACAGAGCGAACATTTGTGCCCTAGAACGGCAAGTCCTATTGGCGAGCCATCTTTAAACGCGGCACCATTGTGCTTGTTAATGAGGTGTGCTTTGAGATTTCCCTTTGTTGTCGACTTATAATCGCAGAGGTGGCAGTGGAAGGGCCTCTCTCCAGTATGGGTTCTCAGGTGGATTTTCACATGGTCTCGGCTAGGGAACGGCTTTCGACATATATAACACTTGAAGCCTTTTGTATCTGCTGGCATTTCTACGCCATCGTGCACCTCGAAGAGGTGAGACTTGAGGGTTCCTTTATAGGCAGCCCGAAACTCGCACAGATGACAACCAAACCTGCCAGGGCAATCTGCAGCCATTGAAGACTTTTGCATTTCAGCGCCACTGTGTTTGTGTGTCAGATGAGACTTGAGATTCCCTTTTGTGGTAGCAGTATAGTCACATAGGTGGCAGTTGTAGGGGCGTTCACCCGTGTGTCGCCTCATATGATTGATGAGTTGTTGCATTGTTGCGAAGCTTCTACCACATGTAACACATGTAGTTTTTACTTGCTTTAACTTATGCATGGTGTCTATGGTCACGACCATCTGTAACAAGGAAGAAAAAAAGCACATGTTTACTTTCCAGCATGAGTATATATTTCTGTGGGGGAAAAAAACTGGCATCTTCAAAATCTATGCATTTTTCTTGAAGGTTGTCCTTTGTGACGAGTGTTGCGAGGGAATAAGGATACACATGTGTTGATATGCTAAACCTATCAATTTTAACTGAACTTCATACTAGAGGTGGGTATGTAATTTGTTCTAATGCAAGCCTTGAAGCATAGAGGTGGCACATTGCGATTGACAGATCCTGCCGGTCTTTGCCTATGCAAACTGTCAGATTAGTAAACCGAAGTAAATCCTGAACCATGTGTTTGCCGTGAAGTTGGGGTATGTGCATGTTCGTTCCCAAGATATTCCTTTTGCAATCGAACTGTCTGCCATATCCAAACAGCCGTGTGTTGTAATGATGGATAGCACAAGTAAGCCCTTCAGTTCTTTGAATATCCTTTTAAACAATGACAGGTGCGGACATTGCTACACCCCAAGAACCTTTAATCAGCCCTACTGGTTATGCCTTTTCATCCACATCAAATAAAGTGCGATGCTTTTAGAAGCCTGGACACAATATTAAACATGTTATTATATTAGTACTAGGTTGACGAGTAATTTATTAAAAGGTTTACATGAACTGCTTTGGATGCGCATGCAATGTTCATTCAGTGTATTGTTCCGTTTTCCTGGTTAGAAGGACTTCGCTGTAATTATTTCCCCCCATCTAAGTTGGCGATCTTCATTTATAGTATTGTAAATATTGTCAAAATGCAAGGTGGGGGGAAAAACCTACACACACACAATAATGTCTGTATTTCAGTATCCACTGGTAGTCCAAGTCTCGTAGACCAAGATCGCAGTTTTAAAAAAATGTCAGGTGCAGACAATTATTATTTTCCATTTGCAACTTCCTGTATACTAAAGGGAATAGTCCTGGGAAGCAATTAGCAAGTCCTCGGTATTCACATGCTTGGTGTTGGTAAATGTCTGTGGCAGCCTAGACAACATTTAAGCGTATAAAAAGCAGTAGCGCTACCGATATTGCAGATACATGCTTCTTACACAACCTCTGGACCCCACTAATCGGGATGGGCTATACATCAAATCTGGGGCCAACTAGAGGTATCAGCTGAATCCTCCGGTAATGTAGCACCATTGTGGTGTCGCTTGAGATGTGTCTTAAGGTTGCCCTTTTGGGCAGCAGCATAATCACACAGGTGGCAGACAAACGGGCGTTCACCTGTGTGGATCCTCATATGGGTGCTGAGCAGAGACCGTGACGGGAAGATGGCTCCACAAGAGCTGCATGAACGGGCGACAGGGCTGGTTATATCAGTTCCCAAATCACTTACGCCTAGGCTATATACGCCGTCTATGCACGAGCCCTGTAACGAGGAACAAAAACAATGTTAACCGCCTGGCTTCTTTTTGTCATCAACCTAAAAGGCTCTTTTTTAAATTAATTTTTTTTTTCATTGTTGGTAGGAGACGCCATGTCTTTTATTCAGGTGCTGCTTGAGATGGACTTTCTGGGTAGCCTTATAGTCACATACATGACAATGAAAAGGGCGTTCCCCAGTATGGGTCCTGATATGTGTCTTGAGTAGCGATGGGGCAGAGAATTCTTTTCCACATGTCCCACAAAAATGATTTGTTTTTCTTTCTACTGGTTCTAGCCTGCCAGTCTCTACCGCCGCGTGAGTCCACTTGTGCATCGTTAACTGAGAATATTCTTGGAAGGATTTTCCACATGTTTCACAAATCTGCTTTTGGGTCATAGCTTCACTTCTTTGAACAAACCTATGGCTGGTTGGCATGAACTGTTCCTGTAAACAGGAATGGAAAACAAGTTACTTGCTGTGGAACAATAGTATAACATGGGTTTACAAATCATAATTAACTTCCTAACAAATAAGTAGAATATAACATCCCAGTTAACTGAACTATGAAATCTATACACACATAGGTAAAGTTTGTTTTATTTAAGGATGCCTCTAGAGCACATTTTTATCATCAGCTATTGGACGTCAACAGATGGTCATGACATATTTCTGGAGGAAACCAGTTGCTACATAGGCTACTCTTTCCGATAAGACGTGAGAGCACATACCACAGCCTTTGATGAACCAGTTGTGGACCACTGGTTGGAACGGAAAATAGCCCAATCTGCAAATGGATCCACTGAGAAGGATCAATCCAATGATCGACAGCTTCTACGCGTGGACATGCTATACCGCCTGAGCTACGTCCCACTTCCTATATCATGCATAGGTTTCACCTTCATATCTTGCGCATCGATGCTCTTCGGCATCTTGAGCAAGAATAGTTATGAATATGTAAGCGAGAAAATATCCGACGAACATCGGGTTGGATGCGCATTTAAATAAAGATCACCTATATTTGCTACGTTCCTTTAAAAAAAAAAAACACATGACAAACAATATTTGATGTTCGTTGCAAATACAAAAAGAAAGACTTGCGTAGTTTTCAAACCTATATTTATTTGTCACCCTTACATACAAAAATGAAATGGTCAAATCGAGGATCCATTGCAGCAGGGGGAACTTTATATGATCGTGTTATATTTTTGATGATGCCAATGTGGACAATGTACTGGAGGGCAGTCATCATTCATTGGCACTTTCCTGAAAAGGGAGCCAATCCACCGTCACTGGCAACATTTACTGCTGCGGCCACTCTCCACCATCACTAGCAACACTCACTGTTGCACTATGCTCACTCTTTACGCTACCCTGAACAGGTATCCACTGCACTTGACTAACATCTACAACAGTGCCATGCTTCCTTGCCAGGTGAGCCTTGACATTGCCTTTCTGAGCTGACCTGTACTGACACAGGGTGCACCTAAATGGCTTCTCGCCTGTGTGTGTGCGCACATGGATTTTAAGCACAGACGGGGTGTGGAAGATCTGTTTACAATACACACACACATAACCTCGGTCTATTTGCCTCGGCAGTTCCTCATCGGCTTCAGCCTGCGAGTGCTCGTGCGCCTGGAAGCAGAAGCACAGGACGGCTCTTTAGCTTGTGGAAATGGAGGTGTTTCACAAGTCAATGGGGAGGCACAATGTGTAATGTTGAAATTATATGACAACTCGTACAGGTGATTATGAATTGATTGCCATGTTTGCAAGAATATGCAGAAGACTATTTGCATTCCGCTACCACCTGTCTGTAATAGAATATGTGGCTCGCTAGTTGTTAAAGGGCGTGCCTGGATGTTTTACTCGCATGTGCCGTTTTAATGCCCCCTTCTCTTTGAACCCCATAGTGCAGTCGGGGCAAACAAAAGGCCGCTCGCCGGAGTGGCAGCGTATATGGCGAATAAGTAATGCAGGCGAGGCAAATGGCTTTCCGCAGAAGTCGCACTCATAGCGCTTGGGGGTCTTGGGTGTCAGCCCGGGGGGCAGTGTACACCATTGAACAGCTGCCTTCTGAAACACACAAAGAATATGATGGTCGCTGTAGTGAAGGCTGCATGGGTGGCAGGGGACCAGCTGGTCCACATCGGGTCAATACACGGCACTATCAGAAATAAGATGTCGGATTCAGCACGCTCACTTAAAGGTGCGCTGTAAGTCAGTGCACCCGCATTAAGGCAAACTTAAGGGTGTCCCCTTCCAGTTTGTGCACTCGCAGTAGATGAGTCTTAAGATTGCTTTTCTGGTTAAACGTTAGCGAACAGAGATGGCACTGAAAAGGCTTTTCTCCTGTGTGGCACAGCATGTGGCGAGACAGCTTCGATGGCGTGCGGAAAAACTTTCCACATCGTTCACAGCCACATGTACCACCAGCATAGCGGCCCGTCACTCGATATTTATCGTATGTGGGGGCTCTAGCATGATACTGCATGGTAGCGCTATATGCCTGAAATAAAGAAGCAAAAAAGGGCTTTATACTACTTTCTGAGCGATGAGTTCACCAGCTGACTAGCAGGAACTCGAAACGAACCTGGTGTTTGTACACCAAATCATCATTGTAAAATTTATAAATAAAACTGACAATTTCATTAGACAAAATAATATTTTTTATTATTCATTTTCAGCACGGTAGATGTAACTTTCATTTCCATCATAGCATGAATAAATAAACATGTAATGGACAACACAAAATGTCCTTGAACGTCCTGGCCAATTAACAGCAGAACAATGTCAATTTATACTGAATGCTGAACCATAATCGTGGCTGTATGAATCGAATCGCACCATTTTTGTTAGGTGCAGGCCATAAATAATAATCACAGGGATGAAATGGCAATTGAATTTTTTTTTTTTTTTTTAACTGAAAATGTATTTATTCAGTCTCATTAGCTAATCCGTTGTGAGTATGACTGCAATCCCCATTCTCCCCGCCCAGAAAAAGCCACCAGATTTCACCTTTTTTTTAAACCACAAAAAACACATTCTTTGACCAAAAAAAAGTAAGAATATGATATATATATATATATATATATATAAAAAAAAAAATTAGAGTCTGAAAAGTACTTGTCCGTCACCTCCCCCCTCACTGACCCCGTTATGGTGGGCCAGTATTATGACATTTGAGGGAAGCCTCCCGCCACCCTGAGCTCCAACTGCTCCCCGGCATGTTTCCTGACCATGTGAACCTTGAGGTGGTCAGACCTCACAAATGTGGACGGGCAGAGTGGACAGCTGAAGGGACGCTCCCCCGTGTGAGTCCGCATGTGGCGAACCACCTTGGACGGTGTGGGGAACAGTTTCCCGCAGATACTGCAGTCATGTTTGCACCCCGACGCCCACCGCTGTCCCACCACCATGCCCTGTAACACAAGCAGAGCCATTAGTTAGAGATAGGGACGCCGGGTACAGGTGGTGGCAGCCTGGCTTATTCAAATTAATAAACCATATGCTGTCGTTTCGTGCCCAGTTTAGAGGTTGTGCATCATCCACTTATGTTGAAATCTTAAAGTTTGCCATTTTAATACCAGCTTAATTTAAATGTACATGTCTCTTTGTCACTTCCCATTTCTGCATGTATGATTGCTTGAGTATTCGCAATCAACCAGTTTTGATTCCAATCTCTAATATTCTGTGCTACAATGGCACGTAAATAAATGGCCCCTAGTCTATAATCGCAATCAACCAGTTTCAATTCCAATCTCATTCTGTGCTGCAATGGTACATAAATGGCCCCTAGTCTATAGTCGCAATCAACCAATTTCAATTCCCATCTCATTCTGTGCTGCAATGGCACCTAAATGGTCCCCAGTCTATATTCACAATCAACCAGTTTCAATTCCTATCTCATTCTGTGCTGCAATGGCACATAAATGGCCCCCTAGTCTATATTCGCAATCAACCAGTTTCAATTCCAATATCATTCTGTGCTGCAATGGCACCTAGCCTATCTGCCCGGAGTACTCCTTGTGCAGCGTTCGGATATGTCTATACAGAGAGCTCTTCTGGCTAAATGCCCGGGAGCAGTGTTTGCATACAAACTCCCTTTGACCCGTGTGGGTGAGCAGGTGGCGCATGTAGGTCGTCTTGTCTGTCGTATGACGCCCACACACCGAACAGTCATAATCACCAGCACCTCTCCGCCGCCCATAACTACGCCACTTCTGAAAGCACAACGACGGTCTTGTAACTACTCAACCAACCACTTCTCTCTATTCATGTACAATTATTCAAGCTGGTCCCATATATACTCGATTGTCATGTCATCACAATGGATATGTACTAGTTATGTATTAGTTTGGCCATTCATTTCCTAACAACAAGAGCGAAGACATTGTTGGAATGGATCAGGTGCTAATATAACACTCTCCAAGGGTGTCTGTCTATTCGAGTGATATGGGACGTCAGGGTAGACAATTATCCTCCAAAACCTCAACTGCATCATCGTTCTTGCACTTGACACCAATTTCTCCATCCACCGTCATCCGCACGCCAACTAACTCTCTGCCGTGCATGTTCTTAAAGTGACGGCGGAGATGAGTGGACTGAGTAAACGCCAAGGTGCACAGGGTACAGCGATAGGGACGTTCACCCGTGTGTGTGAGACTGTGTCGGCGGAGGTGGGAGGTAGAGCGAAAAGTGGCTCCACAGACTTCACATGTGGGACGTGGGGCAGCATCTTGAGAAGAAGCCATAATCGACATTCCCCCGAGCAAGGAAGGGGGCACTGGCACCCCTTTGCCACCCACAAGCCCTGACAGCCCGTCACACGCCCCAGCTACAGCAGCATCGTCCATCCGGCAGCTCTGCAAGGCACAAGGGGAGATCTTCAGTCGTGGCACATAATCTCGGCGCTAGGAGCTCTTCTGAAAGAGTACCAACTTTCTACAATGTCTTTCTTTCAATTAAGCGCCAGGATTTGACGCTACGCCATGCACTGGTTAATTATATTCCACTCACTGCCGCCCGCTTCGTGGATAACTGTTTATGTCACTTCACTTTTGAGTGGATGGTGCGGACATGTCGCCGGAGGTGGCCTCCCTGACTGAAGGAGGCCTCGCACAGCGCGCACCTGTACGGGCGTTCCCCCGTGTGCGTGCGCATGTGCCTCGCCAGTTCACCCTGGCGGGGCCACGTCTTACCACACACAGAACAGTGGTGCTGGCCCCTGGTGGGCGAGCCCGGTACTTCCGGTATGAGCAGGCCATCCCACTGGGATCTCTGAAAGTAACCAGAATGCCCACTGTACTCGTGTGATGGTGTTCTACTAAGGAAAAAAAGCTAACGGGAACCATAGAAAAATTAAAGCTTGTCCGATAAACCAAGTGTTTTAAGGACAAGGGAGGGAAGTACTGTACCCAAATATAACTGGCCCAATCTGGAGCATGGTTACCCCTGAAATGCTCAGAAATTACAAGATAACCAGTCAAGACCTGCAGACGGTATAATATTCAGTGTTCAGTACCTGGAGCAAGTATAGTATTCAGTCTAAATGCGATAAACAAAACATCTTACAAAACAATGAAAGGCTTGATAAATAGCAACACTGATGAAACACCCCCAAAACACACTTCCGTCAGCTGTTCAGTGTCCCGAAAGTATGCAGTATGCATGGATACAATTCCATTTACTGCATCTCAAGAATACACGACTTAAACATTGTTTTTGTTTCTTTGCAATTCGTTCACTTCTCCCGAGTTGTGTATGCAATGTACTAGATGTATTGTGTCATACTCAAATCAACATGTTAGTAGTAATAAATTAACCGCCTTCTTAATAAATGCTGTTAAAGTGACAACTAAAGTAGCGATGAAATTAGATTAGGCCCACTTGTGTTCACAATGCAGTATATACTGGATGATCACAGTACATGTGTACAAATAATAGTGACCAGTAGTGACTACACGACATAGCGCAGAATACCGGTCGATGTGAATAAGACCCAAGAACTGCAGGCACCATAAATATCCAGAATCACACCTCCCGCATCTCGTGTATATATAGTAGTTACGAAATTACCGTCACTCCTTCTCCGCACAGCTTTCATGTGGTGCATCCTGTTAGATACAAGTCGCCACATAGTTCATGACTGGCTTTATTTACTCGACGCTTTGTTAGGCAACGTTCCTGGGTATCTTGTTAATCTTGTGTCATCGGTTGATTCACATACATTACACATCCCATACACTAGATACTGGTTCGCCAGGATGTGCGTTCTTAATATGTCGGTTCAGATGACTACGCTGGCGGTACTTGGACGGGCAGATAAGACAAGGGAAAGGCTTTTCCCCTGTATGTGACAACATGTGTTTTTTGAGATCACAGACAAGGTGCCACAATTTCCCACACACTGTACACATGTGCTGCTGGCCCAGATTCAGATGCATGGCATGTCTGCGCCTTTTTGTCTTCGCTTGGCCTTGTGATTCATCAAATGATCCTATGCCCCAACCTATTGCCTGAAAGCAGAGAGAACAACCCTTTTTTTATATATTCATCTATATTTATTCCTTTAATAAATCATGTAAACACGATGTGGGATTTCTTAAGTAGTACCCATAATTCACGTCATAATTACTTCTGGTATAAATAAAGGAATGACGACAAAAGTGCCCGTGTCCAAAGAAGTCTGCCACATTCTAACCCATCGATAAACTCTTACAGCAGGGCTTATATGGTATTACTGTAATGTGTAAGTTGGGGGTGCCATCTGTGGTGGTTCAGTTTTGTGGGAGACCTTTAGGTGTCTGTTGAGATGGCTCCTCTGGCTGTACTTGGCATGGCAAAGCTCACACTCGTACGGCTTTTCACCAGTGTGAGAGCGCATGTGCTTTTTAAGATGACTCGTACTGGCCCACAGCTTCCCACACACTGAGCACGCATGTTTTCCAGGCCGGACTCCAATCTCAAAATGTTCCCATTCCTGGAAAAGAGCAAAGAACCCTCTTCATTCACTCAAAGCTCAGTCAGTTTAATGAACAATGATAGCCCATTGATATTAAGCAATGCCTCCTAAAACCACAGTTCAGAATGGTTGGAGGACAAGTCGGGGGCTTGCTGGGTGTGCTGCTGTCGCATGTGGCGGTACATATGGCTGGTCTGTTTGAAGGAATGCGCACACCGAGGGCAGTGAAAGGGTCGCTCCCCCGTATGAGATCGCATGTGACGCGCCAGCTCGGCCGGACTCACCCAACCCCGCCCACACACTGTACACTCATGTAGACCTTGCACTCGTGGCGGTTCGCACAGGTTGGGTTTGGGAATGGAAGGAGCTGCCTGAAAGCAACAACAACAACAACAATCTCCTTTTTACTGATGGATTGGTCGGGGCACTGAATAATGACAAACGTGGTGGAGCCAATCTATTTCAATCTACCTACACCAGGCTGGTTACACCATACTAGATGCACTGTCTCCATCACAAATCTTTCACATAGGTGTAGCTTACCCACGGTTGGCAGTCTACACACATTGAATATGGAAATTCACACATGCAGATTCCCACCCATGGATCAGATATAAATATTTCCGAAAAGATCCGCAGATATGAACTTGGCTAGGACTATGTATAAGCATTATGCGAGTATAAAAGCGTGGAAGGAATATTATTACTGATATAATATTGTTATTCGATATACATGTATATCCATTTGGTGCAGATTACCCCCCCACATGACCAGTGGTGCCACCGCCGCCACCGATCCTAACTACGGACCCCTCCCACATGACCAGTGGTGCCACCGCCGCCACCGATCCTAACTACGGATGTTCATTCGCGCCCGAGAATGAAGATAGTTGCTAGACAAATGTATGTCAACTTCACCCGCACATCTTCCTCGACAACAAACATAAGCAGCCCATCCATCAACATTTTTAAGAAACCAATCCTCAAGATATCGCATTTATTTTAAAGTTGCATAGTCCGATGAAATATGTCAAAATTAAAACTACTTACATTTGATCCTATATATCCAACTTAAATACTGGTGTATTAGGTAATGATTTGGGACAGCATATACAGAATAAATCCCTTTGAACACTCAGTTTGAAACACCCATTATGCAGGAAGGCCATTAACCAATTAGGCCAATCTCGTGACCTCGTTAGCGCCCCAACCATGTAGGCCTACTGTGCGGGGTCATAGAGGGGAAGGGGAAATGAGGTGGATGTTGCCACCCCCCCTCCATGTTGGATATTCAATGCTGTTTGGTAAATTCTATAAATATAATCATTCAATTTGGATAATTTAAATTGTGAAATTTATATATATATGTAAATATATATATTAGTATTGGCCGATCAATATATATATATACATATATATTTTGGTCCATATATATATATATATATATAACGATAACACATGATCAGAACATGTGCTGCCATCATAGCATTAAACCTGGAAATCTGTATTGCTATCAAATGAATTTGCATTTCTTATATATTGGTCACTCTCCTGAAAACTGGTCAGCATGGGATGGGATTTTAAAACATCAATAACAAAAAATCCTACTTATTTTTGTCCTTATACTTTTCATATTCCTGTTCAGATTTGATGTAAGAAATAAGGAAAATAAACCACGTGCAACTTTGGTCTTTTTAGTTATGAAGTGTTTTTGTACAAAAAACAACCCATTTTACAGTCAGCCATTTTTTTATGGGACATGGTTGGATCCTTACTAACATCTTTTATTGCATTGATATATCAAACAAAACAGTTCCCAAATCAGAAGGAAGTATTTCGTAACATGTTTTTTTTATTATTTGGTGTCTTCAGAAATAACATTACAAATTTCCATCACAGATGTGACCAGTGGTGTCTGGATGCGACACAAATATTGTAACCTAATTATTCAGTGAATAAAGCATGGCTGGGAATTACTTTTTTTAAATCAATATAAGCACTACATATTTCTGTATATTATGAAATTATTTAATTCTGCTTAAATTTTTATTAAGCAGACTGTGTGGCGTCCTAAACAGAAATACCTACCTACAGCCCTGTCAGGTTCCAGGATTAGTAGGTCATCTCACATCATGTGGTGTCCGCGAGATGACCATCTAGGTCATAGCCACAGGAGTTTTGGCAAGCTTGTCGAAATTATTTTGGGTTCTTTCAGCTCAAATTGCTAAAAAAAAACTAGTCGTTTTTCATCAAAATGACTCCAGACTAATGATTAGTAGCTCTTAATGATCACTTTGATATATTTATCTAAAAAATAAGACAAAAATTCAAATGTCATCGGACCATGCAACTTTAATAACATCTTCTGATGGACCAATAGTAAACAAAATTATCGGTATACACATTCAGTTTATCTTCCCTGGTCTGGGGACCACATAATTAGCACTAGTACATTATATCCCCCGATCTAGATGAATCAGGCACAATAATTCAACGACTACAAGAATTTAACATTTGCTGTAGCCAGTCGCTTCGCAACAAGGCTTAAATGGCATTAGCTTCACAGTGTGAGTATTCCTAGACACTGGCCTTGCAGAGTGTGCCTGTCTGATATGTCTATTTAGGGTGCTGCGCTGTCCATACTTGGCCGGACACATGTCACAGTAGTACGGTTTCTCGCCCGTGTGGCCTCGCATGTGTTTCTCCAGATCGCTCGCCTGTTTCCAGTTTTTCCCACAGATGGTGCACATATGTTTATATCTAAGGGACCTTAACTCCCGGTCGTCACCTCCAACCTGTAAAGAGAAACACCCTTTTTTTCAGTCTAATTTTACTAACTTACTTATTTTCTGTAAATATGCTCATCATAGAACAGTTTCTACACCAACCCACTTATACACCAACATTTTACGGGTGTATAAACAAAAATCTACACACAGAAATATTCGCACTGCTCAGCATTTCGAGCTAACCACAAGGAATCTTAAACAGCTTTCAAAATGCATTGAATGCTCATCCAATTTCCTTGGTGTCTGGCAAATGGACATGGATTGCCCTCGGTGAAAGTCAAGGGGAAGTCTTTATGACCTCGTGCACCATGGTCATGTGACGATGCACATCGCTGGACTGCCCGAAGCAGGTGCTACAGACTGGGCATTGGAATGGGCGAGTCCCTGTTGTGTGCATGCGCATGTGCGACACGCAGTATGCGTGTTTCGGGAACTCCTCGGCACACACAGGGCATGCATAACCGTCTATGGTGGGCACTGGGAGTTGGGACGAACCAGCCATACCCCACACCATGGTTGGATGGGGATGCACTAACCCCCCTCCGGTCTGAAACACACAAAGGGCAAATACCCTGAGGCTAGGCCACACGTTGTAGAGATGGGAAACAACGCCTCCTCCCTCCCACCACAAAATTCTATTATATTTTAGACTTTTAAAAATATAGATCACAGATAACACTGATTGCTTAGCCTGACCCAGCCCCACCCACCATTAATACAATATTACGGCGGCTGTGCTACGAGTACACTGCAACTCTGGCCTGGTCGGCCCAGCTCCTGTGCCACTGTATGCTTTGGGTGGACTACCCTCGCTCTCTCAGCCATCTTCGTTCTGTTAGCATTGCCGGCAACCATGCTGTGCTTAGCAGCTTGGTGCCGAACCATTGTGTTTTTCTGAGTGAATCTCTTTTCACATAGATTGCAGGAGAAGGGCTTTTCACCAGTGTGTCGTCGCATGTGGCGAGTAAGGTGTGCGCGACTCTGAAACACGCGATAACACAGCTGACACGCACGGCCCTCCATACTGCCTGCAGGACCTCGCACGCTCCTCCTATTGCCACAGGGTGGTGTAGGAAGAGGGGGTGCATCGGATGAGGATGGCCAAGCGGGACCAAGCCAGGCGCCAGACGCAGGTGCCTGGAAGCACAAGGGGAGAGCGTCTCACTCGGTGCGCGACCCGGCCTGTGTCCCCGGAACAACCCCTCACACTCCGGCTCAAACGCCCTTTTCTTCATTTAAACCTCTGGATTTGATTTATAAGGATTTGATTGGGGAGGGGTGGAAACCATTACCTCTGGTTTGGTCATTCCTAGCTGGCTATGCTTCATAATGGAGAGGTGAGAATATTCACTGGGAAGAATGTTATGATTGGTCCTGTCATCATTGCGTACTAAGAGTAGATTCTGGTTGTTTGTAGTAAAGATTTATAGTGCAAATTTAGGGCCTTGCTGAACAGAATGCTGCCAGTTGGGTCCCCAGAACATAACAGTGGCACCATACTAGATGCACATCTTCCATCGCAAAACGCTTAATGTATGTGTCGCATATTCGTGGTTGTTAGTCGTAACTTGTTACACGCATTTATTACAAAGGTTAACACATGTAGATTCCCACCCATGTATCAGATATAATATTTCCATATAAACACCCGCAACTATGAACTTGGGCTACGACTTTCACTGACTGACATTTCGGGCTTGGTTCCTTACTGCCTGCACTAACGGAGCAAACCTGAAAGCAAACCCTGTCACTACCTTCTCTGTTCTAGCTAACACAGTATACAATGTGGCGTAGCAGTCACTGCCAATGATTGTTGGAATGATCAGATCTGAAGTGGTCCATTTAGGTTACTTTTAACGCATACTGTTTTCAAAACCAAAATGGCACTGCCATGTTGGTAGAAACATCGATCATTCAAACACTCATCGCCCTACCCTTGCAAGTCTTATCAACTATCGTACTTGGAGATGTCAAAATGAAACAATACTCACCCATGGCGACTGTTGTAAACTAGTGTTTGAAACACGTTCATTGTGCTCATTTCAAGGATATCAATTTTGAATAAAGGCGTAACTTTGTAATTTAGTGCAATCCCGTCGACATTAGGCAGTTTGATTACTGCTTATTTTTCTACAAATTTAAGCATTCACAAAATGTGCTTCATTTTCAAAGAAACAATATTACTTCATCGTTGAAGATGTAAATAACTATAGTAACTTTTCTTTATTGCTTTCACTTTTCTCGACTACTAATACTGATATTCCACAAAAACAGGGTAAATCTCCAAGAGTGAAAAGCCTTGATTGTTGGATAAGCTTGACTAGGACGGGAGTGTACTGCTGTTAATAGTTCGAACATTGTCTCACCATTCTACTAATATTACTCAAAAATGAATATTGAAATAAATTTCTCATGTTCAAAACAATCTAGTTTACAGCAATCTTTGGCCGAGCGCTTTGCTCATGAAGCCCCTAGATCATTCAGATGCCACACATTCATAAACTTCCAGATTGTTTAACAATCATATACACAAATTTTAAAAGTGAATCTGAGGGAAATTCAATGCCACCGATTCTTGAAAGGTCTACAGCTGTTGCACGGCACATTTGTTAGATAATATCGATAGATAGGAAATCCATTCTGCGTTTCGGTTTGTAAACATTTAGGAATGTGTGGCAACCTTAACAGTGTACATGGGAAATGCGGTACAGTAATGTTAGATTTGGTGGAGTCAACCAAAATTTAGACTAATATTACTCAAATCATTCTACTACTACAAATACGTCAACTTGACATATTTACATATCAAACTTAAATTATTTTGATCCCATTATCAAATATGTGTGTATATTTACAGACTGACTCCACCATACCTAATATACAATGTACATCTGTGTATGCAGTTAACAAAAAACTGTCACCATGGTTTTAAATTATGTTAAAATTGTTACTAATTTTATACATTAGAATAGGTAGCTTTGTTTCGCTTTTTAAAACTTAGTTTCAAATGTTAAGTCATAATCAATATTACACAAAAGATATTAATAGATTAATCATGGTGACAAAAGCAAGCTTAAAATATCAGAAAACAGGACACATCTCTCACGTTTGAACACTACGAGGTCTTATCGTTGATAAAAATGGTTTAAATGAAATCCTTACTCCACCATTTTACCATCCATTTCTTTTCAAACGTATATGTGGAACTAATAAAATCATAGCATATGTTTTGCCATCTGCTAAGAAAATCAATTTGTTGAATAAACACAAGGAACATTTTATTTTGACAATTTTGATTAGCAACAATTACTAATGTCCAATTACTGTCATGATTCGTGACAATACCAAGCAAATTGTTCCATGAAAACCCTTAAAAGAGTAGCTTCAAAATTTACATATTTCATAGGTTACATTTCAAATTCTAAAAATTAAGTGGTTTTGATTCATCTGTGAAGTAAGGATTCATAATTATTCATTTTGTTTTAACGGATTCCCAAACTTTCTTGTATAAATTTTCATAAGAGTAATTAAAGGACTTAATATTCATTCCGAAACTTGTTTCATACATTTTAAAGTGTTTGCAAGTAAGAAACGTTCAATATCTATATTTATATATACATTTTATACTTGTAAATAATGTGCATTGTTCTCTTTTGAATGGAAACACATAGGTGCACTCACAAATAATGTCAGAACATGCATGTGCAGGTAGAATGATTGAAAGTATGCACGATACGATGATCCTATCATTCCGTACTTGCAACATGACTGACCTCGCAATGTATTGTAAATATTCACCAGAAGGTTTGTTTAAAGGGCTTCTCTTAACCAGGTTAATTTCGTGACCCCTTCAACAATATTGCAATGAGCCCGCCCCATGTAGTCTTTGACTTTCTAGTCAAACCAGCCAAATTAATGAGCCCCAATGCCCATCTTATAATTTTGTTCATATACTCATGTATCAATTTACATTTTATTTTAGGAAGTGGACTTTTCTGATAGCATATTGTCTTCTGAATAAATTAATTTATTCCAATGTTCTCATAACCCAACTTGGTTAATAATAGATCTCCCCTTAATTTTCATATAAATAGTAATTTCTTCGAAACATGAGTAGATCTTGCAGATATATCAGAGTCCACCTGATAGCCACGGATAAACAATCGAAACGGTTCAATAATTTCACTAGAAATCACCTGCAAAAAGCCTGTTTAAGCAATCCATTTTGGTGTCGGCACGTATTTATATTATAGTGTGTGTTCATTGTGACCAAGGATTTGCATCAGTTGTGAATTCAATATATTTTCTGTCTAGATTTGCACTATAAATAACAGGCGCGAGGACACTTTATTTTTTACTTTTCCGGAATATCAGTCACTTACATGTCAGGTCTGAATAACTAATCTGAATGAAATAGACAACTGAAACAGGCCTTAGTGAAAATGTGTAGATTGAGTTGTGTGCCTCGCAGATTTAGCAAATGTCACAATATTTGCCAATTAAAGCAATCAGCTTTCATTAATCGGGTCTGCGTGTGCATTTGTTGGTAACTTGTATTCATGTTGAAGCTGTCTTGTATTAAAATATCCTGTGTTGTGTAATAATACTGATCTCAAATGTGTTGGGAAGTCCAATAGTACAATTGGGATTTTTGTTGGGGGAGGGGGGGCACCCCCCCCCCATTTATTTTTGTTAATAGATAAGAACAGCCTTTAATAAAAGGCAGGAAAATACTATATTTGTGACGGGAGATGCCGGAATGGTAGCAAATTTTGACTATATCCTGAAAAAAA
This sequence comes from Branchipolynoe longqiensis, assembly GCA_030323885.1. Classification (NCBI taxonomy): domain Eukaryota; kingdom Metazoa; phylum Annelida; class Polychaeta; order Phyllodocida; family Polynoidae; genus Branchipolynoe; species Branchipolynoe longqiensis. The sequence continues at coordinate 106,293,801 of CM059188.1, read as the reverse complement.
CGGGAAGATTCTCTTTTATAGCTAACAAACGCTGGGCATGTGTGAACACGCTTCGCAAAAGCGATACATAATCATGAGTTTTGAACTACTACTTTATATGATGCTGGGTAATTTTATGTTTGTTGCTTGACAAAACGAACTGTTGTGCATTTATTGAGGTAATTCTCTGCAAATCAGCTCATTTCATAATACGTGCCGTTTTGTATAGACTAATGGCCATTTCAACTACCTGGAGCTAATAATTTCCCCATAAAACCATTATGTATAAGACCGCCGTGGTCATCCATCTGAAAAACCAACACGCTCATCCATCTGAAAGACCGCTGTGGTCATCCATCTGAAAGACCGATGTGGTCATCCATCTGAAAGACCGATGTGGTCATCCATCTGAAAGACCGATGTGGTCATCCATCTGAAGCAAATTGACTCAAGCAACTGAATCTTTGTACAACAAAAAATGCAAACTCCTAACCCTAACAGCATCGATTCCTTGCACATTTAGCATGCCTGTTCTCGGCATCTGAGTGGAGAACCACACTAAACAGGACAAGAAACGGACAGCAGTAGTGGCTCGGGGACTGGGGTTAGTAGGAAAACTGGCCATTATCTAGACACGAGTCATGTATGTGATGCGTGGTGCGTGTGAGTGGTGATAAGTCGCTGAGAGACGTGCCCTGTGTTCTGACGGGACTGAGGAGGGTTCAGTAAGTGGCTGTCTTACCGTGTCGCCGGCCGGTTGCTGGAGCCCCGTCGGCCAGGACGAGCAGCCCGGCTGCCCGGTCAGGTCGCCACCGCCACCAGACAGCTGGCTGTCGCCTGAGTCCTGGAATGCCTGCTGCGCCACCTGGCCGGCGAAGTCGCCGATGCCGGGCACGCCGGCCAGGTTCGGCCACTGCGACCCGCTGTAGCTGTCGTCGTCAACGCCGCCGTCGTCGTCGTCGTCGCCCGACATGGCGGGCCGCTTGCGGAGAGGTTCATCATCGCAAAGGTCGCCGCCTTCGTGCTTGCCCACGTTGGAGAACTCGGGATAGTCTTGCTGGGCGTAGCCAGCTTTGGACGGGAAGTGCGCCTGGTCGTGGTAGGCGGCCGAACTGTCTGTGTGGTGGCGCGGCGTGTGTGGTGAGCGCGGGCTGTGCAGGGGGCGGCGCTGCCCCGCCACTTTGTGCGCCGGGTGAGCGCCCACCGAGCCAGGCGTACGTAACAAGGCGGGCGGCGGGCCGGGGTCATCAGTGATGCAGCAGTCATCACCTGAGTCGGCGCTCTCCGTCTTGATGTTCACGCCCGTCGCGCCGCGTCGCGTCGCCTTGGGCGAGTCTCTGTGCGTCGGACTGGCCGAGTGGCCCCGCCGGTTGTTGTGGCTACTGGAGGTGGTGCATGTCGCCCCGGCGTCGCCATCCTCGTCCTGGAGGCGCGCCGCCGCCTCCCGTAAGCGCGCCTCCTGGAGTCGCGCTTCCTCCTGGAGTCGCGCCTCCTCCTGCGCCTTCTCCTGCGCCTTCTTGACGCTCAGGGCGCTGGGGAATGTCTCGCTGATGTGCACAAAGAACACATCCTTCTGGTCCACCTTCACCCCGAGGAGGCCCTCGACGCAGAGCTCGTCCTCATAGGTCAGGCTGTTCTTACATAGTAAGGTCACTGTGTCTATTAGTAAGTTCTTTACTCGCTCTTGGTCCGCCTTCATTGTGACTAAATAATGGGTCTGCTCGCACTGATGCAATAAATATCACACGGAATAATCTGCAACAAGATCGAAATGGAAACACATTTTAGTTTTACCAGGGATGAATGTGGCTTCCGGCAAAGAAATGCGGGATCAATCCGAAATTATTTCACCACGGCAACTTTCCTAGTTGTACCTATATTATCGTTCATACCTAACTTGTTCTTGTTTGGGTTTTATGTTATAGCAACATCTAAGGTAATATTAGACTGGGATTTGAACTAAGCAATAATTAGTCAATATAAAAAAAATCGCGGAGATCTTTCAGAACTGGTTTATAAAAAATACTCCCAAGAAAACCCACAGCACCCACTATGACTCTTGTAGCTGTTCCCAAGCATCACATGCCTGTTAAAATGAAATGGTTAAATGCTTAGATATTTTATGTCTGCATATCAGAATTAAAAGAAGTGTAATTGAATACCCATCAGCAAAACTGATTACATGCCATACCGGCCACTGAGGCGCTACAGGGGAGACTGCGAAGAAAATAATATGGATGTTCTCCGGAACTGGATTACTTTTGTGACATGGAAACTCAAGTCCAAGCATTCCAAATATTAGCAAAATACGTGTTCATATGAAGGTTTACATGTGAACAAATAACATTCAACTTTTATTTTAAATTGAGAAGAACGTAGATTTGCTTAATTACAGTTGTCTTAACAAAAAAAATTGAAAAAAGTTTGGGTCAATGCAGTGTCGATATGGGTCAATCCTGGAAACTGGTCAGTAGAGGATATATTAAAACATCAATTAAAAACGTCCTCCTTATTTTTGTCCCTTATACTTTTCATAATCATGTAAGAAATAAGGGAAATAAAATAAATTGTGTGCAACTTTGGTCTTTTTAGTTATGAAGTGTTTTTGTACCAAAAACCCCATTCTACAGTCTGACATTTGTAACGTGACATATGGGACATGGTTGGATCCTTACTAACATCTTGTATTGCATTGGTATATCAAACAAAACAGTTCCCAAATCAAAAGGAAGTATTTATTAACATGTATGCAGGCATAAATTTTTTTAATAATTATTTGATGTCTTCGGAAATAACATTACAAATTTCCACCACAGATGTAACCAGTGGTGTCTGGATGCCACATAAATATTGTACACTAATTATTCAGTGAATAAAGCATGGCTGGGAATTACTTCTTTTTTCATCAAAATAAGCACTACATATTTCTGTATATTACACCATGATTAATATGCTTCTCAGTATGAAATTATTTAATTCTGATTAGATTTTTATTAAGCAGACTGTGTGGTGTCCTAAACATATGTTACTGCCATATGACATTAATCATGGACTAGACCGTTATTTTTATCTCAATTTATAGTTTAGATAGATGTAAAAGGGAGATTTCCAGCTTTCATTTGCAACCAAGTTGTTTTTTTTATTCAAATGTTAGATTTTAACTCCATGTGACACTTCTGGCCAGTTTTCAGGAGAGTGGCACATATGGAAATGCTCATCTTCACTTTAGCACAAAACCATAGCAAATTTTTTATACATTTTGTGGGATAATTTAAATGTATTGCTAACAAAAGAAACAATAACTATTTGACTTGCTACACCCCACAAAAAAAATCATTAACAATGTAATGTGGAAACCAAAGGTGGTAGTTTCTGAGAATGACCCCAATACTCAAGAGCTCAGTGTCAGTAAAGGCCCGTTTACACTTTTGACGGTGTGTGACGCCATCAACTTCAAGCCGGTTTGACACTTTTGACGGTGTGTGACGCCATCAACTTCAAGCCGGTTAGCGCCATGTGATGGCGCAAAACGGTGGGGAGTGCTACGAGTGGAACGTCGCCGTGAAAGCATGAATGCTTTGACGCACACGGTCGCAAAAGTCTACCTATTTTCCAGGCTCTCATCATTGAGTTTGCTGATACGCTCAGTGCAAAAGTTGTATTCAAGATTAAAAGAAATACAGAACAATATCTATTTGCATGCCAAGCGGTTTGCTTCTATAAATTTAGAATTTTTGTGAGGTGCAAAGTTCATCTGGGTCACAGGTAGATTCACCCGGTACTTGTAGTACACGGGTGAAGACCAGCCTTATATAAATACGGGCAAAAATAGCTTTAATATGGAACAAGAAGTAGAATGCCTGGCACCAGTGTCAAATGGTTACCTATATCAACACAGAGTTGGTGGAATGGGAGAGGATGCAAAAAGACAAGATGGCAGTCAGAGAACGCCGTCGATTTCACTTTTAAATTGCATTAAAGTATATGTTTTATTTTATTTTCCAACTCAAAAGTAGCAGGTAAACATGAAGACACATCCAAAGAATAAATGTTGCTTCTTAGATTGTGAAATTAGGCTGATTTCATTAGCCCGATTTTTCGACCGTTTTTATATAACCCCTGCACTGGAAGTACGGGGTGAATCTTTTATCTAGGTCACAGGATGAAAATGCACAACTATTATGTAAGTATGTGCGAATAACGCTGATCGCCGCAAATCCGTTTGGCAACGATGGTAACGCTAGCTCCATTCAGAAGGGCGGAGGTGCTTTGAGGTAGGTGTTATATTTCAGTTTGCCAAAAGGGTGGGGGTGGGGAATTTCTAGCTACAATTTAACTTGTGTTCATGACATAAAACACAGATTTATCAATATACTCGTTTTTTTAATTGTACCATTATCAGTTTTGATCAATTGGACCAATAGCAATGTTAAATTTCAAGTTCTATTTTTTCTGCATAAAATCTTCAAATCACTAAAAGGGGATTAAATTATCTTAAACTATGAAATTGTTGTTCTGTTATTAGTTTTCTACATGTTGTAGGGTGTTTAACAACAAATAGATGTATTTGGGATTGACACTCCCAAATAGCCCACATTCTGACAAATTCAATAGTCCAAACCTAACCTTTCTATCTCTATTAATTCAAAAGTTACAGACCAAATTGTGGCCTTAGATTAACCATTTTCATGGAAATTGACAACATGAAAACTCACTGATATTGGGTGATAAAAAGTGGTTATCTAAAGACCTTGAATATTGAAATATACTTAAGCCATATTAAGAACTACTAACCATGGGTAATGTGAATCCTTATCACTAGGAGTAATTAGGGGATTACATTTATTAAATTCAAATCCAATATGATTACCACAGGCTGAAATATAATTGGCCAAAGTGATTTCCCAGGCATCACTTTGCAACACATGAAATCTGATAATAAATGGTTTATAGCTCTTAATATATCAGTTATATATAACAAAGTATATGGGTCACTCTCCTAAAAACTGGTCAGCATGGTATGGGATTTTAAAACATAAAAAAAAACAAAGTTCCTACTTATTTTCTCCTTATACTTTTCATATTCATGTTCAGATTTGATCTAAGAAATAAGGGAAATAAAATAAACTGTGTGCAACTTTGGTCCTTTTAGTTGTGAAATGTTTTTGTACAAAAAAAAACACTTTACAGTCAGCCATTTGTAACATGACATATGGGACATGGTTGAATGCTTGCTGACATCTTGTATTGCATTGATATATCTGGAAGTATTTATTAACATGTATGCAGGCGTCAATTTATTTTTTTATATTTTGATGTCTTCAGAAATAACATTACCAATTTCCATCACAAATGTAACCAGTGGTGTCTGGATGCCACACAAATATTGTACACTAATTATTCAGTGAATAAAGTATAGCTGGGAATTACTTTTTTAAATCAATATAAGCACTACATATTTCTGTATATTATGCCATGCTTAACCCATTCAGACTTACATTTTTTGGATCAAAACAATGCCTAGGTGATGTATTTATTTCAGGGAACATTAATATTTCATCTCCAAGGTGGCGAAATGTTAAAAAAACGTCATGGGAATAAGGTAAAGACCCAATACATTATACATTTTCTGAAAGTTGGATTAATTTCCTATCCAGCCATGTATATTTTATTATGATATTCACAAACAGGCCAATGCAAGGTACTATAGCAAACGAGTAAAAAAAAAATTGAAAATTTAAATTGGTGAATACAAATATTAAAATGATTGTTATGCTTCCATATATTTGAATAAAAATACTGTTTTCACAAGCCAGAATAACACCTTAGAAGATTCAACAAGTTTCACTGCTAGATCTGATGTGGCTTATTATCTACGATCATATATGTGCACGAGCGACAATATGAAAAACATCAGAAAATAAATCAGTTGCCACTAGGAGTAGGTATCCCAAGTGAAATTTTGTATGAGTTTGGAGTTTGATATAAATGATTCCATCTGTTAGTATATGCAATTCGAAATACAATGATACTTCATTTGTCAAAATCGGTCAAGTATTAAGGCAAATACAGCCTTTTTAAATTTTACTAACCCTACTTGAAATCGGTCACGCTGCAAAGTCTAAAAGATAGCATTTTTGATGGTCTCCAAAATTTAAAGGGATCACCCAGCTTGCTCCACAAGGCAGAGGCTAAGAGTCCCTGGTCTGTACACAGTGTATATACAGTTACAGGTGCATGGGGTGGCTAGTTTAAAAAATATAGACCTTCAAACTTGGTAAAAATAGCATTTTCCTTGAATTCACCATTTGTGAAATTAGGCCCCAGAGCACTTTTTCGAGTGCGCTGGTGGTAAAAATTGCCACCCAAGTTGATTCTTTTCTAATTATCCCGGGCCTATGGGGTAGTGCTAGTAACTCTATTTTTTTTCAAGGCCCCAAACCATGGGGAACAATTAAAATAAATAGGCTGAAAACACCCGAGAGCCAGTTTTGGCAGGTGATAAAATTTGGTGAAAAACTGGCTTTTTGGAAAAGTTTGAAAAATCACAGAACAAAAACTGTACAATGGAATTGGATGAAATCTTCAGGTGCTATTCATCTTTATCAGATACTTCAATACATCCATAACAACATACATTACAAAACAGTTAAATATTTTATAAGTGAGGAGAAAGAATGCACGAAATCATGAAAAATGTTGAGTTTGAAAAAAATTATAGCTCCCAAAATTAAGGAAATGAGCAGTGGAAATGAGGAAGACCAGTTCTCCTGCTTAAACTAATAATGTATCCAAAAACAAATTTTAAAACAAATTTTTTTTTAAAAAGTTTTTAAAAAAAACAAAAAAAATACATTTTTAGTCATTAAATCGCCGTGCGCATGAGCGCCATAGGTTCGCATGAGCGCTGATAATTATGATTGGACAGGAAATTAAATTCTCTTTAATTCAATACCAACTTTTAATGGTTTTTAAATTATATTTTCAGTAGAAAATAGCACTTAAAATGGAAATTTTTGTAACTTCAAATTTCAATCATTTTTTTTTGCATTTTCTCTAAAATTAAAACATATAGAGTTTTATATGAATGGAAAGCTCAGAATCTCACCTATCTAGGGGTATTAGTACCTTTTTCCTGGGTACTTTGATCAACAAATGGCGTTGTTGCACAAATTGGATGTACACTAGCTAATTCTACTAGGGATACCATGACACATCTCCACCTGGGAAATTACATGGTTTGAGAGTGAAAAATGGGAGTTGGTGGTAGTTTATATTTAGCTATATCAGGCTTATTTATTTGAATAATAAAATGAATCCAAGACCAGGTTAAAGGTAAGAGAACAAAGGTTGTTTCTGCTGTAATACATTTGTAAAAGTCCTTTGTGGTTTGTTTTGGCAAGGTGTTGAAGTGGAGCATTTTTTGATAGAATTTGGCATATTCAACAAGTAATCAGCCTGGGTTTGGGGTACCTACTAGGAGTACACTTAAAGTCATACACTGAATGGTAAAATGTTATAAGCTTTTACCCAACTATCTAAGTGAAGAATACAATAAATATAATATAGGGAAAAGGCAGACACAAAAAATGTGCAGTCTCCATATATTCACTGCTGTCACAATTAAACCAGTGTACAGAAAATCACGTACTGAAGTCACAATGGCTTTTCATTTTCATACGGATTATTCCGTACCAAAGTCTGCAAGGGTTAATATGCTTCTAAGTATGACATTTTTTAATTTTGCTTAGATTTTTATTAAGCAGACTGTGTGGTGCCCTAAACATGTGGTACATCTGAGCAACACATGTTATACTGCCATAAGACATGGCTTAATCATGGACTACACCTTTATTTTTTATCTCATCAATTTATATTTTACATAGATCAGGGATTAAGGTGGTCTCCGGAGAAAAAAGCGGAAATGCTGATATTCTCCCATAGGCTTAGCATTGTCAGGGAATCGCTGATATTCTCCCATAGGCTTAGCATTGTCAGGGAATCACTGAAAATTCCCGAAAGTCAGATTTCATACATATTGGTATACGCTGAAAGTGCTGCACCATTTGAAGCATGTATTAGTAGTATACGCTGCTAGTGCTGCGGCGTTAGAAGCACGTATTAGTAGTATACGTAGATAAAAGATTCACCCTGTACTTGTAGTACACGGGTGAACCACAACATAGTGTAAATACAGGCGAAAATAGCTTTAGTATGGAACAGGAACTAGAAACTGTGGTTCCAGGATCAGATGGCTACATATATCGGCACAGAGTTGGTGAAATGGGGGAGAATGCAAAAAGACAAGATGGCGACCATAGAACGCCGTCGATTTCACTTTTAAATCTTATTAAACCAGGGCCGATATGCATGGAGCAGTGTTAGCGGTGTGTGGTGTTAACCGTCTAACACAGGCTAGCTACCACCGGTCCTGATATGACCTTAGATGTTGCTAGGACGTAAAGCAACAACAAACAAACAACAACCGGTTATCGGCGGCACCGAGAACTATGTCACGCCGTATGCATGGGCGCTTAAACGGTGAGTGTTAGCTATATATGTGAATTAATTCATTCATTATGAAAATTTCTCTGAACGTGTTGCCAGCGAGCACTTGGTTGGGCTTAATATATTGCCTTCTCTACCCACCGGGAACCAGCGCGCTTGTTACTGAGGCGGCAGCTGCTTGCATTTGTCGATTCGACACTATTAATATCACTGCCAATGAAGCGACAGCGTTAATATCGCTTCGTTTTTAGGGTTAATTTGATTAAATTTCACTTATTGCGTATGTAATTCTGTATATATGACATCATTGAATAGATTTGGGCCTAATATATAGCCGCCGATTCGGCGGCGGCGTGGGTTTTGTTGATATGCGACAGTATGGATATCGACGTCGAAGCGGGGGTTGCTTGCATTCGTCGATTCGACAATGTGAATAACGCCACCAATGTGGCGGCAGCGTTAACATTGCTTCGAATTTAGGGTTAATTTGATCAAATTTCACTTATTGTGTATGTAATTCTGTCAAATATAGCATTGGATAGATTTGAGCCTAATTCGGTGGTGGCGATATGGGTTTTGTTGATGTGCGACAGTATGGATATCGACGTCGAAGCGGTGGCGGTGATTTGTTTAGTTTACATTCGTCGATTCGACAATATTAATATCGCCGCAGAGGCGTAGGCAGCGTTAATCTCGCTTCGATTTTAGGGTTAATTTCATCAAATTTCACTTATTGCGTATTTAATTCTGTTAAATATGATAGCATTGAATAGATTTGGGCTCCATCCTGACACTAACCTAACACTAACACCGCTGTAAACCTGCTATGGGCCGGGGTTAGAATTTCCAAGTTTAAACACGTGGTGTTTGTCTAACACGGCTCCATGCATACCAACTTTTCGGCGCTAAACCAGAAATCCTGCCTTAACCCCGGTTTGACTCGCTAACACCGATCCATGCATACGGGCCCTGATGTTTTATAATATTTTTCAACTCAAAGGTAGCGGGGAAATATGAAAACATATACAAAGAATAAATATTGCTTCTTAGGTTGTTATCTATAGTATACACTGCTAGTGCTGCGGCGTTTGCACCACATATTAGTATACGCTGATGTAGATAAAAGATTCACTTGTTACTTGTAGTACACAGGTGAAGATCAGCCTCATATAAATACGGGCGAAAATAGCGTTAGTATGGAACATCACCTAGAAACTGTGGCTCCAGTATCAAATGGCTACCCATGTAGGCACAGAGTTGGTGAAATGGGAGAGAATGCAAAAAGACGGCGGCTGCAGAACGCCGTCGATTTCACTTTTAAATTGCATTAAACAAGATATTATATTATATTATATTTTTCAACTCAAAGTTAGCGGGCTCTCAATAATACATATGTAAAGAATAAATGTTGCTTCTTAGATTGTGAAATTAGGCTCTCAATTCTTTGACCCGCACTTTCAACAGCTTTTACATAGGGTTGGTTTGCACCCCTACTGCAGCAGTACGGGGTGAATCTTGTATCTAACGCTGATGGTGCTGCAGCGTATTGGTTGGTTGGTTGTTGGAGTTTTACGTCCTGGAAACATCTATGGTCATATCAGGAAGGGCGCTTATAGCTACAGGAAAAATCCCGGAAATGATCTTTCATCCCTGATAGATGTAAAAAGGAGATTTCCAGCTTTCTTTTGCAACGAAGAAAATGTTACAAATGCAAATATTAGAACTTAACCCTCCATGTAACATTTCTGGCCAGTTTTCAGGAGTGACCCATATATTTTCAGAATCCTTGTCAACTCTACCTTTGAATGGAATAATTTAAATCCAAGATGGCAGCCAAAAAAGTTGCACCAAAATAGACTGCCCAGTTAAAGTAAACCCGTCCTGATGACCTTAGATGTTGCCAGGATGTAAAACAACAAAAAACAGTTAAAGTAAAAGCCTGGAGCTAATTTCTAACATTCTACTGCAATAAAACCAAAATATTCCTAAGAAGTTACTGTAATAGTATCACATACCCACTAAGCCTAAGGTGGCTAAATTCATTTTCAGAGTTTGTTTACGTTTTTCACATAACATTTTAACCAGTAACTCCTGATAGTGGGAAACTACTACTATGACATCATAGTCTTTGCTAGCAGCAATAAATGAGTTGAGACAAATCTAATTGGTTAACAATCCAGGATTGACAAAACACCTCGACCTAAATTTAGCATGGTGAGCTGGTAATTCCCAAAATGACTGGGACGAGCACCAACACAGACCAATGAAGTGCGCCAACGTCTTTAGCTTGTACTAGCGATATTTTAAGACATTTATAGCTCTTGGAACATGGGGGCTTTGAAGAGATATTAGTTGTCTTCATTTTAAGACATATTTGAAGCAAATCACAATTAACCTTAAACCAAATGAAGGTGTGATCAAAACATACTGCGTTCTTCAGACATGAGCGAGAAGTAAAACAAATTAGCTGATTGTGGGCGTATGCCTCAAAACTGGGCCGAGTAGGTGGGGCGGGGGGGTATGGCATAGGGAGGGGGTTAATAGGTTCAGTTATCTAATGTATTGTCTTATACTCCTTCAGCTGGCAGTCCTTGTAATATGGTAATACTTGTTTAATAGTTATAATAAATGTAAAAGAATATGATAAAAGTAATGTAAATTTCAGCCCAAGAAGCATTTAATTGGCGGAAATCAGCCAATTGGTGGGAAATGCTCATATCTGGTTCTTAGGGGAAATGCTGTAACTTTCTTATTTCTCAACATATTCACAAAAGTATCTGAACGGCAGAAGAATTCTCTATCTAGATCAATCACAAAAATCACCATTGAACAGCTGAAAATAATTATCAAACAATTATTAGGTTCACACCTTATTTCTTGTATTTCTTGAGTCTCCATTTTGTTTTCCCATTTGCTAAAAAAAAAATTGCCTTGAGCTCATTACTACATTTCTCTTGCAAATTTCCTCATGGTATTTCACAGATACATCAATAAATACATATAGAATGGGAACTATGTTATAATTAGGGACCAAACCTGCTTTGGTGTGAAATCTTGGTGATGATTACATTTGTGTGCAATTTGCAGAATTTCTTGAGTCGCTATTTTGTTTTTCCCATTTGGCATGATTGGCTCACAAAATTTCCGCGAGGTTGTTAATACATTTCTCGTGCTTATTTCCTCCTGGTATTTCACAGATACAATAATAAATACATATAGAATGGGAACTATATATTTTAATTATGGACCATACCTGCTTTGATGTCGAATTTTGATCATGATTACTGCACAAAATCTCAGTTGGGGGAAATTCTTCCAGTACCAGAAATAAACTGTCATTCAGAAAAGAATTAACACGAGGCAATACTCATTACATATGCAAAAACATATTTCTAGCCAATCAGGAGACATTTATTTGGAGCGCTGTAATTGGGTCGACCAATAGAAAACGGAGATCGGCGTCACAGGAAAATGATGCCCGCTGTGATGGCGATCGGCGAGTTTGACGCGCGTACCTGAACAAAGGGCCCACGAATAGATATTATTCTAACCATTAATAGACTGATTTTTCTAAGTTCAAATTGATGTAAATTTCTTGTTTAAGGTCCTTCAGGCTTCAAGCGCTTTCCTTTGATATGTTCCATTGAGATCGAATGCCCACATACAATACATGATAATGCATTCTCTAATGGATTAGCTAAGAAAAAAAGATCTGAATGTCGAATACTTCGAGGATTATATTCAAAATTTTTACAAAAGCATAACGCTTTTGAATCACTGGGGCTTCCATTGAAATTATAATTTTCGAACCCTTTTCGAAAATGTTATGGGCATCTAATTATAAACTAGGTCAAAAGACATTTACGATGTTATCTTATCTGTGTTAAGTAATGCTGACGGCCATGACATTGCAAATCGAAAGAAGCGACGGAGTCTCGAAGCGCCACATTAATTTACGCAAATACAAACGATTTTTCAACTATAAAAAAAATCAACCATAATTGGCCACTCCAATAAAAGAATTAATCATTTCGTTACAAATGTTATCGCAAGTAGCACATAATGGATCTTAGTTTGTTTACTATCACAGACTATTAAAATTCAACATCGTCATCGACTACAACAAAGAAATCCATAACCATGTCCAACGCTCGCCATTTCAACCATTTGTGATTTGATTTGTGAACAAAGGGTCAGAAATGAATATTGGATTTTCCCCCGAATCGCACTTGTATACAGCGACCTACAGATAAATAAATCGGTGAGGAATCCCTAAAGTCAATAAACAACTACCCAAAGCCCAGCTTTGATCATTTTAAGAAGAAGGCGGTTGCGCCGAGACGACGCGGGAGTTGCCGGTTGCACCGGTGGCAGGTGCGCGTTACAGCCTCATTCCCGTCTCCAGATGGACGCCATTTTAAATCCTGCAAGGCCAACTACCCCTTCCGATTCGCCCTGAACTTTACATGGTTCCCAACATTAGCCCACATAATATTGGTATCAACGTGTTCTCTGTGATAAACACTTACCTCTAGCATGAATAAATAGTTGTAAAAATAAAACTAAACGCCGCAGACGGCGGTTTTCCTGGACGACTCTCCCGACCCTTTTCCGTGTTTGTGGCTTCTTTCAACAAAGGCTACCGGCAGCATTCTGATTGGCTTACGCGCTAACTCTCCAAGCGCAGCCATGCCAATGTTAAAGCAATGGCCAATGTGGAAACATGTACAGGGAGAGTGTGTGCAGATGGTCTGTGTGGCCATCTATGGCAGAATATGGAACTAATATTTTGTTATTTAGGCCAAGGTGATTAAGCTTCGTGACGAAATATCGCTGTCCATTTTCATTGTTTTGCTGCATAAATATTCTATGCGTTCAATCCAATATTGTTGAATCTCACATATTTCCTTTGGCTTAATATTAACTTTCAAACTAGTGTGATAACAGTTCAGTTGCAACAACTATACAAATTGTGAACATTGGTGCCCTGCTTCAAGTGCTTGGGAACGATGTAGTATTGTAGAAAAAGGTTAGCTTGAAAATTGCTTTCCCCCGCCGGCATTTTACTTCGAATTCAACTGAAACCTAGATCATCTGTTCCTTCAATTTCTTCCCTTTAAGTTCTGTGAATGGTTTACTTACGTTTGGCATCTGTGCTTTGTTACTGGCTTGATATGTACCGCTGTATAATGCGTATTTTGTTGCAGCCCATTCTCGCTTCGCGTGATAGTTGCGGCTTTTCTTCAAATATGGCTGCTGGGCAGGGCAATCACACTGGTCCTCGTTGTTTCTAGTAAATTACACATAAGCAGAGTCACATCGAGAACCAGTGCAGATGCGGGTGCTAATGCTGCCATCTATGAAATGAATTTGGTACCACTAATCCTTAGATTGCATTATCCAGTATAGTAGAATTCTAATGTGGTAGAGGATGCGTAAGTTAAATTTCCATTAATTAAATGGAACACGTATCTTTTTATATTGATACCTCGAATCCAATATAGTATGGCTCCAGCTTTCTGTAAATCTTCTCAATAATATGTAGGGCCTTTACTTAAAATATTCACCCAGTGCTGCGGGAGTAAATAGGGCTTTAGCTAGTTTAGGGAGTTATGGTGGGTATTTGTTCATAGCAATTTCATATTGATGTGTATTCATACTTACCTATCTCATGTATAATATAATTGTATGTGTTTACATGTGAAGCACTAACCAGAAGCTAGGCTGATCAAACCCACCACAAGGTGGCACTGCAAAATTTACATTACCATGGGAGAGATAGGGAGTGAGCCGTCTTAGTATTATAGGGTCTTTGACATAACTCACATCTCAGGGAGGTAATTATAGCCGTGTTCACACGGGGAATGTAAATCGATTCGTAGAAATCGTCTTGCCTAGTTCGACGCACATTTCCCGTGTGAACGGGCGGCTGAGTCGGATTACGCCTGATTACGCCTGAATCGATTCCTGTGATGCAGATACTGTAAACCACCTGTGGAGGTCGATTACATTAGTCGATTTCTATGAATCGATTTATTTTGCCCGTGTGGACGCAATCGACTTACTTGAAACCGCTAGCTGTGCACAGATATTTTTTTCATCATTTATTTTTAGGGTTTCACTGCCCAGCAGAAGTTTTGACCGTTCCAAACCAATACAATTCAGTCCATACATATCTAGGTCGAACCCACACTCTCTATTGGTGACGTCGACGAACCCAAACTGGCGCTGGTTAGTATCGACTTGCTCATGCGCAGATATCGATTTCCGGCCCCAAGTACTGCCTGTGTGAACGGGTCGCTAATTCGACTCACCTGATTCGCTTTACATTTTGCCCGTGTGAACACGGCTTATGTCGTGGAGAATGGCTGGAGACTGAGGTGGGCACGAGGCAGTACAAAACAGGTTGTCCAATAGATCACTTCCGAGATACCAAACTTCGTGTCCAACCAGGGGAGAGATAGGGAGTGAGCCGTCTTAGTATTATAGGGTCTTTGACTACATTCACTAACATGTATGTGACGAGGACATTAGATTCAAGATTGGAAGGTGTAATGAGTAAGTCTGTAAAAATCATTGACAAATAATGCACATAATAACTAAACACATACGTTTTAATTTGTCAATTAAATAAATATTTATTTATTCTTTAACGGTTCAGTCAAGCTGCCTATGACCATTTAAGTAGATAGTATCGGTATGCATTCCAGTTTACATCGTCATAACTCAGATGGATACACATCGAATTTTACACACAGTCGTTCAACATACAGATACTATTTTTTTTTAAATATACACACAAAAAATCCAACAAAACCCACCCACAAAACAATTAGGATAATACATAATTGTGTATTCAACTATTTTAATTCCGTCAACACTATTTTACTATATATATATATACATCTATACATACACAAGATTTGGCTTTTACGATGAGGAAGAAATTGGCACAAACCCCACATACATTTATAATCACCGTGTAAAAGGGTGACCCCCCTCCCCCACCTTGGGTTTGCCAAAAAGAAAATATGGCAAATCCGTCTGGGTAAACCATCTTTTTGTGACATTGTCAAACAGAAACGCACGTAGGCCATACGTTACGTTAAGTAGGGACGGTACTATCTGAGCTTGCTTAAGTTGTCGAATTAAATCATACAAAATATCAAATCACATATGAAAGCTAAAACATGTAAAATATAACTTAAATATATGAACGCATTAAAAAGCTAAATAAATTGCTTTGTTCCTCCAAGATGGCAAGTGTTCAGTTTAGGTACTGGCCTTTTTATTATAGGAAATCCCAACCGATACTTTCAGATCCTTACGTTGAAAAGTAGCAGTCAAATTTGTATCACATTTGATCAATTGGCAGAGATATCAACTACAGTGATGTTAGTGACCAAAGTGGCTGTAGTTGGCACGAGATTTTGTGCATTCATTGTAGACTTATAAAGATTCCTTTACACTATTGTGAACAGCATATTTTCTCTACATACACATCTCCCCTGTCTGCAAATATGAGAAAGGTATGGGTATCTACCTATATCATTGACTTGGTGCTCAATTTAATGGGGACGAGACGATTGACTAAAAAGATGTTGATATTTTTTTAATTCATGTATTAGAACAGAATATTTTGTTTGACAATAAATCATACTTCAATCGACACACACAAAAAGCGTTTACAAAGTGTGCATAAAAGAAGCAGTAATAATGCTGATTGGTGTATTTAAAGTTGCATGGTCCGATGGCATTTGAATTTTTGTTTTACTTTTTAAATAAATATATCCAATTGATCGTTATAACCTACTATTCATTAGTCCTGAGTAATTTTGATGAAGAATGTCTAATTTTGAAGCAATTTGAGCTGAAAGAACCCAAAATACTTTTGACAAGCTTTCCAAAAGTCCTTTAGCTATGATGTGTATTGACATCTCGCGATGACCACGTGATGTAGGATGACTTAATTCTAATCTGGCCTGGTATCCTGGTATTTTCCACTGATGGCTAAATAGGCCACGAGATTGACCTAATTGGTTAATGGTGTTCTTCCTTTTATGGCTGTGGCAAAGTAAGTATCCAAGGGAATGGGGTAATAAATTCACTGATTATACTGTATGTGCTGTCACAAATCCTTAGCTAATGCACCAGTATCTACGTTGGATATATAGAATACAATCTTGATAAGTGTCTTTGTTTTGAAACAAATATATTTCATCAGACCATGCAACTTTAACTGTGGGTGATGGCTCAACCATTAACCGGTTGGACAATACATCTCGCTCGAGATGAATAGTTCACTGCTGGTTCCCCACCACCATCACCACCATTGTTACTGGTCTTGGCCACAGGATGGTAGAGGTATTAGACAGTGGTGACTACATATTGCTGTACTGGATTTCTAGGTATTTAGCCGAGTACAATATAGTTTTATTTTGCGCAATAAGCTACCACAATGATCAAATAATTTGCCAGTTCCAATGGGTATCACTATTGGATACTGTTAATTTACTGTATATTCTATTTTAAAGCCGTATGAAGCATGTACACTGCACATACTCCACCATCCGCCCATTAGGCAGACCCAGGTGATCTGGATGGGGCAGTGCGGGGAGCCACTCGGAAGCAACACAGAGAAGAGCGCTGAATAAGTCTCAAAATACGCATGGACACCTGGGATGATCACAAAGTAATAGGGATCGCGAAACGATGGGGGTGGGGCGAAACAACGTGAGGTTAGACAGTAACGTGTAAGTAGGAACTTCCATCGTATAATAATGTTCCAAGGCAGGCTGTCATTGTTCAAGTAGTTACATACACTGTTGCACATTTAGCCTTCCTGCACTCTCTTGCAGATTTCATCTGTGAATTCGGAGCATTTTGCGTTTCCACCCAGATCGCCCGTTCGGTGCTGAAATAGATTTTTTGTTAAAGATATATATAAATATATAAGACGTCAGCAGCATTAACCATCAATATCAAATAAGAAAGGACAACGATCATGGTCACGGCACCAGTGTCATGGAAGGTGATGAGAATCTGAAATATTGTGCCATGAGCAGGTTTTCGAACCAACATCTCTTGCATTCAGGACTAGTGTGCTAACAATTACACCACCTAGGCTCCATGATGTCATCACACTATGTGTCGTTTGTTGCCTGAGAGGTCAGTGCAGACTGCATGTGCATTGGTTCTCAATCAGTAATCTATCAACTAGCACTGGGACAATGGTGGTGTGGGTTGTCAGAACTTCCTTATGACACATTAGTAGGGCATTCTCATACCCTTTGTTCTCATCAGGTAGTTTTTTTTGGGGGGGGTTGGTTGTGATGGGTGTATTTATGCTGCCCATAATGGTTAAGTCTAATGACTTGTTTTCGCCGCTAGACAGTAATAGTCTTCTAACTCCCCTTCTTTTTATCACTTTCAGTTGTGTAGCTAACTACTGCATGCATTTTTTCCTGTTTGTAAGCATTCTCCCACATCCCCCAAACCTCTATGAGTTTGTTCTTTCTACAATTGGATAATTGTTTGGTTACCAATAGTTAATTTCTCTGAATGTCTTCACCTTGCTGTGTTAGTGGTCATTAGGTTTTGATTTTAAGTTTAAATTTGACCTTTTGTATGTATCATACCTAGCATCTATACCCTCTAAAACTTTGCTTGAATTATCAGTGTATTTTCTATTTATTTATTTATCTACCTTTCTTTTTCCTTTTTAATTCATTTTATTTGTTGTTGTCATTAGTCTAGCAGTGCATTTAGCTCTCTTTTGATTAATGTTTTATATGTTTCTATTGTCCCTGTACTTCTTCCTTCTATTCCCAGTGTATTCCATTCCCTTGCCTTCACGTACTCGGCACTCCTATCATATGATGTTTTTGGTTCTGTTTATTATCATCAGTCTGGGCCCATCACTACCTCTTCTTGCCTTTTTTGTTACCTGCACCCTCCCAGGCTTCCTTGTCTCCCTGAATGCTGCTATTTTGAAATGTGCTCTTCTCCTGTCATATAATGTGTTGATTCTTGCTTTCCTATGGAGATCATCAGTTGGGTGTCTATGTTCCACCTTCAGCCATATCTTAAGGTCTCTTATTTTGTAGTCTTTGCAGTTTATCCAACATATGTTTGTTACCCCCCCCCCCCATATATATTACATCACCATAGTCAAAATATGGTAGTATCATACTGTTATAGATTTTAATAGCCATATTTGTAGTTAGGTATTTTGTGGTACTCGCTAATATCCAGATTTTGTGGTTTGCCTTCTTGTTAAGTTCCTTTATGTTATCATTGTAGTTTAGTTTCCTCTTTAGATTCATCCCTAGATATCTATAGTTGGTCTGATAATCAAGAACTTTTCCTCCCAAAATTATTGGTTCATTTCTGAGTTTAGTTCTTTCACAGTAGAGGCCTCAATGTCCTTCATCCCTAGAAACATATCTCCTACTTTCCCAGTTACCTCTTGGAGTTTCAAGTTGTGAAAGTGCCTTGAGCAAAACAGGACCCCGATATATTCGTCCATTTTCCTGAAGGCTATTTTGCATTCTGACATCGCTTAAGTTCTGATGATTAATTTTAGTATATGTTAATACCACACATCCATCCACACCATATTCTTCCTAGACATTTTCATGGATCGTAGAGAAAAACAAAAGCGAAATGGATGGTGAATACAAAAACAATGACAGAAAGTTTCCCAAGGATAGTCTTGGAAAGATGGGATATAGGGATAGTACAAAGAGTGCTTGGCGAGTACTGAATGCAAACTGACCGATATAGGGACAGTACAAAGACTGATTGGTGAATACTGAAACATGACCGATATAGGGATATCACAACGACATTGCTTGGCGAGTACTGAATGAAACTTGACAAAAATAGGGATAGTACGGAGACTGCTTGGCAGATACTGAATGAAACTTGACCGATATAGGGACAGTACAAAGACTCTGCTTGGCGAGTACTGAATGAAACTTGACTTCCCAATACTTACATTGCCGTCCTTTATGACTGCGAAGCATGCGTTTTCGATACGCTGGGCGTACTCGCCGAGCTCCATGTATCGCAGCATCATGACGGCGGACAGGAGGAGGGCGGTTGGGTTAGCCAGGTCCTGACCGGCGATGTCCGGCGCCGTGCCGTGAACAGACTCAAAGATGGCCCCGGCCTCCCCGATGTTCCCGCTCGGCGTCACGCCCAGCCCACCGATCAGACCGGCGCACAAATCGCTGCAAACAAAAAGCACGATTTTCAGTTCAAGAACCGCTTTTTAATGAGTTCATTTAGTGATTTACCATATTTCTATAGTATTTATTTATTTATTCTTTGCTGATTATTTTAGACAAGGGAAATCTGTGCAGACAATTAGTTCACCCAATTCCACTCTTCCCTGCTCTATACTCGTAATGCCAAGCACTGGCGTGGTAGCGATGAATACCAATTTTCTAAATCTTTAGGTTTGCTTACCTAAGTAGAAACTCATAAACCTCCTACAAAGGAAGTGATTTGGTTGGTTGTTGGGAGTTTTACGTCCTGGCAACATCTAAGGTCATATCAGGATGGGTAGCAACTGGTGACAGTGTGCACTCTTGGTGATTTTATAGTGCTGCCCCACTGGGAGACCAGGCCGCCAGTATCATGAGCTGATATCCCACTTAGTTTGTTTGTTGTTTTACATCCTAGTAACATCTAAGCTCATATCAGGATGGGTACCAACTTGTGACAGTGCGCACTCATAGGGACTTTTTATAGGCCACCATGACCTGATATCCCACTCAGTCACATTATCCTGACACAGAACCAACCAGTCGTTGCCTTCTCCTAATACTGCCAAACATCTGGCTAGGAAGCGACAAGTATCAATTTTGTAAGTCATTGGTTTGACTCGACTGGGAATTGAATTCCTGACCTTCTGCACAGGAGGCCTGCACTCTACCGATTCGACTACCTCATTCAGTTTTATTAGATTAACCCTCCTCCCACACGGGGCAGTACCAAATCCCCATGAAAACATTAACTTGCATTCGTGAACAGACAGATGAGTATCATATCCCATAGCTAGTTAGGTCATGTGCACAAGCTCTCCAACATCACCATCAATTGTATATGAGTATTTGAGACTATATAATTATAAATATATTCAATTAAAAGACACATAGATAAATGACACTTATATTTTGCAATTATTCCGTTTGGGGAGGGGGGGGGGTGACTTAAACAACAAGTACACTTCCGAGTAACACACCTGAGAATATCGCCGTAAAGATTGGGCATGACAAGCACGTCAAACATGTTCGGGTCCTGCACCATCTGCATAACAAAAACAAGGATAGTTAACATCGGAATTCATTAGGCCAATAACAAATACTCACAGGCGAAAAAGCAGAAAGACCAACCTCAAAAGCATTCTTTTTCCAAGATTAGTGAGGGGCTAGTGTAAAGTCAGAATATTATAACTTGAAGTGCCGTGTAGCTGAGCACAATTTCGTTGCCATACCAAAGCAGGGACAGGTAGTAGTAGATAATGGGTGGTTCTGCTTCGGAGCAGGGAAGACACTCGTATCAATATCAATAAGTGATGTTGGTTGGTTGTTGGAGCTTTATGTCCTGGCAACATTTAAGGTCATTTCAGTATGGGCACCGACTTATGACGGTGCACACTCATGGCGACTTTATAGTGCTGCCCCATTGAGAAATTAGGTCACCATTACTATGACCTGATATCCCACTCAGTCACATTATCCTGACACAGAGCTAACCAGTCAGTGCCCTAACCTATTAATGCAGACTGCCAAGCTAGGAAGTGACAAGTATCAATTTTGTAAGTCATTGGTTTGATTCGACCGGGAATTGAGCTCTCGATCTTCCGCACGGGAGGCCTGTGCTCTACTGATTTGGCCACCCTGTATGGTCAATAGCAATATCGATATCAATAGCAATAGCAATAGCATTATCAGATGTGCTACCTATCCATAGCTGAACAGCATTATAATTCAACTTACGTTCAAGCAGACTGTATCAAGGTACATCTCATTAAACTTGATATCTTTGTGCTCCTCAGCCACCTCCCGACAACACCTGAGGAATAGGCCGTCGGACATACGCCTGCAACACAGCCACAAGTCACATTATTAAATCATTAATTTACTAACCACTAACAGACCAGAGTGTGTGCGTCTGTAAACGACACAATACACAACGCGGACATAGGACTATATGACATGGAATATTATATTTCACGTTGACATACGGGCATAATGGTTTCAGGTTCAATTGGTCATTTACTCAGGCACTCAACCCTAGGAAGTCAAATGTGTTTTTGATTGTAGGAATGAGTGGGTGGCTGAGAAAATCTGGTGAGGTGTTGTCGATCTGGCTTCAGGTGGCGTTGTGAGGGAGCTCTGCAGAGGTGGGCTGTTTGCGATAGGAAGTGACATCACAGCTCACGGCATGAGATCAGGGCCGTGTTCAAGGTACGCTTCGGAGAAATTCCGGACCTCGCACTAGTCTGAACGATTTTAGCTGTTGGGTGGCTCGAAAATGGCGGCCTCCATAGGGTGCAGCCATTTGCAATTGAAAAGAACAGCTCTGATTGGCTGAAATAACTGAATTCGACGGCCATTTTGGAGGCGCTTTTTGCATCCCATCTGAAAAGCGAGACATTTCCGAGGTGCACTCCAAACGCAAATAGGCCAAAAAAAGTTGCGGAGCCGTCTCCCGAGGCATACCCTGAATGCAGCCCAGGTTCCTTCGCGTTGCGGAAGGGGACATGGGTGTGGCCAGGAATCAAACCCAACATGCACAATCAACATTATCAAATCATTCCTACCAGCTCACCACCTAAAACAAAGCATGTTAGTAAAGTAACTCTGGTTAGCTCGGACATCCAGCTGCAACCTAAGCAAATCGCGCATTAAATCAGTAGAGCTACCCCACGGAAAACAACCCAACATTTGGACAATTTCATGTATTTTCTTCATCTATTATCTTACTACCACCACCCCCACCACCACAAAATTCCAGGAATATTTAAAACATTTAACAACAGCTGAGAGTTCTCTGGACTGGTATCAAATGAGGGATGGATTTCTGAGGAAAAACACACCCGTCTCGTCTGGGCATGGCATAACCTGGGAATCACGGAAAGTGTCACTGAAATTAAGATTTAATACAACACTCTTCAAATATAGTCCTAGCCCCATGTCCCTCTACCAGTCAAAACAGATTCTTACTCGAGACGGGTCTGCTGTCAGTGTTGTAGCCGCAGAGTTTTGTTTTTACTTTATGTTTTGTTACGGGGTGGGGCTGATATAGATGAGGGGACCAACCACCTTCAGCTTTAGGAATACAGTAGAGCACACACACACACACACAAAACAAAAATCCTACTCAAAATAAAGACCCTCAATAGTAGGGAGTTCAAGCAGAAACGTAAACTTTGAGAAACCTTGTTTACTAAGCCACTCATTGGACAGAGCTTCCTTTAATGAAGAAAACAGTGCATAGGATTTTTTAATCGGCTAACTCATTCATGTTCTATTAATCATTTAACGTTCGAAAACTGGCACTTTTGGACAGAAACCCAAAGGGGAAATGATAAAGAAATTCTCTTAACCAGTGGCACAATTTCAATGCATAATCAGACATAATTTATCTACACAAATTGAGATTATTCTGTGGTCCCTGTATCGATCAACATAAAACTTGCCCATCGATTTGTAAAATGATTAATATTAATTAGTTCATTAGTATATAAAAATGACATGGATAGCCGATCAAGCATAATTTTCAGAACTAAATGTTAAGCAATGACAAATGGTTGACAAGGGTCTCTAAATGACAAAAACAAACCATATGAGCATCACACAATTCCAAAGATATTCCAAGATGGTGACCATCTTGGATTAACATGTCACATTAGACTCTTTGTCAGACACCTTGCAATTTTCAAAGAAATCTTGTCCCACTCGAACAACACCCTGTGTTCTGAAATTAGGAAGCTCAGATGTCATTCTCTGGGATTCCTTACTCAAAACGAGACTATGTCCAGCAGCCTAGGTACTCAGAAACAACTGTAGGCCTATATACTTTACTGAAGTCATGGCATGCCCCAGACAGCGATTAAAGAAATGGGTCAGCCATTAATTTGGAAGCTATGCTGCATCATGTTTGGGAATAGTTTGATCACAGAAATCACTGAGATTGTGCTTAATTATAAATGAAAAAATTATTAAGACATGATAACATTAATTCTTTTTTAAATTCCTTCCTTTGGAAGTATGCCTATGTGATATGGGATAGTTTCACGACTGCCCACCGCTATTATTCCAGTGCTGTTTGTTGGAGTTTCACGTCCTGGCAACATTTAAGGTAATATCAGGACGGCTACTGAATTCTGACAGTGCATACTCCTGACTACTTTTATAGTGCTACCCCACTAGGACTGGGAGACAGGCCGCTGGCACCATCACCCGATACCCCCCTCAGTCACATTATCCTGACACTGAGCTAACCAGTCCTTGCCCTACCCCAGTCATGCCAAGCGCCAGGCTAGGAAACAAGTATCAATTTTGTAAGTCATTGGTTTTACTCGACCGGGAATCGAACTCCCAAACTTCGGCATGGGAATCCCAGTGTAGAGTGGGGTCACTTAACTACTTACCAACTACCTGAAAAATAGACACAACCTATGGTACGCAGTGATAGAAATAAGCACAAATGTTCACTTGTCCCCAGACAAGCTAGGTGTGGTTTTCACCTGTCCCGGACAAGGTCTTATTTAGAACGCTGTGTTATATATACCATTTATATAGACAGTGATAGAAATAAACAAAAATTGTTCACTTGTCCCAGACAAGCTCTTATTTCGAACACTGTAAAGTATTACCAACATCACTAATAAAATCACTATCAATCTGGTTGTAACAGAGACAGCTCATTAGTAAAACACTTAAGCTATTTACCCATAAGAGTCTATTGCATATCCATCTATAAGATAGATATACAAAGCACCAACTGAGGGTAGGCTATTTGCCGTCCCCTGACAACTGATTAGTAAAGCGCTGACCTATCAAACCACCTGCAATATCATCTTGTACTCACCACTAACAAACCATTGCACACCAACCTACAACATAGATGCAAATTAAATTGGTAAAATATTAACATGGAACCTATTTCATTGGTAATGGTTCCACCCAGGAGGAACAAGGGGTCGAACATCCCCGCCGCATTTCCAGGATCTGGATGTGTGTGTTGGGAGGTGAGAAGATATTCGCCACTGTTTCAAAATATAGTATTGACACAGTGTCCCCCCGCCTCCGAGCAACCCCCATCATGGGTGATGGTTGGTTGTTAAAGTTTTACGTCCTAGCAACATCTAAGGTCATATCATGACGGTGACGTGGGTGACCACAAAGTTCACTAATCTACCTATATCTCGCTCGGTCTCAGCACTTCCAGATTTATTGTTCCTCAAATTAAAACAAAAATAATAAAGGAAACCATCCTAGGCACCGCAGAAATACCATCTGGTGCTAATTAAACTCAGCAAACTAATTCCAAAGTTCCCAGCGGATTCTATGCATTCACCGACCGTAGAAAATCTAGACTTAAAATAATGTCCGTATTAACAGACATCCAAACTGTAACTGGTCAGAAAATTTAACGGAGAATGGACAGGAAATTAGAATAAAGGTTTATTCTACATAGTTTATAAAAGATAAACTTAGGTCGTGAACAAATGCTTGCCAGTCGAGATTACAACTTGTCACACAGACTAAAATAAGATTAGATACAACACCACCCATTGAGTCCAGATAAACAGTTCGATCAGGTTTTGACAGCACATGGCTGACTTGCAATAAATAGTGGCATTAAAGTACCAATTTTCCTCCTAGTTCATTTTAATGCCTGCATCATAACATACAAAGACACACTGAATGGAGGTAGTTTTAAACAGCTATTAAGATTTTCTTTTAGCCTTCCAAGATGTTTTTTTTATTTTTTAAACAGACCAAAATCTCACAGAACATTTGTTTAAATGCAATATGGACTGCAGTCTGCTTCAGCAGCATGTTTGAAAAATATGTATCACATTTAAATGGAACAGACACCTGTAAGCCAGCATCATGGAATAAATAGTTCTGCTAATACTGTAGGCATTTATATCACATAAATAATTTCAATGTATTAATTTGATCTGCAATGTAGATGGCTTTGAATTGGGACCATTCATTATTTTTATTTGACAGACGAACTAGATATTTCCATATTAGCATCAAAGACTGAAAATATACAAGTAACATATACCAAAGTGATTTTTACTCACATGACATTTGCCTTGTGGACGGCAGTGACTGTATGTCTGTTGTTGTTCCTTGCGTACTTAAAGGCAAACTCAGCGACCCTCATTGAAGCATCTTTGGTGATGAGTTTTATACTTTGCACCACGCCATCAACGATCTAATTCAGGACAGATTATGTGTAAGTTAATGAACAGCTAAACGTGGGGTTGTCACTACTTCCAGTGCATTACACATTCATATGATGAAGACAAAAGAGATTGGTTTTTCTAACCAACATTTGAACTTCAGTAAAACCTCTCTAACCAACCACCTTCACAGATCGACCACTCCCATATATCAATCGCTTTATTTCAGGTCCTAAACGACCGCTCATACGATACAATTGTAACAATTTTTTTTATAAAACCTCCCTAAACTGACCACGTCGCGACACCATTGAAATAACATGTCCAGGTTTCATACAACCAGACATGAGCAGAGAAGTAAAACAAATTAGCTGATTGTGGGTGTATGCCTCAAAACTCGGCCGATGGCCGAGTAGGGGGGGCCCCCCCCTCCCATGGAGAATTTTGTTTACAAGTAGGACACAATTGGTGCAATTTGGTAGCCACTTAGGAGGGAGAAATTTCACTCTTCACCTTTGACATAAAGTAAGAGTAGGCATATAGACCAGTACTCTAAGAAATTCGGGTTGATCCAAACAAAATTTTCTCCTCGGATTTACACGTATCTCATGAACAGCCCAGGAAGCATTTAATTGGCGGAAATCGGCCAATTGGCGGGAAATGCTCATGCCTGTACAACTATTCCGCAACCAAATCTATCCTTTTTAGGGCCTTTTCAGGTAAGAAATTAATTTGTTAAAGACGAAAGAATACGACACTATAATTATTAAATACGTGTCAACTCTTTATGGTCTTACTTCACCAGGTTTCTATATGCTATTTTTATCAAGCAAAAGAAGTATAGTAGCTATAACGATGCAAACCAGAATATATTATGCTAATGCCCAGAATTGATGTATCGCGATTGTCATTGGTCAAGGTTTTGTTGATGCAGCTGGTAATGAAAAAAAAATGAAATCACAGCTATTTTCAAATCAGACTTAGATCAATCTAAAAATTCAAGGTCTTTTTCGGTACATTTGGTCAATTTCCTAGGCCATTTCAAGAGATACCTTCAAATTCAAAACATTTTCAAGATTGTGGGAACTCTGCTGTCGCATTTGAGGAAATATCTTTATTTTCAACGCTTCTCACCTCGTGCTCAATGCCGCTGTACTCCCCCTCTGTGTTCTCGCGAATGGTCACAAGGTTTACGTCATCATACGGGGTTTTGTATCCCTCTATGGACTTGCATGGGCGCACATTGGCGTACAGACTGAACTCCCTGTTGAGGAGATTTTAAACCACAGTTCCAGTTAGTCATCTTAACTTCAAACGTACAATTTGCAAATGAATTAAATAACTGGTAATAAAAAAAGTAAGTATTGTAAGGACTAAGCATTCCCATCCTCTCTACCATGAAAACTCAAAAGCATACTTGTTAAAAATAACAATAAATATTTAATATCGTATACTTCATGGAAAGCACCGCTGGGGACGGTGAACAACGGATTTATTTTCATTCAGCTTTTTTTTAAACATTTAAAAGAAATACAGTCCATCTCCATATCAAAAGCCTATCAACTATATCCAGAACCAGTGGTCCACAACTGGTTCATCACAGGCTGCGGTATGTGCTGTCCTGTCTGTGGGAAAGTGCATATATAAGACCCCTTGCTGTTTATCGGAAAGAGTAGCCTACATAGCAGCAGCAGCAGGTTTATGATGAAGAAATATGTCAGAATGTTCATATGTTTAACGTCCAAAAGCCGATGATAAAAATCAATGTGCTCTAGAGGCATCATTAAACAAAACAAGCTTTAGAAATTACACCCAGGGTCGGCACAACTCACTTTCTGAGTGCCAAATTGAGTGACTTGTGTCCCTTGCCAATGGGTGTGGCCAGTGGCCCTTTAAGACCAATGCCATGCCGGTGGACAGATTCAATAGCCTTTGGAGGGATGTGGAACATCCCATCCGGACCCTTCACTGGGGTCACGTCTGCAGTCTCCCAGTCAATTGGAGCCTACAGAAATGACATAAAACATGTGCATATAATATTCAATTAAAATTATATTTTAAGTTGTCAAACAGATTTACTTATTTTAATGGTGAGGGGCCAACACGTTATTGTGAGGGCTGAATATAACAATGGCCTGCCTATTCCTTGGCATATTTTTAATATTTTTTTTTTTTTATTGAGGCTGTGTTTATACTGTCCATAGCATATATGCTTGAGTACTCGGGCTTGTTTTCAATGCTGGCCAGCTGTAGTGGTGGAGTTATCTTATCACAAAGTAGTAGCTGATAAGGTATATGATTGCCTGTATTACAGTAGCAGGTAATTGGTTGCCTAGTATGGTTAGTAGTCTATGTTAGTTTTTTTGGATTTTCTTGGTATATATATATATTATTTTGTCTACTCTTATTACTAGACTAGCCTACTCATATTTACATATCATAGGCTTGCATGTGGTTGTTTGGTGTGTTAGCTGGTTAATTTTGGCATAGTTACCTTCCATTGGCTGTCCCACTGGTGGGCTGTGACATATCACATGCCCTCTTGCAGTGCAGCTTAGTGGGGGTTTCCTAGCCTTATTTTGCACAGATATTTTTTGTATGTTTTTAGGTCAGGAATTTGTCGTTCCTTTACCGTTTGGGCATTCCATGCATTGGCAGCCATTTCCAATGTGCTCCTTTCATGAGCTTTGATTTGGCTTCTGGTCTGCCTTAGTAGTGGTGCATTATTTGCTCTAGTGTTCCTTTGTGGTTTCGTTAGGAGTTTAATGTCTTGACTGTAGTCATATGCTAATGTTTTGAGGTGAATTATTCTCCTATTTTCTAGTAATTTTACTTTAGTTCTTTTGTGTATTTGTCGTATTTGATATCCATATAAACGATTTCTTATTCAATCGTCTTTTCAGACAAACCAAAGATGATTTGTTCATTACAACTTATCTTGTTCACTTATTGACAGCATCACAAATCTCTAATTTAGTACATCGTATTTTAATTGGAATGAACAAATTAATACATTACTTTAGTACTTATGTGAGCTCTTGAAGATATAGGTTTGTTGTAACAGTAAGAGAGCAGGATTAAAAGTAACAAAAGAAATACTACGAACATCAGCGGCAGCAAATATTTTTTGCACGGCTGCAGAAATTTCCGGTCCTATGCCATCTCCAGGGATTAGTGTGACGGTCTTTGTCTGTGAAATAGAAAGATGAGTGATTTGATACAGGACTATATAATATAAGTTAAACAAGAAGCTACTAATCGAATTTCCTCGGACAATAACTATAAATAGGGAGAATATAATTCTAAAGCAAGTGAAACACAAAAATAGTTGTGAGGTGCTCTCCCCAGACATTCTTTAAAATACCCATTTTATTCTTCGTTCTCTTTCCGTCTATTTATATATATATGAGGCTGTCTTAAAAGGTGCTAAGTAATTTGGGACAAAACTTTGTCCATTGTAACGATCAACATACTATCTGCTTATGCATTTGCTCAGGATAAACTGATTTATGGTGTTTCATAATCCCAATAGAATACATATATTGATTTGAAGCAAATGTCCTTGTGTTTTCAGTGTAACCGTTTCTGTGCTAATTTGTCTCAATCGTTACGTGGACAAAAAAAAAAGTTATCCCTTTTGAGACAGGCTCATATATAAGAGGACAGGGACAGATCACTAGTGCATTTATAAATCTAATGTCATTTTCTGTTACAGAAAACATAGTCAATAACATAATACATTCAGTAGTGAAACACTTACCCCAGTTGAATACTGTCTACTGCCTAGTCTTAGAAGACCGGGAATCTGAAAGGTAGTAAACGTATTACTTAAAAGGGGGAAAATGTTCTTGAACAGTCTCATGCGATGATCAAAAACTATTTTTCTTTCAAATGCTAAAACATTGTACTATCTATCTGTGTAACACAAATGTGATCTATAAGCATTATACAAGTATAATTAATCGGAAGCTCTCACTCCATATTATATTCTAAGTCATCTACTGCACTGTTCTGTTATTAATTGTTCATCGACGATGTAACTGGGCCGATTGTGTTGCCCTCTGCCGGCAAACGCTGTAACTTGTCTGGTAGTGCTCAGTCACTCTGTCCGCGATTTAAATAATCACAGAATAGGATAAATACATTCAAAATTCACAGACAAAATGCGAACATGTCAACTCCAAGCATTAGCAAGTACCCCTAGTGTGTAGATACAATTAACAACAAGTATTTTTCGCTCGAATTTTACACATCACCTATCATGTATGTTGCCATATTGTTTTCTTGGCAGCTCGATGCTACTCCGCTCAGATAGAAACTTGCAGAAAAATTTCAAATATCAGATAGACTTTCAAAACAAATGTATTCTGATAAAGCACTAGAAGACCTTTACTTTGACATATGAATGGACTTGATATGTCATATAGAAGCAAAGTTATGGTGTATAATGTACCCAAAAATGGGATATTTACCTCACAGTAAGTACATAGGGTTATAGGGCAGGAATTATTTTCAATGAAGACTATTTAGGTTTGGTTGTTGGAGGTTTACATCCGGGCAACATCTATCTCATATCAGGACGGGTACTCACTTGTGACAGTGCTCACTTTTTTTCTTACAACAAAAATTAAAGTGTATTTTATTCATCGAATAATATCTCGTCACCATCAGAACACTGGTCTTCTGGCCGTACAGTACAATTCCTTAATACATAAATGAAACTACTATCAGTTGTAATAGTAACTTCATGCAAATCCTGTTTGATACTAAAAGTATTATACATTTTATAAATGAGGTATCAGCTGTAATAGTAACTGTTTACAATTCCAGTCCAATAAAAGTATCATGCATTCAGTGAATATATATTGCATAGTTTTAGAATTGTTTTTTCCTTCTTTCCTTTTTTGTAAAGAAATATATCAAAATATATATACCTATTTTGAATCACATGCACTGTATATATATATATATGCAAATCAGTGAATCTAATCACAATTAATATGCTGGTATCTAGTAAATACAAATACTGATTTGCCTATAAATGTAAGTCATTATATACTGAAGGATATGGTATGATGGTGACAGGAACACTGGATGTCAATGTTTATGATATTAATTTTTGCAATACTGTTTGAGTCATTTAATTAGTAATTGTTAGTTCTTTGTATTGTATGATTTGATGAATGGAATGGAGGTCTGAGATTGTAGAGGGGATTTATATGTGACTGGTATTGGGTCAATTAAAAAAAATTGTTATGTACTAGATATGTAATGGGCGTTGATAGAGGGCTGGGAAGGGGCTTAGTATGCTGGGCAGTGCATTTGAGACCGTTTGTATATAATGGGTCGTTCTCAGAAACTGTGTACCACTTGAGGTAGTCTACTTGAAATGGATATTTCAAAGAAACGCATTATTGGAGTGACACTATTTAGATTTCATCATTTAGCCCAATAATGTGGGAGATATTTTAGATCAAAAGTAAATGTTAATATTGTGTATTATGTATCTTACTAAATAAATAGAAAATTACATCACTTATTTGTGACATTGTCAACAGCATTGAAAATACAGTGTCACAAACTTAATGAAAACCTCTGAACAACAGCAGATTTCACTTCAAATGGTCATATACAATGTCTTCATTAAGTTGAAGACATTTATTTCTAAAGAAATTATAAAAATGATGAAATAGTTAACCTTTTCTGGAGTCATTAATATCGTAACATTTCGTTCCCACTTGCAAGTACTATAAAACTCTATATCAAACACTGAGTACAAATACAGTACAGGAACTATTTTCACAATTTGACACTCTATGCATGGACCCACTTATGGTATAATAAAAGATAAATCCTGAAATTGCCCCTAAACATTGCAATTTGAGCCAACAATTTGTGTAAAATTGTTGATTCCACTTGGACTGTTACCATGCTAATATTTTTCTGCTTTTCTCTTTAATCATCACAAATAAGACAAAACCATAGAAATGAGGTTTCAAATTATTATTACTAGTGTTTATAAAGCAATTGGCATATGAAATGTGCTAAAAATGTCAAGCTTTGTGTGGAAAATATTTGATTTTGGAGTCAGATTGGTTTCCATGCTATACTGTTATTTATTGGGTGTGAGCATCATTTGACCTACTAAAAATGTCAGAATATGTTTCTTTTCAATTATTCAGATGCAAAAGGACATACACATTGAGGAAGCTTGTATTAGGTACCCCAAACACAGGCTGATTACTTATTGAAAATGCCAAATTCTGTCAAAAAATGCTGCACTTCAACACCCTGGCAAAACAAACCACAAAGGGTTCTTAGAAATTTATTACAGAAGAAACAACCTTTGTTCTCTTACCTTTAACCTGGTCTTGGATTCATTTTATTATTCAAATAAATAAGCCTGATATAGCTAAATAAAAACTACTACCAACTCCCAGTTTTCACTCTCAATCCATGGTAATTCCCAGGTGCAGATTGTCATGGTATCCCTAGTAGAATTAGCTAGTATACATCCAATTTGTGCAACAACGCCATTTGTTGATCAAAGTACCCAGGAAAAAGGTAATAATACCCCTAGAAAGGTGAGATTCCGAGCTTTCCATTTATATAAAACTGTATATGTTTTAATTTAAGAGAAAATGCAAAAAAAATTAATTTCCATTTGAAGTTACAAAAATTTCCATTTGAAGTGCTCTTTTCTACTGAAAATATAATTTTAAATCCCTTAAAAGTTGGTATTGAATTAAAGAGAATTTAATTTCCTGTCCAATCATAATTACCAGTGCTCATGCGAATCTATGGTGCTCATGCGAACGGTGATTTAATTACTAAAAATTGGGGGTATTTCTTTTTTTTTTAAATTAAAAAATCTTTTTTTGGTGGCGGGTGGGGGGGGGGTTACATTAGTAGTTTAAGCAGGAGAACTGGTCTTCCTCATTCCACTGCTCATTGCCCTATTTTTAATTTTGGGAGCTATATCTCTTTTTAGCTTTGAGCAGGACTGATAGAGTAACAACCTAAAAACATCCATATCTTCCTTAATATTAGATCAATTTTGACAAGTGAAGTGTCGTTTTCTTTCAAATTCAATATCATAACAAGTGAAATCCATTAAATCAAGCGTAAACCTGTTTTTAAAAATCACTTGGGATACCTGTGGTAGTAGTACTTGTTACCTGACTGGCCATATGCAAGGATTTTTGCAACTTTTGAAGAAATGTATAAAATCATTGTAAAATTAAAATAATTCACATCTATCAAAGTTTATTATATATATTATGATGTAAATAGAAAGAGCATATTGAGGATAATACAATCTCCAGATTTCATGGAATTATCTTGTACATGTGTTTTTCTGTGCCATTTCAAACTTGTTCAAAATTGGGCATTTTTTGCCAGATTTTATCACAATCATAATAAAATTTAAATAATTCACATATGTCAAAGCATATTGTATATACTGTAAATAGAAAGAGCATAATGACGATAATAAAGCCTGAAGATTTCATGCAATTATCTTGTACGGGTGATTTTCTGTCATTTTAAACTTGCTCAAAATTGGGCATTTTGCCAGATTTGATCATAATCATTGTAAAATTTAAATAATTCACATATATCAAAGTGTATTTTATATAATGGAAATAGAAAGAACATATTGAGCCTAATAAAACCTGAAAATTTCATGCAATTATCTTGTATGGGTGATTTTCTGTGTCATTTAAAACTTTCTCAAAATTGTGAATTTTTTTAGCAAATTTTATCACTTGCCAAATTGAGCTCTGGAGCATTTTGGACTTATTTCTATCAACTTTTCCCAATCGTATGCGGTCCTGAAAAAACATAGAGGTGACAAGACTCACCTATAGGTCAGGGAGAAATAAGAATAATCCATCTGGGGTGCATATTTCTTTCCACAAGCCCACCTCTAAAAGTGCTCCACAGCTAAATTTGAAAAATGGTGAGTTATGGGAAATTGCAGTTTTTAGCATTTTTGAAGATCCATATCTTGAAATGTAACCATCTCATACCCCTAGATCTCTATATTCTTTTTATACAGGCCATGGAATTACCAGAAAAAACATTAGAAGTGAGATAGGGTGATTAGTTTTAATTTGGGGGACCATCAAAAATGTTATGTTTTTAGGTTTGGATGGGCCCAATTAAGTAACAACCTAAAAACGCCCATATCTTCCTTAATATTAGAGTGATTTTGACAACTGAAGTATCATTTTGTTTCAAATTAGATATCCTAACAGATGAAATCCATTAAATTAAGCTCAGACCTGTTTTTAAAAATCACTTGGGATACCTAGTTGTATATATATATAGGACTTTGACAGCATTTTGATTTTGTGGTACTGATGTCACAGTGTTGGTACACAACTTCTGAGAACGACCCATTATATGTATGTACAGGGGTCAGGGCAAGGGGGGGCCTTTAGAATACCTGTAACTGTGTAGGGGTCTGACAGGCCTGTTGTATTTTTATTAAGTTTTTGAATTCAAGGAGACTTGTGGACCGTCTTGTCCTCACTGGGAGTTTATTCCATAATGTACCACCTCAGTAAATCGGTGCTTTAGTCAGCTTGTTTGTTAGTGGCTTGGGCATTTTTAGGAGTGTAGCACCACTCTGTCTGGTTACTCTGTCTGGTCAACATATTGCTCGTCATTCGATCTTTTATACATGAGAGTGAGGAGATGTGAGTCCCTCCTTTGGCTAAGGTAACTGATTTGTGGATTGGCATGCATTTCCTTTACAGACAGGCTTTTACCTCTGTGCCCTGTTTTGAATACTCTGTAATTTGGTTTCTTGTTGTTTTGTCAGCAGTCCATAGATTAAATCACTGTAGTCAATTATTGGAAGAATAGTGGCTTTGGTCGTAATGCTTGCATTGCGTTTGATGCGAGGCAGGGAAGGAGGCCCCCCACCCTCCTTCCCTCCCCGTTGCCCCTTACATAATCTCCCGCGCTTCTTCCCTTATAAGTCACCCGCCTGGCTGCTACAAGCCACTCGCCTCCCTCCGCCCACATGCTGCCTATCTACGCTATTTTTCCCCACCCAGCATCCCTTTCAACTCTCCATTGTCCTAGGGTGGAGGGCTCCTCGGCTCAACCTCAAGGACTCACCTCATAGGCTCCCTCTGAGCGCTTATCATACCTTATATCCACTACTTCACTTTATTTACTTTGCTTATTGACATTACCTGATTTAACCTGTACATTATTCACATTTACCTGACATTATCCTGTACATTATAAAATGGCATTTCTCAATAAAGTGCCCTTTCTCCACTATACACGTGGCTCTACTATACACGGCACCTTACACTATCTCTCCCGGCTAACGCAGCATCCCTGGCCTACACACTTCCTCCCGGCTGACACCTCCCGGCCGACACATCCGCCATGCCTTCGGGAAAGGGACGGGGCCGACGCGCCGCACGGAGGGAAGCGCAGAGAGCCTCGGAAGTCAGCTCGCCCCCCTCATCGCCACCGGGAGCCCGCAGCCACGTGGGTGCACACCGCGGAGGTCACGATGCATGAAACCGTGAAGGCCCTGGAGCACCTCACTTCCAGGCTCGACCCCATGAACTGCCACGAAACGCCTCCGACGTCCGCACCGGCTGCCCCCGCGATACCTCACCAGGCCTACACCGCCATCGTTCCCCTGCCAGCGCCCCCCCGCCCATGTTGGCGGGGGGCCTTCCCGCCCACGCCGCCGCCCCCAGTGCCAGGACTCGTGACGCCTCCACTGCACTACCACGACGCGGACGCCCACACTGCCACATCTGCGGCCGACGCTGTGAGGGACATTCTCGCCGTGGCCGAGACTCACCGCGCGGGGCGCCGGAAAGGTATTTCACCTCAGTATATATTCCCTTGTGATCTGATCGAGAGAGGGGAGGAGAGGAAGGCAGTAAAAAGGGGCGAGGCCACCAAGGACGAGTATACCCTCGCCCTTCGAATGCTCGAGGCTCACCCCGCCTTCCCCGCCCACTCTTTCCCAGGGCTCAACCACCACGCCCTAACCATACATCGCGATAACCTCGTGCATCCTTGGCCTACCGTCCGCCGGTACTCCGAGACCATTTTTACATGGATCGCGGACGGTAGGCTGCCCCACGGATGGCATGACCCCATCGCCATCAACATGCTGAGGATGGAGGCCCTGACCACGCCCCCGGGAGCCCTGCCCTCCGCCACAACCCGCCTGGCCGACCCGGCCCCGCTCCCAGGCCGACACCCGCATCCCCTACAGCCGGGAGGCCCACAGCGCCTCCTGCCCCGCCTGGAACCGGGACCCGGCGGCCTGCGACAGGGCGAGACCCACGGCGAGGGAGGCGCAAAGCAGCGCCACGCATGCGCCAACGTTAGAAAAATCTTGACTGTCCACTCCGAGGCGGTATGCCTAAGCAAACGAGGCCGTGAGCGTGTGACCCCTGCCGCCTCGGCGGATTTTTGATCCGCCGTGCCCTCCCGCCCAGCCCGGAAGGTCTCAACCAGCTCCCCCAACCCACCCACCACACCCCCCGCAAACAGCTCACCGCGACCAACGGTCCCCAGCCCAGCACCGGAAACCGCACCCACCCCCACGGTGAAGACGCCGACACAAGCGGCAACACACACATGGCACCAATCAGCCCAACCGGCGGCCCTGTCATCCCTGACGACCCCCCGCACAGCCTGCAGGCCCCGCCTCAGATCTTGCCGCCCCGGCGGTCGCCCATGTCACACACGCCACCCCGGGAGCGGCTCGCCCGCAGCCCGAGCTGGACCGGCCCGCCACCTAGCAGCAACAAACATGAAGCCCTCCCCCACCGACACCTCCCCCTCCCCACCATGACCTCAGCGAACCGATCGCAGATGTGGTTGACCCACACATACAGCAAAAGGGCTGTGTTCTCACTCATGTAGTATCTAATTTTCCTAAAAGTTGTCATTTTTATGGCTATCATTTGATTGAGTTTTGACAGTTGGCAATTACCATTTAGTGTTGAATCGAGTATGGTCCCTAAATATTTGTATGTGTCTACCTCATTCAATGCTGTATCACCCAAATGTAGAGTGATAGGTTGTGCTCTTGATTTTTTTTTATTTGGTTGCAAAAATTATGTATTCAGATTTCTTTGCATTTACTGTCAGTTTATTTTCCTTACACCAGATGTTAACCCTAGCCAGCATGTCCTCAACAATCTCCGCTGCAGATTCAATATTTTGGTTATGGACTGTGAGGGGGGCCACATCATCAGCAAACAGTGTAAACATAGCCTCATTTGTTACCAAGGGCAAGTCATTAATAAATATGAGGAAGAGTAGTGGCCCAAGTGTAGAACCCTGGGGTACTCCAGTTTTAATTGATTTGGTTATTACTTCGGCTAACTGGCCATCAGGCACTCTCTCACATGTGCTGTCATCTATTATGTCGTTGATCTGTGATTTGGATTCTAGTTGAATTTGACTTAGTTCATACCACAAATTCTTAGGATTCTGGTTGTGCTTGTTGGCTTGATCAATGTAGTACATAGATTTTGCTTTCCTCACCTCTGTCCTGGCTTTGCTTATCAAGCATTTTGCTATGAACTGGTCTCCTGGGTCTTTGGTCAGGTCAGCCTTTTCCTTAAAATAATCTGTCCTTTTGTAGTTCTATCAGTTCACTGGTGATGTAAACAGCTGTGTTCTCTTTTATTTTTAGTTCAGTCATTGGACAAAGTTCATCTGCTGCATGGTTGATTATATCTTCTAAAAGGTCCCAACATTTGTTGGGATTCTGCTCTTCAAGTATTGTAGTGTAGCTATAACTCTGCAAGATTGTTGTTAGTGCCTCAGTTGAAAAGTTTCTATATGTTCTGCCCCAGTATGTTGTGGTTCTTTGGTTGTTTCTGGGTTTCTTTTTTATAAAATAGACTGGCTTATGGTCACTGATGTTGTTGTTAAGAACTCCTGCTTGAGTGCAATACTTGATGTTAGTAAAGGCTAAATTAATTATGGTTGTGGTAATTCTAGTTGACCTGGTTGGTTTGTCTATCAGCTGTTGACAACTTATTAAGTTTATAGCCTTATTTATAATACACCAACTTGACCTAGTAGGGATGGTCTGTGGCACGGCGGCTGCAGATGAACAGCGCCGAGGTGTAAATGCTTAGTGGTGCAAGGCAGAGGTGAGAGTGTCAGCAAAAGTGTTGTAACTCTCAAATCATATACAGGCAAATCACTTAGCATACACACAGATAACATGCTTAAGAACCGTCTTATAATAATTTTATATGGGGCCCATTTACCAATTAGAGCGGCCGAGCTTTCAAAGTTGGGTGACTTTTGAGTTCTTTTCTCACCTGAACTATCACATATTTTTTCCTGGAAAATGGCCTTAGAGAATGCCGATATCTTGAACATTCGAATTACCATTCAACATTTGTACTGTTCATACATAAAACATCAGAAAACCAATGATTTATAAGGGGTGTTTGCACGCGGCGACGCTCTGCAGTCAACGTTTTCCTATGGAGCAAGGTGTGAGGACCCGCGCACACGGATTTGCAAGTCCCTAGCTCAGAATTCCTGCACTTATAAACCAATGGCAATGCACTTACTCTGGATAATGTTAGTATTTTCCAGGTACATTTCATCTCTTAACTTTGCTCCTAATTGACCACCCACCGTCCATCCATATGTCGAATTAAAGGGTTTAAAGTGCTTTATCAAGTCAGATACTTTTGTTTTGAACCCATATCTGATATTTGCTGCAAGTCTCTAATTAGGGATATCTGGAGAATATGAAGTATTGATAGGTACCCCGGAATCCGCCGGGAGCGCCACTGTCGCCGGCGGATAAAACTCGTACAACTTCTAGTGACTTTCTGAGCAGCCCAGTCATGTCGGAAAACGGCACCACATGTGCAACACATGCACACTGCATTGACTGCTACATCTGGGTTTGAAGCACAACAGACTGGGGCACAGATAGAGACCATTTTCAGTGCTGTGTGACATTTGAAAGGCATTTTACCAAGCCATTCAAGTCTTCAGATGCAGAAATCAGAGCTAAGACTGCCGGGAAAGTGCATGTTAACTATCATAATGGGAAACTTTAGCATTTTATCTTCCTAAAACTGGTCTTACATTGACTCTAACTGGAATCGCAACTCTACAATTTGATGGCCAAAAGTTGGTGTTTTTACTGGATTCTGACTCACGCGCGGCCCGCGGGAGGGTCGAGGGATGCGTCGGCTACAGTAGTCGTTAAATCAACGGTGTTTTGTGGTGTTTGATGGTGTTTGGTTGGGCTGTGTGACATTTGAAAGGCATTTTACCAAGCCATTCAAGTCTTCAGATGCAGAAATCAGAGCTAAGACTGCCGGGAAAGTGCATGTTAACTATCATAATGGGAAACTTTAGCATTTTATCTTCCTAAAACTGGTCTTACATTGACTCTAACTGGAATCGCAACTCTACAATTTGATGGCCAAAAGTTGGTGTTTTGACTGGATTCTGACTCACGCGCGGCCCGCGGGAGGGTCGAGGGATGCGTCGGCTACAGTAGTCGTTAAATCAACGGTGTTTTGTGGTGTTTGGTTGGGCTGTGTGACATTTGAAAGGCATTTTACCAACCCATTCAAGTCTTCAGATGCAGAAATCAGAGCTAAGACTGCCGGGAAAGTGCATGTTAACTATCATAATGGGAAACTTTAGCATTTTATCTTCCTAAAACTGGTCTTACATTGACTCTAACTGGAATCGCAACTCTACAATTTGATGGCCAAAAGTTGGTGTTTTGACTGGATTCTGACTCACGCGCGGCCCGCGGGAGGATCGAGGGATGCGTCGGCTACAGTAGTCGTTAAATCAACGGTGTTTTGTGGTGTTTGGTGGTGTTTGGTTGGGCTGTGTGACATTTGAAAGGCATTTTACCAAGCCATTCAAGTCTTCAGATGCAGAAATCAGAGCTAAGACAGCCGGGAAAGTGCATGTTAACTATCATAATGGGAAACTTTAGCATTTTATCTTCCTAAAACTGGTCTTACATTGACTCTAACTGGAATCGCAACTCTACAATTTGATGGCCAAAAGTTGGTGTTTTGACTGGATTCTGACTCACGCGCGGCCCCCGCGAGGGTCGAGGGATGCGTCGGCTACAGTAGTCGTTAAATCAACGGTGTTTTGTGGTGTTTGATGGTGTTTGGTTGGGCTGTGTGACATTTGAAAGGCATTTTACCAAGCCATTCAAGTCTTCAGATGCAGAAATCAGAGCTAAGACTGCCGGGAAAGTGCATGTTAACTATCATAATGGGAAACTTTAGCATTTTATCTTCCTAAAACTGGTCTTACATTGACTCTAACTGGAATCGCAACTCTACAATTTGATGGCCAAAAGTTGGTGTTTTGACTGGATTCTGACTCACGCGCGGCCCGCGGGAGGGTCGAGGGATGCGTCGGCTACAGTAGTCGTTAAATCAACGGTGTTTTGTGGTGTTTGGTTGGGCTGTGTGACATTTGAAAGGCATTTTTACCAACCCATTCAAGTCTTCAGATGCAGAAATCAGAGCTAAGACTGCCGGGAAAGTGCATGTTAACTATCATAATGGGAAACTTTAGCATTTTATCTTCCTAAAACTGGTCTTACATTGACTCTAACTGGAATCGCAACTCTACAATTTGATGGCCAAAAGTTGGTGTTTTGACTGGATTCTGACTCACGCGCGGCCCCCGCGAGGGTCGAGGGATGCGTCGGCTACAGTAGTCGTTAAATCAACGGTGTTTGGTGGTGTTTGGTTGGTTTGTTGTTGGTTTGGTTGTTGTTGGTTTGTTGTTTGTTTGATGTTGGTGGTTGTTTGGTTGTTGGTGGTTTGGTTGTTTTGACTGGATTCTCTAGTTGAGTGACTCACGCGCGGCCCCCGCGGGAGGGTCGAGGGATGCGTCGGCTACGTTAGTCGTTAGATCAACGGTGTTTTGTTGTGTTTGGTTTGGTTGTTGGTTTGGTTGTTGTTGGTTTGATGTTGGTGGTTTGTTGTTGGTTGTTGGTTTGGTTGTTTTGACTGGATTCTCTAGTTGAGTGACTCACACGCGGCCCCCGCGGGAGGGTCGAGGGATGCGTCGGCTACGTTAGTCGTTAGATCAACGGTGTTTGGTTTGGTTGTTGGTTTGATTGGTTGCTTTGACTGGATTCTCTAGTTGAGTGACTCACGCGCGGCCCCTGCGGGAGGGTCGAGGGATGCGTCGGCTACGTTAGTCGTTAGATCAACGGTGTTTTGTTGTGTTTGGTGGTGTTTGGTTAGGTACCCCGGAATCCGCCGGGAGCGCCACTGTCGCCGGTGCGATAAAACTCGTACAACTTCTTGGGACTTTCTGAGCAGCCCAGTCATGTCGGAAAACGGCACACAGGCACACTGCATTGACTGCTACATCTGGGTTTGATTGTTGGTTGTTTGAATCACCTTGATGTCAAGTTTGATCAGGATCAAACCATTAATAAAGAAACTGCAGTTATGGGCATGATTGTATTACGGTTGCCATGGAAACCAACATTTTTATGGTTGCCATGGAAACCTACATTTCTCTGTGATCTAATTTATTTATATCAGTTTTGATAAACTGAGGTGATTTGCCAGACCAAGAAGAACCTTAATGTGACATTTCATCGGGATCTGACCATTATAAAAAAAGAGCTACAGTTGACTGATATTGTAGGCGGGAGTGATTGTATTACGGTTGCCATGGAAACCTACATTTTCCTGTGATCTAATTTTTGTATATCCGTTTTGATAAGCTGGGGTGATTTGGTATACAAACCATTAATAAAGAAACTGCAGTTGTAGGCATGATTGTATTACGGTTGCCATGGAAACCAACATTTTTCTGTGATCTAATTTTTTTATATCAGTTTTGATAAGCTGAGGTGAGTTGACAGACCAAGAAGAACCTTGATGTGAAATTTCATCAGGATCTGACCATTATTTAAAAATAGCTACAGTTGACTCATATTGTAGGTGGGAGTGATTGCATTATGGTTGCCATGGAAACCTACATTTTCCGGTGATCTAATTTTTATATATCAGTTTTGATAAGCTGGGGCGATTTGGTATACGAAGAAGAACCTTGGTGTGAAGTTTGATCAGGATAGGATCATTAATAAAGAAACTACAAGGAAATGTTGTTATAATTAGTCTATTTAACAGCCCTAAATAAGGCACTTCTCTAGTGCATTAGCTAATACAAAAAATCTTAAATTCAACAAACTTCAAATACACATATCTCATTCAATTTTTGGAATATCTTAAAAATTCAAAAAGCATATTGCTTTTGATTCATTGGAGCTTCCAATGAAATTATAATTTGAATGTTTGGAATAATTTGAAAATTTTACTGGGGTACCTAGTATTGACCGTTGTAGTTTTAAAACATTCAGTAGTCTATCCGGTTAAATGATTACTTTTATTATAAGTTTTAATACATTACAAAAACCGAGTTAGTCTGTATTCACATTCGGAATATAATGATCCCCCGATATGAAGAGTGTTAAATGTCCATTTCGCCATTTCTACCGTACCTCTCCTAGACCTAGGGCTAGGTCGAAGTCAAACTGGCAAATGTCATAACCATGTCCTTCCCGAAAACGAAAAGGCCCAAAATAAAAAGAAGCTTCGACAGGATACTTTGAAATTGATATCGTAAAAAAAATGTCAATGTGAACTTTATATACATAGCTTCAGCGACAGAGATGCAATACTTCAAATCGTTCTTTTACTTTTAAATGCCCCTTCAGTATATCCAGCAAAGAGTTGTCAGGGTCAATGTGTTGCTACAAAACAAAAGACAGTGCGGGCAGACCAGCGTTGCACTGGAATGCAACCAAGGTCATGGTTGTCACGATATGTACTCCATGCCGAGCGGTAGAGACTAGAGTTATTATTTGTCGACAACGATTGAAATAAAAAAACATTATATATCCTATTCATATGCTGCATTTGAAAGGTAATAAACATATAATAATATTAAATACAAAGCTGTTGTCTTTGGTCACATACCAAATTTTTGAGCATCCTGCCTGCCATGTCCGTGAGGGTTTTCCTTATGACATCACATCCGGATGATAGGGGATTCCCTGGAAATGGTGAATTATTTGTGTAGCTACCCGTGCTTTCAATTGTCACGCCGTCTATACTTTGATATCTTAACTAACACAATGGATTTTTTCGCGCGCTGAAAAAATGTCAACATAGCAGACCTGTTAATGTTAGTAGTAATAATATACCAATGAACAACCAACCATTAACTCCTCTTTTAGTTTGTATTTATGTGTTAGGATACAATGACTATCTGTACAAAGAATAGATACATGGAACGATTCGTTATTGTACGAAAATGTAGGAAAGCCAGCTCCAAATAAAAATGTTGGGAAAAAGTAACAGTTACAACTTACACACATTACTCTTTAATCTAATATGCTGTATTTTGAAACGAATGTTTTTCATTATCACATTTATATACAATTGCCTATAATTTAATAAGATACATCCATTAGAAGAAGTGGTTGAATTTTTTAACAAATTAAGAGAGGTAGATTTCTAGCCATTCTAAAATGATGGTTTCTATAGAGGGTGTGTAATGACGTCACAAGACAACTTTCGGTGGCCATATTGGATGACATACAGAAGGCTTGCAACTGCCTATACTGTGTTTATTTACTGATTTTGTTGGTTTATTTGTCACTGTTTTGAACAGTTTGGCCTCAAAAGTTGTTGCTAAGGTGCTGTAAGTACCCAGACAGCACACCACCATCGGGCCGACGTTGGCTATTGGTTGCACCGTCGCCACATACTTGCTGCCGTCAGGGCACTGTCGGGCCGACGGTGGTGGCCCGCCGCTGGTTGCCAGTCATTTTCCACATTTTTGCCACCGTCGGGCCACCGTCGGGCTGACAGTGGTAGTCCACCGCTCTTTGCCTTTGGATTTGAAACATTTCCAGTTCTCGCCAGCGGTGGACATGCGCGAGTTGGTTTAGCAGTTTTTCTACAAAATACACCATAAATCAAAGGAATTTTATGGAATTATTTTACAGGATTGTTTGTTAATATGCTTAGATTATTTTGTAAAAGTTCTGTAATTTATTACGATGTATTAATGGAATTATTCGTGTTAATACGATTTGAATTATCCGGTACGAAATGTTGACGAAGCACCGCCATCTTGGTTTTTTCGAGAAGACACTGTCATTAGGTCAGGGTTTGCTACAAATACACCATAATTCGCAGTACGTTTATGGAATTATTTTACAGGATTGTTTGTTAATAGGTTTAGATTATTTTGTAAAAGTTCTGTAATTTATTACGATGTATTAATGGAATTATTCGTGTTAATGCAATTTGAATTATCCGGTACGGAATGTTGACGAAGCACCGCCATCTTGGTTTTTTCCGAGAAGACACTGTCATTGTACATGTTGCCGGTAACATGCGTAATTCAAAACCCTGACTACGGGCTGGATATTATGAACACCATAGATACCATCTTTAGGATGCGTTGCTAGGATCCAAGTTAACTTCCGGTAGTAGATGAAAAGAATAAGTCAGTTGCTGCCTGACAATCATCCACGACGGATCAGTTTGCCATAGCACACATACACAATTTCTAAGTGTATCAAATCATCATGCCGAAATCAGCCAGGGTTCGGTCAGAAGTTGGGAAGTACTCCAGAGCGCTGCTGGAATCGATGGAGATTCCGTGTCGATTGGGTGCATCCAGCGGCAGACGGTCAGTTGGACGGCCGCCATCCTCAGGCCGCTTGCTGTTAGAGAATCTACGTGCATCGACGGCACATGCGGAGGTGGCGGCTAGTAATAAAGCAGCGACGGTGGAGGATATAAACCGCTTACTAGATGAAAAATTAGTTTCCGCGCAACAACCCCTGCTGGCTCGTATCG
Source organism: Branchipolynoe longqiensis (assembly GCA_030323885.1). NCBI lineage: Eukaryota > Metazoa > Annelida > Polychaeta > Phyllodocida > Polynoidae > Branchipolynoe > Branchipolynoe longqiensis. The sequence goes on along the minus strand of CM059188.1, from coordinate 106,248,957 downwards.
AGAGCTTGGAACTAAATAATGTGTCAGACTCTCATGTTTCAGAGCAGCCGCCGAGCGGGCCGGATGTTTTGATGGATGACGTCACAGAAGTGGACGGCGTAAAGGTGGTACGCACGACCAAAAAGCGGAAAATACGACCGGCCCGTTCGTGCGTGGGCTGCAGCGGATCATCTGAAAGAGTCGTTGACACAGGTAATGCCGTTTCTCTTAGTACAAGTATTGCATCATGCGTAGTAGACGCCCCCAGGCCTTCTCCTGATTGTACATGTAGTAAAAAGCGTAGCCGTAAAGCAAAAACAATGGATAGTGACACTGACAGTGATGACGGGATGATGACAGAGCTTATACGTTTGGTGGGGAAGAAGGCAAGACGGGGAATGGTGGTGAAATTGCTACCTCACAAATACGTCATTCGCGACGAAAACAAAGGTAAAGTTGGCTTAGGTGATTCAAAATGGTTTGAATATTTATCGGCAATAAGGCGAATGATCAAACGGGGAGATGTACCTGATGCATGGGTTCCTAAATTGGATAATCATATAGACACGATTTTAGAGCTAGCACACAGTTACACATGGCAAACTTGCCTAGAGCATAGCGAAAAAATCTTTAACATGATCGCGGATAAACGCTTGCCAGATGAGTGGGACGATGAGGCTAAAATCATTGATGTACGACGTGATGTGTACGGCTTGGGGCAGAGGGTGCCAAAGATAGTTACCAAATCGGGTCGGGATAGTACGGCGGGTGACTTTAATAGAGACTTAGATGGACGACCCTGTATCATCTGGAACAGGGGCAAGTCTTGTGGATTCGTCGGTGACCACGGCGAAGGCGACAACAAATACTTACATATCTGTTCGTACTGCGCATACAAAATGAGAAGAAAACATGTGCATAAAGAGGCGGATTGTAAATCTAAATTACGTTATAAGGACCCGTCAGCCGAAAATAACTCCCGTTCCAAGGTTTTTTAGATGACAGTCGGCACGGGACTGTCGTTAATGAGCAAAGCGTGCGTGGATCGATGGCTGAGGATGTCAGCCGTATCGGGTCTACACAAGGTGCTTCAGAAGTCGTCGTGATGCCGCAGGATCCAGTCAGTGTAGCGCCTAAGCAGGTCGGTGGGACGTGTTCGTCGGTTCATTGTTCTGATTTACATTTGCTGAAATCTAATACCTTGTCATGTGTAAATGCTGTGCCTATTGTTGATACGAAGGTGGGTTTAAGCAGTAGTGGGCAGTTGCGGTATAAACCAAAAGTGGGGGGTCTTGGAAGGCTACCGGGGGATTAACTTCCCGTTATTGTTTATTTAGAAGCTCAAAGTTTTCGTGGTATAATGTTGATATTAGGACATTGTCTGGTACATCGCATTTCACAAAAAAGGGGGTGTTTCAGTCGAATGTAAATTTGAATCGTCGACTCATCCGGCCGCCGTTGGGACCTGACAGGCACCTGGCTGGGTTCCATCGACGCGGTTGCCATGGTACCCAGTCAACATCGCATTCTCCGGCCGCTGAGTCCGGCCATATACATCCATTGGATCTGGCATTTCAGCACTGTGGCCCCACAACCACCGATGGGGGCTGTCGTTTCCCCATCTTGGATGGCCCTGCGCCTACTTCTACTATCAGAACTGACTCTGACGCTGGTCCTGCCACTGGCTTAATTAAAAAATTCTCTCTCCGCTCGCCTGCATGCCAAAGTTCTGCATCTAAGTTGAAAGTTAACGTTATGCTATTAGTAGTACAGTTGCTAGTATCCAGTTGCATGTTGGTGAGCCTAAATCTATTAGTACCATTTCGGACATTAATGGTCTTGACCGTGGTTGCACTACCACCGGCGGAGGCTGTCGTTTCGCCGCCTTGGAGGGCTCCATGCCTCCAAAATCTATAGTTAATACTGTTGTGGGGTTGCCGCAAGGTATGGTGGCACCCGCTATTGAGTTGCAGGTTGAACTTGTGTTAAACAATTTGAATTTGTGTCGTGACCCAATTAATGTTGATCATGTTTCAGTTATTGGTTTGAATAGTAGTAAAACTCTCCCTATTGTATGTTTAGACAGTGAGATAGAAAATGTTATTGAGGGGCAATTTTGTGAGAAAACACCGGTTGACTATAGATGTATTAAAGTATTGGCCTAACTTGACTGATAACTGTAATTTATTTCTGGATTATGCAGCGATTTATGCTGCGGTCAGGGCGACAGGCCTACCTAATTATCTGGTAGCCAGAATACTGGTTCCGTCCGGCTTGATCATTCCAAATTGGCATAAATTGCTGCCAGATTATGCGGATAAAGGGTTGGTAGATTTTCTGAATTTTGGCTGGCCTGCTAATTTCACCGGTGAGTTCATACCTGTTGCTTCTACATGTAATCATACGTGCAATGAGAAGGATTTGTTCTGGATTGACGAGTATGTCCGCACTGAATTATCCCATAAAGCGATGCTGGGTCCATTTGAGAATCTACCTTTCTCTCCGTGGGCTCAAATTAGTCCTATTATGACCCAACCAAAAAAGAACACTGACGAACGTAGGATTATAGTAGATCTAAGCTTTCCAAAAAAGGGTAGTGTTAACGCGGGGATTGTTAAGGGTTTTTATCAGGGGGAACGGTATAAATATAACTTACCTACTATCATGTCGCTAGCTAAGGAGGTTACCCGACTGGGAAAGATGTGCTATATATGGTCCATAGACCTAGCAAGGGCGTACAGGCAATTAAGGACCTGCCCCTTGAGTGTGCCTTTGTTTGGGATCAAGGTGGCTAACATTTTTTATTTTGACACGGCGCCCCCTTTCGGATGTAGAACGTCTAGCATGGCGTGTGCGCGGACAACGGCAGCCGTAGTCCATCTTATGCGGAAAAGTGGGTTCTTTGCGTTGTGTTTTTTAGACGATTTTGTAGGGGTTGAGAGTACATTAGAAAAGGCACAGCAGGCATACTCGCACATATTAGAATTGACGAAAACGTTGGGTTTGGAACTTTCGGTTAAGAAATGTGTCTCCCCGGTTACCAGTTTAATTTGGTTGGGTTATGAAATAGATTCGGAGCAGATGATAGTGAGGATTCCAGATGAGAAATTACTTGACATCCTGGTGGAATGCCAAAAGTGGAAGGTTGGGGCTAGTGTGACAAGAAAAAATGTTCAGAGGCTCGTAGGTAGGTTACAGTTTATATCAAAATGTGTTATGTCATCTAGGATATTCATGAATAGAATCCTAGCGTTTCTTAGGTTATGTCCATTTTCAGGAAAGGTTAGTGTTAGTCAGGATTTAGTAAGGGACATAGCTTGGTTTTTGCGGTTCGCAGAAGGGACTAATAGATTAGTTTTGCTGAAACAATTCCCGAAAGAAAGGTGGATCATTGAATGCGATTCCTCATTGTTAGGTGGAGGAGCATTCAGTAAGGAAAAATTTTATTCTGAATTGTATAATGCCGATTTCTTAAAACATGATTTCCATATAGCCCAACTAGAGGCGATTAATCTTGTGGTAGCGTTAAAAAATTTGGCACCTTCCAATATGCATGATTACCAAATTATTATCAACACGGATAATGCTGCTTCCCAACAGGTGCTGTCTTCTGGTGCTGGTAAAGACCCCGTGTTGTGTGCTTGCGCCAGAGAGATCTGGCGGTTTGCGGCGATTCACTCATGCGAGATTCAAATCGTGCACAAGGCGGGGGCCGATCTGGTGCTAGCGGACGCTCTTAGTAGGTTGTACTTTGATAAAAAATCTAAATTAGTAGCTGACAGATTATGTCAGGAAAAACTGCTGACTAGAGTACATGTTTCTCACGCCTGTGATATACTTGATTTGTTCTTATAAATGTTCTGCATAGTTGATAATTTTTCTTTTTTGGCTTTATCAACTTGCAGATAGTAATCACGCAGTAGTGAATAGGCTTAGCGTGTATTTTACAGCGGGATTGGCAGGAGGCACGTGGAGAAATAAGAGGGTGCAATTTAAGGAATATTTACAGTTCTGTAAAAAACTTAATGTTAACCCTAAACGACCACTACTTAAAATGGTAATGTTGTAAGCTTTATATCTAAATGACAAGCTTAAAACAGGAGGGGCGATAAAAAATTATATGAGCGGGGCAAGATCCTGGGTAAAATTATTAAGGGGAAACTGTGAAGCATTTGACTGCTATGCAGTATCAGTAGTTAAGAATGGTATGTTCAAATTAAAGAATAATGTGGTAAATAGAGCATTCCCATTGAGGATTAAGCATATTAAGTTAATCATATTAAAATTTAGAAAAATTGGTAAAGATGGTTTTGTGTTGATTGCTGCTTTGTTAATAGGATACACATGTTTACTAAGACAGTCAAATTTATTTCTCTCTGAGATACTGGAGGATGACGGTCACACGCTGCTCGGGGGAGATATAAAGGCACACGATACACACGTGACGATAACGGTTAGAAGCACAAAAACCACTGCCAGACCTGAAGCTGTCTACAGTGTTGAGCTCCCACGTGTACATAATTCCGCATTCTGCCCAGTGCATGCGTGGAATAAGTACAATCGTCACTTCCCGGTACATAAGGGCGCCCCAGCATTCGTAATGTCGAACGGGGCTCCGCTGACCGGTCGACTCTTCACTAAGTGCTTGCAAATCGCCTTGAAAGTCTCGGACTGCCCCTGGTGGCCACTGGTTACGTGTCATAGCTTACGCCGAGGGGGCGCGCAAGAATATGCAAGAATGGGAATGTCAATTGAAGGCATAAGAACGCTGGGACAATGGAAATCGAACAGTATTTATAATTATGTGAATAAAAGTTTATTCGAAAATACAAGAAGAGACCATTAGATCTCCTGTCCCAATTTGGCTGAGATCTAATGGTCCATTAATTTCCCATGTTGCATGAAGTGTGTGAAATAATAGCCTGAGTGTGTGTGCCGAAAAAGTGAGGTGCCTGTGTGACCGTGATCCATCATGTAGCTGCTGCCCAATGTCTTCAATTTTCAAGATTCATCATTGACTGACCTTCAAGAAAATATTGCTTACTGCTTAGAATGATAACCTTAATATTATGAGACCTGCACATAAGTAATGAGTAATGCTTACATAATTCAGACAGTATTCTCACGGTTGTACTACCTGTGAACTTAGAAGTAGATAAAAGCAAATAAGCTCATCTGTTCTGATGAGAATGAGCTTCAAGTAATAGTGTTCAAAAAGTGGTAGGCATAGTAGGCTTGATGTAAGCATTTATTAAGCCTGATTAATAAATTTATTAGCCCCAAAAAGTTATTATCTGTGTCTGGTTTTGAATTACGTCAGGGTTTGCTACAAATACACCATAATTCGCAGTACGTTTATGGAATTATTTTACAGGATTGTTTGTTAATATGTTTAGATTATTTTGTAAAAGTTTTGTAATTTATTACGACATATTATTATTCATTACACATAACAGGATACATGACTGGATTAAGTAGGTACTCTGGCTGGCCACAAAAGACCTACCGTTTATTAAACATCATAGCATAAAGAACATAACATCATAGCATAAGAAGATAGAGAACATAAAAAGACACTTGAAAAAGAACTTAAACTAACCTAAAGCTAGAAATCGGATTCAAATGGGCAGAACACAGGACTAGCCGTTGGGGGAGGCCGGCCACGCATGCACCCGGCACCTTAGTGAGTAGACTTGCCCCAGCCCCCCCGCGGGAGCTGGAGGGTAGCATGCCTGATGGGGGAGGCTAGACTTGCCACCGGCCTCCCCCTGAGCATGGGGGTAGCGGGTTCGAATCCCGCACCAACACAACATAGAAAAAGGAGGGTTCCATCACAATAATATTTGTATACGGTTTTATACCACACATTATTATTCATTACACATAACAGGATACATGACTGGATTGAGTAGGTACTCTGGCTGGCCACAAAAGACCCAGAGGAGCTAAGCGCGGGCTGGGGAAGTCAGTTTAGCATGCCCAGGATCACAGCCACTCGCATGTCCAGTGTCAGGCGCTCCACCAGCGACGCCTTCAGGTATTGACGGACACAATCCGATCGCCAATCGCCTCTCTCCTTGATCTCTTCCTCCGAAGCCCCAGATAGGCGGAGGAAAGTCGCCCCGCCCCGCCTGAGACTATGAGACGAGAATTCAGACGGTGGTAGACCAGCCGCGGTACATGCCGCCTTCAGTACTGCGGTATAGTAAGCATATGTCAGTGGGACGGAGTGTCCTGCTCTAGGTATCCTAAATACCTGCGCATCCCGCGGGGCTGGGCACTGTTGCAAATGTCTCTTAACCCCAAAAAACGCGCATAATTCTCTGTTCGCAACTCTAGCAACCGAGATTTTATGGACCCGTTCTCTGAACTGATTCGTCTTAGATTTTCGCACAGAAACAAGCATCCCCCAGGGGTAGAACTCCAGATCCTGCCGGAGAAGGGGAGCATCTGAATTTGTGACGTGTGCTTTGCGTAGTAGCGCTCTGAAAGAGAGCAACATGGCTGCCCTGACTGCTGTATGGCCCCTGGTAGGGAACAAGGCCACAAACAATTTTAGTAACTCATACGGCAGGATTGGTGCTGCTTGCTTCACCTCATCACCTTTTAACCTGCGGATGCCCGCCAAACATTTCTTTATATAGTGATCAGAATAGTTTATCGGTGGACAACCTAAATCTTTCAGGTGATTGTTCAGGCCGCTGAGGTAATTCCTAATGGATGAATAGCATAGCCTACGCGCTAGATATGACATATATAGACATACTTGGTCGGAATCACAGGGGTAAGGGGATACCTGGCCCGCGAACACTTCGCAGAAGGCGATATAGGAATTCACCTGTACAGACCGAACCGCAAGAGTCGAACTGGCGTAGTGATGTCTGTCGTAGTTACGATGCTCCTCCAGGAGTTTGTTCCAATCTGAAGCAAGATTTAACAGCTGAATAATTTGTGACAACACATTGCATCAACTTGATCGGCATCTCTGATGCGTGCAATACTCTGAAACTTATCCAGACGACTTAGGCTGTCACATATCACATTATACTTGGTGTTCACATATACGGATTGTACGTCAAAATTAAAAGTAATAGAAACCCAAAATATCAGGCGCAACCAGGTCATCGTAATTTAGTTTTTACTCCGGCCTGAGTTTAAGGCGGCCATCACCTGCGTATTGTCGGTGACAAAGACCACAGTCCGATTCCTCCATGTCTCCCCCCAGCGCCTCACGCCCACCAACACGGGCCACATTTCCAAGACATTTATGTTGTCTGACCTACACCCCACATCATCCGCGCAGACAAAATGATGGCCCAACCATTCTCTTAGCTCATTGGCCGTCTTAAAATCAAAGGCGCCAGCCACCCAGTCCTCACCATGCAACGCTCCAAACCCGAATTGGAGGAATCGCTGTAGACCGAGATTACAGGGTCTGCCGAGGGGATGATACTCGCTTTCCCATTGAAAGTGGATGCAAATTCTAGCCACCATTTCAGGTCCAACCTGAAGTCCTCATTTAGTCTGACCTTATGGGTGGCTTTCTTAGCAGAGGCTATCAAGTCGTAGACTCTCCTCGAAAAGGTCCTACCACCATGCACCACTTTACAGCAGTGTGCTAGGACCCCCCCCGAGGCCTTCCAACTCCAGCCTCATCGCCTTCCTTTTTTGCAAGAACCAGTTTAGTTGCGATACTAACTTAGCCAACTTGTCCTCTGAGAGACGCAATTCCATAGCTAAAGAGTCTATATCTATCCCCAGGAATCTGGTTATTTGAGCAGGGGGGTGTTAGTTTCCGGAAACTTACATAAAACCCCATCCGTCTTAGGATAGCTACCAGGGCCCGCTGCGCCTCAATACAGCCTTGTATAGTACGACTGACAACACAAAAGTCGTCTAGGTAATTTACACATTCCTCATAACCCTCCCGGACCATGCAACGGACAATGAAATCACTGATCTTTGAGAATACGAAAGGGCTACTGCTGAGCCCCATGCACAAGTGATTGTCTCGGAGATTTACCAGACCCTCGCCAAAGTCCCAGCTTAAGCCCTGGCGTTCCCTGCTGAATGGGTGAATATTGACTGCCCTATAGGCGTTGGATATATCTATCGTTGACATATAGTCCCCCCGTTGCAGCAACTGTGTGACATTCTCGACAGAATTATAGCTAAAATTTGCTCTGCAGGCCCTGGTGTGGTCGTTCACACAGAACCCAGTTGGGCTAGAGCAATCCACGATCGCCCTAAAATCATCGCGCCCCTTTGGCACGGCCCCCATCGGGTGGACACACAAACACGGCTCATCTACTCTGGACACCAGGCCTGCAAATATCTCGAGCCGTAGCCTATCGCTCATCAACTCACCAGTAGTATCATTTGTTATAGATGAGTAGTTACCTTGAAAGTAAGAACTAACACAATCCGGGTTGATTACCCGGTAACCAAAACATGAACCCCTGAGGATGTACTCCCAGTCGGGATCCGTGTCACCTCGGCACATCGCCTCAGCATAGATACGACACGGCTTTAACTGTGCGCAGGCACCACCAATTTCATGCTTGCATTCACAGGTGCCTTGCAAACAACTAGCGAAAACGTTAACACATTTTTCGGAACAGTTATCACCATACTGGTCCAAAACCCACAAAGTACAGTGCCGGTCATCTTCCAGCGGGTCTGCCTTATCCGGCCCGATCACCCTCAACCAGTTGGCACTACCATTGTTCACGCCCGGCGAAGCCGAACCCGCCAGCTTGACCATTGCGTCATCAATGTTTGATGATGGAGGCCTAGCAAAGCCCACCTCTACCTCGCCCTGCGGCTTGCCCCGCACACCTAGACCGGCGGCATTGTCCGCACTGAGTGCATCTATATAATTACTGCTTGTGTTCACAACTTCCACCGAATCTAAGGCACAAAGCATCGGGTCAATTTTCAATACAGCATCAGCACTAGAGTCGTTGTCCGCGCCACGAGCAACATGAATGATATTTGAACCACAACAATTTGTAATATCTGCAACACACATATTTAGCGATACATCAAGGAAAGGAGGAGAAACTTGTATTACACAGTCGGCGTCACCAGACACCGCAACATCTACGATACCAGGGGCCAGGCGCGGCACACCTTGGGCGCCATTTTGAAAGCCCACATTTTTGGCGCGACATTCAAAACCAACTAGGTCAACGGTCCCTGCTGAAACCACCTGTCCAAGAGCACAACCAAGTCAATTTTTCTTATTTTTGCACTCATTAATCGGGTGTGAACCAGATTTACAGCTGAGGCACTTGTGTTCATATTCACATCGGCGTACACCACAACCATCTTTGTTGTAATTGTACGCATAGCAAATTTTTCGGGAGTTGTCATAACTCTTAGCAGCGTAGCCCGATCGCGCAGGCCTAGGTGCGTCCTTGCTGCTCCGAGTGTTTTCTAAATTAAAAGATAGCAATGACAATTCATGATCTCCCATCGTGAAGGCCTTCAGCCCATTCTCTTTCACCTTGTCTCTGATAGCTTTGTCATAACCCCGATACGCCTGATCAGTATAAGTCGATGTAGAGGCATGCATGCACATGTAAGCAACATGGCCGATATAGCGTACAAGATCGTCGTATTCAAAACCGACCCGTTTCCCGCGCTTCATGCCCCATATTAGGGCCGTGTAAACCAGCTCCATTACACTTAGTTTTTTTAATCGCTTCTCATTCATTGTGTATTTGTTCAATGCAAACTTACTGCGCTTGCGCCTTCTCCTTCTCCTCCGTCCCGAATCACTATCAGAAGCCGAGCCCTCCTCCGAGCTACTGTCTTTGGGCGAGTCGTCCGGGTCATTGGTCGCCACAGGCTTCTTCTTTCCGGATGATTTATTTTTCGTTGCACGAATCACCGTCACCGTCTCCTCCCCTGGAGATCCTGCGTCCAGGACCGCCCGTAGCTCCTTCTTGCGACGTTCGCGCGCCCTTGCCGCCACCAACCGTCGCAGCTCCCTCTCCTCGTCATCCTCCTCGTAGTCTTCTACCACGAGTCGCGGGCCCTCGCCGGAGCGCCGTGATGAACCACCCGGGGCCAGCAATTTCTCGGCCGCATCCCCGGTATTCTCCTCGCCCGACGAGCTGGCCTCCGCCTTTATCGATCGCTTGCTGAGCCTCGTCCGCTTGCACTTACTGCCCCGGGGAGGCTCGTGTTCCTCCCCACATGTTGCACATATGTCTACCGGCATCTTGTCGGACACATGCAGGTACATCAGCCACAAGCTAGAAATTGGATTCAAATGGGCAGAACACAGGACTAGCCGTTGGGGGAGGCCGGCCACGCATGCGCCCGGCACCTTAGTGAGTAGACTTGTCCCAGCCCCCCCGCGGGAGCTGGAGGGTAGCATGCCTGATGGGGGAGGCTAGACTTGCCACCGGCCTCCCCCTGAGCGTGGGGGTAGCGGGTTTGAATCCCACACCAACACAACATAGAAAATGGAGGGTTCCATCACAATAATATTTGTATAAGGTTTTATACCACACATTAATGGAATTATTCGTGTTAATATGATTTGAATTATCCGGTATGCGTATGGACGTTGACAAAGCACCGCCATCTTGCAGTAAGTTTATGGAATTATTTTACACAATTGTATTTAAACAGAGATATTTTACTTTTCCTGTCTGGCCCGACGGTGTTTGCCGCCATTGGCCCGAGGACGGGCCAGTGGACAAAACAATGTCGGCCCGACGGCGGTTTGCTGCCGTAGGCACGACGGTGGGCCAGTGGATAAAACAACGTCGGTCCGATGGCGCAGCCACTGTTGGGCCAACGTCGGCCCGATGGCTGTGTGCTATCTGGGTAAACACATTGGATGTAAACCTCCCAGAACCTCCCAGAACACAAGAAAACTCTGTTTTACTGCATCTGCATGCATTCACAACATGGCTAGGGAGGGTGCTCGTAATCCAAGATGGCAGCCCGCTGACCGCTGACTGCTAAGTAATGACATCACATGCACTCCCTCTATTGTAATGTCCAACAAGTCACCAGGAACTCTGCATAATTTCCTTTATTGTGTATGAATGAGCTTTACATATCACCATGTAGCCATTCTCTGGTTCCCTCTTCTCTGCCCTGACCCAGTAAGGGTGTGACATCACAACCACTGGGGTATAGCCTCAAACCCAAATACTTAGTCACCACATCCCCCCTCATATTACATGGCTGCCTAACCTGATCATCAACAATACTAACTGTGTCCATCTCTCTATGTTATGTACTTTGGTCTATACAATTGATATTGCGAACAATGTTTATCTCTTTGCATTTATATACATTGATCCGTAAAGTTATGATCTCCCCTGGCCTTCCCCCTCCCGCTCTTCAGGAACCGGAAAGACATATTGTATTGGTCGAATCTCTTGGGTCGTACCCTGTCTCGTTGCGATCAGGTACCTGATCTCATACCAGGTGTAGGAGGTTTCCGTCGGCTAGGTACTGGCTTAGCTGTTGGTTGTTGAGGGGGACTGGGTGGTATGGAATTGTTTGGCATAGTCTCTGTTATTATTATTTCTCCAGGGCTTGTTGGCACAGCTGGGCTTATCTCTGTGCTGTTTTCTGGTTCTTCACTTATTCCCATATCTTCCCCTTCACGTTGTGTTCTCCTATCCGCAAATAGGAGTTCAGTCTTCTTAAATCGAGACACATTTTGGGTCATGATCCTGTCTCCATCTGTGGCGGTAACCATAGAGCCTTGCCTATGTGTGATTTTGAAGGGGTCGGCATGGTAGGGTGTTGATGTTTTTACCCCCTTTTCATCCTTCCTGAGCAGTACTTTGTCTCCAACTGACAAGTCCTTTCCTACTGCCCGATTCCGCTTGTCGGCATATGTCTTCATGAGCATTTCCACGTCTCGTTGTTTCACTCACTCATGTAGTGCATTGCCTGATATTTGTTCAAACTCTGGTAATGTAGTCCGTGGTTCCCGTCCAAACATTAGCCAATGCGGGGTGTAACCCATGGTCCGGTGTGGGGTAGCTTGATATTGTCGGCAGAAGACCCTGACGACTTCTCTCCACCCTCTTCCCTCTGCATGTGCATGCCTTATTGCCTTCATCAAAGGCTTGTTGAAGGATTCTGCTTGTGCATTTGCTCTGGGCCATCTGGGCGTTATTTGATGGTGCTTGAACCCAATTTCTGCCCCTTTGATTCACACACATGCAAATGTGTGTGAATCAAATCAGCCTCCGTTATACAATTTTAGGCATCTAACGATACCAAAATCAGCCATAACTTGATCTATGACGAGTTTCATGGTCACCGCATTCACACTCTTCACCCTCCTCACTATTTGGAACCTTTAGTATTCATCTGTTACTACAAGTAAGTAATTTCCCGATGGTAGTGGTCCCATGAAATCTGCTGAGTCCTTCAAAGGTTCCAACCTCACTGGGTCTGCAAATGTCAGCTGTCATGCCTCACAAGTTTGGACAGAGTTCTCCACCGCTTCGCTCATCCAGGGAAAACAGCATTTTGACCGCAGGATGTTCTTAGTGTGAGTCATCCCTTGGTGTCCTACATGTGCCAGGTCCAGTACTCTCCTCCGTAACTGGTATGGGATCACTCACTATCTGGCGGTCCCTGAGTAAGAAGCAGTCTGCTGCCGTGAGGTTGTCTTAAATTTTTTCTAAGTCTTTCAATTCATCAAGTCTGATTTCTGCATCGACATTCTCTTCTCGTTCATGCCACCGGCCTGTTGTGTGCACATATATTGCCCTGGCCAAGGTCTTGTCCTGGCCTGTTGCCTGCTTCATTTCATCCAATGACAGGGCCTGGAGCGAGCTCGCTATTGCTGACACATGAGCCTCGTCTTGAGTGGGTGCCAAGACAGGTAATTGGAGGGGCTCCATGCCCCTTTTTTATACCTGATGTTCAGGTCATGTGGTTGTAATCTAAGCTCCCATCTCTCAATCCAGAGAGGGGGTGTCACCTTTTCCAGATACGCTCCAGAGCCTGGAGGTCAGTTAACACGTCAAAACCTGGGTCTCCCCGAAGGTATATATCAAAATGTTTGCAAGCCCACACCACTGCCAGTGCTTCCCACTCAGTTTTGGCTGTACCGTGTCTCCACATCAGTCATCGCTCTACTACCAAATGCAACACATTTCTCCTCCTGGCACAGCATGGCCTCCATGGTTTTTTTAGTAGGGTCGAAGTATGCATTCCTGCAATCCTCCGCCAGGAAGTCTTTCAGGCATTCAGATGCCACCCTCTGCTCTTCGTCCCACACATCTTCTGTGCCCTGCTTAGTCAATCTCCTCAGTGGCTCCATAATGAAGGCATATTTTGGGATGAATCTGGAGCAATACCCTATCATCCCCAGAAAACTCGTCACCTCCTTGACATTCTTGGGTGCATACATGCCTTGGACTGCTTCAACCTTACTTGGGTCTGGTGAGACCCCTTCTGCTCTAAACCTTAGTCCAAAGAACATGATTTCCAGCACTCTGTATCCACTCTTTGTGTTTATGGGTAGTCCATTCTCTTCTAACCTCTTCAGCACTCTCGCTAATATCGCGTCGTGCTTTTCACCTGCTGTCTGTATGTTATCTCCTTTCCCATAAATGAAAATATCATTGCTGATGTTCCGAGCCCCAGGGATATCTGCGATCAGAGACCTGATCTCCTCGTGGAAAATCTCTGGCGCTGAAGAAATCCCAAAACTCAATCTCTTGTAGCGGAACAGACCCAGGTGAGTGCTGAATGTTGTGATGTATCTACTTGTCTCATTCAACTCAAATTGGTGGAATCCCCACCTAAGGTCTACCTTCTGAATATCTTGGCCCCGTTTAAGTCCTGCATAAGCTCTTTTGTTGTCGGCATAGGGTGGCATTCGCGTATTATGGCTTTGTTTGCCCCCCCGCATGTCAACACATATCCGTACCTCCCTGCTTGACTTTTGGATGGCAATGATTGGGCTGATCCATTGGGTAGGTACTCCTCGGACATGCTCGATGATGTCCTGGTCAAGCAACTCCTGTAGGGCCTTCTCAACCTTCTTGCGCATGTGGAATGGTACTCTTCGGTGGTGCTGTGCTCTGGGCTTTATCGACTTGTCTATGTGCAGGTCAAACCACTTCCTTGTGTATCTACCCACCCCCTTAAAGAGTGATGGGTACCTCTGCCGAACTGGATCTTTCTCAAACTTGTCCTCCCACATGGCCTTCTCTTGGATTTTGTTGATTTCTAGATTCCTGACCAGGCCCAGTCACTTTGACAATTCACACCCTAGGATGTTTCCTGTGCTTCCTGGAATGACAACGAAGATCGCTACCTCGAAGCGCTTCCTCATTTCCACTGTCATCTCTGCTTGAGCCACTTTTCCCCAAGCGGGAGGAGTGTCTTTGTGTATGGCCTGTCTTGGCTGGCCAATATTTCTGCACGTCTCTTCATCAATGATGTTCCCTGATGCTCCTGTGTCAATCAACAGTGGTATGCTCACCCCATTTAGTCGTTGCAGTGTGTAAGCCCTCTGCATTCCTAGCAGACAGCTTTTTGATCTGTTGTTGTCATAGGCTCCCATCCGTGCTGTCTGACTCGCGTCCCTCTGAGTCATTCTTCAAAATAACAAATGTCCATCTGTTGCTTTGGTTTGGGCATTTTCTTTTGAAATGACCGGTTTTACTGCAATGGTACCATATGTTTCCATCAGCTGGGCACGTCCTGTCTTTGTGTGGTCAGTCAAACCCACAAACATACCCTAATTAAAATATTTCCAAGCATTTAACTCAGGATCACTGCATATATCTTATGCCCTGGGTTCTTTCCTTAGCTCGTCACCAGATCTAATGTCCAACAAGTCATCAGGAATTGTGCGTAATATCTTTTATTGTGTAGGAGCTTTACATATCACCATGTAGCCATTCTCTGGTTCCCTCTTCTCTGCCCTGACCCAGTAAGGGTGAAACATCACCACTACTGGGGTATAGCCTCAAACCCAAATAATTAGTCACCATATGTATCAGGGCGAATATCTGCATCATTCTGTCCAAGTAAGATCCAAATGCACAATGCATCATTTATGCATCTACTGTAACATTTCAACACACCAGCACACGCATGGCATATAATATTGTCATGGGGGATGTGAAAATGGGAAATACTGCGCCTAGAGCGGGACTCAAACCCACTTCTCTATGCATTCCGGGCCAGTGTGCTAACCATTTCACTACCTAGGCTCCCTGATAATGCTATACTACTCACGCTTACCTGTCTATGTGGTTACTTATCTGAGAGGTCAGTGCAGACTACTACACCCGTCCCCTTGGAATTGTAAGTCTATTAATGCTTACACTTACATACATACAGGCAATGTACTACCACATACATACACAGGGTAGGTTCAACAACCACACAGCTCATAGCTTGTACAGGATCATGGTCACGACAATCAGTGTCGTGGGGGTGTGTGAAAATGGGAAATATTGTGCCCAGAGCAGGACTCAAACCCACATCTCTGCATTCCAGGCCAGGGTGCTAACCATTACACCATCTAGGCTCCCTGATATCGCCATACTGCCCATGCCTACCTGTCTATGTGGCTCCTTGCCCGAGAGGTCAGTGCAGACTACTACAATATGTATGTGTGGTTGAGTTGGTGGGGTATTGTATGGAAGTAACTCAAGGATTGGTTCAACAGATCAATAAAACAGACAAATTAAAGTACCTATAACTGCCCAGCATTGAAAACAAGCTCGATCATCCAAACTTATATGCTATGGACAGCATAAACACCCCATCACAAACAGAAGAAAGAAAGTTCCACACTCGACTGAGCATAGGCCTCGGCCCTATGTTGTTAAAGTTGCATTATTTGATAACTTTGAGTTCCTGCCATACATTCTTTTTAAATAGATATATCACATTGGTCATTATAATCTAGCTTTACTTTAGTTTGAAGTAAGATTTATTTTGAAGTTTTACTTTGGAGATATTTGAAGAGAACATATTATTAAAATGACTTAGTATTCATTAAACATAGCAATACATGTTAATTGAGTACATCAGCTTTAAGTTTGATAGGGAGGATACAATATATTGGACTATGCAGCTTTAACTATACCCTAAAACGGATACCGGAATTTCCACGGACAATGTGGGGATGACATTAATAATATGATGCTAGATAGATTTTTAAATTGGATACTGGCCTTATAAAAGGCTCAGTAACATCAACGCATCGATTATCTAGCTAGTAAACCTGATATATATGTTGTAAGTTGAAAACCACCAATTCTGACATTTCTGAATTCCAATGAGATTAGCTATTGCACAAGTCAGAATTACTGAATAGTCAGAACGTTCGCTTCCAACGCAACAGATCATGGAATCCGTGCCCAAGTTTTGAAATCTGTCTTCGAAGGAGTCAATTCAACGACGTAAAGAAGTAATACGATTTCGTACTTCCCCTGACACTGCACGAGCATCAGTTGGCGATGGTTCTAATTTGTTTTGTTGTTATTTTACGTCCTAGCAACATCTAAGGTCATATCAGGACGGGTACCGACTTGTGACAGTGCGCACTCATGGCGACTTTATAGTGCTGTCCCACTGGGAAACCAGGCCGCCGGCACCATGACCTGGTATCCCACTCAGTCACATTATCCTGACACTGAGCACACCAGTCCTTGCCCTATCCTAATAATGCCGAGCGCCTGGCTAGGAAGCGACAAGTATCAATTTTAAAGTCATTGGTTTGACTCGACCGGGACTCGAACCCACGACCCCACGATCTACCAGCACGGGAGACGGACGCGCTAACTCATTCGGCCATCCCGTTCTAAAGATGACTCAATGTCAGGATAGTATACACATGACTTTCTATGACAGTCTACTCTCAAACAGGGAGGATTACCCCATAAGCATATTCAGCGCTGAAAGGAAAAGGGCAACCAGCCATGTGTGAACTCGTCTGAGCATGTTTGAACTTGCCTGAAATGGACTTTCCTTTTCTCATTTTTGCGAGACCTCAGTGTCAGCCAATCAGAGCTGTTCGAAAAGAACAGCTCTGATTGACTGAGAACAGCTCTCAGTGTCAGCCAATCAAAGCTGTTCTTTTTTATTGCAAATGGCGGCCCCCATAAGGGGTGGCCATTTGCAATAGAAAAGAACAGCTCTGATTGGCTCAAATTATGGAAAGATCCCAGTCGAATACTTCCATTTTTTGTTGTTTTAGAAGTTTCTTGTTCAGACATAGTCACACATATATGTACCTTTTGTGAAAGTACAACGTCTGAACACTTCGAGTTCTGGATACTGAATGGTTTATTCACGGCGTAGGGCACGCTTGACCCGCTGGCTAAACTTTCCATGACGTCATCTCATTTGCATATCTCTTTGTCCCCAACTCTGCATATCGTTAACATATATTACCCACAGGTCTAGACGTCTATTACGCATATATCACATCCCCCCATAAAGTATTTCTGAAACATGAAATGTTACAAAATAGCAATGAAGAAACATAAAATATACAATATCAAATATATGCGCACTTAACTTGCAAATGTCTGAGTGCACCATGCACTTAAGTCCTCAACACTCCGGCCGTAATGCCTGACATCTCATATTGTCCATATGTATCAACAGTAAACACAAAAGCTGAAATAAACTTAACTGTACATGCACATGTTAACCGCGCAACCGTCGGAAGCACACTGACCTACTATAGATCTAACCTGCTCGCCGGCCTTATCAGCCGACCTGACCTACTTAGATTAACCGTACTGTTTACATTCGGCGCTGATGCTGACCCAGATTGCGTCTGCACGACTAACTCGGCCCGCCCCTCCACAGGCGCTCCAATCATTTGCACTCGGTTACGATACAACATGTTGCCCGACTCATTTAAAATCTGATATTCTCTCCCGGACACCCCAGTCCGTTCCAAAATAACACCTTTTTTCCATTCCCCAGCATTATTTTTGTACTTTATCTTATCTCCAACTTTCATGGGCTTGTGCGCCTTACCGCACTTCCGGTCATGAAACGCTTTCTGACTACTCTGCCGCTGAGCTGTCTGCCTTTTCTTAGGATCCTGCGTTTCAGGCACCAAAATACCCTTTGCCATAGGTAATCTGCCTCTCAACCTTCTGCTCATGAGCAACTGCGCTGGAGATACGTTCAGGACAGGCAACGGAGTATTGCGATAATTCAGCAATGCTAACTGAAAATCCGCTCCAGTTTTCTCACACTTCTTTAACATGTCCTTAACTGTTTGTACGAACCGCTCAACCTGACCGTTGCTACGCGGATACTGTGGACTGGAATACACGGCCTTGAACCCGTAATGCAGTGCAAACTCCCTGTACTCATGGCTCTTAAACTGTGGACCATTATCCGACACTACCTGACTAGGAATACTGTGCCTTGCAAAGTTGTCTTTTAACGCTTCAATAACAGTGACAGATGACGTATCGCCCAAAAGCGTTACCTCTGGAAACTTGGTATAGTAATCTACAGTTATCAGGTAATTCTTATGATTTAACTCAAATAAATCGGCCCCCACTTTATCATATGGTTGACAGGCGATCGGGTGATTTATCAATGGCTCGTTATGCAAATTTTTTCGGTTGTTTTGACAAGTGTCACACCAACTGACTTTATCCTCGATTTGCTTGTTAATATTTGGCCAAAACATACAGTCCCGCGCCAACTGCTTGGACTTAGTCACCCCCAAATGCGTCTCATGCAACGCCTCTATCATTTCACCACGAAGAGCTGGAGGAACCACCACCTGATTGCCATTCATTACAAGATTATTTTCAACTGTCAAATCATGCTTGTACGGAATGTACTGTCTCAGACACGGTGGTGTCTGTATATGTGTAGTGTCCCACCCATCTTCAATGTGTGAGATCAACATAGACATAGATACATCTTTTTCATATTCAGCTACAATTTTACTCAACAGACTCGACGACTGCATGTCCACTGTAGCAACGCAGAACGTGTCATCGAACAGGCTATCCTGACCTACTTTGGCGGTATGCGCCCTGGACAACGTGTCTGCAAAAAACATCAGCATTGTTGCTGAGGACAAGCTGACCAGGCGGCCGCAAACCCGGCAAAGTATTTGCAGGCGGCATTCTTCCTCATCTGACACCATGTGAAAGTACAACGTCTGAACACTTCGAGTTCTGGATACTGAATGGTTTATTCACGGCGTAGGGCACGCTTGACCTGCCGGCTAAACTTTCCATGACGTCATCTCATTTGCATATCTCTTTGTCCCCAACTCTGCATATCGTTAACATATATTACCCACAGGTCTAGACGTCTATTACGCATATATCACACCTTTTGCACAGATTAAAATGCTTGAAGTATATTTTTAATTCATCGACATCAAATTCTGTTTAATTCACACAATATCAGTACTTAATGAATGGGAAACTATTCCTGCAAGGGCATGCTCAATATGGGACACTGGTCACCCCCTTTTCCTCCTTTCCTCGCTGTGGACCCTTCTCGATTACCCGGCCCGAACTGTTTCCCAAACCTCCTATATCCTTTGTTGGGGCTTCTGGGGGTTTGGTGCTTGTTGTGGGTCGTTTTGTGGTTGAAATTAACATTAGCCCTGCTCACGGTGAGCCTTTATAGAGGCTAATACATCTGATATCATAAGGATGTTACCTGAAACGTCGCATTACTCCGATTCTAATTGATCAGATATCGAATTCACACGGACTGCATGTTTGGTTCGGGTGTTAGTTGGTTGTTCGAGTTTTACGTCTGGCAACATCTAAGGTCACATCAAGATGGGTACCGACTTGTAGCAGTGCACACTCATGGTGACTTTATAATGCTGCCTGACTGGGAAATTAGGCCGCAAGCACCATAACCTGATATCCCACTCAGTCATATTATCCTGACACTGAGCTAACCAGTCCTTGTCCTATCCTATCGATGCCGTGAATGCCAAGCGCCAAGCTAGGAAGTGACAAGTATCAATTTTAAAGTCATTGGTTTGACTCGATCGGGAACCGATCTCCCGCGCTCTACCGATTAGGCCACCGCGCCCGGTTGGTTTGGTTACGATCTTGGCACTTCACCCTGCCGGACAAAATGTAACAATCGGACAGCAATTTTTGTTTTGTTTGTTGTTGTTTTACATACTAACAACATCTAAGGTTATATCAGGATGGGTATCGACTTGTGACAGTGCGCGCCCATGGCGACTTTATAGTGCTTCCCCACTGGGAGACCAGGCCACTGGCACCATGACCCTATTTCTCACACTAACCAGTCCTTGCCCTAGTAATGCAGAGCGCGAGGGCGAGGTAGCGACTAGAATCAATTTGATAAATCATTGGTTTGACTCAACCTGGAATAGAGCAATGCCATCCCGAGTTAACTGTTTTAGCTGGAACACAATAGAGCGCATCTGGAATGACAAGGTAAGGCATGAACATTTCTACAACCGACGTAATATCATTTCCATAACTTGACGACATTGGACAGGACACCTTCAAGGATATATACTAGTTTCATTATCTGTTTCTTGAGCCCTGTTTACACGGGCGAGTTAATTCGCTTCATATGACTCGCCTTGCCTAGTTCGCCTCACATTCGCCGTGTAAACGCACCGCTTAAGCGGATTAGGGCTGATTCGCTTCATATGATGCGCTTTTTGTAGATCGCCACGAGAGGTGGTTTATATGAAGGGGATTATGAAAGTCGCTTCATAAATGCTCGTGTAAACGGTAGCGGTTCACTTGAGGCGGATTAATGACGTCACACGCATGCGCACTCGACAGATTGTTTTCTTTTCTTCCGGTTAAGCGCGAACATTGCCAGTGTTGTAAGCGAGAAGACAACTGCACCGTCACTTTTTTCCCATCGACAAGAAAATAAACCAACAGAATGGCGTGTAGTAGTGACCAGATGAGTAAAAGGGATAACTGGGACGACGAGGAAGTCCGCCTACTTATAAGCCTGTGGGGTGAGGATACAGTGCAAAGGGAATTAGAAAATTCCGGCAGAAATATTCACATTTATCGGCGCTTGGCTGCCAGATTGAGCCGAGCCTGTGGTGTTGGGAGGTGCGAGAGAAACGCTCTGTCCTGCAGGACGAAACTCAAGAATCTCACCCAAATGTACAGAAAATGCTGCGATAACAATAAGTGAGTATTAAGTCATGTATTATGTCGTATAGATTAGATAACTGTGCTTCTTAATAGACGTTCACAGGGATGTGCCACAATCTAATCAGCGGGCAATTGTACGGTAATAAAAAAGGTTACCACCACCCTTGACACTTATGCCTACAGTTGTGGTTGGTTATGGGCTTTATGTGATTACATGAAAGTGCCTATCGTGTTGTGTTGTGTTGTGTTAATCAAAGAACGTTGCATAATAACATGACACATGTGAATCGTATTAATGTTTATTATTCTTGAAAACATATTCCAGTCGGACCACATATGTGCACAGTAACAGTGTGAAAATCCAAAGTATGAAATGTTTAAGTTGTGGATAATGGTTGCTTTATTCACGGGGATGGCTCGCTTCGCCCACCGGCTAAACTGTCCATGACGTAATCCCATTAGCATATTCCTTTGTCTCAAAGTCACACCTAACCACTATTACCCATATATCACACAAATTATTGTAGCTGCAGAAAACTCCGATTACCTACACAGCCCATATGGATTGGATCAATCGGTTCACTAATCTGTTTACTAATGGGTTTACAAATCTGTTTAATAATCTGTTTAATCATCTCGCAATCGTTTTCCAGTCGCAGTGGGAGGCCGCGCCAGACCTTCCGCTACTTCGACGCACTCGATGCGATTCTCGGCACCAGACCCACAGCGGTACCTGTGAAATACCTGGACACAGACACCCTCTCCCTGGACCAAGGTAAAGCCAAATACACTGTACGGTTTATTGAAATGTTAGTTTTACAAAACCCACCACACACATGTGTTGCAAACGACAAACAACTGTACAAACAATAATAAGCATCAAGTAATATGATACCTAATGAAGCTATGTACAGTATTCCAACTAGGTGAGTTGGTTTCTCGGTAACTTGCAGGCAACTTGACCGACCTCGATATTTTAGCTGATTGAACTTGGTAACAGGAAAAAAATGTAGCACTCACGTAATTGTTTGTGTGTAAGCGTTCCACTTGAAGCGAACTAGTTTATTGTATTTAGCATTAACTATTACAAGCGACTTTTGGTTAATGAGGCACAGTAACAACAGCAGCAGTAACTATTACACCTGACCTAATGTTTCTCTGGAACGGTTCCACATGTAGCGAAGTTGTTTGAGTACATTTTGCGTTAACCTACAAGCGACTTTTGCGAAATGACGCCCAGTACCAACAGCAGGAAATATTAAAGCTGACCTAATGTTTCGCTGGAAGCGTTTCACATGCAGCGAAATAGTTGAGTCGATTTAGCGCTAACTTTCAACCCAATTGAACGACATGACGCACATTGATAACACCAGCAACTATTATACCTCAGCTAATCTGTCTCTGGAACAGTTCCACATAAAACGATCTATTTGAGGCGATTTAGCGCTAACTTACAATCAACTTTAGCGACATGATGGACAGTTATAAGACGAGCAACATCCACAGATGACCTACTGTTCAGAAATAATAGTTGTACAACAACTCAACTAGTTGACCCGATTGACAGGTACCTTTTATATACAAATGGTATGTCAACAGTATTCCCACAACACACACGGTAATTTAAAATTGTTTTCCAGACGGCGCGACAGAAGACTTGGCACTGGGGGCGCAGGAGGAGGTCGTGCAGGACCTCCTCGTCGACGTCGACTTAGAGGTCGAGGTGGAGACTGACCCTGGCACACCGTCACAGAATGCAGCAGTGGAAGGTCGCCCCGCTGCCACCCAGCCCAGGCAAGCGACACAGCCAAGTAAGGATGGTTCTAGTCATATGCACGCCTCACTAACATGATATGGGAACGTATTAATTAACATTTATCACCATCATGCTGTGTTTCCGACGGTTTTCTGTACAGGGTTTGGCCGCTTTACTTTTGGTTATGTCAATAACGTGTAGGACAATGTAGTGCTTTTAAAGTGGGTCATACTTTCATAGGATTACCAATGTAAACACATACATAAATGGCCATAAACAAAACAATGTAAACGCAACATTTGGACAATTGATGTTTTATTGGCACTCTACACAATGGCCCTATACATATAGAAGCAACTAATTACAACACCTGCGAAAATGCGTTAACCAATGCGCACTAGTTTCGGCGATTTTTAGAGCTTTCTTCTAACCAAACTTGTTTTCCATGCACACGGGTATGTTGACCAAAGTAGTTAAAGTAACAAATCACATATGGTAAAAATGGATGTAAACCAAGTGAGGGCCAATCCGCTTACTTAATGTGCGTCACAAACGTTTTTACATAACACCAACTACCGGAGGACATTGTTCTTCTACTTTAGACGCACGCTGTTGTTATTCCAGCCCTGCCGAAACGAACCCCCAAAGGCGTGGGCAAGAACGAGCGGGTGCTGAATAATGTCATCAGCCAATTCATCACCGCCCAGCGCGAGTCAGCCGCCCTGTTCCACGAGCATGAACAAAGGCGCATGGAGCGAGAGATCGAGATGGAGGAACGGCGGCTGGGAACGGAAGTTAAGCTGGAGGAGGGTAGACAGCAACGCGAGAAGGAGAACCACGTCGAACACAGGCAACACGAAGAGAGGATGGTGAACCTCATCCTGGCCGCCCAGCGTACTCCCCCACCCGTGCCACAACAATTTCAAAGTGCGACAACAGACGGGGTGACACGCATCACCCTACTCACCCC
This sequence comes from Branchipolynoe longqiensis, assembly GCA_030323885.1. Taxonomy (NCBI): domain Eukaryota; kingdom Metazoa; phylum Annelida; class Polychaeta; order Phyllodocida; family Polynoidae; genus Branchipolynoe; species Branchipolynoe longqiensis. The sequence goes on along the minus strand of CM059188.1, from coordinate 106,225,121 downwards.
CCAACAACCACAACCTGGGCCGTCTAACATCAGCCCAAATTCAACGTATTTTGAGTACAAATAAACATACATGTATATGTATGTAACTGTTGTGTGCTGGCAGTAGTGTGAAGAGTAGGTCTAGCGCAGTATATCTGTAACTTTAGGAAACAGTATAATCAAAATTTACCTAACTTTATTACACGCTATATTCTTTGTTACTTTGGCATTCATCTCTATTCGGTAACTTTAGGAAACAGTATAATCAAAATTTACCTAACTTTATTACACGCTATATTCTTTTGTTACTACTTTGGCATTCATCTCTATCTTTCGCTACTTGGCCATTTGAATGAATAAATGTTACAGTAGTTCCCAATTATACTCGTTTCTTCCATGCTTTATACCCAGTTACATACGACATTAAAGCGCAATATTTCCACCCATGACATGTCTCCAAATAATGGGGTGGAAAAATATTTATTTGGCAATATATTAGCAGTGTGTAACGTAACTCATATTGGAGTGTCACATCAACATCGTTTACGTTCAACATTATTAACCATTGGGACCAGATCACACTGAAAACGTCGAAATGAAAGTTAAACATTCTTTATTTACACCTGTAGCCGCTTTTTCAATGAAATTACTTGAAATGATGGTGACGTCTGTAATCAGCTTCAACTTTAGAACGACCATCCACACAAGCAATATGCATCAGACTACTTCGCGAATCGGTTTACTTGAAGCACACTAGATGTGCCGAATTTGCCTTAAATCGTGTAAGTGTAGTAAAGAACAATTTGAGTACACCTACAACAAAAACATTTATATTATGCGGTTTAACTGCGCCGTGTCGAAATTCTCGCCGTGTCTGCTGCGCACAAATCTATGTGCGTTAAGTAACAGATTGTTTCACAAAATGAATCTAGTAAGTGACTTTACGCATTGAAATAGGACATAAAGGCCTGACGTATGTCCTCCCCATTGCCGTCCTCTTGCAAGTCGTGCGCCACGATGTCTGGCTGTTCGTTCGGCCCCTGGTCCCACTCGAGGTTGAAAGCCTCCTTGTGTACTTCACATATATTATTTAATGTGAAGCACACAAGGATGACTACGGTGACGTCCTCAGTAGCAATGTCCGTGCGCCTCTGCATGATCCTCCATCGTGCTTTGCAGCGCCCAAAAGTGTTCTCGATGGTCATACGGGCGCGTGAGAGTCGGTAATTAAAGTTGCTCTGGTCCCTGGTGAGTCGGCCCGTGTCTGAAAACGCTTTCATCAGCCAGGGACGCAGGGGGTAAGCCGGGTCGCCCAGAATGACGAGAGGGACCGTTGTATCCCCTAGCTGTCGTGGCCTGTCTGGGAATAGGAGGCCCGCCTCAGCCTTCGCAAATATGGACGAGTTGGCCAAGACGCGCGCATCGTGCACCCTACCTGGCCAACCCGCAGCAATGTTGAGCACTTGGTATTGATGGTCGCACATCACTTGAGCGACTATCGAATAATACCCCTTCCGGTTGTGGTAGTCCGTGTGGTGGTGACGGGGGGCGATGATGGGGATGTGGGTTCCATCTATAACTCCGCCACAGTTTGGAAACCCGAATCGCGCTTCGAAACCCTCGGTGATCTCAGTCAGGCGCTCAGCATTTGGCAACTTTATATACTGTGGGAGCAGGACTCGGACAATCGCAGCGCAGGTCTCGTGAAAAATCACGCAGCACGTGCACTTCGCAATGCCGAAGAGATGCCCGACGCCCCGATATCCCGCTCCGGTGGCCAGCAACCAGAGGGTCACGGCCACCCGCACTTCGACCGGAATGCACCTAAAATTAGTCACCCAAACAAAAACACCATATCATAATTCGGCACGTGTACTTGACAAGAGGGTAAATTTGGCATTACACATTGAGTATCAAAACAGAGGTGAAAATATCAGTTAATGGTATATGCACATGCTATAGGTGTAAACAGCGAGACTACACTGACCTACAACAGGTGTAACCTGCTAGTCAGCCTAATTAACCAAAACTGACATAGTAAGATTACTTGCACTGTTTACATTGGGGAACGACTGTGACATACTTTCTGTTTGGCCGAGCGGCTCACGCGCCCCCCCCCCCCCCTAGGCGCCCTGATAATCACCACTGTGTTTGTATATAACATATTGGCTGGTGCGTTTAGCATTGGATATTCTGTGGCCCACATAACACTCACAACCAAAATAACCCGTTTGTTACAACACCATACGAATAACGATCTGAAGTAATGCATGCTTTCAACCTATAAAATACACCTCCAGTATAAAATGCGCACCAATATATTCACAGAGTTGTTGAAATGGGACAAAATACGGGCCACATAACGCCGTCCATGTTACTTTTGAAGTGGATTAAAGTAGATACCATATTATATAGTTGAACGCACACGTAGCGGCCTATCAAAAACAACAGGCAATTCTCATTTGTACACTCGGAAATTACGGTATGTAATCAGTCAACCGATCTGTGGTGAACCTAGTACTTATTTTTGTTTTACAGCTGTACTTGCTTATTACGCGGTGAATATAGTATTATAATATAACTAAGCTACCAGTAGCACCGTACCTGCGCATATTGGTGTCGGCCCGCCCAATGTGGATGCGCAGCTTCTCCACGATGTGCTCGAATGTTGCCCTGCGCATTCGGAAATTCCCCAACCATTGCTCATCCCCAAAGGTAAGGAGGACAATGTCGGTCCACCAGTGGCCAGACCTGGAAGAGTAAAGATGGGGGCGAAGATGTAGGTAAACACACAAGACGACAAACGCTAATAATTCGCTTCATGTAGTTCGGGTTATATAAATCGTCATAAATTTGCCCGCATTGTTGAATAAAAATATCGCAATCGTGAAATGGGACAAGAACGGTAGATGATAACAATGTATATTAGATTTCACCAAGACACAACACTGCACAGTGCATACTAGTGATATTCATTCAGTTCGGGTTTGAAATCGGCCTAAAAGTGGGCGCATTTTGCAACACAAACGCCACAACAATAACAGTTTACCAGAAGGATAGGTGATAAAAATGTTGTCTACATATCACCACGACACAGCACTGGAGAGTGCGAAGTAGTTCGATTCATGTACTGCGGCTTATATCAATCGCCCTAAACTTCACCGCATTCTGCAGTACAAATGCCCGAACATACCAGAAGGGTAGCAAAAACTCATAACAAAATTTTATACATATAACCACGAGAGAACACAGGACAACCGCAAATAGTTCGATTGATGTACATCGGCTTATATAAATCGGGCTAAGCTGCGCCGCCTCCTTCAATAAAAACACCCAAACATTTAGACGAAATGACTGCAAGGCACAGGTGAACACTGGTGACCCTGTCACTATAGTGCGAAACCCAATTAACCACTTTGCCAGTATACGACGTTGGTAATTGTTGGTATAATTTGAGAAAATAGATTAATATTCAGCCCCATATATTTGCTATTCCTGTCAAACGTCATTTGTAATGCATTTGATCATCCACAAATGGGTCCACATGTCAAATTGTTTACAACTTAACAATTGTCTCACCAACGAACCACGCAATCAGCACAAATCCACAATTCTAAAAGTAGGACATTCACAAACCTTTCCTTTATATATATCCGGATGCTGATTCACCGATCCCCCCACCCATTAGCCTATGCGAAGGGATTTTGGTAGAGATGTTGACAAGCGATTTGGGTAGAGATGTTGACAACCTTTCGCGCAATCCCCATCACAGCGATCGGTGACAACACGGCGGCGGCGCACCGCGTCGATGTCAATACTTACTCTACAGGGTGGATCTGTATAGTCGCGTTCATGCGATAACAATGAAAAGTACATTCGACCACGACAACAAACTGGATAGTGGAAACTCAACACAAAACAGCTTGACTGCCTACCTTTCGCGAACCCACTCCACCCTCTCCGGCCGAGCTTGCAGGGTCAAGATCGCTATGATTTGCAGCACAAATGCCCGCCTCGCATCTTGCTGCAACTCCCAGAATCGCTGCGATCTGCGCGCCGACCGCCGCACAATCCTTGCCATGTTGGCTCGTGCACGACGAAATATGTCGAGTCTGGAGAGTGATTGTTCTCCTCTGAACATCATAAAGATTGCTACGTTGTCTGCCATTTTTGTTGTTGTTGTTCGCAATAAACGGTCATGCGCAGATATCCACTTCCGCCTTAATTCGCTTTATGTACTGCCCGTGTAAACGCGACCCACTTTCAAACTTTGTCCGTGTAAACGCGCCACTAATTCGCTTCATATAAATCGCATTGTCTAATTCGCTTCACAATTCCCCGTGTAAACAGGGCTTTTGTCGCAAGTTGAATTCTTGAGGTCGAATGAAATCAAATATTTTCGCAAATTGTTTAGCATAAACCATAATGGCACAATAATTCAGTTACGCAGTCCGTCCACTCAAGTCCTGTTACCAGAACATAAAACCCCAATCAAAGAATGACTAAACCGAAGACAGAAAATGATCACATGTGAAAAGGGGGATATTGTACACATAGGACACCGAGTTGCGGAGTACAAAACAATGCAAAGCAGATTAAATACAAAGCTCACGGCGCTCATCTACAAACCACGTGGTACAGTGTTTGGCTCGTATGCAAATTAGCCACCTGCACACATCACATGATCAAAACAAGATGGCGGGCTCGTGGGTGCGGGGAGCAGGGTGAGGAGCAGGTGTGCCGATGATGAGCTAATTCTCGCTCTGACGCATCATTCGTCCGGACTACTACCAATACGAACAGTCACGCAATGGCTGCGGATAGTAAGGCAGGCGGCACGGGCCAACCTGGCTTCGCATCATGGAGTACAGGGCTGCGATTCAGGGGACATCAGCAGGGTATGTGACAACTTGAATTGGTCAAGCGCCCCAGACCTACCTCCCCGCTCCGCCTTCCCGGGGTGGCTTGGGGGTTCTAGCGGGGAGGCAGCGCTGGCGAGGCGGGCGCCAAGGCGAGCGGATCCCCTACCTTCCCTCCCCGGGTCCCCATGAGCAGCTCCCGGGCCCACTGCCCTGGTAGGCAAGACGACGTGTCACTCTGACACTGGGTTATTTCTGAACTGCACTCGAGCTTCTTGACCCACCCACCTCCCACCTCCCACCACCCCAACAAACACTAAGACTATGTCTTCCAGCCGTTTATTTAATACATGTTATATATTTATATGGAGTTGGTAGTTCAATTCAGTCATTCACATTGTGTTGATGAAATACCACTTAATATGATAGATTTAATGGTATATTGTTTTGTTAGTAAAATAGTTATTCAGTACAGGAGGCATCACAATCTAGGGTCTGAATGCAAGATTTGTTTGTTTGTTTGTTGTGGTTTTACGTCCTAGCAACATCTAAGGTCAGGAGACTCAGCTCCTTGTGATATTCGCACATCACACTTGCTTAGCTAAGATTTACATAATGCATGATGAGTAACACCTTGCTGTTCATCCAACACATAATGATGTGTTTTTACATTGCCAATTAATATAATTAATTATAATTGTTAATTATTATAATTACTAGAACTAGAAGAGGGTGGTTGATGATTTCCAAGGAATAGTAACATATTTCTAAATAGGAATGATTTAATTAGTACAAACCACCGAATTTTGTGTCGACCATGTTAATATAAAGGATACCATAAATCTTTATGCATGAGGTAGTTCACAATTAAAATATGCCTTTATATGTTTGATATAACTTATAAGTATTGGTTCAAACACCACACATATTCATTTCTTCACATCTTTGATGTACACACGGTTAATGCAAATGGACGAGTGTTATCGGTTGATAGGGTAATTCATTTTAACATGTGTTGAAATGTATTCTACATGTGCCTATTTTATTGCGATTTATATGCAGGACCCAGATCTGGCTCTTGGGACAGCTGGTGCTACCCGGCATGCGCAGGGACCTACATATAGGGACTATGTTACGAAAAGTTCGCCGATTTCTCAAACTACGTAAAGCTAAATGAATTAAGCAAATATAATAATTTCTCTGAGTTCATAACGTGATGGAGGTTCTACAGTTTGGATCATGTATTTTTATATAACAATCTGTTTCTTTGCCATGTTTTAATTTCTGTTATCTTAGTTTAAAATATACATTCCACTTGAGGTGTATCTTTCCTGCCCCTCTACCGCCACCCTCCGCTTCACACATAACATCACTCCTCGTTCACCCCCCCCCCCCACCCCACCCCCCACACACACACACCCATACACACCCAAGAGCATGCATGTGCGTCTCCATTACAAATAGAGGCGCATGCGCACACATATGTGACCACACCAACATACACTTATCTATCATACCAGCGACCAGGCGCGATGGCCGAATCGGTACCAGCGCGGGCTTCCCATGCGGAAGGTTAGGGAGTTTGTGTCATGGTTGAGTCAAACCAATAACATACTAAATTGATCCTTGTCGCTACCTGGCATGGCACTTGGCATTAATAGGATAGGGCAAGGACTGGTTAGTGCAGTATCAGGATATTGTAACTGAGTGGGAAATGGTGCCAGCGGCCCAGTCTTCCAGTGGGGCAGCACTAGAAAGTCGCATTGAATGTGCACTGTAACAAGTCGGTACCTATTCTGACATGACCTTAGATGTTGCCAGGATGTAAAATCCCAACAAACAACCTGTCATACCAGCTCTTGGACCTGTTGTCCAAGCCTAATCCAACTTCACTTTGTGGGGGGTTCGTACTGCTGGATTGTGAAACGGCGCCGTTAAAACGTCCCGTTTTTGGTAGTTTTTTCTTTTCCTTTCTTTTTTCTTCACCCGTTCTCTATTTTTCAGGCGTGCAGGAGAGGGGTAGGGACACATTGAATGCAAGCTGGGAAGGGGTACACACTTTGCCCACCTAAACTGCCAGAGCGCATCCACAAAAATAGACATAATAAAAAAGCATCTACAAAAAGACAACCTAGATGAACTAACCCTATCAGAGACCTGGTTCATTGAAAAACACCAAAACCACACACTAAACATAAGCGGATATAGGCTTGTACATAACGACAGACAGCATAGCAATGCAATAAACCAAACGAAAAAGGGTGGGGGTGTTGCCATTTACTTCAAAGGCACCAAAAACCTAGATCCTGAAGCACTAAAAACAGCTAACCTATCAAATGAGCACATAGAACTACTATGGTGCCTATTAAAAAATGAAAAACAAGCAAATATAGCCATAGCAAGCCTCTAGAGACCACCATCAGGGGAAATAGAATTATTCACTGAAGCACTAGAGAAGAGCATGAACACCATACAAAAACTGACAAAGGCAGAAATCTTCATACTAGGGGACTTTAATGTAAATTACAACAACAATGATAAAAATAAACTAATGCTGCAAACGACAATCAAAATCTTAGGCCTACAACATCTCATCACTGAAAACACAAGGCTAAGCAACCACAGCTCAACAATTGACCTAATTCTAACCAACTCAAATCATGCCACCAAATGGGGCACTAGAAGCTGGGGTATAAGTGACCATGAGCTAATATATGTAACGAGGAAAAAGCTAAAAAGCACAAATCACTACGAATATAAGATGGGCAGGTCCCTAAAAGACTACTCAGAAGATGCATTAAAAAATCATCTGCACCAAAACATAAACAACATCTCACAAAACAGAGATGATGTTGATATCTATTGGAACAACATCATCACAGAAATAAGAAAATCAACTGATGAAATGTGTCCCATTAAGAAAATAAAAATACAAAAATACAAAAAAAAACAGGACCCCTGGGTAGACAATGACCTGCTAACACTCATCATAGCCAAAAGTAAACTGGGTGATAATGCAAAGCACACAGAAGATAAACTGACCTACCATATTGCCAGAACCAACTCTCTCAAAACTGTGAGAACAGCAAAAAAGAAATACATAATAAATCAGGACAAAGACTGGGGAAGCAATACAAACAAATTCTGGAAAAATGTAAGTCTATTATTCCCCCCAAAAACAAAGAAGAGCACATAAATTTCCGAGATAATGAAGGGACAATGCTCACAAATAAAGATGCAGCAAACAAACTGAACACACACTTCACCACAGTAGGGCAAAAGCTGTCAGAAAACCTAAAATAAAATTGGAAAATAGATCAGGAACTGTGCAGAATGAAAGCCCCACCTGCAAAACTGATATAATAGAAGTAAAGAAATTAATAAATGACATAGACACGAATAAACCAACTGGAATAGATGAAATCCCAACAAAAATCTTGAAGGATATCATGGGATGAATCTTGATAGGAAACTAAACTACCATGATAACATAAAAGAAGGTCTCAAGAAGGCAAACCACAAAATCTGGATATTAGCAAAAACCAGAAAATACCTAACTACAAATATGGCTATTAAAATCTATAAAGTTATGATACTACCATACTTCGACTATGGTGATGTAATATATATGGGGGGGGGGGGGGGGTAACAAAAATATGTTGGATAAACTACAAAGACTACAAAATAGAACACTTAAGATATGTCTGAAGGTGGAACATAGACACCCAACTGATGATCTCCATAGGAAAGCAAGAGTCAACACACTAAATGACAGGAGAAAAGCACATCTCAAAATAGCAGCATTCAAGGAGACAAGGAAGCCTGGGAGGGTGCAGGTAACAACAAAGGCAAGAAGAGGTAGTGATGGCTCCAGACTGATAATAAACAGAGCCAAAAACAGATCATATGAGAGGAGTACCGAGTACATGAATGCAAGGGAATGGAATACACTGGGAGTAGAAGAAAGAAGTACAGGGACAATAGAAACATAAAACATTAATCAAAAGAGAGCTAAATGCACTGCTAGACTAATGACAACAACAAATAAAATGAATTAAAAAAGAAAAAGAAAGATGGATAAATAAATAAATAGAAAATACACTGATAATTCAAGCAAAGTTTTAAAGGGTATAGATGCTAGGTATGATACATACAAAAGGTAAACTTTAAACTTAAAATCAAAACCTAATGACCACTAACATAACAAGATGAAGACATTAAGCGAAATTAACTATTGGTAACCAAACAATTATCAAATTATAGAACAAACAAACTCACAGAGGTTTGTGGGATGTGGGAGAATGCTTACTAACAGAGAAAGAATGCATGCAGTAGTTAGCTACACAACTGAAAGTGATAAAAAGGATGGGAGTCCTCTAGCGGCGAAAACAAGTCATTAGACTGGGCAGCATAGATACACCCATCACCAAAAAAAAGAAGGACAAAAAAAGGAGGCACTCCAGGCCATCCCGCCACTATGGTAGACCTATTCAACATCTCCTTTGAACAGGGGGGTTGTATCTCAGCCTGGAAAATGGCAACCATCACCCCCATTCACAAAAATGGAGACAAACAAAACATGGGAAACTACAGGCCAATATCAATTATCCAAACCCCAGGCAAGCTCATTGAAAAAGTGTTACATAGGCACATAAATGAATACCTGGAAAAAAACAATATACTAAACGAAAGACAATGGGGCTTCAGGAAACTGCACTCCATAAAAAACAATAACTAACCTAACAAATGACATACTGGCATCAATGAACCAAAAACAATTAGTTGGAGCAGCCTTCATTGACTTCAGCAAAGCATTCGACACAGTAGACCATAATATACTACTGGAAGACTAAAAACCATTGGCATAAAATCCAACACTATGAACTGGATAAAATGCTACCTGAGCAACATGCAACAGGCAACACAAATAAACAATACACTATCAGACAATCAACCTGTCACATGTGGTGTACCTCAAGGGTCAGTGTTAGGGCCACTGCTCTTTATAATCTACATAAATGACCTTGAGAAATGGCTGCAAACTGAATACCTCCAGCTATATGCGGATGACACAGTCATATATGCAAAGGGCACCACAGAAGAGGATACTTGTTGCTTCCTAATCCTAGCCTGCCACTCAGCATAAATAGGAAAGGGAAAGGACTGGTCAGCTCAATGTCAGGATAATGTGACAGTGGGGTATCGGGTCATGGTGCCAGTGGCCTGATTTCCCAGTGGGCAACACAATAAAGTCACCATGAGTATGCACTGTAACAAGTCAGTACCACCCTGATATGACATTTGATGTTGCCAGGACATCAAACTCAAACATCAGCCAGCAACTGGTTGGACACAAAGTTTGGTATCTCGGAAGTGATCTATTGAACAACCTGTTTTGTACTGCCTTCTGCCCGCCTCAGTCTCCAGCCATTCCCCACGACATAATTACCTCCCTGAGATGTGAGTTATGTCAAAGACCCTATAATACTAAGACGGCTCACTCCCTATCTCTCCCATGGTAATGTAAATTTCGCAGTGCCACCTTGTGGTGGGTTTGATCAGCCCAGCTGCTGGTTGGTGTTTCACATGTAAACACATACAATTATATTATACATGAGACAGGTAAGTATGAATACACATCAATATGAAATTGCTATGAACAAACACACATCATCATCAGCATCATCATCATCATCATCATCATCATCATCATCATCATCATTGCCATCATCACACATCTTTCACATTCATATATACATTTATACATATAATATAGCAACTGTTTAACCAAGAGAACAAACAGCCAGCGCACCAAGTGGTGGGTTTGATCATTTTGATTACACAGTACAGGCTGAGTGAGCCATCTTAGTATTATAGGGTCTTTGGTTATGTGTCGTCCTGACCCCCAAAAAAGAAGTTCGAACACACATGCCAGCGTCTCTCCCCATGTTCCGCTGATCCTGCCCCTGTGGCTGGCCACCGAGGCCTTCAGTAATTTGTTAGTTTGTAAATGTGCATGAGCATGACACAATCCTGTCTGCGTGCACATGGTTATATCTGCTGTATCAGAGATGAAAGACCTCCGCGATTTCGCGGATTTCCAGGATTTCTTATATCCACCGATTAACGTTAAACAAAATTCCAAAAGATGGGATGTATATGACAACAGTTGGGTGGTTTGAATCCTGTTCTTATATGACCTCAATTGTAGTTAGAACATAAAACCTAAGCAAGAAACTGTTAGATATGGGTGATAATGCAATCACAACAATCTAGTTGAGACCTGACTTCCGGTATTTTTCCGCGATTCCCTGACAATGCTAAACCAATGGGAGAATATCAGCATTTCCGCTTTTTTCCCCCAGAGACCACTTTCATCCCTGTGTATAAGTGAATATGCGGGTGTGAATAACAAACAATCCTTTCTCTACTGCTTGTATAACATGATATAGTCTGCCAGTCCTTCCCTATTTTGCCAATACCATGCAATTGGCATATCTACAGGATAATATTGCCCTGACACCACTCACGAATCCGTTCCACGCCTCGATAAATCATATGCCCGCGTACCTACGTTTATATGTATATGTGTGTACAAATGTATGTGTATGTATCTATGGGTCAATGTATGTATCTATTGGCCTATACAAGTGTAGATCTGTGTATGTGTGTATGCATGTGTGTACATATGTGTATGAGCGTATGTGTATGTATGTGCTTATGTATATATGGGTGTATGTATGAATGTATGTATGTGTATGTATATGTAGTGGATGTAGAGGATGTAGAGGACGTCCGAACTACCCGAGATCTGGGCCGCGTTCAGGGTCCGTCTCGGAGGCGCCTCGGCGACGTCTCCGCGATGCTTTTTGGTCTATTTGCGTTCAGGGTGCGTCTCGGCGACGTCTCGGCGACGCCTCCCTTTTCAGGCAGGAGACAAACAGCGCCTCGAAAATGGCCGCCGCCTGCAGTGGTTTCATCCAATCAGAGCGCAGCATTTCGAGCCAACAGCTAAACCCGTTCAGACTAGCCTGACGTCACGGGCGCCTCCGAGGCGCCTCCGAGACGGACCCTGAACACGGCCCTGGTTGACATGTAGTTTTATTATCGGCGACAACAACTCGCCTCGGTGGGCGTTTCCGCCGGTCTTTCCTTCGTGCGCACATCGATACCAATATATATGACATCCCCCTTTCATGTACAATACGGACAGCGGTGATGACCATACACATTTCATGTACATTTGTTACAGAGTGTTCAGGATCTTATATTTTACTGATAACTCTTATTGCACTGTAATGTCCCCTCGCTATAATCTGTGTTTTCATGTTTTACCTTATGAACTTTCCCTTATCCCAATGTGGCTTACCACATTGAGTGATCTATGAGTAAGTGTAGTTTATCTATATGTATGTGTACAGGTATCTTTGGATGTATGTATGCATTGACGTATGTGTATGCATGGGTGTATGGAAGTGTGTATGGGTGTATATATATATGCACGCGTGTGCCTATATATATTTTAAACAAAATATTTGTGTACACATGTCGTAAATGTTTATTCTACTGAATAAGTTCTTTTGTCAGCGCCAAAGCGCTGGTCTTCAAACAATTAGTCAATTCGGGATTATTTACACAAAAATGGTATACAATAATACAGGCTAGTGTGAGTGACATAAGGTGAGCATACACATATGCACACACATATATCTGCTATATATACCTTCAAACTTCTTACATCTACAAATACATATCTTAGGGAATAGCTGATATAGAGAATAACTTCCAGATAGATTTATAGAAAGCTTACATAAATCAGAGATGGGCGAGGGAGGGGAATCAGTATCAACCATTTTTTCTAGTTCATGTAGCCACGCATGCGCCAGATCGCCGGAAGTGTCCGTTTTGTTTCTTTATTTTAATCTGACGTCATTAGATTAATTATAAGTGCACGTACACAAAAAAAGTGGTACAGTGAACCGGTGTGGTAATACATGTCATGGAGGTTAAGATAGTGAGTAAGTCGGGCAGCAGGTGTGGGACCTCTACACACTAGGGCAGTGCGCAGTGTTGTGTGGTTGTGTGTATGTGTGTGTGTGTGTGGCGGGGTTGGGGAGCATTGGCCAATGAGTACCGCTCACTTCTGTGCTCAACCTTCACAACAGTTCTTAATTAAGGCTCTGTCACACCTCTTCGGATTGGGGAAATGGAAAGAAACCAAAGTCTGTTGATATCCGGCAATGCCCGGTTTGTGTCTGTTGCATATCCGTTGATATCCGTTGATATCCGGCCTGATCTGTTACAAGTTTTGAGCATGCACAAAACCTGTAACGGATTGCGCTGGACTGACATGCGGTTATTATCCGTTACCGTCCGTTACATACCCATTACACGTCCCTTGCCGTTTGTTATAGTTCTTTTTGTATACTAAATTGTCCATTGATCGTTAGATACATTATCAACCGTTGCCGTCCGTTACCGTCTGTTACCCGTCCGTTACATAATCGATACATTTCACGTCTGAATCACACCGGACTAGACCATTTTTGTCCGGCTCTATCCGTTTCCTCAATCGGGCGAGGTGTGACAGGGGCTTTACCGGTATCTATGCATATCATTTCACTATTTCTTGACGTTATCTATTTTTTGTTTATTTCTTTTGGGCGCTACACTTATTTTCACGAATTCGATCATGGTGGGTTGGTTGTTGGGAGTTTTACGTCCTGGCAACATCTAAGGTCATATCAGGACGGGTATCAACTTGTGACATTGCACACTCATGGTGACTTTGTAGTGCTGCCCCACTGGGAAACCAGACCGCCAGCACCACAACTGATATCCCACTCAGTCACATTATCCTGACACAAATTCGATCATAATATATATGTTTCAGCTCATTAGCTACCAGTGCATTGAGAGATTTGCGCATGTCTGAATGAGCTGTCAGCATCATTGTCCTGTACTGCACTATCAATGTAGGTGGATGCAGTCAGCACTGCCTAACACTATAACAGTGGTGTTCATTATACTAATGAGGCTGGTGTAGGCCCCAGTTGGACAATATATATCGGATGTAACCCTGCGACTACACACATCTGGGACCTTACCGTAAAACTCACAAAAGGATTATATATAGGTGTGTCTTGTTGGAGTTTTACATCCTGACAACATCATAAATGTCAGAATTAAAGGAATTTATTCTTACATCAGAGTGCGGCTACTTTTATTAAAGGATTTACAGTTTGTGAGAGTCTCCTAATTGTGGTGGTTTTTCAGGGTTTGCACTGCTAGAAGAATTATTTTGGTACTTAAAATACCCACGAGTATGACTATGCCCAGCCCGATGTTTACTAATGGACCTGTCACATTACGACGCTTCTCGCTGGCGCGCTGCCAACGCGCAAAATCACTTTTAATCGCCGAGACATGTCAAACTTTTCGGCGTCAGCGCAATGTATTTTGGTAGCATGCGGCCGGCGTTGTGGTAACGTATATCGACGCGTGAGAAAAAACCCAAAAAAGTTTGGCGCACTGTCCTGATATGACCTTAGATGTTGCTAGGACATAAAACAACAACAAACAAACAAAGCAACAGTTTGGCGCAACGTGTGGGAACAACCCTCATGCATGCGTGGCGTGTGCCTAGCGTTCGCATAACGTTATTCCAGTGCGTCTAACGTATCTCGATGTGCTCCTAACGTCGCCATAATGTTGGCACCCGCGCGTTGTCGCACGTCGAAAGTTTTTTGCCGTCACAAAACTTCGCCAATCCCCTGACCGGCGCCGCCGACGGTCGGCGTGCATCAACGAATACCAACGCGTGCATAATGCGCGTGTAACACCTCCTGACGTATCCCGAGGTTGCGCCAAAAAATCACATACGTTGACGCGTGTTGGTGAGAAGCGTCGTAATGTGACAGCACCATTACACCTGTTTGTTAACACCAAAAGCACAAAGGCTGTTTGAAGTGACTTTTGTGCATCAAACCCTTGACTGAGTGCTACAAAGCTTTCCAACCTGTCTGGCTGTCTCTTCTATTACCACTATTGTCAGCAACGCATTGTACTAATCCAAGTCAGGATTCTATTAATTGTTTTAAGTTGCTTTTGAGAGATACATATTAAACTGATTGGTATAATCTACTTTAGTTTGAAGTAACTTTTATTTTACTTGGCTAACCTTTGAGATATTTGACATAGTAGGCCCTTCTATATGGCAACAAATGCTTAATAATAATAAATGCATCAGTAGATGTGTAGAATCAAATTTTCGTTCAAGTGCATATTATGCATATTGTGAATATTGTCTGCGCCAAGGTCTTTTAGCCCAACCAGGCACGGTGGCCTAATTGGTAGAGTGTGGGCCTCGCGGAAGGTCGGGAGTTGGGTTTCCGGTCGATTCAAATCAATGACTTTAAAATTAATACTTGTCGCTTCTTGGCCTGGTGTTCGGCATTAATAGGATAGGGAAAGGACTGGTTAGCTCAGTGTCAGGGTAATGCGACTGAGTGAGATATCAGGTCGTGGTGCCAGCAGCCTGATTTCCCAATGGGGCAGCACTATAAAGTTGCCATGAGTGCCCCCTGTCACAAGTCGGTACCCATCCTGATATGACCTTAGATATTGCTAGGACATAAAATAACACACACTTTCAGCCTAAATGTCAGATACAATTGTACACAAAGATGATGTGGTTTACAGAAGGAGAGAGGATGTCCAGGATTGTGGTTATGTTACACTAAGTTGGTTGTTTGAGGAAGGTGATACATTAGCCACGTAAATGAGAAGCCTGAGTTGGATGTACTGTGAGTTCATTAGGATGGGGGCGAGGTGGTCCTGAACTTTTCGTTGTTGCTGTTAATACAGTTGGTTGGTTGTTGGAGTTTAACGTCCTGGCAACATCTAAGGTCATATCAGGACGGGTTAATCCAGTTAGGTAGGTTCACCTCAGTATAGGAGTCAGTACTACAGTAGTGTGAATTTGGTTGGAATTTGTGTGCTCTGTATTGCAGTTATAATAAAGGCTGAGAGTATCTGTGGTCAAGCTGTGACTATTACTACTCATTCAGCCCTAATAAGACATACATAATATACAGTTTTACCTCAGTACTACACCTGTGAGTACTCGTAGCCCAAGGAGAAGGAAGCACATCCTGGTCCAGCAATTAGCATAATCAGCTCACAGCAGGAGGACGTGTTGTGAGCAGCTCCGGCAGTTTTTCTACATTTACTTCAAAACCAAACAGGTTAGTATCTTTCAAACTTTATACCTTGGTTTAGTCATGTTAGCATTCACATACAAAGTTTTCTGAAGCTTTTCAATAAGATATTACTGTTTTACAGCTTAGTTTTGATCGTATTTGGCACAATCAAAAGAACAATGTTTCCATTGTTCAGTTATTAATTAAGCCGCCGTTGCCGAACGGAGAGATGTTTGGCAGGAGCCTGTTACATCTTTGGGGATTCATTCCCTGGGTCTCAATAAGTTTTCCCATTTGTGATTCTCGTTAAGGTGTACCTCCGAGTCCTATAGAATTTTCTTCAACTTGTTGGCAAAAAAAGCCACAGTTGGGTGAAGTTTATAGGTACTTAAGACTGTGGGAGGGCACTGCTACACTGGTCCCTACCCCTCATTTGGATCGGTTGGTTACCCATACCGTCATCCTGGGACTGTCTGTTAGCCATACGCCTGCGTTAAAAATTGATTTAATGCCATAAAATTCACACCTAGTATAATTATACTCTAATTATCAGTGTGCTATTCCGCCTAAGACAATGCCTAATCATTGTTCTTTTTTTACTCACAGTCTCGGAGCCATGCATACGAAGCAGAGTAAGGCAGAGGTAACTCATGCACTCAGTGCCACACCACAAAGGTTGCCCTCGCCAGAACAAAGGGATTCTGAGGAAGCGGGGTGGGGGGGTACGATACCGGCCCCGGCCCTGCTGATAGGGACCTAGATGAGCAGGTTGCCAGGCTTGTGCAACAGAAGATGGAAGAAATGCTACCATCTAGAGTGGGTACATCAAAGAAAAGGTGAACAAAGGTTCCGCAAGACTCCAATGAGTCAGAATGGGAGAACTTTTCTGAAGATCAGGCCTCAACAGACGGCGACTCAGAGGAGGTGTTTGTGCTGCACGAAAGCGTAAACACAAAAAGAGACAATTCCTCATAAGGAGACGAGTACACGAGAGCCCATAAAAAGAAGCCCCTCGTGAAGAAAACTAAGAAAAAGTCTAAGAAGAGGAGGAAACACAAGTCCTCCTCTTCAGACTCTTCAACAGAATCATGGACGACGAGTTCAGACTTTGACACTATGCACTCCGCCAAATACGCTAAATCGCGTGGGAAAGAAACGAAAAAGTGTAAAGTGCTCAGACGCAAGAAAATACACATAACAATGCTCATGAGGAAGACCATTCAAGGCCACTTCACCTTCAAGCCAGCAGAGGTCATAATCAAGATGGCGGAGAAATTCACAGGAATTAAAGGAATTCCAGAATCCACCATCAAAGAGATGGATCCTGAGGTTAAACTCAGTGAAGATAGGAAAAAGTTTGAGACGGCTCTGTACATGGTACACAAAGGGGTACTTTCAGCTCTTACAACCATTGCACCCATCACCAACAGAATGATGGCACAGAACAAGTTCTCATCACTCTGTGATGATATGAATGGAGGAATTGCGTTACTAACAGCAACAAGCAACTTCCTCTCCTACAGACGGTTTGAAAACATATCTAAAGCGGTCTGTACAGACACTGGAAAAGAGGTGGCATGGTCCAAAAAGATTACGGACAATGATGGAAAGGGATACACACTATTCCTAGCACCAAAGCCCATTAAGAGCAAGCCGCTAGATAAGGGCAAGATGTTCGGCGGACAACTACAATACTTCAAACAAGTGGAGACCAGCTCCAAGTGCAGAAAACACATGGAAACTGACAAAAAGAAATCGGCTGATGACAACTCCAACCGCTTCAAGAAGCTGAGGCAGAATTTTCGCAACCGAAGAACCGGCCAACAAGGAGGCCGGTTCGGAACCAACTTCAGCTTCCAAGCCAGATGAAGGGGCCAGAGGCAGTCGTTCGGCTGGAACGATGGGAACAGGCCCTCCAAGAGGGAGTTCAACACTCAGAAGCTGTTCCCCCGCCCATGGAACAAATAGAAGTGGCGACTCAACCAATAGCAACCGTAACAGTAAGCAATACCTTTCAAGCTGATAACCTCAATAACTGTCTTTCGGAATGGAATAACAGATAACTTAACTATCCTAAGCCTAGCAGAAGGGGTAAGGATTCCGTTAATAGAAGAACCTATTAAAAATAGAATACCATTTCCATATTTCCAATCAAGTCCTTAAGTTTTGCGAAAAGGGCATTATAGAACCAGCACTACACCTTGCTGGGGAAGTCATCTAAAATATTTTCTTAAGACCGAAACCAGACGGGGATGTTAGACTAATTTTAGACCTAACTTTATTTAACAAATTCGTAGAATACAAACATTTAAAAATGTTTTCATTAGAAACAGCGAGAGACTTAGTCACACAAGGTGTTTGGCTAGCCAGCGTTGACCTTAAAGAGGCATACTACACAGTGCCCATGTATAAACATGATAGAAAGTATTTAAGATTCTGTTGGAACGGCAAATTTATGAGTTCATGTGTATGCCAAATGGACTGGCCTGCTGTCAACGCATTTTCACATGGTTACTCAAACCAATTTTTTCACTAATGGCTAGGAAAGGACATATCATGTTCCCATACATTGACGATTCATTTATTGTCATCCAAACACAACAACAATGCCAAGCAGCAGTAGATAAATTATGTAAAACCTTTACAAATTTAGGTTTCTATATAGGAATAATATTAGCCAACACACCAGCTATGTTATATGGCCAGGCCCATATCAAATCCTTAGAGATAGATAAAAGCTTGGCACTGGCTCACACTAAAGGAAACTTCAAGCGGCCTATGACAATTTCGCCAGAAGGCCAAAATGATATAATTTGGTGGCTTTCACACATAAATAACTCACCCAACCCAATTAGGATGGGAGAGCCTAACACTACGGTCACAACAGACGCTTCCTTAGAAGGCTGGGGGGTCCATAGAGACCAACAGACAACAGGTGGCCGTTAGATGGACGATGAAATCCCCGACCACATTAATGTATTAGAGCTTAGAGCCATTTATCTAGGACTACGCAGTCTGATTCACATCCCTAAAAATCATGTAGGAGTTCTAACAGATAACACAACAGCTATGGCTTACATTCGTAATATGGGAGGGACTCGCTCCAAACCTTGTAACAATCTGGCTAAACTCATTTGGGATTGTGCAGATAAACACACAATATGGCTAACAGTAGCACATATTACAGGCAGCCAAATCACTTTGGCTGACAGGAAAAGCCAACAGTTCTATGATCATTTAGAATGGTCATTGGAAGAGTAGATGCATTTTCGTTAATTTGGAATAATAAATTCTATTACATATTCCCCCCATTCAGCATTATTAGCAGAGTGGCTAGGAAGATCAAGATGGATCATACCCACGCAGTACTGATAGTACCAGCATGGGAAACACAACCATGGCTAGCGGCAATAACATCAGCGGCAAAAGACTTGATGAGCTTCTCAAGGGAAAGGAACAACCTTCAACATCAAGGACCACTAACAGTCCATGGAGACGTGTCAACAACACCCCTTTTGGCATTCCTTTTCTAAGGAAACATTTAGAACAATTTGGATTAGACAAATTAACAAAAGAAAGACTAATATCACATGTCTGGAGAAAAGGAACAATGAAATTATACATAAGTTATTTAAAGAAATAGGGACTTCATTGTCTTCTCACAGGAGTCAAACCGTTAAAACCTACAATAGCTCAAGTGTTACCATTTCTAAGAATATTAGAAGATGAAGGACTAGGATTCGGTGCTATTAACGCAGCGAGATATGCCCTACCCATTATTCTGCCAAGAATAGATGGACGAACCATTGGGAAACATCAATTAGTACACTGGTTCATTAGATCAGTGTATGAAAGAAACCCACCCAAACCTAAATACAATAGGTTTTGGGATGTATCAATAGTATTCAAGTTATTCAAGTCATGGCCTAGCAACATACATTTGTCAATGAAAAACCTAGGATTTAAATTAGTATTTTTATTACTGCTAATTACAGGACACAGAGGGCAAACCATTGTGGCACTTTCACTGGATGGAAAAGTCAAGCGGCGTGGCGACATGCCTACTCACCAACTAGAAACAGGTGAGAAACAACATTAAATTATGTACTCATATATACATAGTATGGTTACAACATAAAAGGATAAAAGGATAAAAAATCAGATTACGTAAAATTCTCCCTGGGCTACGAGTAGCCAGAGCCGTAGTACCGAGGTAAATTGGTATAGTTATACAAATCTTACCTGGGTACAGATGATGGATAACTGGTGTTTTCTCGAGGTATTAGCCTTGGATAGTCGTGGGTCAGGGCCCACCCACCCTACCCACCCACCCTACCCTACCACGACTATCATGTTTTGCAGGAACCGAATCGAAAAGACAATGCGTATTCATATAGAGTTAAATCATTTCCTATTCTAAACATATGTTAATGCCCTGGTTGTTTAAATTGGCAAATCACTGAAGTGGGGGGTGGGCATTTACCGACACATGGGCATTTAAGGTGTGGGCGTTTGTGAAATATTGGCCAAGTTGGGGGTGTTGGCGTTAACCCACACATGGGCGTGAATCTGCGAGAATATGGTACATACAAAAAAATAGGCTTTCTATATGAAATAGAGCTGAAGCCCGCTTAGATTAAAGAGTCACTAATCGCAAAGAATATTTATGAAGGAAATGCTTGCTATTGCTAAGATCAGAGGATAAGATTTTTAAATAGTGCCCAATGGTGAATAGTTTGTAGCTTAGCTCGTTGTTATGGTCCGTACAGGGCCTGGAAAGTCTTGAACCATTTCAAGGCCTTGAAAAGCCATGCATTTAATATGTTTTGTGAAATTAGTCTAAAAATGCTTGAATTCCATTAAACTGTCCCCCACTGATCTAAAGTAGTCCGAAATCGCCTTTTGCCATTGTTGTTTCCCCCCCTGAAATCCAAATGAAAATAGTCTTGAATTCCTATCAAAGTCCGCCATAAAAAGCCTTGAATTCCATATATTCACATGTATATGAATCATTATTTAATATTAATTTGTTTAGAAAAGAATAAAACGTTGGCGGTGTAGCTTCTAATAGAGGTGTGCTTTTATGCGGAGAATTACGACAATGCGTGTGGGTGGCCTAGGCTGCTTTGTGCCCTGTTGCCAGCTCCAGGCTGGCTGTGATACTGGCGGCAGGTGGAGGAGGTCCTGGGATTACTGGGGACAACTGGGGTGAGGCTGCCCACAGCAGCCATGGTACTCATAGCGGCCTTTTCTAAACAATGTCCCTTCTCTAGTAGTCACAGTGAACTTTTCTAAACAATGTCCCTTCTCTAGTACTCATTGCAGCCTTTTCTAAAAAAATGTCCCTTCTCTAGTACTCAGTGCAACCTTTTCTAAACAATGTCCCTTCTCTAGTATGCATACCAGCTTTTTCTAAACAATGTCCCTTCTCTAGTACGCATAACAGCCTTTTCTAAACAATGTCCCTTTAGTATGCATAGCAGCCTTTTCTAAACAATGCCCCTTTTCTAGTACGAATAGCAGCCTTTTCTAAACAATGTCCCTTCTCTAGTACACATTGCAGCCTTTTCTAAAAAATGTCCCTTCTCTAGTACTCAGTGCAACCTTTTCTAAACAATGTCCCTTCTCTAGTATGCATACCAGCTTTTTCTAAACAATGTCCCTTCTCTAGTACGCATAACAGCCTTTTCTAAACAATGTCCCTTTAGTATGCATAGCAGCCTTTTCTAAACTGCCCCTTTTCTAGTACGAATAGCAGCCTTTTCTAAACAATGTCCCTTCTCTAGTACACATTGCAGCCTTTTCTAAAAAAATTCCCTTCTCTAGTACTCAGTGCAACCTTTTCTAAACAATGTCCCTTCTCTAGTATGCATAGCAACCTTTTCTAAACAATGCCCCTTCTCTAGTACGCATAACAGCCTTTTCTAAGCAATGTCCCTTCTCTAGTACTCACAGTGGACTTTTCTAAACAATGCCCCTTCTCTAGTACTCACAGTGGCCTTTTCTAAGCAATGTCCCTTCTCTAGTACTCATTGTGGCCTTTTCTAAACAATGCCCCTTTTCTAGTACGAATAGCGGCCTTTTCTAAACAATGTCCCTTCTCTAGTACTCACAGTGGACTTTTCTAAACAATGCCCCTTCTCTAGTACCCATTGCAACCTTTTCTAAACAATGTCCCTTCTCTAGTACTCACAGCAGCCTTTTCTAAACAATGCATAGCGTAGTATGCATAGCGGCCTTTTCTAAACAATGCCCCTTCTGTAGTTAGTAAACAAAGCTAGATGGGAGAGTCCAATATAATAAGTCATCTCTGAATTGGCCATCTTGCCTGGGATGCTGATGCACACATTAAAAAGTAGTAGATATATATATCTGGTTAATCCG
Source organism: Branchipolynoe longqiensis (assembly GCA_030323885.1). Classification (NCBI taxonomy): domain Eukaryota; kingdom Metazoa; phylum Annelida; class Polychaeta; order Phyllodocida; family Polynoidae; genus Branchipolynoe; species Branchipolynoe longqiensis. The sequence goes on along the minus strand of CM059188.1, from coordinate 106,202,698 downwards.
ACATATTCTGTCGCACGCCAAATAATGTTGGATAGCAAATTTTTGGACTAACCAATTTAGACTTTTGTGGTCGTTTGTGTACTTAGTTCATAGCAGGCCTAAACATAACATTTGTTTCGGTTTGATTGCAATTATACACAGTCCCCTCTGTTTACACAAGTTAAGAGGTGGAGAGACAAGCTGGCCAGCAGCTCTTTGTTTCTTTTGTTTGTTGGGGGTAAATATGTTTATTCTGCTGAATAAGTCCTTTGTCAGTGCTGAAAGCACTGGTCTTCCAACCATTTTTTAATTCAGGATTATTTACACAAAATGTATATATAATAAGGTATACAATAATTTTTGAATACACAATTTATATATAGCATTTAACACAATGCAATTCTGTAACCCAAAAGTTTCATAGCAATATGGTAACAGTAGTGTCATATAACTAGATCCATGTTAGTCTTTGTTTGTTTGTTGTTATTTTACGTCCTAGCAACATCTGAGGTCATATCAGGATGGGTACCGACTTGTGACAGTGCACACTCATGGTGACTTTATAATGCTGCCCAACTGGGAGACCAGGCTGCCAGCACCATGACCTGATATTCCACTCAGTCACATTATCCTGACACTGAGCCATCCAGTCCTTGCCCTATCCTAATAATGCAGAGCGCCTGGCTAGGAAGTGACAAGTATCAAATTTTAAGTCATTGGTTGGACTCAACCAGGGTTCAAACCCATGATCCCATGGTCTACCAACACGGGAGATGGTTAGATCAATGCGAGTATTTACATAGTATTTAGAATGTAAGCAGAAGTTATCTTCTGTATTCATTTGGTCAAGTTGTAGTAAGTTTTAATGTAGTGTATGTTCAGTTGGAGTTGGCAAGCAGTATATAAATGTCAGTTTGTTAGAAATATTCTAGTGTTACTCTAGTGTAGTTAGTTATCTGAGTTTATGAATTATGCTGTTATGGTGGGGTTGTTAGTAATACACTAGACCAGCTGTGGCCAGTGAAGCAGTGGAACCAATCCCAGTGCATTTTGGCCTTAAATTTTACATTTGTATTTGAACTGTCTCTGTCATTATGTATGGTTGACTGGATATAATGGAGGAATAGCAACAAATAAAAGTGGGTTGGGGGGGGGGAACTGAGGCTGAGGGTTCACAACCATAAAAACAATTTGATGGATTTCAAGTGTCGGATTAACCAGAGCTATAGGCATGTTTGTTACAAAAAAGCAGTGTCAGTGTCGGAGAGCGGGCATCAGATTAACCAGAGTAATTAGCATCGATTAACATTGGGGAAATCCGTTACACCTGAAATCGTGTCGGTAAGCAAAATTGTCAGATTAACCAGGGTCGGATTAACCAGAGCTGACTGTACATATCATATCATTTATTTATCTATATAAGTAATATTATATCATATCAGGACGGGTACCGACTTGTGACAGTGCACACTCATGGTGACTTTATAGTGCTGCCCCACTGAGAGACCAGGCCACCAGCACCATGACCTGATATCCCATCCAGTCACATACTGACAGTGGGCCAACCAGTCCTTGTCCTATCCTAATAATGCAGAGCGCCTGGCTAGGAAGCGACAAGTATCAAATTTTAAGTCATTGGTTTGACTCGACCAGGATTCGAACCCACAAACCTATGGGTTCAGATCCCCAAATCTCCCAATACAGGAAACAGACACTCAACTCATTCGGCCATCGCATCTGGTCAATTGTTGTTATGATCTTTATGAACTCTAATGAACATCAGTGCTCCTAGTGTCTGTCAATACACCGAGCCAATAGACCCGAGCGAGTGAATTTCAGACTGTAGTCTCGGGTGAGAGCTCAGGGAAGTCAGGGAAGCAGTCTCTGTCCATGATTTCATTAAGTACTCTGTTTTATATTGTTTTATTTTCAGTAAATATCTTCATAATTTCCGCGATTAGTACGACACCTGGTGATAGGCAATGGCACTCATGTTTTGGGTCGACAGTGTGTCACTGTGTTGTTTTACACTGACGATCGAGCTTTTCAATCAGTCAATCAATCAATCAATCAATCAATAGCCTGAATAGGATACAGCTATAATTATCAAAATGATTAAAAAATGGTAAGCATGTTTTCTCTATAAATCCACATTTGGCCGAAAAGACTGTCAGTTGCTCAATATGAAGCCAGTGTTAACAGAACCTCAATTGCCTCTCCACAGAATCTGTGACCCACAAGTCCAGTTTGGATTACGCTCTGCGCATGCGTCGCGGAAATCGTGTATTGTGTAGATTTCTGGAATACCAACGGCATTGTCAGTGATATGTATATATTATATTATATATGTATGCATATCATTTAAAAAAAGTATTTATCTAATATATATATCCCAGTGACAGTTCTTACCTGGATAAACCTGATAAAACGAATGTTATGAAATAAGTATGTGAATGTTGATTTTGTATTCCTACAATAGTCAATAATGTTAGCAAGCACGCCAGAACTCTGACACCATAGGTTTATTTTGCCGCAACAGGTTCTATTATATTACCACCATATTCCCTTCTATGTGGTGACAAATGTTTACACAAATGCACCAGTATCTAACTTAGATATGCAGAATAAAATCTAGATAATTGCTTTGGTTTTGAAAATTTGATGTTTTCATCGGACTATGCAGCTTTGAGAAGATGTAACCTGTCATGTGACATAAGCGCTCAACAGATGTTGAATCGAGCTGGGAAGACCATCATTCCACTCACTTCTGGTGACCTAGATGCTGCAAGAACCTGGAAACCCCCACCCCTACCCCCACCCCCGCACCATATTGCGTCTGTCCGCCATCAGTATTGATTTGTGTTCCACTTCATCCAACACCAATACCCCCCCCCCCCCCCCCCGCCCTCCCCGACCCCCAACCAGGGCATAAAGGCAAGTCTGGACAGACTCAGCTATTTTGACCAGACAGTCCGGGGCAATTTATCATCGAGATATCACCTAGGATTTTTGTTGTTGTTTGTTTGGGTTTTACATATTGGCAACATCTAAGGTAATACAGTAAAACGTCTCTAATTCGACTGACCATGGGACCGACTTTAAATGGTGCTCGGCTTAGGGAGTGTTTAAAAAAAATCATTTCAATGGGTGATCGTTTGGGACCCAAATAAAGCGATCGATATAGGGGAGTACTCGATCTGTGGAGGTGGTCGGTTAGAGAGGTTTTTACTGTATACCGGACGCGGTGGCCGAATCGGTAGACTTATAAAATTGATACTTGTTGCTACCTAGCCTAACACTCGACATTAATACTAGGATAGGACAAGGACTGGCTAGCATGGTATATCACTATCACTATCATGATTATGTGACTGTGTGGGATATCGGGTCATGGTGCCAGCAGCCTGGTCTTCTAGTGGGGCAGCACTATAAAAGTCGCTATGAATGTGCGCTGTCACAAGTTGGTACCTATCCTGATATGACCTTAGATGTTACCAGGATGTAAAACTCAAACAAACAAACAAAAACAAATCTGACGCCAGAGCATAAAAAAGCTTGAAAGTCATGTCTGATCTTAAACCTTTGCAAATGACTACTATTTATTAGCGATCCGCGTAACTTGTATTGCGATTCTGTACCGAACAACATGTTCGCTGTATCTTGGTGTGGTGGCGAGGAGATTGGAAACCCAAGCTAGTGTCGTGGGGGGTGAAATTGGGAAATATTGCGCCCAGAGCGGGACTCGAACCAACATCTCTTTGCATTCCGGGGCAGTGTGCTAATCATTACACCACCTAGGCTCCCTGATGTCACCACACTACCCACGCCTACCTGTCTATGCGGCTCCTTCCCTGAGAGGTCGGTGCCGACCACTACACTCTTCCCCCTGGAATTGTACGTCTTTAATGCTTACAATTACATACATGAAGCAATGCACACACATACACAGGGTAGGTTCAACAACCATACAGTCCGTAGCTTGTATAGGATCATGGTCACGGCAACCAGTGTCATGGAGGTGATGAAAATGGGAAATATTGCGCCTAGAGTGGGACTCGAACCCACATCTCTTTGCATTCCGGGCCAGTGTGCTAACCATTACACCACCTAGGCTCCCTGATGTCACCACACTACCCACGCCTACCTGTCTATGCGGCTCCTTGCCTGATAGGTCAGTGCAGACCACTACACTAGCTTCCGTGACCAGATGCCCGGAAATTGGAAATCGGAACCGGCAAACTGCATGCCGCCATGCAGGTTTAACAAGGGTTGGTAGTTGGAGTTTTACCTACTGGCAACATCTAAGGTCATATCAGGACGGGTACCGACTTGTGACAGTGCGCACTCATGGGGACTTTATAGTGCTGCCCCACTGGAATACAAAGCTGACCTCCCACTCACTCACATTATCCTGACACTGAGCTAACCAGTCCTTCCCCTATCCTATTAATGCCGAGCGCCTGGCTAGGAAGCGACAAGTATCAATTTTTAAGTCATTGGTTAGACTCTACCAGGGTTTCAATCCATGGGTTCGAATCCCTCGATATACCAAAACGAATCCCTCGATATACCAGTCTGGTCACTGGGGCAATTTGTTTCACATGAAACATTGTCGTGGATAGGCCTATGTCATTACCAGTTTTTCATGGGTCAATTGTAATGACGACTAGAGGAAAATTCGGTCTGTTCCTACATGAAATAATGGGAAACTTAACAACTTGAATAGAAATGTAAGGTAAATAGTTATGGCCCTGTCACATTACGACGCTTCTCGCCGGTGCGCCGCCAATGCGCAAAATCACTTTTAATCATCGAGACACGTCAAACTTTTCAGCGTCAGCGTAATGTACTGGTAGCGTGCGGCCGACGTTGTGAGAAAGAAAGAAAAAAAAAGTTTGGCGCCGTCCTGATATGACCTTAGATGTTGCTAGGACGTAAATGTGGCAATTATCAATTTTGAAGTCTTGTCTGGTCATATCAGACAAGACTTCAAAATTGCACTACTGTCAATACAACAGATGTTGTATTGACAGTAGTGCAATTATACATTCAATGTATAATTGCACTACTGTGTGGGATATCAGACACATCTGGCTAGCACAGGCTGCCAGCACCATGACCTGATAAAACCATTTTCCTGACTAACCGTGGCTAGGAAAATGCCACGGTTAGTCAGGGTATTGTATGGGCAATGGTTAGGGACCCAAATAAAGTGATCAATATAGGGGAGTGGTCGATCTGTGGATGTGGTTGGTTAGAGAGGTTTTACTGTATCTACGTTCATATCTACCTACAAACATACCAACCTACATACATGGGTGCATAATACATGGGTATACGTCATCATCATCATCATCATCATCATCATCATGCTGTCGGTCGCGATGCGACAAAGACTGCTTTCATTACTTGACTGCCACTCATGGGGTTGTACATTTCATGAAAGCTGCCTGCAAAAGTGTTGAAGTGCTGCTGGCTTTTGCAACTTACCAGCGGCACTCTCTCGGGGAGCAAATAGAGGTTTCACACCAGCAAGAACATGTCAAGACAGGCGCAAAACTATTTGTCCCTGCAGTGGCTGGTTGGGAGATGTTGGGAGTTCCATATATCAACCGCCCTTAATGCTGCCACAGTGACATGGTTTTCTGTTTAGGGTTTGCTCCCTTAGCCTTCGGTTCTGTCAAGAACCTGTACCACAAGGCAGTGGTTTACAACTCTGCAGGGCAGGGGCGTCAAACTCCCTGAGGTATTGCTATACCTGCAATACCTGCATACCTGGGTATACGTACACACACTCTTTACCACTGTTTACATGCATACATTCAATGCAGTTACGTTATATAATTACATTATATACACATAAACAAGTACCTACAACCAATCAGTATAATTCAGATATATTCCACCAGACTGGATGGCCATGTTGGTAGATCGTGGGGTCGTGGGTTCGAACCCTGGTCGAGTCAAACCAATGACTTAAAAATTGATACTTGTCGCTTCCTAGCCTTGCGCTCGGCATTATTAGGATAGGACAAGGACTGGTTGGTTCAGTGTCAGGATAATGTGACTGAGTGGGATATCAGGTCATGATGCTGGCGGCCCTTCCTGATATGACCTTAGATGTTGCTAGGACGTAAAACAACAACAAACAAACAAACAAATCAGACATTCCAATATAATGAATAGTTGAACCAAGAACAAAATAATGACAATGGGCTCAGCACAACTAAAGTAATTACCTCTACAATTCCTCTGGAGTTAAAAAAGTGTCATCGAACTTTCTAGACACAGAAAGCTTATCGTAGTCTGTGTGTACACACTGTAACGTGTGTTTGTAGGCCCGAGTGTAGGCAAGTGTGGGACTGAGTGCGTGGCATTTGTGAGCATGTGGAGATCGGTTCACCTGGCCTGGAAAAAGGATAGCTGGGGCGTATCTGGGCATGCTGGTGTGGATCTGGATATGTGAGGGGTGAGGTAGATACAAGATTCACCCAGTACTTACAGCAGGGGTGAATGACAATGTAATGTCTAGTGTCTAAATACGGGCGAAAATAGACAGGAAAGTTTCTTTTATTTAATGATGCCTCTAGAGCACATTAATTTCTATCATCAGCTATTGGACGTCAAACATGTGGTCATTCTGACATATTTCTTTGGAGGAAACCCGCTTCCACCACTCAGGCTACTCTCTCCGATAAGCAGCAAGGGGTATTTTATATGCACTTTACCACAGACAGGACAGCACACACCACAGACTTTGATGAACCAGTTGTGGACCAGTGGTTGGAACGGAAAATAGCCCCAACTGCAAATGGGTCCACTGGGCAGGATCGATCGGATGACCAAAAATAGCTTTAGTATCGAAGATGAAGTAGAATCCCTGGTTCCAGTATCAAATGGCTACTTATATTGTCACAGAGTTGGGAGAGAATGCAAAAAGACAAGATGGCGACCATAGAATGCCGTCGATTTCACCTTTAAAATCCAATAAACTACATGTTTATTATATTTTTCAAATCAAAAGTAACAGGAAAATATTAAAGTTGCATAGTCCGATGGTTTTGAATTTCTGTATTTTTTCTGAGATAAATATATCAGATCGATCACTAGTATCTACTTTACATTAGTTCAAAGTTACATTTGTTTTAAATGGTAAACTTTTGAGATATTTTGAGTGCAAACATGGAAAATTAGTTTTGGCAAGCTTGCCAAAACTCTGACACCATAGACTTCTGCAGTAACAGGTTCTGTTCAATTGACTCACTATTGCCTTCTACGCAGAAACAAATGCTTAATAAGTGCATCAGTATCTAAGTTAGATATGTAACATAAAATCTAGATAATTGGTTTGTTTTTGAAAATTTGATATTTCATTGGACTATGCAGCTTTAAGATATATGTGAAGAATATATTTTGCTTCTTAAATTAAGAATTTATCTACTCATTTCATTTACCCAGCATGTCAATATTTTCCGCCCGCTTTTATATAGGGTTGTTCTTCACCCCATCTCAGGCTACTGAAGTACGGGGTGAATCTTTTATCTAGGTGTGAGGCTGCCCATGCAGGTGTGGATGTATGGGGTGGGGGGTGCGTGAAGGTTGCGCCTGTTGGCTTGCACCTGCTCCTTGACAAAGTGCCAGGTTGAAGAGCATTGGATTAGAAGATGTGGTATATAACAACATATAACATGACGTGTAATGGATGTGCGTGTGTGTGGGGGGGGGGGGGGGGGGGGAGGAAGCTGGAGTAGGCGGAGGTGTACTGGTATTCAGAAATGATGCAAAGCCTCAGTGTTTTTGTGAGGACTAATGTTGCAGAGTCCGATGGCTTTTGAGTTTTCAGGCATATTCTTTCCGATAAATATAGAATGACCATCATATCCTACTCTTCATAGGTTTGGGGTACCTTTGATGATAGGAAATGATGACATTTTGAAGTGAAAGCATGCAAAATAATTTTGGCAAGCAAACCAAAACTCCTTTAGTTGTGACCTAGTTCCCAATCTGACAATGGTCACGTGAGAGACTTGTGTAGGTTGCCTGGTCTCCTCACGTTTCATATTGATGGCACCATAACAGAAGTCTTTCTTATAATGTGATAATATTGTCATGGGGGTGATGAAAATGGGAAATATTGCACCTAGAGCAGGACTCGAACCCACATCTCTTTGCATTCCAGGCCAGTGGGCTAACCATTACACCACCTAGGCTCCCTGATTTCACCACACTACCCACACCTACCTGTCTATGCGGCTCCTTGCCTGAGAGGTCAGCTCAGAACAGTACACTCGTCCCCCTAGAATTGTAAGTCTTTTAATGCTTACAATTATATACATACACTTAAGCATACACTGGGTAGGTTCAATAACTATACATCGCATAGCTTGTACAGGATCAGGTCACAGCAACCAGTGTCGTGGGGGTGATGAAAATGGGAAATATTGCACCTAGAGCAGGACTCAACCCCACATCTCTTTGCATTCCGGGCCAGTGTGCTAACCATTACACCACCTAGGCTCCCTGATGTCACCACACTACCCATGCCTGAGAGGTCAGCGCAGGACACTACAATATATATGAAGAATCTTGATTGATTTATAAACACCAACATATTTTACTTAGCATTATGGATTCCAATTATCGTATTATGCAGCATTCAATCTGATTTATTTATAGAACATATTAAGAACATATGCAGGCCCTAATTCAGTATTCCGGTCTTAATTCACCACAGTCTCGGCCGGCTATGCTTCACCGCCTAGCGGCCATAATTGACAATCTAGCGACATTAAGGACATATACAGGCCCTAATTCAGTCTTCAGATCTTAATTTACCACAGTCTAGGACTGCTATGCTTCACTGCCTAGCACCCATAATTCACAATGTAGCGGCATTAAAAACATATACAGGCCCTAATTTAAGATCTTCTTATCTTAATTCACCACAGTCTAGGCCAGCTATGTTTCACCACCTAGCGAGCCTTATTCATAATGAAATGGCATTAAGAACATATATACAGGCCCTAATTCAGTCTTCCAGTTTTGATGCGCGAAAAGGAAGAAGGGAAGGCGGGGGTGGGAGAAAAGGCGTTTTATTAACGCCTCAAACAGAGCATACAGAGGAACAGGTAAAACAGGCAAAAGAAAGGAAAGGGCTCATGAGGAGCAAAGAAACAGGCTCGTGAGGAGCAATACAGTGAGGGGCTCATGAGGAGCAGAAGAGATAAATAAGGACGGGCTCATAAGGAGCAGTGTCAGAGTTCTGGTAGAGGGGGGGCCGAGGAGCCCTCCGCCGCAGAGGGAGGAGGGTAGAGGAGGGAAAGTTGGGTGGGTGGGTGGAGGAAAAGAGGGCAGAGAGCTGGAAGGCGGCAGGAGGGCGAGTGCCTGAGGGAGGCCGGCGGGCGGCCTTATAAGGGAAGGGGGGGCGGGCGGGCGACAGCAGGTGAGTTGTGAAAGCTGCCGGCCCGGGGGAGGGCGAGTGAGGGTGAGCAGCGGGCGTCGGGTGAGGCGCGAATGCTGCGCGACACGGGGGCGGGGGAGGAAGGGGCGCGCGGCGGGGTCTGGTGAGGTGTGAGCGCAGCGCGACAGCGCGGGGCGGGGGAGGGTCTCTTCCTCTCCTCGCATCAAGCGTAATGCTTCGCATTACGACCGATGCGCGAAAAGGAAGAAGGGAAGGCGGGGGTGGGAGAAAAGGCGTTTTATTAACGCCTCAAACAGAGCATACAGAGGAACAGGTAAAACAGGCAAAAGAAAGGAAAGGGCTCATGAGGAGCAAAGAAACAGGCTCGTGAGGAGCAATACAGTGAGGGGCTCATGAGGAGCAGAAGAGATAAATAAGGAGGGGCTCATAAGGAGCAGTGTCAGAGTTCTGGTAGAGGGGGGGCCGAGGAGCCCTCCGCCAAAGAGTAAGGAGAGGGCTCGAGGCGCGCCCGAGGCGGGGGCACGGGCGCCCAAGGCGGGGGCCCGGGGAGGCAGGTCTGGTTGAGAGGAAGGTCCGGGGCGTACGTGGAGGGGGAGCGGGCGGCCAAAAAAGGGAGGCCCGCTCCTGAGGCCTGGGGGGAGGAGGTCCGGCGAGGGTCGATCAGGGGGGCAGCGAACTCCTCAGGGCTGGGCGGGGTGAGAGTCGGGGTCAGGTCGGGCGGGTTCATGAAGGCGGTGTCGTGAGGGTCGGTGGCTGGGCTGTCTGGGGAGGGTCTCTCGTGAGGCTGGGCTGAGTCGTCTGAGGTGTGAGGTGCGAGGTGGTGATCCTCGGCTTCGTCTGGGCGGCGTTTCGATCGGTGTTCGCTGGGGGGCTGTCGGTGGAAATCGCGGGGCTGTCGGCAGTGGTTGGGGTGAGGCGCCGGGGCAAGGCGGATCGGAGGCCGGCGGATCAAAAATCCGCCGAGGCGGCCGGGGTCTGGCGCTCACAGGCTTGCTTGGTGCGGCATCCGGCCTCGCTGTGCATCGTTAATATGCGCCGCACGTTGGCGCAATATGCACAGACGTGCCGGCGCCTGTCTCCCACCTCGCCGTGGGCCTCTCCGAGGGGGGCCCGATCGCACGAGGCGGGATCGCGGTTCCAAGCGGAGCAGGGGGCCCCGTGAGCGTGCCTATCGTAGGCGGTGCGGGTGTCGACATGCTGCCGGGGCAGGTGTGCGCCTCGGGCCCCATCGTCGCCTCGGGGAGCTGTGAGGGGCGTGGTGGGGGAGTCCATGGTCAACATGCTGTCGACTCGGATCATGTTGAGGGCCATGGGATCGTGCCACCCTTGGGGGAGCCACGTCCGCGATCCATGAGAAGATGGTCTCTGAGTACCGGCGAACGGCCGGCCATGGGTGGACGAGGTTGTCCCTCATGATGGTGAGGTGATGGTGGTGTAGGCCCTGGAGAGAGTGGGCGGGGAAGGAGGGGTGGTTGACCAGAGTGAGGAGGGCGAGGTGGTACTCGTCCTTGGTGGCCTCACCCAGTTTCACCGGCTTCCGTCCCGGGCCCCTCTCTACCAGGTCGGAGGGGAAGACGTAGTCTGAGGGGACACCTCGGCGCCGATCGGTGTGGCGCGCCTCGGCGGAGGCCAGGATCTCGCGGACTGCATCGGCCGCGGATGCTGGGCTGTAGTCCAACGTCTCCTGGCGGTATGCGAGCGGCGGGGCCGAGGCGGCGGCGAGGCGGTTGTACCCCTCATACTGTGGATGAACCGCCCCAGGTAAAGTCGCTTGAGGCGGGGGAGGCGGTCGGCTCCCGATCGCGGCGTGGGCCCGAGGCGCTGGGGCGGGCGGCGGTCTGTAGGGGGCCTCCCGCATTGAGGCGGGCTGGGGGCTGTCCGGGTCTCCTCGGGGGACCCCGGTCTCGACGGCCTCCATCCTGGAGGCGCTCAGCCGGCTCACAACCCGCGTGGAAGCCATCGAGACGGGGATCGCCCGAGGAGCCCCGGACACCCCCCAGCCCGCGCCAAGGCGGGAGGCCCCCTACACCACGCCGACCGCCCCAGCTCCTCGGGCGCGGGCCGCCGCCAGAGCCCGGCCCCCGCCGCCACCTCAAGCGACTCTGCCCGGGGCAGCCCACCCCCACTACCACCAGTACGACCGCCTCGCCGCCCGAGGCGGCGCCGCGCCGCCCCCCGCCTACCTCCAGGACGTCGCCGAGGAGCACACCCCAGCATCCGCGGCCGACGCCGTCCGCGAGATCCTCGCTTCCGCCGAGGCGCACCGCACCGGCAGACGCCAAGGCATCCCCTCAGGCTACCTCTTCCCCTCAGACCTCGTGGAGAGGGGGCCCGAACGCAAGCCGGTCAAGAGAGGGGAGGCGAGCAGGGACGAGTACAACCTCGCCCTCCTCACCGTCCGCCGCTATTCCGAGGCCATCCGTCCGCCGCTATTCCGAGGCCATCTTCACTTGGATAGCGGACGGGAGGCTCCCGCACGGATGGCACGATCCAGTTGCCCTCAACATGGTGAGGATGGATTCCCTCACCACGCCCGCCGCCCTCACCCAAGCCGCCCCGGCAGCTCCAGCTCCCCGAGGCGAGGATTCGGCCCGAGGTGCACACCTGCCCCGGCCCCAAGGGGACGTCCGCACCGCCTACGATAGGCACACTCACGGGGCCCCCTGCCCCGCTTGGAACCGCGATCCCGCCTCGTGCGATCGGGCCCCCCTCGGAGAGGCCCACGGCGAGGTGGGAGACAGGCGCCGGCACGTCTGTGCCTACTGTGCCAACGTCCGGCGCATGTTCACCATGCACAGCGAGGCCGGCTGCCTCACCAAGCAAGCCCGTGAGCGCCAGACCCCGCCGCCCCGCCCCCCCCCCCCCCCCGGCCGGCCCGGGGGGCCCTTCCCGGCGCCTCACCCTCACCACTGCCGACAGCCCCGCGACTTCCACCGACAACCTCCCAGCGACCACCGATCGCAGCGCCGCCCAGCCAGAGCCGGGGTTCATCACCTCGGGCCTCACGCCTCAGACCACAGCCCAGCCCAGCCTCACGAGGAACCCCCTGCCGATACCACAGCCGCCGACCGTCACGACCACCGACAACCCCTCAGCGACCACCGATCGAAACGCCGCTCAGACGGAGCCGGGGACCATCACCTCGGACCTCACACCTCAGACGACACAGCCCAGCCTCACGAGGGACCCTCCCCAGACAGCCCAGCCACCGACCCTCACGACACCGCCTTCATGAACTCGCCCGACCCGACCCCGACTCCCACCCCGCCCAGCCCTGAGGAGTTCGCCGCCCCCCTGCTCGACCCTCGCCGGACCTCCTCCCCCCAGGCCTCAGGAGCGGGCCTCCCTTTTTTGGCCGCCTGCTCCCCCTCCACGTAGGCCCCGGACCCTCCTCTCACCCAGACCTGCTCTCCGGGCCCCCGCCTCGGGCGCCCCGTGCCCCCGCCTCGGGCGCGCCTCGAGCCCTCTCCTACTCTTTGGCGGAGGGCTCCTCGGCCCCCCCTTCACCAGAAGTCTGACATTGCTCCTTATGAGCCCCTGCTGTATTTATCCTTCTTTCTGCTCCTCATGAGCCCTTCACTGCATTGCTCCTCATGAGCCCCTTTATTCTTGCTCCTCATGAGCCCTTCCTTGCTTTTTTCCTCCTCACCCTGCTTATTATCTGTTCCTCTGTATGCTCTGTTGTTGAGGCATTAATAAAACGCCTTTCTCTCCACCCCCGCCTTGCTTTCTTCCTTTTCGCGCATCGGTCGTAATGCGAAGCATTACGTTTGATGCGAGGAGAGGAAGAGACCCTCCCCCGCCCCGGGCTGTCGCGCTGCGCTCACACCTCACCCGACGCCGCCGCGCGCCGCTCCCTCCCCCGCCCCCCCGTGTCGCGCAGCATTCGCGCCTCACCCGACGCCCGCTCCTCACCCTCACTCGCCCTCCCCCGGGCCGGCAGCTTTCACAACTCACCTGCTGTCGCCCGTCCCCCCTTCCCTTATAAGGCCGCCCGCCGGCCTCCCTCAGGCACTCGCCCTCCTGCCGCCTTCCAGCTCTCTGCCCTTTTCTCCTCCACCCACCCACCCAACTTTCCCTTTTATACCCTCCTCCCTCAGTGGCGGAGGGCTCCTCGGCCCCCCCTTCACCAGAACTCTGACATTGCTCCTTATGAGCCCCTGCTGTATTTATCCTTCTTTCTGCTCCTCATGAGCCCTTCACTGCATTGCTCCTCATGAGCCCCTTTATTCTTGCTCCTCATGAGCCCTTCCTTGCTTTTTTCCTCCTCACCCTGCTTATTATCTGTTCCTCTGTATGCTCTGTTGTTGAGGCGTTAATAAAACGCCTTTCTCTCCACCCCCGCCTTGCTTTCTTCCTTTTCGCGCATCAAGAACATATACAGGCCCTAAGTCAGTCTTCCAGTCTTAATTCATCACAGTCTAGGCTGGCTATGCTTCACTGCCTTGCGACCATAATTCACAATCTAGTGGCATTAAGAACATATACAGGCTCTAATTCAATCTTCTGGTTTTAATTCACCACAGTCTAGACCAGCTATGCATCACCACCTAGGGGCGGTCATTCACAATTTAGTTGCATTAAAAACATATACAGGCCCTAATTCACAGTCTTCTGATCTTAATTCACCACAGTCTAGGCTGGCTATGCTTCATTGCCTTGCGACCATAATTCACAATCTAGAGGCATTAAGAACATTTACAGGCTATAATTCAGTCTTCCGATCTTAATTCAGCACATTCTAGGCGGGCTATGCTTCACCAGCTAGTGCCTCTGTGTGTGGGTGGTGAGTGGGGTGGGTTTTGGTGCTGGAAGGTAAAGCAAGTTGCGTACCCGTGGCCTAAATTCCAGCTGAAGCATTGACCGCACCCGCCCAATGTTTACCTGAGACCCTGTGTTGCTAAATTATTACCCACCTAAGTCAAATAATTGTGAAAATCTCCCCCCCCCCCCCAGGGCTGTTATGTTTGTCTTTGTTTGTTGTTGTTTTACATCCTAGCAACATCTAAGGTCTTGTCAGGACAAGTACTGACTTGTAACAATGCACACTCATGGCAACTTTACAGTGCTGCCCCGCTGGGAGACCAGGCTGCCAGCACTATGACCTGATATCCCACTCAGTCATATTATCCTGACACTGAGTCGACCAGTCCTTGCCCTGTCCTAATAATGCCGAGCACCTGGCTAAGAAGCGACAAGTATACATTTTTAAGTCATTGGTTTGATTCGGCCAGGGTTCGATCCCACAAACCCATGGGTTCGGATCCCCCGATCTCCCAAAACAGGAGACGGACGCTCAACTCATTCGGCCATCCGGTCTGGTCATGTGTTTTTGTTGTTAGTGTATTCTTTATTTTAATATGCAAAGTTTGTAAGAGGGCGCTTTTGACAGTGCCAAACAGAGTTTACTAGATTCGTCCAACTACCTACTTGTGTACCGGACGCGGTGGCCGAATCGGTAGAGCGCAGGCATCCCGTGCGGAAGGTCGGGAGTTCGCTTCCCGGTTGAGCCAAACTAGTGACTTATAAAATTGATAATTGTCGCTACCTAGCCCGGCACTTGGCATTAATAGGATAGGACAAGGACTGGTTAGCACAGTATCAAGATATTGTGATTGAGTTGGATATCAGGTCATGGTACTGGCAGCCTGGTCTCCCAGTGGGGCAGCACTATAAAGTCATCACCATGAGTGTGCACTGTCACAAGTTAGTACCCATCCTGATTAGAACTTAGATGTTGCTAGGATGTAAAATAAGCTGTCACTTAATTATCGCAAAATCTTGTGATAGTGGGTGCTGGTGTGGGCTCGGGTTGAGGGTTAGGACAACATTTTCTGCATATATTTCTATTTCCTAACGTTTCTGTCTGTATGCGACATAATATAATATAATATATAATGCTATTTCGTCGTTAATACTATAACTCCTTAAGATATTTATTTACACAGCTTTATGGTGCTGTCACATGACAACGCTTCTCGCCAACGCGCGTCGATGTAGTAATTGTTTGACGCAACGTCGGGATACGTCAGGAAGCGTTACGTGCGTGTTAGGCACGCGTTGGTATTCGTTGATACACGGCGAGGGTCGGTGGCACACGTCAGGGGATCGGCGAAGTTTTGTGCTTGCACAAAACTTTTGATGTGAGACAATGCGCAGGTGCCAACATTATGGCGACGTTAGGAGCACGTCGAGATACGTTAGACGCACTGGAATAACGTTATGCGAATGCTAGGCACACGGCACGCGCACATGAGGGTCGTTCCCACACGTTGCGCCAAACTGTTACTTTGTTTGTTTTATTGTTGTTTTACATCCTAGCAACATCTAAGGTCATATCAGGACGGCGTGCCAAACTTTTTTGTTTTCTTTCTCACGCGTCGATATACGTTACCACAACGTCGGCCGCATGCTACCAATACGTTGCGCTGACGCCAAAAAGTTTGACGTGTCTCGACGATTAAAAGTGATTTTGCGCGTTGGTGGCATGCCCGCAAGAAGCATCGTAATGTGACAGGGTCATTACTCTATTGTTATATACAGTGAAACATTTTCTAATGAGATTCTTGCATTAATTAAATTTAATCGAAGAAGGTATTTTAACGATTTAAATATTTCTTTGAATTTTTCTAACACCAATTTTCAAAGTCCAATAGTATGGAATTATGATTACATTTTTCCTCCGTCACTGTAACACTACAGTTGTTACGAATGGAATTGTTGGAAACACATTCTGCGTTGTAATTCCTTGAACCTAAACAGCAGTGAGTTTGAATGATATTAATGCACCTGTCACCTTACCGGACACCACCAGACAAAGAATTGTCTAGTCCGGTGCTCTCCGGTACACAAAATGTATCAAAATGTATCGAAATGGAGTGTAATTGGGTCAATTGCCGCCGGACAACCGGATAAGTACCGTACATGTAGCGGACGAGAACCGGACGAGAACCAGACACGTAATGGATGGGTACCAGACATGTACCGGACACCAATGGATGGGTACCAGACATGTACTGATGGGTACCGGATGGGTACCGGACAAACCGGACACCTCAGTCCGGCGGTGTCCGGTAGAAGTTTTGTGCATGTTCAAAACTTGTACCGGACACTGCCGGACACCACCGGACACCGCCGGATGGGTACCGGACATGTACTGGACATCGCCGGACAGTAGGGTTGAGTGTCTTTATTTCCTCTTGACACGGGAGAAATCGCCGTATCGTCAATAAATACAAAACTTTTTCGAGCAAGTGAATCAGCATAGTTGGAACATAAGTACCAGGATTACCCAGGTGGCGGCGCCACCATCGCACCATAGGCTCGGGCAAAATCCTAGCTGATATCGGACTGGGTGAAAAACGAGCGTATAATAATAATAATAAAATACCTCCAGCCGAGGATTTATACAGGTATAGGAATATACTCACTATATAAATATATATATGTGTGTATATAAATATATATTTATATGTCCATATATATATAGAGAGAAAGACATTTTCAAATTTTATCTCAAGTTTGCCATAGATGATCCACTAAGCATGGAATTCAACGTTTTAGAGAAAACTAGGGTAGCCTGGATAAGTAATATGCTGGCTCATCACATTTGGAAATAATTCAAATCCTCTGCTCCAGATATAAATGGATTGTGTATAGATGGCTTTTTATCCTGTTGGCTGATATTCATTTTAATCTATCACTATCCATCCTCACTTCAGGGTAGTGCTCGCAGACAAGGGGGGCCAAATGTAAGAGCCACAATTTATCGGCTGTTTACATTCGTCGATTGGACAATATGAATAACGCCGCCGATATAGCTGCTATGTTAATATTGCTTCGAATTTAGGGTTAATTTAATGAAATTTCATGATTTGAGTATGTAATTCTGTTAAATATGATCGCATTGAATAGATTTGGGCCTAATATATTCCCGCCGATTCGGCGGCCATTTTTATTTGACGTTCGACAGTATGGATATCGATGTCGCTGCGGAGGCGGCGATTTGTTTACTTTACGTTCGTCGATTCGACAATATGAATAACGCCGCCGATGTAGCTGCTACGTTAATATTGCTTCGAATTTAGGGTTAATTTAATGGAATTTCACGATTTGAGTATGTAATTCTGTTAAATATGGTCGCATTGAATAGATTTGGCCCGAATCGGTCCCTAACCTGCACGTTATCCCAGGCTCAAGTTGGGGTTAGTGTTTGCCTAACCCGCCCTCATACATTGAAACTTTTTTTTTTTTTTTTAAATATTTTTTATTCATCTGAATACATATTTTGTCAGCGCCGGGGCACTGGTCTTCCAGCCGTCGGAGTGCATTCACTGACATAGTGGAAGTGGAATGGTTGCATTGTGTGCAGCACAACCCATTCTGAACATAAAAGAAAGTGGGGAGCAGCCTATGCTGTATAGTGTACAGCATATGTACTCACCATAGTGCAAGGTATATGCATCACTGTGTGCAGCACAACCCATTCTGAACCTAAAAGAAAGTGGGGGAGCAGCCTATGCTGCATAGTGTACAGCATATGCACTCACCATAGTGCAAGGTATATGCATCAAGATAGAGTGTGCAGTAATGTACACTAGTGGTTAAATCTTTGGCCTCTAACCCGGGAAATCCGCACGACGCGTGGGTTACGAGCCCTAACCCGCCCTCATACATTTGGCCCCAGTAGTTTAATTAAATAACGTATACAGATATATGGTATACATGTTTGCAATAACGGGGGACGGGGGGGGGGGGGGGGGGGGGAGCATCTTTATCCATATTAGCTCTGTTCCAGCTCCAATATGCTGTGTACAAAATAGATGCAGTGTTTGTACAGTCGGATTATCTGACTTTCGTCGGATATTTACATATTTGTCGGATAACTTCAGCGTTAGCTAATTTTGCATTATTTTGGACGAATCCGTCGGAATTTGTCCAAAAATAATGCACAATTATTTTCAGTACTGAAGGAAAACTTAGATTTTTGGTTGCGCAAATGGCCATTATTCAGGTACTATAATCCTTAAAATCCCTTGCCTTACACAAGTAGGATCTTTTATTTCTGCTTTGGTACAAATACTGTATATGGAATCATGGCATGATGTTCGCGTGAGAAAAAATTACACTAGAATATATTAGGGAACATGCTGAAGCTGGTAGTGTGGTGCATACAAGTCTTCTGAGTTCAGTTTTTCGCTGGTTCCCGAGGAAAACGTGAAGCTGAAATCTGGCGTGTTTACACACCATGAAAAGGGACAGCCGCATCCTTTACCTTAAAGCTGCATAGTCCGACGAAGCATCACATTTTCAAAACCAAAACAATTATATAGAATTGATTCTAGATATCTAACTTCGATATTGATGCACTTATTAAGCATTTGTTGCTACATGTAAGGGAAGGGCAAGGCAATTTAATATACCGATAACCAGTTAATACTAAAGCCTATGGTGTCGGAGTTTTGGCATGGTCGTCGAAACTAATTTCACATGTTTGCACTTCAAATATCTCAAAACATAGCCATTTAAAATAAACAAGACTTGAAGTTAAAGCAAGGTAGATTATAAAAATCAATTTAATATATTTATCTCAGAAAAAAGTACAGATACTCAAAAACCATCAGACTAGGTATGCAACTTTAAAGCCTATTTGTAATGGGGCTGTCACACTACAACGTTTCTCCCGGCGACCCGTCAGCGTTGAAAATAAAATCTTGCGCGTCGAGAAACGTCAAACTTTTCGGCGGTTTGGGGGAAAATATCGGCGTCAGCGCGGCGCATTATGCGCGCGCGGCCAACGTGTGTCGACGCGCTGGGGAAAAAAAAAAAAGTTTGGCGCGACGTCTGCATCTAACCTTAAATGTTGCTAGGGCGTAAAACAAAAACGGCCCAGTTTGCCGCAAAGTGTGAGCAACGACCCTCCCGCGCGTGCGCCGTCTTCCCAGCGTTCCCATAACGTTATTCCGGCGAGTCCAACGCAGCGCGACGCGCGCCTAACGTCCTTACCCATATATTTGCGCGCGCTGGCGGTCGTTGGTTTTTTTTTGACATGCTTAAAACCTTGGGCGACTACGAGCGTGCGCCGGCGTTTTGCGCCGACCATCAGCGTCAAGGATAGTGTACCGACGTGTAGTGAAATGCACCGACGCGCGCATAACGCGCCATCAGCGCGTCCCGATGTTTCACTTTTTATCGCCCAAAATCAACACACGTTCACCGGTCGCCGGCGAGAAGCGTCGTAGTGTGACAGCCCCATTAAGTTCACTTTGACACCACGAACACATGCTTCAGACGACCAAAACTTAGTAGTCGTCTGCCTTTCATTTGTTTCTGAATTGGGTTGCAGTGGAATTGTGCAAACAACTCTTCTACATTAAATAAATTATCACTTCTTGTATGTGTGGACCAGACCGGATGGCCAAATTAGTTGAGGGGTCCATCTCATGTTTTGGGAGATCGGGGGATTCGAACCCATGGGTTCATAGGTTTGAACCCTGGTCGAGTCAAACCAATGACTTAAAAATTGATACTTGTCGCTTCCTAGCCAGGTGCTTGGCATTAATAGGATAGGGCAAGGACTGGTTGACTCAGTGTCAGGAGAATGTGACTGAGTGGGATATTAGGTTATGGTGCTGGCAGCCTGGTCTCCCAGTGGGGCAGCATATTAAAGTTGGCTGAGTGCGCACTGGCACAAGTCGGTACCCATCCTGATATGAACTTAGATATTGCTAGGATGTAAAACAACAACAAACAAATAAAATGTATGTATGTACATGTATGTATGTATGTTTGTTTGTTTTTACTGACTTATGACAGTGCACACTCATTGCGACTTTATAGTGCTGCCCCACTTTATAGTGCTGCCAGCACCATTACTCAATATCCCACGCAGTCACATGTTGATACTGTGCTAACCATTCCCCATCCTGTCCTAATAATGCCAAGCACCGGGCTAGGTAGCGGCAAGTATCAATTTGATAAAACATTGTGTTAACCAGTGGATGTTATTCCCCTAGAATCAATTTATCATTTACACCCTACCCAGGTTGATGTGGGAGATAAAGGTCTAGAATTACTATGAATGTTACTCGCTATACTTTATTGAAATACTGCACTAATCCGCAGGCTATTATTACACAATAAACCCAAAACCATCAAAATAACAGTGTGGAAGTCAGGGCTGGCAGTGTGGCTCTCTTCCTCTTGGTTCTGCTCTTGCTTCGCTGTCTTCTGGGTTGCTTATGCCACACTACCAGTACCCTTCTTTTTATTGTGTTTTTTTCAGCCCGTCCAGTTAATGCAAATCTGATTGGTCAGACTTACCAGGTAGAACATCCAAATCTCATTGGTCAACCTCACTAGACAGAAAACCTCACCTGTCAATCTAGGGTGTGGGAGGTGGTGACCCACCCACCCCACCTGCCTCCTCCTGCTGGCCATGAGGAGGGAACTGACCCACCCATCCAAAGCCAACTTCATTTCAGCACATATGAATTATCACTTTTTGCAACAATAGATCTACAACGCACTCCTCTATAACACCAAGTGGTCATGATCTCTAATAGTTTTAGGGAACATACAGATATCAGAGCATTTAATACATATTTACCTAGTAGTTACACATTAAACCCGTCTTAATGGGCCAGGTGCTGCCCTGGTGGTGGTAGAGAGAAACATTACACTCTCCTCCCCCCCCCCCCCTCCCTCCCTCCCAGGCCTAACACACTCACACCTGTTTCCCCCCCGCCCCGCCCCCAGGTCTACCCAGCATGCCCTGTTACTTCACACATCAGGCTGGAAATACCTACCTGGTCACTTCACACATCTGTGCTGGTGTCGGTATCCCAACTTATACGAGGCCTAATTCCCATAGCATTGGGTGCAATTCAATTTGGCCGACCCCTGGAGACCTGTCCACACAGGCCTTTTTAGTTTGGAAAATCCAGACCAACCAATTATATATGCTCTTTCCAGTGTTAGCGTCTAGATACACTTTAGAATGCACATAATATCATAAACAAATTACAAGTCCAGGCAATCAATTACATTTAAATACACCCATACATTCTTATTGCAGAGTTATTATCTCCGGTGGTGATATTTGATGCTTAGCATTGGATAATTTTATATTAATTACCCTGCCACACAACATGCATTAGTGCACACATGACAATAGGTTGAATATTATTAAAATGGCTTAGAACAATGATTGGCTGATTTAGATATTACTAGAATGGTTTTATATAATGATCTGATTATTATTCAAATGGTCATATAACAATGAGTGAATGATTTAGATATTATTAGAATTGTTTTACATTATATTTTGATTATCATTAGCATGGTTATGGGATGTATAAAACTTATGCGAGCACAAACACATGGAAGTAAGTTCATAGTATGTTTCTCTGCATTTCTGAGTTTTCTGAATATATTGTTTCATTGTTAGTAGTTGTTTTTGGTTATTCGTTCGGGAATCTTTCATCTTGGGCACCAGCAGTATTCCGGGGCTCCCCTTGCTTGATTTTACGACCCTGTTGTAAACCCTGTCAGGACCATTGAGTCGTTTTACCCAGAATAGTCTGACTCCTATATGCGTGGATGCATCCCAGGATTGAGTGATTTAGACCTTTGAATGGTTTTAATATTGGTGTCTAGAAAAGGATATTTTTGTTATAAGGAAATTATTTACTCTTATTTTATTTGTGATACCGACCCAAAAAGTCGGAATATTTTTCAATTGGTTTGAATGGCTCTTATTTGAACTCCCGACCTTTTGCACGGGAAACCTGCGCTCTACCGATTCGACCATGGCGTCCGGTCCATGTATGTATGTGTGTATGTATGTATGTATGTATGTATGTATGTATGTATGTATGTATGTATGTATGTATGTGTGTATGTGTATATATGTATGTATATATACATCTATGTATGTATGCATATGTATATGTATGTATACATGTATGTATGTGTATGTATGTGTTTATGTGTGTATATATTTATGTATATATATGTCTATGTATATATGTATGTATGCATATGCATATATATGTATATATACATGTATGTATATATGTATGTATATGTATATATATATATTTTACCTCGGTATACAGCCTCAGGCTAGCCTCAGGCTAGGGAGAGGGAAGCACATCCGGTCCAGCAATTAGCATAAATAACTCACGACCGGAGGACGCTCGTGAGTTGCTCCAGTTGGATTTATCTACAACAAGCTAAGAACTGTAAGTAATTATGATTATTTTGGTTGAGCTTGTTTATGATGCAATATAGCATCTAGATTGGAAAGTTCAGAACTTTCGTATGTCCAGTTTGGACAAGATTAGCATTATAAATGTTGAATCGGATAGAACAAAGGATTCCTTTGTCTTGCTACCATGGTTGGATCAACCCGCTTTGAACGGGTAGAGATGTTGGCACGGTCACATCTCCTGTGGAGATTCCTTCGGACCCTAATAGAGGGTGTTGTTGGGGATGATCCTGGGTTTCTTTTACAGATTCCCCTTTTGATAAGGCGTTTCTCCGAGTTTCGTAGCATTTTCTCTCACTTGCTGGCGCTGAAGCCGCGGGTGGGAGAAGTGTACGCGACAGAGAGATGGGAGGTTCTAGAAGCCTACCCCACGTATGGTTGGTTTCGATACCCAAAACCTACGATAAAATTAGCTTATCACGCCTGTATTGAGAACGGTGTAAATACGTTACTCATTACCAATAAGATCCTCAACACAGGTATACCTGGCGTCACTTCGGTGTTCAGTTGAGTCGATTCCGGTTAATAAGTTTCCTCTTTTGGTTACAGACTACCGATGGCTACAAAGCGAAACAAACCGCCGCCCGCTGCTGCGGAGGGACGCGTGCCTACCGGCTACGATACGTCACCAGATCGGACAGCTCCCCCGTCACCACAGCCGGGGGCCGACTTGCTCTCAGATAGAGAGAGTGACGAGGGTGTCGTTTTCCCGGGCGACCTTACACAACAGGTCAATAGGCTGGTGGAGCAGAAAATGAGAGAACTCCACAGTAAGGACACAGTCCACCAGTTCCCGCCAATCGATTCGGACTGGCAGGATGTCTCAGATTTAGAGGAGACGGACTCGGCCATTGAGGCCCCGCGCCCTAAGATAAGGAAGCGCAAGCGCCCAGTTAGTTCATCCGGTGATGATTTCACCAAAGCCACTAAGGGCAAGAAGGTCAAGAAGCCTAAAAAGAAGAGCAAAAAGAAGAAGAAAGATTCATCTTCGGACTCTTCGTCCGACTCGTCATCGACTGAGTCGGACTCTGACACTGAACGAGCTGGCATCTATGCCAAAATTGGCGGTAAGATACGTAAGAGGTGCCCTCTCCAGAAGGCAAAGAAAGTGAAAACGACTACCATGATGCGTGAAACGATCAAAGGGCATTTCAACACCTTCAAGCCGGCGGAAGTGATTAACAAAATCACCGAACAGATTTCCGGGATTAAAGGGATCCCGGACAGTGTAATTAAAGAAATGGACGCAGGGATTCACTTGAACGAAGAGAAAAAGCGGTTTGAGGCGGCACTGTTCACAGTCCATAAAGCGGTGTTAGGGGTCCTCGCTACGGTTGTCCCAATAGCTAACCGAATGCAAACCGAGAATAAATTCTCGTCACTGGCCAGAGGCATGGATAAGGGCATGGCTCTCCTCACAGCTGCCAGTAACTTTCTGAGCTACCGCAGATATGAAAATGTCTTCAAGGCAGTGACCACGCAAGCCGGAAAGGAAGTAGCCAGATCAAAGAAGGTCATGGACAACGACGGCAAAGAGTACACTCTCTTTTTGCCGCCCAAGCCCATTAAGGGCAAACCCTTGGATAAAGGGAAGATGTTTGGTGGTCAACTCCCCTACCTCTTCAAAGAAGTCGAGGCGGAGACGAAAAGTGGCCGCAACCTCGAACCAATCAGGAAGACAGACACCTCCCGGTATCGTCGACCACGAGGGGATTTTCGTCCCCGGCGAGGAGGCAGAGCTGGCAGATCCGGCCCCTCCTACGGCTATCAGCCACGAGGCAGGGGTCGGGGAGACAGGCAAGGATGGAACGACGGCAACCGCCCGTTCCGGAAGGAGTTTGCCCCGAAACAACCCTTCCCACGCCCAGGCAGCAAATAAATATTGCTACACAAACAACGCTAACAGAGATGCTCGCTGAATCTACACAAACAGATGTAAGAGATTTTTGTGCTGGAAACATATTTAACTGTGTCTCTTCTTGGTGCGAAATTACTAGTGATGTAAACATTTTAGACATAGTAACGGGTGTTAAAATTCCATTTATTGAAATCCCAGTGCAACAACGAGTACCTTTCCCGTATAGATTTAATGTTGTCGAAAAACAAGCGTTATCTGAACAAGTTACACTTTTTCACGCTAAAGGCATTATTGAGGAGGTGACTCACACTCCAGGGGAATTTATCTCTAATATTTTTTCCAGGCCTAAGCCTAATGGAGATATCCGAATGATTTTAGATTTAACCAAATTAAATGAACTCGTAGAATATCAACATTTTAAAATGTTTTCCCTTGACACTGCCAGAGATTTGGTGACACCGGACGCTTGGATGGCCAGTGTAGATTTGCAAGATGCATATTATACTGTTCCGATTTTCGAAAAACACCGGAAATTCTTAAGATTTATTTGGAATGATACACTATTCCAATTTACATGTATGCCAAATGGCTTAGCGTGTGCTCCACGCCTGTTTACAAAATTACTAAAGCCGGTTTTCTCGGTTATGGCAAAGAAGGGTCATGTTATGTTCCCTTATATTGACGATTCTTTCATTGTATCACAATCGTTTGATGACTGTCAACACGCTGTTAATGACCTATGTTCCCTTTTGACAAAACTAGGATTTTATTTAAATCATAAGAAGTCGGTTTTTGTCCCCACTACTGAACTTAAATGTTTAGGTTTTATTATTAATACACAGCTTATGACTGTTTCACTTCCTGATAACAAACTTACTAAGTTTCACGATACGGCGACCCATTTAGTCGCCTTAAGTAGGCCAAAGATAAGGCAGGTTGCGGTGCTAGTCGGCATTCTGATAGCATATGCCCCTGCTATTTTATATGGTAAAGCCCACATAAAATCTTTGGAGATAGATAAGAATTTGGGGTTGGCTCGCACGAAGGGGAATTTTGAAAGGAAAATGTTTATTTCAGAAGATGGAATGAATGACATCAATTGGTGGTTCGATAACATTCAAAATTCTCCGAACCCTATACGTATGAATGAACCCAACACAGTTGTTACTACAGATGCCTCTTTAGAAGGTTGGGGGGCGCATTGTGATTCGTTGGCAACAGGCGGACGCTGGTTGCAGGAAGAAAGTTCAGACCATATTAATGTATTAGAACTACGAGCTATATATTTAGGCCTTGCTAGCCTGGTGAAGGTGCCACGTAGGCACGTTCGTATTTTGACGGACAATACAACTGCAATGGCATATGTACGAAACATGGGGGGGACAAAGTCCAGACCATGCAATGAAATGGCAAGAAAAATTTGGGATTGGGCCCAAATGAATGATGTTTGGTTAACTGTGGCATATATTCCTGGCGCACAAAATACCTTAGCGGATCATAAAAGCAGAAACTTTTATGACCATTTAGAATGGTCCCTTAACCCAGACATTTTCACCACAGTATGTCAGAAGTGGGGACAACCTGAAGTTGACTTATTTGCATCACGTAATAATTGTAAAATTGACAAATATGTGTCTTGGCATCCAGAGCCAGATGCCTGGCAAGTAGATGCTTTTTCTCTAACATGGGGGAATACATTTTATTATATTTTCCCTCCATTCAGTTTGATCAGCCGAGTAACCCGAAAGATAAAGATGGACAAAGCACACGCAATATTAATCGTTCCCAACTGGGACACGCAACCTTGGCTTCCGGGCATAGTGGCAGCCGCCACAGATTGCCTCCAATTCCGAAGATCACCAGGCAATCTGACACACCAAGGCCCCCTAAAACAACGAGGGGACGTGTCCACGACACCACTACTGGCATTCCTTTTTTGAATAAATATCTAGAGCAATTTGGTTTAGACAAAATTACGCAACAAAGAATTGTCGCAGATGCTTGGCGTAAAGGTACTGTTAAAATGTATACTACATATTTAAAAAAGTGGGGCGTTCATTGTTTAATTAAGAAAGTCAAACCCATGAATCCCACCATTTCACAAGTTGGTAGATTTCTCCGCACGTTAGAAGACGAAGGGTTAGGGTTTGGAGCTATTAATGCTGCTCGGTGTGCTTTATCCGTTATCCTTCCTCGGATAAATAATGATACGGTTGGGAAACACCATGTTATTCATTGGATTGTGAGATCGATTTATCAAAGGAATCCCCCCAAACCGAGATACAGTCGGTTTTGGGATGTATCAGTTGTGTTTGATTTGTTTAAACAATGGCCTCATAATAGGCTGCTAGATCTCAAACAGCTAGGGTTTAAAGTAGCGGTGCTTTTGTTATTAGTAACGGGGCACAGGGGACAGACTATTGTAGCCCTATCACTAGATGGCCTAGAAATTGACAAGAAAGAGGCCACGTTTGATTTGTCACAACTGTTGAAATCTAATCGACTAGGAGACCCATTGTCTACAATTAGTGTTACTAGTTTCAACGAAAACCCAAAACTTTGTGTAGTGTCAGCCATTAGGGCTTATATATCCAAGACCAAGGACTTGAGAGCTTCAAGACAGTTATTAGTTAGCTTTATTAAGCCACACAAGGGCATTTCGCGAGATACGCTTGCTCGATGGACAATTACTATGTTAAAATTGGCAGGCATAGATACGGACAAATATGCCTCACACTCAACAAGAGGTGCTATGGTTTCTAAAGCGCGACTGCTGGGCATTTCCGTCAAGCGGATCCTAGCCCACGCAGGATGGAAAACAGCACGATCGTTTGCAACACACTATAACAAACGATTGGAGAAGTCGAGTACACTGGCCCGACAGCTGCTCAAAGACTAGATCGGCAAGAGGTGAGAATACACTTTGTTTTCGCCAAACATTATTTTGCCGCTTGATGATAATTTATGTTAACAATTGTTATTGATGTGTAACATGAGATACAGGATAAATGAGATTACGTAAACCTCTCCCTAGCCTGAGGCTAGCCTGAGGCTGTATACCGAGGTAAAATAGATTAGTTAGACGAATCTTACCTGGGTATAGATGATGGATAACTGTTGTTTTACCGAGGTATAAGCCTCGGATAGACGTGGGCTAGGGCCCACCCACCTCACCCTTCCACGTCTATTAGTTTCCTTTTAACAGGTAAACTTCACAGTTTTAAAACCATTGTCATTTATTATTAGTATTATTTTTAGATTGTTTATTAGCTCATTTATCCTGAATAAGTAGGTAAAGATTGCTGGACCGGATGTGCTTCCCTCTCCCTAGCCCACGTCTATCCGAGGCTTATACCTCGGTAAAACAACAGTTATCCATCATCTATACCCAGGTAAGATTCGTCTAACTAATCTATATGTATGTATGTATGTGTAGCAGTATTTAGTCCTGCAGTGTGCTTCACTCATAACCCATAGCACGGCCAGAAACTGACGTATTGTCTTAATTAAATGAGGTTGGCTCGGACTGTCACACATTTCAATATGTGCGCAAAATCATATCTGATAATTAGAACGTGAGCATTTTCTTACTTTCTCCAATCTGGTTCAAATCGATGACAATTATAGCGCCCATCAAATGGAAGAAATAGTTTCTCTATTACAACAGACCAGGCAATGCCTTTCTGGTGCATCTCCTGTATTCTCACGGGTTAACGCCCATGTATGGGTTAACACCCCCCCCCCCCCCCCCCAAACCACTTGCCCAATATTTCATGAATGCCCACCCCTTAAACGCCCCCCCCCCCCCACCCCCACTTCAGTGATTTGCCATTTTAAACGCCCAGGCCGTTAACCCGCGAGAATATGGTAAATCCGGATTCATTTATTCAATATTGGTCAGGTAGATAGTCCCGTGTTTTGGGGTTGATCTTGCTACTATTAAAAACATCAATTAACTTATTAAATTTAGAATTAAACCGGGTCCTCATTAAAATAACAATAATAATAATAATAATAATATAAAAAAAAGCTGGCGAGTATAGCCTACCCCCATTAGAAGGCGGTCTTGCACATGTGTCCTCATTGCTGCCTCCCATTACTGCTGACCTGTGGTGACCTTCTGGCAAACTAACCCAGCAGAGTCACCTGGTGGCATTTCTCTGCACCACGATCTAAAATGAATCACACAATTGAATTAACCCCCCCCCCCCCCCAACCACACACAATACACTTTTTGGAATGAATAGTTTGGGGCCGGAGTTTAGTGTCTCATCTCTGATGCTCTGTGTACAATCCCCTTTTTTCGTCTCCTAAAGCTAAGGTTCCTTATACGTGCTATGCAAATGTCGTATATGCGGCGTAGATATATGCCAACCCTCAACATTTGTTGGGGTTTTTCCTCCAAATTTGTGAAGGAACAGAATTGGTTTCTATGGCAAATGCAGCAGCATTCGCATTCGCATGCCGCACCGATGGCTACAGGGACCGATTCAGTTGCCGCATTCGCATTCGCATTCGGAGGTATGGAAGC
This sequence comes from Branchipolynoe longqiensis, assembly GCA_030323885.1. Lineage (NCBI taxonomy): Eukaryota > Metazoa > Annelida > Polychaeta > Phyllodocida > Polynoidae > Branchipolynoe > Branchipolynoe longqiensis. The sequence continues at coordinate 106,173,639 of CM059188.1, read as the reverse complement.
ACCCCTATTCACTTAAATGCTTTTGGATTTTTTTGCCGCCTTCGCATGCTGTATACCGCGTGTAAGGAATCCTAGCTTTAGGCCTTCTACATTTCTAAGGTAGTATAAAGAGTGTTACTTTTCCGCACCTCATCCTTATCCCCACCCCACCTCCCTCACAAAGTAGTATAAGTATTTTACAACAGAACTTGAACATTTGATTTAATCCTAAAAGTTGTGCAATACCGACAAACCTGTCCCATCATTCGATTTGTACAACCATTAAGATGTTGAGAAGTTTGGATGGCTCCTTATTCGTTTCAGTTTTCATCAATATTGGTTTTTATTTTAGCAGTGAAGATCTTAATATCTCCTCCTCCTCTGACAATGGGGCTTCGTGAATAAACAACGTAAGATGGTTGACATTTACATTTTTTCATTCCTACGTAATAAGACTATTCATTTCAATACTATGACTCGTTTGGCATTATGCATGTTGGTTGTTGGAGTTTTACATCCCAGCAACATCTACGGTCATATCAGGATGGGTACTGACTTGTGACAGTGAACATTCATGATGACTTTATAATGCTGCCCCACTAGGAGATCAAGCCACCAGCACCATGACCTGATATTCCACTCATTCACATTATCCTGACACTGAGCCAACCCATCTCTGTCCTATCCTAATAATGCCGAGGGCCTCGCTAGGAAGTGACAAGTATAAATTGTTAAGTCATTCATTTGACCCGACCATGGTTTTTGAATACCACGATCTATCAAAGCGGGAGACAGACGCTCAACTCAAAATGGGAGACAGACGCTCAACTCATTCGGTCATCCCGTCTGGTCTGGCATTATGTATGGGATGTGTACATGTCTTTGTGGAACACTTTAATGAACCCATCTACGTCTCATTGACTAGACATTTGAGGAATCAGTCACTATTCTCCTATGGGGAGTGAAATGGTGACCAACTCACTCACACACACTCACACTCATACGCGCACACATGCACACTAACACACATGCACACTCACACACACACTCAGACACACACTCACACACACTTACACTCACACACACTTAAGCTGCGAACACACTGGACGCGTATCTCGCGCGTGCGTCAAGCGTCGCGCGTGCGTAAAAAATCAAAACATATGTAATAAAGAGAACCCGAACACACTGGCGCGTGCGTTTGTCGCGCGTGCGTCAGGCGTGCGTCACGGATCGCTTTTGGAGCGATTATTTACGCTTGACGCGTGGTGACGCGTGGCTTTTGACCGACTTTGCCCGACTTTGCCTGACTTTGGCTGACTTTGCCCGACTTTGCCCAACTTTGCCCGACTTTTCCCTCTTTCATTCCCTCCTCTTCCATTCCCTCCCCTTCCATTCCCTCCTCTTCCATTCCCCCTCTTCCAATCTCCTCTCTTTCATTCCCCCTCTTTCATTCCCCCTCTTTCATTCCTCCTCTTCCATTCCCCCTCTTTCATTCCCCCTCTTTCATTCCCCCTCCTTCATTCCCCCTCTTTCATTCCCCCTCTTCCATTCCCTCCTCTTCCATTCCTTCCTCTCCCATGCCCCCTCTTCCATTCCCCCTCTTTCATTCCCCCTCTTTCATTCCCCCTCTTCCATTCCCTCCTCTTCCATTCCCTCCTCTCCCATGCCCCCTCTCCCGTTCCCTCCTCTTCCGTTCCCTCCTCTTCCGTTCCCTCCTCTCCCGTTCCCCCCTCTCCCGTTCCCCCCTCTCTCCGTTCCCCCTCTCCCGTTCCCCCTCTCCCGTTCCCCCTCTCTCCGTTCCCCCTCTCTCCGTTCCCCCTCTTCCGTTCCCCCTCTTTCCGTTCCCCCTCTTTCCGTTCCCCCTCTTTCTTCGTTCCCCCTCTTCCGTTCCCCCTCTTCCGTTCCCCCTCTTCCGTTCCCCCTCTTTCGTTCCCCCTCTTTCGTTCCCCCTCTTCCGTTCCCCCTCTTCCGTTCCCCCTCTTTCGTTCCCCCTCTTTCGTTCCCCCTCTTTCGTTCCCCCTCTTTCGTTCCCCCTCTTTCGTTCCCCCTCTTTCGTTCCCCCTCTTTCGTTCCCCCTCTTTCGTTCCCCCTCTTTCGTTCCCCCTCTTTCGTTCCCCCTCTTTCGTTCCCCCTCTTTCGCTCCCCCTCTTTCGTTCCCCCTCTTTCGTCCCCCCTCTTTCGTTCCCCCTCTTTCGTTCCCCCTCTTTCGTTCCCCCTCTTTCGTTCCCCCTCTTTCGTTCCCCCTCTTTCGTTCCCCCTCTTTCGTTCCCCCTCTTTCGTTCCCCCTCTTCCGTTCCTCCTCTTCCGTTCCTCCTCTTCCGTCCCTCCTTTTCTGTCCCTCCTCTTCTGTCCCTCCTCTTCCATTCCCTATTCTCCATCTTCCGTTCCCCCTCTTCCATTCCCCTCTTCCATTCCCCCTCTCCCATTCCCCCTCTTCGAAAGAGGGGGGGCGAAAGAGGGGGAACGAAAGAGGGGGAATGAAAGAGGGGGAACGAAAGAGGGGGAACGAAAGAGGGGGAACGAAAGAGGGGGAACGAAAGAGGGGGGACGAAAGAGGGGGGACGAAAGAGGGGGACGAAAGAGGGGGGACGAAAGAGGGGGGACGAAAGAGGGGGGGACGAAAGAGGGGGACGAAAGAGGGGGACGAAAGAGGGGGGACGAAAGAGGGGGAACGAAAGAGGGGGAACGAAAGAGGGGGAACGAAAGAGGGGTAACGAAAGAGGGGTAACGAAAGAGGGGGAACGAAAGAGGGGGAACGAAAGAGGGGGAACGAAAGAGGGGGAACGAAAGAGGGGGAACGAAAGAGGGGGAACGAAAGAGGGGAACGAAAGAGAGGGAACGGAAGAGAGGGAACGGAAGAGAGGGGACGGGAGAGGGGGAATGGAAGAGGGGGAATGGAAGAGGGGAACGAAAGATGGAGAATGGGGAATGGAAGAGGAGAGACAGAAAAGGAGGGACGGTAGAGGGGAACGAAAGAGGGGGAACGAATGCAGGGGAACGAAAGAGGGGAACGAAAGAGGGGGAACGAAAGAGGGGGGACGAAAGAGGGGGAACGAAAGAGGGGGAACGAAAGAGGGGGAACGAAAGAGGGGGAACGAAAGAGGGGGAACGAAAGAGGGGGAACGAAAGAGGGGGAACGAAAGAGGGGGAACGAAAGAGGGGAACGAAAGAGGGGGAACGAAAGAGGGGAACGAAAGAGGGGGAACGAAAGAGGGGGAACGAAAGAGAGGGAACGGAAGAGAGGGAACGGAAGAGAGGGGAATGGGAGAGGGGGAATGGAAGAGGGGGAACGAAAGATGGAGAATGGGGAATGGAAGAGGAGGGACAGAAAAGGAGGGACGGAAGAGGAGGAACGGAAGAGGGGAACGAAAGAGGGGGAACGAATGCAGGGGAACGAAAGAGGGGGAACGAAAGAGGGGAACGAAAGAGGGGGAACGAAAGAGGGGGAACGAAAGAGGGGAACAAAAGAGGGGGAACGAAAGAGGGGGAACGAAAGAGGGGGAACGAAAGAGGGGGAACGAAAAGAGGGGGAATGAAAGAGGGGGAACGAAAGAGGGGGAACGAAAGAGGGGGAACGAAAGAGGGGGGAATGGAAAGGGAGGGAATGGAAGAGAGGGAATGGAAGAGAGGGGAATGGAAGAGGGGGAATGGGAGAGGGGGGAATGGAAGAGGAGGAATGGAAGAAGGGGAATTGAAGAGGGGGAATGGGGGAATGGAAGAGGGAGGAATGGGGGGGGAATGGAAGAGGGGGGAATGGAAGAGGGGGGAATGGGGGTTTTATATGGGAGGTGTGTTCCGGCTTTAGACGCGTGGCAGACGCGTCCAGTGTGTTCGCTATTTACGCGTGAGAACCGCATGACGCACGCTTGTACTTGACGCACGCGCGACGCACGCGTCCAGTGTGTTCGCAGCTTTACACTCACACTCACACACACTCACACACACTCACACGCACACTCACACTCACACATGCACACTCACATACACACTCAGACACGCACTCACACACACTTACACTCACACACACTCACACGCACACTCACACTCACACACACACATGCACACTCACATACACACACTCAGACACGCACTCACACACACTTACACTCACACACACACACACTCACACGCACACTCACTCACACACATGCACACTCACACACTCAGACACGCACTCACACACACTTACACTCACACACACTCACACGCACACTCACACTCACACGCACACTCACCAGTCACAATAAACACCTCCCACCGGATTGTGACCTGCTTGAACCGGTTAACACCTGTCCATCCATCAAGTCTGTTAATCACTTTTCACACCAACTATCCCAATCTTAATCCCACACCCTCCCTGGACAACAATTTAGTGTCTGGACCGTCGCACTAACTGTTGTGTTTGTGCATAGATTTTAAGATGTTATCTTAAAGCTGCATAGTCCGATTTAGATACTTGGGCGCTTATTACTCATTTGATTCTACATAGTCAATTTAGATACTGGTGCACTTATTACTCATTTGATTCTACATAGCCAGTTTTGATACTGTTGCACTTATTACGCATTTGATTCTACATAGTCAATTTAGATACTGGTGCACTTATTACTCATTTGATTCTACATAGCCAGTTTTGATACTGTTGCACTTATTACGCATTTGATTCTACATAGCCAACTTAGATACTACTGCACTTATTACGCATTTGATTCTACATAGCCAACTTAGATGCTGTTGCACTTATTACACATTTGATTCTACATAGCCAGTTTAGATACTGTTGCACTTATTATGCATTTGATTCTACATAGCCAACTTAGATACTACTGCACTTATTACGCATTTGATTCTACATAGCCAACTTAGATACTGTTGCACTTATTACTCATTTGATTCTACATAGCCAGTTTAGATGCTGTTGCACTTATTACACATTTGATTCTATATAGCCAACTTAGATGCTGTTGCACTTATTACACATTTGATTCTACATAGCAAACTTAGATACTGTTGCACTTATTACGCATTTGATTCTATATAGCCAACTTAGATGCTGTTGCACTTATTACACATTTGATTCTACATAGCAAACTTAGATACTGCTGCACTTATTACACATTTGATTCTACATAGCAAACTTAGATACTGTTGCACTTATTACGCATTTGATTCTATATAGCCAACTTAGATGGTGTTGCACTTATTACACATTTGATTCTACATAGCAAACTTAGATACTGCTGCACTTATTACACATTTGATTCTACATAGCAAACTTAGATACTGGTGCACTTATTATGCATTTGATTCTACATAGCCAACTTAGATACTACTGCACTTATTACGCATTTGATTCTACATAGCAAACTTAGATACTGTTGCACTTATTACACATTTGATTCTACATAGCCAACTTAGATACTACTGCACTTATTACGCATTTGATTCTACATAGCTGATTTAGATACTACTGCACTTATTACGCATTTGATTCTACATAGCCAGTTTAGATACTACTGCACATATTACACACTTGATTCTACATAGCCAATTTAGATACTTGTGCACTTATTACGCATTTGATTCTACATAGCCAACTTAGATACTACTGCACTTATTATGCATTTGATTCTACATAGCCGATTTAGATACTGGTGCACTTATTACGCATTTGATTCTACATAGCCAACTTAGATACTACTGCACTTATTACGCATTTGATTCTACATAGCCGATTTAGATACTTGGTTTGACTCGATCCCCTGATGTCGCAAAACAGGAGATGGACGCTCAACTCATTCTGCCATCCCGTCCGGTCATAATAGAAGCGGTGACTGTTGAAGCCTGCGATGTACAGCATTTCTAAGTGTACACCTAAATTAACTCTGCATGTTGCCGCCAAAGTTGACCCTTTAAAATAAAAATTACTTCCAACTAAAATAAGATAGATTATAATGATCAACCTAATATATTTATCTAAAATATATACAGAAACACAAAACTATCAAACTCTGAAACTTTAATGTATAGATACATATAGTGTTGGATAATTCTAATGGTGACTTTATAGTGCTGCCCCACTTAGATATTATACCACTGGAAGTACGAGTATGACCCGATATTTCACTCAGTCACTGCAGGGGGGAGGGGGCTGGATATGTGTTGTGGTTGAAGGGTGAGGCCCTAATCACTGGAGCATCATTGGACAAGACAATTTGTGACGTTCTACATCATGCCCGAAGAAGAAGAGTAAGAAGAAGGTGAAGAAGAAGGTGAAGAAGAAGGTGAGGAAGAAGGTGAGGGAGAAGGTGAAGAAGAAGTTAAAGAAGAAGGTGAAAAAGAAGGTGAGGAAGGAGGTGAAGAAGAAGGTGAAGAAAAAGTTAAAGAAGAAGGTGAAAAAGAAGGTGAGGAAGGAGGTGAGGAAGAAGGTGAAGAAGATACAGAAGAAGATGAAGAAGGTGAAGAATAAGAAATAACAAACTCATACACAAAGAAAAGACGACTGGCATCCACAGCGTGTGTAATAGGTACAAGCTGGCATTACAGCGTTGTTTTCATCCTGTCCCTCACTGTGTGTAATAGGTACAAGCTGGCATTACAGTGTTGTCTTCATCCTGTCCCTCACTGTGTGTAATAGGTACAAGCTGGCATTACAGTGTTGTCTTCATCCTGTCCCTCACTGTGTGTAATAGGTACAAGCTGGCATTACAGTGTTGTTTTCATTCTGTCCCTCACTGTGTGTAATAGGTACAAGCTGGCATTACAGTGTTGTTTTCATTCTGTCCCTCACTGTGTGTAATAGGTACAGGCTGGCATTACAGTGTTGTCTTCATCCTGTCCCTCACTGTGTGTAATAGGTACAAACTGGCATTACAGTGTTCTCTTGATCCTGTCCCTCACTGTGTGTAATAGGTACAAACTGGCATTACAGTGTTGTTTTCATCCTGTCCCTCACCGTGTGTAATAGGTACAAGCTGGCATTACAGTGTTGTCTTCATCCTGTCCCTCACTGTGTGTAATAGGTACAAGCTGGCATTACAGTGTTGTCTTCATCCTGTCCCTCACTGTGTGTAAGAGGTACAAGCTGGCATTACAGTGTTGTCTTGATCCTGTCCCTCACTGTGTAATAGGGACAAGCTGACATTACAGTGTTGTCTTGATCCTGTCCCTCACCATGTGTAATAGGTACAAGCCAGCATTACAGTGTTGTCTTGATCCTGTCCCTCACTGTGTGTAATTGGTACAAGCTGGCATTACAGTGTTGTTTTCATCCTGTCCCTCACTGTGTGTAATAGGTACAAACTGGCATTACAGTGTTGTCTTGATCCTGTCCCTCACTGTGTAATAGGGACAAGCTGACATTACAGTGTTGTCTTGATCCTGTCCCTCACCGTGTGTAATAGGTACAAGCCAGCATTACAGTGTTGTCTTGATCCTGTCCCTCACTGTGTGTAAGTGGTACAAGCTGGCATTACAGTGTTGTTTTCATCCTGTCCCTCACTGTGTGTAATAGGTACAAACTGGCATTACAGTGTTGTCTTCATCCTGTCCCTCACTGTGTGTAATAGGTACAAGCTGGCATTACAGTGTTGTTTTCATTCTGTCCCTCACTGTGTGTAATAGGTACAAGCTGGCATTACAGTGTTGTTTTCATTCTGTCCCTCACTGTGTGTAATAGGTACAAGCTGGCATTACAGTGTTGTCTTCATCCTGTCCCTCACTGTGTGTAATAGGTACAAACTGGCATTACAGTGTTCTCTTGATCCTGTCCCTCACTGTGTGTAATAGGTACAAGCTGGCATTACAGTGTTGTCTTGATCCTGTCCCTCACTGTGTGTAATAGGTACACGCTGGCATTACAGTGTTGTCTTCATCCTGTCCCTCACTGTGTGTAATAGGTACAAGCTGGCATTACAGTGTTGTCTTCATCCTGTCCCTCACTGTATGTAATAGGTACAAACTGGCATTACAGTGTTCTCTTGATCCTGTCCCTCACTGTGTGTAATAGGTACAAGCTGGCATTACAGTGTTCTCTTGATCCTGCCCCTCACTGTGTGTAATAGGTACAAGCTGGCATTACAGTGTTCTCTTGATCCTGTCCCTCACTGTGTGTAATATGTACGAGCTGACATTGCAGTGTTGTCTTGATCCTGTCCCTCACTGTGTGTAATAGGTACAAGCTGGCATTACAGTGTTGTCTTGATCCTGTCCCTCACTGTGTGTAATAGGTACAAACTGGCATTACAGTGTTGTTTTCATCCTGTCCCTCACCGTGTGTAATAGGTACAAGCTGGCATTACAGTGTTGTCTTCATCCTGTCCCTCACTGTGTGTAATAGGTACAAGCTGGCATTACAGTGTTGTCTTCATCCTGTCCCTCACTGTGTGTAAGAGGTACAAGCTGGCATTACAGTGTTGTCTTGATCCTGTCCCTCACTGTGTAATAGGGACAAGCTGACATTACAGTGTTGTCTTGATCCTGTCCCTCACCGTGTGTAATAGGTACAAGCCAGCATTACAGTGTTGTCTTGATCCTGTCCCTCACTGTGTGTAATTGGTACAAGCTGGCATTACAGTGTTGTTTTCATCCTGTCCCTCACTGTGTGTAATAGGTACAAACTGGCATTACAGTGTTGTCTTGATCCTGTCCCTCACTGTGTAATAGGGACAAGCTGACATTACAGTGTTGTCTTGATCCTGTCCCTCACCGTGTGTAATAGGTACAAGCCAGCATTACAGTGTTGTCTTGATCCTGTCCCTCACTGTGTGTAAGTGGTACAAGCTGGCATTACAGTGTTGTTTTCATCCTGTCCCTCACTGTGTGTAATAGGTACAAACTGGCATTACAGTGTTGTCTTGATCCTGTCCCTCACTGTGTGTAATAGGTACAAGCTGGCATTACAGTGTTGTCTTCATCCTGTCCTTCACTGTGTGTAATAGGTACAACCTGGCATTACAGTGTTGTCTTCATCCTGTCCCTCACTGTGTGTAATAGGTACAAGCTGGCATTACAGTGTTGTCTTCATCCTGTCCCTCACTGTGTGTAATAGGTACAAACTGGCATTACAGTGTTGTCTTCATCCTGTTATTCACTGTGTGTAATAGGTACAAACTGACATTACAGTGTTGTCTTGATCCTGTCCCTCACTGTGTGCAATAGGTACAAGCTGGCATTACAGTGTTGTCTTGATCCTGTCCGTCACTGCTGACAGAGTCGCGAACATGTGACCTTTCATTATTAATAATCACCAATAAGAAAGCCACATTAAGCACGGTTAGACGATACGTTTTCTATTCTCACTGTCTACCACATCTCGCAACCCCATCGCACACATCTACAAGTACCAGCAGATGTGCCAAGTGCTTGCCTATGTTTGATATTACTACTAGAACAGCTAAGATCAAGTCCATTATAAATAATTTTATTGTCGGTGATGGTACCCACATGTACCTGTATATTTTTGCAGGAAGTGTGTGTATGTAATGTATGTACTATGTATGTGTGTAATGTATGTATGCAATATATGTAATGTATATACATATGTGTGTATGCATATATGTATGTATGCAATGTGTGTTATGTAGGGATGTATGTATATATTTTACCTCGGCACTACCCTCTGGCTACTCGTAGTCCAGGGAGGATTCCCACCATTCAGCATTATCAGCAGAGTGGCCAGGAAGATCAAGATGGATCACTCACATGCAGTACTAATAATACCAGAGTGGGACACACACCCATGGCTAGCGGCAGTGACATTAGGAGCAGAATACGTGCTCAGGTTCCCACAAGGAAATGACAATCTACAACATCAAGGACCACTGACACGTCACAGAGATGTGTCAACGAGACTCCGTTTGGCATTCATTTTCTAAAGAAACATTTGGAACAATATGGTCTAGACAAATTACACAAGAAAGACTTATTTCACATGCCTGGAGAAAAGGAACGGTGAAATTGTACACAAGTTATTTAAAGAAATGGGGACTCCACTGTTTGATTAAAGGAGTCAAACTGTTAAAACCTACAATAGCCCAGATTGTAAGGTTTCTAAGAATGTTAGAAGATGATGGATTAGGATTCGGTGCAATTAATGCAGTACGATGTGCACTTTCAATCATTCTACCAAGGATTGATGGACAAATGATCGGAAAGCATCAGGTTGTGCACTGGTTTATTAGGTCAGTGTATGAGAGAAACCCACCCAAACTCAAATATAATAGGTTTTGGGATGTGTCAGTAGTTTTTAAGCTGTTCAAGTCATGGCCTAGAAATAAGCATTTATCAATGAAGGAACTAGGATTTAAGTTAGCAGTGCTATTACTGTTAGTGACAGGACACAGAGGCCAAACAATTGTGGCTCTGTCTCTGGACGGACTGGAGATAGACAATAAGGAGGCAACATTCGATTTAGAGATATTACTAAAGTTGAATCGTACAGGGGACCCACTGTCCACGGTACATGTAAATAGTTTTCCGGATGACCCGACGCATTTGTGTAGGGTCTGCCATTAGGGCGTATATATCCAAGTCACGAGGAATAAGAAATTCCAGACAGCTTTTGATAGCCTTATGCAGTTTAATAAAGCTTATCTCGAGACACACACTCGCAAGATGGACCATCAAGGTGCTTAAAGAGGCAGGTTTTAATACCGGACACTATGCGTCCCACTCAACACGGGGGGGGCCATGGTCTCTAAAGCAAGACAATTAGGAATCTCAGTGAAGAGAATCCTGGCGCACGCGGGCTGGAAGACGGCTAGATCGTTTGCAAAACATTACAACAAACGACTAGAAAAGTCAAGCGGCCTGGCGACTCGCCTACTCACCAACTAAAGACGGGTGAGAAACACAAAATTCTATTTTCTACTGAAACAGTATATGTTTAAAGAATAAGTATAAAGAAGGATAAAACATGAGATTACGTAAAGTTCTCCCTGGACTACGAGTAGCCAGAGGGTAGTACCGAGGTAAAATAGTATATTTATACGAGTGTTACCTGGTACAGATGATGGATAACTGTTGTTTTCCTGAGGTACTAGCCTCGGATAGTTGTGGGTCAGGGCCCACCCTACCCACCCTACCCTACCACTACTATGACGTTGGCTTGTGCCAAAACGGAAACATGTTTAGTATCCATAGAATTGTGAGATAATTTTTTTATCCTATTAAGTATGTAAAAGATTGCTGGACCTGGATGTGCTTCCCTCTCCCTGACCCACGACTATCCGAGGCTAGTACCTCAGGAAAGCAACAGTTATCCATCATCTGTAACAGGTAAGACTTGTATAACTATACTATATATATACAATGTGTGTAATGTATGTAATGTATGTATATGCGTATGTATGTGTGTAATGTGTGTAATATATGTATACATGTATGTAATGCATGTATGTAGTATGTATGTAATGTGTGTATGTAATGTATGTATGTACATATGTATGTATGCAGTGTGTGTAATATATGATGTATTTAGTGTATGTATGTGTGTATGTAATGTATGTGTGTATGTATGTATTCATGCAATATATGTAATGTATGTATACATTTAAGTATGGAGGGCACAATCATGTATGTATGTATGTATGTATGTATGTATGTATGTATGTATGTATGGTATAAACATGTGTTTTTCTGTGTGTGTGGGGGGGGGGGTTGTATGACACATAGGTGTATGGCTGGTAACCTATAAAATGTCCAGATGGGCCGAAAAGAGCTAAATGTGTTTAACTGGAGTCAAGGGTAAGGGGATCAGTGATAAATGTCACCCGAGTGGATTATTGAGATTAGGGGGTCATACCAGCTATTATCTGTATTATCCTGTCTATAACGATTTTAGGAAGGCCTTGTGGGTGACATTTAGGGAATTACATAGTGGGTGACATTTTGTGATTATCTAGTGGATACTATTGTGATAATTAGGCCTACCTAGTGAGTGGCATTACCTGGCGGGTGACACTTTGGGTATTCTGGAGTGGGTAGCATTGTGATCATTACCCAGTCAGTGACCTTATGACATTATTAGGATAGGGCAAGGACTGGTTGACTCAGCGTCAGGATAATGTGACTGAGTGGGATATCAGGTCATGGTATGTCCATATGTGTCTAGTCTTCCAGTGGGGCAGGACTATAACATCGCCATAGTGTGCGCTGTCACAAGTCGGTACCCGTCCTGAGATGACCCTTCTTCTTCTTCTTCTTCTTCTTCTTCGCCCGTTGAGGCGTCAGCGCCCATCCACACAAACACCTCCTCAGCCGTGTCATAGATGAACGTGTCGCCTACCGCCCAACTTTGGGCATAGGCCACAAACAAGGGCTCTCCAGTTTTCCCGGTCCTGGGCCTTGAGTTTCTTGTTCGTGATTCTGTAATATTGTTCTTTTTCCGGGGTGGGGTTGTTGGCCCCACGCCCAACCCCCAACCTGGAGGACCAGTTGCTGCTCTTAGTCAGTCCTCTACCATGAGTCCTGCCCGGCTTGGTTAAACCTGCCAGGGGGATAGCCCCCGCCGGTATAGCTCTCATGGTCACGGAGGCACACAAGCCTCCCCACCACGACAACACATTGGGGGGCTGAGATGACCCTAGATGATGTAAAACTCCAACAACCAACCAACCTACTGTCTGTGTTGGTTACATACTGGGTGAAGCTGTGGTGGTTACATACTCGGTGAATCTGTGCTGGTTACATACTGGGTGAAGCTGTGTTGGTTACATACTGAGTGACGCTGTGCTGGTTACATACTGGGTAAAGCTGTGCTGTTTACATACTGGGTAAAGCTGTGCTGGTTACATACTGGGTGAAGCTGTGTTGGTTACATACTGGGTAAATATGTACTGATTACCAACTGAGTGAAGCTGTGGTGGTTACATACTTGGTGAATCTGTGCTGGTTACATACTGGGTGAAGCTGTGTTGGTTACATACTGAGTGAAGCTGTGCTGTTTACCTACTGGCTAAAGCTGTGCTGGTTACATACTGGGTGAAGCTGTGCTGGTTACATACTGGGTGAAGCTGTGCTGGTTACATACTGGGTGAAGTTGTACTGATCACATACTGGATAAATCTGTACTGGTTACATACTGGGTAAAGCTCTTCTGGTTACATACTGGGTGAAGCTGTGCTTTGTACATATTGGGTAAATCTGTACTGGTTACATACTGGGTAAAGCTGTTCTTGTTACATACTAGGTAAAGCTTTACTGGTTACATACTGAGTAAAGCTGTGCTATGTACATACTGGGTAAAGATGTACTGGTTACATACTGGGTGAAGATGTACTGGTTACATACTGGGTGAAGCTGTGCTGTTTACATACGGGGTAAAGCTGTTCTGGTTACATACTGGGTAAAGTTGTACTGATCACATACTGGGTAAAGTTGTACTGGTTACATACTGGGTAAATCTGTACTGATTAGATATTGGGTGAAGCTGTTCTGGTTACATACTGGGTAAAGCTGTTCTGATTACATACTGGGTAAAGCTGTACTGATTGCATACTGGGTGAAGCTGTACTGGTTAATTACTGGGTTAAGCTGTTCTGGTTACATACTGGGTAAAGCTGTCCTGGTTACATACTGGGTAAAGTTGTACTGATCACATACTGGGTAAAGTTGTACTGGTTACATACTGGGTAAATCTGTACTGGTTAAATCCTGGGTAAATCTGTACTGGTTACATACTGGGTAAATCTGTACTGGTTACATACTGGGTAAATCTGTACTGGTTACATACTGGGTAAATCTGTACTGATTACCTAGAGGAGTGAGTGCACTGTGGGGATTTCCGACTAGCGTGTTGGTTGGGACTATCTAGCAGGGTACAAGTTGGGGACTATCGAGTTGTGTGCATTTCAGATAGAGAAGAAAACTAATCAAGACAGCGATCATGAAGATGCACACTTGGTAGAATGACAGGTGAGAATGTGTGTAAAGTGGAGGGGGAGGGCTAAATATGTATAGCCCTTGATTGATGGGGAGGGCAGGCCTGGGGAGGGTGTGTGGTGGGGTGGGTAGGGTGGGGTTGGGTTATTAGGTCATTTGCAGGGCTCTAGGCCTGGCCCCATGTTGTGAGTGAGTGTAGATAGGTGATAATGGGTCCGTCCAATAGGAGGGGTGGTTCAACATTTTCACCAGTGAAAAAATTGTACAGGGAAGTGGGTGAATACCCAGCATGTGGTTGGTTGGTTGGTTGTTGGAGCTTTACGTCCTACCGACTTGTGACACTGCACACTCATGGTGACTTTATAGCGCTGCTCCACTTGGAAATCAGGCCACTGGCACCCTAACCTGATGTCCCACTCAGTCACATTATCTTGACATTGAGCTAACCAGTCCGTGCCCTGTCCTATTGATGCTGAGTGCCAGGCTAGGAAGCGACAAGTACAAATTTTATAAGTCATCATTCGTTTGACTCGACCGTGAACTGAACTCCCCATCTACCACATGCGAGGCCCATGCTCTACCCAGCATGTGTGTGTTTGTGTGTGTGTATATGGGTCATTCTCTAAAACTGGGCACAAAAGTGTGACATGGAAACCAAAAGTGAAAACCTTCAAAATAATAGCAAAAATCCTTCCAAATAATAGCCTAATCCAATGTCCTATGAAGGTTTGCATGTTGTGCATATGTCAGAGTTGAAAAAAATGAGTTTCACATTTTGAATTAGATCTTATACAAATTGAGTAATACATTAATATCACTTGTGTAACATGAAAATCAAAGACACGTCCAGAACCTCATTTTAACATATACAACATAGTCATACAAGATTTGATTGATTACTGTTAAGCAGACAAGGTTATGACTTACAAGAAAAAAGTTGAAAAAATTAGTTGAAAAAAGGTTTGGCTACATGTATGGTGTCAATGTGTCAATTTTCACATTTTCACTCTAGCGCAAACTCATACAATTATAATTTTGATATCTTTTGTGGGATAAATTCAATACATGTAGAACTGCTAACATACCTAATAGACAGAGGCTATAATACTTATTTTACTTGCTATCAATAAAACAAAGACTTAATTATCAGCATCGTAATGTGGAGACCAAATATGTGGTGCCCAGTTTTGGAGAATAAGCCATATATATATATATATCACCTCATCCTTGAGCCTCCTGTCTAATTATAGCTCATGGAGAGGAAGCGCTACCAAATGAACCACTTAGCGAGCCCAACTCACCGAGAGCGGACATCACGGAGGTGAGCAGAGCATGCTTTACTTTCGTCCCTTTCTGGGTTTTTTATATTTTCATAAATGTCTGTACACGGCGGTTTATTTTAATTTAGTGGTGTTTTATTAGTGTAGTAAGTTGTAAGTTAGTTACGGCGTACAGTGCGGGAGCTGCCAGTGACAGCAGCGGGGCCGGTACCAGTGTCGGTGTCATGCCACCAGAATGTTGCGTTACAGACAGACCGTGCACATTGCCAAGTGCCAGTCCCCGAGAGTGGTCATTTAAGTTAATTTGTGAATTAATGTTGGATTTATTTGGTTATTTAGGCCCAGTTGTGCCGTTCAGGATAAATTGAAGTTGCTCGAACATGAGGTAGCTACGGCTACACTGGCACTCGTGTTACAGTTGTCGGGTTGTTACCCATGATAGTTATGCGGAGACCACGCATACACTAAAGTAGCAATAATTAGCAGTGCTAAAATTGTTGCAGTTGTTCTGAGACAACGATTGGTACACCTGAATTAATGAGGTTGGTTTATGTTGCAGATGGCAACTAGACAAACTCAACAACACAGGCCGGCAGCGGCCGGCCCGTCAGTGCAGTCAGCTGATGACACCGAACAGCCGGGGGGCTGTGGCTGACACTCAGCCGGGTGTCAACAGACTGGGGAGAACTGAGGCAGTGGGTGATACACTGCCAGATGTCAACACAGGCATGAATTTGTTCGGGTTGGACCCAGACTTGGATGCACGTCTTAATGAACTGTTGGCCTGGAAAATGCAGGAACAACAGTACTCCCAGCTTGAACAGAGGACACATGCCTTGTCAGACAGCCAGTCAGACGAGGAGGTCGCTGAAATGTCACCGGGACAGGTGCCAGAGTGTGTCCCTCGTAAATCAAGTAAGAAGAAGGGCACAAAGAAGGGAGCAGTCAGCTATCAAAGTGAGTCCGGAGCGTCAGAGGGCGACCGGCACAAACGACTGAAAGTGATCTCAAAGAAAGTGAAGAAGCACAAGAAAGATAAACACAGGAAGTCTTCTGACTCATCCTCGTCAGAATCATCATTCCCGTCTTCAGACAGTGAAGGGGAAGTGAGAGGTTTCATGGAGAAACAACTGGCAAAAGCTTTAAAAAAGAAGATTTTGGAGCACTGCAGTTCGGTGAGAGTGCGCTCTCAGATGCGTATAGCATAGGCAACCTTTGCCATTCGATCCAATTGTTTCTGGCCAGGATAAACAAACTAATGTATTTTTGGTTGATAAAACGAAACAAAAACCTAAAATAATACATTCTCGTGATATTGGTACTGGAGCGTTTATGCGTTAGCAGCACGTAGAACAGAACCTCTTGTTGCTAGTTGTACTTTAATCCACAGAATTGACCAATCACAGCAAAGAATGCCGTGGAGTAATCGACGACAGTGCCGTGCTTTGGCTCTGCGGATGGTAAAATTCTGTGTTTGGCACCACTAATTGGGAATGATTGTGCCATGCCTAGCCATTGTGCAAATACGAAGCATGAACTAAAAATATTGCACGTCGACAGCTTTCAAACTGATCGACAGGGTTTACGAGGTTTAGTCATAAGAAATGTTTATGTTCCTAACCAAACTTGCGCCATAGGTAGTAATGTAAGTTGCTCCACTAATCAATCAATCAATAGTTCCATCCTCTAGTCGAGGGTTGGATGCAATGGTTCTCCACTTGTCCCGATGTTGTGCTGTTCTGATTGACTGTGAATAATTCAAGCCTGTCCACTGTGAAATATTTGTAAACCATGATGTTCTTGGTCTCCCTCTCTCCCTCTGCTGCCATTCACCTTCCCTTCCAACAATGTACGGTATATTGAACTCTGACGAATGATGTGGCCAAAAATAAATAAGTTTTTCTTTTGTCTGTATAGTGGCAAACAAGCTTTTCTTATTTTAAATTTTTCTGAGAACTTCTTTGTTGGTGATCTTCTTTGTCCATGATATTTTCATCATCCTTCGATAAGTCCACATCTCAAATGCTGCTAAACGTTTGTACATTTTCTTAGAGATTGTCCATGTCTGTGCCCCATACATTAGAGTAGACCACACATAACACTGAAGAATACGCTTCCTTGTTTGTATTAATATCTTACTTGATGTTAACACTCTATACATTTTGGAGAATGTTGTTCGGGCTATTGTTATCCTTCTTTTAATTTCTTCCTCACATCTCCCATCATTTGTAATCTTTTGTCCGAGATATATGAATTCGGATACTTGTTCTATGTTTTTGTGCCATCTATGGTTATATTGACATTTGGTTTATCTGTCTTTTTTACTTATAACCATTGTTTTTGGTCTTCCTGGCATTCATCTTCATGTTGAATAGTATTCCAGCTTTATTGATTCTATTCACTATATCTTGTAGGTTTTTCTCACTGTCTGCTAGTATTACACTGTCATCGGCATATCTAAGATTGTTGACGTTCATGCCACCTATTGTCACTCCCTTGCAATCTTCAATGTGTCTGAAAATCATCTCTGTGTACAGGTTAAATAGACATGGTGACAATACACACCCCTGTCGAACTCCTCGTTTAATCATAACTTCATCCGATAGGCCCTGCTCCCTTTTTATAAATGCACGTTGTCTCCAGTATAAGTTCACAATTAGTTTAATGTCTTTGCCATTTACACCAATATCTTGTAAACATTTGATTAACAGTTCATGAATGACTCGGTCGAAGGCCTTCTCATAGTCAATAAAGCAGGCATAAACATCCTGGTTCACTTCACAATAACGTTCACAAATCATTCTCATATTGAAAATCCATTCGCGTGTACCTCTTCCAGATATAAACCCACTTTGTACGTTACTGATTTGTTCTTCAATTTTCTGTCTGTTTCTCAGTAAAATTATTTCAGGATCATCTTCAACATATGACTCATCAGGCTTAGTGTTCTGTACTCAGTACACAATGTTGCTTTTAGCTTCTTTGGGAGTCGTACAAATATGGATTCATTCATATTCAATGGTATAAATCCAGTCTCATAGATGTCAGTTACTAGCTTATGAATGATTTGAATCCCCCCTTCATCTAGTCCTTTTATCATTTCTGATGTTATCTGGTCACTTCCAGGAGCCTTACCGGACTTTAGATCATTGATAGCCTTCTCAACCTCTGATACTAATATAATATTCCCATCTTCTTTCTCAATTGTGGGTGGGTTCCCTCTGTCATCATTGTATAGTTCGTTAATAAACATTACAAATTCAATGGAGTTAGAGTCATGTTGGAGATGTGATAGACTCCACAGTAGCATTGCTATAGTAAGATTATTGACACTTTTGCTTACTGATGCTTCTACTTACATTTCAGGGTGGACGATTTGTATAAAATGGAGAAATGGTATAAACATGGACGGAGTTTTATAGACATTGTCGTGTACATCCATGTACCAAATAAATCTTGTGGTTCTATCGTGACATAGGCGGTAAAATGTACACCGAGGGTGGGCGTGACGTCACACTAACAATTAATAGATGATCTCTTTTCCCATTGACTTTCTATTTATCCAGGTTAATTGTTTGTAGCCAGAGCTAGTGTGGGTGTGCACTTGACGTGTTACGTTATGTGGCAGACGTGAGGTCGTGATCAGCTGATCGAGCTGAAACTTGTTTAATATACTGGAAAACCTATGAACACAGTAGTGACGGAAATGCTCTGGGTTCATTAAAACTGTACACCATGTAGCATTGTTAAAACTTAAATGCTCTGGATTCTTTTTCGGGGTAGACTAAGCAGGTGGAGAAGCGAAATGCTGGATGCGGAAAGGGAACACACATTGAAATTCTCATCATGTACTCATTTGGGAACAGTGGAGGAGTTATAAAAAAGTATACATTCAGTGTGCAATAAAATGTTAAAGAACCAGCCCTATGCTCACTATCCTTTGCTTCGGCTCACGATTAACACTGCCTTTAAGCTTAAATACATTAAAGCTCTTTCTAAGACACACATCACATTTGCATTGAAAACAAAGAAGAACAATACAAAGTGTCCTGTGCTGCACAGACACAGTACAGGATACTCTCCCAAACCATGTGTAAAATTCCAGAGTGCATGTAAAACGGCTGGAAGACCAGTGGTCCGGCGCTGATACTAGACTTTTTCTGATGAATAAACACTTGTGAAAAAGAAAAAGAAATCCCATTTTGTTGGACTTTGGCTCCTCATTTCGGTGGTGGCTACAGCGGTTGTTGGGGTGAGGTATCACCATGCACTGTATGACGTTTATACCTGCTGATTCACACGGAGCAGCATTGGCTCGCCATACGCCCCGAGCTGCCTCCACTCTCCAAGCAGATGTCTCACGAACGCAAGCATAGCGTCTCAGCTTGAGCACAGCAAACACTCTCCCAATGGAGCTGGTTCTTCATCATCTCCCCCCTCCCCCCAACAAACACACACAAAACACCACAATCACCACTACCACAACCACAACCACCACAACAACTGCCACAACCACCACTACCACAACCACCACCACCACTAACACCGCACCACCAACACCACCACCACCACCCACACTCTGCAATCTCAATCTCACCCACAACACTTCAGGAAACACTCTCCCAATTGATCTGGTTCTCCATCCTCTCACCCCAACCCCACAAACCACCACCACCACAACCACTATCACCACTATCACCACCAACACCAACACTACCCACCCTTTGCAATCTCACCCACAACACTTCGGCCATTGCTATCATCCATGTGTAGGTTGGTCCTTGATGTGCACAATCTGACATTTACACACGTGTTAAAGGAATGGTTTGTATGGAAAGCTGAGAGCGGGTGTTACTGTTAACATTATTTAAAATACCATGCCGAGCTGCTCACACTCTCCAAGCAGATGTCTCACAAACACAAACACCGTGTCTCAATTTGCGAACAGCAAAGACTCTCCCAATGGATCTGGTTCTCCATTATCTCACCCCAACCCCACAAACCACCACCACCACCGCCACCGCCACCACCAACACAACCACCAACACTACCCACCCTTTGCAATCTCACCCACAACACTTCGGCCATTGCTATCATCCATGCGTAGGTTGGTCCTTGATGTGCACAATCTGACATTTACACACGTGTTAAAGGAATGGTTTGTATGGAAAGCTGAGAGCGGGTGTTACTGTTAACATTATTTTAAATACCACGCCGAGCTGTTCACACTCTCCAAGCAGATGTCACACAAACATAAACACCGTGTCTCAATTTGCGAACAGCAAACACTCTCCCAATGGATCTGGTTCTCCATCATCTCACCCCAACCCCACAAACCACCGCCAACACAACCACCAACACCAACACTACCCACCCTTTGCAATCTCACCCACAACACTTCGGCCATTGCTATCATCTATGCGTAGGTTGGTCCTTGATATGCACGGACTGACATTTACACATCTGTTATTGTTAAAGGAATGGTTTGTATGGAGAGCTGATAGTTGGTGTTAACATTGTTTTAAATACCCCCCAACAATTTCTGGCCGAGTCAAACCAATGACTTAACAATAGATACTTGTCACTTCCTAGCCAGGCGCTCGTCATTATTAGGATAGGGCAAGGACTGGTTGGCTCAGTGTCAGGATAATGTGACTGAGTGGGATATCAGGTCATGGTGCTGGCAGCCTGGTCTCCCAGTGGGGCAGCACTATAAAGTCACCATGAGTCTGCACTGTCACAAGTCGGTACCCATCCTGATATGACCTTAGATGTTGCCAGGACGTAAAACTCCAACAACCAACCAACGACATCGTTTCCGAACCGGCTGCGTGGTAGTGGTTTGGGCAGTTATAGCTGTGAAATAGCCGTATCAAACATTGTTCCATCTTCTCACATTCACAGCTCGTTATTCCTGTAGGCGAAGCTATATTATGGTCCTGAAATTGTCAGACTTAAAGAGCCCTAGAGAGAACGCCTAGGATGCAACAATTTATCAGACTGCTATTTACCCGCACTTAAATACAGGCACCTCTCAGCTCCGCCGAAATTGGCGCAGAATTAATTCAATTTGGCGGGATTCTAAAAAGGGCATATTCTGTGACACACGGAGTAGGATACTGGCAATCAATGCGCCTTTCTACTCACTAATGAGACATGGGGCTATTTTGGAGCATTCCGAGTAGGATACTTTAACAAAACAATGTTAGCTAACGGCCCTGTTACATTACGACGCATTTCGCCAGCGCGCTGCCAACGTGTAAAATCACTTCTTTTACGTCGAGAAGCGTCAAACATTTCGCGTGGGGGGCAAAGTTGGACCTATACATACCTTATATACAGTGTATGGCCAACGTATGACCAACATATGGCTAACGTACCTCCCGGCGAAAAATGCTCGAATTACGCTCACGGTACGTTCACAGAACGCCGTTGAAGGTTATATATGTTATTCGATCGCCAGAACTATGTTTCATACGTTACATACGTCAAGACACGCTGGAGAAACGCTAAATGTATGTTATCATACGTTATCCATACATTGTCAGTACTGTACGTTCCAACTGCCTTTAAAGTAGGTCAATGTAGTGAATAACGTTTGAATAATGTACATCTAACATATGCGTAATGTTTACATAATGTACAGCGGACGTAGAATCCACACGTTGTCGAACATTGTCGTGCATCGAAAGTTTTGTGCCTGCACAAAACTTTGCCGACCCCCTGACGTGCGATGCCGTATCTTGACGAACGTGGACGTACATTGACCTATACCAACTAGTGCCTAATGCACGCGTAATGCATAACGGCGTATCCCGACGTAGTGGCAAAATATCACATCTGTCGACTTACATTTGCATGATGTGTCGTAATGTGACAGCACCATTAGCTAATTAAAGGGGCTGTCACATTAAGACGCATCGTGCCGACGTATGTGATTTTTGCCAGCTACGTCGGGATATGTCATTATGTGTTATGCATGCGTTAGGCGCTCGTTGGTATACGTCAATGTACATCACACGTCAGGGGGGGTCGGCAAAGTTTTGTGCATGCCCAAAACTTTCAACGTATGACAACGTTCAACAACGTGTGGATTTTACGTTGGCTGTACGTTATGTATATGTTAGGCATACATTGATGTACGTTAGATGTATGTTAGACAAATGTTGTTCACTACGTTGCACTATGTTGACCTACATTAAATGCAGTGGGAATGTACAGTCCGTGTACTGACAACATATGGATAACGTACGTCTAATGTACGTTTAGCGTTTCTCCAATGTGTCTTGACATATGTAACATATGAGGTGTAGTTCTGGCGATCGAATAACGTATATAATGTTTACCGGCGTTCTGCAAACATACCGTGAGCGTAATTCGAGCGTTTTTCGCCCGGAAGCACGCTAGCCATACATTGGTCATACATTGGCCATACGCTATGTATACGGAATGTATAGATCCAACTTTGCCTGCCCCCCCTGCCGAAATATTTGATGCTTCTCGACGTAAAAAAGTGATTTTACGCGTTGGCTGCATGCTTGCGAGATATGTCGTAATGTGACAGGGACTTAAGGAAGGGGGTGGTACAGTAAAACCTCTCTAACCGACCACCCCCACAGATCGACCAATCCCCTATATCGATCGCTTTATTTGGGTCCCAAATGATCGTCCATATACCAGTGTAACAATAAAAAAAAAACTCTCTAAGCTGACTACCTCCCTAAATGGACCATTTTAAGTTGGTCCCATGGTCGGTCGATTTAGATAGGTTTTACTGTATTGATACATTAAGACATTTTTTATTCACAATTTTAATACATTATTCCAGAAACATATATACTATTCTGCTAACAATAGAAATTGTAGGAACAGTGTAACCATTAATTCGGCTCACGAGGCAAATAAATCAGAGACATAGTTGGACATAACAAAGTTTATTATTAAATCAAAATTAATCTTTACTCAATGAGCGGTTAAGAGTAGGCTACAGTGCCATGATGAACAGAATCAGATATAACAGTAAAGGCGCATCGTGATCAGGATCAGGATAGCTGGGTGGGCATCGATTCATACAGACGAGGTGATCTGTGTGCGCAGTCGACCGATTTGGTCCGAGACAAGTACTATGACGAGATAGAAAAGGTACAAGTTAACAACAAGTTAATTCATGATAAGGGCTCATTCGGTTACTTTACCATCTATTTAGCAGCACTCACACCAGGGTGGGTGGGTGGGTGGGAGAGCGAAGTGGCTTGTTTGGAGAGCAGGGACAGAGTGAGCAGCGGGAGTACATGTGTTAGCGAGGAAAACTACCAATGCGTTGCCTCGTGGCCAAATTACCATGTTGACCTTGCCAACATAACCAATGATTGTCTTCCCACTGCCCCTTATGAACAAAATAATCCATGAAACAAAATCATGAGCCCTGGAACTAATATATAAATAACCTACAGACTGCTCTTTTAAGGAAAAAAAGCACATGCAGATCAGGACCTGTTCATCAATAGACACATTCTCTGGTTCAAATATTGGTTCTATATGACCCGGGGTAACAATCACAACATAATTTGTAGTTACAATTTACTGTATCGGCATATTGACTTAATAGTACAGATTTGATCCCGCTTTTAAAACATTACTGTGAGACATTCACATCAATGGCAAGGTACCATGCATTCCGTAAGGTGGGATATGTGTACAATGGGAGTTTGTCAACAAACTTTGACTTCATAGCTAATTAATCAAATAAGGCTGCTTGTCTTGTTTCATTTAAGCTATTGATATCACGATTATAGCAAAACAGATTTGAAAATGACATTGGCAGTGTATTTTTCACAAAATCATGCATGAATAATAACACCTCCTGCCTATATTGGTCTGCATGTTGTGTAGGATGGCAGTAAATCCTTACATACACTGTCCACTAACATTGAAGTGTTTGTTTGTTGTTGGTTTACATCCTAGCAACATCTAAGGTCATATCAGGACGGGTACCGACTTGTGACAGTGCGCACTCATAGTGACTTTATAGTGCTGTCCCACTGGGAAACCAGGCCACCAGCACCATGACCTGGTATCCCACTCAGTCACATTATCCTGACACTGAGCACACCAGTCCTTGCCCTGTCCTAATAATGCTGAGCGCCTGGCTAGGAAGCGACAAGTATCAATTTTTACGTCATTGGTTTGACTCGACCAGGGTTCGAACCCACGGTCTACCAACACGGGAGACGGACGCTCTAACGTCTGGTAGAAGTGAGGCGGGTGTATTCTCTAGCATTCCTGAGTGACACTAACAAATCAACGTAGATCTTAAATCAATTAATTAAGGGAACTGGTAACATTGGGTAGCACGTTAAGTAGGATGATAAGAAATCAGCATAAACTTTCCACTAACATTAAAGAGAGGAGGATGTATTCCTTAGCAGAAAAAAAGCAGTCATATTTCTCTGATCATTGTGTTTCCCATCAGTAAACTAACATGAATTTACATGATTAATTTGCTGCAAATGGTTAGTACTAGATCATGCGGATAAATGATTGGAGATCAGATTGAGAAAAACAGACATAGCCTCATGATATCTTTCACAATCGTTGTCATTTTTCTCCTTACTAAAATAGTATCTGTTAGAATTATTATTTTAGCACAAATACCATATATGTCCCAATAAAAGCACGCTACCCAATAGAAGCACACACCCCATTTCAAGATTAAAAGTGCGCAAAAATTTATGGTCATATCCAAACTGAATACACATAAAATAAGACAATCCCACTTTATTTCAGAGGCACAACAAAAACAAATAAATATTTACGATCATATTCAGACTGAATGCACATAAAATGAGACAATCCCACTTTATTTCAGAGGCACGACAAAAAACAAATCCATTAAATTCTTTAACTTTGAATAGACGCTCATCCATGTGTCTGCACTCGCGCAGTGCACGTCTATGGGACATATAAGGTAGTTAGCAACAGGTCCTATCGATTGATGGTGGGTGGATTGAGATATATTTCCCCATTTATGTCTATCCATGACCATTATGTTTCCGGTTAGTGATTACAAACTATTTTAACTTTATTATTTTGACGCAAATTGTTTGCAATAGCTCATATAGAATAGATTGACAGGGAGAGAACTCGAGATTGGAGGGAAACAAATCCCAGACATATGGCTTCATCATATCCTTCACGATCATTGTGTTCCCCTTCATTTAGCTAGCATCTGTTTACATTATTATTTTGGCGCAAATGGTTTGTCTTAGGTTAGCTAAATATATATTGAAGAGCTCAGGACTTGAAAAGGCAGATATATTGCCTCGTGGTTTTAACTTTATTATTTTGATGCGAATGGTTAGCATTAGAGCATATAAATATAGACGAGCGAGTTTCTTTTTTTTTTTTTTTTTTTGGTCCATTAGTTATTTAAGCAGGGGAAATTTCAGTCATAGACGACTGGTCTTCCTCATTCCACTGCTGGTCGATAGAAAGCCCGAGCCTACACTTTTACCCGACCCAAGGGATTTTTTAACCTCCCACACCACATAGACATGGTATGAGAGCAACCGGCCTTTGATGACGCTGTAAGTTATACACAGCGGTGGAAATCCAAATTGGCAGAGCTGGGGGCACGGGGAATCGAACCGCCGACCCTCAGATTAGGAGTCTGACCTAGAAAAAAGTCAGACACTCTAACCACTCCGCCACAGAGAATGCATATAGAATAGATTGACAGGGAGAGAACTCGAGATTGGAGAAAAGAAATCCCAGACATATGGCTTCATCATATCTAGATAAAAGATTTACCCGGTACTTGTGTAGTACACAGGTGAAGGACAACGTAGTCTAAATACGGGCGAAAATAGCTTTAGTATGGGACATAAACTAGAAATTGTGGTTCCAGGATCAAATGGCTACATATATAGGCACAGAGTTGGTGAAATGGGAGAGAATGCAAAAAGACAAGATGGCGGCCACAGAACGCCATCGATTTCGCTTTTAAATCTTATTAAACCAGACGTTTTATTATATTTTTCAACTGAAAGGTAGCGGGTAAATATGAAGACATCTACAAAGAATAAATGTTGCTTCTTAGATTGTGAAATTAGGCTCTCATTTCATTAACCCGCTTTTTCGACCGTTTTTATATAGGGTTGGTATTCACCCGTGTACTGCGAGTACCGGGTGAATCCTTTATCTACATCATATCCTGCATGATCATTATGTTCCCCTTCATTTAGCTAGCATCTGTTTACATTATTATTTTGGCGCAAATGGTTTGTCTTAGGTTACCTAAATATATATGGAAGAGCTCAGGACTTGAAAAGGCAGATATATTGCCTCGTGCTTTTAACTTTATTATTTTGACGCGAATGGTTAGCACTAGAGCATATAAATATAGACGAGGGAGTTGAGGACTGGAATAAAGATATCTATTTCTTCGTCACATCTTTCCATGATTCTATTATGGAAATATATGCCATTTATTTCCCCGTAATTATCATACTGTAGGGGCAGAATGGCTGCAGATTGATCAGAAAGAAACATAACACAAACATGGGATTTTGCCGTCTTTAATATAATATCGGGGATGTTATTGTATGGAATGTGATATTGAGAAGAGGGGCTCGGAGTGGTAGGAACCAGAGGGTTGGTTGGTTGGTTGTCGGAGTTTTACGCCCTGGCAACATCTAAAGTCATATCAGGGCGGGTATCGACTTGCGACACTGCATACTCATGGCGACTTTATAATGCTGCCCCACTGGGTGACCAAGCCGCCAGCACCAGATATCTCACATTATCCTGATATTGAGCCAACCAGTCGTTGCCCTATCATAATAATGCCGAGCGCCTGGCTAGGAAGCGAAAAGTGTAAGTCATTAGTTTGACTCGACCGGGAATTGAACTCCCGACCGTCTGCATGGGAGGCCTGCGCTCTACTGATTCGGCACCACAGGATAAGTTATTGTGGGGTGACGTGGGTGTGTGTGTGGGGGGGGGGGTATACTTGCAGATATTTTCATTTCTGAGATTAAACTAAGTACACTTCAGTTGTTCAACTCTTTCAGCGAAAGCATTTTTAATACAAGGAGATTCTCATTTGCTGACAATATTCATGAATAAGAAGCTAACACCAGTAGAACATGAGTCAGTGAGGTAAGAACACCAACGGGTGTCTAGTTTAGAACCATTTGTCGACTGTCTCAGTAGAACATGAGAGTCGCTGAGATAAGAAAACCAACTGGTACTAGCTTAGAACAATTTGCCGATTGTCTCAATAGAACATGGAGTCACTAAGATAAGAACACCAACTAGTGTCTAGTTTAGAACCATTTTTTGACTGTCTCAGTAGAACATGGAGTCACTAAGAAAAGAATACCAACTAGTGTCTAGTTTTGAACGATTTGTCGATTGTCTCAGTAGAACGTGAGAGTCACTGAGATAAGAACACCAACTAGTGTCTAGTTTAGAATGATTTGTTGACTGTCTCAGTAGAACATGGAGTCACTAAGATAAGAACACAAACTAGCATCTAGTTTACAACGATTTGTTGATTGTCTCAGTAGAACATGAGAGTCACTGAGATAAGAACACCAACTAGTGTCTAGTTTAGAACGATTTGTTGACTGTCTCAGTAGAACATGGGGTCACTAAGATAAGAACACCAACTAGTGTCTAGTTTAGAACCATTTGTTGACTGTCTCAGTAGAACATGGAGTCACTGAGATAAGAAAACCAACTGGTGTCTAGTTTAGAACCATTTGTTGACGCTCTCAGTAGAACACGGAGTCACTGAGATAATAACACCAACTAGTGTCTAGTTTAGAACGATTTGTTGACTGTCTCAGTAGAACATGAGAGTCACTGAGATAAGAACACCAACTGGTGTCTAGCTTAGAACCATTTGTTGACTGTCTCAGTAGAACATGATAGTCACTGAGATAAGAACACCAACTAGTGTCTAGTTTAGAACGATTTGTTGACTGTCTAAGTAGAACATGGAGTCACAAAGATAAGAACACCAACTAGTGTCTAGTTTAGAACCATTTGTCGACTGTCTCAGTAGAACATGAGAGTCACTAAAATAAGAACACCAACTGGTGTCTACTTTAAAACCATTTTCCGACTGTCTCAGTAGAACATGAGTCACTGGGATAAGAAAACCAACTAGCAGTGTCTAGTTTAAGGCCCTGTCGCACTACGACGTATGGCGCCGTCGTGCGCGTAACGTGTTGAAATAAATTTCAAATCAAAATAGGTTGGTGTACACCAAACCTTTCGCGCTGCGAGGGATATAAATGGGCGTACCCACAATGTATGTAACGTATGCAGAACGTATCTCTGACCTATTGAGAGTGTTCATATGCCTCACAAAACGTTCACAAAATGTTTACGTACACTGACGGAATGCTGACCAATGTTACGTATGTTACTCCATCGCTAGAAATATGGCATATACGTTAAGTACGCTGGAGATATGGCAGGCATATGTTTGAAGTATGTTTGGAGTACGTTATGCATCCGTTGGCAGTACGCGGTCTGTACGTTCCCAACAGGCTGAACGTATGGCTAACATGTAGCAACGTTTTCCAACGTATCCCTAACATACTCCCAATGTACACCGTCATATCACAAACATACACACAGCGTACGTTCAATGTACGAGGCACACATCGACATACGTTGAACATGCACAAACATTTTTGAGTGGCTCGACGCACACCAATGTAAGACGACCTATGACGCCGTATCCCGAGCATACCCAATGTGTGCCCCACGTATATGTAACATGACGCCATATGCCGACGTGTTGGTAAAAAGTTGCATACGTCGGCATACGCTAAGGCCATACGTCGTAGTGTGACAGCCCCTTTAGAACCATTAATTTAGAACCATTAGATGACTGTCTCATTTCTCTCTCACTGATTGGAATGTTATCTGCCTGACTCGGAATGACAGGACAAATGGGTTAGTTTCCAATTAGTGAATGATCTGGCCTGCCTCGCTCCTTATTTGGGCGAGATATCCTGATCTTAGTGGAGATTGTAAGCGGCTTGCCCCTTCGGTGTTGATATTTATAGCCGTGGCCTGTTCTCAGTTGTCAGGGCTGAGGATGAGACATTTTGTAGCCATGTGGTGTCTATTTACAAGCAGTTAAAGCTGCATAGTCCGATGAAAGCATAACATTTTCAAAACCAAAACACCCACTTAGACCTACATATTCAACTTTGGGCGCGGTGGCCTCATCGATAGAGCGCGGAAGGTCGGGATTTCGGTTCCTGGTTGAGTCAAACCAATGACTTTAATATTGATACTTGTTGCTTCCTCGCCTGGCGCTCAACATTAAAGTTGCATAGTCCGATGGTTTTAAGTTTCTCTCATTTTCTGAGATAAACATATTAGGTTGTTCATTATAATCTACCTTACTTTAGTTTGAAGTAACTTTTATTTTAAATCGCTAACTTTTGAGATATTTGAAATGGAAACATGCTAAATTAATTTTGGCAAGCTTGCCAAAACTCTATCACCATAGGCTTCTGCAGTAACAGGTTCTATTAATTGACTCCGAAGTCCCTTCTATGTGCCGGTAAATGTTTAATAAGTTCACCAGCATCTAAGTTAGATATGTAGAATCAAATCCAGATAATTGTTTTGGTTTTGGCAATTTTATGTTTTCATCGGACAATGCAGTTTAATAAGATAAGGCAAAGACTGGTTAGCTCAGTATCAAGATAATGTGACTGAGTGGGATATCAGGTCATGGTGTCGGTGACCTGATTTCCTAGTGGGACTGCACTATTAAGTCACTATGAGCATCACTGTCACAAGTCTCTACCTATCCTGATATGACATTAGATGTTGCCAGGATGTAAAACTCCAACAACCAACCTGTGCCAGACTACATAGA
This sequence comes from Branchipolynoe longqiensis, assembly GCA_030323885.1. Taxonomy (NCBI): domain Eukaryota; kingdom Metazoa; phylum Annelida; class Polychaeta; order Phyllodocida; family Polynoidae; genus Branchipolynoe; species Branchipolynoe longqiensis. Next base: position 106,143,588 of record CM059188.1, on the reverse strand, counting down.
TTGAGTCAGTCCTTTATAATGAAAATGAGAGAAACTCAAAAACCATCGGACTATGCAACTTTAAGTAAATGTGAACGCAGGGACACATGCTCCTCGTTTTATATAGGTTTGAATTTCCTCGCCATTGTTCTGAAAATGTTAGGTTGAAATCCCTAGATTTGGGTCCCCTCCAACTAAGTTAACTTTCTAGTAACTTTATTGGATGAATAGTGTCAATACATTGAACATTAATAAAGCTTTAAAAAAAAATACCACAAGAAATGGAAATATTTGTTGTAGCTTCACTTTACTTACAAATTTTTATTAAATTAACAATATTTGAACATAAATTTTATTTGTCAAAATAAAACCTTGCTATGACTAAGCCACAAGAATTCCCTGACTGCTCCTTAGTAAAAATCAGAGACACTGCTTACAACTAATATATCCGGTGACTATCAGTATCACCATCTTGAAAGTTATTGGCTGATGCCGATATTCGGCAAATCCACGTTTTTTTGTGTGTATAATAGAATTCAGGCATTCATGTCTTCGACAATCCTAGCAATAACTATGTAAAGGGTTTTTGTATGTTCAATATATAGTACATTGTAGGTGAAGGTACTCCATTTGTTGGTAGGCTGATCACATCCTGTCTGTATGATACAAGTTTTCCCCAGTGGGGCAGCACTATAAATTCACCATGAGTGCGCACTGTCACAAGTCAGTACCTCTCCTGATTGACCTTAGATGTTGCCCGGACGTAAAACTCCAACAACCAAGCAACTAGGATGGGGAAAGGAGCAGTGGAATGAGGAAGACTAATTGTCTGTGATTGAAATTCCCCCTTCATAATCAACCAACGTACACCAAAAAGAAAAGAACCCACAAAAAAACTGTTATATCCCGTTAGAGCCTCAGCGCTATTGTTAGTAGAACAGTCTCAGCGTTATTGTTAGTAGAACAGTCTCAGCACTATTTTAGTAGAACAATCTCAGCGCTATTGTTAGTAGAACAGTCTCAATGCTATTGTTAGTAGAACAGTCTCAGTGCTATTGTTAGTAGAACAGTCTCAATGCTATTGTTAGTAGAACAGTCTCAGCGCTATTGTTAGTAGAACAGTCTCAGCGCTATTGTTAGTAGAACAGTCTCAGCTCTATTGTTAGTATAACAGTCTCAATGCTATTGTTAGTAGAACAGTCTCAGCGCTATTGTTAGTAGAACAGTCTCAGCGCTATTGTTAGTAGAACAGGCTCAGAGCTATTGTTAGTAGAACAGTCTCAGCGCTATTGTTAGTAGAACAGTCTCAATGCTATTGTTAGTAGAACAGTCTCAGCGCTATTGTTCGTAGAACAGTCTCAGCGCTATTGTTAGTAGAACAGTCTCGGCTCTATTGTTAGTAGAACAGTCTCAGTGCTATTGTTCGTAGAACAGTCTCAGCTCTATTGTTAGTAGAACAGTCTCAGCACTATTGTTAGTAGAACAGTCTCGGCTCTATTGTTAGTAGAACAGTCTCAGCGCTATTGTTCGTAGAACAGTGCATGTTTGCACAAGCGGTGTTTGGATCCCGCGCTACACCACTGCTAGAACTCATACAACATTGATCACATTACCGTAAACACACACAATATATACATTTTCCACAGCACGCGCACTGAATGCTACCCACAATATGAGTCTTTAACACTGCCATCAGTGGGCAGTTTGGTTGTGGAAATCCTCTATAATGTCTTTTCCGCAGAACATGCAGTAGAGTGAGCTGCCATAATATCCATATAGAGGGGGTGTAATGATGTCACAAGACAACTTTCGGTCGCCATATTGGATTACATACAGATGGCTTGCAACTGCCTGCACTGTGCTTATTTACTTATTTGTTGGTTTATTTGTCACTGTTTTGAGCAGTTTGGCCTCAGAAGTTGTTGCTAAAGTGTTGTAATTGGATGTAAACTGTCCAGAACCTCCCAAAACACAAGAAAAGTTTGTTTTACTGCATCTGCAGGCATTCACAACATGGCTAGGGAGGGTGCTCGTAATCCAGGATGGCTGGCCACTTACTGCTGAGTGATGACGTCACATGCACTCCCTCTATTAGCTCTTCCACTGACATCATACTAATAGGGTGGATTGGTGATGAAAATCGTTTATTATCTGGATGTGTTTTAAGTCACATATGATGTTTGTTTGCTTCTTGTTGTGTTACATCCTAGCAACATCTAAGGTCATATCAGGACGGGTACCGACTTGTAACTCATCTAGATTTGGTCCTCACAACAAAAAACTCACTCCTGATAATTAAACCCGAAAAGTATTTTCCAGACTAAAGTACCCGCTGTGGCGCCCCCTGGTGGGAAAGCCCCACATCATACAGTGCCTCCTAGTGGTTCTGATATATATGCAGAAGAAGGAAAGAGCCAGTCGAAAACCACTGTGTTTCTGATGCTGTCATTAAGTTGGGCCACCATTTCCCTACGTGTACAACTAACCCTCCTCGTTAGTGGACGTAGGTTAACCTAGTGGAGGCTAACGTAGTTGAACATACCGGCATCCATACTTGTCCTTGATGTTAATTTGGTAATAACGTGGGTGTGCCATGATCTCCGATTCCAATTTGTGGACATGTTCAAAAGAGCGGTACATTAGAGGCTGAATTTGCATCCATGATGCTAACGTACTGTGGCGAAATCGAATGTAGTAGAACATACCTCTTAATGTACTCTAGCGTACTCTAGTGTACATTGACCCGCACAAAACCATGGGCATTCCATGTCGCACATGCTGTGGTCACATAGCCGTTTGTGGATGTAGTTGAACGTAGTTGAAGGTAGTGGAGGCTAAAGTAGTTGAATGTTGAATGTAGTTGACCGTACCGGCATAACGTATTTATACACCACGTTTGACCCACGTTAGCCTCCACTGGGTTCACCTATGTCCAGAACGGCTATGTGACCAGGCCCGTATGCATGATCCAGTGTTAGCTTACACTTGGTGTGTTTGCGCTAACACTGCTCCTTGCGTACTGAGTTTTCGCCACTAACCTAGAAATCCCTGCCAAAACCAGTTTTGGCTCGCTAACACCGCGTCATGCATACGACAGGGCTTTAATCCCCTCTTTGCTGTAGCCACTCAATAGTTGAATAGCTCAAGAGAATTGTCTAGGTGATATGGCAATGAACGCATTCTATTCTTTGTAGTTGGTTTAGTTGGTTGTTGGAGGTTTACATCCTGGCAACATATAAGGTCATATCAGGATGGGTACCGACTTGTGACTGTGTTCACTCATGGTGCCTTTATTGTGCTGGCCCACCGGGAAATCACGCTGCCCACACCATGCCCCAATATCCTACTCAGTCACATTATCCCTCGAGGCTTAAGCCTACTGAACCTAATGGTTTAACCTCCAGTGCCCCTCCAACCCCCCCCCCCCCCCCCCCCCCCCCCAACACCTCACACCGAATCGGTAGAGCGCGAGCCTCGTATGCTGAAGGTCGGGAGTTCGGTTCCCAGTCAAGTCAAACCAATAACTTATCAAATTGGTACTTGTCACTTCCTAGCCTGGCGCTTGGTATTAATAGGATATGGCAACGACTGGTTAGCTCAGTATCAGGATAATGTGATGGAGTGGGATATTGGGTCATGGTGCCAGCGGCCTGATTTCCCAATAGAGCAGCACTATGAAGTTACCATGAGTGTGTGCTGTCACAAGTACCAGTCCTGATATGACCTTAGATGTTGTCAAGACGTAAAACTCCAACAACCAATCAACCCCCCCCCCCCCACACACACACACACCACAAAATTTAGGCTACTGTTTGTGTGTACGGGAGACAAACTGCTGCATACCAAAGACCCTATAATACTAAGACGGCTCACTCCCTATCTCTCCCATGGTAATGTAAATTTCGCAGTGCCACCTTGTGGTGGGTTTGATCAGCCTGGCTGCTGGTTCGTGTTTCACATGTAAATACATACAATTATATTATACATGAGATAGGAAAGTATGAATACACATCAATATGAAATTGCTATGAACAAATACACATCATCATCAGCATCATCATCATTGCCATCATCACACATCTTTCACATTCATATATACATTTATACATATAATATAACAACTGTTTAACCAAGAGAACAGCCAGTGCACCAAGTGGTGGGTTTGATCATTTTGATTACACAGTACAGGCTGAGTGAGCCGTCTTAGTATTATAGGGTCTTTGTACATACACACCAACATTGATGAATTACCAGTGTTCATTCAGCTAGTGGTGCTCGTTAATTCTTGTCTATTCTTTACCCTGGTCCAGAAAGTAGTTTCGGAATGGAGACCTTCAGATCAGTGAACCAGTGTTCTACTCCCTTTACTAAGTCCATAGATGACAATTTTCTGGATTTATCCTGCTTTATCCTGAATTCCGGATTTTTGATCGGCCTAATTTTTTTTCTCTCCAGGTATGGTACAAATTTATGGCCATTCAGATTCAAAGCAATGACTAACAAAATTGATTCTTGTTGCTACCGAGCCTGGCACTCGGCATTACTAGGATAATGCAAGGTTCGATTAGCTCAGTACCAGGGTAGTGTGACTGAATGGGAAATCGCATCATGGTACCAGCGGCCTGGTCTCTCAGTGGGAAGCACTATAAAGTCACCATGTGTGTGCACTGTAACAAGTCACTACCTGTTCTGATGTGACCATAGATGTTGCCAGGACGTAAAACTCCAATAAAAAAACGACAACATTATTTTAGTTTTTCTTCTGTGCAGTGTAATTAGAACTTGGTCCATTCAACTGTTTGTTATCACAGAATGTTTATTTTCCGTTGATTGTGTTGTTATCTTTGTATCTGCCGTGCAATGAGAACTATCCCGATGCAGCACAGCCTACCTCTATTACATTCTATTCTATTTAATTATTTAATCATCTATTTGGTGGATTACTATTTTGACCCCCCCCCCCCCCGCCCTGTCGCCTGTTTTTATATCTGGCGAGCGATGAGTTCTTGCATATGATTGGTTAACTACGGAGTTGGTAAGTGTCTGTACAGAACTGCTCAAACCTGCTCAGACCTGTTCAGAGCTGCTCAGACCTGCTTAGAACAGCTCAGACCTGTTTAGAACTGCTCGCGACGGTTGAGACACTGGTGTCCTAGTTTGATGAGTTATGAATCAGCTCACCTCCTGTGGCCACAAGTGCACCATCAATCGATAACCCACTCGATACAAACTCAATGTTTTACTACTGCGTAACAGAAGCCGCAGCAAACGGGTATGGGCACATGGCCTGACAAGTTAATGCTTATACAGACAGGTGGCGCCACAGGTTGCAAGAGGATGGTAGTCGATGACCAACAATAAGAAGAAGTCCCTGTGCTGGTTAATGGTAGAATATTTATCACGTGAAGGTGGCGCCGCCATGGCAAAAGGGGAAACTAGTCGGTGTAATATCTAGTTAAGTAATGTTAAGTAGGTTATATAGCAGTGGAGAACTGAGATGGTATTGTTATTGTTTAATCTCCCATAATTCATTAATACATCAGTAACCATATCTATATAGTTTTAAAAGGGTAGGACTGCCCGGTTGCCTGGGGCACCTAGTTTTACGTACGCGAATGGGCAAGTCATTATTTTTCTAATCTGCATTAGCAGATTTCAGCTTCACTTAGCTGACTTGGGCTTGGGCAAGTAGTTTTGCTACTCGTACAAGTAGAAAATTCAGTCACTTGCCCGATTGAGCAAGCGGGGAAAAAAGGTTACTGTCCTTCCCTGCAATTGGGTCCATTGCAGATACAAGGTCACAGGTGGTGTTGGTGGTGCAATATATGTTGCGAGGCTATTAGGTAGTATAGTAAAACCTCTCTAAGTCGACCGACCATGGGACCGACTTTAAATGGTCCATTTAGGGAGGTGGTCAGTTTAGGGATTTTTTTTTATCATTACAATGTTATTGTATAAGCGATCGTTTGGGACCCAAATAAAGCGATCGATATAGGGGAGTGGTCGATCTGTGGAGGTGGTCGGTTATACCCCTGTCACACTATGACGTAACGAGCCAACGTAAGCCTGACATGGTCATGTTTCGTCATTACGTTGACGTACGTTGGGTTATGTTATGATGACGTCAGAATGATGTTAGACTGACGTCGAGCTACAACACGTTACGTCGTGTTACGTCGGCGCGCGTCAAGGTTTTGAACCTGTTCAAAACTTTTGACGTAACTCGAACGTAAGGGTTTACGTTCACCGTACGTTCTGTACACGTTCGGCGAACGTCAATGATGTTAAACGGACGTTAGTCAAATGCTGCTCACTACATTCCGCTACGTTCTACTACGTTGACCCAAATTAAAGCCAGTGGAAACGTCCATGCGGCGTAATGGGAACATCAGGAGAATGTACACCGAATGTACGTCCAACATACGTTCAGCATTTCGCCACCATTTCATGACGTATGTAACATCACGTAACATAGTTCTGGCGATGGAATAACGTACATAACGTTCCGTGAGCGTAATGACGTTGTCCTCTCTCGTTGAATGACGCTATCACTACACTTTACCGACGTTGTGCTCTCGTCAACTACGCTGCATTCACGTTCAACTTATGCCCAAATTTGCATACTACGCCGAGAAGTTCAACGTTTTTCACGTTCTGGCTACGCTGATGTCGTTATGTCATAGCGTGACAGGGCCTCTAGAGAGGTTTTACTCTACTAAGTCGTGAATAGCAACAATATACAGTATATGTGTACTACATAATACAGTATGTAAATATAAACAAGCAGGTATTGTGTATTATGTCTACTATCGTATTTGTTGGGTATATATTATTTAGGAGAAATGGTTCGCGAATTGTTAACTGGCCGAGCCTGTGTCCACCTCATCGCCCATGACTGGTAGTTAGCAATGGAGGTAGTTTCACTCATAATTAACCGAGCAACACGCGACAAAAAATTGTTTGCTGCTTGGCCCCCTAACCACTAGCTGCACCTACCGGAAACCAGCTCCAACCAGCGAAGCGCCACCTCACAAGATGGGCAGGTTTGACTGATGGTTTCGCCAGAACATATTTTGAAAGAATATACTTAACGTGAAGGCTGAATTATGAATGTCTTGCGAGCAAATGATTGGAACCCTAGACTATTGACTTTGTTAGCTGATGGGGATTTTGCATGTGTGTGAGACTAGTTTGTAGTAGTTAGTTAGTTGTTGGAGTTTTACGTCCTGGCAATATATAAGGTCGTATTGTTATAGTATAGAATAGTTGCATGTTCATATTTACATAGTGCATCATATAGCACACATAGGCATTTATAATGAATATTATATGTGATATACATGTGTGCATGTGCTATATGAGCCTGTCTCATAAGGTGATAACTCTTTTTTTTGGTGTCCATTGTACCGATTGACACAAAATAGCACAGAAACGGTTACACTGAAAAGACAAGGACATTTGCTTCAAATCAATATGTATTCTATTGGGATTATGAAACGCCATGTAAAAACCAAATCAGTTTATTCTGAGCAAATGAATAAGCAGATAGTATGTTGATCATTACAATGGACAAAGTTTTGTCCCATATTGCTTAGCACCTTTTGAGACAGTCTCATTATATGTTTGTACATGCTATATATCTGATGCATTGTGTAAATAGTTTGTTTGTTGTTTTGCGTCCTAGCAACATCTAAGGTCATATCAGGACGGGTACCGACTTATGACAGTGCGCACTGATGGCGACTGTATAGTGCTGTCCCACTGGAATACCAGGCCGCCAGCACCATGACCTGATATCCCACTCAGTCACATTATCCTGACACTGAGCCAACCAGTCCTTGTCCTATCCTAATAATACCGAGCACCAGGCTAGGAAGCAACAAGTATCAATTTTAAAGTCATTGGTTTGACTCGACCAGGGTTCGAACCCACGATCTACCATCACGGGAGACGGACACTCTAACTCATTCGGCCATCCCGTCTGGTTTGTGTAAATATAAACAGTATATTGGCTGTCTCACTGCTAGTACAGTATGTTGGTGTTGTGTGCTAGTTGTTGGGATACCGAGTTTACCATCCAGGCACCTTGTTGTCATGGCGGTGTCTTCAATAGCCGTAATACCTATGTATACATTGTCATCTGTCTTCAGAGAATATCGGGAGCGTAGTTTCTGATGAGAGTATGTCCGAAGTCACACCGAGTTATCCCTCCCGCCCCTCATTTAAAAAAACCCACCAAATGTTCACTTGTCATGTCCTTCCAAAACATTGAAAGTTTAACAAACTGAGTGGGAAATGAGGTGATGGTGCTGGCGGTCTGGTCTCCCAGTGGGGCAGCACTACAAAGTCGCCACCAGTGCGCACTGTCACAAGTCGGTACCCGTCCTGATATGACCCTTAGATGTTGCCAGGGTGTAAAACTCAAACAAACAAACATTGTTTTTATTTTGCCCGCTTTTGTCGCCACCAACACCATCATCATCACCACCATTGTCATCATCATCACCACCACCACTACCACCACCACCACCACCAACACCACCACCATCACCACCACCACTACCACCACCACACCAACACCACCACCATCACCAACACCAACACCACCACTACCACCACCATTCAATACAGCTAAATGAGATATAATATGATTGTAATATTGAGTGAATATGATTGTTATATCGCCTGTTCAATTCATGACAGATTCCTACGTCAATGATTTCCTATATTGTGTGGTTTCTTTTTTTTATTCACAGAAGAAAGGAACAATTTCGTGTCTACTATAATTGACGGTAGGTAGACTGTCCTCTCCACCTCCTAGGCTGGCTGTCGGCGCCTCCCCCTCCCCCTTCGCCTCCCCCTCCACTACCACCCCGCCCCCCCCCCCCCCTCCCCTACGGCCGCTCCTCCATCCCTCAGCCCTGTCCAAGAGTAGGTTTAAATGCCCGCCAGACATCTATCTGAAAAACTTCGCAGATTGCGAAATCACTCAACAGACTATATTAGGCCACATACAAAAAATACTTGCTTAGCGTCCACCCATTAACAATTTTCCAGGTCGGGCGAGAGGTTTTTATTTTATTTTGGTGTACAAGAAGAAGAAAACTAACCATGGCATCCGTGGTCCAGACACTGTCTAGCTAGAAATTGAACAAGAAAATATTAGAATTACTATAAAATCATCAGAATGAAGTTTTTATGTCATTACGCAATCATTATAATAGGCGGCAAAGCGTTGGTTTTAGTCTTAAGTGTTTTGACAAATTAAAGGTATTTGGGGATCGAGGGCATTTCTCAGGTTGGGCGGGGACGTGAAGCAAATTTTTTTAATATCTGGCCTTAGATGAAATATCAGGCAATTCCATTATGCTCACAGACTACAGTAAACACCATAAGTGCATGCCCACAACACTGCCGAGGAATCGCGATTCTCGAGAGGTGTCTAGCGGGCATTACACACAATGAACTCCCCCCATCCCAATTAATTATTATGGCAGACATGGAGGTTTTTATATGCCCGTCATACACCTACCGATGGTCCCCGAAACCGGCATTGCATTAGCCGGGGATCACCTGCATTACTATGTGGCACCTTGGAGGTGGGACACTAACAAGCTTTGCCGGATTACCATTTGTTCCCCAAAACAGCAGACCATCGTTATTTCTGTCCACCATCATTTCATTTTCATTTCCATTCCCCACAGACCAGGTAGTATTTGCCGGGCCGCCGAAAAAAGTTTGGATTATCGATCGTTTGGTTTAACCGAGCTTGGTTTAACGGGGTTGTACTGTAGTGGGGATGAGCGCGGTCACGTGACATCGCCCATGGATACAGTAGCATAGGCCCTGTCACATTACGACGAATCTCGCAAGCGCGCGGCCAATGTGTAAAATCACTTTTTTACGTCGAGATGCATTGAACTTTTCACCGCGGGGGGCAAAGTTGGATGTATACATACCATATACATAGCGTATGACCAATGTATGGCTAACGTGCTTCCGGGCGAAAAACGCTTGAATTATGCTCACGGTACGTTCACAGAATGCCAGTGAACTTTATATACGTTATTTGATCAGCAAAACTACGCCCTATGCATTACGGACGTCAAGACATACTGGAGAAACGCTAAACGTACGTTAGACATACATTATCCATATGTTATCAGTGCGCGGACTGTACGTTCCCACTGCCTTTAACGTAGGTCAATGTAGTGAACAATGTTTGACTAATGTACATCTAACATACACCGATGTATGCCTAACGTATACATAACATACAGCCGACGTCAAATCCACACGTTGTCGAACGTTGTCGTACGTCGAAAGTTTTGTGCATGCGCAAAACTTTGCCGACCCCCTGATGCACGATGCCGTATTTCAACAAACGTCGACATACATTGATGTATACCAATGAGCGCCTAATGCACGCGTAATGCTTAACACATATCCCAATGTAGCGGCCAAAAATCATATACGTTGGCATGATGCGTCATAATGTGACAGCCCCTTTAGAGCAGTACAGCAGTTACCCAAGGCGCTCAGGGCCTGGATAACAAGCAGTAGTGAGTTCAACCTTAGCAGATAGCGAGTGGCTGGCAAAAAGAAACATAATAAGGTTACTGAGTAGGATATACAATAAACACATTTGCAAGTTAGTTAATAAAGTAACCCGACACCGGGTATGCATTAGCTAGATGGTTGTATCAGAATAAGTACTAGACTATGACAATCAGTATAGATGGAGAATCAGTGTTTGGCAGCATTCTAAATAATATTTGCATAACAAGTTATACCTCAGAATCTCAGCTTGATTTCGACATGGTTTTTGCCAGATACCACTTCCATTCCTGTACGTTGCTATCCCACAATGCATTTGACTTCCCATGTTACTATCCTACATTGCCTTTGATTGCCGAAAGTGAGATTGCGTTGCTATCTCAAAATGCATTGGACCTCTCACAAGTGGAACTATCCCACAATGCCATCCCATCATGGGATTCAAACTCCCAGGTTCGAACCCATGCCGAGTCAAACCAATGACTTAACAATTGATACTTATCGCTATCTAGCCTGGCGCTCAGCATTACTAGGATATGGCAAGGAGCAGTGGAATGAGGAAGACCAATTGTCTGCGATTGAAATTTCCCATGCTCAATCAACTAATGTACCAACAACAATAACAGGTTTTGATTGACCAAATTAAAACTACGTTGTCAACCTACAACATACTTGACTGCTAAAATGTGAGACTGCATTGCTATCCCAAAATGCATTGGACTGCATTGCTATCCCAAAATGCATTGGACTGCATTGCTATCCCAAAATTCCCTTGCCTGCCCATTGGACTCTATTGGTATCACGATGATTTTGATTGCTCAAACTGAGAGTCACTCTCAGAGTGTTAATGCTACATGCACCTTTATTATGGCCAGTGCACACCTACCGTATACGACTTAAAACTGCCCGTTTCACGCATAAAACTGGGTTTTAGTCGTTAGGTGTGCGACCCCCTAGCACACTAGACGCATGCGATTCGCGCATAAAACTCAGTTTTTAGTGCTAAAAGCGGCCGTTTACGATTGCGATTCGCGATTCGAAAAACGAATCGGCCCGTTTTCAGTTTTAAGCGGGTCGGGTCGAGTCGCGAGTTTTAGTGCGCGAATCGTAAACGGTAGGTGTGCACCGGCCATTAGATAGACGGAAAGAGCAAAGTCCGTTTAGCGTAACAGTTTTTATTTCATGTAAATATCTTCATTCGTTCAAAAGTTATGACAAATTTGATAACACAAAATCCTGACCGACAAAGGGATAACAATCACTGCTAACATATAGGAAGTGCATGACCCCCAAAATGGATCTTATTTAATCTTTTCCACCCATGCAAACCATTTAAAAATGTGAAATAGGCCCATAATAAGTATAGAAAACCATATATATTTAGAATCAGCATAGAAAAGGGAATATTTTACGAACACTAAAATCCAGTTTGATGCCCAAAATGTTATCGGTCAATGTGTGCAAAGATTTGTCATATAATTGATTCATCACGTATGATGTGTACTATGTCGGTGTACACATCAAGTTATATTTTGCATGTTTTCATTTCAGATATCTTTTTAGTCAAAGTAAAGTAGATATTATAATCGACCTATCACATTTATTTGTCAAATATGGAAGAAACTCAAAACCATCAGATCCTGCAACTTTTCCACTCGTGAATGTTCTTCATGTGGGAGATCGGGAGTTCGGTACCTGGTCGAGTCAAACCAATGACTTATCAAATTAATACTTGTCACTTACTACGCGGGCACTAGGCATTAATAGGATAGGGCAAGGACTGGTTAGCTCAGCGTCAGGATAATGTAACTGAGTGGGATATCGGGTCATGGTGTCAGTGGCCTGATTTCCCAGTGGGGCAGCACTATAAAGTCATCTTGAGTGTATACAGTCACAAGTTGGTACCTGTCCTGATATGACCTTAGATGTTGCTCCAACAACCAACCACGGCTCTAATCACGGTTACATCCGGGTTCTTGTGTGGGAGCGTCTGCTGGTAGCCGGCCTGCACTATAAATATCTTACACCTGAGAACAGTTTTTGTTCCATAGAGGTGAGCCTGAGCTTTGACAGATACCTGTCACCGTGCGAGTGACCTTCACCTTGGGGATAATCTAATTATATTTGAGATTGCAATGATATATATATATATATGGTTTTCTCGACATATAGTACATACATTTATGTGATGTATATATATGCATACATACATACATACATACATACATACATACATACATACATACATACATATATACATACATACATACATACATACATACATATACACATGCACAGTGATACATATGTACATGGTGGTAAATGGAGCCTCGGCGCTGAACAGAAACAAAAAACAAAACTTTTATTTATTTATTTTTCATTGCTTTGTGTAAACAAGTTTTGTTCAGAAGATAGTCGGAAAACCAGTGCTACGTGGCTGAACCCCCAAAAATGTATTTCAATGAATGAAATATTTTACATGGGACAATGTGAGCAGTTTAGGCCTACTCTTTAAAGCTGCATAGTCTGATGAAGTTTCACATTTTCAAAACCAAAACAATTATCTAGATCTGATACTACATATCTAACTTAGATACTGGTGCATTTATTAAACATTTTTTTCTGCGTAGAAGGGAACACACTGAGTCAATTTAATAGAACCGGTACTGCAGAAGTCTATGGTGTCAGAGTTTTGGCATGCTTGCCAAAACTAATTTTGCATGTTTGCACTTCAAATATTTCAAAAGTTAACCACTTAGAGTAAAAGTTACTTCAAACTAAAGTATAATGACCAACCTAACATATTTATCTCAAAAGTTAACTATTTAAATTAAAGGTTACTTCACACTAAAGTAAAGTCAGTAATAATCTAATAATGATCAATCTAAAATATTTATCTCAGAAAAATGGCAGAAATCCAAAACCATCAGACTATGCAACTTTAATTTTGTGCACATTCGCTCAACTGTCACATTCTCACCACACACAGCCACCAAACTCCTCCACAAGAAGTTTGCCAACACGTCGCGGTTCGTCGTTTCCAGTAAGGTGTGGATGAACACGATCCCAACACGCGACTGCGACATCCTCATGACGTTTCCCGCCAAGACGGACGACCAGACGCTCATGTGGCTCCTCGCTCGTCTGCGCGCGCGCACACCGGAACTATCCGTGCATGTGCGTCACCATAGCAACACCGGCGTCTACGGCTTCTACCTGACTGCCACTTATGAGAAGTGAGTGGTTGGTTTAGATAAAGGCTGCACTGACTTTCAATGGCAGAGAAAACTGGTTTGCTGCCAAATAAGACTGTCCGGCCCTCCAACTTTTGTTTTTTATTAAAGTTTCATAGTCCGATGGTTTAGAATTTCTGTCATTTTCTAAGATAAATATATTAGGTTGATCATTATAATCTACCTTAAAGTTGCATGGTCTGATAAAATATATATTTTCCAAAACCAAAACAGTTATTTATTTTTGATTCTATATATCCAACTTAGATAGTGATGCATTAACTAGTGATTTGGGACCGCCTATGCAGAATAATCAGTGAATTGACTAACTCATCCCTGTGGATACCTACTTTTAGATGGCATCAGACAGGGAAGCCATTAAACAATCAGGTCAATCTCGTGACCTCAATAGTCTTGCCCTCATTCCCAGTACTATATATGGCTTTTGTCAGGTTCCAGCACATATTGTGGAAGTTCGATGGCACCCCACCCAACCAACCACCTCTTCCTCCCTTCTCCCTCTGCTTCCCCCCACCCCTGCCTGACAGGGAGTGTGCTAATCAGATATGCACCCGATGCAGCTAAATGCCCCCCCCCCCATCCCCATCCCCATCCCCACCCCCACCCTCAAAATCACTGGGAACATTGTGTGTGTATGTGGCCAGTAGAAATGGTAGGAGACCAGACTACCTAGCCATTACTAGGTCAGCTCACACCACGTGACCATTGTGAGATGTCAATACAGGTTATGGATGGAGGACTTTTAGAAAGCTTGTCGAAAGTATGTTGAGTTCTTTCAGCTTCAAAACTAGCCATTTCCCATCAAAATGACTCCGGACTAATGATTAGTAGGTTATAACGATCAATTTAATATATTTATCTAAAAAATAAAACAAAAATTCAAACGCCATCGGACTATGCAACTTTAAATTAGTTTAACTTACTTTTATTTTGAATGGCTAACTTTTGAGATATTTGAAATGCAAACATGACAAATTAATTTTGACAGGCACGCCAAAACTGTGACACCATAGAGTTCTGCAGTAACAGGTTCTATAAATTTGATTCAGTATTCCCTTCTATGTGGCGACAAATGCTTAAAGTTGCATAGTCCGATGGTCTTGCGTTTTGTTCATTTTTCTACGATAAATATATTAAATTGATCATTATAATCTACCTTATTTCAGGTTAAAGTAACTTTGATTTTAAATGGATAAGTTCTGAGATATTTGAGATTCAAACATGCAAACTTAGTTTTGGCAAGGACGCCAAAACTCTGACACCATAGGCTTCAACAGTAACAGGTTCTATCAAATTGTCTCAGTGTTCCCTAAATGCTTAATATGTGCATCAATATCTAAGTTAGATATATAGAGTCAAATCTATAAAATTATTTTGGTTTTGAAAATTTGATGCTTCATCGGACTATGCAGCTTTAAGAAGTGCACCAGTATCTAAGTTAGATATGTGGTATCAAATCTAGATACTTATCTTGATTTTGAAAATTTAATGTTTTCATCGGACTGTGCAACTTTAAAGGCCGGACTGACTTTCAATGGCATGGCAAACTGGTTTGTTGCCAAAATAAGATTGTCTGGCCCTCCAACTTTTCATTAGGACAAGTAATCCTTTTTGAACCCAGGCAAGTAATCCTCTTTGAACTCAGACAGGTATTCCTCTTTGAACCCAGACAAATAATCCTCTTTGAAGCCAGACAAGTAATCCTCTTCGAACCCAGACAAGTAATTCTCTTTGAAGCCAGACAGATAATCCTCTTTGAACTCAGACATCTAATCTTCTTTGAACCCAGCCAGAGAGTTCTGTTTGAAGCCGGACAGATAATCCTCTTTTAACCCAGACAAGTTATCCTCTTTGAACCCAGACAGGTAATCCTCTTTGAACTCAGACAAGTAATCCTCTTTTAACCCAGCCAGACAGTTCTCTTTGAAGCCAGACAGATAATCCTCTTTTAACCCAGACAAGTTATCCTCTTTGGATCCAGACAAGTAATTCTCTTTGAAGCCAGACAGATAATCCTCTTTGAACTCAGACATGTAATCCTCTTTGAACCCAGCCAGACAGTTCTCTTTGAAGCCGGACAGATAATCCTCTTTTAACCCAGACAAGTTATCCTCTATGAATCCAGACAAGTAATCCTTTTTGAACCCAGAAAAGCAATCCTCTTTGAAACTGGACAAGTAATCCTCTTTGAACCCAGATGGGTAATCCTCTTTGAACTCAGACATGTAATCCTCTTTGAAGCCAGACATGTCATCCTCTTTTGAAGCCAGACAGATTATCCTCTTTGAACCCAGACAAGTATTCCTCCTTGAAGTCAGATGGGTAATTCTCTTTGAACCTTGGCGGGTAATCCTCTTTGAACCCAGACAAGTAATCCTTGTTGAACCTAGACAAGTAATCCTCTTTGAACCCAGACAGGTAATCCTCATTGAACCCAGACAAGTAATCCTCTTTCCCGCTTACATCCCCACCCCGGCTCCCAGCTTGCTTAAGGGTGCGGAGGAGGTGTGCATCTCCAAGCCGCTCAAGAAGGAGTATGGTGGCGGCAGCAAAGACTTCGCGTTTGGGGAGGCTGAGTGCTTCGAGGGGGTTGACGACGCGACCACCTTCCTCACGAGTCAGGAGCGCCAGAACATTGTCCAACACATGCTCTTCAACCTGCGTGCCACCGAAGGAGACCACATTGGCAAGATCACCTTCCTCGAGGGCCAGGCGCTGGGTGAGTCGACTCATTTGTTTGTTTGTTAAAGTTGCATAGTCCGATGGTTTTCAGTTTCACTCATTTATTTTCTGAGATAAATATATTAGGTTGATCGTTATAATCTACCTTACTTTAATGTGAAGTAACTTATTTTAAATAGCTAACTTTTGGGATATATGAAGTGCAAGCAATGCTAAATTAATTTTGGAAAGCATGCCAAAACTCAGTAACCTTTGTTATCTTTTATTTTTGTTCTCTTTTTTTTTCAGCAGCCAGATGAACCCTTATAGGTTCATCATTACCAGAGAATCGAGGGAAAAGGACCCATTGTCAGATTTCCACACTCTTTTTGTCATTGTTTTCAGAAGTGACTTTCACGCGTCACAAGATATTTTCTATTTATGGATAAATATCGACAGATAATGGCAGTTGCGCATTACATTAACTAGAAGTTAAGCTCAGTAAATGATAATTCTTGAAATTAGGTGTAATGCTGGTTGATTAATGTGGGTGGTTTAAACAATTATAATACCACCGTTGCCACCTTTTGTTTTGTCAGAGGCGAATTGTTTCCTGTTTTGTTTTGGTAAATAGACTTTATTCATAAGAAAATCTCATTGCTCAGCGCCTAGGTACTATCTTCATCGTGATATACCAGACGGGAGAGCTGAATGAGTTGAGCGTCCGTCTCCCATTTTGGTAGATCGTGCGATTCGAACCCTGGTCGAGTCAAACCAATGACTTAAATATTGATACTTGTCACCCCCTAGCCAGGCGCTCGGCATTATTAAGGTAGGGCAAGGACTAGTTGGGCTCAGTGTCAGGATAATGTGACTGAGCGGGATATCAGGTCATGGTGCTGGCAGCCTGATCTCCCAGTGGAGCAGCACTATATAGTCACCATGAGGGCACACTGTCACAAGTCGGTACCTGTCCTGATATGACCTTAGATGTTGCTAGGACATAAAACATCAAACAAACAAACACTATAAATTCGCCATGAGTGTACACTGTCACAAGTCGGTACCCATTCCGATATGACCTTAGATGTTGCTAGGACGTGTAAAACTCCCGACAACAAACCAACCAATCATCGCGATTTAAAAGCGTTGGCTCTTTTGTCTTGCAGTTCCGTTTCTGATTTCACGTAAGATCGTGAAGCAGGTGCTACCTCTGCACAGCGCTGAAGACCTGGCGTACCTCCGCAGCAACTGGGTGCAAGCCTTCTTCAAGCCGCAGCCCCTCCGTAAGGCACCGGTCTAAGCACGTACACTGGTACCCGGGTCTCCAATAACTACTGGAGTAACCGAAGTGTGTCTGTGGGGGAGCTGGGAGGGGTGGAGGGTTACATCCAGAAAGTACATGCAAATGAATTTCTATAACAAACATGTTCGAAAGTTTGTTTTATTTAACGATGCCTCTATAGAGCACATTGATTTTTTTTATCATCAGCTATTGGACGTCAACACACATGTTCGAGATCTGGCTCTGAGGATAATTGTATTCCATTTATTTAATATTTTCACAAAAGAAAAAAAGTATGTCGAAGATTTTTCTTTCTTTAAAAATCTGATTATTAGGTACTAAAAAGATTTGTTTAATTTAAAAGAAATTCTCTCCTTTAAAATGTTGTTCACAGCGTTACCTTACAAAAGAATTGTTTTCAAAATAACTATGAGCCGGGGCTGGGGTGTTCTTTTACACTATTACGGTCAGACCAATTTACAAAGAAAAACTTATCTATTATGTCTATATATAATATTATGTGATGTAAAACGCATTATACGAGTATAAATACACTATATATATTCCTCCTTGGAGCATTGGTGGAGTGCCACCCACCTCTCCTCCCCGACCCCAGATTTCCGGGTAATTGGTGGGTACCCTCTAGCGTCAAACACACTGGAGGAATATATATATATACATAGAGAGAGAGAGAGAGAGGGGAGAGAGAGGGGGGGGGGGGGGAGAGAGGAGAGAGGGAGAGAGATTTGTGCTATAATCTTCTAATTACTTTCATAGTAAAATTGTAATTTTCCTAAAGGAAAATGGTGTGATAAATCAGTGGCGCTTAGAGTGACATATTTTGAGATAATACATTATTCAAATCAAGAAGTTGTATTGAAGATTAATATGTTACGCCAGGTTTGTACTGAATTACGGAAGTAATCTGTTCTTAAATCAATTTCCTAAATGAATTCAGACAGATCTAAATTGATTAGTCACAAGTATTAAGCAACTGCCCTGATAGTCCTGAAACCAGGTGGGGTGGCCGAATCGGTAGAGCGTGGGCCTCGCATGTGGAAGGGTGGGAGTTTGGTTCCTGGTCGAGTGAAACTAATGACTTTAAAATTAATACTTGTCGCTTCCTAGCCTGGTGCTTGGCATTAATAGGATAGGGTAAGGACTGGTTAGCTCAGTGTCAGGATAATGTGACTGAGCAGGATATCTTGTCATGGTGCCAGCAGCCTACTTTCCCAGTGGGGCAGCACTATAAAGTTTCCATGAGTGTGCACTGTCACAAGTCAGTACTTGTCCTGATATGACCTCAGATCTTGTCAGGCCGTAAAACTTAAACAACAAACCAACAAACCAACCTGAACGTGTGTAAAATGTATCTTTTGCAGAAGAAATCTGTAACTATTTCGGCGTGAAGATCGCCATGTACTTCGCCTATCTTGGACACTACACGAAGGCGCTCGTGCTTCCAGCGTTCCTTGGGTTTTTCGTCTGGCTGACTTTGGGAAGAAACCAGGTAAGTTTGTACCTGAAAGGGAGGGGGGGGGGGAGGGGGCACACCCAGCGATGGAGGGCTAGCTTTATGCCACACCTCAAACAACCTGGCTAAAAGGGAATTATGATTGACAAACACTCCCTTCTTGGTTCTACTTAAAAGATGGATGTAATTCTCATACAGATTTGACTATTGCGAACCAGAAAAATAACAGTGAATACATTCATAGCTGACTAAAGTCTGACTACCGTTACATGGCGTGTAGCCTTTCTTTGTGTTATTGCAACTTTACGCTATTTGTAGATCAGAAAAAATCTAAGTTGTGGTTGTGAAAGTACAATGTCTGAATACTTTAACTTCTGGATACTGAATGGTTTATTCACGGCCCAGGGCTCGCTGGACCCGCCGGCCAAACTTTCCATGACGTCATCTCATTTGCATAATCCTTTGTCCAAACCTTTGCATCTCATTAACATATATTAGCCACATGCCTATACGTCTATTACGCATATATGACAGTGGTGTATATTTTAATATGTACTGTTTACTGAGGATTTAGCATGGGCCGTCAAAGTTTTCAGCATTTTCACGGTCATGCAAAGGGTACGATGGGAGTGGGGTGGGAGGGTGGTTGGGCGCGGCGAGGGGTGGGAGGGTGTCAGTCAAGTTAGACTTTATCATTTAATGAAATGTTGATATTTAAATGTTGTGTTTAACAAAGTATTTAAGCATTGATATGTACTACTTTGGGGTGGTTTGAAAAAAACAGTATGCTTTGTAGTTTATATAACCGTGAAGATGTTGAAAACTTTGGACGACTCCTAAATTAACTGAATCGCGACAGAATATTCGGGATTATGTCATTAGGATACACTATGAATAATATTCCCAAAACCACTTTATAGAGTACATCGCGGTTGGGTGGGACCACGTGACCATGATTACGCTATTCCCCGTAGTGCGCATGCCCATCTTTGTGTAGAAGTAGAATCGGTAAGAGTACAGAGGGGCCCACACCTCAGCACTGTCCATCAACTAAGGGGTCATGCAAAGTTTTAAACATTTTCATGGGCGTACAAACTACAAAGAATAGTACTTGGGCAGACCTCCCCCCCCGCCCCCCGCCCCCCGCCCCCCCCCCAAAGTAGTACACATCAACATTTTAAAGTTGCATAGTCTGATGGTGTTGAGCTTCTGTAATTTTTCTGAGATAAATAGATTAACCTGACTGTTGTAATCGACCTTACTTTAGCTTCAAGTCCTGTTTATTTTAAACAGTTATGTTTTGAGATATTTGAAGTGCAAACATGTCAAATTAGTTTTGGCAAGCTTGACAAAACTCTGACACCAGAGGCTTTAGCAGTAACAGGTTCTATTAAATTGGCTCAGTATTCACTGCTATGTGGCAACAAATGCTTAATACGTGCATCAGTATCTAAGTTAGATATGTAGAATCAATTCCAGATAATTGTTTTGGTTTTGAAAATTTGATGCTTCATCGGACTACGCAGCTTTAAAGTCGCCAGCTATCCGCCGCATGGAAAACAAACAAACTCGGATAGTTCAGATTTGTGCCACAGGGTGGCCTAATGCGCCGGTGTGGCATTTTCAGCCATGTGCCGTGTTTACATTCGTCGATTAGACAATATTAATATCACCGCCAATGTGGCGGCGGCGTTAATATCGGTTTGATTTTAGGGTTAATTTCATGAAATTTCACTTATTGCATATATAATTCTGTTAAATATGATAGCATTGAATAGATTTGGCTCTAGTATATTGACACAGATGCGGCGGCGGCGATATTGTCAAATAGCGGTGCTCGCCGGTAACAGGCTCAGCAAATCCTTCTGATCCTGTTGCCGGCGAGCACCCCAATTTCAGCCAATCACAGCGCAGCTTTTCCATTGCAAATGGCCGCCACCTATGGGGGTGGCCATTTTGGAGACAACAAACTGCCTTTACAGTTCAGACTAACATGGCCCTGGTCCCCTACTCTCCCCACACATACTTGGTTCATTTAAACATAAAAACTAAACAAGGTTGTGCTTGGAGAGCATTTGTCGGAGTACGCGCAGTGTCCCAGCGAGCTATAGCTGGTCCCTTTAATACAGAACATAAAGGACGCCAACAAATATATAAACATTTTGTGCCCCCAAAAAAATCTAAGTTTTATGCCAAAGAAATATAAACATTTTATTCAATGATAAAAGTCATACTTGATTGGCAGCCCCCTCCCCTCCCACCCCAGTCCCGTCATACGCTTTGCACGACCGTGAAAATGTTGAAAATGTACTTTGTACGACCGTGAAAATGTTAAAAACCCTTTGATGACCTGTAACGCGATATTGCCGAACCCCATGATGACAACCCCTCCATGCGCTCTTTGACCACCCTGTGTTCCCGCAGACGTGGGACGATTGGGTGTTCGTCGTCTACGCGCTGATGAACGTCATCTGGTCGACGCTGTACCTGGAGCACTGGAAGCGACAGGGGGCGCAGTTTGCATACCGCTGGGGCACCCTGGACAAGGAGGACGAGCTGCTCACCGAGCCCCGCCCGCTCTACACGGTCAGTGGCCGCCATCTTTATTTGGTGGAACTATAGACCAATTTCATGTGACGTCGGCACGGGTATCTAGGTCAGTGTCCGCGCCTTTTGGCTGAAGGACGACACACTGTCACACTGCAAACTCAATGGCTATAAGCAATCTTCATAGAGAAAAGGTGAAATATCTCTAAAACCACACCACCTAGAGACAAACCGCTTGGTACACATATAGAAAACATATTCAACGAATAGATTATATTAAATTTATAGGGGTAGGGTTCTGCATTTCTATTAATTTTGAATAAAATTAATGTTTAGCACTCTGCATACCGGCAAACTCAATGCATTGTGAATGGGCGTGAGCAATCTTCATACAGAAAAAGTGAAATAGCTTTAAAACCACACCACCTAGAGACAAACCGCTTGGTACACATATAGAAAACATATTTAACGAATAGATTATATTAAATTTATACGGTTAGGGTTCTGCATTTCTATTAATTTTGAATAAAATAAACGTTTTGCACTGCGCGTACCTTCGTTCTGCAGCCAAGCTGCACGTGCATACACGATGTTAGTAAACATTGAAATAGGTCTATTCCGCCCACTCTAAACGGTCAGTGGCCACCATCTTTGTTTGGTGGAACTATACCGCCCGCTCTACACGGTTAGTGGCCGCCATCTTTGTTTGGTGGATCTTTGTTTGGTGGAACTGTACCGCCTAGCGATATAGATCGAAGCTATCCCACTACTGCATACATTGTTGTTTGTTGGAGTTTTATATCCTGGCAACATTTATGGTCATCAGGACGGGTACCGACTTGTGATAGTGCACACTCACAGCGACTTTTATAGTGCTGCCCCACTGGGAGACCTGGTCACTGGCACCATGACCCAATATCCCACACCATCACATTATCCTGACACTGAGCGAACCAGACCTTGTCCTATCCTATTAATGCCAAGCGCCAGGCTAAGAAGTGACAAGTATAAATTTGATAAGTCCTTGGTTTGACTCGACCGGGAATTGAACTCCCGACCTTCCGCATGGGAGCCCTGCACTCTAACAATTTGGACACCGCATCCAGTCTCATGCGTACATATCGCATGGCCACAGTGGGCAGTTGCCAGCGATTTTATGGGCTCCCAAATTTAATTACGGTTCATATTATTAAATAGCCTTCGGGGGGGCGGGGGGCAGGGTGGGGGGGGGGGCCCAATGCATTGATTTGCTCCGGAGCCTTTTATCTGCGAGAGCTGGCTTCAGACTGACTCCTCCGCTTGTTTACATTGTGTTTCCAGGGTTACCTGGTGAAGAGCTCTGTGACGGGGCGTCAGGAGCCTCACTACCCGCCGTGGAAGCGCAATGTGTTCCGCTACCTCGTCAGCCTGCCCATCATCCTCGCTTGCCTCTGTATCGTCTTCTTCACCATGCTCTACATATTCTCATTCCAGGTCAGTTGCGGAATTTTTTTTGGGTGGGAGGTTAAAAAAATGTTATCTTTGAATTGATTATTTTCTTCTTTTTTTACCTTCTTCCCCCCCCCCCCCCCTCCCCAGCACCGACCATAGAACATCTCAGTAAGAAATTTACACGACAAATGTATTTGCATGCCATATCATACGGGGTTGCCAACATTGGAAAATGAAAAAACTGGAAGACCTTAAAGCCCCGGTCACACATAGCCGGACGAGCCCCGGATTTTGAGCCGGACCACCCACGCATCAACGGCCCGGACTGTCCCGGACCGCCACGGATAAAATCACTGTTTTCGTCGATTTTTGCCTCGCAGTCACACTTTCCCGGACGAGCCCCGGACTGCCCCCGGACTGGGCCGGACCGGCCCCGGACGAGGCCGGACCACCCCCGGACTGCCCCGGACCACCCCCGGACTATCCTGGATCACCCCCGGGCAGTCCGGGAGTGGTCCGTGGCTTGGCCAGGGGTAGTCCTGGATAGTCCGGGGATGGTCCGGGTCAAACCGTGGCTCAAAATTACCCCGTACCACCCCCGGTCCACCCCGGACCACCCCCGAAATACCCAGACCACCCCCGGATCAGGCCTGATTGAGCCCGGATCGCAAAATCCCCCTGACCGCCCCAGATGTTTTAAACATTTTAAAACATCCAGGGCTGAGCCCGGACGGCGCCAGACGAGCCACAGATCAGGCCGGATCAGGGGGTGTTGGCACGGACGAGCCACGGATAAGCCACGGATCACCCCGGATCACCCCGGATGGCGGTCCGGGGCTCGTCCGGCCCCTGATCCGGGTATGTGTGACTGGGGCTTAAGGGATGTTATAATATTGGGGGGGTCTGGGGGTAATTAGGTATAACTTGAATCAGTACGAATTGACCTTTATTTGAACTCACTGCTGTTCAGGACTGGATCAACGCCCGCATCTCGCAAGGGGAGATGCCCTTCTACTTCAAATACCTGCCCAAGATCATGCTCGCCCTCAGCATCGGCATCCTGGACGACATCTACAAGAAGATCGCCTACTGGCTCAACGACATGGGTAGGAAGACTTGCACAAATCGCCTGAAAAATCGCCCGCCCTTGATGTTAAACTCCTTTCCACTTTGTATACATATATTTAAAATGTTTTGCAATGTGCATAATTTACGCACGTGAGACCTTACACTTGCCCCACCTAGAAATCAGAAGATCGCGCATCAATTTCACCTGTCCCCCGACATTGTAGTCGACTAGGGTGTAGTAACCCCCCCATCTCCCCGAAATATGTTATTTATATTTAAAATAAAAGTTACTTCAAACTAAAGCACTTAGGTTATAACGATTAACATAATATATTTATGTCAGTCAGAAAATGACAGAAACTGAAAACCATCCGACTGCATTTTTTTTTCAAAACAATTTTGTGCTTATCTCCAATTGACCTATGATAATGTGCTTCTCAATATAATTTCTGTCCAGGCTTAGCGGGTTTTGTATATTATGGGATCAGTGTTCCCTTTTAGACAATAATACAGTTAATCAAGTTGTGTAGCATTTTGGAATATATGGGTGTAATTTTAATGGTGTCTCATTGGTGCTGCTTGCAGAGAATTACAGATTAGATGAAACGTATGAAATCAACCTGATCGTCAAATTAGTGCTGGTAAGTGAAAGTACTCAGAAAACTTGGTTCATTTTGTGGTGAGTGGAAGTAGCCTACTCACAAATCTAGCTAAGGGACATACTAGACATAGGGACATATCAGCGATAGAGGATGAAAGGGTGTACCAGCCATAGGGGCATATCAGTCAAAGGGGCATACCAGCCATAGGGACATACTAGCCATAGGGACATATCAGCGATAGAGGATGTAAGGGTGTACCAGCCATAGGGGCATACCAGCCATAGGGGCATACCAGCCATAGGACATACTAGCCATAGGGACATATCAGCGATAGAGGATGAAAGGGTGTACCAGCCATAGGGGCATATCAGTCAAAGGGGCATACCAGCCATAGGGACATACTAGCCATAGGGACATATCAGCCATAGAGGATGTAAGGGTATACTGGTCATAGGGGCATACCAGCCATAGGGGCATTCCAGCCATAGGGGCATACCAGCCATAGGGACATACTAGCTACATGGCCATATCAGCCAGAGGATGTAAGGGTGTACCAGCCTTAGGGGTGTACCAGCCATAGGGGTGTATCAGCCATAGGGACATGCCAGCCATAGGGACATATCAGTGATAGAGGATGTAAGGGTGTACCAGCCATAGGGGCATACCAGCCATAGGGACATATCAGCGATATAGGATGTAAGGGTGTACCAGCCATATGGGCATACCAGTCATAGGGGTGTACCAGCCATAGGGAGATACTAGCCATAGGGACATACCAGCCATAGGGACATATCAGCCATAGGGACATATCAGCAATAGAGGATGTAAGGGTGAACCAGCCATAGGGACATATCAGCCATAGGGACATACCAGCCATATGGACATACTAGCCATAGGGACATAACAATGATAGAGGATGTAAGGGTCTACCAGTCATAGGGGAATACCAGCCATATGGTCATACCAGCTATAGGGACATATCAGCAATAGAGGATGTAAGGGTGTACCAGCCATAGAGGCATACCAGTCATAGGGACATAACAGCCATAGGGACATAGCAGCCACAGGGACATACCAGCCATAGGGACATATTATTGATATAGACTGTAAGGATGTACAAACCTTAGGGACATACCGGGAATAATGGTATACCAGCTATAGTGTGACAACTATAGTGGAAGTTGATTAGGGTACTATCTCGGATATAAAACTGTTGAGAGAATGATCATCATTATTTGCCAATTCTTACCCAGTCTTCTTCATCAATTCCAGTTTCAATTCGTGAACTCGTTCCTGTCCCTCTTCTACATCGCATTTTACCTCCAGGACATGGCCAGGTTGAAGGAAGTAGGTGGAATTTACATGCCACTATATATAAATATATATATATATACACATGCCATATATATGCATATATATAATATAACATACAAGTGTATATATAGCTATATATGTGATGTATAATGTATTATACGACTATAAAGATATGAAAGGGAATATTACTTATTATTATGATTATTGTTATACTCCGTAAGACGCAACACTGTACTGGTGGCGCCATCTCGGCCCACTTCTCCTCCACCGGAAGTTGACCAGTGTCACTCGCACTGGAGGATTATTTCTTATATACAATGGAACCCCGTTAAAACGCATCCCGCTTTAACGCAAATTTTGATATAATTCGATGATTCATTGGACCCAGAATTCCTTAATTCAAAGGTAATTCAGTAAGCCAAACCCCAATAAAGCGCGGCCCCAGTGTTTACATGATAACATTTTATGGACATCAACGATTGCATTATAACGGCGTTTCACTGTATGAACGTGAGCAAGTTAGAAAGCCGGTTTCTCTCCTGCATGTATTTTGTTCAATATATGTCAAAAATGATGTGGAAAATACAAATAAATTACTTCTCATGTGATTTCCAAATTTCACCAAAATATGGACATATCAACAAAAATTAACCGAATTCCTAGTTAGAAATTTGATAGCAACTGAGAAAATGTTATTTTTAAGAAGAAGAAATTGTCTTTATTTTAATGTTGTTTAAAGGAGACAGTTGAACAGATTAGCTGCATAAGGCTCACTGAGATTATTATTTCATTGTTTTGTTTCAGCAACTAGCAGCACTGTTGATCACCCGGCAGGTTATTGGTAACATTAAGGAGGCGCTTGTGCCCTGGTGCATCGAGAAAGTAAAGCTCTTCCGTATTGGTTACAACATGACGAGCCGGATGAGTCCTGATACACTCGAGCGACACATGCATGAAATGACAGGACTCACTAAGGTACAACTGTTAATGTTAATGACACGAGTAACTTACCAAGGTACAATGTTAATGTTAATGACAGCAGCAACTTACCAATGTACAATGTTAATGTTAATGACAGCAGCAACTTACCAAGGTACAATGTTAATGTTAATGACAGCAGCAACTTACCAAGGTACAATGTTAATGTTAATGACAGCAGCAACTTACCAAGGTACAATGTTAATGTTAATGACAGCAGCAACTTACCAAGGTACAATGTTAATGTTAATGACAGCAGCAACTTACCAAGGTACAATGTTAATGTTAATGACAGCAGCAACTTACCAAGGTACAATGTTAATGTTAATGACAGCAGCAACTTACCAAGGTAAAACTGTTAATGTTAATAACAGTACCGACTTACTATGGTACAATGTTAATGACAGCAGCAACTTACCAAGGTACAATGTTAATGTTACCAGCACTAATAACTTACTATGGTACAATGTTAATGTTAATGACAGCAGCAACTTACCAAGGTACAATGTTAATGTTACCAGCACTAATAACTTACTATGGTACAATGTTAATGTTAATGACAGCAGCAACTTACCAAGGTACAATGTTAATGTTAAGAACAGCAACAACTTACTAAGGCACAACTGTCAATGTTTACAAGCATCTCACTAATGATAGACACAGTGTTATATTTGAAAAAGCGAACAGTTCCGCAAACACAGAATTTCAAGAGAGAAAAGAAAATCTGGAAGTCTAGCGTGGTGCTTCTTAAACGCAGCAATGATTATTAAAACCTCATGCAGATTACTGAATAACCTATTTTTGTCCAACTGCTCATATATTTACCTACTTCAGGAAAAGCTTGAGGCACAGTTGGCAGGAGACACCTCATCAGTAGGAGACACCTCAGGGAAGGACGAGGTGAAGGTGACCAAGGATGTGGCACCGGTCTCCGCCCCGGAAACCAGCAAGACCGGAGCTGCTGGTTCCCCACAACCGGCGCAGGCAGCCGCCAAGGCCGGCACGAGGCCGAGCCTGGACGCCGGGTCCATGCTGGACGAGGCCAAGGAGCATGAAGTGGACCTCCTGCAGAGCGGTCCGCAGCTTACACAGGCCGAGGTGGAGGCAAGCATGAAGACGGTGAGTGGGGGAGGGAGGAGGGGAGGAAAGGGGAGGGGTGTGTGTGCAGGAGAGGTATGGTGTGAGGGGGGGGGGAGTTAGATAGTGGGTGGAGGAGGGAGGAGGTGAGATGGTGGGTGAGTTAAAGTTGCATAGTGCGATGGTTTTGAGTTTCAGAAATTTTCTGAGAGAAATACATTAGGTTGATCATTACAATGTACCTTACTTTAGCTTGAAGTAACTTTTATTTTAAGTGGCTAACTTTTGAGATATTTGAAGTGCAACCATGCAAAATTAATTTTGGCAAGCTTGCCAAAACTCTGACACAATAGCATTCCGCAGTAACATGATCTATTCAATTGCCTCACTATTCTCTTCTGTGTGGCAACAAATGCTTAATAAATGCATTACTATCTAAGCTAGATATGTAGAATCAAATTTAGATCATTGTTTTGGTTTTGAAAATTTGATGATTTCATCAGACTATGCAGCTTTAAGGAGGGAGGGGTGAGTATATGGAACGGTGAGTGGGGGAGGGAAGGAGGGGAAGTGTGGGTGAGGAATGGGGTAAGTGAGTGGGTTAGTAAGGAATTAGTTAGGGAATGAGGAGGGAGGGGGTGGGTGAAGTAGGGGAGTGAGAGGGTGGGGAAGTGGGTAGGTATGTGAGTGAGTGGGTTAGTAAGTGAGTGGGCAAATAAGTGGGTAAGTGAGTTTGTGAGTCAGTGTAATTTAAAGCATTTCAATACCCCAAAAAAAAAATTTTAAATAAAATTTAAAACACCGCTGAAAACTGTAAGACGAGTTTGAAAATGCATTATAAAATGTACAATGTTAAATTATCCATTTAGTCGAATTGTTTAGGCACGCCTATAGAACGGTAACCAGTCCAGTGACATCTTGGCAATCTGCCCCTCACCCTGCTCTACGTGACTCCCAATCGACTGTTTGATCTGTTTGTTTAACGACCCCCCCAGCACAAAAAGTAGACATCGACTATCGGGGGGTTAATCGACTGTTTGAATGCACGGGTTCGAGCCCTGGTTGAGTCAAACCAATGACTTAAAAATTGATACTTGCCACTTCCTAGCTTGGTGCTCGGCATTAACAGGATAGGGAAAGCACTGGTGTTAGAATAATGTGACTGAGTGGGATGTGAGGTCATGGTGCTGACCGCCTGATTTCCCAGTGGGGCAGCACTATAAATTTGCCATGAGTGTGCACTGTCACAAGTCAGTACCGATCCTGATATGACCTTAGATATTTCCAGGATGTAAAACTCCAACAGCCAACCAAGTCTGAATGTTTGTTTGATTGTTGGAGTTTTACGTCCTGGCAACATCTAAAGAGCGCCCTCAATGGCCCGCAAGCAATAGCAATTTACGATGACATGACGCGTACTGTACATGACGCATACCTAGCTTTGCTGTACGTGTACGACCCGGATGTTGCAGTACGAGGACACGTTCGAGGACTACCTGGAGATGGTGATCCAGTTTGGCTATGTCACGCTCTTCTCCTCCGCCTTCCCCATGGCTGCGATGAGCGCCCTTCTCAACAACGTCATTGAGATCCGCAGCGATGCCTTCAAGCTGTGCGCCTCCTTCCAGCGACCGTTCGGGCAGCGTGTGGAGAGCATAGGCATCTGGCAGGTGAGGCTTTCTCTATCACCGCTATCATTTATTATAGATGCAATGCAAGAATCAAACTCTTCAAAGTTACTACAACCCCTTCCTCCTTCTCTTTAAAGCTGCATAGTCTGATGAAAATACAGTAAAACCTCTCTAGCTGATCACCTCCACAGATCGACCACTCCCGTATATCGATCGCTTTATTTGGGTCCCCAATGATCGCCCGTAGAATACTATTGTAACGATGAAAAAAACTCCCTAAACCGACTACCTCCCTAAGTGGATTCTTTAAAGTTGATCTCATGGTCGGTCGATTTAGAGAGGTTTTACTGTATCAAATTTTCAAAACCAAAGCAATTACCTAAATTTGATTCTACATATCTAACTGGTGCACTTATTAAACAGTTGTCACGACATAGAAGGGAATACTGAGGCAATTTCATATAATCTGTTTGATTAAATGATAAAAAATTGTACTTGACTGAAACCCCTTCCTTCTTGTGTCATATGCTTTGTACGACCGTGAAAATGTTGAAAACTTTGGACGGCCCCCTAAACAGACCAGGTCCAAGCTCTAGTGCTTCCCCAGGGCGTAATCGATTAATCAACTCGGGTCACCCGAGCCACTTTTTGTCGCATGCGCACATCCTACAGACTCGGGTTGAAGAAACGAATATGCTCGGGGTGGGCAAAATGGTGGCTTAATCTAAAACTTAATCATTTTTTTTCACTAACCGATATAAGTACAGCAAAATAGGATTTAAGGTATGTGATGATTGTAGAAGCTGACAATCTGGGTTATTAAAAAAAAAAGCATTAAACCAACACGCA
The DNA here is from genome assembly GCA_030323885.1 of Branchipolynoe longqiensis. NCBI lineage: Eukaryota > Metazoa > Annelida > Polychaeta > Phyllodocida > Polynoidae > Branchipolynoe > Branchipolynoe longqiensis. The sequence goes on along the minus strand of CM059188.1, from coordinate 106,112,881 downwards.
GGACTTTTACTTGGAGCTGTTATCCTACAGGTACCAGCACAGATGTGACGTCATCGCTCCTAGCAAACCCCAGCCAAGAGGTGGGTTACTGGGGTCGGGTCGTTTTGCACACGGCATGTGTATTTCGCGGTGTTCGATTTAAATTCTGACGACTCAGATGACCCGAGTGGCCCGGGTCGTGTTAATCGATTACGGCCCCAGTGACTAGCGGACCCTATCCCAGAATTACTTCATTGGGTGCTGCCTTTTCCAAGACCGCCCTGGTGTAACTAGGACGTAAAACCCCAATCACTCACTATTTTAGATTAAAAGCTCTGCTGATGATTATTAAAAGAAAACAGAATTAGCCACATATATGGAAAGGGGAATTAGTCACACTATCTTAGTCAAGGAAGAATACATTATATGTAGGCAACCGGGCGGGATGGCCAATTCAGTAGAATGTTGGTTTCCCGTCCTGGAGGTATTGAGTTCGATTCTCAGCCGAGTCAAACCAATGGCTTGCACAATTTACATTTCTCGCAACCTAGCCTGGCGCTCGGCATTACGAGAGCAATTGCTGGTTTGGTCAGTATCAGAATAATGCGACTGAGTGGGTTAATGAGTCACTGTGCTGATGACACAGTAGTGCAGCACTATGAAGGCATCATTAATGTGCACTGTGCCAAGTCGGTATCTGTCCTGATATGACCTTACGTGTTGCTAGGACGTAACTTCCAAACAAACTTATTATTATATCTAGGCCTTTGCAACTTGAAGTTTCTCTGTCCGAGGAGTCGAGCTCTTCAATACAATGCCAGCTTACATAAGAAATCAATCAAACTGCAGTGTACGATCATTCAAATGGGAACTTGTTAACAGCAATACCAGATGAACCACCGATTCCAGGATACACCCAGCAAACACCGACAGATTCAAATTCATTGCTGTACAAATTCATTGCTGCACAGATTCCACAGGGAGCGCCAATCCCGGAAGTGACATGCTTTGTCGTCTGCTGATGCTCTTTGACCTTTGACCTTTGCCCCTTGCAGGATGCCCTTGAACTGCTGGCGCTGCTGGCGGTGATAGTGAACTGCGCTCTGATAGGCATGTCCGGCCTCGCTGACCGCCTCTTCCCGGACCTCTCCACCACCCAGCGAATAGTATTCATCATTGCTCTGGAGGTGAGTACTCATTTTCCTATAAATAAACAAAAATATGGATAGTGATAAACCCTTTATCGCGTGTAATAATGCCTGTAGTGTCCCACCAGACAGGTGGGCGCTGGGACCCCCATCATGCACCGCTCCGCCTCCTACACAGGGCCTAGCCTCCATTCGCTCGGAGGAATTTTAATTAAAAAGATTTTGTTGGTAGAATAGTTGATTAAGCATGGGAAATTTCAATCGTGGAAATTGGTCTTCCTCATTCTACTGCTCCTTGTCATATCCTAATAATGCCGAGCGCCAGGGTTCGGACCCACGATCCCAGGATCTACCAGAACATGAGACGGATGCTCAACTCATCCGGCCATCCCTTCTGGATAGATAAATCGTTTGTTTGTTTGTTGTTGTTTTACGTCCTAGCAACATCCAAGGTCATATCAGGACGGGGATAGATAAATCATTCACCCTGTACTTGCAGTAGGGGTGATTGACAACGTAGCCTAAATACGGGCAAAAATGGCTTTAGTATGGAACAGGAAGTAGAATTCCTGGTTCCAGTATCCAATAGCTATTTATATTGACACAGAGTTGGTGAAATGGGAGAGAATGCAAAATGACAAGATTGCAACCACAGAATGCTGTCGGTTTGACTTTTAAAGTCTATTAAATTACATGTTTTATTATATTTTTCAAATCTAAAGTAGCAGGTAAATATTAAGACATATGTGAAGAATATATTTTGCTTCTTAAAATAAGAATTGATCTGCTCATTTCATTTACCCAACATGTAGACCATTTTCACCAGCTTTTATATAGGGTTTTCCTTCACCCCTACTCAGGCTAGTGCAGTATGGGGGGATCTTTTCTCTAACGTCGGGGACGAAAGATCTCTGCAATTGTGCGGATTTCCCCGATTTAAACAATATATTTACTGATTAACGTTAAACAAAATGCCAAGGAATTGGAATGTATAGATGTGACAACAATTGGTTAGTTTGAATCCCGTTCTTATATGACCTTAAATGTTACTAGAACATAAAACCCAAACAAAAAAGTATTAGGTATGGGCGATAATACAGTCACAACAAAAGGACAGTTGAAACTTGACTTCTGGCATTTTCCCGTGATTCCCTGACCGTGCTAATCCTATGGGATGGGGGGGGGGGGGGGGGGGGGGGGGGGCGGGGGGAATCCGTGTTTTTGCGGAAAATCACCGTCTGCTTAATAATCTCGACTTTTTTTGTTGTTGGTCCATTAGTTGTTTAAGCAGGGGAAATTTCAGTCATAGACGACTGGTCTTCCTCATTCCACTGCTGGTCGATAGAAAGCCCGAGCCTACACTTTTACCGACCCAAGGAATTTTTAACCTCCCACACCACATAGACATGGTATGAGAGCAACCGGCCTTTGATGACGCTGTAAGTTATACACAGTGGTGGAAATCCAAATTGGCAGAGCTGGGGGCACGGGGATTTCCGCGTTTTGTTTCCGGAGACCATTTTCATCCCTGATACATTCTGTGGTGATGACCTTTTCCCCATCTTGCATAGAATTATGAAGTGGCTGTGATATCTCGCCATACTCATCAGGCAACGATCTCAGATCTGCATGCACAGGTTTAATAACCTTTGACCAGCAAAAACCTAAGTAGACCTTATTCAATAAAGATGAGGTGAGTTTAAAAAATAAAATGTTTAGATTCACGAATACTGCTTGTCATGATGGATCAAATTCATATGGATTCATTGTAATTTGTGGATACTATTTGCAATGCAGCTATTGCTTGATATGGGGTTTGAGGCTTGAGGGTCTTCTTTGGAGAAGTATTGACTAACTAACGCAAAGTTGAGACCAAGCACATTCTAAAAACTTGATGAACCCCTACGCACCATTTGAGGACGATATAGTGTTTGTTAAAGCTGCATAGTCTGATGAAAATATCAATTTTTCAAAACCAAAACAATTACCTAGATTATATTCTAGAAACTGGTGCACTTATTTTAAACATGTGTTGCCACATAGAAGGGAAAACCGAGTCAATTTCACAGAATCTGTTACTGCAGAAGTGTCAGAGTTTTGGCATGCTTGCCAAAATTAATTTAGCATGTTTGCACTTCACATATCTCAAAAGTTAGCCATTTAAAATGAAAGTTACTTCAAACGAAAGTAAAGTAGATTATAATGATCAACCTAATATATTTATCTAAGGAAATAATAGAAACCCAAAACCATCGGACTCTGCAACTTTAACAGCAGTCATCTACAATAAGAGCACTCTCCTATACATACCAAAAATATTGTTCGTCCCCCCCCCCCCCCACAGAGTAGAACAATGAAGTATAAATAATTTTGCTTGCTCTTTTCCTTCAGCATGTAATTCTGGCACTGAAGTTGGGAATTGCATACGCCATCCCTGATGTGCCCCAGTGGGTAGCGGAGGAAAGGGCCCGGCTCGACTTCATGCGCCGAGAGGCGTTAAAGGTAAGAACCGCCTCTATTGAAATCCCTCCACCCCGCCTTCCAACGGGTAACCAGAAGCGATGGCCGAATGAGTTGAGCATCCGTCTCCCATTTTGGGAAATCGTGCGATTCGTTTGAACCCTGGTTGAGTCAAACCGATGACTTAAAAATGTATACTTGTCGCTTGGCATTATTAGGATAGGGCAAGGACTGGTTGGCTCAGTTTCAGGATAATGTGACTGAGTGGGATAGAGTGATGGCCTGGTCTCCCAGTGGGGGCTGCACCATAAAGTCGCATGAGTGAGCACTGTCACAAGTCGGTACCTGTCCTGATATGATCTTAGATGTTGCCAGGACGTAAAACTCCCAACAACCAACCCACCAACCAATTCGCCGGGTAACCACCTACACCTAGACTCACTAGGGTATTGTGTGAGGCTCATGGATGGTGACTATTTTGGCTGGATATTGATTTATTCGGCTATATTCTTACTGACATCAATCTCAAAAAGATGACAGACAGGGCTGAGTTTCTGAATGAGTGCCTGCCTCCTGTACCGGCAGTCACGGAGTAGATCTATCTCCCCAACCAAGTGAAAGCAATGATTTACTAAATGTGTCCATATCGCTGTCGCGCCTGATGCTCGGCGTTACTAGGTTACGGCAATCACTGTTTCGCTCAGTGTCAGAATACCATGACTGAGCGGTTTATGGTGCCAGAAGTTTGGTATCCCAGTTTAGCAGCACTATATAGCCACCTTAAATATGCACTGTCACATGTCGGTACCTGCCTTGGGGTGATCTTAGATTTTGTTAGGAGGTAAAACCTCAATAAGCAAACAACTGAAACTTGAGAAAATTGGCTATGCCATTTTGCATAGCATTAAAACCCCCTTGTCTAAAAATGTGGTACTTATATAAAATGGCGAGTGCGTTTTCCATTTTGTGGCACCACTCCAAATTAAGGAAGTCCCTGAATTTGATCTAGTTAAGTTGGCGAAACTACAGTAAAACCTCTCTAAATCGACCGATCATGGGACCGACTTTAAATGGTTCCCTTAAGGAGGTGGTCGGTTTATGGAATTTATTTTATCATTACAATTGTATTGTATGGGTGATCGTTTGGGACCCAAATATAGCTGTCGATATAGTGGAGTGGTCGATCTGTGGAGGTGGTCAATTAGAGAGGTTTTACTGTATTTGTTATTTAATACAATGAATTTAAAACTAAATTACTCTTTCGGTGGACCCTGTGTTTTATCTGCTTGTTCCATTATACGACAATGAACTATTCTCCCAGACCCACCCTTATGTACTTATAATTTCAGTTATGCATGTTACATAATGCCATTGTCAAAAGTCCAAAACCGGGTTGAACCAGACAATTAGATCTATGTCTATCATTGTCTTTTTGTTTACTGATATATTTGCACAGGTAACTCTTAACATTATACGTTCACTTTATGGTTATTCAGGAGAAGAAAAAAGTCAAAGACCTTTGGTCAAAAGCTTTTGATGGAACTAAAAAACTTAGTGCTGGTGGTATTAAAGCGAAATTCAATAAAGAACCCAAGAAAAAGGAAGAGAAGGAAATGTCAACAGCAGATAAGGCAAGACGTCAGTTTGAAGTAGAGCGGAAGGCAAAGGAAGAGGCAACAATAACAATAAACAAGTTGAACATGAAGCGACCAGAACAGAAGAAGGGGGAAAATGGAAAAGCATCTCTGGAAACATCATTAAGTTATGTCTCACAGATCAAGAATGTGAATAGATTTATGAATTTCTGTAGATCCTCCATGAATAAAGGGATGGGTCTGCTGGGGCGTAATGTCTCAAGTGGAGCTCAAGAGGATGCTCAACCAGCTCAGTACAACAGTGTGGCGTCATCTCCATCAGACAGCAGTGAAATTCCAGAGATTACACTGGCCAGCTCAGACTATGATGACACAGCTTCGGCATCTGCTCAACTCTTCGAAGAGTTAAACAAGGAGCCCGAAGTAGTTGAGAATAAAACACCGATTCTTCGAAGGCGTGGTTGGGGTGCAATTCCCACACGCATCTCCTTCAATCAGGTTGTGGAGGTAGCGCTTGCGAAAAAAAAAGAAGCGGAGCGACTAGGAATGGAAAAAGCAATAGATGAGAAACAGGTTGAAAGTTACGCCAAAGAGAACAGAGTGGTGCAAACTACGCTAAGTCCAGCAGAAGAAACATTAGTCGGATCTGCGACTAGGAAAGTGTTCAGTGAAAAGGAGATCGAGGATGGAGCACCTGAGGTTTCTCCAGAGTGTCCTTCTCCTGAGATGACACTACAGCCAGAAAACAGAGAGAATAACACATCACCCCAACCACAACAAGGGCCAATCTTGATACAACAAACACCAGACATCATACAAAGTTGTGATAGCCTCTTTGGTACTGACCGAAAGCAGGCAGATAAAGTCAGTGATGTAAGCATAGCAGATGTAAGTAAGGCAAGTTTAACCGAAGCAATAAGACAGCTGCTGACAATGCAGAGGCTGGCAATTAACACTGGCCCAGCGACAACGCGCTAATGCAGCACCGGACAGTGTGAGTGAAATACAGTAAATTGAATAGAGTGGGCCTGCACTAACAAACACCCATAGTCTCCTGCATCTGACATCTTTCTACTGACCTGATCCCGTCCTGATATGACCTTAGATGTTGCTAGGATGTAAATCAACAAACAACCAAACTGACCTAATTGACCTCCCGTTTGCCATTCTATGCCAAGCTAGTTATTTTGTTCAACCTAGTTATGGTATTCAGTTAGTTATATTCCAAGATGACAAGACACGCCACTCAGCGCTTTCATATAGGAATCTTTAAAATAATCCTGCAGTGGCGCCATCCCACGGAAAACCAGGTGCACATTAAATGGCAATTAAAATGTTATATTTACCCAGGTATGCAGGTATTGCAGGTATATCAATACCTCAGGGAGTTTGACGGCCCTGCCCTGCAGAGTTGTAAACCACTGCCTTGTGGTACAGGTTCTTTACAGAACCGAAGGCTAAGGGAGCAAACCCTAAACAGAAAACCATGTCACTGTGGCAGCATTAAGGGCAGTTGATGTATGGAACTCCCAACATCTCTCGACCAGCCACTGCAGGGACAAATAGTTTTTGCGCCTGTCTTGACATGTTCTTGCCGGTGTGAAACCTCTATTTGCTCCCCGAGAGAGTGCCGCTGGTAACTTGCAAAAGCCAGCAGCACTTCAACACTTTTGCAGGCAGCTTTCATGAAAAGCAGTCTTTGTCGCATCGCGACCGACAGCATGATGATATCTCCCATTACAATTGTTACTATAATTGAATAATAATTATATAATATTATATAATTGACTATGATTGAATAATAATTGACTCTAATTGATATTATTGACTAATTGTTGTACATTGTCTTTGATGGTACAGCAGTCAGGGTGGGCTAGGGAACCTGTCCCATTGGTACAATGGGGGCATTCGACTGGGCCTCTCTATCCGAATATCAAAATATTTCCGAACAAATTCCTATTCGACTGGGACCGGAAGTGGGTTCATATACCGATGATTCGGATGTGTGTATGTGGCTCCATCTGATCCATCCGTAAATCTTGCGGATAGAAAGGGCCCAGTCGAATGTCCCCAATGGTACAGCAGTAGGCTGGGCATGGGGACCTGTCCAATTGCCTTGTTTGCCGTTGGGTGGCAGCACTGCATCTGTATTTCACGGGAAAGCGCTGAGTGGTGTGTCTTGTCATACATTGTCTTTGTTATGTTGTTCAACCTAGCAAAGACCCTATAATACTAAGACGGCTCACTCCCTATCTCTCCCATGGTAATGTAAATTTTGCAGTGCCATCTTGTGGTGGGTTTGATCAGCCCGTCTGCTGGTTGGTGTTTCACATGTAAACACATACAATTATATTATACATGAGATAGGTAAGTATGAATATACATCAATATGAAATTGCTATGAACAAATACACATCATCATCAGCATCATCATCAGCATCGCCATCATCACACATCTTTCACATTCATATATACATTTATACATATAATATAACACCTGTTTAACCAAGAGAACAGCCAGCGCACCAAGTGGTGGGTTTGATCATTTTGATTACACAGTACAGGCTGAGTGAGCCATCTTAGTATTATAGGATCTTTGAACCTAGTTAACTGAATGCCATTTTGTTTACCCTGTTTTGTTCATATTGAAAGTGGTACTGGCATTATTTACGAACCAAATATGTTTGAACTAAATCGAATTTATTAACCAGTGTTTTATCAAAAGCAAGCAAGTGCCAGGTGAAATATGTGTCCTTGTTATGTTATCATTATTTTGGTTTTACCATCACCCTGTTATAAAAATTATAGTTTATTTTATGAGCTTTAATAGTAACAAATGAATATAGAGTTTGCAGTATAATGTGTATTGCAGTAGCTAGCTCTAGGGTTTGGTGGTAAATACTTCTCTCTCTAGGGTTTTCCACGATAACCCCAATATATGTGACGGTTGCATAGTGATAACATTCGTTCTAAAATCTGAGGTCTATAATCGGCATACCTATAGACTATAGTTACAGTAGTGCGAAGGTAAGAGTAAGGCATCCATATATTTATTATATGTAGAGTTTGCCTGGACTCTAATATATATATATATATATATTTATTCACAGTCTATCAGAACAGCACAACATCGGGACAAGTGAGAGAACCATTGCATCCGAACCCTCGACTAAGAGGATGGAACTATTGATTGATTGATATATATATATATATATATATATATATATATATATATGCCAGTGTGCCTTTGGGTTCATATTGAAATTCACTTCATTCTCACTAACTCCACCCCCACCCCCATAATAACCACTAATCATTATTTGATAGCATATATTTCTATTAATACCGATTGATTTACCACGTTATATTCAATTCCACGTTGAACCTTAACATATTGATTCGTTGCTGATCTGCTAGTTACACTTACAGTTATAATATGCGATTTGTATGCTTGATTTATTTTCAATGAGTGATTATTATAAATCATCCATAACACCTTTTTTTTTTTATTAACATTTACATAAACCTGATAACATTTGCATTTTGAGCGTTTGCATTTCCAACAAGATGTCCCATTTCGGAAAAGAAGGCATCGAAAAAGTTGAAAAGTTATACCTGATACTTCATACTATGTATGTTATGGGGATTTTCCTTCATAAGCAACCTTCAGAAGTGTTCTTTGTGGTGGAGTGGTTAGAGTATCCGACTTTTTTCTAGGTCCTAATTTAAAGTTGATGGGTTGATTCCCCATGCCATCACATCTGCCTATTTGGATTTCCACCGCTGTGTATAACTTATAGCCTCATCAAAGGCCAGTTACTTTCATACCATGTCTATGTGGTGTCGGAGGTTAAAAATCCCTTGGGTCGGTAAAAGTGTAGGCTCAGGCTTTCTATGGACCAAATGTCTAATGGTGAAAACAAGATTATCCAGACTTATCCATGATAGGCAGTATACATCTTCTTTTTTTTAAAGAAGCAATTATAGGTAAGATTTTAGCAGTTAAATGATAGGGTAGGTATTTACTAGTATAAAGCAACATATGTTGCATATGTTGGGTATGGGAACATTCCCAGTCTGATATAGGTTACATCGTACTCAGCAAAGTTCCAGATTTCCAGATTTGTTGCCCTTTGCCAGAGATAATCATAGTTTGAAATTCAGTGAGATTTTAACTTCTACTTCTAAAATCATTTAATAATGCTCTATCTCCTTAATATGCGGGTTTAATCCTTCAGACCATGTACCCATAGACTGTTCCCTTGTGGCATGTTCCCTTGTTCCATGTTCACTTGTGACCGTGTGATGTGCCACACAGACAATGAACGTGTTCATTCTCTATGTTCCCGGTCAGTATGTCAAATGTGCCATGCACAAGACCATACACACTCCCTGGATCCAACCTATGGGAACGGCCACAAGGTTCATTGTCTGTGTGCTGTGTCACAAGCGAACACAGAACAAGGGATCACACCACAAGGGAACAGTCTATGGATACACAGCTCTCTGTGGCGGAGTGGTTAGAGTGTCTGACTTTTTTCTAGGTCAGACTCCTAATCTGAAGGTCGGTGGTTCGATTCCCCGTGCCCCCACCTCTGCCAATTTGGATTTCCACCACTGTGGATAACTTACAGCGTCATCAAAGGCCAGTTGCTCTCATACCATGTCTATGTGGTGTGGGAGGTTAAAAATCCCTTGGGTCAGTAAAAGGGTAGGCTCTGGCTTTCTATTGACAAACTGTCTAATGGTGGAAAACAAGTCTATTCAGGCTTATCCATAATAGGCAGTATAAATCTTCAAGAAAAAAAAAGGATTAAACCTACATATTAGGGCTATAGAGCATTTTTAATTATTTTAGCAGCAGAAGCTAAAATCTACGGATACACGGCCTAAAATGTGTATCCGATTTTTATATACTAGTGGATATATAATTAGAGCCGCCTGCAAAGATGGACTCTGGATATATAGCACCTTGTGCTGCATTCAGTAATGCAGTCATTTTTAAATTCAGAAAATATCCTAGGTTCAGGGTTTAATATTTGTTATGTAGGGAAAATACTGGATAGTCTTAACCATTTCAAGTACGTCTTATCAGGCATTAAATCTCATATCGGGCAATAATCGTTAATGCACATGGGCACACTTCATTATGGGTGATTAATTAATCAGATCTTAGCAATCAATACACGGGCACTAATGTATTAGCGGTATGTTAATGTTAATTTTTCACTTTCAGAAGCTCGAATCGAAGAGTCAAACAAAAGCGGCCTCTGCATTCTCTGAGCCCGACCCGCTGCAGTCCAAGTACCCTTCTCAGTACTCACACCACTCTCATCAGAGGGCGTCCCCGAAACCGGGCAGTCTCAGCGCGACCGACCCGTTTTCTGCGGCACCCTCCAACCGGGGCATCGATCTGCGCGGGGCCGCCAACTCCGCCGCACGGGCGTCCGCTGCCGCCGCCGCTGCAGCTGCGGCGCATGCGCAGAAACAGAAACAGAAACAGCAGCAGATGACAGACGTTGAGAACGCGGGCTCTAGTGCTTGCCTGAAGGAAGAGATCGTCCTGGCGCGTAGCTGCTCACAGGCAAGCTTGGTGATGCCGCAGGAGACGCCGCCCCCATCTTCGCCACCTCCGCCAGGGGAGCTCTCTCCGGCCGTGCTGGAGCCCGGCGACTCCGGTGAAGGCAGCGGCCAGGTAAGCGAAACTTTAGCGGAGGTACAACCAATTGCACCTGTGGCTGCCCCGAAAGCACCAGTTATTGCACCGAGTAGCCAGCTGCAGCAGCAACAACAGCAGCAGCAACAGCAGCAGCAACAGCAGCAGCAACAGCAGCAGCAGCTGGGGACGGCATCCTCAGGGAAGAAGGGCTTCTTCGCAAGGATCTCACGGAAAAACACCAAGGATAAAGACCCCGCAGAAAAGTCCTAGTACAAAGTGTGCACGAGAGAGTAGATGGGATTGCATTAGGCGCAACATTTTATTGTGCGCGTATTACTTTGATATGAGGGTGCTTTCTGATCAGCCGAGTGACACTAGTATTATGAGGTTACTAGGATTATAGGTGTGTCGTGACTACCAAAATAGCTCTGTTCATGTGTAATACCAACAATAATAACAAACCACAAAAACACAACTGTACATGCTTGAGGCATCAGAATAGTCCTTGTGGGTGGGCATAGTCATTTCAAATGGACCTCAGTTTTCGACTTCAGCCCATGTAAAATCACTCCACTTCACACTCAGATTATTACGTATCCTAAAGCTAAGTTTCCATATTCGCGGTATGCGAATGCGACAAAAAAAGGAAAAGCATGTAAACGCACAGTGGTGCTTCCATGTGTCCGGTTGCGAATGCGAATGTGTGGATGGCAAAGTGGATCGCTCAATGGACCGATCGGTGCAAATGCGTTTTTGTCGCATTCGCATACCGCATACCACATGCCGTGTATATGGAATATTAGCTTTATGCATATGTAACATCGTGTTTTTCCATTATAATGTAGCAGTAGGTAGATCATAGGAACAGGTGCAGCTGTTCAACCTGACTGATTGACTGACTGACTAGTCGTCAGTATTTGGATCCTATTCTATTTTATATCCAGATGTAACTTTTCCTATTTCGTTGACGAGTTCTCATGTTTTCATCAGGGCTCAGGGTTTAACATTAAAACTCTGATCCCACCCAAGCCCTGTACTGTGTGAATTGTATTTTGATATTTTTGTCTTCTTGAGACGCCTCCCTCCCCCCTCCCTTATCACCCCCCTCCATCCCTTTAAAAGGTGTAGAATATGTGGAGTTATTACTAGTGACTGTCAGTTCTTTATACACCATATTGTAAATGCATTTAGAATCTGTCACCTCAGTTTTACTGATTTCTTAACCTTTCCATCTAACTGCAAATGATGTATAAACTGCCAAATTATGTATATTAAAAAGAAATAGTGGATATATAATTAGAGCCGGCTGCAAAGATGGACTCTGGATATATATAGCACCTTGTGCTGCATTCAGTAATGCAGTCATTTTTAAATTCAGAAAATATCCTAGGTTCAGGGTTTAATAGTTGTTATGTCGGGAAAATACCTGATAGTCTTAACCATTTCAAGTACGTCTTAATTTGAAATAACTTTACTATTATTCCCAGAGATATAGATGACCTCGTAGACAATGTTAGATACCTTGCTGACTAAATACCGTAAATACTGTATCTAAAGCAGTGGTTTCGGTTGTAATATCCTGAAGTTTGATTGATAAGAAGCTAATTGCATAGACGAGTCACTTTAAATGCTGTAATTGCTCAGAGAAATTGCAAAAGTTGATTTTTTTGGGGTGTCATTAGTAATAGCTAAACTAGTACAATGATAAATATCTATAAACAGTCTGGGGAAATTGTCATTAGTTACGATTAATATATTATTGCGATACTAATAGCCCTGTCACACTACGACGCGTGCGCCGACGTAGGTGATTTTGCGCCAATCCGTCAGTGTACGTCGATATGCGTTACTCGAATGTTACGTGTTTGTTATGCGTATGTTGGTATACATTGATGTTCACCGGCGTTCTGCAAGCGTACCGTGAGCGTATTGCGATCATTTTTTGCCGTGAGGCACGTTAGCCATTCGTTGGCCATGTGCTCTGCTATGTTGTGTATACGGTATGTATACGTCCAACTTTGCCCCCCATGCCGAAAATTTGACGCATCTCAAAGTTTGAAAGTGATTTTAGCCGTTGGCCACGTGCTTGCGCGATGCGTCATAATGTGACAGGGCCATAACAAACAGTCGCTTCAGCAGAAAAGAAAACCTCATAACTGTTGTGTGATATTGTGGGTAAAATCAAGACTGAAACCCTTTGAAATACATCTAGTGTTATGAAAATAGGTGTAATGAGTTGCCATCAAGTGAAATGACACAAGTGAAATGACACATACATAAGTGGGCGTGGGTCAGTTGATTGCATCAGAGAGCCTAGATAGGTTGGCTAAGGCGCTCGCCCTGGAATGCCAAAATTGTGGGTTCGAGACCCGGCCTAGGCATGATGTTCCTATTTGCTTGCATCACTCACACAACATGATTTTTATTTAGTCTGAAATATACGGCACCGAAGAACCTTGAATTCATGCAAATAATTGAGATGCCATTGTGACGTTGAATACAACATTTACGGTATTTAGTGTGTGTGTGGGCGGGGGGGGTCATACAGGTACAAATTGTCCCGAATACTGTCACAATGATTTAGAATGATGTGAGATTGACACTTGGGTAAAACTGATGTATCTAAGTAAAATCATGTATTGCAGTGTTTGGTCATTTTAACAATGGTGGTGTTGATGATGATGATGATGATGATGATGATGATGATGATATTTTCCACAGTTTAAGACATTACGATTGTATTATAGCTGCATAGTCCGACGGGAACATCAAATTTTCAAAACCAAAACAATTATCTAGATTTGATTCTACATATCTAACTTAGATACTGCTGCACTTCTTAAACATTTGTTGCCACATGTAAGGGAATACTGAGAAGTTAATAGAACCTGCTACTGCAGAAGCCTATGGTGTTAGAGTTTTGGCAAGCTTGCCAAAATTAATTTTGCACGTTTGCACTTCAAATATCTGAAAAGTTAACCACTTAAAGTAAAAGTTACTTCAAACTAAAGTATAATGACCAACCTAACATATTTATCTCAGAAAATGACAGAAACTCAAAACCATCGGACTATGCAACTTTAAGTAGTTTGCCCCAAACTATATGGCGAGCGAACTCTAAGTATCCTGTTACCAGTGTATGAATTTGAACATTTGAGACAAACCAAGCTCATTTATCCTTAAGCAAGCCAATATAGGCTACTTGCTGCATGTATGATATGATCGCCATTGAAAATGAATGTATGTAGTGTAAATAATATCAGAACCCTAGTTCTGTAGATGAGTAGGCGAGAAAAGTGGGCGAGTGGCAATAGTGTGCGATAATCCCGGCAGGTGGGGTGACACTGTTTACAAAGAGAATGGATGGCAGTTAGCTTGGTTCCCCACCACATTCGTATAGACCTAAGGCTTGGCACAAAGCATTACATCATTGGGACCAGTCTAGGCGTTCCTCTGCATGTGTGCTACTCTGCCGCGAAGTCATCAAGGTGTTAAGCCCATAAGCCATCAATTTGTGTTATATTGTGCAATAAATATGTACCGGCATCTCACTTTGAGAATTTTATTTGGATCATGTATGTTAATGGAATATAGATATTGATTTAAAAAAATAGATGCCGGGATTGGTATATGTTATACGCTTAATGGCTTATGGGCTTTACGCCTTGATGGCTCTCCTGTAGAGTAGCACATGCCATGCGGAGGAACACATACACTGGTCCCTCCCTACATGGATTCCACATATGGTCCAATGACGTAATGCTTTGTGCCAAGCCTAAGGTCTACGCGACTGGCGGGGAACCAAACCAGGATGCCAGTGAGAATGCACAGGGCTCAAGCTAAGGGTGTTTATATAAGTGTTGTCAAATGGTATTTTCCACTGATACCTGTGTGAAGTGATGATATTCGGCTAAAACCAGGTGGGCAATGTACATGAACTCGGCCTGAACTAACTGTATAAAACTGAAAACACACTCAATATTTCTGTCCACACCGGCATCTATGAAAAATGACTACTTTAGTTGCAGAACAAAGTGCACTGCCTGGTTAAAATATTTGGTGCCACTTTAGCGTGTGGTCTACCTGGCCATTTAAGGTTTAGTGTACGGTCTACCTCCACTACAAGAACTTAATACTGCAGGATGAAAACAACAAGTTAAATAATGTTGAATATTGGTTTATTATTAATAACATACACATAATCATACAAATCATAATCATCAACATTTAAACAAAAAAGAAGCTAAATAGTACATTAATGGTCATCATTATGGTTAAATTCATTGGTGCTATATAACTGATACAAACAATTTATCACTGGGCGCTGTGTCCGAATCGGTAGAGCGCAGGTTTCCCGTGCGGGAGTTAAATTCCCCATTGAGTCAAACCGATGACTTACAAAATTGATACTTGTCACTTCCTAGCCTGGCACTCAGCATTAATAGGATAGGGCAAGGACTGGTTAGCTCAGTGTCAAGATAATGTGAGAGTGGGAAATCAAGTCATGGTGCTAGCAGCCTGATTTCCCAGTGGGGCAGCACTATAAAGTTGCCATGAGTGCACACTGTCACAAGTTGGTACCCGTCTTGATATGACCTTGGATGTTGCCAGGACGTAAAAGTCCAATAACCAACCATGTATGTTTTTACCTAATCATAACAAAACCATCTGAGGTCTCAGTAGACAGATCAAGTCAGATCAGATCATTTCACAGTGCAGATTATCCATGGATACTGCGGTAGACAGCTCACTAGCAGTGGTAGACTGCACTCTAAAGTAGCACCAAATATTTATTTCCGTATTTGTAATGGAGAACACGCTAACTCTTTTGGTGGATGCAGACGCGGGTGAAGAAATGCTTCCGGTGTGCTTCCGGTGTAAATCTGTGGCAGCTAAACCAGCCTTTGATGAGTTTGAACTTTTCTTCCTTGTGTCTGATATTTTAGTTAGCCACTACTGGCTTTGTGAGCTATAAACTAAGCCTTGTATCAGGATGTCTACAGCACCTTGAATTCACAGGTGGTCGCCCACCCCAAGCACTGGCGAGTCTCAACGTTGATTAACTTTGGTGATCGGAGGAGAAGCATTGTTTCCAACGTGATGTCTGTACTTTTTGTAGACAAAAAAAAAGGAGGAAAAAACCTGGTATTAAACCATGCTTGCTTAGTTAATGTCTTTACTTTTTGTAGAGAAAAAAACTGGCCTTAAACCATGCTTGCTTAGTTAATGTCTGTACTTTTTGTAGTAAGAAAAAGACTGGCATTAAACCAAGCTTGCTTAGTTAATGTCTGTACTTTTTGTAGAGAAAAAAACTGGCATTAAACCATGCTTGCTTAGATAATGTCTGTACTTTTTGTAGTAAGAAAAAAACTGGCATTAAACCAAGCTTGCTTAGTTAATGTCTGTACTTTTTGTAGACAAAAAAAGGAGAGAAAAAAACTGGCATTAAACCAAACTTGCTTAGTTAATGTCTGTACTTTTTGTAGACAAAAAAAGGAGAAAAAAACTGGCATTAAACCAAACTTGCTTAGTTAATGTCTGTACTTTTTGTAGTAAGAAAAAGGAGAAAAAGACTGGCATTAAACCATGCTTGCTTAGTTAATGTCTATACTTTTTGTAGTAAAAAAAAGGAGAAAAAACTGGCATTAAACCAAACTTGCTTAGTTAATAATGTCTGTACTTTTTGTCGACAAAAAAAGGAGAAAAAAACTGGCATTAAACCATGCTTGCTTAGTTAATGTCTGTACTTTTTGTAGACAAAAGAAAAGGAGAAAAAAACTGGCATTAAACCATGCTTGCTTCTCTGTGAGTACATGAGGGTGCTCAGTGGAGTCGACTTGTAACAACTCAGAATAAGGCTAGCTGTTGCATCTTAAAGGGCAGATCACATGTTCAGCTGCAGTGTTGTGGTGTGCTCTGTTTCTATTGTGATCACTGACCTGATTAAAGTTGCATAGTCCGATGAAAGCATCACATTTTCAAAACCAAAATAATTATTTATATATTTGATTCTACATATCTAACTTAGATACTGTATGCACTTATTATGCATCTGTTGCCACATAAAAGGGAATAATGCTGAGTCAGTTTATTATTAGAATCTGTTACCGCTGAAGCCTATTATGCCAGTTTTGCCATGCTCGCCAAAATTAAATTGTCATTTTTGCGCTTCAAATATCTCCAAAGTTAGCCAGTTCAAATATAAGTTACTTCAAGCTAAAGTATGGTACATTATAGCGATCAACCTGATATATTTATCTCAGAAAATGTCAGAAACTCAAAACCATCGGACTTTGCAACTTTAAGATTAAGGAGTTGATGGAGAGGGTGGTTATCACTTCATTGCCTCGCGCTGAGATGAATCTATGGGTTTCATAGTTGTATTCCCTGTAACATTATTAGAGAGCATGATGGGAAGAAAAAGAACTCACAGGGGTGCAGACTTTGGATTGAGTGTATTGCTTGCTATTGTGGGAATAATTTATGTTGGAGTTGTCCATTGTGATGTAATACAGTTTATTTGGTGCCATAGTTATTTTATTTCAATTATATTTGTGTGGTATTTTGTAAGTTGTATATTCTTAACATGAATGATGGTTTTACGCCATGTTGTCCCTTCTATGTAAACATTGAATATATCTATGAGTATTTTGTGGGTTTTTTTTTATTATCGAATTGTTTATATTCGTGTAAATCTCAATTTCTAATTGAGTAACCTAGTTTGAAGTCGGGTGGAATAGATGTATATATATGTATATATAATCATATATACAATAAGCATTATTTTACTATATTCCTTTTAAAGTACGCACGAGCGTAGAAAATGAATCTAGTCACTAGTGAGTAAATGTGCTTTTAAATTATATTGCGCTATTTGCAAGCCTTGGCGAATAGCCAGCTGTCCGATTGAAATGACACTGACCGTTATATAAATGTAGTCACCCGTGTATCCGTTTCTTATGTTTCTATGTTTCTTACATGTTTCTTATATCATCGTTGTGTAACCAGTTGGCTCATATATTTATAACGAGCGACATTCACAAGCTTAGTCTGATTGGTCTAACATGTCTATAAAAGTGAATTCCTCTCAGTGCCACCTAAACTAACCCCAAAACGCTTCCAGACCCAAACATATACCCAAACCTAAACCCACACCTAAACCCATACCTAAAGCTATACCTAAACCTATACCAAAACCAACCCAAGCCCAAACCAAAACCTATACCCATACTCAAACCCAAACCCATACCCATACTCATACACATAGCCAAACCCAAACCCAAACCCAAACCTAGACCCAGACCCATACCCAAAGACACACCTATGCCCAAACCTATACCCAAACCAAAACCCATACCCCAATCGATACCCAAACCCATACATACCCATGCCCAAACCTATACCCACACCCATATCCAAACCCACATCTAAACCCAAACCATACCCAAAACCAAACACAACCCACCCCAAACACAACCCATACCCAAACCAAACCATACCCATACCCAAACCATACCCAAACCCAAACCCACATCTAAACCCAAACCCAAACCATACCCAAACCCATACCCAAACCCACGCCCACACCTACACCCGTACCCAAACCCACATCGAACCCCACACCAAATCCCTGTGCATTTTAGCAACGGAAGTTATGTATATTATTTTCAGGGTGTGGGATCTCACGTATGGCTTTTCAACAAATATTATACATGTATATTCAAAGGAAAACTGCGCATCAAAACCAATGTTGCTTTGTGACCTATATAATAGCAGATTTCCTGTAATCGGAGCGACAATCAGATAAGAAGAGAGACCAAAAAAAGCAGTTCTTACAGGAAAACATTGATCACACATGGTACGAGGTCACAGATCACAATGACCACCAGAGACATGTAGGCCTACGACTGTGGTTGAAGAAACTTCGAAACTGATCTTGCAAGTATAATCAACACTGGGAACCTTTACCATGGTAACTTTGCTTCCTGAAAATGGAATGCATGGTTATGTGACTGTTTCGGGGTAATATTTTGTTGGGGGGGGGGGGGGGGGTTTAGTGGATTTTAAAAACTTATTAAATTTGAAACGACATACATAACCAGTACTGAGTTAATATCTCAACTGATTCTCGCCAGGGGGCGTATCTCAACTGATTCTCGCCAGGGGGTGTATCTCAACTGATTCTCACCAGGGGTCGTATCTCAGCTGATTCTCACCATGGGGCATATCTCAACTGATTCTCACCAGGGGGCGTCTCTCAGCTGATTCTCGTTTGGGGATGTATCTCATCTGAATCTCGCCAGGGGGGTACCTCAACTGATTCTCACCAGGCGGCGTATCTTAACTTATTCTCGCCAGGGGGCGTATCTCAACTGATTCTCGCCAGGGGTGGTGGGGCGTATCTCAACTGATTCTCGCTAAGGGAGGGGGGGGGGGGGATGGGGTGGGGGGCGTATCTTAAGTGATTCTCGCCAGAGGGCCTTATTTTAACAAGTTATCGCCAGGTGGCGTATCTCAATTAGTTCTCACCATGGGGCGTATCATAACAGGTTCTCTTGAAAATGGAGTAAAATGCAGGAGAACGTAGTAATGCAGTGGACAATATCCAGCACCACACTCTTCTGTTGCACTGAACTCTCTTCTATGAACCAGGAGTAATCTATTATCGGACCTACACATATTCATCTATGTTGTATCTTTAATAGGAATACCCTGAACAAATGTAGCAGTGTTGTTCAGCCAAATGTATAAAATGCAGGTAACATGTGTTTGAGAGATGTGAATTAAAGTTGCATAGTCCGATAGTTTTGAGTTTCTGACATTTTCTGAACTAAATACATTAGGTTGATCTAAGTTAAATATGTGGAATCAAATAATTGTTTTGGTTTTGAAAATTTGAAGTTTTCATCGGATTATGCCTCTATTTTGTTAAGGAGAAACTACAAACAAAACATTGTTTAAGAGCGCGAGAGCAAATATATCATTTTATGTCTCATTATTTTTGTAAAGTGGAGGGTTGTGGGAGAGAGGGGGTCGGTCCTTAAATCCCATGGTGAAATAAGGTCTTTTGTATTTTAAAAATTAAATCTTTTTTTAATTACAACCCTATTCTGCCAATGACTGCATATTGGTTATGTACTCAAATCCAGGGTTTGTCATTTTAATTGAACAACAAATCCTGCCATCTCCCTATGCAGACGCCTTCGATGCTACACGGGGGCGACTAATGTCGTATGTACGGTAAGCTCGAACGGCTAGGAAGAAAATAGTTGCTTGCCTAGGCTATATATAATTAGTTAACACAGTGTAGATAAACTCGGGACTGAACTTACTGCATGAACCTGAAAACACACTATCAGTATGGCATCCAGAAGTATCCATCCTGATATGACCTTAGATATTGCCCGGACGTAAAACTCCAACAATCAACCAACCAGCATCCAGACGAACGGTCATTAAACGCATTCCAAGACTGTACTCCAGTTCCCTGCCTACTTCCCGCTACGCTTTAGGTATCGTGACGTCATATCCTGTTGTACCACGTGACTGCTGTGTAAAGCCTATGCCTGTTGCCATGAGTACAAATAAAGTTTAAAATTGGTGATCGTCCCCGCCCGTGCCTGAAAAATCGCCAACCCCTGAGTTTTTTCATTTGTTTAAAAACTCTTAAAAATGCGTCGGGCTAGCAGCAATTCAAGTTTTGTATCAATTTCTAAGTCATTCGTTTGACTCGGCCAGGGTTCGACTCCCACGACCTACCAATATGGGAGGAGGACGCTCAACTCATGCGGCTATCGCATCTGGTTACATATTACGTATAAGTAAACAAAAAAAAATTTAAGTCGCCCTCCCAACTCTGATTTTTATTTCAAAAGGACGATCACCAATTTATATATTATTGTTTTGCCTAAGTGCGTGTGGACTTAAAGAGTGTGTGTGGGGGGGGGGGGGGGGACGGGACGGAGACAACGGGAATAACCTATTCGCAATGGCTACCGTCTAGTCAATTGCAGATCTCAGGCTTTTGATTCAATAAATTTGTAATCTCGTCTACGGTTAACTGCTGACTGTGGCAGGTGTCGCATGCTTCTCTACGGTCCGTCCAAGACTGATTGTGGAATTCTGTTCACCTGAGTTATATGTCAGAATTGAGTACTCAATTCTGTTCATTATCTATAAATAGTTCACAGCGAAGTATGCTGTATGGTCATTTACATAACTACGTCTTTCAGTCACGTGTTTTATTGTGTTTAGTAACGTTCTGGTTTAGCCATTGAAGCTTCTGGTTCTACTATTGTGGATTATAGCTATGATCTAATTATTCAGGGATGAAAGTGGTCTCCGGGGAAAAAAGCAGAAACGTGGATATTCTCCCATAGGCTTAGCACTGTCAGGGAATTGCTGAAAAATCCCAGAAGTCAGGTTTCATACATATTGCCATTTGCACCACATATTAGCATACGCTGATAGTGCTGCATCGTTTGAACAATGTATTACTATTAGGATTCGCTGCTCGTGTAGCGGGATTGTAGTATCGTAAAAATCGCGGAGATCTTTCATCCCTTATATATATATATATATATATTGGCGACTACTTAAAGTGACCAATAATGACTTAATGTACTGAATTCATACCAACTGAACGCCTCTATACTCGCATAATACGTTATACATCACATAATGCTGAGCATCTGTGAATTTTCTTTGTTTTTATGAAGACTCTAATGAACCATTTAGTATTGCCGCCATTAAGATATAACTGTGAATTAATGGGAAAGAAATGTCCATCTGTGTTTTTTTTAAAAGCAACAATTTTCGTTAATGAAATTGTCGATGTTTCAATATAGCGAATTCCATGAATAAAACCTGTATTATGGATTACTTGGTTAGTTGTTATACTTGATATTCCATTAGATTTAATGGTTGTAGATAGTGCTATTCAGGCCTAATCATGAAATAATATCAATTACAAAAATAATAAAGATTTAGATTAAATGCATAGAGTTATTTGTAATAATTATTAACTTGTGGAAAAGGGGAGACCATGCATATTGTTAAATTTATTTCTAACACCATGACCAGGCATCCATTTGATACTTCATTAGGCTGACCGACCAGACGGGATGGCTGAATGAGTTGAACGTCAGTCTCCTGCTTTGGTAGGTCGTGGGATTCGAACCCTGGCTGAGTCAAACCAATGGCTTACACATTGTCGCTTCCTAGCCAGGCGCTCGGCATTATTAGGATAGTCTGTTGTCTGTTGCCTGTTGTCTGGTTGTCTGTTGCAGGATAATGTGACTGAGTGGGATATCAGGTCATGATGCTTGGCAGCCTGATCTCCCAGTGGGGCAGCACTTTAAAGTCACTATGAGTGTGCACTGTCACAAGTCGGTACCCATCCTGATATGACCATAGATGTTGCCAGGACGTAAAACTCCACCAACTACCAACACTAGACTGACCGAAAATGGTAGTAGTTGTAGTGAACTACTGTTCTGGAAGAATTGGTAGTGGCTCGCGACATTTAGCCAGCAACCATGGAGAATATTTAATATAGCCTAACATGGACTGCCTCCCTCCCAATCCTCGCTGGAGCATTTGTACAACATATTCGCACCAATGTACATCACAGGGCAGGACTTGCTTTGGTCGCAAGGATTTTGTTGCAAAACCTGCAACCTCCTTGTGAGCAAAATGGTCGCATGGAGGTTGCTGAGCGGTCAGTGACCATTTTTTCCGCCTTTCTTTTGCTTTGGTTGCAAGCTAGTGTGACTGAGGCCTTTTGGTACTGTCACACTACGACGTAACGCACCGACGTGGGTACAACGTGAAATGTATAAAAAATCCTCACATGATATGCAAATACGGGCCCAAGTTGGACGACACCGCAGCGTGGTCGTCGAGGTCGTAACGTCGGTCTAGCGTCGTCAGAACGAGAGAGGACGTAGAAGATATTAATTTGGCGAACGTGAAGGCAGCGAGATCCTCGCGCGCTCGACGTCGTGGAAACAGGAACCTAGCGGCGGCGTAATGTCAAGCTGGCGTGATGACGTCCGTCCCAGTGTGGACACGTCCAACTCAACGGTTTAGCACGACGAGAGAATAACGACGGACTAACGTCGTCGCTTCTGACGTGGCGCTAACGTGGTCGACGTGATCATGACGGGGCTTCGACGTCATCGCAACGTGAGTGGAATGTGACACGTTACCGACGTTATGGCCATGCTAGGCGATCGTCAATGACGTTAGCATGGACGTGAGGCTACGTTGACCTAACGTAGATGACGTGCTCATAACGAGAGCCTAACGTGACACGAACGTCTTATCATCACGTCGAGCTACGTCAAAAGTTTTTAACATGTCCAAAACCTCAACATCCATCCTCCGACATAGCTCGACGTGAGTGGACATGAGTGGACGAGACGCGACGTGACTCTAATGTGATCCGACGTTCTGCGACGAAAAGTCACCCACGTCGAACTGACGTTGGCCATTACATCATAGTGTGACAGCGCCATTAGTGATCAACAATCATGGTAGTGCCACTCTTGGTCGTAATGCTCGCATTGCGTTTGATTCGCGGCGAAGGAGGAGTACTACACCCCCCCCCCCCTGCCGTTCTCCCGCGACCGTTACATCATGCCCCCCTCCTTCCACCCCCCCCCCCCCGGGTCCCGCCCTTAAGTTATAACCCGGTGTCGCAGTTTCAGCCGTGCGCATCGCTTCTGCGCATGCATCAAAATCTAACAGCATCATCAGATGTTTTCTATATGTGTACCAAGTGATTTGTTTCTAGGTCGTGTGCTTTTAGAGATATTTCACTTTTCCTGTATTTTCTGTATGAAGATTGCTCACGACCATTGACAATGCCTTGAGTTTGACGGTATGCGCAGTGCAAAACATTAGTTTTATTCAAAATTAGAAATCAAGAACCCTACCCTTATAAATTCAATATAATCTTTTTGGTAACGATGTTTTCTATATGTGTACCAAGCGATTTGTTAATAGGTGTGGTTTTAGAGATATTTCACTTTTTCTGTATTTTCTGTATGAAGATTGCTCACGACCATTGACAATGCCTTGAGTTTGAGTCTATGCGCACGGCTGAAACTGACAGGGAGCTGAAACTTGGACACCGGGCCCGGAGCTGCCTCCAGCCCTCCTCCCGTCACTCTCCTGCCATTCCTTTTCCACCCACCCACCCATACTTACTCTTCTTTCTCCCTTCTTAGGGTGGAGGGCTCTTCGGGGCACCCCCCCCTCCCCCGGACTCTCGCCATGTGCGCTGACTTTCATTGATCTCTCATTTGCATTGCCTTGTACTTTTATTCATTGTTTGATTATCCTGTATGTTTCATCGCACTCCTGAATAAAGTGCTCCACTTCCTCCTTCATCGCATATCAGCAAGACAATCACGAAGAATGATTCAGTCTCGTATCAAGAATATAAACGCGTTGGTTTATCTAGCGAAGAATGCCACGGTATCTATAAAATATCACATTAAATATTTTTCTTTATACAACTGTTGGCACTTTATGATAATTTAACTCAATTTTGGAAATAAATGATCAATTGTGTTAAAAAAGATACAGCAAATGTACTTGCGTTCATTGCTTTATAGCTAACTAAAATTACTTAAAAATGATATGAACATATGAGAAAGAAATCTCTGAATTAATTTAATTGAAATTGAACCAATTGTATTTCCTGTTTTCCCACATGTCTGAGGACCTTGTGATCTGTTAAATCATTAGGCTTTGTATAAAAACAGAACGTTATCAAAGTATTTAAACAACTGTTTTGTTCGATCATATAGTACTTTATTTGCGTGTAATTGTAATACACATGTTTTATAAAACACTCCTCTTATGACATCTCACATATTTACATCGGTCCAATATACACACAACATTGTTGTGAAACAGGAAAAATATTGCCTCCAAATGTGGCAACTATTATACAGCCACCAGAGTTCACATTATCCGGGGATATCATCTATATATACATTTTAAGTCAAGCTAATTAAACCCACACAATAACCCGACTAGAATTATCGATAATTTCACATAGCTTTCATTTAAACAAACAAAGCTATTATTTTTGCAACTCTCATACTTCGTCAGTATGTAAATAATTTAAACAAAACATATAAATAAAATGCTCAGAACATCTGAAAACTATAAAGCATGAAACTGATTCTCAAAAAAGTAAAAATTGTAATCACTGCATAAACTGTTCCACACCTTTCCTTTTGTACAATTGCTCCGAGCATGAAGGTTACTAAAGTTGCATAGTCCGATTGTTTTGAGTTTCTGTCATTTTGCTGAGATATATATATCAGGGATGAAAGTGGTCTCCGGGAAAAAAAGCGGAAATGCTGATATTCTCCCATAGGCTTACAATTGTTAGGGAATCGCTGAAAATTCCCGGAAGTCGGGTTTCATACATATTGGTATACGCTGATAGTGCTGCGCCGTTTGAAGCATGTATTAGTAATATACACTGATAGTGCTGTGCCGTTTGAAGCATGTATTAATAGTATATGCTGACCCTGCTGCGACGTTTGAAGCCATTAGTAGTATTCGCTGATAGTGCTGCAGCGTTTGCACCACATATTAGTATACGCTGATGGTGCTGCAGCGTGAAACAATGTATTGGTTGGTTGTTGGAGTTTTACATCTTGGCAACATCTAAGGTCATCAGGACAGGCGCAAGGTATTAGTATACAATTATAGCTACAGGAAACATCCCGGAAATCCGCGAAATCGCGGAGATCTTTCATCCCTGATATACTAAATTGATTGTCATAATCTACCTTAATTTAGGTTGTAGTAACTTTTAGCATAAATGGCTAACCGTGGATATATTTGAGGCGACAACATGCCAAATTAATTTTGGCATGCATGCCAAAACTCTTGACACCATAGGCTCCAGCATTAACAGGTTCTATTAAATTGACTCAGTATTCCTTCTATGTGGCAACAAATGTTAGTGCGCCAGTATCTAAGTTATATATGTAGAATTAAATCTAGGCGAGTGTTTTGGTTTTGACGCTTCATCAGACTATGCAGCTTTAAGCAGAGAAGCACACTACCAACGGAGGCTGCGCACAAACTCCAAACCCGACAAGACGTTCAAACAGGCATACCCGACATGCAAAATGCTGCTAATTTGCAGTGTTTGTACCAAGGCAGAAATAACAATCCTACTTTTGTGCAATCAAAATCTTAGTTTTCCTCTAGTACTTCAGATGAGAAAACAAAGCTGTCAGACCATTAACAATATATATTCTGAATAAAGTAACGCGTTTCAATAGCATTCCACAAAATTTATGACTTTCAAGGTAAGTTTTGAACAAGAAACGTAAGCAGATTCTGACGGATTCGTCCAAAAATAATGCAATATTATCGAAAATCTGACTTCATCCGATAAATACGTGAATATCCAAAGAAAGTCGGATAATTCGGCTCTGTACAAACACTACATTTGTTTGTTGTAAGCCTCGAGGTCCTATTAACAGCACTAGTGAACGATGAGTGTAATATTACTCTGTGGAAAGCCAGGTGCAAACTTTGGTCCAAGCAATAATGTGCTTCCAGCATACTTATGACGGCACTCAGTATTACACAACTCCTGTAGGGCGGCAAACCCCCCTCTGAACACTGCGCGGGTAAATTAACTCAATCTCAACAACTTGTTGGGGAAAAAAACTTAAATAATGATTTAGAAAAATGCACATCTAGCTAACGGATAGTGCATATTCATTATAATACAAAGGAATTAATTATAAACAAAATTTATCTCTATCAGATATACATTCCTTTAAAATAAAAAAAATAAAAAAACACCACAAAAAAAGAATGGAAATGAAATGTACACAATCTCCACGTGTCACAATGATAGCTATAAATGATAATTAACAATTGAACCGATACATGTTTTCAGGATAAAGCTCTTTTGAAGTGCAATTTCGGACATTTTAAGAGAAATACTTCATACAGAAGAAATTGCACTAGCAAGAAAAGTAATGTTCTGGGTATTTTTTTCAATAAAAATTTTGAGGGTCTTTTTAAATAATAATTTTGTTTAATGAATACGATTCATAATTTTGCACAAGAATTCTATTCCCTAATAATGAAAGTCTAAAAAGAAGCGTGCATTCGATGCAATGGCGACATTCATAATGCTGTTGGAGAAACCCATTTCCAAAGTAATTAATTCGCCACAGAGGAAACTTACTTATTACTGAAGAGACGCACAACCTTACATACAGAACTTGAGAAACTTGAGGGGGAAAAACTATGTGTACAGCATGAATAAACACAGAAAGACTGTGCACTCTGTAAAAAGGCCCGTCGCGAATGGCCCCATGTGTTCTTATGAATACTCAAATGAGACAAACTCAACAGTCTATGATTGTATTTTAGCACTTTGTCGTCATTGAGACAGGCCCTATACTAGATAATGGATTCGCTAAATGGAAATGGGGGGGTGGGGTGGGGTGGAGATGGGAGTTGCCAAATCAATTTGGTCCCATCCAAAAGGGTACGCCCGGGGGTGGCGGGCCCCCAAACTGGGGCGGTGGGGGCGGGGGTTGTTGAGGGGGCCCTGGTGGGGGCATTTGTTGTTGGAATGGATGCTGTCCGTGGTTGGGGATCTGTTGGGGGTTGCCGTACTGCGGAGGCTGGCCAAATTGGCCGGGTGGAGGCGGCGGGGGCCCGCCCGGCGGCTGTCCGTGGAAGCCCGGCTGGCCCGGGGGAGGGGGCGGCGGTCCCTGCCCGCTGGGGTACTGCGGCTGGGGACTGGAGCGTTGCTCATACTGCGGCTGGTGCTGTGGTGGCGAAAAGGGCTGTTGGTTATTGAACACAGCCACCTGTGACTGCGCAAACTGCACCTGCTGTTGTTGCTGCTGTTGTTGTTGCTGCTGCTGCTGTTGTTGCTGAGCTTGTTGCTGCGCATGTGCTTGTTGTTGCGCATGTTGCAGCGCCTGTGCCTGCGCTTGTGCTTGTGCTTGAGCCTGCGCTTGGACCTGCGCCTGTGCCTGTGCTTGTGCCTGGGCCTGCGCTTGAGCCTGTGCTTGAGCCTGAGCCTGCTGCTGCGCCTGTGCTTGAGCCTGTTGCTGCTGCGCTTGTTGCTGAGCCTGCTGCTCAAACTGAATGCCAGGTGGGAACTGTCCATTTGGAGCCTCAAAGCCTGGCGGCGGTCCTTGCTGTGAGTAGAGCTGTGGCTTTCCGGAGTACTGGTTGAACGAGTACTTGGCCGCCTCTCGCTGCAGATGCCGCATCGAAGAGTTCACCTCCTCCTCCTCCTCATCTGAACCGTAACCTGCTCCAACAATGACACGCACCTAGTTAGAATTCACTCACCACCACTTCTTTCGACACGGGTTATTGAGTGGCTACCATCACGATATGGCTATATTTACTCAGCACAGAGATTTACAAAAACCCCCAAACTGTGACCCCCAGGAGCGGGTCAAATGTAAAAGTATGCTGGCGTACAGATTTCCATTAAAAATTACTTTTATACTAGGGCAAGATTTTATTTGCATTAAAATAGTGCATTTATTATAAAAGACAGACAAGTGTTACAGCTTTCCCGGCTAGTAACTGGTTGTATTTCTTTAATTAATTTAAAGAAAAGTTAAATTCGACTATAATTTAAAATTGCATAGTCCGATGGTTTTGAGTTTGTCATTTTCGGAGATAAATATATTAGATTGATCGCTATAACTTACCTTACTTTAGTTTGAAGTTATTTTGATTTTAAATGGCTAACTATTGAGATATCTTAAGTGCAACAATGCAGAATTAATTTTGGCAAGCATGCCAAAACTCATAGGCTTCTGCAATAACAGGTTCTATTGAATTGCCTCAGTATTCCTTTCTATGTGGTGACAAATGCTTAATAAGAGTACCAGTATCTTAAGTTACATATGTAGAATCGAGTCTAGATAAAATTTCATATTTTCATCGGACTACGCAGTTTTAATAAGCCCTGAAACAAATTCAACTTAAGGAGAGACAGAAGGGGGAGTAGGAGTAGGAGTGGGAGGAGGGAGGAGGGAGGAGAGAGGAGAGAGGAGAGGAGGAGGAGGAGGAGAGAGGAGGGAGGAGGGAGGAGGGAGGAGGGAGGAGGGAGGAGGGAGGAGGGAGGAGGAGAGGATGGGAGGAGGGAGGAGGGAGGAGAGAGGGGAGGGAGGAGAGATGGGAGAGGAGGAGGGAGGAGAGGGAGAGAGAGAGAGGAGAGGAGGGGAGAGGGAGAGGAGGGAGGAGGAGGGAGGAGGGGAGTAGTAGGTTGGGAGGAGGGAGGATGGGAGGAGGGAGATGGGAGGAGGGAGGAAAGGGGAGGAGGGAGGAAGGAGGGAGGACAGAGGAGAGAGGGGAGAGGAGAGAGGGGAGAGGAGAGAGGAGAGAGGGAGGTATGGGGAGGAGGGAGGAATGGGGAGGAGTGAGGAGGGAGGAGGGAGGAGGGAGGAGGGAGGAGGGAGGAGGGAGGAGGGAGGAGGGAGGAGGGAGGAGGGAGGGAGGGGAGGAGGGAGGAGGGAGGAGGGAGGAGGATCATGCAATGCCTACATAGTGAGAATGTCATACACTGCAAGAGGGAAATTCAGTATTCACCTGCTACACTGCCGAGTGCCCCCTTCATTCGCTTGCGGTGCGGCTCGCCCCCGCCGCCGCCGCCCGCCTGCTGCCCGGTGCCGGGCGGTGGGGGCGGCGGCATCAGGTGCTTGTCGAGCTCCGACTTGTGCTGCGACATCATCGCCATGGGAGGCGGTGGCGGGGGAGGCGGCATCAGGTTCCGGTCACGGTCCTGGTTGTCTGGCGGGAAGGGGTTCTGTGGGCCCTGGTTCGACCCTCTGCACAGCACCAAAAACGACAAGTAATTATGAAAATAGAATGGTTGATTGGCTGATTGATTGGTGGTTTCTTTACGCCGTGTCGGGAGCATAGATCATATTCACGGCGAAAATTGTTTGCTTTCTTAATTCAATATGAAAATAGAAGTATCATAGGTCTTTTCCCCACGGGGCAAGTTTATAGTGCTGCCCCACTTGGAATTCAGGCCGCCGGCACCACGACCAGATATCCCACTCTGACTTAATCACATTACCCTGACACTGAGCTAACCAGTCCTTACCCTATCCTATTAATGATGAGCACATGGCTAGTAAGTGACAAGTACCAATTTTGTAAGCCATTGGTTTGACTCAACCGGGAATCGAACTCCCGATCTCCCGCACGTGGGGCCCGCGCTCTACCGACTCGACCACCGCGATTCGGGCACCGCGCCTGGTATGAGAATAGAAATATCATAAACCTTTTCCCCATGAAGCATGCGCAACAAGCTGGTACCCACATCATTAGTTTCTTGCCACTGCCACTAGAGGGCAGGTTGGCATTTGAAATTCCATATAAGACCTTTTCCATGGGAACAACGCGATCCTTCCACCCCTGTTAACCCTTTCCGACTTTGGTACAGAATAATCCGTACGAATATGAAAAGCCATTGTGACTTCAGTACGTGATTTTCCGTACACTGGTCTAAATTGTATGTATCTTTGTTTGTTTGTTGTTTTACATCCTACAACATCTAAGGTCATATCAGGATGGGTACCATCTTGTGACAGTGCACACTTATGGCGACTTTATAGTGCTGCCCCTGGGATACCAGGCCACCAGCACCATGAACTGATTGATATCCCACTCAGTCACATTATCCTGACACTGAGCCAACCAGTCCTTGCCATATCCTAATAATGCCAAGCACCTGGCTAGGAAGCAACAAGTATCAATTTGTAAGTCATTAGTTTGACTCGACCAGGTTTCCAACCCACGATCCCATGGTCTACCAACACGGGAGACGGACGCTCTAACTCATTCGGCCATCCCGTCTGCTCTAAATTGTAACATCGCAGTGAATATATGGAGACTGCTTGCTTGCTTGCTTGCTTGCTTGCTATTGTATTCTTTACTTAGGTAGTTGGGTAAAAGCTTATAACATTTTACCATTCAGTGGATGACTTTTGGTGTACTCCTAGTGGCAACTGATTTTTTTCCTGACATTTTTCTTATTGTCGCTAGTGCACATATATGGTCGTAGATAATAAGCCACATTAGATCTAGCAGTGAAACTTGTTGACTCTTCTAATGTGTTATTCTGGCTTGTGAAAACAGTATTTATATTCAAATATATGGAAGGACTTTTTTTTTTACAATCATTTTAATATTTGTATTCACACAGATTTTAAATTTTAATATTTTTTACTCATTTTCCATAGAACCTTGCATCAGCCTGTTTGTGAATATCATAATAAAATATACATGGCTGGATAGGAAATTCGTCCAGCTTTCAGAAAATGTATAATGTATTGGGTCTTTATCTTATTCCCATGACGTTTTTTTAACATTTCCCCACCTCGGAGATGAAATATTAATGTTCCCTGGAATAAATACATCACCTAGGCATTATTTTGATCCAAAAAATGTAAGTCTGAAAGGGTTAACACATAAGCTGCACAATGTGGAATAAAACTGAAAGGGCCTAAAGGACAAATCTACTCCGCTTGAAATGAAAGTGGCGCCCCCTTACCGTCCATCGTCTGGCTGTGGTGCGTTGCCATTCGCAGGTCCCGGAGACCCCCTGTTGGAGGGTGGACTGTGCGGCTGCCCCTGCGACTGACCCGCCGACTGCTGCTGCCCGTTCGGCTGCCCACTCGGTGTCGGGCCAGACTGGCTGGTTGGGTGGCCCGGGGGCCCTTGACTGGTAGCTGGGGTAGGCCCGGAAGCCACAAGGTTTGTCAAGTGTGGAGGGCCATGCTGAAAACGCAACCATAAATTCAATGTAGTATTGGTTGGTTGTTAGGGTTTCACATCCTCACAACAGCTAACGTCATAAGGATGGGTACCGTCTTGTGACAGTGCACTCATGGTGACTTTATAGTGCTTTCCCACTGGGAAATCTGGCCACCAGCACCATGCCCCAACATCCCACTCAGTCACATTATCCTGACCATGAGCTAACCAGTCCTTGTCCTATCCTATTACTGCCGAGCGCCAGGTTAGGAAACAGCAAGTATCAATTTTATAATTCATTGGTTTGACTCGACCGGGACCCAAGTCTGCACACGAGGCCTGCGCTCTACTGATTCGGCCATCGCGCTCGTTGGTTGGTTGTTGGGAGTTTTACATCCTGGCAACATCTAAGCCCATAAGGCTGTGACCGGTGAGAATGAGCTGTGGTACTAACCTGATAACCAAGTAGGTTCTCTGGAAGCTTTTCCTCAGGCTTCTCTTCGGTGAAGCGGCGCTTCTGCTGTTGAACTGGCTCTCCACTCTCGCGCTGACTGGCTGACGAGGTCACAGTGTAACTGTTTGGTGAAGTTGACGCTGCTACAGATGTGATCACGTGAGTCGGCTGCGTCAAGAGAAAAGTGCATATAGGGGTTGTCACACCTGACAAGACCAGCGTTGCAAAATTCAGCACCACGCTCCTTTGAAATGGGCTGACTTAAAGTTGCAGTCCGACGAAAACAAATTTTCAAAACCAAAACAAATTATCTAGATTTGATTCTACATATCCCACTTAGATGCTGGTGCTAGAGGTAATTTTCTAAGAACAAAGGCTGCGAGGTCGTCTGATGTAGTATGTGCGCACTCACAACCGTCAGTCAAGACCTAACTCCTAACAATTCTTCGAATGACCTCATACCCCGATCTCACAAATAAAGAAATGGGAACCCCACAAAAACTAACATAACCATTAACAGCTAAGATGACAAGGCTGCTACCAAATTTAGACTATTGCTGTTCAGCAATGAAAACAAAGCCGCAATGCGACTTACTCGTTATGGACAGGGTAAATAAACCACCCACCCCCCAAAAAAGATACTGGTGCACTTATTAAACATTTCTCAACCCACAGAAGGGAATACTGAGCCAATTTAATAGAACCTGTTACTGCAGAAACCTATGGTGCCAGAGCAAAATTAATTTAGTATGTTTGCACTTTAAATATCTCAAAAGTTAGCCATTTAGGATAAAAGTTACTATAAGTTAAAGTAAGGTAGATTATAACGATCAACCTAATATATTTATCTCAGAAAATGACATAACCTCAAAACCATTGGACTATGCAACTTTAAATTAAAATGGAAAACCAAATACATATTACTGGTAGTTCTTTAGGGACTATTATCTAAATCCTCACTTGATAAACACATCGAATGATAGTGATAGCGGAAGGGATGAAAGCCGATCCGGACAAAATAAAGAGCGTAAAATCTGACTTTCAGTAGATTGCCCCCGTGAATCTTTGGCAGTATCAAAACTATTAGGGGTTGTTCGTTTATCTGGGGAAAATGGGAAAAACACCCCAAAAATATAATCGAACATACACTGATCTTTCATCACGGTATCAGCAAATTGTTAAATGGGCAATCTGCTATAATTTTACCTGGTGGACATAGTGCGTGTAGTACTGTTGTGCATGTGGCTGTGAGGACGGTGGCGATTGCTGTTGCTGCTGTTGTTGCTGTTGTTGCTGTTGTTGCTGCTGTTGTTGTTGCTGTTGTTGCTGCTGTTGTTGCTGCTGCTGTTGCTCGAGGCCCGGCTGGCCACCGGGCGCCACTGTTGTGAGAGTGAACCCGCCTGATGCTGACTGTTGGAGCGCTTGTGAACCATGTGGCAAAGTCTGCGTGATAGGCGACAGTGCTTGAGACCCCGGTGGCAGCTGGCCGGGCTGGATCTGCGGATGGCTGCCCGGTGGGAGGCCCTGTATCTGAATCTGCTGTGGCTGGCCTGCGTGATGCTGAAGGACCTGCTGCTGGGTGAGAGGGAACTGCTGCGGAGACTGTTGCAGACTTGGTGGCGGCTGCGCCAACTGGGCATGCGTTGCGAAGACCACGTTGGTGGGCGGTGGCAGGCTGAGCGAGGAAGGTGGCTGCATGGTAGCGTGAGTCACGAGCCCGGGCCCCAGCTGCTGGATCTGAATGCTGCCTGACGTTGGCAGCTGGCCTGGTATGCTCCCGGGGGCACCTGGTAAAATATCCGCCTGTTGAATTACTTTTGTGACAATGGTCACACAACACCTAATAAGAAATCAAGGTTCATGCAGCTATTCAGCAACAAAATTTAAGGCCTCTTTAGGCAAGAAATTCGTTTATAAGGCGGAAAAACTATTAACATTATACCTGATTATATACATGTCAACTCTTTATGGTGTTACTTCACCAGGTTTCTGTATTTTTCATAAAGCAAAAGAAGCAACTAGGGAATTAACATATTTATTATACTTAACAATCATCCAAGATTAGTTAATAAGCCACACACCTAGCCATTCAAAACACCATTGTCAATCAAATTTTTCCTCTCCTCTCGCGAATTCTTTTTTATAAAATCAAGTTTTCAAGGTCCTTTCACAGTATTTTAAAATTTAAGGGCTTTTCATGTGACACCTTGAAATTCAAGGGCTTTTCAAGGTTGTGCGAACCCTGAATACATAGTAGCCTTTGCTGAATGCACTAAGCATACCTGGTAGCAGCGGTTGTTCTCTCTCCTCCCCTAAAATAAAAAAATTCAAGATGGTTTTTTCCCCGGTATCTGGTCAATTTAAGGACCGTTCCAGGGTATTTTCAGGCCTTTTCAAGAGACACAAGAGACACATTAAGGCCTTATCAAGAGACACATTCAAATTCAAGGTATTTTCAAGGTTGTGCGAGCCCCGTGGATGCGATGCACGTACCTGGTGGCAGCAGTTGCTGTGCCTGCAGCTGAACCTGTTGCGCCTGTACGAGCTGGCTCTGCATCAGCTGAGAGATGGGCACGGTCACCGTCTGCTGCTGCACCTGGGTGCCAGCGGTAAGTGCCTGCGAAGACTGCGCCATCGCTGTCGGATAGGCGAACACAGAATGTTAATTACGACAACGCAAACAGGCCCTGCGGTCAGGGTAACGGGAACTCAACACAACGTATATACCAAATTGATAGAATCGGGAAGCACAGATGTTCAAACTAAATTTTAGGCCGGTCGCGCAGGGGGAAGGAACCACGTAGTTCTGAAAATGCGTCATGTTACGATGAAGGGACACAGGGATGATAGTGGTTTCAGGCAAAAAGAAGCGGAAATCAAGCAGACATTATTATCCCGATGCCAAATTTTCGTTTACACCTATATAAAAAATGCCCCCAGGTGAAAACCCCCCTGAAATGCGCTTAAAAAACGGGAAAATATCATTCCTGGGACAGTTAGTGTGACTGCATTTAGGCATGGACAGACAATCTCTTCACCAGCCCATCTCAGAAACAGTTTGCTTTACCACTGCTCCGATAGCGGTGGTGTTCACGACAAAGCACGGACCCTCTTGCTGTGCCTGGCCATTTCTCGTGCCTGGGTGCTTTTGGGGGGGGGGGGGGGCTTAAAAAATATTCTTATATTATTTAAACTTTTCTTAGTTAAAAAAAAATATATGAAAAATGACATGTAATGGTAATGAAACGAACTTTTCGAACCGCTTAGGTTTAGGGGTAATTCGGGTTAGATCTTTTTACATGCTTATTTTTGCAACGAAATTACAATTAGGTTATATAAGGCAAATATTAATTCTAAAATGGAAAAGCATCTCACCCACAATTATTAGCACCAAAATTAATATTTACATTCACATAACTTTCATTGTGTATAGTTTAATAATCTTATTTTAATAACAGATATCCGCATGCCACACAATTTCCCCCTACGGGATATTTCATTGTATCAACAGACAAAGTTATAAATCAAATACTCTTTTTGCTACCCATGTTCAGAAACCAGAATTAGGTGGGGTTTTCTCCTTCATAATTTGAAGCTATTTGAGCCACGTTTTATAAAAGAATCACATATACTGGTGATAATAGTTGCAGTAATCAAAGCACATAATAATAATAATAATAATAATAATAATAATAATAATAATAAATTGTTACTAATCAATCAACTGTCATTGATAATCGTCTAAATGGTGCACATACTGACAGGGCGCACCCTTGTTTTTTTTTGGTATTGCTTATCAGTAGATTCAGAAATAACTTTCCAATAGAGGAACATGTATGTGAGCAGCAGAGCATGTTGCACATCACGTGACAAGCAGCAAACAGAGCGCAGTATAAGTAGAAGCAGAGGTAGAGCAGGCAGTTAAATGTTAGAAGAACGCCTTAAGGGTAACACCCATTTCCCACTTACAGACGGTTCACAAATATCAATGTTCTTCACAACCCAGACAAGGTAGGAGGTGGGGTAAAAGCCATCGTTGCATTGCTTTATAGACTTGTTAAAGTGTGCTCGGAGGAGAGGCCAAACCTAATCCCAAGGCTGTGTATCCATAGACGCTTCCCTTGTGGCATGTTCCCTTGTTCCATGTTCGTTTCTGACACATCACACAGACAATGAACATGCTCATTCTCTATGTTTCCGGTCAGTACGTCACATGTTCCATGCACAGGCCAAACGGTTCTTGGGTCCAACATATAGGAGCGACCACTAAGCAAAACACAGGTTCATTGTCTGTGTGGAGCATCACAAGGTCACAAGCGAACACGGAACAAAGGAACACGCCAGAAGGGAAGTCTATGGATACACAGCCTAACATTGCTACAATTGTGAACACCACCGACATTCATGGAGTGTAGCCTCAGTGACATCATAAGGGTTATTTCTATTCCTTCTTTTACAGAGATGCTAGCTGGGTGTGAAGATGAAATGAATTGTTATTGGGTGGATGGATAGAACATGAGCTGCCTACTACCTGTTTGGTGCAACTTGTGTATACAGTGAGATAAGGTGATTGATGGTGTTGCACTGAGTGCATAACCCCCCATTCAGGGTTATCAAGGCCTGGAAAATATGTATTGATGTTTCCTGTTGCCGACCCCCCCCCCCCACTTTTGTTCCCGCTATGAAAATTGTTAAATTGCACTCTTACGTTAAGACATGAGATTGGTTTAAAGTCAAAAGAGAGAAAAACATACACCAGCAGGTCTTGTATGAATGGTTTATAAACTACTCATCTACACGGAGCTTGAGAAGTATTATATTAGCTGACTCCAGTGTAAATTTCAGTTTCTAGTACCGGAAGTGCAGTTTTTGCAGTGTCCGGTTTGACGAACAATTAAAAAAAACAAAAAACACCGACCCCTAAAGATTTCCCCCTGCAATCGGAAACATGAATATTTGTCTTTTTGCCTAAGGAAAGTGGACACAGGCCTATCTATATACACAACTCTGAAACCCATAATACTATTATTGAGGTACACCGTCCAAGGGAAGTAGTTTCAGTTGGATAGCAGGAGTTAAACAAAAAAGAAACTTAAATGTCAAGAAAAATAATTTTATAAAGCGACGACAATTCTATTTATTTTATTCTTCAACCCTAACAAATGTTGGGCTCCGATTTTTTTCCATATATATTTTGTCAATACATTTTATTCTTTAGAAATCCCGAATACTGGCATCTCTGTTTTGATTAAATTAGATAGATATACCCAAAGTTACATAACTACTATATTATATACACACACATATAAATATTACCAGTCTTTTTATAAGGTTTTATATTATAATTAATTTTAAAATAATTCTCATAACTATTAATAACATATATTAAATAATATATCACACAAGCATTTGTGCAACTGAATAGGGGCTTACTGAGGACAACAACTTTGGATAACCAGCGCAACTGGATGGTGGAGAGTAATAGGAAATGTCTTCTTCCAAAATTACTAAGTTGCTCAATGAAATGAAACTGGAATAGCAGAAATATCCGTCATGTGCCGGTGACAGGAAGCGTGGAAAATGTGCAAAAGCTTCATAACAGAATTGTTCAGATACATGAACAAAAATCTGCACACTCTTAAATTAGAATCGCAAATACCACAGAATAGTTCTGTATATAGTAATGCTAGAGAACCCCCCCCCCCCCTTTCTTCTCTGAAAAGATTTGGTTGGTTGGTTGGTTGTTGGGAGTTTTACGTCCAGGCAATACCTAAGGTCATATGAACACGGGCACTGACTTGTGACAGTGCACACTCATGGCGACTTTATAGTGCTGCACCACTGGGAAAAATCAAACCCACCAGCAACATGTCACAATTCCACACTCAGTCACATTATACTGGCACTGAGTTAACCAGCGTTTGCCCTATCCTATTAATGCCAAGCGCCAGGCTAGGAAGCGACAAGTATCAATTTTGTAAGTCATTGGTTTGAATCGACCAGGAATTGAACTCCCGATCTCCTGCACGGGAGGCCTGCGCTCTACCGATAAGGCCACCAAGACCAGTTTCTCTGGAAAGAACATTATTCCATAGCCATAAAGCATTTTAAACCATGAGCAAATGTCTTGTGTCAATTGCATTATTATTCATCTAAAAAAAAATCTACTTCATTCAATAAGTTATGTTTTAATATTTCTCTACCACAGAACATACCCTAAATAGTGGTGGGATTTCTGGACTTGTTCCAATGGTTACACAACACACTGAATTGAGGCCTTGGGAATTGGGTCATGGGAGTGAGACCAGTGAACAATTTCACCACCCAACAGAAATGTGTTGAAGCGCAAACAACCATAACAAGAACAAGTCGAGAGGATGAGTCACCCAACCCAACCCATCACAGCGCGAAACCAGCATTTGTTCTTTTAGGACAGTTCAATCCAAGTAATTCAGCAAAATTTTTTAGTAAAGAGTGAGTGCAAAATATAGGCAGTTTTAAAATTTAAAAAAAAGGAAAACCAAATTGTAATATATCTACTTCATAAATTCTATGTATAGTTAAAATTTGACCGTCCAAACGGGTTTATAGGTGACAACGGCCAGACGCAGCTGGCATACAGTGCTTAGAGCCCCTCACAGGTGGCGCCAGTGTGGCCAATACTGTAACTCCATAGGGCCAGTTAGATAGAATATAGGGATATTTTCCGTTCCAACCAGTGGTCCATAACTGGCTCATCAAAGGTTGTGGTATGTGCTGTCCTGTCTGTTGGAAAGTGCATATAAAAGACCCCATGCTACTTATCGGAAAGAGAAGCTTATGTGGCAATAAAAGACCCCCTGCTACTTATCAGAAAGAGTAGCCTATGTGGCGGCAGCATGTTTCCTCCAAAGAAATGTCAGAATGACGATATGTTTGACATCCAATAGCCGATGATAAAAATCAATGTGCTCTAGGTGTCATGAAATAAAACTTTCCTTTAAAAAAAAAAAAAAATATAGGGAACTGAAGATAGTGTACTTGTTTATATTCCCATAAGAGATTATA
The DNA here is from genome assembly GCA_030323885.1 of Branchipolynoe longqiensis. Lineage (NCBI taxonomy): Eukaryota > Metazoa > Annelida > Polychaeta > Phyllodocida > Polynoidae > Branchipolynoe > Branchipolynoe longqiensis. The sequence continues at coordinate 106,073,743 of CM059188.1, read as the reverse complement.
GAGCACATATATTTAAAAATAAAAACGAAAAATACTCAAAGCAATTAGAAATTTCTGTTCTTGAAATAATACAAAAATAAGCACTCATCAACATAGTTCTGTAAAATAAAACAAAAAGGTAAAAAGAATGCCTGATTACATTTGAAACTGCCATTCGCGAATCAAATCACGTGGTCTGCGTTATAATGGGCTGTGGCAAGCGGGGCAAGCAGGACGGTGAGACTATTTGAGAGCGGGGTAACTGTGTATTAAGAGCTGCAGTACCTATAGACAGAGCGGTGTCAGGCTGTGGTGGCTGGCCGGCCATGGCTGGTGGAGGCACGCTCGTGTTAACTATCATACGTGGCAGGCTGGCCACCAGCGTTGTGCCTACCGGACAAGCAGGCGTAAAGCTCGTCAGTACAAACATCACATCACCACTGCCTTAGGAGACCGTGCCTCTAATACATACCACTGGCATTCACACTCATATTTACATGCTATACAATGTCATCTTTAATTTTTTTTATTCATTTAAAAAGAATTTGTTGTTGTAATAGTCTGGCCCACTAGGAGTTTTGCCAGGCCTACTCCGGGAATGTAACAAGTTCAAATAGGCCAACAAAAATACATTGATGTTTCCGGTTGCCGACTGACCCTGCTAGAAGCCCGCGACTTGATTTTTGTTGTCTGCTCTGAGAGATGAAAATTTTTTCTGGACTCATATCTGATAATAGTATCGATAGTTTGACAGAATGCACACCTATCATTAGAACATTGAACTGAAGTGTCCTGCTTGCTTTAACACGTATGGCCTAGTGATACTAATAATAGTACTGAAATGATAATAGGACAAAAATATTCTTAAACCTCCAAAAAACAACCTATACCTACCGACCCCCCAAAAAATATCAACCCCATTGCAACCGGAAACATGACTATTTTTCTTTTTGGCCATATTGGAAGTTTTAACTGAATGACATTAATGGGAGTAATATAAATTAGGTGAATGAAACCTACATTTAGTATAATCGGTGGATAACTTGGTTTTTGTTAAAGGCTATAGCCAAGGGTTATGCAGATGGCAAGGAGATGAAGCTATAACCATCTTTGGTCAATTTGTTACCTATTCTAGAAGGTATGCACCCAACTTACTTACATTTTTGTTTTTTAACCTTTGATATACCTTTTGATAAACATATTTAGATAACTTAAGGAAACGGTGGGAGTGTCCTGTTTTCTGCATAGCCTCGGCTATAGCCTTCAATGAGACAAAAGTTATCCAACGCCTATTCCAAAGGTAAGTTTGGTCTAACATATCTATCTCAGTTCAGGACTTAGCCGATAAGCTATTTCAGCCCATGGAAATCTTCACATAATGAACCTATTATGGTAAATATTAACTATAGATTCCTGCTCTTTAACGTGGATTCATGTTTATTTTCTATTGCGATAACAAATCAAATTTGATTAAACAATAACACATTTATTAATGTGTTTCCTCCATAATTTCTTGTAACAAGAAATTTTGTGTCCATGCAATCATTGCTCTCTTTAATTAAGAGCAACTTGTGTAATTCTTTGCCATATAGATACAAAACAAAGTTGTATTTTAAGTTGACTTAACAACAACAACAAAATGTATAGTGTTCTTGTGCTATCATATTCTGCCTTCTAATTGCTTTATTGTGGTGCTTTGCAAAGGCTCTTGCCACCCCTGAAAATGCCGATAGTTGTGTATTTAAGACCATTGCCCCAGTTGTGAGCATTAAAGCTCTCAGTATTAATACACAGTGTTTACAATCCTAGTTATTCAACTAGCCAATGTAGCTCATAGATTCAATGGAGCTTTATATACCTAACAAAACTCACAACCTCCAGTCCTCACAACAACCAGCTTCTAACAAGCATAGTACACTCGCAAATTACTGTGGACAGAGGAACTCCTGTCATCATTGATTCCAGTAACTTTCACAATTTGAAAAACCTACCTTTTTTCTCTTTTATTATTAAAGTTTAAATCTGTTAGCCTATTAAACACCATGTTCTGACCATGTGACATGACCATATATTCCATACAGGACTTTTGATTGTTCTGATTGGGCAGTGAAGCCCACCCTCTGTGTGCGCCACTGCTGGTGATTGAGAGAGTGCGACTTGTATCAAACAGAATCCCATAATTGTTCTTGTCACGGTAGCCATGTCATTATGGAGCTACATTTTTTCTCCAATGGTGTGCTTACCTGACAAGAGTACCCGATAAATGTCATTATTTGCACTACGACAGGGTTATTAGTGAGTAGATTAGATTAGATTAGATTGTTTAAGCTGTATGCTCAGGCCAAGTGGAGACTCCATCACATATAGTGAGGATGCTCTGTTCAGTTTTGTCATGTGCAGTAATGAATTTGAAGCTGCTCGGGTGTATCCTGGAATATGTGGTTCATCTGGTATTATCAACACCTTTTTAAGCTGCCTTTTGAACAATCGTACACTGAGGTTTGATTGATTTCTTATACAGGGATGAAAGTGGTCTCCGGGGTAAAAAAGCGGAAATGCAGATATTCTCCCATAGGTTTAGCATTGTCATGGAATCGTGAAAAAATACCGGAAGTCAGGTCTCAACGAGCCTTGTTGTGATTGTATTATCACCCATATCTAACGGTTTCTTGCTTAGGTTTTATGCTCTAACAACAGCTAACTTCATATAAAAACGGTATTCGAACCACGCAAATGTTGTCATATACATCCCATCTTTTGGAATTTTGTTTAAATTGGTGACTCTAAGAAATCCCGGAAATCCGCGAAATGGCGGAGGTCTTTCATCTCTGCTTATGTAAGCTGACATTGTATTGAAGAGCTGGCTGGACTCCTCGGACCGGAAGACTTCCTTCCCGCAGTGCTCTTGTTAAATGGGAGACTTTTGTATTTATTGCTGGTACTAAGATATAGTTAAGTCCGAAAAAATATCACATTATAATGATTATATACATGTCAACTCTTTATGGTCTTACGTCACCCGGTTTCTGTGTGCTATTTTTATGAAGCAAAAGAAACTAGGGAATTAACATAAATTCAAGGGTCGGTCAATTTTAAAGACCGTTTCAGGGTATTTTCAAATTTAAGGCATTTTCATGATTGATTGATTGATTGATTGATTGGTGGTTGCTTTACGCCGTGTCGGCAGCATAGGCCATATTCACGGCGAGAAATGTTTGTTTTTTGTTCAAACCATCGCTTTTACATGTAAAAGCAGACAATCAATCAATTATGTGCCAATAGCCACTCATTAAATTAGAAAGCTCACAATCATATATTTTTGGTCAAGGGAAACAAATTCCCATAGAAAAAGAAAAGTTTTAAAAATAATTGATAGAATCTATTTAGTAAACTATATGAGGTGGTACAGACCAGCTGCCCTCAAAAAGGGTAAAATGTTTTCCTGCTTTACCTTAGTAAAAAGGTCATGCATACTGTCTGCAGTGTAGAACTGTTGGCGCAGGGCCAAAAAATCAACACAACTTAGTAAAATGTGTTTGAGTGTCAGCAGGGACTGACACCCAATACATTCAGGGGGAGGTTCCCCCTTGAGCAGAAAAGCATGTGTATGCCACAAGTGGCCAATACGGCAGCGGTTAAGGACCACTTGGTCCCGCCCACCTCCCGCCTGAGTCTGTGGTGGCTTTCCCACAGATGGTTCAATTTCTTTAAGTTTATTAATGTTTTCATCCCACTCATGTTGCCATTTGGATTTTATGTAGGTGGCTATTAGTGGTTTCAGATCTGAGTGAGGGATCAGACACGGTTCAAGATCACCGTTCAGGGCCTTCTTCACAGCCTGATCAGCTCGTTCGTTTCCTTGTATGCCGGCATGGCCAGGCACTGAGCACAGGTGGATGTCAGTTGGTTCATTTTTATAAATGACCGTTGCTAGAATCGGGTGATTCATTTTCAGTCCAGCAACAGCCAGGAGGCAAGAGAATGAATCACTGTATATAACATAGTTAGTGTGGTTGGATACCTCAATACACTCCAACGTGAGAAGGAGTGCTCAGGCTTCTGCAGTGAAAATCGAGCTCTGATCGGGCAAATGTATGCCAAATATTTCCCATCGGCAGACTGCCGCAGCAGCTACCTGGCTTTGGTCTTTCGAACCATCAGTGTATATGGAGAGGTGTTCTGCAAACTGGCCTTGAATGTCTGTATGCAGTCCTTGGTACTCGAGTGGATGTGTCCCAGACTTCCTCAGTTCTGTGAGTCGGAGGATAACTGATGCTTTCTCAACCATCAACGGATGTTCTGGGACTTTGGCATCCTCCGACACGTCCAAGGCCTCCAAATGAGGTTTCATTCAGAGCCTCAGTGGCCGGATGTAATTCGGCCTGGCTTCATACCTGGATTCGTCATGTTGCTCGAATAGACAATTGTTTGCAGGATTCAATGCATTAGTTTTTATCTTGACTACATATTTCATGGTCAGTTTGATTCTCCTGTTGTTAAGTGAGGGTTCATTGGCTTCAACATAGAGGCTCTGAACCGGTGAGGTGCGGAAGGCCCCAAGGGCCAGGCGGAATCCCTGGTGGTGGATCGTGTCTAGCAGCCCAATATATGATTTCCTTGCGGGACCGTATACTATGCTGCCGTAATCCACTCGTGACCGAACCAAGGTTCTGTACCCGGAGAGCAGAACATCTCTGTCCGCTCCCCACTCTGAGCTGGACAGCACTCTCAGAATACATAGCGCTTTCAGGCATCTTGTTTTCAGGTACTTTATATGTGGCACAAAAGACAGTTTTGTGTCGAGAATGAGGCCCAGAAATTTGGTTTTCTCAACGACTTTACTGGGATCCCCACCAGGGTCAGCTCCGGTTCCGCATGCATTCTATGCAGCAGGCAGAAGTGCATGCAGACTCTTTTGGTCTTGGAAAATTTGAAACCGTTCAGAACTGACCATCGATGGATCCCATTTATGCTTGGTTGTAGCTGTCTCTCTATGACATTCATGTTAGCACCGCTGTAATATAAAACAAAGTCGTCCACGAAAAGACTACAGGAGACCCCCCGCCCCCCCGCTATACAGCAGCAGCAATACCATTGACCTTGACCCCGAAAAGGGTCACGGCCAGTATGCTGCCTTGAGGTACTCCTAGTTCCTGTGAGTGTAGGCTGGAATAGCTAGTCTTGACACGGACGCAGAAATGCCTGAAGGCTAGAAAGTTCCTGATGAAAATTGGCAGGTGGCCACGAAGGCCAATCGCATGAAGATCCTCCATGATGCCGTGCTGCCACGTTGTATCATAGGCTTTTTTGAGGTAGAAAAAGACAGCCACAATGTGCTCCTTCTTAAGGAAAGCATCTCTTATGAAGGTCTCCATGTGCACCAAATGGTCGAGCGTGGTGCGGCCCCGTCTGAAGCCACATTGAAGGTTGGACTCCAGTAGCCAGACGAGGCGGTTGTTTACCATGCGCTCCATGGTTTTACAGATGCAGCTTGTGAGGGCTATGGGACGATAGTTGTTGGCATCATTCTGGTCTTTACCAGGTTTGGGAATCGGTATTACTGACGCCTCCCGCCAAGAGGCGGGGATGACACCCGACTCCCAGATGTTGTTGAAGAGTTGAAGCAACAGTCTCAGTGCATGTTCAGGGAGATGTTTCAAAACAGGCGTTTTCAAGAGACACCTTCAAATTCTGTGTGTCATGGTGGTTCTCCTGTTGCCATGAAGTGCTACGTTGATCTTACAAGTAAGCAAAAGTAGAAACCACAAAACTGGAATTCCCAATTTGTGTCATTCATTTTTACTAAAAAAATTAATAAATAATTATTCCCAAGCATGCCCCATGACTTATGAAAGTGGTCGGCAAAAATAGCGGAAATCTACGGAGATGTTCTCTGTAAATAAGTTGCTCCAATAATACTAGTATAATACTAATATTGGAGCTACATTATTTATATTCATTAATTAATAACACATAATCCTAGTAATTAATATTATTATTAAAAGAAGGGAAACCGACAGTGAAATTCCGTAAAAATGCGGATCTTTCTCCGATATAGCACTGTCAAGGGAATCGCGGACAATTCCCGGAGGCACGACTCATCGTATTTGCTCACGCTGACAGTGCTGCGAGTTTGAACAACTTTTTGACATACATTGCTAGTGCCGCGGTATTGCAGTACAGCATTGGCCACCAGCATCTCGTGAACGTTAATCGGGGATTATCAAAATCGCGGAGATTTTTCATCCATGATTGATGAATAACCCTGAGCATGCAGAGCCAATAGGCTAAAGTAACTATCACAGCCTGGCCAGAAAAAAAAAATATGCTTATTTTGAAAATAAATAAATAAGTAAAATATTCTGTCAGGAAAGCTGAACATGCCCTAGGCACGCCCACAAATATGTTAGAGTGGTTCTCACAACGTACACCAGTGTGCTAATCTATTGGACAGTTAGTGTACTTGAAATAATGCGAAGGGTAGTCAAACAAACCAAAAGTATTTTATTTAATATAAGTAAAGGACACATCTGTAGTCCGCACATACATCACGTATGGGTTCGGACAGCTATTTGACCCGTAAACGGATATAGCCTTATGTCCCTGGGCTCTAAAATCCTTGCGGCTAGAGCCTGAACTAATAGGTATGTATACATTATGTAAATATACATATGTATATACAGGGTGTCTCCCAAAAATGTACTCACATTTGGAAATTGAAAGACAATGTCTTGCAGTTCCAAATGAAATGATTCGTAATGCTGTTGAATCCATTGGTTCGCGTTATTGGCTGTGTTTGGAATGCAGTGGTCGTAATTTTAAACATTTGTAAACATGCATTTATCCATTAACCTTGTTTCTAAGTCAATAAACAACGCATTTATTGTCATTTAAAGAATGAGTAGATTTTGTTGGGACACCCTGTATATATAATAAATTGAGGGAAGGGGTGTAGTAAAAATCACAATGCAATGGTTCTAATTCACTCTCCGTTCAAACACCTGGCGAATTCCCAACAATTGTGCACAATTTAGTGGTTCAGCGAAGTAAAGAACTTCTCTATTCTAACCGGTGTAGCCGTTGCATTTTCTTCTATACAAGGTTGAATAAACACTTTAGATTTGCACTACCGCCCCCCGACCACCCTCTGCAAAAAACAATGCGAAATATGCACCATTCAACCCTCGTGTCTACAAAAGAATGCTGGGAAGAAACCGTTATCTCTCCCAGCTGTAGCTTGTATCAGATTAGAGAAAGCACCTGCATGTGATATCGACAATGTTTACCAGTCCGCTACATATATCTAACTACATTACTTACAATAAACAATATTTCCCCCAGATGGAAACAGACAAAATACTACAAAACACAGCTGTAATGCATTCTCAATCTTCTCAATAATATTTATCAGCTGCCAATGATCAACAATTTTGTTTAGAAATAGGCATTACAGGCTGTAGGATTTCACAGTAACGATCGTTATCGGTAACCAGTTGTTACCATGCTAGGGGAACTACAGAAATGAAATTGCATTTCCCATGATATTAATCAAACGCAAGGCAATTACAATTTAAAAAAAAAATGAAATGCTACAGAGAGTTATTTTCATGACATTGTAGATGATTAAAGGTATATGTACAATTTCTGCACAGGTGTGTTCGAAGTATACTCCTACTAAATTTAAATAACCGTTTCAAGAATGAGTACCCATGACCAATTTTACGGAACCGAAAAACAGTTACCCATGGGGTTCCCATGAGTACCAGGTACAGAACAGAAAAAGTGTTTCCCTTGAAATTTGAAATCCTACAGCCTGCATTAATGAGCAAAACATTGCAATGGTAGCTAACTAAATATACACACACTATGAACAATTGAGTTTATTGCAAAGTGAAGTAGTCGAAGTATGTAGACAACATGCCTAGTATGGCAAAGAGGGAATGAGGAGTTGATAAATACGTACCTAGTCCTACACTTGTGACCGGCGCACGAATAGCCAGAGAGGGCGGTGGAATGCTTGTGTTGATCATCATTCGTGAAATGTTGATTTGCCCACCTATTGACAGACAGAAAAACAATTCAGTAATGTTCTAAACCCAGTTATCGTTTTCATTCATTCATTTGTAATTACTATGTAGTGCAATCAGTTGTTCAATACTGGTATTGGGAATTCCGCTGGTCCGTCAGAAAGGACTGAGGCTGCGACCCAGCACACCAAGGGCAGTATGCATGGGGTGGTGTTAGCGAGCCAAAACTGGTTTTGGCGCGGATTTCTAGGTTAGCGGCGAAAAGTCAGTATGCAAGGAGCGGTGTTACGGAAACACCGCAAGTTTAACGTCGCGTACACTAACACCACTCCGTAGCAAATGTATGGGCGGTGTTAGGTACCGATTAGGGCCAAATCTATTCAATGCTATCGTATTTAACAGAATAACATCCTCAAAAATTGATATTTGGTCAAATTAACCCCAAAATCGAAGCGATATTAACGCCGCCGCTATATCGGCGGCGATATTCATATTGTCGAATGTAAACAAAACAAATCGCTGCCGATGCGGCGGCGGCGTTAATATCGGTTCGATTTTGGGGTTACTTTGACCAATTTTATTTAACAGAATAACATACAAAAAAAGTGAAATTTGGCCAAATTAAACCAGAAATCAAAGTGATGTTAACACTGCCAAAATTTGGTCAAATTAAAGAAATAATCGAAGCGATATTAACGCCGACGCCGCCACATCGGCGGCGATATTGTCAAATAGTGGTGCTCGCCGGGAACAGGCTCAGAGGGATTTCCCAAATCTATAAATAACTTATATATTAGCTAACACCACCGCGCTTTGGCTCCGTACATACCCCGTGACCCATTTCCCAACACTGGCGTTAGCTACCCCGACGACGGTCCTTAACACCGGAGCCAATAAAAACTTGTTCATGCATACGGGCTCATCTCAGGTCATATCAGGACGGGTCGTAGCTTCAGTCCACCTGAGGGACCACTGCAACTCGGAATACCCATAACGCTAATGCAGTTTCTTAATAGTTTGTTTGTTTGTTGTTGTTTTACGTCCTACCAACATCTAAGGTCATATCAGGACGGGTGTTTCTTAATAACTAAAATAGTAATTACAAATGTGGAGTACATATAAAGTACACTATGAAACGAGACGGGATGGCCGAATGAGTTAGAGCGTCCGTCTCCCATGGCGGTCTCCGGTGCTAACATGAATGTCATAGAGAGACAGCTACAACCAAGCATAAATGGGATCCATCGATGGTCAGTTCTGAATGGTTTCAAATTTTCCAAGACCAAAACAGTCTGCATGCACTTCTGCCTGCTGCGTAGAGTGCATGCGGAACCGGAGCTAACCCTGGATGGGGATCCCATTAAAGTCGTTGAGAAAACCAAATTTCTGGGCCTAATTCTCGACGCAAAACTGTCTTTTGTGCCACATATAAAGTACCTGAAAACAAGATGCCTGAAAGCGCTGGATATTCTGAAGGTGCTGTCCGGCTCAGAGTGGGGAGCGGACAGAGATGTTCTGCTCTCCGTGTACGGAACCTTGGTTCGGTCACGAGTGGATTACGGCAGCATAGTATACGGTTCCGCAAGGAAATCATATATTGGGCTGCTAGACACGATCCACCACCAGGGACTGCGCCTGGCCCTTGTGGCCTTCCGCACCTCACCAGTTCAGAGCCGTTATGTCGAAACCAATGAACCATCACTTAACAACAGGAGAATCAAACTGGCCATGCAATATGTAGTCAAGATAAAAACTAATGCATTGAATCCTGCACACAATTGTCTTTTCGAGCAACATGACGAATCCAGGTATGAAGCCAGGCCGAATTACATCCAGCCACTGAGGCTCCGAATGAAACCTCATTTGGAGGCCTTGGGCATGGATTTGGAGGTGTTGGAGGATGCCAAAGTCCCAGAACATTCCCCCGTGGTCGTTGAGAAAGCCATCGGTTATCCTCCGACTCACGGAACTGAGGAAGTCTGGGACACATCCACTCGAGTACCAAGGACTGCATGCAGAGATTCAAGGCCAGTTTGCAGACCACCTCTCCATATACACTGATGGTTCGAAAGATTTGGTGTACGTTTGCCCGATCAGAGCTCGATTTTCACTGCAGAAGCCCAAGCACTCCTTCTCGCTTTGGAGTGTATCGAGGTATCCAACCACACTAACTATGTTATATACAGTGATTCGTTCTCTTGCCTCCTGGCTGTTGCTGGACTGAAAACGAATCACCCTATTCTAGCAACGGTCATTTATAAAATGAACCAACTGACAACGGATGGGTATGACATCCACCTGTGCTGGGTGCCTGGCGATGCCAGCATACAAGGAAACGAACGAGCTGATCGGGCTGCGAAGAAGGCCCTGAACTGTGATCTTGAACCATGTCTGATCCCTCACTCTGATCTGAAACCACTAATAGCCACCCACATGAAATCCAAATGGCAACATGAGTGGGATGAAACCATTAATAAACTTAAAGAAATTGAACCATCTGTGGGAAAGCCACCACAGACTCATGCGGGAGGTCGGCGGGACCAAGTGGTCCTTAGCCGCTGCCGTATTGGCCACTTGTGGCTTACACATGCTTTTCTGCTCAAGGGGGAACCTCCCCCCTGAATGTATTGGGTGTCAGTCCCCGCTGACACTCAAACACATTTTACTAAGTTGCGTTGATTTTTTGGCCCTGCGCCAACAGTTCTACACTGCAGACAGTATGCATGACCTTTTTACTAAGGTAAAACAGGAAAACATTTTAGCCTTTTTGAGGGCAGCTGGACTGTACCACCTCATATAGTTTACTAAATAGATTCTATCAATTATTAATAAAATTTTCTTTTTCTATGGGAATTTGTTTCCCTTGACCACAAATATATGATTGTGAGCTTTCTAATTTAATGAGTGTCTATTGGCACATAATTGATTGTCTGCTTTTACATGTAAAAGCGATGGTTTGAACAAAGAACAAACATTTCTCGCCGTGAATATGGCCTATGCTGCCGACACGGCGTAAAGCAACCACCAATCAATCAATCAACCCATGCTGGTAGATCGTGGGTTCGGATCCTGGTCGAGTCAAACCAATCACTTAAAAATTGATACTTGTCGCTTCCTAGCCAGACGCTCGGCATTACTAGCAGTGGAATGAGGAAGACCAGTCGTCTGCGACTGAAATTTCCCCTGCTTAAACAGCTAATGTACAAAAAAAAAAGCTTAATCTAAACGGTAGGCATACTGAACTTCAATGTAAACCTGTAGAACACAGTGGTAATTCAGTCACCATAGCAACAGTCCATCACTAGTAAATAGGCCACAACCAACATGACGTAATAAGTCAAAATGTAAATCTCAACAATGAAAAGTTGGGTCGGTTGTTGGAGTTTTATGTCTTGGCAACATCTAAGGTAATATCAGGATAGGTACCGACTTGGAAGTGTGCACCCAGGGCGACTTTATGATGCTGCCCCACTGGGAAATCAGGCCAGCGGCACCATGACCCGATATCCCACTCAGTCACATTATCCTGACTGAACTAACCAGTCCTTGCCCTATCCTATTAATCCCAAGCATCAGGCTAGAAAGCCAGAAGTATCAATTTTATTTCGTTGGTTTGACTCGGTCGGGAACAGAACTCCTGATCTCCGGCATGTGAGGTATCGCTGTACCGATTCGGCTTCCGCGTCCGGTACAATGACAAGTCAGAATAGGGACAATGACAAGTCAGAATAGGGAAGGACTGTACACAACACTGACAGCAGGCAGGGGCGTATGGCCTTTCCACAGGGCTCTAAACAGGAAATTTGACATGGGGGCTGGTGACCGAGTCACTTTTAGAAAAAGTGACAGAAAGGACCTGCTTTAGCACCACGAGGAGAAAACCGGAAATCACGTGCTAATAACGGTCAACCCTCACCTTGGCCGTGGCTCTGAAGCTGTTGCTGCTGCTGTTGTTGCTGCTGGTGTTGGAGATTCGCGAGTGTGACGGGCATTTGGTGCCCCTGCTGCACTATTGCCATCTGCGGGGCGCCAGCTGAAACACGACACAGATGTCGCTTAGTGACACTATATACGTCACCAGCGAATACTTACACAACGTGACTCAGCGTCCGCCGTGACGTCATCTGGCTACGCCACATACTGAAAAGGAACCGTCATTAATACGCCTAACTGCAATACATGCTCATTTAATATATATATATTTTGTTAATATATAAGTATATACATATATACTCTTTTCTCTTAGTATATCCCCTCCTTTGTCATTTTCTCTCTCTTTTGCTATCTTTGGTGGTGGATATTAAATATACCATATTCTTGCGGCTTAACACCCTGGGCGTTTAAATTGGCAAATCACTGAAGTGGTGAGTGGGCGTTTACAAAATATTGGCCAAGTTGGCGATGGGCGCTAACCCACACATGGGCGTTAACCTGCGAAAATACGGTATGTAATCAACGCAGACAAGACAGAGGTGGTCTCTTAAAAGAGTCGAGATGTTGCTAACCTGTAAGACCTGCTTCAGGTAGTTAGCCCTTCTAGTAACACAATGTCAGAGATGTACTACCTGCAGATATTTCCTGAATGAAAAAACGTGAGTCGAAGCCAAAGCAAAGTAGACAACTAAAAGAGATGTACACCAGAGGAAAGTGTTCTGCCGGCAATAAAATGACTCTTCGCTCAATCCTGAAATACAATGCATAGTTATGATATATTGATGTGAAGTCGTCAAACTGAAAGGAACCATCATAAACATATGCGTGGCAATGATAATGCTACAGTTATACTTTCGCGTCGCGTCTCAAAATCTTACTGCAAATAATCCAGAACATTCACAGGCGAAAACCATTCTTAGGACAATCACACCTGACTCTAGCAGAGCAGGGCTCAATAAACGACTAGTAGAAAGCAGCATCAAGTCTCATTTTCTGAGGTATGTTTCCCCAACAGCTAGCACAATTTAATCAGATTTATAAACTCAGACAGTTCTACACAAGTTTAAAAATACATTTTAAAAAACAGTGACTTGTCAAACTGTCAAAGAACAAAACGACGTACAGGAAATCACACCATGTTTGAATCAGGGTCAGCAGCTTACACAAATCGCACAATAGAAGTAGTCCTGCGGTCATAACAACACGACAATCTCATCTGTTTGTATTTTTTTTCTATCTGAGTCACAAAGAGATTTTGCTTCAATTAATTTTGTAGCGACCCTGAAACAAAACAATAGGTGATCTCAATGTGTTATAGAACCTTCCACCAAAACGTTCACGAGTTACTTATGATTCAACACTTCAATATACATGGCCACTCTCCGAGACAGACAACATAGCCACCCAATAATGGGGCACGTATTTTTTGTTCGTTTCTTTTAGTTTGTCAATTATCGGAGACGCAACTATTATATTGAAGTGTTGACATTCCAGTAATTACGGGTAGAGAAAGGGAAATCCGGCAATTCCATGTCGGTATTATACTCGAAAAATGGACCATATTTCATGACCGTTCCTGAACTTTAAAAAATACATTACATGAACATTAAAAAAAACCCACTAAAAATGAATCAATTATTATTATTAGAATTAGCCAAGTAATCTATGAATCGCAGAGCTTTGATGAGCACAGAACATAAAGTCCTACGCTGCTTGAATTTAGACGTTTAATACACATTATCATTAATCTATTTTCTCTACAGAATTGGGGTGGGGGGGCAGTGAGGGGCTAAGAGTTAAAATCACTTTCACCGTCAATGCTCAAATGCAGGCTGAAAGTAAAGCGCTTATCGGACGGACCAAGACTGCATCAACCAGCGACACCGTGTCCAATGTCAAGATGAAAACGTCTAGAAACATACACAAAAAAAAAGGGCACAAATAGAATAGATCGGGTATGATACAGTTAGCCGACACCAGGGGGAGCCACCTGGAAATGCTGCCCCCTGGTGACGACGAGTGGAATTTTAACAGCTTGTGACTTACTCTGAGGCTGAATGCCTGCAAGAATTGTGGCAGTTCCCGCGGAAAGGTTCGGGGGCATAGCAGCCAGAGCTTGCTGGAACGTCGCATAGTCTTGCTGGACCTACGAAGAAATAGAAGACAAGTTTGCGTGAGCCCAAGCCCACAGGTCAACACACCCTGGTGGTCGGAAAGTGAACCACACACCCCCCTGGTGGGTGATTTTGGCAACAGTTGCGCCTTAATCGTCAGCTGTAGGCCTACGTCGGTGTCGTGTCGCATTTCCCAATATACTTACTGGACATGGGCACTCATAGGTCTGGCACCTTAGACATAACCACAGGTTTAAAAGTAAATTCCATTATTTTTTTTATATGTTGGGCTGTTTTCTTCCAAGATCAATATTAACTCAATAACTAAATGGCAAGTTCTTTAGACATGAATAGTAAGGAAGCGAATGAACGAAAACGATATTAACGCTTAATATATTAACATAAACCGATAATTAAAGTACTCTTGTTGTAGAGCAGATATATATGGGTCGTTCTCAGAAGTTGTGTACCAATACTGTGACATCAGTACCACAAAATCAAAATGCTGTCAAAGTCCTATATACAAGCTTCCTCAATAGGTATGTCCTTTTGCATCTGAATAATTGAAAATAAATATATTCTGACATTTTTAAGTAGGTCAAATGATGCTCACACCCAATAAATAGCAGTATAGCATAGAAACCAATCTGACTCCAAAATCAAATATTTTCCACACAAAGCTTGACATTTTTATGACATCTCATATGCCACTTGCTTTATAAACAATAGTAATAATAATTTGAAACCTCATTGCTATGGTTTTGTCTTATTTTATGATGATTAAAGAGAAAAGCAGAAAAATATTAGCAAGGTAAAGTCCAAATGGAATCAACAATTTTACACAAATGTTCAGCTCAAATTTCAATGTTTAGGGGCAATTTCAGGATTTTTCTTTTACTATACCATAACTGGGTCCATGCATAGATTGTCAAATGGTGAAAATAATTCCTGTACTGTATCTGTACTCAGTGTTTGATACAGAGTTTCATAGTACTTGCAAGTCGAAAAGAAATGTTACGATGTTAATGACTCCAGAAAAGGTTACTATTTGATAATCTTTATAATTTTTTGTTGTTGAAATAAATGTCTTCAACTTAATAAAGACATTGTATATGACCATTTGAAGTGAAATGTGCTGTTTTTCAGAGTTTAAAAAAAATAAAGTTTGTGACACTTTAATGTCAATGCTGTTGGCAATGTCACAAATCAGTGATGTAATTTTCTATTTATTTAGCTACATCCATCCCGATAAGATACATAATACACAATATTAACATTACTTTTGATCTAAAATAGCTCCCACATTATTGGGCTAAATGATGAAATCTAAATATTGACACTCCAATAATGGGTTTCTTTGAAATATGCATTTCAAGTAGACTACTTCAAGTGGTACACAGTTTCTGAGAACGACCCATATATATGAATGAACCAATATAAATCTTGGAAGTTCACCAGTTGCACTGCGGATATGAACGAGCATTATAGTTACAAATAATTATTTTAAATGCACACATTATCATTACATTATTCGCTAGGACTTTCCCAAGAGTAAAAATCAAGCAATTTTCTAAAAGTAATACCAAAAAAGTAAAACAAATAAATTAATAATTTTTGTTAGAAGAACAGAAATCCCAACCCAAGTTGATAAAAACACGAGCAACACTCTGGAAATGAAAACATGACATAGTTTCATTAACCTCCCGGAGATTTTCTTAGGGGAGGGATTGGGGGGGATTTTGAATTATTTATGTGTATGTCTATGTATGTGTGTGTGTGTATGTGGGAGGGGGATATGGGGGGGAAGGGGTGGGAAGGGAGAGAAGCGGAAATGTGACTGGGTGTACATGTGTGCACTGCGAAGGGAGCTTTGGTTAACACAGCAAAGGACAAGAACCTACGCGCCTTGTAATGTAATAAAAGGCCACCAGGTGTCATCTGTGGACTTTGGCAATTAATAGGCACACCACGTGTAAAACTCGCTACGGGCAGACATGTATGTACACGTAACAAGAACCGTCTCCATGTTAACACATGGCTGTGTCGCAGTGACGTCAGTGTCACGTCATGCGTGACATCAGCTGACGTCACCCTGTACTACGAGATTCCACAAACGGGCTTTCCACGACTAGTTGCAAAGAAAATAGAGATAGAAGCAATTAATATTTATCAGAGGGGATAATCCTTAAGGCAGTTTCTTTTGTGTGGGTTTTTTTTTTTTAAAGAAAGAAAGAAAAAAAGTAGCAGCGATTGGCATCACTTTCAGCTTTTTCTCTCTAAATAAAACACCAATTTGCAACTTAGTTTGATTCTAATATATATATATATATATATATATATATATATATATATATATATATATATATATATATATATATATATATATATATATATATATATATATATATAGCTACGACGCATTTATGGGGAAATAATGTGTAAGTATATAAGATGGGGGCGACATGGGCTCATCTATAAATATATTATATAAATGGAAGGGTGGAGTACAAGGCAATGACTCAAAAATACATTATCATTCCGGATAGATAACCCCAAAAACCTGGCTAGAACATGCTACGGACTGCTAGGGAGTTACCTGCAAACTAGACGGAAAGTGCGACATGTTCAAGTAGTGTTGTTCAAGTAACTGGGGTGAAGGGTGAAGAGTGGGGCGAGGGCGGGGGCGGATCATGGTATGTATGAACCAGTAGCAGGACACACACACGCATACTGAGTGCAGGGTGTGGAGGGAGGGGGGGGGGGGAAGGGGTCACGTGGTTTTGCTTGGTCACGTGGGATGGCCGGAGGGGCCTTACGTGGGATTAAGGCGTGAGCCCAGCGACGCCGGAGAACGGGAAGAAAGGTACAACACCACACCACCAAGCGACAACACACAACACCGCATGGCACCACAACACCGGCGCAACATCTACACATCATAACCATCAGTAACAGTAGTCAAACATGAACCATAGTAAATGTAGTAGCAGAACTAATGAGTGCTCATGAGGCTCTGGGCAACATGAAGATAACGGCTGATGCAGCTTTTCCATTTAAAAAAAAAAAAAAGTATTATTATTATTATAAATTATTATTAAAAAATAGATAATATAATTGCTGAGCTGAGGCCACCACAAATGTGAAAGTACGCGTTCATTTGACAACTTAAAAGAGAATGCTGTAGGTTAATTAGTTTTTAAAATCTTGTTATTAAACCATAAGGACAACAGTGTGTTGTAATACGCGTGTTGCAAACACTATAAAAGAAGGACTACGGGGTCCAACTGCCTGCGGTGGTGCTTAAGTGGACCTTAGAATGCAAGCCAAGGAAGAGAAGGCGAAAGGCTTGGGGAGGGAGGGAAGGAATGGAAGGGAGGGGACAGTGGGGAAAAGAAGCTTTACAGCATAAACAGTTTTAATTAATCAAATCAAATATTTTCGACAAAAGCACAATGTTCACTATGTGAATGAGCTAATCCTGTGGGTCCGCAATAAAAGTGATTATTCCTCAAATCGGTAGATGCGGGTAAACCAGTGGGAGCTTTGCTTTCGGGGCAGGGCAGAGCGGAGAGGGGGGGGGGGGGCAAAGAGTGAGGAGTAAACGTAGTTAAAAGATGGTTAAAGAAAGTCAGCGTGAAGTAAAAAATAAGGTGAAATGAGTCCATTTGTATCAGACAATAGCCTACAAATAGTGATATTAGGTGATGTGGGCGTTGGTCGTACAAGAGGGGAAGCATGATGGTGACAGTCGCGTAGTTGACATCGTTGAGATTCAGTCGCCACATGGATTTTTTTTAAACTGTAACTAAACCATGATTATTATCACCTGAAACAGACAAGTATTGAGCTAACAAGTGTCACAGGGCACAGTTTTTACAGAAGAGGCGGTTAGCTCGGCTAAGAAATGTATGATCATCAAGCAAAAGGCTGCATCTAGTGATTGGAATACAAATATGCACATATAATATTCTGGATAGAATATTGCCACTTAGGAAGTTTTATTCGGGAAACAAGTCATGCAATATCTTTAACACACTATACAAGTTATGGATGGTTACAATGCAAAAACATGGATAAATCAAATATATATCACCACCATGACCATGTAGGTCTTCATCAATTGGACGTTTTTTTAACAAAGAATATAAACATGTTATTAAGAACGTGATGTTTTATTGAATTTCACTTAGGTACAGCGGTTCAAACAGAAGACTAGACAAAGGGCATCATTACAAAACACTGGCAACCATTAATGTCGGGGCTTCTCCTTACCGTTTGTATGAGGTTCTCTGAGAGTGGCTTGGCAACTAGCAGACCCTGCATATTTGGATGTCTGCAAGTACAAAAGTTCCACATCAAGAAAAACAGAAAAGCTAGTTTAAGGCATGGCATAATTTCCATCTTCGATGCGAACATTCAACAAAAAGTCATTTAATAATACAGTAAAACCTCTCTATAAATCGACCGACCATGGGACTGACCTGAAGGGTCCATTTAGGTTTGTTTGTTGTTTTACGTCCTAGCAACATCTAAGGTCATATCAGGACGGGTGGGTCCATTTAGGTAGGTGGTCGGTTTAGGGAGTGTTCTTATCAGTACAATCGAATTGTATGGGCGATCGTTTGGGATCAAATATAGGGGAGTGGTCGATCTGTGGAGGTGGTCGGTTAGAGGTGTTACGGTCGCTACGGTGATGTCTGTACAGAAGTAGCTTTGGCTTGGTTTCTCACATTAGCTCAAAAATGTTCTCTGCACATGATTATCTAGGAGGATAGTATCGGTAGCCAGGCAGTGGTCTTTGAGCAAGGAACCTTCTTTTTCCTCCAGTGATTTCTGTAAATCTGCGTATCAGTCCTTCCTGTTCAACTTTCATTTGACTTTTTTTTTTTAAACAAGCAAAAAAACTAAGCTCTAAATGAGATTACCTATCTCATGGGTGAAGGTGGTGTCCAACCAAACAAATTACTCTTTTAAAAGAAAAGGGATAAATCTATCAGGTCATCCAAACATGTTTTTCCAAAAATAGCATCCATACCTGGGTAATCATTCGTACATTCTTCAATATCGTAAACATGATGAAAGTGATTTCACACATTCAACAAAGTCCTTTAATAGTTACAAAAATCTCTCAGATCTGATGTCTGTACAGAAGTAGCTTTGGCTTGGTTTCTCACATTAGCTCAAAAATGTTCTCTGCACATGATTATCTAGGAGGATAGTATCGGTATCCAGGCAGTGGTCTTTGAGCAAGGAACCTTCTTTTTCCTCCAGTGATTTCTGAAAATCTGCATATATAACAAATATAGGTTCAGTGCTTCCTGTAAGTTGACTCCTAAAAACAAGCAAAAAACCGGGAAGCTCTAAATGAGAGTGGTCTCCAGCCAACAACAAAAAATATATGGTTAGGTTATCCAAAAATAATGTTGCTCCAATAATAGTATCTATATATTAATAATTACGTATTTGCACAAAACAGTTATAGGCTTCACACTTTATCCCCAAAAATGTTTTCTGTAAATCATTATCTGGAAACATAAAATGGACCATTAGGCAGTGGTCTTCAGCGAGCCCCTCTCCACATTTATTATTTTCTTTGCATTAATAATTTAATCACCCCGCCTACCCACAACCTCATTCTTAATGTTGTGAAGTTGTTTGTTTGTTTGTTGTTGTTTTACGTCCTAGCAACATCTAAGGTCATATCAGGACGGGATGTTGTGAAAGCATACGAGTTGAGTCCCACATCACTCCAGTGAACTTACTGTATGTGAATGTGCATTGGCTCAAAAGCCTCGCGCCCAGATGTTGGTTCGATGAAGCCGGAACCTTTGCCACGCAGTGTGATCTTCGCACCCGTCTCGTTCTGAATGTGCTGAAGGTACTGGCCCTGAAATTGTTCAACAAATTCCAGTCCTTGAATAATTGTCACGACGAAAGAAATCATCAGGGTCTATCTATACACATGTGAAGATATGGAATTCAAGACTATTTCAGGATTCCAGGGGGGAAAAAAACAACGATGGCGATTTCGGACTATGTTAGATCAGTGGGAACATTTGAATAGAATTCAAGGTTTTTCAAGATTAATTACCCAAAATAGGTTATATTCGACGCTTTTCAAGCCTCGAAATGGGGCAAATGAAGTTTAAGACTTTTCAAAACTTTCCAGGCCCCGCAGACCATGGATTATGTATAAATCAGGTAGGTTTAAGGGTTTCCATAAAAGCAACTTATTGACATCTGATAATATATTAATAATGTAAGGAAATGTTTTAATGAAGACATGAAATTGGACTGCTTAATATAATGTAATGCTTAAATAAAGACATGAGTTCTGACTGATGGCTGTATGAAATACCAAGTATTTATATGCATTGATAAGGTAGGATTAAGCAATTATTACATCTCTAACAGGCTATATTGTGAGTTATCAAATATATTCATTAGTTATGATATGTGAAGGGGGTTCTTTCCGTTCGTGGATATTTTACATTTGAATGGGTGATTTCTGGCTTATATTCTTAATGCCGGCTTATATGCAATTTAATCTACTCCAACCTATTCACATTTTATGTGCCATGTAATATGGATTTAAGGTGGCCCTGGCTGTAACACAGATTGCACAAACATACTTCGGACTAAGCTTAACACAAGTCAACATGGTTCATAGCAGCAGCTAAAGTCACAGCAACATACCCCTGGGCCGAGAAGTTTTGCTTTCACATCAAAGTTTGGAGGCGCGTGTTCAAGTCCAATAAATAGTTTTTCTTGGACGTACGCCAACTGCAGTGATGGCTGTGAAGGTAAGGGAAGAGAAGCTGAGCATGCAGTACACTGCCAGCTTCAAATGTGACCAGGATTCATACAAAGAGTTGGCCACCAGATTCAAGTCTGTTACTGTTATCTATCATATCCAAGCTTATTATTGCACTAGTCATAACTTAGCATTTGTATACCGTTACTGCTGGCCTATTTCTGGCCCTCTGATTACTGCGTTATTGTTGTCATATATATGTACTAGTTAAGGTAGGCCCTGTCGCCGTATAAGCTCAGTAATTTGCGATTGCCCAACATCGTTACCGAAAATACATTAAATTCGAGGATTTTCAAGGCCTTGAAATGGGGCAAATGAAGTTCGAGACTTTTTTCAAGACTTTCTAGGCCCCATACAGACCCTGGAAAAAGCATAGATCTAGTGCTTACCCCGGCTGGCTGCGTGTTGAGAGACATGAGTGGTGGTGGGGGCTGGTTGAGTGGCGGCCGGGGGCCTAGCGGTCCCGGCATCACCCCAAAGCGAGGACCAGTCGGTCCTTTGGGCTTCAAGCCATTCGATATGATCTCCTTGATGCGTGACACAGCAGCTAGCAAATTATAAAAACATAAGCAACTATCAATCAGGAGCCGAGAAGAAAGATCTCATAATAGTGAAAAGGTATACAGTAAAACCTCTCTAACCGAACCACCTCCACAGATCAACCACTGCCATATATTGATCGCTTTATTTGTGTCCCAAATGGTCACCCATACAATACCACCTTAACGATAACAAAAACCTATGCACAAAATCTATGCAATAATCTGAACCTGAAACAACTGAACGTCAAAGTAGACTTGAGCCTATTAGCATTCTGATTGTCTGTTCATTGCCTGGAAGATAGTAAACGTTTTTGGCTCTATCTTCCAGGCTACTCGGTGAAGCACCTCCAGCGTCTGATCAACATCTATACGAGCGCCCTCGCTCCCAGAACATGGAAGAACAAGGGGGTCACACATCTCCTTGTTCATTAGCTTCTGTCAACGCCACAATGTAAATGCTCATGCCCCATCTGTATAGGACTTGCTCTCTTTTGTCTGGTTTCTTAGCTACCGTTTGAAGTCACCTGGCACAATAATGAACTACTTTAGTTCGGTCAAGGTATGAGTAGTAGGTGGTGCTGGCGACGCCTCAGCCTTCGACGCCCCGGAGATCAAAATGCTTAAAAGAGGTTTGTTAAAAAATTCAACGCACGTAACAGTAAGGGCTCCTCCCATCTCTAGTTCTGAATTTAAACAACTTATTGCTTTTCTTTCTCGTCTAACACCCGCTCCTACAGTTCTGATAGTAGCATTACTGATAGGGTACTTCACATTGGTACGTCGAAGCAACTTGGTCCCTAATTCAGCTTCGTACGTGATAATCCACACATACTTAAATTTAAAGATGTCAAACTCAAACTACTCCCTCTCAGTAATGATAAGATCCATGAAAACTCGCTTCGCATCTCCTTCATCTGTAGTATTCAGATTCCCTGCTCTACCTGGTTCTGTTTGCAGCCCACTACGGGCATGGCTCAATTATCTTAAGACTGTTAATCCGCACCAAGACTCTCCGCATTCCTGTTGCCGACAGGGCTCCCACTGACTAACACAACCTTGTCTAGGGCTCTCAGAATAGCTTCATTTTAAGTTTTCGGTAGCCACAAGGGCTTCACGCTGCATAGCCTTAGAAGAGGAGCTGCTCAGGACTGTCAGGGTTCCGGCTTGACCCTAGATAACCTCATGTCCGCTGGTACATGGAAAAGCTCCACGGTGAATCTCTATCTAAAAAAAACACAAAAAAACATATCAGTGCAGCACTTGCAGCGCTCGGCCAATTGTTGGGTTGAGCACTGGTTAAACGTATATGTCATTATCGATTGTTTAACTGTTATCCGTTCCCATAATACGTATCATATCCAAGATAATTACTGGTTCATAATCCTGGACCCAGCTATTGTATCCTGTTTACTGCCGGCCTATCCTGGTCCTCTAATTATCGCGTTATTGTTGTTATACATGTACTAGTTAAGATTAGGCCTTGTCGCCATATAAGCTCAATCGATCATGAACGCACAACATCCTGGAAGCCATCGACTCCGACTCATGGACTCCGACTCACGGAACTGAGGAAGTCTGGGACACATCCATTCGAGTACCAAGGACTGCATGCAGAGATTCAAGGCCAGTTTGCAGACCACCTCTTCATATACACTGATGGTTCGAAAGACCAAAGCCGGGTAGCTGCTGCGGCAGTCTGCGACGGGAAAACTTTGCCGTACGCTTGCCCGATCAGAGCTCGATTTTCACTGCAGAAGCCCAAACACTCCTTCTCGTGTTGGAGCGTATCGAGGTATCCAACCACACTAACTATGTTATATACAGTGATTCGTTCTCTTGCCTCCTGGCTGTTGCTGGACTGAAAACGAATCACCCTATTCTAGCAGCGGTCATTTATAAAATGAACCAACTGGCAACGGATGGGTATGACATCCACATGTGCTGGGTGCCTGGCCATGCCGGCATACAAGGAAACAAATGAGCTGATCGGGCTGCAAAGAAGGCCCTGAACTGTGATCTTGAACCTTGTCTGATCCCTCACTCTGATCTGAAACCACTAATAGCCACCCACATAAAATCCAAATGGCAACATGAGTGGGATGAAAACATTAATAAACATTAAGAAATTGAACCATCTGTGGGAAAACCACCACAGACTCATGCGGGAGGTCGGCAGGACCCAGTGGTCCTTAGTTGCTGCCGTATTGGCCACTCGTGGCTTACACATGCTTTTCTGCTCAAGGGGGAACCTCCCCCTGAATGAATTGGGTGTCAGTCCCCGCCGTCACTCAAACACATTTTTACTAAGTTGCGTTCATTTTTTTGGCCCTGTGCCAACAATTATACACTGCAGACAGTATGCATGACCTTTTTTTTTTTACTAAAGTACTAAAGTAAAACAGGAAAACATTTTAGCCTTTTTGAGGGCAGCTGGACTGTACCACCTCATATAGTTTACTAAATAAATTCTATCAATTATTGATCAAACTTTTCTTTTTCTATGGGAATTTGTTTCCCTTGACCACAGATATATGATTGTGAGCTTTCTAATTTAATGAGTGTCTATTGGCACATAATTGATTGTCTGCTTTTACATGTAAAAGCGATGGTTTGAACAAAAAACTAACATTTCTCGCCGTGAATATGGCCTATGCTGCCGACACGGCGTAAAGCAACCACCAATCAATCAATCAATCCTGGAAGTTAGACTTATTTTTCTTTAATAAACATGGTTGTTATATTAAAACTTATATTCGCCTTGTTTCGTTTGTCTCATTTGAGTGAATGTGTATTTCAGGGAGAAAAAAACAACGGCAAAATGAGACTAATTTAGATCAGTGGGGACAGTTTAATGGTATTCAAGGCTTTTCAAGACTAATTACACAAAATAGCTTAAATTCAAGGCTTATCAAGGCCTTCAAATGGGGCAAATGCAAGACTTTCCAGGCCCCATACGGACCCTGTAATCAGCTAACTCACCTAGCTAAACAAACCAGTTGTTCCGCGAGATAAACTAACTTATTGACTGGAGTACAAACAGTTCATCTCACAGTAAGCTAACAATGAAAACAACATGTTAATAACTTACCATCAACACTTTCTTGTGTCGGTCCCTGGACACAGAGATACAGTGGTCGTTCACTGAAACACAAGCAAACAAGATAACATAAGAAGGAGCGTGATAAGATACGACAGGGCCAGTCAATATGGTTTTAAGCCACATTGGTTATGGTCATTGCATGTGTACGAATATGCATAGCTTAAAGTTTCACAATTCAATGATTTTAAGTATCTACCCTATTTAAATATATTAGGTTAATAGTTAATAAATTAAAGTCAACTGCTATAATCTACTTTAATTTGAAGTAACAGATTTTAAAGGGTCATCTTTGAAATGAACGCATATATTGTTCATGTTAGCATAACATGGCGGAAGGGGTAGGGCCTTAAGCCAAACTCATAGCACACTGACACGCCACCTATCGATTTGAATAGAAACTAACTGCTTGCTGCCCCCTACCGTCAAACCTGGACACTAGCACCATTGACGGCGAAGACCACGGCCCCTATATTGATGTTTCAAACAAAATTAAATACTTATGCCGCCACCTAGTGGCTCTTTCAATGCTGACGTCACAGCGAACATGCCGATCACCAGAACCGCTCACTTGCCGACCGGACACAAACCAGACAACACCGACCCATTACAAATTTGCCGCCGCCACCCACCCCTCAAGTAACAGACAGGTTATTCCATTCCAGCAGTAGGGTTGAGAGTACCGAGTTTCATTGAATTTGATGACCATTCTGATTTAACTATTGTTCCTTGACCTTGTTATTGAGTAATAAACGTAAATTATACCACTTCTGTCTCGTCGTGAATTAACTTTGGAGTGCACACAGAAATGCTGGACATGCTGGCTTTCTACCCAGTTTCGAGCGCACACAGAAATGTTGGACATGCTGGCTTTCTACCCAGTTTCGAGCGCGCACACACACATCGTATTCGATTAAACTTGGGTCACCTGAATCACTTTTTGATGCATGTGCAGGGCCTACAACCTCGGGTTGCATAAACGAACACGCTCGGGTGGAAAAAATGGTGGCTTAATCCAAAGCTCTTTTGTTGTTGTTGGTATAACCGATATAACTACAGCAAAATAAGTAGTTTATGGTCGCATATGTTAATTATATTTCCATTACATTATTACAATATAAAAGCATTAAAAAAAAGTGTAGGACTTCTACGGGTAGTTGTTATCCAACAGGTACCAGCGCAAATGGGACGTCATCGCTCCTAGTACCCCCAACCAAGACGTGAGTTACTGGGGTCGAGTCGTTTTGCACACGGCATGTGTATTTTTAGACTCCACTCGCGGTGTTCTATTTGAAATCCTAACGTTTCTGGTGACTCGAATGGCCCGGGGGGTCATAATCGAATACGGCCACCATGTTTACTGCACGCAACAATATTTAAATTGGATCAAATCTAGATAACTGATTTGCATTATGACATCCTTTCTCTGATTTATACAGCGTTATTCAAATAAATCTAAAAGGGATATGGCATAGGTCATTTACAAACACTGATTTGCATAATTGTTGTTTGGGTATCAGCTAGAGAAATGTTGTGATCGTGAGCATATATTTTGTGGCCCAGCACTGAATAATTAAATCCACACGATTCGGTCGCAGTCAACGGTGAGTAGGGAATAACTGCACTTATTGATGGACTGACTGACATGCATGGCGAAAATTGAGTAGAATTCAGTGTCACTTCAGTCCCCCAACCCCACCCCCAAAATACTAACATAACCACTTGTATGTAATTTTTAAATGATTAAATGTGTCAAAATCCAGCTGATCTGAGAATTCTAAAATGTTGCATTTATAAAGAGTTCCTGCATACCATTTACATAAACAAATTGTTGGCGCATGGCTATATCATCTACACAATCACGCTGTTGGGTGGCTGTTGGAGTTTTACGTCCTGGCAAAATCTAAGGTCATATCAGGATGCATACCGACTTGTGAGAGTGCGCACTCATGGCAACTTTATAGTCCTGCCCCACTGGAAGACCAGGCCACCAGCACCATGACCTGATATTACACCCCATCACATTATCTTGACACTGAGCCAACCAGTCCTTTTCCTATCCTAATAATGTAGAGCGCCAGGCTAGGAAGCGACAAGTATAATTTTTTACGTCATTGGTTTGACTCGACCAGGGCTTGAATCTACCAAAACAGGAGACCGACGCTCAACTCATTCAGCCATCCCATCTGGTAAGAGTCGAGGGGTGAATGAGGCCTGGCGCCTCATCACCTAGTTATGGGTCACGTGGTGGATCAGGTACTGACCTAATTCCTGTGTTTCCACTAGCATGCTCCTCCTGGGTCATATAACGACCCCGCGTTGAGACAGCAGCACCACTCATCTTTGAAATCTGGAGAAACAACAGGTTAATATGTATGTGCTAAAAAAATGTATTACAATCATCTTTGCTTGCAACAGGGGAGAGGTGGGGGGGGGGGGGTGGGGAGGCATCCAATGCTTTCAAAATGTTTACAGTCGTACAAAGCACACTATTTTCCCAGAATACCCCACTCCCTCCAAAGTCAGCATTTACAAATAAATAAATAATTATATGTTTTAAATATCAACATTTTACGATAAAAGTCGTACTTGACCGACACCCCCATCCACCCGTTGTATGCTTTTTACGAATATTGAACAGTTTGGATGGCCCCTCAGACAAACGAAGGAAGCTAATCAACATGTAAATGCAGGTCTGATTACCTTTTTTAAAAGTGATACTTATAGTTTCATGTCATCAATAGAAAATAAAGGAAACGAAGGAAGCTAATCAACATGTAAATGCAGGTCTGATTACCTTTTTTAAAAGTGATACTTATAGTTTCATGTCATCAATAGAAAATAAAGGAAATCAGAATAGTCCATAACCCTTCACAGGGACCAAAGAATGTTTTTTTAATTTTTATATATTCATAGATGAGAATGGCCCAATAAAAAAATATATCATGAAAATATTTTATGATTTTTTTAGACTTCTAAGCTCACGGAATGGTCGCAAATTTTGACCCTATCCCGAAAGACATTTTTCTTTTTGGTGGAAAGTTGCGGAAATAAACAGATTGGACTGCACACTGTGACTGTTCATACTTAGCATGACTAGAGGGTTATAACTTTCAAGTAACATGAGCCTGCAAGCATCCATTCTCCACAAAGCGGGTTAAAATAATTCCAGACAAATACATTGCCCACTTCAAAACTACACTGGACAACCCCTATGTTAAGACCCTCCTCCTCCGCATACACAAAAGACAACTCAACATCGCAGACTACCCCACAAACTAATAATACTAATAAACACAATAAATTACCACATACATAAAAAATAATTATATAGTGTAATGAACACCATAAATTACCATGGACACATGTTAATATAACCACAAGGTCAGTGAATTGATATTAGTGGGGAAAATGACTCATATGAATCAAGTCTTAAACCCTAAAAAATATGAAACAATGAAACTATATTTATTCAAATAGGCATCTTTTAATGATAATCAAAAAGCGATGTAAAAAGATAGTCGCTTAATAGGTACTCCAAACTGAATGTCTTTTTATGAAGTTAATTTGCAAATGGTATAAATATTTGTTGCGCAATTTGACATCAAACATGGCAAATCATGTGATTTTTCACTTTAGCTGTCTTTGATAAATAATCGTTAGAAAATTAATATATCTGGTTCTATTTGAGATATTGACTTGATTTTTGTATCAAAATGATCAGAATGCAAACATATATAACGTCTTTAAGCTATATCCACACGTAAAAAAATCTAAAAAATTTGATTTCACCAATTAGCATACCCATCCTAGGCTTAACCCTCAGCTATGTCCCGCTCCCCCGGGTGTTTCATACTAGTCAGATAGGTACACACATAGGCTATTACATTATTTAAAAGAGGTTACCTCGTCCTGCATGGTGCCGCGTGTGAGGATGTTACGACACCCGATGGGCACATCATTGATCTCTACCTCCATCACCACCAAGTTACTCGCAGCACCTGAAGGGGGTGCCTACATGTAAAAGGACAGACCACGTCAGACAAACCAAGGGGGGCTTATTACAACTTACATGCTTGAATAACGAGGTATTCTACCCAGTCTATTAAAACTGATATCAGACCAGTGAGTCCAGTCTAATATGTTTTCTTAATATTCAAATCCTTTGTTAAAATACAGTTCAATTTCAATTTTTCCTACTAAAATTGACTAAAGTTTGAAAGCTGAAGTCAGGTAGTAAACGCTTTATCGCTTAAGGATGGGGTGCTATCCCCTGGCCTCTTGAACGTGTATCGCTTATCAACCTCCTGTATGCCTCGATTGATACTTATCCAGATGCTATCAGATAGCAAACCCCATACTGGAAATAACTACAGTAAAAAACCTCTAAATCG
This sequence comes from Branchipolynoe longqiensis, assembly GCA_030323885.1. Lineage (NCBI taxonomy): Eukaryota > Metazoa > Annelida > Polychaeta > Phyllodocida > Polynoidae > Branchipolynoe > Branchipolynoe longqiensis. The sequence goes on along the minus strand of CM059188.1, from coordinate 106,044,843 downwards.
ACCGACCCTGGGACCTACTTTAAGTGGTAGATTTAAGGAGGTGGTGGGTTTAGGGAGTTAGAATATGGTTACAATAGTAGTTTTGGAACCCAAATAAAGCGATCGATAGAGGGGAGTGGTCGATTTGTGGAGGTGGTCGGTTAGGGAGGTTTTACTGTACTTAACATTGTGTGTACATAATGATTGCTTTTATCGGAATGTATCAATGACAAAAGCTTCAAATTGTCATTCGGTAAAATGTTAATTTTGGAGGATAGTATCGGTAGCCAGGCTGTGATCTTCAAGTCAGACACCTTCTTTCCCCTCCAAATGACATGCACCATAAAATAAAATAAAATAAAATAAAATAAGACTGACTGACTGAATGTCTCAGCTATTACCAAAACGTTCATCTATTGGTTAGTTGATATACACTGTTTTCAAAGATGCATGCTGGGGTAAGGGACACAGTGAAATAAGAAAACTGAGGTAAAATTCTGGGGTGCCATACAAACCTTCGGCCTGTTGGTCTGTGTTTGTGATAATTGGGAAGGCTTCAGCTTGCCCTTGGCTATCAACATTGCGTTGACCCGTGCAGCTGCCTCAGCAGCCGCTTCCAGACTGCTTCGACCACCCTTGAACTGACCGTCATCCCACTTTGTTCCTATTCGGTTATTTCTAAAAATTCATGAAAGAAGTGTGAGTAAATGTGGCAGATATTATCACTGCGTAAAGCAAGCATGGATAAATGAATAGAACACATCCGTACTCTTCGGGACTGTGACCAGGTGGGTCGGCTGCGGTGTTAAATTGTTAACCATAGTTATAATGGCATTGTCCCTGACTTTTTAGTTTTACCACCTTCCTTTCACCTCTGCCCTTCGGGACTGCGACCTGGTGGCGGGTTGTGGTATTTTTGCATGCCATAGAATATTATAGGTTGGGTTCGGTGAGCATGGTTGGTCTGTCCGTACCTTTCGTGATTTGTGCCAGAAAACACACCAAGGTCGGCTATGGCGTTTGATGTGCACCCTCTCCCGTGGCCTGTCCTTGGCATGTGTGCTCTTTCACAGTTTGCCTTGATTGTGCCCGGTCAGGTGTTATTTGGTGCCCATATGATGGTGTATGGTTTTATTTGTTCTTTTCTTTTAGAAATTGTTCATAGAGCTCCAGTTTCTTGATTGCTCTGACTGCAGCTGGTTGTTTGTTCCAGGCTTGTGTGGCCATGACTAACACACTTCTCTCATGTATTTGATTAATGCTTATGGTTTCTTTTAGCACTGGTGCGCCTGTATGTCTGGTGTTTCTACCAGCAGTCACTGTGAGACTTAATTTTTTTTTTAAATTGAGGCTGTATTTATACTGTCCATAGCATATAAGCCCGGGTACCCAGGCTTGTTTTCAATGCTGGCCAGTTGTAGTGTTGGTGTTATCTTACCACACAGTGGCTGCTGATAAGGTATTTGTTTGCCTGCATTTCAGTAGCAGATAGATAATTGGTTAGTATGGTTAATAGCCTATGTTAGTTTTTTTGGATTTTCTTGGTATATGTGTATTTATTTTTTCTACTCTTATTACTAGACTAGCCTACTCCTATTTACATATCATAGGCTTGTATGTAGCTGTGTGGTGTGTTATCTGGCTACTTTTGGCATGGTTACCTTCCATTGGGCGTCCCGCTGGTGGGCCGTGACATATCACATGCCCCTTTGGAGTGCAGCTTAGTGGGGGTTTCCTAGCCTTATTTTGCACAGATATTTTTTGTAAGTTTTTAGGTCAGGAATTTGTCGTTCCTTTACCGTTTGGGCATTCCATACCGTGGCAGCCATTTCCAGCGTGCTTCTCTCATGAGCTTTTATTTGGCTTCTGGTCTGCTTTAGTAGTGGCGCATTATTTGCTCTAGTGGCCCTTTGTGGTTTGGTGTAGTGGTGTGCAAGTAGCTTGAGGTGTAGTTCTCTTCTATTTGTTAGTAGTTTTATGTTGCATTAAATGTGGAGTTCCATCGTTGGGAATCTTTTGTGGACCTGGAGAAATACCTTTAGGGGCTCTGTTCTGTAGCACTTGTAATTTATTTAGCAGGTTTGCATTGCCTCCCATGTGGATGACGTCACCGTAGTCAAAGTAGGGTAGGATCATACCGTTGTATATTTTTATTGCCATGCTTTATATGTCATGTAGTATCTTAGTTTTGCTAGTGGCCATATTTTATAATTAGCTTTCATTATTGTATTTGTTATGCAGGTGTCATAATTTAGGTGCCTGTCTAGGTACACTCCTAGATAGCTGTCTACTGACTCAAGTTGACCCCCCCCCCCCCATTTTTGGTGTGCCTGGTACCGAACAGTACCGTTTTTTATTTACTTGTATTTACTGTTATTTGTTATTTGGCAGCATTCGTTTAACTTCAATAGTGTTTTATTTAGGGTTGCTTCTAGTTCCTGGGGTGATTTGCTAGCCGTGTAGACCACTGTGTCATCAGCGTATGAAAGCAGCTGTTCTGTTTCTAAACAATTATTGAGGTCATTTATGTAAATTAGGAACAGGAGGGGACCTAACACGGACCCCTGCGGTACTCCGTAGTGTAAGTATTCTTCCCCCGATGTTGCCCCATTCGCTATAGTGCATTGTTTCCGGTTTAGCAGGTAGTCATTTACCAAGTCTCCTATTTTCCTTTTATAGCCATTCGGGTTAACTTATTTTTTAATATGATTGTTTGTTGTTTGAAATTTTCTGACAGTTTTCCCCCTATGGTTGAAAAATGTTTATTCAGGGTTTCAGCTATTTCTGTACTCCTCAGTTCCTTTCCATCCTCAGCACATAGGGTGATGTTTTCTTTGGGATTTTTTAGCGTTCGGTAGTATTTTTACGTTTTCACAGAATATGTGTGAGCCCCCCACCCCCCCATTGCTGGTCCTGTTTGACGATGAACCGTCTTTTGGCTTTACTTACTGCATTCTGGCTTTGGTTTCTCGAGTAGTCATAATTATCTATATCTGTCCGAAGCCCGCTTTCTTTGCCTAATTTCCCGTTATTGTATTTCATCATGCTTATGTTTATTAGTTCCGGTGTAACCCATGGTTCTTGGTTTGCATTTTTATTTTTGGACAGCTGTTGTCCACATGTTTTTGTATTTCCCCCAGGATGGTGTCCCATTGATTGTTTATATTTTGACCAGTTGTGGGGGGGGGGGGGGGAAGTAGTTCTATATTGGCCTTTAGGTAAGCTTCTAATGCTTCTTTTGTTAGTTCTTGTAAGATCTACCTATACGATACATTACCGTTTAATCAGATTTTCTACAGTATTATTATTTTTGTTATTTGTTTCATAGTTTATATTGAAGTCGCCAAGTAGGAATATCTCCGCAGTGGTGAGTTTTGGTATATCGTCTAGGATGGCCTCCAGTTCCGTAATGAATTGCTCCACGCTTCTATCTGGGGGTCTGTATAGGCTCCCTACCGCGATGTCAGCTTGTTTTTCATTTTTGATTACTGTCCATATTAATTCTTGATCTGCTTGCTTCTTGTAGCAGATTGTTATCAGTGTTAAGGGATTTTTTTTGTATATATTGCAACCCCTCTTTAAAAAAAAATAATTTTTGTTTGCAGGTTGTTCAGCACCTTTCTGTCCTCTCTCACAAGCCTATACCCTTCAATCTCTACTGACTGTGATCACTGTGCAATTTGTGAAACCAGGTTTCCGATAGTGTCAGTATGTCAAATTTACAGATATTTAGGTGTAATTTGATGCTGTCAATTTTATTGTAACCACTTTGGCAGTTTAAGTGGGCAATATGAGTGCCCCTGCCTAGTCTGCAGTCTATTTCCTCCACCATTGTTTGGTAGTTTGGTTGTTACCGTGAGAGTTGGAGGTATTTACTAGTGTGGGATATCTTTTGTTGTGTTGTGCTCTGCTCTGCTGTCTTTCACTACTGTCTAGTCGCTAGTGTTTGCGGACGCTGGACCAAGTAGGGCATTTCCAGCTTTCATTTATACCATGTGTTGATACTCTTGCATTTTTCCGGGATCAGCTGTTTGTTTTGGCTGTCCATGTTACTCTCCCTATTATGGTTATGTGTTTTTAAGGTAAGCATGTATCATTTTTACCATTTTATATTTTTATTTATATTATTTATGCTATTTGGCATCTACATGTTGTTAAGTATTCATATTTAAGATCGACCATCTATATTAAATTATTATGTTAATTGGTGTTAGTTATCCATTTTTAGTAAGATTTGCTCAGTGATTTTCCCACGACAGCTCCGTCATCTGTGGGGACAAATACCAGGATAATACAGTTGGTGTTAGTGTTTTAAGGCATGTATTGTATTCATATTTTGTTACAGTAGTGCACACACATCTGAAATGGAAGGTGTACCTTGAACACGGCCCATGTATAAGGCATGGGGCCCAGCTATAAGGCACAGTCCTTTCCCAGATACAATGTGAAAAAGTAGATTTGTCGTTCTGCATTATTAATATTAGGATATGGCAATAAGCAGTCCACATTTGAAATTTCCTCTGCTTAATCAATCTAATAAAAAAATATATAAAAAAGCTACATATATAAAACACTCAATTGGCCCGGTTTGAAATTGTAGCACACTCACTGTTTACTCTCATATCCATTTGGGCAGCAAGGAAGCATCTTAATGCCAACAGTGGTGCTATATTTATCATTTTGAAAACGCAAACGCATTACATATGTAGTATGTCTGAAGTTTAGACTGTTTCATCTTATCAATTGTCCCATTTTTCTAAAGATGCCTCTATTGTCCCGGTAGCGTGGCGAAGGATATTCTAACACATGAGCTTGTCTCAAAAGGTGCTAACTCTTTGATTTTTTTGTCCATTGTAACGATTGACACAAAACAGCACAGAAACAGCAAATGCATAAGTAGATTATACTGATAGTATGTTGATCGTTACAATGGACAAAGTTTTGTCCCATATTGCTTAGCACCTTTTGAGACAGTCTCATATACTAGCACACAGTTTCTGAGAATGACCCATATGTAAAGGCAGCTGTTGCAATGGTCGGAAAAGTGCGTAATTGTCTTCGCGGTGGCTGATTTTCGTTATTCACATGGTCACAGGATAAATAAATATTAAGTTACCGCTAAACCAAACGCATCATGATGACCGTGTTGGTCTTCTTGTCACAATGTGTATCTGCTGTACTTCAAGTGATCCACTCAGAATGGTCACCTGTGACATCTGCCGTTGACAATCCATGGGCTATGAATAGCTCCCCGAGGGACGTTGATTAGAATTGGGTCATGCTCGTGCTACCCACAGTGGCACAGGCAGTTTTGTTTAACGACCACCCAGCACAAAAAATAAACATCGGCTATTGCCATCGGCCGTGTGTGTGTGTGGGGGGGGGGGGGGGGGGGGAAGATCACTCATAGACATAGCTGACTATCTTTGGTACAGTTTAATGGTAATCACATTCACATACATTATACACAGGCAGAGAGGCAGGACTTTTAAGATTACTACAACTTACAAGAAGCAATTAACACATTTGAAAATGGAGCAGTCACAAGTTGAAAGAAAGTAATTTTACCTGTTACATATGTTGTTAACAAGTGTGCATGACTTGAAGCTGATTTGATTCAAACGAAGCAGCACATTTTTGAATTTAAAAAGGGACTTTTCTGACATGCGTTGCACCATGACACTATCGCAACCCGAGGCCAGAAGGGAGCCAGACCTGTACCTATTGGTCATTTAGATTGCTGTTGAATTATATATAATCTGACTTTTCACTTTTTGTTTATTTACTCTTTTACGCAGGTCAAAATTCGTGCATAGAAACCCAATAGATACTGCTAGATAATTAGTCTATATTCCTGATACATGAAATGTAATAACTCTGCTTCTGCTAGGCCCATAAAGTCAATGTATATATGCTAAAATACCATATTGGGTACCAAAAGTGTGACATTCATGACATGGACACCAAAGGTCAAAACCCACTGAAAATTAATCAATGATTCACATTTACTTCAAGAAAATTAGTTACCATGTCAAATAGACATTATCCTAGCAAATATATATATTTTTTAAGTTGATGAGGATTCACCATGTTCCTTTAATTCACTCTTAGAAGTCATGTCCATTTTTTTTTTAAATTGCATTATTTCAAGAGCAATGCAAGCTCAGAATATCCATTGGATTGTTATTGCAATGTATAAAGTCATTTAAACTGAAAGAAAACATGGTGATTTTATTTATTCATGCTGTTGTGTGCGCCTCTTAACGTTCGTCACCATGACAGACACGACGGGTGATGAACGTTACGGCATCTTTAGGTCACTAAAATTTCATAAGGAATTAATTATCCTTAGGTGATTAGGTTCTTTTATATGCCTCCTGCACCCACGATGACTCCATTATCAGTTCTTAATGACTAGAAATTTCCCATTCAATATTACTAGTCAGAAATGTCATGTTTTGGGTTCCCATTTTGATGGGTTTTATCAGAACTTATTTGTTTTGAAAGGCTATCTTGTATTTGAAATTAGTCTGCAAGTCTCTATCACTAGTATCAGTCATAGAGAAATTAACCTTGTTTCAGTAAATAAAGCCCCCCACGGGCAGCCCCACAAATGGTTCAGACTGGCATTCCCATTTTATTATTCTTAATGTAGCTCATTATTATTTTTTTAACTTATTACTTCTAGTACAAATTATAATCTAAATTTGTTTTTAAATTGCATTTTCATGTTTTATTTGTGTTTGATTCAATTTGTGTAAGTTTGTACGTTGCTTTCCATGTTACATGATTAATCAGATCATAAAATGCATTTATGATCTGATTAAAATGCATTTATTCAAGCTCAAAACAAATCAAATATTCATTATTTTTTGCATCGATGGATCTAGAGGGAGTGTACATGACGTCATCACTTAGCAATCAGCGGGCTGCCATCTTGGATTACGAGCACCCTCCCTAGTCATGTTGTGAATGCATGCAGATGCAGTAAAACAGAGTTTTCTTGTGTTATGGGAGGTTCTGGGCAGTTTACATCCAATATGTTTACTTACAGCACTTTAGCAACAACTTCTGAGGCCAAACTGCTCAAAACAGTGACAAATAAACCAACAAATCAGTAAATGAGCACAGTAGGCAGTTGTCATCCAATATGGCCACCGAAATTTGTCTCGTGACATCATTACACCCCCTCTATATTATCCTGTATAATTGCAATACTACTGTAAACATTGTTATTTAGACATGTACAGGACTTTGCACACAGAAAAAAACCCTATTTTTAACATCATGTAAAGCACTAGTTTAAATCTGAGAAAATGACACACCAAAACAGTTTTACTTTTAGGTTTCAACTTGTTACTTTTGCTGCTTATAAAGCAAGTGGCACTGCCCTAAATATGTCAAGCTGCCTTTGTGAGGAAAATATACCATTTTGGAGTAAGTTTGGTTTTCACGTTACACTGCTAATTATTGTTAAGATATGGTGGGTTTTTTTCTTCAAATTATCAGATGCAATAGAATATAAACATTTCAGATTTATGAAACTTGCATATCAGGAGTTTTAAAGCATTTAGATTTGTTGGGACTGATGTCACGGTTTTGGTACAGTTTCTGAGAACCCATTATCTGAATTTGCAATGTGACATATATGTGTATTACAATATTATTGTAATACACATTGCAAATTCAGATCATTTTTGGTTCAGTATGAGTATGAACCGGTTAAATTATTTAGTATATTTATTCTTGAATCGGAGCTCAGTTCTAGACATTTTCAATCGACTGAATTAATATTTTTTTACTTGAACCCGAAATCATCCAAATTGAAATTCACCAATGTAGGTGGGATTTATACGTGAATTCATGTAGACCTCTTTGATAACAGTGACTAGTGCCTGAAATGTGCTACATAAAAATGTGAGCGTTTCATGAAAATAATGAGACGCGATTTGGTAAGATTTAGCACGAATAGTCAAAACGGCACAACTGCCGGGTGACAAGCACAATGGATGACCTCACAACATTTCAAAGGCATACAATATACATATGTGTATGGTATACATGTTATTACTGCGTCTTATGGCTTCAAACTAGTTTTATGTTCAATATATGAACTGCTACAATAGTGCTCTTAGACAAACATACCTATATTTGTACAATTAATCGCAATAAACAATGAAGACATACCTATCATAAGAGGAAGCCATTTTACTTGACTGGTCACCAGCTGAAGTTCATTTATTGAAACATGCAGTGAGACACCTGCCATAAACCAGCGTTTGTACCACGTGATATTTACTGAATATCTGTTTGGAGAGCTCATTGAAAGAAATAGATAAACCATTATATACCTCTAATAATCGAGTCATATTTATTTATATAAATATTGATTATCTCTTGCACTTAACCTGAAATTATCGTACGTGAATTGTGAAAATAATGTAGGACTGCAGCTGAGTTCAACACTCTTGACATACCCGCCGGTTGCCGCGCGACACGCTGACGATTTCGCTTCAGATCCAGATATGTACTCTGCTTGGAGAGCTTGTTTTGGTTTTTACGCAGGCGCACTTCACTAGTTCCGTCGTGTCTCAAAGTAGGAAGTCAACAGAAGGAGTAAAACCTTAGTTCTGGAGTGATAATGTACGCCTTAGAGGAGTAACGCTTTTTATTTCGGAAAGGGATACACACAAACTAAGTTGCGATGGTAAGTTAGATGACTATGAAATCTTTGATTGTTGTAAATGAACCCTTCTTTAAAGAGAACTGTAGAAACTGGCACACCCTGCGACGCCAACGCAACGGGCACCTGTTGTTAGACTACTACTTAGTACTTGTCTAGTAGTAGTACAGTAGGCTGAGTAGCCCTTGAGTACGTCTAGTAATCACGCTGTTTTGCTTTTAGTTGTTGGTGTTTCACCATTTGTGTTCAAGTGTGTTGGCACCGTTTACATGCAATCACGTACAGGGAGTGGCTACAAGTTACAACTGCCGAATTTATTTCAAGCTATATCATGTAGATAATATGTGAACCTATATTTTCAATTATGGCAGCCTTCATGTTATCAAGCATTGAAGGCTTCAATGCTTGATAACATAAGACTCATTAACTTAAGAGCTCACAGATCTGTGTCAGATGACACACCCCTACCCGGACGCTACCCCGACTACCAAGACCAAGTGCCAAGACATGTCATATTAAAGTTGCATACACATAGTCCGATGGGGCGATGGTTTTGAGTTTTTGTCACTTTTCTGAGATAAATATATTATATTGACCTTATTCTACTTTACTTCAGTTTGAAGTAACTTTTATTAGAATTGGCTAACTTCGGAAATATTTGAAGTGCAAGCATTCATGCCAACACTCTGAGTCACCTGCATTATTGTGCTTCAGCAGTAACATATTCTTTTAAATTGACTCAGCATTCCATTCTATGCGGCAACAAATGCTTATTATGTGCATCAGTATCTAAGTTACTTTTAAGTTAGATATGTTACTGAAGGATCAAATCTAGGTAATTGTTCTCGTTTTAAAATGTTGATGCTTTTATGGGACTATGGTCTATGCAACTTTAAGGACTACACATGTCCGACTGGACCACTAAGATATGTCTAGATTATAAAAGATTCACCTCTGGTAGAGATGACTCTGACTCTGTTCAGACTACTCAGGCTACTCTAGTACAGGGTGAATCCTTTATGATTTATCTAATGTCATACTAACTCAAGTGTCTTTCATTAATTAAAGTTTAAACTGTAAGTCATGTCACACGTGTGATTAAATGCTGCAATTCGTATTATTCTAAAGAATACGTTTGAACTTTAAGCACCCAACATTTGTATCTATACGTCATATGTTATGTACATCCATTCATATATATAGTTAACTATGTCTATGAGTATGACGTTTTTATTTTTAGGACCCGCCCCATACTCAAGTTACTGGCCTTAGCCTTAGGCGGGTAGTAAATTAAGTGTTTCCTTCATGGATATAACTTATATTTCCATATTAGTTGCTAAGTTTTATAGAGAAAGAATGTTGGTCTTGTTCGAACTTTTAGTTTGAATTATTGTATATTTTCGCTATCTAATTTATATGAGACCATCCCCACGGACTCTGTGATTTAGTACATCAGTTGAAATGTTATACGCACTGACTGCCTTTAGAAAGACTTCTAGAGTGGTCTGCCTAAAATATCGAGGTGTGGTAAATGGTAGTCAATGATAGCTGCAGATGGTATTTAAAACATTATATAATACATTTATCTGAAAAGCCAGGATAAATGTATTGTTTCAGAACAAATATAGGACGTGTAGACCGTATTTGCAACACAGTTAGTGAACATAGGACACGTTACAATATATTTTAAGATTTAGCTGCATGGTTCATCTTTTGAACAAATTTTCGCCAAAAGTTATACATCACATGATATTCAAACTAGCAGTATCTACAGAAGTGAACATGGTATAGTCATATTACTAACGTGACCAAGTAGAATTTAAACTTTCTTTTTTTATCACTGATTATAACAATAATATTTATTCATATGAAACTGAAAGCAAAAGCTTTGCCAAAGCACAACGTGCCAATTTTGAAAGTTGAAACCAATGCAGGCTAAAGCGGACAAATCGATTGTCAACAAGAAGTAATAAATGTGACCAAAAGTATACAAATGTAGCATTGTGTTGACATACACTGATACAGTTGTACAAACTGGAACAAGACAGGACATTTGTCCCAGATTGTCCAGCGATGTTTTCCCCCCGAGATATATGATTATGTAGACAAGCCTCCATTTCATAGCCATCGGACCAACTGAGAACATTGATATGACCACAGTCTCAGAAGCCTCAACACAAACATTTGAAATAGGTCACACAATGACGCACCACATGATATGTTTTTCTTTCAGTCGTACCACTGGCAGAGTCACAATGTTAAACAGAGCGGGGTGGACGATATGGTCCTCCTGCAGAAGATCAACGAAGGAGCCATTGTTGACAATCTCAAGCGGCGATTCATGGATGACAACATTTATGTATCCTTTAACCAATAATAACGCTTCAATTATATTATGCCTGGCCTGTTTCCATAAACAACTCAGACTCAAAATCAAATGCATTAAACATTAGCTTTAAAAATAAAAGTCTGAATCTTTGAATATCGAAAATATCTTTTGCAAAGCTATTTGAAACTTGAATTGGTTTAGAATTAAAAAACACTCTTTGGGCGACACTGATTTATTAGGATTTTTATTTTTTTTTAAATTTTTATTGAGGCTGTATTTAGACTGTCCATAGCATATAAGCCCGGGTACCCAGGCTTGTTTTCATTGCTGGCCAGTTGTGTTATCTTACCACACAGTAGCTGCTGATATGGATAATGTTCTTTAAAAGAAATCTTAATAATAAGATGACATTTAAGATATATTTCAGGATATAAATGTCTGTCTGACCAGGAGATATTTTGACGATATTCACATATTTTCCATGCAGATGATTTCCGTCCTTGGGTCGCTTGAAACCGAAATCAAAAACATTTTATTCTGGGCAAATGACATTATAAAAAATCCCAACATCTTTATGCAAGTATCCTCTCTTGTTAAGAAGAAATGGGGGGAATAAATAACTGTGAGGGAATAATTAGTTGACCGGATCTGTTCTCCTTAACCCTTACCAGACATATATCGGAAATGTGCTCATCTCTGTTAATCCGTTCAAATCCATCCCCATCTACACAGACAAAGAGGTGGACATGTACCAAGGAGCGGTGAGTGCACTTAGACATCTGCTTGTACACAATTCTTTATCATGTAGCCATGTGAATTCTCTAGTTTTAACAGGAATTCCGTTTTTTTTATGGCCGCTGAAACACCTCTGAAATACACTATTTGCATTTTGATCGCGACTCAGTGGGATGCTGTGTGTCCCCATGATAACCTAAAAAAAAGTTTTTTTCCCTGCACCCAATCACATGCCTGATCATGGGAGAGCCTAGGTTAAAGATTCGCCCCATACATATGATATAGTAGGGATGACCGTCAACGTAGTCTAAATACGGGCGAAAATAGCTTTAGTATGGAACAGGAAGAGAAACTTTGGTTCCATTATCAAACGGCTATTGTATCGGCACAAAATTGGTGAAATGAGAGAGAATGCAAAAAAAGATGGCGGCGATAGAAATCCGTTAATTTTACATTTAAAGTTCATTAAACTACATGTTTTATTATATTGTCAACTCAACAGTAGCGGGAAAATAAGAAGATGTATGTAAATTATATAGAATAAATGTTGCTTCTTAAATTAAGAATTTATCAGCTCAGTTCATTTCCCCACCGTGTCGAATTTTTTGGCCAGTTTTTCTAATGGGTTAGTTGTCACCCCTACAAGTACGGGGTGATCTTTTATCTAGGGAGAACCCCAATCTTAGTATACCGACTTCGCTTGCATAGCAGGTTATACTAACCTAGTTATACCTAAGGAGACACAGGAGACATCAGAGTAGAACATGCCAATTGAACAATGAAATCTGCTGTAGATCAGAAAAAAACGTTCGGGCAGGTCACAGAAAACTTTACCTGCCCGATAGAGTAAACTAGGTGCTCCAGGCAACCAGGCAGTCCTTATTGTCCTACCATATAGGTGGTGGAGAAATAAATACAAGGTTTCCTTCGATAGATTCAGTCACTCCTGAACGCTAGCAGGGGAATAGAACTACAGCGACTCTGCTACACCTCATGTGCGTGCGTATCCGAAATATAAACACTTCCTGATTTTTAAAAAATATTTTTAATACAAAAAAATATATATATATAAATATTAAATTCATGCGATTATGTCTCATGCAATATCGTCCACATATTGTTTAATTAAACCGGCAATGCTACATCATTAATCAATTTCGTGTCAATTGCACTAACTCGGGCATCGAATTTCCACAGACGCAAAGGCATTAACCCCCCCCCCCCCCCCGACATTTTTTGATGGTTTTGATTGGCATATGGAACCTATGCGTAGCGTATGCGTAGCGTATGCGTAGCGTATGCGTAGCGTATGCGTAGCATATGAGTCAAGATCAATGTCGAGACCTATGGCATACGCTGTGCATAAGCTAGGAGTACGCTCCCATACGTAACTCGTAGGTTATGCGTACGCTACCTACGCTAGCGTACGAGGAGCGTACAACGACGTATGAGTAGCGTATGAACCATACTCTCCCATAGGTCGAGATTTTTTCACCATGCACAAACAAATTTGGACGGACGGGAGAAAGCGTATGGCGGCGTACAACGGCATAGGCCAGCACATGACGGCCTTCGGCGTACAACGGCATAGGCCGGCACATGACGGCCTATGCATAGCATATTGATAGCGTATGCATAGCGTAGCGTGGCGTATGCGTAGCGTATGGCGACGTATATGACGTGATGCGCCTACGCCGCCGTATGCTCCCGCAAAAAAAAACCTAATGTGACAGCCCCTTTAATAAGTGTATCAGTATCTAAGTTATAAATCCATTATTAGGATAGAGTGAGGAGTGGTTGGCTCAGTGTCAGGATAATGTGACTGAGTGGGATATCAAGTCATGGTCTGGCAGCCTGGTCGTCATGAGTGCGCACTGTCACAAGTCAGTACCCGTCCTGATATGACCTTAGATGTTGCTAGGACGTAAAACAATAACAAACAAACAAAACCCATCACCCACTCGCTCGGTGTATGTGTGTCGGTGGGGGGGGGGGGGGGGGGGGACAATGAATACAAATATGTGCTGGATACTTGACAGGCTGGTCTGAATGCACAAGTGTCGCGAACTGCATTGTATTGCATTATAAATTCAGCTCATGTAACTCTATTTGGCATTCTGGGGTTTGATCTGATTTGGACGCTTATTATGGGTATGTGATCGTTGCTGTTTTGTTATTCTTGTGAAAACTGTTATTTGTCTATTATAATAATTCACAGTGTCCCCCCCCCCCCATCATTATTTTTTGGTATTTGGGAGATGGAAAACTGCACTAACTAGCTGTATACACGTAAACCTTGCTAACTCAGTACTGGGCTCTTAAGATTACTAGGGTAGTGAAAGTGCCTATCATTAGCACATATTATTTTGTTACTTGCTTGGTAGCAATGCAGAATTGAAAGTTGTCTCTATTTCTTTTTCTTTGTTCGGAACAGGGGGAAGGGACATTGCAAACAGTATAATTTAATTATTTCACACACACACACGCGCGCACACACGCACACGCACACATCCCAGTGATGCACGCGTAGTTATGTGCTTGTTCAGGCATAATCAATATGCAGAGGCAGGATATGATAACGGCTTCAGAATAGTGAGAGTGATTCGCGGGTTGGGGTTTTACGTCCTAGCAACATCCAAGGTCATATCTGAACGGGTGTCGATATACGGCAGTAACACTGATTTCGATTTTATAATGCTGCCCTATTGTGATTGCATGCCACCGGCACCATAACCCAATATCCCACTCAGACACATTATCCTCACACTGAGCCAGTTCCAGTCCCTGCCTTGTCCTAGTAATGCTGGTTGGCAGGAAAAGTAATGACAAGTATTAATTTGATATACCAGACGGGTGTTCTGCATGAGTTGGGCGTCTGTCTCCCGTTTTGGTAGATCGTGGAATTCGAACCCACTGCTTTCAAACTCTGGTAGAGTTAAACCAATGACTTGATACTTGTCGCTTCCTAGCCAGGTGCTCAGCATTATTAGGAGAGGGCAAGGACTGGTTGGCTCGGTGTCCGGATAATGTGACTGAGTGGGATATCAGGCCTGGTCTCCCAGTGGGGCAGCACAATAAAGTCACCATGAGTGCACACTGACACAAGTCGGTACCCGTCCTGATATGACCATAGATGTTGGCAGGACGAAAAAAACCAACCACCAACCAATTAATTCTATACATCTTTGTTTTGACTAGTCTATGATTTGATTTTTCATACCACAACCTCCTATATTGGAAGCAAGGGTCTTCCCTACTTGATCCCTTCTGATTAGGTTCAGAATAAGCTCTTATTATTTTCATAAAGAATAAAAATTAGTACCGATAAGAGTAAATCACTGTGCGAAAGATATTTGATACTATTTCGGACACTGTTTAACCAGTGCGTTGTGGGGTGTATAATATATGCGAACATGTTATCTGTATGAAATAGTTTTGAGGGACCATGCTTGTTTGTCCTTTCGCTGCGAACGGTTAGTTATGGGCGAGGAGTGGGACGTAGTTCAGGCGGTAGAGTGTCCACCTGTGAAGCTGTCTGTCATTGGATCGATTCTTCTCAATGGATCCATTTGTAGTTTGGGCTGTTTTCTGTTCCAACCAGTGGTCCACAACTGGTTCATCAAAGGTTGTGGTATGTGCTGTCCTGTCTGTGGGAAAGTGTATATAAAAGACTCCTTGCTGCTTATCAGAAAAAGTATCCTATGTGGCAGCAGCGGGTTTCCTCCAAAGAATTGTCAGAATGACTATATGTTTGATGTTCAATAGCCGATGATAAAAATCAATATGCTCTAGAGACGTAGTTAAATAAATCAAGCTTTACTTTTAGTTACATGCTATTCCATGGCGTTCAAACGCACTGTACCATCGTGATAGCACATCGTAGATTACACATTACCCCAATCCCAGCCTATGATACACCCTCCACCCCCCAATCCAAACACCTACACACACATCTCCACATACCACCACCCTCACACACACGAGGCACCAAAGGAATCAATATTTGGGACAATTCTACTAACACTTCACCAAGTGATGAACAAAAAATATATTTTCTAACAAACAAACCAACAAAATCACCATCTTATATGAAGTTAACATGATATATATGTGTACAACAAAGTTTCATTTAACAGGTTTTAAATACTCTATTTGAAAAAAGGAACAGGTCATATTTTGTATAGATTGTTAAAATTAGTTGGCAATTTGTATACTCCACTACACGACCATACCACATCATTATCATCACTACACCCCCCCACCAGTCGGTGAGCCTAATGTGTCGGCCAGAGTAAATGTGGGTTTATGTAGTCCATGTTATATATGTCTGGTAATGTATGATATATATGCGGTGTGAAACTTGTCTCCGATCTATATCGGTCTGACGATGTAGCCACCGGACGTGGAAGCTGAATCAGTAGATTCTCTATGGCGGAGTGGTTAGAGTGTCTGACTTTTTTCTAGGTCAGGCTCCTAATCTGAAGGTCTGTGGTTCGATTCCCCATGCCCGTACCTCTGCCAATTTGGATTTCCACCGCTGTGGTTAACTTACAGCATCATCAAAGGCCAGTTGCTCTCATACCATGTCTATGTGGTGTGGGAGGTTAAAAATCCCTTGGGTCGGTAAAAGTGTAGGCTCGGGCTTTCTATCGACAAACTGTCTAATGGTGAAAACAAGTCTATTCAGACTTATCCATAATAGGCAGTATAAATCTTCAAGAAGAAGTAGAGTACATGCTTCACATGCAGAAGGTTAGAAGTTCAGAAGTTTGAAATCCTGCTGAGTCAAACCAATGACGTACAAAATTGATACTTGTTGATACTTAGCCTGCGCTTGGCATTACTAGGATATGGCCAGAACTGGTTAGCTCAGTATCAGGATAATGGAATTGATTGGGGAATCTGGCCATGGTGCGGCGGCCTGGTCTCCCAGTGGGGTAACACTTATAAAGTCGCCATGAGTGGGCACTGTCACAAGTTGGTACTCATCCTGATATGACATTAGTGTCAGCTTTTTGTTAAAATGCATTTAGATTTCAGCCTTTTCTGATCAAATTTGGAAACACATGAAAGGTCATGCCTTTTGACAACCTTATGCTTTATCAGTATTACATATTTTTTTTAAAGATTTTTTTTTTAAATCTAAAAAATAAGTCTTCATCTTGTATTTGGCTTGAATCCTGACAAACTTAGACCATCACGTTGGGCAATAACTGTTCAATACACATAATAATTTTGCACCATGTTATCTGAAGATAACAAAAAAGCGAAATCAACCTGAATAATTTGTGGGCCCTTATTCAATTTTTAAACTGTGTGTGTTTTTTTGGGGGTGTTTAAAAAATGTGGATGTATTAATATTAAAAGTCAAAATCCATACCCAGAAAAGCAAACTAGCGTTGTTGGCAGCTGATGTTTCAGGCCCGGTACTATGGGTACAAAATTGATCGTAGATAGTAGAAGCAATTCGATATTAAAGTTGCATAGTCCGATGGTTTTGAGTTTCTGTCATTTTATGAGATAATATATATATTAGGTTGATCGTTATAATCTACATTACTTTAGGTTGAAGTAACTTTGATTTAAAATGGCTAACTTTAAAGTTAATTTGAAGTGCAAACATGCAAAATTAATTTTGGCATGCATGCCAAAACTCTGACACCACAGCATATCCTGTGGTGTTCTCTGTGGCGGAGTGGTTAGAGTGTTTGACCTTTTCTAGGTCGGACTCCTAATTTGAAGGTTGGTGGTTCGATTCCCCATGCCCCCCACCTCTGCCAATTTGGATTTCCACCGCTGTGTATAACTTACAGCGTCATCAAAGGCCAGTTGTTCTCATACCATGTCTATGTGGTGTGGGAGGTTAAAAATCCCTTGGGTCGGTAAAGGTGTAGGCTCGGGCTTTCTATCGACAAACTGTCTAATGGTGAAAACAAGTCTATTCAGACTTATCCATAATAGGCAGCATAAATCTTCAAGGATCCTGCATTATTTTGCTTAGGCTTCTGCAGTAACAGATTCTAGTAAATTGCCCCAGTATTCCCTTCTATGTAGTAGTACATGTTTAATAGGTGCACCAGTATCTAAGTAGAATCAAATCTAGATAATTGTTTTGCTTTTGAAAATTTGATGTTGTCATCGGACAGTTTAGCTTTAAACATCGCTACCGCTACACAATCATGCTGACATATTGCATTAACGACTGTCATATTGGGTACAGTCTTGTGCCTTCTGCCTATTGTCATTCGTGGAGACTAGTATTGAACCTTTCACCCACTGCGGCCCTCCCCCACTCCCCCGTCCACCCACACACACTGACACACAATTAGGATATTGGCACCAGTGGTGCAGTGTGTCCCAGGCAAATGTGCACCAGCACAGACTTCCTGCGTCAATACCAGCCCGTTATTAATGTGATCAATGATGACCTGGTGCCGGTGTCTTTTATGACGATGAGTTGTGTTGCAAGATGGGGCAATGCTATTGCTATATATATAATATTTTCCGGTCCCATTTTGGTTCTTGTTCGTCTGCCAGCTGAGCTAGATATCCATGCCATTGCATGAGTATAATATATGTATATATCAGTGATAGGAATAAGCAAAAATGATTCACTTGTCTAACGGCCATGTCTCGTGTGATTTTCACTTGTCCGTCTGAATTTCACTTGTCCGTCTGAATTTCCACTTGTCCCGGACAAGCGGACAAGCTCTTATTTCGAACGCTGTGTATATAAGGCAGTAGGTGCTTCGTAGCTCATTACAGTAGATATGAAGTTGAGAGTGATGATTATTAAATGCCTAGGTGATGCCTTACTAAATTCCTAGACGGTTTCTTCATAGGAGAAAAAGAAATTGTAATTGGTTTTGATGTTGGCACTTGGGGCGGGCCGGGAGTTGGGGGGTCTGCACTAAAATAATTAGTTTTTGTTAAGAAAATTTCTTTTTCTTAGAACACAGCCATAAAGCAGTAGCGAAAAATATAAAAGGAACGGTAAGGAACATAGTTTGTCATCTATGCAAATAATTTGTACAATAGTGATTTACTTCTCCCTGCCTATACCTCCTCCTGCGCCGCCACTACACACTGTTCTGTACCTGACCCTGCACGTCCCAGTCAGGGCACATTTAACTAGTTTGTTTGTCGTCTGCTCTGATTAAAAATAGTCTGCTGCTACCAGGCTACATTGGACTTCACTGCTATTTATTCTCATAATTTCTCTATCGTCTACTTATAGTCTTATCAGAGTGTTTAGCAACAATTTATTGAAATGGCAATATTTATTCCCAGTTAAAATATGATGATCTGAGTGCTGGGTCTCTTAAAATAAATACTGCCCGGGTGACATTTAGTGAGCGAAGAGAGCACTCTGCAGGGGTTAAGGGGTCCAGGTGGCCCTCATTTGATCCATGTATACTTGTCCACTGACCCTCTCACCCCCGCTACACTGGTCCCTTCCACTCCGCCTATCAAAGAACTGATCACCCCCAGGGTTGCTCTCGTATCACCGGGACGCGGGGGGGGGGGGGGGGGGGCAGAGGCGCGGCGACGCATGCGCAGTCTTCTACTGGAGTGTCATGATACTGTTAAATACTGATATATTAAAGTTGCATAGTCCGATGGTTTCGAGTTTCTGATATCTTCTGAGATAAATATATTAGGTCGATAGTTATAATCTACCATACTTTAGTTTGAAGTAACTTTCATTTTAAATTGCTAACTTTGGAGATATTTGGAGTGCAAACATGCCAAATTAATTTTGGCAAGCATGGCAAAACTCTGATACCATAGGCTTTGGAAGTAACATATTCTATTAAATTGACTCGGTGTTCCCTTCTATGTGGCCACAAATGATCAATAACAGCATTAGTATTTAAGTTAGATATGTATGGTCAAATCTAGATAATTGTTTTAATTTAGGAAATTTGATGTTTGTATCAAACTATGCCGCTTTAATCTTGTTTTTTTAAATGTATTAAATATATTACTAAAGTGGTGTGGTAGAAATAACCAGCTATGTACAGGATCCATGCGGGACATGAAAAGTCTTGAACCTCATTTGCCCCATTTCAGGGCCTTCAAAAGCCTTGAGTTTAATATAAACTATTTTGGGTAATTAGTCTTGAAAGGCCTTGAATTCCATTAAGCTGTCCCAACTGATCTAAATTAGTTTGAATTTGTCATTGTTTCCCCCCCCCCCCCCCCGCTGAAATCCTAATGAAAATAGTCTTGAATTCCTATCAAAAATAACCTTGAAATAGGCCTTAATTCCATATCTTCACATGTGTACGGACGGACCCTGTATGTAGCCACTAGTATTAGGTACTTCAAACTGATTTTTGAAATGTATGTTTGCATTTCACTTTTGTGATAATCAGATAGAAATTTATACACTGATTTCAGTGGTATGAAATTTATCTTGATGTGATAATTTGTTCAAAAGTGATGAGCATTTTACAATATAATTTTGAGGGCTTTTCTTGTCCAAAAACAAAATTGACCAAATTAGCAAATTCACAAAGCCATAGAACATATGCATATACTTGGAAAACAAAACTAAGGAGATAATCAAGTTTCATATATCATATAAATGCTTCTTTTTTTTTCGGGAAGGAAAAAAAACAAAACACGGATGTACCACTGTTAAAACAGCTAAAATATCAAACTGGCCCTGTTGTGAAGTTAGCAGTAATTAACAATAAAAGTAACATTTTCATGGAAATTTCAAAATGCCATATCTCAGCTTCTAATTACGATATAGAGATACATTTGGTGTCACTAGAATCAGCAGAACTGTATCTATACCTTGCATGTCCTTAAGGAATTTAGACAATTGAACACTAAAATTGTGTTCCAACAACCATTCATGACGCATGAAATTTGGTTGAATGCCTCCACAATGTCTTCAATACACTCCACATGGCAAACACATCATTCCCTGCTTACAGACAGAACATTAATATGTAGTAAGAATTAGTTACAGCAACACCATCCATGTTGGAGCATTTGAAATAGTGTTTTCAGCTTGCCAGTTGGCAAATTGGTCCACTTCTTCAACTTCTTGATTCGTGTGCTGTGAATGAATTTACTATTTTTCATGCTGATTTAATAGCCTAGCTCTTCAATTTGATAGTTGTTGAACCTGGAATTTTTGTCTTTGTCACTGTTAAATATGGTTGTCAACTTTTCCTTTTGAATTTTCTCTCACTTCTATCACATGTGTCTCAACATGTTTGGTCTCAAAATGAGGTTCAAACTGGCTTCTGTTCTGCCATTGGTAGATATTTTTAGTAACTCTTTAACACGCCAATCACTGCCACACAAACGACATGGGGGTTCAGTGCCAACTCCTGTCAGATTTCATGTAGCCTGGCTGAGTCAGTGATGGCAGCCTTTTTGGAGTAGCTACTAGTATGCACACTACAGGTAATTGTTAATTTTGTTTCCTTTAATAATTATCCAGAAGAGATGATACAGCATTAACATATTCAGTAAATATTACCATCTTCAATCTAGATCATGAATATCCTAACTATGACATCTTCTTAAATTAGTTTTCGAGGGAACAACAATAAATCCTTATAAACCCAGATGTATGTGTATCTTCATCACAGTGGTGCAATTGAATATATTTACCAAGAGACGCAGTTTCCACATTCAAGCTGAGATTCCTTACACCCGGTATGCGGAATGCGAATGCGGCAAAAAATTGAAACGCCTTGAAGTCAATGGGCTACAACCCTTACACACGGTATGCGGTAGCGAATGCGAATGCGTTTTTCCGATCAGTCCATGTAGCGATCGGTGCGGCATGCGGCAAGCGGGGTGCGAATAGATACCTGAGTCTGATGTGTCCATTAGTTTAACACTAGGAGAGGTGACTGAGCATTACGGAACGGTCACACACAGGGGTGCGGAGGGGACACACAGGCATAGAGGGGTGCCGTGTACATAGTGATTAGTGTGTGAGGAGGGGAAACATATGGTGGTAGTGGTAGTGGTGGTGGTACTGGTACTGGTAGGGGTGGTGGTGGTGGTAGTGGTGCCGTGTACATAGTGATTAGTCTCACATGGGGGTTCCTTCCTTTATAAAATTGCCAAAGCATAGATAACTATTCCTATTTCTGTGGATTAAGGTAGGAACCCCTGTCTGAGACCTCGCCGCATGCTGCATACCACATGCCGCATACCGCGTATAAGGAATCCTAGCTTTAGATGTAATTGGGGATCTTTAGAGATGGTTGCCAGCATAGCACCGGACGCAGTGGGCGAATCTGTAGAGCGCAGGCTTCCCAGAGTAAAGTAAAGCTTGTTTTAATTAACGATGCCTCTAGAGCACATCAGCTATTGGACGTCAAAACATATTGTCATTCTGACTTATTTCTTTTCGAAGAAATCTGCTGCCGCCAGATAGGCTAATCTTTCAGAATAAGCAGCAAGGGGTCTTTCATATGCACTTTTCCACAGACAGGACAGCACATACCACAGCCTTTGATGAACCAGTTGTGGACCACTGGTTGAGTGCAGGCTTTCCATGTGGAAGGTCGGGAGTTTGAATACGGCCAGGTCAAACCAATGACATGTACAAATTTATGCTTGTCATTACCAAGTCTGTCGCTCAGCATTAATAGGATAGGACAGGGACTGGTTAGCACAGTGTCAGGATAATGTGACTATGTGGGGTATCAGGTCACCGTGCTGGCGGCCTGGTCTCCCAGTGGGGCAGCACTATAAAGTCGCCAAGAGCGCGCATTGTTACAAGCCGGTACCCGTCCATAGATATTGCTAGGACATAAAAAGAACAGATAAACAAAACAAAGCCAGTGTGAAATAAGTTCAGGCCAAACCGATATTCCTACGCGTTTATTTCGTATCAGCGTGAAAGTCCAGCTCCTGCTGGAAATCTCTAGGAGAAATCGCTTGGTAATTAATATCGATCGCTTGTAATTAACTAAGCTGGATGAAACGTGATTATGGTGTTATTTATTGTCTTTATCGCTGCGCATTACTCATTATATTACCATGGTAACAGATATGCAGTTCTCTATGGGTGTGGCAGGCTGACGCCTGGATATGGACTGGCTGTGTGTAACTTTCCCACAATGTGATAGAGGCATGGTGAGTGTGGGGGGGGGGGGTGCAATGCTGGGGTGGGGGGGGGGGAATCGATCCATTGCTCCACTTAGAGTTACACCCCTTACACTACTCCACCTCGGGCGCGGTGGTGTAATTGGCAGAGCGCGGGCCTCGCGTGCGGGAGATCAGTTGTTCGGTGCCCGGTCAAGTAAAACCAATGATTTATCAAATTGATACTTGGCACTTCCTAGCCGGGCGCTCGGCATCAATAGGATAGGGCAAGGACTGGTTATCACAGTATCAGGATAATGTGACTGAGTGGGTAACCGAGCCATAGTGCCAGTGGCCTAATTTCCCAGTGGGGCAGCACTATAAAGTCACCATGGGTGCGCACTGTCACAGATAACTTTCCCACGATGTGATAGAGGCATGGTGCGGGGGGTGCAATGCTGGGGGTGGGGGGGGAATCGATCCATTGCTCCGCTTACAGTTACACCCCTTACACCACTCCACCTCGGGCGCGGTGGTGTAATTGGCAGAGCGCGGACCTCGCGTGCGGGAGATCAGTTGTTCGGTGCCCGGTCAAGTAAAACCAATGATTTATCAAATTGATACTTGGCACTTCCTAGCCGGGTGCTCAGCATCAATAGGATAGAGCAAGGACTGGTTAGCACACTATCAGGATAATGTGACTGAGTGGGTAACCGAGCCATAGTACCAGTGGCCTAATTTCCCAGTGGGGCAGCACTATAAAGTCACCATGAGTGCACACTGTCACAGGTCGGTGCCCATCCTGATATGACCTCAGATGTTGCCAGGACGTAAAACTCCCACAACCAACCAACTACTCCACTCTCCTCTCTGTAGGAAATGGCGAGTTACAAGCTTAGATATTGATATGTTATTGAACCGAGTTAACTGCCAGCATGCTGAACCAGTCTAATTGCCTTGCGACTTTTCATGTCCATTATGGTCAAACTTGTTCTAATGAAGTGTTTTATACTCATAGATATCAACATATAAGCTCATTCAATATTAAGCTAATTAATTGCACCCAAAAGAGGCGGTCCATTGCCTGCCATATCTATCCTAGTTGTTTTGCTGGTGTCATACGTTTGCATAATTTCCAGTGTCCGGACAGGGCCTGGAAAGTCTTAAAAAGTTTAAAACATCATTTGCCCCATTTCAAGGCCTTGAAAAGCCTTGAATTTAACCTATTTTCGGTTATTAGTCTTGAAAAGTCTTTGAACTATCCCCACTGATCTACATTAGTCTGAAATCGCTGTAGGCAGCTTTCAACCATTCTCATTATGGTATTGTCATTCAATTAAACCATGCCCAGAGCGGGATTCGAACCTGCAAATCTGCCATTTTGAAGTGAGCGTCTTTAACCATTTCTCCCTGATGTAATGTACCTGCCAATGTGCATGAAGCGTGTGCGTTGGTATGTGGGTCAGACTAAGACTATAATTATGAACCTGGGTAAAGATAATAAATCAAATATACGCATGTTTATAAAATTATTGGGGCGAGCGAGTGTCCAAGAATCAAATTGTTAAAATGTGGTTCTCTTATGAGTTGTATCCAAACGTTGGTGTTGTTGGTCGAATTAAATTGTACCATTTAATTGCCTTGACGTTGAAAGTCATGCCAGAGCGAGGGGTATTTCAACAATCATCTTTTTTGTTTGTTTAAGAAAAAAAAGAGAAAAGTAACGCATTTTCCAAGGTCTGTAGGGGCCCTGGAAAGTCTTGAACTTCATTTGCCCGATTTCAAGGCCTTGGATTGAACCTATTTTGGGTAATTACTCTCGAAAAGCCTTGAATACCATTAAACTGTCCCGACTGATCGAAATCTGTTCGAAATCGCCATTCACCAGTCTCCCCCACCCCCACCCCCACCCCTCCCCTGAAATCCAAATGAAAATAGTCTTGAATTCCTATTTTAAAAACAACCTTGAAATAGCCTTGAATTGCATATACGGGTCCTGCTTTTCTGACCTGCCTACTGAACGTATTCACGGTGCTGATGGCGGATGGTACTGATACTAGCTAGAATGCATATTTTTCTTTTTACGTGCTATCCCGCCAGCCGCTTATCATGTTGTCTGATAGTGGTAGTGATACCCACTAACGTGCCCGAATCCCTGGAGCCTCATTCTGAGCACGCCAGGAACGCCGTGATGCATTCAAATGAAATATGTAGACTTTTCTTTGCTTGCCACCGGACGCAGTGGCCGAATCGGTATAGCGTAGGCTTCCCGTGCCGAAGGTCGGGAGTTCGAAACCTGGACCCATCCTACTATAACCTTAGATGTTGCCAGGATGCAAACCAACAACAAACAAACAATCGAAACCCGGCCTAGTCAAACCAATGACTTACACTATTTATACCTGTCGCTACCTAGCCTGGTGCTCGGCATTACTAGGACATGGCAAGGACTGATCAGCTCAGTATCAGGATAATCTGACTGCGTGGGAAATCGGATCATGGTACCGGCGGCCTAGTCTCCCAGTGGGGCAGCACTATAAAGTCGCCATGAACACACACAGTCACAAGTTGGCACCTGTCCTGATATGATCTTAGAGCTTGCCAGTATGTAAAACCCCAACAACCAAACACTGTGGCTTGCCCAGCTATCCGGTAGAAGCCCTGAGTCTGCTCTGGTACTGCATATCGTCTGCTCATTAAGCGCCTGTCACACCATACTGGATTGAGTACCGGACGCCACCGGACAAAGAATTGTCTAGTCCGGTGCTCTCCGGTGACAAAAAGTATCGAAATGGAGCATAATTGGGTCAATTGCCGCCGGACGAGAACCGGGCACGTAACAGATGGGTACCGGACACAAATGGATGGGTACCGGACACATCAGTCCGGTAGAAGTTTTGTGCATGTTCAAAACTTGTACCGGACACCGCCGGATGGGTACCGGACATTGCCGTATTTCACCGGTCAGTGTCCGGTACCCCAGTCCAGTAAGGTGTGACTGGGCCTTTAACGATATATTGTCTGTCCTGCTACTAAATGTCGTCTGCTCCACCACAACCATCGTCTGCTATTTTTCTTATCATCTCGGCTAAGACATGTTAAGTCTAATCCCTTTTTTGGTTGACCCAGAGTGGACAAGAAGATGTGGTTATTGGGTTATGATTTACTCAGGCTGGATTTGTCCCAGAACAGTGGTTTAACGGAGCAGTATATTGTGATGTGCGAGGGTTGTTGGTCGTTTGTTTGTGTTTTACGTCTTGGCCCCACTGGAAAATCAGGCCACTGGCACCATGACCTGATTTTCCACTCGGTCACATTATCCTCATACTGATCTAACCAGTCATTGTCCTATCTTAGTAATGCCGAGCGTTAGGCTAGGTAGCGACTAGTACCAATTTTGTAAGTCATTCGTTTGACTCGACCGGGAATCGAACTCAAGACCTTCCGCACGGGAAGCCTGTGCTCTAACGATTCAGGTTAGGATTTGATCAGGCTGGGCTTATTTCAGAACAGTGGCTTAACCGAGCAGTATATTGTGTAATGTGCTGGCTTTATCTGCAGGCCTAGAACTTACAATAGTACCTCGTTATGAATGGCATCTGTGGGAAAGGACTGTACATGATGGGCACCAATGTGTTCAAATAATACAGCCGGAAAAGCTAGGGCCTCGGCGCTGAAAAGGTGTGTATTCTGATGAATAAATATTTGCGGGGGTGGTAATGACCAAGGATGTTGTTGGTTGTTGGAGTTTTATGTCCTGGCAACTTCTAAGGTAATCAGGATGGGTTCCGACTTGTGACAGTGCACACTAATGGCGACTATATAGTGCTTCCCCTCTGGGGAAATCAGGCCGGCGGCACCATGATCATATCCCACCCAGTCACATTATCCTGACACTGAGCTAACCAGTCCTTGCACTATCCTATTAATGCTGAACACCTGGCTAGGCAGCGACAAGTATAGATTTGATGTCATTGGTTTGACTGAACCAGGAACCGAACCCACGATCTCCCACACGCGAGGCCCGCCCTTTACCGATTCGGCCATCGCGCCCCATAAGTGTGTTGTTTGCTATGCCTTCTCGCACACGTCTGTTTTGTGTTGAGAACTGTGGATGGGGTGTTTTTCTCAGAATCGATTCAGTGAAGAAGGGTCATTAAAATCTGTGAATGACGTTCAGATAAATACGTTTTGCAAGTTTTTTGTTAGAGCGCTAAATGTTCCAATTAGGAAGTGTGAAATGTCTGTCAACATAGACGGGCATAGATTTATATTCATAATATGATGGTTTTCTCTTGAGGAGTGTGTGGAAAATAAGTGTTGATATAGTAGGAAAGTGGGAGGAAACCTTTTTAATGAGCTAATGCAAAGTGTTTTTGTGTATTAGACAATAACAATCGACATAATACATATATATGGGTTTTAAAAGAAAGAGGTAACTATTTTGATGTGAATAGGAGTGATTCAGGTTATGAATTGTATCAAGTATGCATGGGGATTTTTTTTGGTTCATTTTTTTATTCTAGTTGAAGGCGCTGATCTTCAGGTGTCACAGTTTCCGCCGTCCGCCAGTTTCCGCGGTACGCCTACAATCAAATGCATTGTCAATGGCCATGAGCAATCTTCATACAGAAAAAGCGAAATATCTCTAAAACCACACCACCTAGAAACAAATCGCTTGGTACACATATAGAAAACATCTTTACCAAAAAGATTATATAAAATTTATATGGTTAGGGTTCTTGATTTCTATTAATTTCGAATAAAACTAATGTTTTGCACTGCGCGTAGCATCAAACTCAAGGCATTGTCAATGGTAGTGAGCAATCTTCATACAGAAAATACAGAAAAAGTGAAATATCTCTAAAACCACACCACCTAGAAACAAATCGCTTGGTACACCTATAGAAAACATCTTTACCAAAAACACTATATTAAATTTATAAGGTTAGTGACGATGCTGTTCGATTTTGATGCATGCGCAGAAGCGATGCGTACCACGGAAACTGGCGGACGGCGGAAACTGCGACACCGGCCTTAAGAACTATTTATGGATGAGATGGTATGAACAATATAGACAACAGCACATTGAAATCAGGCATTACAAATAGCATGGGGATCTTATGTTGTACATGTAGACTGGAGAATGTCCATTTACCTTTAGACATTTGTCATTGATTTGCTGATCATACCTGTAAGGAGACATTAATCCTCCTCCCCTCCCCTCCCCTCCCCTCCCCTCCCTCCCCTCCCCTCCCCTCCCCTCCCCTCCCCTCCCCTCCCTCCCCTCCCCTCCCCTCTCCCCTTCCCCTTCCCCTCCCCTCCCCTCCCCGCCCATCCCCTCCCCTTCCCTTCCCTTCCCTTCCCTTTATCTATACGGTGTGACAATTATATCTGGCACCAGACACCTATTGGCGGGGCAGCGTGTTTCATGTTATGCTCCCGGATATTTAAATCAGGCCACGTATTGCTGGCTTTATGGTTCATTCCTATTTATGGAACAAAATACCGTATCCTCCCCTCATATTCCTAGGTGGCCTAATATAATCTGTACAGGAACATGATGGTTATTCTCATTTTGACCCTGAAGGTTCAGATATGGGTACGGTAGAGTTGGATACTTCGATAAAAACGTCACATTTTCTAAACCTAAGCACTTTCATATATTTAATCCTACATATTCAACTTAGATAAAGGTGCATTTATTAAACATTTGTTGCTGCATGAAAGGAATACCATTATATAATCACTTTAATAGAACCGGTTACTGCTGAGGCTTATGATGTCGTTCAACCCCAAACTAATTTGGTGTATTTCACTTCAGATATCTTCAGACACACACACACACATTCACACGCACACGCACGCACGCACACACACACACACACACACACACACACACACACACACACACACACACACACACACACACACACACACACACACACACACACACACACACACACCTCTCCGCCAACAACTCATCATGTGTGTGACCAGACGGGATGGCCTAATGAGTTGAGAATCCGTCTCCTGTTTTGTGAGATTGTGGGATTCCAACCCACGAGTTTGAAACCTGGTCAAGTCAAAGCGATGACTTGAAAATTTATACTTGTCACTTCCTAGCCAGGCGCTTGACATTATTAGGATAGGGCAAGGACTGGTTGGCTCAATGTCCGGATAATGTGACTGAGTGGGCCTGGTGTCCCAGTGGGGCAGCACTATAAACTTGACATTTGTGCACACTGTCACAAGTCAGTACCTGTCCTGATAGGACCTCAAGTGTTGCCAGGATGTAAAACTCCAACAACGAACCAACTCACCATGTGAGATCTGGGTCATTCAGCAAATCTCAAAAGCCTCAGGGAATTCTCATCACCGCCTGTCATCTCCTTTCGTGATTAGCGGAATTATCTGGAATTTCTCAGTTTATAAATAGTTCTTGGGTAATACAACACAATACTATGATATCTTATTGATTGCACAAAGAGTAAACATGTAATCAAAAAAGTCTGTGTACATATTTTGAAAAACCCGCCATTCGCTAATTCCTGTCATGTGCGAACAATATTTCAATGTACAACATGCACCGTTTTCTTTTTTGTTGTTGTAAATATTTTATTCATCTGAAAACATATGTTGTCAACGCCGAGGCACTGGTCTTCCAGCCGTTGAAGTGATCATATTTGGTTTGTACACAGTAATGCGGAAGTTGAATGTGCTGCATTGTGTGCAGCACATCCCATTATGAACATTAAAAGTGTGGGGGGGGGGGGGGCAGCCTATGGTGTATAATGTCCAACATAGGTACTCAACATAGTGCAGGAATGAGTCTTCTGTATCAAGGTATTTGCAGCGAGACACAGTATGCATTAAAGTACAGTTGATGACATGACCCCCTGCTAAGTCAGGATAACATTGGTCTATATAGAGATTTGTCTTTTGAAGACAGGTATCTGTCAATATATTTTCAAAGAAATGATAATATGGAAAAATCATGGGCCTATGCTACTGGTCATTAAAAACATACAAAGTACTTAAATTGATCATTTAAAAACTGAAGTACTCAGAAAGTCCTTATAATTTGTGGTTACGTGCCAAATGTTATAAAAAGTCATGAAAATATAGTTTCCTGACAATTTGATATCATGTTTTAATTTTGTAATCTTGTTTTACAAATAAAATGATCTATGGACCCTTTGTTGCTGAATTCTCCATGACTCATTAACTTTTGGATGGTCAGTAGATGATTCCAGCATATTTTCAGGGTCGCAGCATGCACACAATTTCATAAGGATAGCCATAGGATTTCTGCATTTGGTCCTTAAAAAGAGCTGTCTCAAGTCCTGAAGAGTCAGGAATAAAAACAAAAGAACCTTATAAAGAGTGGAAATCTAAGCATGATGATAAATACTTAACGAGTTCTGCAACATTGTGAAAACATCGCTGTCAAATGAGATTGGTTGTTGGAGTTTTACATCCTGGCAACATCTACGGTCATATCAGGATGGGTATCGACTTGTGACAGGGCACACTCATGACAACTTTATAGTGTTGGACCACTGGGAAACCAGGCCACGGCCACCATGACTTGATATCCCATACAATCACATTATCCTGACACTGACCCAACGAGTCCTTGCCCTATCCTAATAATGCCGAGCACCTGTCTAGGAAGTGACAAGTATCAATTTAGAATCCCACGATTTCCCAAAGTGGGAGACAGACATTCGACTCATTCGGTCATCCCATCTGTTAAGTCCATAGGGAAGAATATTAAATTCTTATGAGGTGTCAAACGGATATAGATATCTTATATTACTTGGACCAGCCCATTTTGATAAGCCTAGGTTAGCTCTCATTGGGACAGGCTGGAAAGTTCGTCCCAGGACATCAGGCTTCGTGGGGGAGTGGTGGTGGTGGAGCTTGGGGAGGGGATGGGGGGGGGGGGGGGGTAAGGGAGTGGCACTAGGGTACAAGGGGGGGGGGGGGGGGGTCGCTGACTCAATATGCGTAAAGTCATCATTGAAACCACTCTACAGATTATTCTCCCACCGTTTTCTCCAATAATAAATAACCGATGTTGATCCATGCATTAAAATAACTAATAGTAGGTACAGACAGCTAAATTAAAAAATATGCATATGGTGCACTGTTTTTATGCCTTACTGTAGACGTTGAAATTACAAGCCCAAATCAAAAATCTGTTAGGCTATATATATTATTGTTCTTGAGATAATAATTTTGTAAGATTAAATATATAAAAATGTATTAATTTTGAATTAAAAGTGGAACTTTGACCAAGTGGAAGGATGTGACGGGAGTTCTGCTAAACAATTTCCATTGTACATATATAAAGGAATTTTAATTGTTAATTGCTAAATCAATTAGTCAAGACAATGTCAAAAAGTGCAATTCATAACCAAAAAATCATTCTGATATGGCCAACCTTCATTGACTTCAGCAAAGCATTCGATACAGTAGACCATAACATACTATTGGAAAAACTAGAATCCATGGGCATAAAATCCAACACTATGGACTGGATAAAATGCTACCTGAAAGACAGGCAACAGAGAACAAAAATAAACAATACACTATCAGACAACCAACCTGTCACATGTGGTGTACCCCAAGGGTCAGTGCTAGGGCCACTGCTCTTTATAATCTACATAAACGATCTTGAAAAATGGTTACAAACCGAATGCCTCCAACTATATGCAGATGACACAGTCATATATGCAAACGGCACCACAGAAGAGGAGGTAATAACTAAACTAAACAAGCTCCTACTAAAACTGGATGAGTGGTGTGAGTCCAACCAAATAACCATCAACACAAGCAAGTCAAAAACAGTTCTCTTCTCGCATAAACAAATGCCAGAAAGAAAACTACACTGTAAGCTAGGAAGCCAAACACTAGAAAATGTAGACCATGACAAATACCTGGGCCTTGAGTTGGACAGCCAACTAAACTACAACCTATGTATAAACAAAATTGTCCAAAAGGTAAACCACAAACTGTGGCTATTTGCAAAGCTAAGAGACTACATGACACAAGAAATGTCAATAA
Organism: Branchipolynoe longqiensis; assembly: GCA_030323885.1. Taxonomy (NCBI): domain Eukaryota; kingdom Metazoa; phylum Annelida; class Polychaeta; order Phyllodocida; family Polynoidae; genus Branchipolynoe; species Branchipolynoe longqiensis. Next base: position 106,012,978 of record CM059188.1, on the reverse strand, counting down.
AAATCTTCAAGGGCATGGTGCTACCCTATTTTGACTATGGAGATGTAAACTACATGGGTGCAAAGAAAGAACTTCTAAAAAAACTGCAAACACTACAGAACAGAGCCCTGAAAATCTGCCTCAGAGTAGACAAGCTGCACCCCACCTATGACATACACAAAAGAACCAAAGTAAAATTGCTAGAAAATAGGAGAATAATTCATCTGAAAACATTAGCATACAGCTATAGTCAAGACAATAAACTCCTAACAAAACCACAAAGGGCAACTAGAGCAAATAATGCGCCACTACTAAAGCAGACCAGAAGCCAAATAAAAGCTCACGAGAGAAGCACGCTAGAAATGGCTGCCAAGGTGTGGAATGCCCAAACAGTAAAGGAACGACAAATTCCCGACCTAAAAACATACAAAAAATATCTGTGCAATATAAGGCTAGGAACCCCCAACTAAGCTGCACCGCAAAGGGGCAGGTGATACATGTCACGGCCCACCAGCGAGACGCCCAATGGAAGGTAACCATACCAAAAGCACCCAGATAACACACCTCACAGCTGCGTACAAGCCTATGATATGTAAATAGGAGTAGGCTAGTCTAGAAATAAGAGTAGAAAAAAATAAAGCACATATATGCCAAGAAAATCCAAAAAAATTAACATAGACTACTATAGTACTAACCAGACCAACCAACTATCTATCTGCTACTGAAATACAGGCAATCAAATACCTTATCAGCAGCTACTGTGTGATAAGACAACACCAACACTACAGCTGGCCAGCATTGAAAACAAGCCTGAATACCCAGGCTTATATGCTATGGACAGTATAAATACAGCCTCAATAAAATAAAAAAAACAAAAAAAAAAACAGCCATTTTCAAAGCATGGTATTTTCTTGTAAAATCGCAATGAGACTGAATAAAGGCTAAATAGCTCACCTATTCATAACAGTGTAACACACTATTTTTTTCAGAGCTCTATCTGTAGAGAATCAAAAGATATTTGCATCCTAAAATGTCAAAAAGTGTAATTGTTTGCATGTAAACAGCATCTGTAAGTGAATTATTTTCAACATTTCAGTGTTTGAAAGCTCATTGCAGCAAAACAATCTCTTGAATCTTCCTCATATTTTGCACAGTATTACAATAACCAGTCTCTAAGACTAATATATATGATGTATATCATTATTATATCCAAAAATATAGAAAATATAGAATTTTGATTGAACATATAGACAAATTGTCGGAAAACCAAATATATCAATTTGATGAATATTTAAATGCTCATTGTAGCTTAAGCAATTAGTTAAACTTCCTATAAATTGACAGTGCACATCATCTGGAGGTAATACACATTATCATATTAATATTCTGTCTGGAAATGCAAAAAGTGCATTTTGATTGCACATACAATAGAACAGTGTACAAAATAAAGAAGGTTTGTTCATCAAGCTTTGAACATTCACTGTGGCTCATCCAATAGGTGGATCTTCTTCAAATTTTGTACACATATCATATGGAACTAATGCATATTGGCTATGAAAATTCTTTCCCCCAAAATGTCAAAAGCTGCATTTTGATTGCAAATACAAATTAAAAGTGTCTGAAACCAAAAATATTCATTTAAGTAAATCTTTAAATATTCACTGTGCCTAGAGCAATGGTTGGATCCTCCCCCCATATTTGGCTCAATATTAGATTATATATTCTGTAATATATCTCAATGTCATATGCATGTTTGTACATGAGTGTTACCATTGCAAAACTAGTGTGGTCAGCAAAGGTCCAAACAAGTTGGTGTCAATATTCTGTCTGCGGCTCCTTGCACTACAGTAAGATTGGTATCACTGGAAAGGGACTCAACTTGTCTATCTATCCATACCAAATATTATTCGGTTTTAAATATTCTTTAATTCACTAAATGGGTTTTAAACTTTCAAAATAATTTAAATTGCAGAATAGTTTGACCTTTTTGACCTCTGACAACCTATATATGGCTAGAAACCTGAGGGCATTGCGTTTCTTCTGGTACCATCCATGACTTTCTCAGGTGTAGTGCAAGGAAGCACGAGCCCATACAAAATACCCTGTTTACAGTTGTTTTCATTGACACCAGTAATGAAGGAATATTCACTAAATACACTCATCACACAAATGGATTTTACTTAAATAGAAACTTATTATATATTCAATCCAACAACAACATTGGATAGAACATATGTTGATCTTCTAGGTTATGCAATTTCATCCAAATCAAATACATACAGAAATAGTTACAAGCATGTGAATATTGATGAAAAAAGCACCATTCCTGCACTTTTTAATTGTGCTGCCGGTACCTACTAATACTTAATGGGACACAATAAATATTTCTCCTGAGACAGAGTAGAACTATATCACACCACTCATCACCTATTTTATAGCTAATGAATGGTGCGATAGGCATACTAAATAAAACTCTTATCGTTTTGTTGCTGGGAGGCAGGTTTTTTGGTGGTTCAATAGAAAAGTAATGGTACAGCAATGAGAGGACTTAGTGCACGAAATCTGTATCTTGGCAGTTACTAAATATTAGTCATGCCGCGCAGCGATAAGGCTGCTCATATCATGCCCCAGTAGACCCACCACAGGCGTGAATTAACCGCGCCCCCCCCCCCCCCCAAAGAGCCCCCCCCCCCCCCAAAAAGCGCCGTTAACCCATTGCTTCCAGGACTAGTTTTACAGTAGTTTACCCAATCTTATATGTTTTCGCTCAAAATTGGTTTATCTGATACTGTGATAGTATTAGTTATGGAAAGTATGGAAAAGACAACAAAATACTCAATACAACTAATTATAAATGCTGAATGCATAAAATGTGTCCCAACTGGGCCTGCGGGTTTATCCCGTTACTAAAGCAGCGTTTGAAATAAGAGCTTGTCCGAGCCAAGTGAGAGTAGGTACGAACAAACAGAGTATGGCTTTGAGGTTTTCCGTTGGATAAGTGAAAATTTACATTATTTATGACATTTGTTTTGTTGTGTTGATTTATTTGTGTAGTTTTATTCCCATAACCGTGGAGCTTAACTGAGATAATGAAGCTATGTACTGTGGACAAGTGAAAATTCAGACGTACAAGTGAAAATCACAACAGACCTATGGACACGTTAAGTTTTGTTGCTTATTTCTATCACTGTAAAGGATAATTGTTCCAGGAAGCAAGGGATAGACATGATTATAATGCTAAATATGCTAATGAGACCAAGTGAAGGAATGGCGCTTACAAATTTAATGCTTAAATACGCACAAAGTAATTTTTTGTTAATCTCTCCACTTATTAGAGTCTATTTATGAATGAGATTCAACTCTGTATTTTAAAGTCCTGGGGTAAATCCAAAGTTAGAATGTTTGTTGCTTGTAAGCGTTGCTTTTTTTGTCGTATTTTTGTTGTTGTATAATTAGTTCATTAAGCAAGGGAAATTTCAATCGAGGACAATTGGTCCACTGCTCCTTGCCCGATCCTAGTAATGGCAAGCGCCAGGCTAGGTAGCGACAAGTATCACTTTTTAAGTCATTGGTTTGACTCGAACTGGTTTCGAACCAGGGAGTTTGAATCCCACGACCTACCAGAATGGGAGGCGGATGCTCATAATTAATTAAATTGGGAATTGGGGCGATGAATTAATATTATACTTATATATCGTATTGTTTCTCTCTACCTGGATCACAACAGAATTGCCAAATAACAAATAGACAATCACTCCAACTATACACTACTCACGCTACTGTTTACACTGCAGCTGGGGCCCGGATGTCATGCGCACTGACTCACCGACTGTATTGGTCTCAAAGAGGTAATGAGGGTACAACAACAAAATAAGTTGTTGTTTTTTTGTTTCATTTTTTTGTTTGGTTTTTTAAAAGTTGCTTTTAAAGAAGTTACAATAAAACCGGGCGCGGTGGCCGAATCCGTAGAGCGCAGGTCTCGCGTGTGGGAGATCAGGAGTTCGGTTCCCGGTTGAGTAAAACAAATGACTTATCAAATTGATACTTGTCGCTTCCTAGCGTCAGGGTAATGTGACTGAGTGGGATATTGGGTCATGGTGTTGGTGGCCTGATTTCCTAGTTGATGGAGCACTATAAAGTCGCCATGAGTGTTCACTGTCATAAGTCGGTGCCCATCCTGATATGACCTTAGATGTTGCCAGGATGTAACACTCCAACAACCAACCAACCAGTCACAATAAGACAACAAAATTTGCAAGCACACCGAAAAAAATCGATTTAACATCAGATGATCACTTGAGTGTAATGAGTCAAGTGTGACAATTTAACTTTGTTGTCTTTACCTGGAGAAAGTAGCATAGAGAGTGGTTTAGAGTATAGCCATGTTCACACGGGCAAAATGTGAGGCGAACTAGACAAATCGAATCAGGTGAGGCGAATTAGCGGCCCGTTCACACGGGCAGTACTTGGGCCGGAAATCGAATGCTGCGCATGAGCAATTCCAGGCTAACCAGTGCCATTTTGGGTTCGACGATGCTGGCACCAGAGAGTGTGGGTTCGACCTAGATATGTAATGACTGAATCGTATTGGTTTGGAACGGTCAAAACTTCTGCTGGGCAGTGAAACCCTAAAAATAAATGATAAAAAAAATATCTGTGCACCTCTAGCAGGTTCATAGACCAAATTATAGTATATAGATCGACGTGCTTAGTCCGCATCACGTAAGTCGGTTGCGTCCACACGGGCAAAATTATCCGCATCACAGGAATCGATTCACGCAGACTACCTCGCTTAGGTGGTTTACAGGATCCGCATCACGTGAGTCGAATCAGCCCTAATCCGCCTCAGACGTGCGTTCACACGAGAAATGTGATGCGAACTATACAACTCGCTTTCTACGAATCGATTTACATTGCCCGTGTGAACAGGGCTTAAGTCTGGCAACGTTGACAGTCATATTAGGATGGCTACTCAACTCAATTTTCTAGTGCTCACTGAGAGACCAGGCTGTCCGCACCGTGACCTGATTTCCCATACATACATATATATATGGTATTCTCTGTGGCAGACTGGTTAGTGTCTGACTTTTTTCTAGGTCAGACTCCTAATCTGAAGGTTGGTGGTTCGATTCCCCATGCAATCACCTCTGCCAATTTGGATTTCCACTGCTGTGTATAATTTACGGAGTCATCAAAGCCCAATTGCTCTCATACCATGTCTATGGGGTGTGGGAGGTTAAAAATCCCTTGGGTAATTAAAAGTGTAGGCCCGGGCTTTCTATCGACCAAATGTCTAATGGTGAAAACAAGACTATTCAGACTTATCCATGATAGGCAGTATAAATCTTAAAGAAGAAATTTTTTTTTTAATTGGAAAGGCGCATGCATCACTGCACATCACGATGTTTGGGTGCGGGGGGTGGGTGTGGTTATGGGCATACATAAGTAATAAGCATGCCTGTTACTCACAACGTGACCCGCCATGTGTTTAGGCCTGCCATGTCATCACGCCAGATCTATATCATGGTCAACTTAAAGCTGCATAGTCTGATGAAAAAAAGCTTGTTTTATTTATCGACGCCTTTAGAGCATATTGATTTTCATCATCGGCTATTGGATGTCAAACATATGGTCATTCTGACATATTTCTTTGGAGGAACCTGCTTCCGCCACACAGGTTACTCTTTCCGATAAGCAGCAATGGATCTTTTATATGCACTTTCCAACAGGCAGGACAGCACATATCACTTCCTTTTATGAACCAGTTGTGGACCACTGGTTGGAATGGAAAATAGCACAAACTGCAAATGGATTGCATGGTCTGATGAAGCATCAAATTTTCTATAAAAAAATATTTGATTCTACATCACAAACTCGGATACTGATGCACTTATTATATTAAGCATTTCTTGCCACATAGAAGGGCATTCTGAGGCAATTTAATAGAACCTGTTACTGCATAAGCCAATGGTGTCAGAGTTTTGGCGTGCTTGCCTAAATTAATTGTGCATGTTTGCACTTCAAATGTCTCTCAAGTTAGCCATTCAAGATAAGAGTTACTTCAAACTCAAGTAAGTTAGATAATAATAATCAATTCAATATATTTATCTGAGAAAAAATTAGAGTGATGAAAGATACTCCGCGATTTCGCGGATTTCCACGATTTTGTATATTTACTGAATAACATTGAACAAATTGCCAAGGAATTGGTGGTAGGCCTATATGACAATAATTGGTTAGTCCGAATGACCTTAGATGTTGCTAGAGCATGAAATCTGAACAAGAAGTAGTTACTTATGTATGGGCGATAATAAAGTCACAACAAGGACAGTTGAAACCTGATTTCCGGCATTTCCCCCACAATTCCCTGACAGTGTTTTTTTTTTTTTTTTTTTTTTTTAAATTGAGGCTGTATTTATACTGTCCATAGCATATAAGCCCGGGTACCCAGGCTTGTTTTCAATGCTGGCCAGTTGTAGTGTTGGTGTTATCTTACCACACAGTGGCTGCTGATAAGGTATTTGATTGCCTGCATTTCAGTAGCAGATAGATAATTGGTTGGTATGGTTAGTAGCCTATGTTAGTTTTTTTGGATTTTCTTGGTATATATGTTTTTATTTTTCTACTCTTATTACTAGACTAGCCTACTCCTATTTACATATCATAGGCTTGTACGTAGCTGTGTGGTGTGTTATCTGGCTACTTTTGGCATGGTTACCTTCCATTGGGCATCCCGCTGGTGGGCCGTGACATATCACATGCCCCTTTGCAGTGCAGCTTACTGGGGGTTTCCTAGCCTTATTTTGCACAGATATTTTTTGTAGGTTTTTAGGTCAGGAATTTGTCGTTCCTTTACCGTTTGGGCATTCCACAACTTGGCAGCCATTTCCAGCGTGCTTCTCTCATGAGCTTTTATTCGGCTTCTGGTCTGCTTTAGTAGTGGTGCATTATTTGCTCTAGTAGCCCTTTGTGGTTTTGTTAGAAGTTTACTGTTTTGACTATAGCTATATGCTAATGTTTTCAAATGAATTATTTTCTAGTAGTTTCACTTTGGTTCTTTTGTGTATGTCATAGGTTGGGTGCAGCTTGTCTACTCTTAGACAGATTTTTAGGGCTCTGTTCTGCAGTGTTTGCAGTTTTTTTAGTAGTTCTTTTCTCGCACCCATGTAGTTTACATCGCCATAGTCAAAATAGGGGAGCACCATGCCCTTGAAGATTTTTATTGACATTTCTTGTGTCATGTAGTCTCTTAGCTTTGCAAATAGCCACAGTTTGTGGTTTACTTTTTGTATAATTTTATTTATACATAGGTTGTAGTTTAGTTGGCTGTCCAACTCAAGGCCTAGGTATTTGTAATGGTCTACATTTTCTAGTGTTTGGTTTCCTAACTTACAGTGTAGTTTTCTTTCTGGCATTTGTTTATGCGAGAAGAGTACTGTTTTTGATTTGCTTCTGTTGATGGTTATTTTGTTGGACTCACACCACTCATCTAGTTTTAGTAGGAGTTTATTTAGTTTAGTTATTACCTCCTCCTCTGTGGTGCCATTTGCGTATATGACTGTGTCATCTGCATATAGTTGGAGGCATTCAGTTTGCAACCATTTTTCAAGGTCGTTTATATAGATTATAAAGAGTAGTGGCCCTAACACTGACCCTTGGGGTACACCACATGTGACAGGTTGGTTGTCTGATAGTGTATTGTTTATTTTTGTTTTCTGTTGCCTGTTGTTCAGGTAGCATCTTATCCAATCCATAGTGTTGGATTTTATGCCCATGGTTTTTAGTTTTTCCAGTAGTATTTTGTGGTCTACTGTGTCAAATGCTTTGCTGAAGTCAATGAAGGCGGCTCCAACTAATTGTTTTTGGTTCATTGATGCCATTATGTCATTTGTTAGGTTAGCTATTGTTTTTGATGTGGAGTGCAGTTTCCTGAAGCCCCCTTGTCTTTCGTTTAGTATATCATTTTTTTCCAGGTGTTCATTGATGTGTCTATGTAACACTTTTTCAATGAGCTTGCCTGGGGTTTGAAGAATTGATATTGGCCTGTAGTTTCCCATGTTTTGTTTGTCTCCACCCTTGTGAATGGGGGTGATGGTTGCCATTTTCCAGGCTGAGATAAAACGCCCCTGCTCAAAGGAGATGTTGAATAGGTCTACTATGGTGGCCGGGATGGCTTGGAGTGCCTCTTTCAGTATTTTGGTTGGTATTTCATCTATTCCACTTGGTTTATTCGTGTCTATGTCATTTATTAATTTTTTTTACTTCTATCATATCTGTTTTGCAGGTGGGGATTTCGTTCTCCACAGTTCCTGATCTGTTTTCCCATCTTTTTTTGAAATTTTCTGACAGCTTTTGCCCTATTGTGGCAAAGTGTCTGTTCAGTTTGTTTGCTGCATCTTTGTCTGTGAGCATTGCCCCTTCGTTATCTTGGAAGTTTGTATGCTCTTCTTTGTTATTTTTTTGGAATAATAGGTTTACATTTTTCCAGAATTTGTTTGTGTTGCTTCCCCAGTCTTTGTCCTGCTTTATTATGTATTTCTTTTTTGCTGTTCTCACAGCTTTGAGACAGTTGTTTCTGGCGATGCAGTAGGCCAGTTTGTCTTCTATTGTTTCTGTGCGTTTTGCTTTTTCACCCAGTTTACTTTTGGTTGTGATGAGTGTTAGCAGGTCTTTGTCTACCCAAGGGTCTTGGTTTTTTTGTACTTTTATTTTCTTCATGGGACACATCTCATCAATTGATTTTCTTATTTCTGTGATGATGTTGTCCCAATAGATATCGACATCATCTCTGTTTTGTGTGATGTTGTTTATGTTTTGGTGCAGATGATTTTTTAATGTATCTTCTGAGTAGTTTTTTAAGGACCTGCCCATTTTGTATTCATAGTGATTTGTGCTTTTAAGCTTTTTCCTGGTTACATATACTAGTTCGTGGTCGCTTATACCCCAGCTTCTAGTGCCCCATTTTGTGGCATGGTTTGAGTTGGTTAATATTAGGTCTATTGTTGAGCTATTGTTGCTTAGCCTTGTGTTTTCAGTGATGAGCTGCTGCAAGCCTAAGATCTTGATGGTGGTTTGCAGCATTAGTTTATTTTTGTCATTGCTGCTGTAATTCACATTGAAGTCCCCTAGCACAAAGATTTCTGCATTTGTTGATTTTTTTACAGTGTTTATGCTCTTTTCTAGTTCTTCAAGGAATACTTCAATTTCACCTGACGGTGGCCTATAGAGGCTCGCTATGGCTACATTTGCTTGCTTTTCATTTTTTATTAGGCACCATAGTAGCTCTATGTGCTCATTTGAGAGATTTGTTGGTTTTAGCTTTTCAGTGTCTAGGTTTTTGGTGGCTTTGCAGTAAATGGCAACCCCTCCACCTTTCTTTGTTTGGTTCATTGCATTAATGTGCTGTCTGTCATTACGTACAAGCCAATATCCGTCTATATTGAGGGTGTTGTCTTGGTGTTTGTCAGTGAACCATGTCTCTGATAACGTTAGTACATCTAGATTGTCTTTTTTTAGATGCATTTTTATTATGTCTATTTTATTGGATGCACTCTGGCAGTTTAGGTGGGCGAAGTGTGTGCCCCTTCCCAGTTTGCATTCAATCTCTTCTACCATATTTATTTTACTTTAAATAATATTTTTAGGATAGTGGTTGCTTGATTTCGCGAGTTTTTGATTTTATTTTGGCTTAGTGATTGATGGATTCGGGGTGTATGTGCTGGTGCATACAGCACACATGGCCCCTTTTGATAGATAGTCATGCATACCTCCATTTCTTTTACCTGTACGCATAGAGGAAGACATGAACATTAAAGTGTGTATTAGTTGTACCTGATTATACTTATGATTTAGGGTTTGGTTAGTGAAATTTTTCAATTACTTCTTGTTTTCTTATGACATATTTGTTTTTGCTCGATAATTTATTTGTTTATTTATTAGTATTTGCTTCCTTGCACAGGCTTTCCTTAATTTTTTGGAGGATGTTCCCCATTTTATTTTTGTATCCTTGTTTTACTGTTTCGCCTTCACTGGCGCTGTCCAGGTACCGACCTGAGCCCCAATATGGGCATTTTGTGCATTCCCTGAATGCGTTTCCTGGAGCATTTATTAGTTTCTCCTTCAGGCTTTCGTTTTGTGTGAATTTTGCGCGGACGATGTCCTCCAGCACATTTTCATTGGTTTTGCACCAATCCTGTGTTCTCCATATCTTCTTTGCCATTGCCTTTATCGTATATGGATTTTCAGTGTTGTCTATCATTCTCATTATGTCATGTTTCTCATGGTATTTTGCCATTATTGAGCTGTAGTATTGCTCTGCTGATGTATATTTTTTACCATCCTTTCCAGTGATTTCACACTTGTAGAGATTGCTGAAAGGGGAGTTGTGTCCTTGGAAAGACACTCCCCATGTGTGTTCCCTAGTTGCTGCCTTCTCAGGTGTGATTTCTGCTATTTCTATTTTATCAAATTCGTTGGGCTTATAGATTTTTCCATTTACCTCTATATTGCATCCTTTCATTTTGATTGACTTTATTTTTTTGTTTTTGTTCTCCATTGCAAGTGTGTACATTTGTTGTACCGTTTTCTCATTTAGCATTTCGGCTTCTGATCTGACCGGCCTCATTGTTACCTTGCTGTAGCTTTCTTTTGACTGGAGCATTTTTTTTTTCTGGAAGAGTTCTTTTTTGTGTGACTCCTTTTCCAGCTGGATTTTGATGCTCCTTGGTCTGCTTGTGATTTTTTCGGTGTTTTGGGTTTCTGTATCTTTGGTTTCCTTGTCTTTATTTTTGTCTGAGTGTTAATCCAATTGGGGGGGGGGGGGGGACAATCCGCATATTCGCGGAAATTTGCCGTCGGTTTATTAATCTCGGTTTGATTTCCGCGTTTTTTGCCAGAGATCACTTTCATCCGTGATTATAGTAACTCAAAGCCATCGGACTACGCAAGTTTAAAATCAATATGGGGTAGGTGGGGCAAAACAACTACGGAGCAAAATTGTCCATTGTAAATTTGCTGCGGCTGACTCAACATTGGGCTGACGGGGAAGCACTCCCCACGTGGTGGCCACCTTGTGTCTCTAACGTAGTGAGCAGTAATTCATTAGAATGTCCGTGAGATGTCAGAACGTTGACCTCAGCGTCAGGTCAGGAGAGTCATCTCCTTCCCAACTCCCTAACTCTCCTTATCTTAGCCAATAAATTGTTTCAGACGTGTGCTGGTCCTAGTAGCTGATATAGTTTTAAGAATAGCCATGCATAATAAATGTCGGTCAGTAAAAAAAACAAAAACACTCACCAACTTTCAAAAATCTATCGTACTTTGGGGTTATGTTGGATTTTTTTCTCTTGAAGATTTATACTGCCTACCATGGATAAGTCTGAATAGTCTCATTTTCACCATTCAACTGTTGGTCGATGGATAAGTCTGAGCCTACACTTTTACCGAGGGATTTTTTAACGTCCCACACCGCTTAGACGTGGTATGAGAGCAACTGGCCTTTGATGATGCTGTAGGTTATACACAAAGAGGTGGAAATCCAAATTGGCAGAGTGATGGCATGGGGAATCGAACCATTGACCGTCAGATTAGGAGTCTGACCTAGAAAAAGGTCAGACACTCTAACCACTCCGCCACAGAGAACACCACATATGAAATATTAATCAACCCGGTTGTGTTTCTAGCTCTAAATATCTACATTCACCTAGGTAACCCTAAGCTGTGTAACCTTGGCCTAGGGGGTGTAATGACGTCACAAGACAACTTTCGGTGGCCATATTGGATTACATACAGAAGGCTTGCAACTGCCTACACTGTGCTTATTTACTGATTTTTGTGTGGATTATTTGTCACTATTTTGAGCAGTTTGACCCCAGAAGTTGTTGCTAAAGTGTTGTAAGTAAACACATTCGATGTAAACTGCCCAGAACCTCCCAGAACACAAGAACACTCTGTTTTACTGCATCTGCATGCATTCACAACATGGCTAGGGAGGGTGCTTGTGATCCAAGATGGCTGGCCGCTGACTGCTGATTTCATGTGCACTCCCTCTATAGATAACTATGTAGGCGCGTGCAGGTCTAACTGCACGCTATATTATTCCTTGCACATACTAACACAAAACCCAAATGTAGCTAGAGCAATTTCTCTAGCTGGTCCAATCGACCTCCGTTCTTTATTCAAAAGTTATTCTTTAAAGCAAAATTTCATAGAGCGAGTAATCCTCAACAGCCCGACAGACCGTGGTACTAGCAAAGACCCTATACTACTAAGACTGCTCACTCCCAATCTCTCCCATGGTAATGTAAATTTCGTAGTGCCACCTTGTGGTGGGTTTAATCAGCCCGGCTCTGGTTGGTGTTTAACAACTTGTGAAAGTGCACACTCATGGCGATTTTATAGTGCTTCCCCACTGGGTTATCAGGCCGCTGCACCATAGTACAATATTCCACTAAGTCACATTGTCCTGATAGTGAGCTAGCCTGTCATTGCCCTATCCTAGTAATGCTGACCGCGAGACTAGGTAGCGACATGTATCAATTTCATAAGTCATTGGTTTGACTTGGCCAGGATTAGAACACCTGACCTTCTGCATGGGAAGCCTGCGCTCTACCAATTCATTCGGCCACTACGTTTGGTAATAAGACGAGGACACATATATACATACATACGTACATACATACATACACATACATACATACATACATACATACATACATACATACATACATACATACATACATACATACATACATACATACATACATACATACATACATACATATGCACATATGAATGTGCATGCATACATAATGCACAACGCACACAGAATAATGCACAACACACACATAATGCACACCACACACAATAATGCCAGTCCTGATATGACCTTATATGTTGCTAGGACGTAAAACAACAACAAACAAACACAATAATGCACACCACACACACCTCCACACACACACCTCCACACGCACACACACACACGCACACACACACACACACACGCACCCACGCACAGAGTCTGATAGCCACGTCCGGCCCATTCAGAAGCCCCAGATGCCTATTCAGAAGTCCCAACCCCCGTGAGCACAGGGAACTCTGGCACCGCTCCCAGACGACCTGAACGGACCGGTCACGTGGTGCCGCCACGGAGAGCGACCCCTGGTGCCGAGGTCAAAAGTATTGTTACACGCAGCGGTCGGTACTGCCAGACATGCTTACTGGAGAGTCGAGGTGATGGCGGCGGGGGGGGGTTGTATTTACCGTTTCCATCCTAATATGGTGATATGGAAGGATTAACATTCATGTAAAATTAACATTAATTTAAAACTATATACAACGACAATGGATGCAGGATGTTGTGTATAATTTACAGCGTCATCAAAGGCTGGTTGCTCTCATGCCATGTCTATATGGTGTGGGAGGTTAAAAATCCTTTGGGTCGGTAAAAGTGTTGGCTCGGGCTTTCTATCGACAAACTGTCTAATGGTGAAAACAAGTCTATTCAGACTTATCCATGATAGGCAGTATACATCTTCAAAGAAATCTTCAAAGAGGATTTAATGACGGGGGGTATTCATATATTCATTTAATTTAGGTACTTCAATAGATCTATCTATATATTGAAGTTCTTTAGGAAACCATCCCTTAGGGTCAAACCGGACGCGGTGGCCGAATCGGCAGAGCGCAGGCCTCCGTGCGGGAGATTGGGAATTCCCGATCAAGTCAAACCAATGACGTACTAATTTGATACTTGTCTCTTCCTAGCTAGGCGCTCGGCATTAATAGTGCAGGGGAAGGATTGGTTAGCTCAGGGTCAGGATAATGTGACTGATTGGGATCTTGGGTCATGGTTCGGGCAGCCTGATTTCCCAGTGGGGAAGCACTATACAGCCATGAGTGTGTACTGTCACAAGTCAGTGCTCCTCCTCATATGACTCTAGATGTTGTCAGGACGTAAAACTCCAACAATCACCCAATATTTTATTTAGGTACTTAAAAAAAGAAAGAAAAAAGATAGACCTAGATATATAGAAGATCTTTAGCAAACCTGCTATAGGGTCAGTAGCGCCGGTCGACTGTAGATCTTGGACTGTTAGCAGGGGAATCAGGCTGAACTTATCGTCCAATTCTAGATGCCGTTGCCTTAAATGCATGTAATCCAATATGGGGATACCTGCCAAGTTGAATGCATGGGTGGTTGGCGAGGAGGAAGGGATTTAAATGGTAGAACTAACCGGATTCCACACTCCCCACCAACACCACCACCACCACCACCACCACCACCACATCCACATCCACATCCATGTTGGTTGATATGCAGGACAAAGCCAACTTCTCTTCTGCTTTTAGTCGGTTGGTTGTTGGAGTTTTACATCCTGGCAACATCTAAGTTAATATCAGGACGGGTACCGACTTGTGACAGTGCACTCTCATGGTGACTTACAGTGCTGCCCTGCTGGGAGACCAGGCCGCCAGCACCATGACCTGACATCCCACTCAGTCACATCCTGCCACTGAGACAATCAGTCCTTGCCCTATCCTAATAATGCCGAGCGCCTGGCTAGGAAGCAACAAGTATACATTTGTTAAGTCATTGGTTTGACTCAACCAGGGTTCAAACCTGTGAGTTTGAATCCCATGATCGACCAAAACGGGAGACGGCCATCCCCGCTGGTCGCTGCGTTTGGTAAACGGTGGCGCCGTTAATAGTGTTAGTACAGTCTTGAATACTTAGACATTTTTTAATGTAACTCTTGCAAGTACTAAGAGTACGAGTGACTAGTCATGTATATTCATCTGTAAACCATATTTAGTTCTGGATAATAAACTCCATACAATCGGAATATATATGCAACTTTAAGCTTTCTTGATGACATACATAGCATGCTTGGGACGTATATTCCATTTAGCTATTTATGTCTCTTGAAGAAACACATCTGTCTGACCCATATATAGTAATAACAACTATATAAAAGGTCTTGCAAACCACTACCCATTGTCAAGCTGTCTATTAGATGTTTTCAAAGAGGTGTTATGCATAGTTAAACTGTAAATCCTCTAAATGCCTTTCTAGTAATTGTAGCACCATATATAGACCAACTTCCTGTATGGGACGTAGATTATTAGTTATAGCCGTACATTGCAGCTGCAACCGGTAATTAAACTGATAGTTTACCAACCTGACAGTTCATTAGACTGGTTTCATTCTTTTTAAGGTTTCTTAATAGGTAAATGCATTCATGATTGCAGATGCTACATGGCAATAATGGTACAATAACCCAAATGTGGCACTTCTGGTTCTTTCTTTCTTTCTTTCTTTCTTTCTTTCTTTCTTTCTTTCTTTCTTTCTTTCTTTCTTTCTTTCTTTCTTTCTTTCCTTCTTTCCTTCTTTCTTTCTTTCTTTCTCTAATTTTTTTCCCTTTTTTTTTTTTCTCTCTTTCTCTCTTTCTTTCTTTCTCTTTTTCTTTCTTTCTTTCTTTGGTACTTGGCGTTTCGTAGCCTGGTGCTTGGCATTAATAGGATAGGGCAATGACTGGTTAGCTCAGTGTCAGGATAATGTGACTGAGTGGGATATAGGGTCATGCTGCCGATGTTCTTATTTTCCAGTGGCTCAGCACTATAAAGTCACCATGAGTGTGCACCCATGGGTTCGAATTCCACGATCTATCAAAACTGGATGCGGATGCTCAACTCATTGGGACATCCCATCTGGTAATTGTTTAAGTATGGTAATTACAGTTACAGGGGGATAAGTGTAATGATGTGCACTGACATCCTCAGGTGAAATGTCAGATGCACAGTTAGGTGTGTGTAGGTTGATTCCATCAGGGAAGCAAGATACTCTAATGATTAGAGCGCTAAGTGCGGAATGGTAGGAGTGTGGGTTCGATTCCCACTTTAGGCGAAATGTCCTCGTCATTTTTTAAAACGCCCACATGACAATAGGGTGGAACTGCCTGCATTAATATCAGAATAATTTGATTGATTGTGACACGAGGTCATGACGTCATTGGTGCGGCATCCCTATGTGGAAGCACTATATATCCGCTACGAGTGCCACTGACACAAGTTTGGTACCACACGTCCTGATAGGACTTCAGATGTTATTTGGACCTAAGACCTCAATCAATAATATGTGGGGGTTCTTTTGGGGTGATTTTCTTCTCTGTTGTAGATCTTTTGGCCCTAGAGTGGTGGTCTAGTCTCACGGTCTGCGAATCGCTATCAATTATCATTGAACAGTACTAAAGTGGTTTTTTGTATTCGCTGGGGGTATAAATCTGCCGCCAGGGGAGGTCTCTGTGGAAGGATTCGGCTGGGCCGTTCTGGCGTTGTGGGGTTGTGGTTGGTTGTTGGAATTTTACGTTCTGGCAACATCTACGGGCATATCAGGACACATACCGACTTGTGACAGTGTGCACTCATGGCGACTTTATAGTGATGCCCCACTGGGAGACCAGGCCGCCAGCACCATGACCCGATATCCCACTCAGTCAGATTATTCTGACACTGAGCCAACCAGTCCTTGCCATATCCTAATAATGCCGAGCGCCTGGCTAGGAAGCGACAAGTATACATTTGGTAAGTCATTGGTTTGACTCCACCGGGAATTGAACTTGCGGCCTTCCGCACGGAAGGCCTGCACTGTACTGATTCGGCCACTGCATTCAGTTGTGTCCTTGTCCATTGTGTGTGTGGGTGCATGAGGGTGTGCCTAGTAGGTACTGCTTTGGGAGGGAATCAGCCTAAGGCGAGACGACAGCCCATTTGTCAGTGTTGCCTGGACACTCGCACCTCCAGTGTCAACCTTAGTCCCACACAATTCGGCTCATCGCAAAACCACATTACATGCACCTGCAATCTGGGTAATAGGTGCTGAAGCCTGCCCCACGGTAAGCCTGCTGTCAACAGCTATAAGCATAAGTATGCTCAATGCGCCAAATATTTTGATGTGTGTGGCTGGGCTGGGCTTGGCTTGGTTGACTGGTTTGCTGGTTGGCTGGCTCTCTAATGAAGCAGTGTGGGTATAATTAATGACGAAATGTGGGTATAGTAACTATTGCAGCAATCTGGGTATTGTAACTATGTAATGAAGCAATTATGTAGGTGTAATGACTAATGCAGCAATGTGGGTATAACGACTAATGAAGCAATGTGGTTATATTAACTAATGAAGCAATGTGGGTATAATGACTGTCATGGGGGTGATGAAAATGGGAAATATTGCGCCTAGAGCGGGACTCGAACCCACATCTCTTTGCATTCTGGGCCAGTGTGCTAACCATTACACCACCTAGGCTCCCTGATATCAACACACTCCCCACGCCTACCTGTCTATGTGGTTACTTGCCTGAGAGGTCAGTGCAGACCACTACACTCGTCCCCTGAATGTAAGTCTTGTAATGCTTACAATTACATACATACAGGCAATGCACTAACACATACATACAGCAGGGTAGGTTCAACAACTATACAGCGCAAAGCTTGTATAGGATCCTGATCATGGCAACCAGTGTCATGGGGGTGATGAAAATGGGATATATTGCGCCTAGAGCGGGACTCAAACCACATCTCTTTGCATTCCGGGCCAGTGTGCTAACCATTACACCACCTAGGCTCCCTGATATCAACACACTCCCCACGCCTACCTGTCTATGTGGTTACTTGCCTGAGAGGTCAGTGCAGACCACTACATGACTAATGAAGCAATGTGGGTATAATGACTAATGAAGCAATGTGGATATAGCAACTATTGAAGGAATGTGGGTATAATGACTAATGAAGCAATGTGGGTATAATGACTAATGCAGCAATGTGGGTATAATGACTAATGCAGCAATGTGGGTATATTGACTAATGAAGCAATGTGGGTATAATGACTAATGCAGCAATGTGGGTATAATGACTAATGAAGCAATGTGGGTATAATGACTAATGCAGCAATCTGGTTATAATGACTAATGAAGCAATGTGGGTATAATGACTAGTGAAGCAATGTGGGTATAATGACTAATGAAGCAATGTGGGTATATTGACTAATGAAGCAATGTGGTTAGATTAAAGCTGCATAGTCCGATGAAAACATCAAATTTTCAAAACCAAAACATTTATCTAGATTTGAGTCTACATATTCAACTTAGACACTGGTGCACTTATTAAGCAGTTGTTGCTGCATAGAAGGGCATAATAAATTAATTAATAGAACCCGTTACTACTGAAGTCTATGGTGTCAGAGTTTTGGCCTGCCTGCCTAAATTATTTTGGCATGTTTTGACATCAAATATCTCCAAACTTAGCCATTTAAAATTAAAGTTACTTCAAACTAAAGTAAAGTGGATTATAACGATTAGTATAATATATTTAACTCAGAAAATAGCAAAAACTCAAAAGCATCGGACTATTTGTAACTTTAACTAGTGAAGCAATGCGCGTATAATGACTAATGAAGCAATGTGGGTATATTAACTAATGAAGCAATGTGGGTATGACTCATGAAGCAATGTGGTTATATTAACTAATGAAGCAATGTCGTTATATTAACTAATGAAGCAATGCTGGTGGGTATAATGACTAATGCAGCAATGTGGGTATAGTAACTAATGAAGCAATACGGATGCAATTAAGAGTGCAATACAGCAATGGGTATAATGACTAATGCAGCAATGTGGGTATATTAACTAATGAAGCAATGTGGGTATAATGACTAATGCAGCAATGTGGGTATATTAACTAATGAAGCAATGTGGGTATAATGACTAATGAAGCAATGTGGGTATAATGACTAATGAAGCAATGTGGGTATAATGACTAATGAAGCAATGTGGGTATTATGACTAATGAAGCAATGTGGGTATAATGACTAATGAAGCAATGTGGGTATAATGACTAATGAAGCAATGTGGGTATAATGACTAATGAAGCAATGTGGGTATAATGACTAATGAAGCAATGTGGGTATAATGACTAATGCAGCAATGTGGGTATAATGACTAATCTAATGAAGCAATGTGGGTATAATGACTAATGAAGCAATGTGGGTATAATGACTAATGAAGCAATGTGGGTATATTAACTAATGAAGCAATGTGGGTATATTAACTAATGAAGCAATGTGGGTATAATGACTAATGAAGCAATGTGGGTATAATGACTAATGAAGCAATGTGGTTATATTAACTAATGAAGCAATGTGGGTATATTGACTAATGAAGCAATGTGGGTATAATGACTAATGAAGCAATGTGGGTATAATGACTAATGAAGCAATGTGGTTATATTAACTAATGAAGCAATGTGGGTATAATGACTAATGCAGCAATGTGGTTATATTGACTAGTGAAGCAATGTGGGTATAATGACTACTGAAGCAATCTGGGTATAATGACTAATGAAGCAATGTGGGTATAATGACTAATGCAGCAATGTGGGTATTATGACTAATGCAGCAATGTGGGTATATTAACTAATGCAGCAATGTGGGTATAATGACTAATAAAGCAATGTGGGTATAATGACTAATGAAGCAATGTGGGTATTATGACTAATGAAGCAATGTGGGTATAATGACCAATGAAGCAATGTGGGTATAATGACTAATGAAGCAATGTGGGTATAATGACTAATGAAGCAATGTGGGTATAATGACTAATGCAGCAATGTGGGTATATTAACTAATGAAGCAATGTGGGTATCATGACTAATACAGCAATATTGGTATAATATCAAGTTGACTACATAGCGACATTGCGAGCCGAGGTCACCGTGACGTCATAGCGTATGCCCATATATGGACATGGGTGCTATTTCTGCACGTCGTGTTATCATGCTCTAGATACAGCCGGCTGACACGACGAGTTGTATTCATAGCTGTCTCACAGTGAAGCGTGACATTCCTAAAGAAACCAACAAGAAAGGCTGGTCAGCAAACTGGTGGCTTGATTGGTCTCCTCTACTGAGCGTTCTTGTTCACTTTAACGGTTGTCCACAGTTCCGGGATGTATTTATTTAGTGAGGTAGCATTTATCTCCACACCAAGCACCTGCCAAACCTGCCGACGTCTTAAAGATCTGGGCCGAAAAACCTGTATTTCACGATTTTAGAAATCTTTCTGTTATATGTATTATGTATATATATCATATATATGTTATATATTATTTATGCAGAAGCCAAATGCGGAAAAGTGGAAATTCAGACGGACAAGTAAAAATCACACTAGACTTGGCCTGTGGACAAGTGACAATTTTTGCGTATTTCTATCACTGGTGCAAGTAGGCGTGGGTAGTTGGATTGGTTAGGACGCTAGCGCCAAAATGGCAGAGGTATAGGTTCGAGTCCCACTCAATGCACAATGTTTCTCTTAATTTGTAAAAACACTGAAACCATGATATTAATATATCCATAATTCACAACACGACAAGATAAACAGTGGACACAACTTGTATTCATAATATATTTGTTTAATTCGTAGATACTGTCAATTCTGCCAACACATATAAATGAATCATTACCACTTGAAAGACATACATAGCTTTTTTTTAAAGAGAAGCAAGTAATCAATTACTGATGTGTTTTTATCATAAAATTTATAAGTACTCAATCAACTATTTCCCGCCAGGGGGTCTGATCACCTAAGCTTGGCTAAATAGGAGACTAAATAGGGGATATGATAGTAAAAGATTTTTTTTTTTTTCAACTCATCAGCCCAGAGTGACTAGCTAACTACAATTATATTTTTATAGTTCAGCAGAGTCGGGATACTCGTATTGGACATTTTAATTATATATAACGGGCTATTCTTTTTGGCCACACTTGTGACACTCCACCCAACTAGCAACCCTACCCACACCTACCTGTCTATGCGGCTCCTTGTCTGAGAGGTCGGTGCAGACTACTACACTCGTCCTGCTGGAATTGTATGTCTTTTAAATGGTCATTTAATGCTTACAATTACATACATACAGGCGATGCACTTATCCATACACAATGTAGGTTCAACAACCATATAGCACGTAGCTTGTACAGGATCCTGGTCATGGCAACCAGTGTCATTGGGAGGGGTGATAAAAATGGGAAATATTGCACCTAGGAAAATCAAACCCACAACTCTTGCGTTCTGGGCCAGTGTGCTAACCATTACACCACCTAGGCCCCCATGTCACCACCGTACCCACACCTACCTGTATATGCGGCTCCTTGCCTGAGAGGTCAATGCAGACCACTACACTCGTCCCATTGGAATTGTAAGTATTTTAATTGGTCATTTAATGCGTACAATTATATACATATCACTTACTTATACATACACTGGGTAGGTTCAACAACCATACACATGATACAGTGTATACCTTGTACAGGATCGTGGTCATGGCAACCAGTGTCATGGGGGATGGGGGTGATGAAAATGGGAAATATTGCGCCTAGAGCAGGAATCAAACTGATAACTCTTGCATTCCGGGCCAGTGTGCTAACCATTACACGATCTAGGCTCCCTGATGTCACCACACTACCCACGCCTACCTGCCTATGCGGCTCTTTGCCTGAGAGGTCAGTGTAGACTACTACACTCATCCCGCTGGAATTGTAAGTCTTTTAAATGGTCAACTAATGCTTACAATAACATGCATACAGGCGATGTACTTATACATAACAGGGTAGGTTCAACAAACATACAGCACAGAGTGGTGTAAGTTGATACTGTCAAGGCTGTGCGGTAATTGCCAATGTCTCCATATTTGTCAGAGTAACCTCTGTGGGCAGCTCCTTAGTCCGCCGCTTGTAGGCCGGCGCGAGTTAATGTGAAATGGCAGCCTTTAAATAATCCAGCAGAGGATGCCGGGGTCACCGAAAGGTCAGATCGACAAAATGGCGACATCTGTTGTGACTGGTTGTGTGTGGGTTTTTTTGGTGTTTAAAAATAAGAAGATATTTTTGTTCTGGTAGTAGTGGTAAAATAGACGATTTCCACCACCCACTTTCTGATAGCAGTGGAGAAACCAAAGTTCTGTTGAGCAGCTCCCTCCCCCCCGCCCTCCCATCAGTATGCCCACCCAGTATGCTCCCCCCCCCCCACACACACAGGTATGCTCCCCCCCCCCCTTCAACAACGACAACAGTATTGTAGAGGCAGTGACAAGAACTCATGTTTTTGGTGGCAGCATTGTATAAGCTCTGTGGAAAGTGTCTATTAACAGCATTACTGCTAGATTCTTGTCTGGTTCCTGGTTTCTACATAACTCCCATGATGTTTGTTATTTGCTAGCCTTGGGTCTCCTTTGTCTATATATTATATGTGATGTAAACCGTATTATGCGAATATAAAGATTGGAATATTGCTTATTATTATTATTGTTATACTCCATAAGATGCAACGCTGTACCGGTGGCGCCATCTCAGCCTACCTCGCATCCACCGGATGTTGGTCAGTGTCAGTCGCACTGGAGGATTTTATATATATATAGTGTGTATATATACTAGTGTTTCAAGATGTTTAGCACTAGTAGGAAGCACACACATCTCAAACCCCGTGTCACATAGTCTGTCACTTCAAATCAACTCCTCCCAATGAGCTTGTGTATAACTTGTGAGTTCACATCAGCTCACATTAGCTCACACCAGCTCACATCAGCTCACATCAGCTCACACCGGCTCACATTAGCTCACATCAGCTCACATTAGCTCACATTAGCTCACATCAGCTCACACCAGCTCACATCAGCTCACACCAGCTCACATCAGCTCACAGCGGCCCACACGTCTCGTCCTACTCGCATCCTTTTCACCACATGCACTGCCAGTCGCCTAGCAGCAACCACAATGTACTGCGCAATGCACTGAACCAGTCAAATGTGTGTCCCCTTTGTTTAGACTCTCCCACGTAATTGTAGAACGAACAAACTCACAGAGGTTTGGGGGATGTGGGAGAATGCTTACAAACAGAGAAAGAATGCATGCAGTAGTTAGCTACACAGCAACTGAAAGCGATAAAAAGAAGGGGGGTCACAAGACTATTACTGTCTAGCGGCGAAAACAAGTCATTAGACTTAACCGTTATGGGCAGCATAAATACACCCATCACAACAAAAGAATTGTAGGCTGTTGTGGATGTTTTGGAAATAAGGAATCGGTGAGAACTAGTAGCATAGTAGTATTTAATTTAACAATTCAGTAAAACCTCTAAATCAAAAGACCATGGGACCGACTTTAAATGGTCGGTTTAGGGAGGTGGTCGGTTTAGGGAGGTAGAATATGGTATTGTTGGAACCCAAAATAAAGCGATCGATAAGGAGGTTTTACTGTAGTCGTTTTTAGTGGTAGTTTTTGATATATAAGATTATATCCAATTCTTTTCGTTAATCTTTAACCGGGCGTGGTGGCCGAATCGGTAGAGTGCAGGCCTTGCGTGCGGAAGGTTGGGAGTTCGGTTCCCAGTCGAGTCAAACCAATGACTTATAAAATTTATGCTTGTCACTTCCTGGTCTTTTTTTTTTCTTGAAGATTTATACTGCCTATCATGGATACGTCTGAATAGACTTGTTTTCACCATTAGACAGTTTGTCGATAGAAAGCCCGAGCCTACACTTTTACCGACCCAAGGGATTTTTAACCTCCCACACCACATAGACATGGTATGAGAGCAACTGGCCTTTGATGACGCTTTAAGTTATACACAGCGGTGGAAATCCAAATTGGTAGAGGTGGGGGCATGGGGAATCGAACCACTGACCTTCAGATCAGGAGTCCGACCTAGAAAAAAGTCAGACACTCTAACCACTCCACCACAGAGAACACCACTGGTGCTCGGCAGTAATAGGATAGGGCAAGGACTGGTTGGCTCAGTGTCAGGATAATGTGACTGAGTGGGATATCATGTCATGATGCCAGCGGCCTAATTTCCCACTGGGGCAACACTATAAAGTCACAATGAGTACACACTATCACAAGTCGGTACCTGTCCTGATATGACCTTAGACGTAAAACTCCCAACAACAAGCGTTAATCTGAACTCTTTGAGATATAAGAATATGTCCAATTTTTGTCCGTTAATCTGAACTACGTTTCGCACAGCCCAAAGTATTCAAATTAGCCAGATTGTTGATTAAGCGATTTAAAAATGTTGAATGGATGGTGGAAATCTATTCTGATATCGAGATTTCCTAAGTGTGTTTAGTAATGTTACCAGTAATTGCCTTTTCTGGAATTACCCCATTTAAATGCTACAACATCTCTTTATTACTATTCACGGTTCCCATTTCTCACCAACTCGCTGAATTAAGAAAAAAAACTAATTTTTCAAATCAGCGGAGTGTTCGGGATATCCTGTCTGCGATAAAATTGTTAGTCTTAAAGCAGTTGGAATTTCAATGCGGAAATATGTCAAAGTAGGTACCACTAGATTGCACCATTTTAATTGTGCATTTGAACAAATTTCGCTGGGCCCCCCTCAGGGATTTTTATATTATTGTCACTGGGACCCCTGTTTATTTTTATTACTGACAAGTAATAATAGTAAATTAATAATTCTTGAGGTAGTACGCCTTACCTCAGAAGGCTTAATTCCACTAATACACCACCGTATGGGATAGAAAGAATATCGTGGCCTATATCATTTGATGCAGTTCAGTGAACAAATTTAGTCATTTATCACTGACAAACATGTCATCGTGTTTTCTGGTTGTTTTTTTTTCTTTCTCAATGCCTCACCTTTGACTAGGGCAATAATAATGTACGGAATTAATTGGTTAATAAGTAATGGTTACTTTAATTAGCAGGTTACTTCTCAAATAGAACTGTGTCTCTAAATGAATAGGCTAACTAGCTTTTCCAATGTGACTTCAAAGAAAGTAGTGGCTTTTAAACTAATTCAGATCTGGAGCTCCTAGTCGACATCTGTAATTCCATCAGCCCTCATTGTGTACTTTTAGCTTTCCGCATATTTAGTTCCACCAATCTGCCACTCTAGTTCCACCAATCTGCCACTCTAGTTCCACCAATCTGCCACTCTAGTTCCACCAATCTGCCACTTTAGTTCCACCAATCTGCCACTCTAGTTACAACAATCTGCCAATCTAGTTCCGCCAATCTGCCACACTAGTTCCACCAATCTGCCACTCTAGTTCCACCAATCTGCCACTCTAGTTCCATCAATCTGCCACTCTAGTTCCACCATTCTGCCACTCTAGTTCCACCAATCTGCCATTCTAGTTCCACCAATCTGCCACTCTAGTTCCATCAATCTGCCACTCTAGTTCCACCAATCTGCCACTCTAGTTCCATCAATCTGCACTCTAGTTCCACCAATCTGCCACTCTAGTTCCACCAATCTGCCACTCTAGTTCCACATATATGCCACTCTAGTTCCACCAATCTGCCACTCTAGTTCCACCAATCTTCCACTCTAGTTCTATATATCTGCCACTCTAGTTCCAACAATCTGCCACTCTAGTTCCATATATCTGCCACTCTAGTTCCACCAATCTGCCACTCTAGTTCCACCAATCTGCCACTCTAGTTCCACCACTCTACATCAGTGAAGAGTTCAGGCGCAAAATCATGTAAACGCCAATCCAAAAATGTAGTTTAAATAAAAATGTGTACCTGAAAATAATTTTCATTCTCAACAATTCCACTTTTCATATGATCACATGCTTATGGAGCAATGAACAAAAAACAAGGAATATAAAATAATACACTTTTTGAAGGTTTGATTCCAATGTGGAGGTATACAATTCCATATCTGTACTTATAGCAATCCAAGTATGTAGTTATACCAGCCCACATGTGTAGTTATACAAATCCATGTCTGTAGTTTTAACAATGTACTTAAATCTAGTCAACATATGTAGTTATACTAGTCCATATATGTAGTTATACCGATCCATATCTGTAGTTATACCGATCCATATCTGTAATTTTACCAATGCACATATGTAGTTATACCAGTCCACATGTGTAGTTATACTAATCCATACATTTAGTTATACCAGTCCATACATATTGTTATACCAGTCCACATATGTAGTTATGCCAGTCTACATGTGTAGTTATACCAGTCCGCATGTGTAGTTATACCAGTCCGCATGTGTAGTTAGTTATACCAGTCCACATGTGTAGTTATACTAATCCATATATGTAGTTATGCCAGACCATACATATTGTTATACCAGTGCACATATGTATCTATATCAGTCCACGTCTGTAGTTATACTAATCCATATATGTAGTTATGCCAGTCCATATATATTGTTATACCAGTGCACATATGTAGCTATATCAGTCCACATCTGTAGTTATATCAGTCCACATCTGTAGTTCTACCAGTACACAGTCCACTTCTCACAATCTAGGATTCATTCTGATGCTGGTGCCTCGTTATGTCAAATTGCAGTCAATTCATTTCGGAATGCCAGCCTTATATAATATAAGCCTTTTTTTTCTTTTCTTAGAAAAAAAACCCTGCAAAAGGTGTATAGTCAGCTTTATAATATAAGCCTTTTTTTTCTTTTCTCAGAAACCCCGCCCTACCTGCAAAAAGTGTGTAGCCAGCCTTATGATATAAGCCTTTTTTTCTGTTCCTAGAACCCCCCCCCTGCAAAAGGTGTTTAGCCAGCCTTATAATATAAGCCTTTTTTTTTCTTTTCTTAGGAAAAAAAACCATTGCAAAACGTGTGTAAGTTTTGCCATGTTTACTTGTTGCTGTCGAAAGAGTTGAAATAAAATCGTAATTAATGAGAAACGCAGCCGACAAACAAAAGGTCAGCTAGCCTTTAAGGGAAAACGGCTCACTCCCACACTGAGGAGAGTTCGCTGACCTAGGCCACAGACTCCCAAGGCTCTACATAAATACCCAACGGGTGCGGTGGCCGAATCAGTAGAGCGCGGGCCTCGCGTGCGGGAGATCGGGAATCCGGTTCCCGGTCGAGTGAAACCAATGACTTATAAAATTGATATTTGCCACTTATTAACCTGGCCCCTAGCATTAATAGGATAGTGTGAGGACTGGTTAGCTTAGTGTCAGGATAATGTGACTGAGTGCGATATCGGGTCATGGTGCCGGCAGCCTGATTTCCCAGTGGGACAGCACTATAAATTTAGTCACCATGAGTGCGCACTGTTGCAAGTCGGTACCTTAGATGTTGTTAGGATGTAAAACAACAACAAACAAACAAACAAAAATCGGGTCATGGTGCTGGCGGCCTGATTTCCCAGTGGGGAAGCGCTATAAATTTAATCACCATTGGTGCACACTGTTACAAGTCGGTACCCGTTCTGATATGACCTTAGATGTTGCCAGGACATACAACTCCAACAACCACCCAGCTAACAACCTAAATACCCGAAGTCTGCGATCAATATCTGCACTGTAAAGCCTGTCCTCCCTGGGCTCCCACTTTTCCACTCAGCCCAATTCAAAATAGACACAGTTCATAAGACAACTTAAAGTTGCAGAGTCCGATGCTTTTGAGTTTTTGCTATTTTATAAGATAAATATCTTATTCTAATCGTTATAATCAACTTTACTTTAGTTTTAAGTAACTGTAATTTAAAATGGCTGAGTTTGGAGATATTTGACGTCAACACATGCCAAAATAATTTTGGCAAGCATGCCAAAACTCTGACACCATAGACTTCAGTAGTAACGGGTTCTATTAATTAACTTATTATGCCCTTCTATGCAGCAACAAATGCTTAATAAGTGCACCAGTTTCTCAGTTGGATATGTAGAATCAAATCTAGATAAGTGTTTTGGTTTTGGAAAGTTGATGTTTTCATCGGACTATGCAGCTTTAAGCCCGAGTACATGTCCTCCTCCCCCGCCCTCCTTACCCATCTCCCCGCGTCTCCCCCATCTTCCTTCCAGTCATCAATCAGGGCCTGCTTCGTGAGGTATTTCAGATTTTAATTAAATTTGACATTGAGGGAGTTTTAGCTGACTGGGAGGAGCAGCTGCGTTCGGCCTCGTCATAAATAGAAGAAGATGTGTGTGTGCCGCTTGTCAGGTGGGGGTGGGGGTGAAGTATAGCACTGATCTAAAGGACTTGGGTTCGAAACTGGCCTTCACTGCACTAGGTAAAGTCAAGGTCTCAGTTGAGCCGAGATCTATTGTTGTTTGTTTGTTTGAGTTTTACATCCTGGCAACATCTATGGTCATATCAGGACGGGTACCGACTTGTGACAGTGCACACTCATTACGAATTTATAGTGCTGCCCCACTGGGAGACCAGGCCACCAGCACCATTACCTGATGTCCCACTCAGTCACATTATCCTGACACTGAACCAACTAGTCCTTGCCCTATCGCAATCAAATACCTTATCAGCAGCTACTGTGTGGTAAGATAACACCCACACTACAACTGGCCAGCATTGAAAACAAGCCTGGGTACCCGGGCTTATGTGCTATGGACAGTATAAATACAGCCTCAAATATTATTTTGTTTAAATGCCGAGCGCCAGGCTAGGAGGTGACAAGTATAAATTTGTACGTCATTGGTTTGACTCGACCAGGGCTCGAACCCGTGGATTCGAACCCCATGATCTACTGAGGTATATAGGTATGCCAGATAGTCCAGAAGCTAACAGCCCTATTATTATTACATTACATAAGGAACACAAGACAGGAAGTTGGATCGAGCCAATAACTCTGGCTGGCCCCCTAAAGAGACCTACCGCATAGTTTATTTGAGCAAAAATAGGAGGTGGAGTGGGCCAAGGAGGGGGAGCAGGAGCCACCTGGAGGGAAGGCGGGAGGTAGGGCCGCTTGGACGCAGCAATCTGCCCCCAGCGCGCACACCAACCACCAGCTCCACCTACCCAACACAGTAAACTTATACAAGTTGTCCAGGAGTTGGGGAGAAGACAAGTAGAGAAGGATAATAGGATAATTACATTGCATGAATAATATACGCATAAGAGTTTATACATAACATATCAAGGTGATATAGCGTTGATTAAAGTACATTAACATTTTGTAAGCAGTAGAAGACAGGAAGGTAACCAGTTTAAATTATCTCAAATTAACTCCCATTGTCGACCATATAAACCAAGATAATCGTAATCAACTCGGAAAGCTTGTAGTAGAAGTCACGCTTAGAATTTATGGATTTAATTTTTTATTTAAAAATTAAAATTTTGTGTGTGCATATATACAGGAATTGGTCGCCAGGACATTCATGAGGGTTGTTGTTTCCTTTTCGGGTCTCAGAGAGTGGGGTGCCGCTGATGCTAATGCTGATGCTGATGCATACACATGTGTTTGTTTGTTTGTTGTTGTTTTGCATCCTAGCAATATCTAAGGTGATATCAGAACAGGTACCGACTTGTGACAGTGCACACTTATGGCAATTATGGCTGGGAGAACAGGGCGTCAGCACTACGACCCAATATCCCACACAGTCGTATTGTCCCGATATTGTGCTAACCAGTTCTTATTCTATCCTATTAATGCCGAGCGCCCGGCTTGGTAGCGACAAGTATAAATTTTATAAGTCATTGGTTTGACTCAGCTTGACGTCCGCAGAAGAGCTCATTCTGATCAATCCAGGCTAAATGACCTTGACGTTTTTGGGAGAGCAGATGACCTTGACTTCGGGTCTACGGGGCTTGCAATGATGGCACTTGACAGGTTTCTTGTGAAGCCGCCGCTGAATCCGCGCCCGCCGCGGGCGACTGTGATTGCCTGCCACAGGAGCTATGAATTTGGTGTGACTTGTTTGCACCTCAGGCAGCGCACCAAGCGGACGGCTCTGAACTAATGGCTAAATGTTTTCTTTATCCATTTTTTTTTTTACTATTAGAAAAGAACTAGCTTGCTAGCTAGTCCACCTTTGAAGGCACTATGTGTAAAGCATACGTCTTAAATTGCATGGTCCAGCGAACACTACTTTCACGACTCTGTATGCAGGCAATGCTTTCCCAGCTTGTTCTGATTTTTCATCAGAAGGAATGCCGAATGATGATTAAAATCAATGTGCTCTAGAGACGTCGTTAAATAAAACAAACTGGCCGAATGAGTTGAGCATCTGTCTCCTGATTTGGTAAATCGTGGGATTCGAACCCTGGTAGAGTCAAACCAATGACTTAAGAATTGATACATGGCCCTTCCTAGCCAGGTGCTTGGCATTATTAGGATAGGGCAAGGACTGCTTGGTTCAGTGTCAAGATAATGTGACTGAGTGGGATATCAGGTGATGGTTCTGGCAGCCTGGTCTCCCATTGGGGCAGCACTATAAAGTCGCCATCAGTGCGCACTGTCAGAAGTCGGTACCCGTTCTTGTCCTATCCTAATAATGCTGAGCGCCTGGCTAGGAAGTGACAAGTATCAATTTTTAAGTCATTGGTTTGACTCGACCAGTGTTCGAACCCACGATCTACCAGCACGGGAGACGGACGCTCTAACTCATTCGGCCATCCCGTCTGGTCGCGCGAGAAGGGAGCAGACAGGGTGATGAATTAGCCTCAAACCGCATCGCCCCCTAGTGGGGACGGGAGGAGATGAGGGAACGCATCTTTCGTCTGGCTATTTCATGAGACGCTATTTGCGGTGATTCTTCATCCTTTCGTTTTTCAATTGACTCGGGCTAAAGAGTCTGCGCCTAAGATAATGAGATTTGGTTTTGAATTAATATCGTATTAAACACGTGACATTTTAGCTTATGAAATAATCGTATAAATAAGTTGAACCATGAAATATTCATATTGGTTCTTGGTGCTTTAGACATTTAATGAATTGAGACGAGTGTGTGCACCCTGCACCCCCCCCCCCCCCATATCAACCCAAATTTACTCAAATATTATTTTATTATAGCTAACATTAAAAAGTGTTGGTAGAGCACAAACATAGCATGCAGAAGATCGGACGGAGTTCAATTCCCGGTCGAGTCAAAACAATGACTTACACAATTTATACTTGTTGCTCCCTAGCCAGGCGCTCAGCGTAATATGGCAAGGACTGGTTAGCTTGGTGTCGGGATAATGTGACTGGGTGGGATATCAGGTCATGGTGTTGGCGGCCTGGTCTCCCAGTGGGGTAGCACTATAAAGTCACCATATCTGCACATTGTAAGTAGGTACCCGTCCTGATATGACCTTAGATGTTGCCAGGACGTCAAACTCCAACAGCCAACCAATCTTGGGCATGTACACTATCGCCTATGACATCAGATCAATCCATTATCACGTGCTATTCACCGTATTCATGTTGAAACCAGACCGAGACCAGCTACGCATCTAGGAGGTGCTGCTCTGCGTTTGTGTAGTCAGTCCTCTATGGGTCTTTTCATGGTAAATGGGGCCAATGTATTTTCTAGTATTTAAATTTTACTCCTTTAATTCTGTCGTTGCTCGTACACATTGGCACACAGCAGTGTCTTGCGGCCATTTTCACTGTTTCACAACGCCCGATGCGTACTCAGCCTCGTTCTGATGTCTAATTAGGTCACCCGTTAATAGCGTCGATTGACGCTATTCACGCCGCGGCCATGGTGAAACCATACTGAGGCCACATACGCATCTGTGAGGCGGTGCACTATGAAAAGTAATGTGAATATTTTTTCGTCGACCAATACCTCTCGAAATCACTCAAATTTGAGGGTATTCATTTTTTAAACTACCACATTCATCTTTGCATACGTGTTTTCTATTTATTGGCCAATCTTCACATAGATTGGGTGACCCTTGCATGGTGATTTTCCCATTCTTTAACTACAATGTGACTGTCAACTTCAAGTCTGCATAGTTATGGTGGCATCATGTAATGCAGCACTGTCAGCATAGTTATCTGTGTAACACAGTTAAACGACTACTCTTAGGAATTACAAATTAATAAAAGCTTTAAAAGGGTTAAAATATATTTTTAAAACATATATATATTAAGAAAGTGAGTGACTTTGTTGACATCCCCCACTGAAATGCATCTGATCATCATTCAATCTTCATGAAAATTGACCAATAGATAGAAAAAAAATGTATGCAAAAAAGAATATGATAGATTAAAATGTGAATATCTTAAAATTGTACTCCTTTAATTGTTGTCGTAGTTCATACACATCAGCACACATCAGCACACATCAGTGTCTTACTGCCATTTCCAATACCCGACGCGTACTCAACCTCGTTCTGATGCCTAATTAGGTCACGTGTGAATCGTGTAAATTGGTTGGAGGGCCTGTCTGTTTTTTTCACCATCTTCAATCCCGGATCCATGCTGTTTTTAACTGCGGAAGAGTAGAAATGTTTATCTGAATCACCTACAACGTTGTGGTATTATAAGTTAATAAGAGATCGAAGGACAACCAACAAAGCGCGAATATACAGTGACACTTTACATTAGGGCTTTCATAATCATATCGACGTTCTTACACCATCCTAATGCACCGGGCGCGGTGGCCGAATCAGTAGAGCACAGGCCTCGCGTACGGAAGATCGTGAGTTCGGTTCCCGGTCGAGTCAAACCAATGACTTAAAAATTGACACTTGTCGCTTCCTAGCCTGGTGCTCGGCATTATTAGGATATGGCAAGGGCTGGTTAGCTCAGTGTCAGGATAATGTGACTGAGTGGAATATTGGGTCATGGCAGCCTGATTTCCCAGTGGGGCAGCACTATAAAATCGCCATGAGTGTGTACTGTCACAAGTCGGTATCCGTCCTGATATGACCTTAGCTGTTGCTAGGATGTAAAATAACAAGAAACAAACACACAACAATGACATGGTGTTTGTTGTATATGAACGTGAGGTAATTCCTGGTATGTGGAGGATGTGTGTGGGGGGAGGGGGGAGGGGGGGGGGGGCAGGGGTTATAACCAAATAATACTTCTGCAGCTTACGAGGATTATGTGGCAGAAAATAGAACTGTGACGTGGTTTCACTGTAAATTAGATATAGTGTGGCCGCATGGAGCCGGGCGGAAATTAGCTGATGTGGTGGTGGCGATACAGCCACATCCTGTAGCTATCTATACTTAACGGCCATTGGCTTTACTTGC
Source organism: Branchipolynoe longqiensis (assembly GCA_030323885.1). Lineage (NCBI taxonomy): Eukaryota > Metazoa > Annelida > Polychaeta > Phyllodocida > Polynoidae > Branchipolynoe > Branchipolynoe longqiensis. Next base: position 105,980,018 of record CM059188.1, on the reverse strand, counting down.
CGCATGGTTCTAATATTCTGTCCCACTCCCTGGTAATGTGAACTGAACAATTCTTTTCAAATTACAGTATGCATAACGTGATTGAAATAAGCGCGCTGCATTATGTCATACTGTAGGCTCTCTCCCCCCCCCCTCTCCCTCTCTCTCCCGCGCTCTCTCCCTCTCTCCCTCTCTCCCTCTCTCCCTCTCTCTCCCCCTCTCGCTCCCCCTCTCCCTCTCTCTCCCTCCATCTCTCTCCCTCTATCTCTCTCCCTCCTCTCTCTCCTCTCCCCTCTCTCCTCTCCCTCTCTTTCTCCCTCTTTCTCTCCCTCTTTCTCCCTCCCCTCTTTCTCCCTCTTTCTCCCCCTCTTTCTCCTCTCTCCTTCTCTCCCTCTCTCTCCTCTCCTCCCTCTCCCTCTCTCTCCCCTCTCTCTCCCTCTCTCTCCCTCTCTCCCTCTCTCCCTCTCCCACTCTCATCATCTCCCTCCCTCCCCTCGCTCCCCCTCCCTTCTCTCGCTCCCTACCTACCCTCTCTCTCTCTTGTATGTATGTATGTATGTATGTATGTATGTATGTATGTATGTATGTATGTATGTATGTATGTATGTATGTATGTATAAAACACATCATATATAGAATATATGTACATTAATACCAATCAGCATGTGAAATAAGAGCTTGTCCGGGACAAGTGAAAATTCAGCCGGACAAGTGAAAATCACACCAGACTTGTCTGGTGGGCAAGTGAACAATGTTGCTTATTTTTATTACTGTATAGGTATATGAGACTGTCTCAAAAGGTGCTAAGCAATATGGGACAAAACTGTGTCCATTGTAACGATCAACATACTATCTGCTTATGCATTTGCTCAGGATAAACTGATTTGTTTTTTACATGGTGTTTCATAATCCCTATAGAATACATATTGATTTGAAGCAAATGTCCTTCTGTTTTCTGTGTAACTGTTTCTGTGCTGTTTTGTGTCAATCGTTACAATGGACAAAAAAAAGAAAGAGTTAGCACCTTTGAGACAGGCTCATATATGCAGCGTTCAAAATAACCGCTTGTCTGGGACAAGTGAAAATTCAGACGGACAAATGAAAACCACACCAGACGTGTCTGATGGACAAGTGAAAAATTTGGCTTATTTCTATCACTGCTAATAGAATACACACATATATGCAAGCTATCGGTCGTAGTTGAACATAGGATAGATTAACGTGGGTCAAATGTGGTGTAAGTATGTTAAACTACGGTGAAAAACGTTAAGGTGCGTCAGGTTTTGGTACGGATAAATACATTACGGCATGGATGCCGGTACATTCAACTACGTTCAATGTATGTTAACCCCCCACTATGGTCAACTACGTTCAACTACGTCCAAGTACACTAGAGTATATTAATAGTACGGAGACTTCGCCACAGTACATTAGCCTCTAACGTAGTGCTCTTTTGAACATGTCCAAAGATTAAATCAGAACTCATGGCCCACCCACGTTTTTATTCAACCATCGTTCTTTACTAATAAGCTCATTTTGCTTGCATTTACATTGTAGCTGGAAGTTATCTTGTGAAGCACATTGAAAACTGTACATGTTCTAACAGTCGGACATCAGCAATAATAGACCTACCGTATATGTCCCAATAGAAGCACGCTACCCAACAGAACCCCCATCCCCCATTTCAAGATTGATAGCACGCACAAATGTACGATCGTATTCAGACTGAATGCACATAAAATAAGACAATCCCACTTTATTTCAGAGGCACGACAAAAACAAATCCATGAAATTCTTTAACTTTGAATAGACGCGCATCCATGTGTCTGCACTCGCGCAGTGCGCGTCTATTGGGACATACAGGGTATATATACTTAGTGGGGGAGGGGGGGTTGGAGTGGGGGGGGGGGGGGGCTATCTCATATGGTTGGCGCACTACTACAGGACAAGTTCTTAATTTAACTCTGTTGGCTATTGCCAAGCCGAGACAGGCTCAGGGTAGGACAATGAGGACTGCCCTGTTGCCCAGGGCACCTAGTTTACTCAGTCGGGCAGGTGAAGTTCTCATTGACCTGCCCAAACGGGCCAGTCATTATTTTTCTGATCTGTAGTAGCAGATTTCAGTTTCAATTGGCTGACTTTGGCTTGGGCAAGTAGTTTTGCCACTCGGGCAAGCATACAATTCAGTCACTTGCTCGATTGGGAAAGTAGGGATAAAGGTGAATGTCATACCTTGCACTTACTGAGAGCAATAGTCAGTTCCTCTGGCATAGACTGGGATACTGTCCTACCCTGAGCAAGTATCAATTGTTACGGTATAGGCTTGACTCGGCTGAGGTTCAGTCACGAATGTAACAACAATAGCAAAGAGCAATAATAATGAGGATGAGGATGATGGCGATAAAGATGTCGATGACGACGATAAAGATGACGATGACGACGATAAAAACCTCCAAATATATCAACGTATTAACTTAGTTTCAAATATACACCTATTGACTGAAAGCACTACACAACGGGCATAATTGACAGAATTGTAACTGGCTACAAAAGTACAATAAACCAGGTCCGACAAGTCCCCAGTCACCAACGCGCCGTGGAAAAACCCAACAACCAACCATTAAAAAGTCTAAAAGGGTTTCCACTGACTAGAGATTATTGCAACCCGCGATCTATTAAACAAAGACGCAGAATAAGCTGGGAAAGCATTGGAGGCATTCGACTGGGCCTCTCTATGCGAATATCAAAATATTTCCTTACAAATTCCTATTCGACTGGGACCGGAAGTGGGTTTCTATACGTATGATTCGGGTGTGTGTTGTGGCTCCATCCGCTCCATCCGCAAATGTTGTGGATAGAAAGGTCGCAGTCGAATGCCTCCAAAGTCTGCGTTACCATACACAGTGGGTGAAAGTAGTTGTCACTAGTTATAGTAGAATATATGCACTGTGCACTTATGACTGGACCCGCCTGCTGGCAATCAGCGCAGTGAGTTAGGTATACTCAGCACACATACATCACACACTGACCCTCTTTTCAACCACACCCATCGGACTGTGGTACCAACCATGGCGGCTACACGGTCTGATACACCATCACACAATCACACACAGCACGGGGAGTCTAGATGTTAGCCAGCAATTGCATAACAGAACAGATCTCAATCTGTTCAACGCAATCGAACAAGCGCCAGCCGGTTATATAATCTGAACCATCTTTTTTTTCCTTTTTTTTTTTGGTGTGTGATGAATTTATTTACCCTGCTCATAACGGATAAGTGTGTTAACACTTGTTTTCACCGCGGGGCAGCACTAATCCAATTTGTTTTAGTAATAATCTTGGCTTTCTTCATCATCATGTGAATCGGAATCAGCAGACAGGATGGCCGAATGATTGGAGCGTCCATCTCCCATTTTGGTAGATCGTGGGATTCGAGCGCATGGGTTCAAACCCTGGTCGAGTCAAACCAATGTCGTAAAAATGTATACTTGTCGCTTTCTAGCCTTGCATTATTGGGATAGGGCAAGGACTGGTTGGCTCAGTTCCAGGATAATATGAGTGACTGAGTGGGATATCAGGTCATGGTACTGGTGGCGTGGTCTCTCAGTGGAGCAGCACTATAGAGTCACCATGAGTGCACACTGTCACAAGTTGGTACCCGTCCTGATATGACCCTAGATGTAGTCAGGACGTAAAAGTCAAACAACCAGCCAAAGAATCATCATCAGAATTATCATCAGAATCATTACCACCACCAATTATTATTATTATTATTATTATTATTATTATTATTATTATTATTATTATTATTATTATCATCAGTATATAGTTGATGGTAACTATCATAAGTTCAAAGAGAACAATATGTGAACATACATTTAATGATGGTTTTCAAAGGAGTTTAAAAAAAACCTACAAAAATCCCTTAATTGACAACAAACTATAAATTAGTTTGAGCAGATGAGAAGAGTTAGTAATTTGTAAGCACAAAGGTGGTCGCTCCTTGCGGCTACTTCTCTGTCGCTACGCATAAATCCATATTTATCTACTTCTCGTGAATGGAGACATTATGATAAATTGTCCCGCCTGCTGGATCTCATGTGAATTGCACTGTTTAAACTTGCAGAACAACAGCGAGTTTGGCGAGTGTGTGTGTGTGTGTGTGTGTGTGTATAGACCTGCTCCATTGTGTGTGGCGTTTCATGGTGGGTGACAAGAGAATAGAAAATGCAGGTGTGTCGGTCTTGCCAGTCTACTCTTGCCTCTAGCCAGCTGGCCATCCCATTGATGATACAGTCAGATAGTGGCCATGGCGATAGCTTAGCTGATATACATCAGTGATAGAAATAAGCAAAATCTTTCACTTGTCCACCGGACAAGTCTGGTGTGATTCTCACTTGACCGTCTGAATTTTCTCTTTCCCGGGACAAGCTCTCATTTTGAAGGGTGTATAGTGGTAGGAATAAGCAAAACTTTGCACTTGTCCGTCTAAATTTTCACTTGGGTCAGACAAGGGGACAAGCTGTTATTTCGAACGCTGTATATATAAGTAAAGAGCTGGTATTTCTCTGCATATATCTACATATTTAATGCTTCTCATCTCTTGTTATAAGTTCACACTGAAAGAACAGAAGTGTATATAAATAATGCAAACACATTCCTTTGTTTTCTCCATGCCATTTCCGTGCTTTACTAGTTGGCCCACTGTTGTGCACACTACGCTGTGAAAAGTGATTATGTCTGTTTACATAGTGGTAAACTGTGTGTTCGATTCACATAGACACAGTGCACTCATAATGATAATGTCCTTGTTAATATGTAAAAAAATATATTTGGTGAATATTTTATTCGTCTGAATACATATTTTTTCAGCGCCGAGGCACTGGTCTTCCAGCAATTAGTTGTTGTTGATGCTGTAAGTAATGCAATGTCCGTTCTGAACTAAGTACACTGGATGTGATTATACATCTGATAACATATATGAGCCTGTCTCAAAAGGTGCTAACTCTTCGTTTTTTTGTCCATTGTAATGATTCACACAAAAAAGCACAGAAACGGTTACACTGAAAACACAAGGACTTTTGCTTCAAATCAATATGTATTCTATTGGGATTATGAAACACCATGTAAAAAACAAATCAGTTTATCCTGAGCAAATGCATAAGTAGATAGTGTGTTGATCGTTACTATGGACAAAGTTTTGTCCCATATTGCTTAGCACCTTTTGAGACATTCTTATGCATAGTTATTGCATGGTGTATATGTAGCAACTGCTAACAGTAACACCCTGGTCACACGAGGCTTGCAACCACTTGCAACCACTTTCAACCCCCCCCCCCCCAAAACCCAGGTGGTCTCTATTTTGTCTCCACTGATTACAAATCACTTTTCTTCATTTTGGTCGCAAGAGAGATGCAGGTGTTGCACCAAAAACCTTCTTGTAACCAAAATGGTCGCAACTCATCGCAAGTGGTCGCAAGCCTAGTGTGACTGGGGTATGAAAATGGAGAAAAAACATGGAATGAGTATTTCTAAATGCAATACACTGACCAAACACAACAAAGTATTGCTAACAGTGTGATGTGCTAGCTGTGTGATGTGCTAACAATGTGATGTGATATACTGTTAATAAGTTTAATAATTAGAATCCATATGTTGTGTCTTCACGCAGGCTTCATACGAGAACCCTCCACACGTCTATGCGTTGACGGACAGCATGTACAGAAACATGCTGATAGACATGGAGAATCAGTGTGTCATCATCAGGTTAGTTACATACTTTTCCGTATATTCCTGCTATTCTACTTTCAACTGGCTTACAATCCTGCGGTCTGTTCATCGGTACATTTGTTCATCAAGGTTCCTGCGGATCCTTACAAATTCTTAAAAAGTCTTAAATTGATTAGTCAATTTGTAAGGCCCTGAAAAGTCTTAAATATGGTCACTTTTCTGTGAAAGGCCTTAAAAGGGTCTTAAATTGGATTTGCCCACTATAGTATTTTTTCAAGATGTTTTACCAGCTATCTTCACAAAGCACAACTGCCATGGAACTGAAATGCCTCGAAGTCTACAGACCATAATGTAGCAGACCCGTTATATCACAGACTAGACTGGCCAGCGAATTGATCTTCCAGATAGAGATCCATAGATTGCATCACCTCACTCATTTCTGTTAATATTTAATTAAATATGTAAGTTATATTTGCAGGAAAAATAGGTCTTAAATTGTATGAAAATTGGTATTAAAAAATCTTAAACGGGTCTTAAATGTGATTGGCTGATATGTGCCAGAACCCTGGTTTGGGGGTCTAACTTTGCTACGTTAATCATTTTCTCACTTCCTTTTCAATGTTTTTCTGCATCGACTATATCGATGTCGCTATTGGTGCCACGATTGCTCTTCTAAAAAAAATCCCAAATTACAAAGTGTGGCCACAGAGCAGATTCAGTGTATTGGGAAGTTTGAGTCTCCAATGTTCATAAGTAGAGGAGTATCTATATATAACAAACACCACCTAGTGAGTGATAATCTTTTACATCTTCATTTCACTTGTGCATTGTTTAGTTATTTGTACGCATAAACATCATCGGATCAGTTGCAGGGTAATGGGAATGGAGTTTAATCTTTTGATTAAAATTGTAGGAAATTAAACAAATTATTGTGACATATTGTATGCGTGGCCCTTTATTCTATGCGGTGGCCAAATCGGTAGAGCGCAGGCCTCGCATGCGGGAGATCGAGAGTTCGGTTCCCGGTCGAGTCCAACCAATGACTTATAAAATTGATACTTGTCACTTCCTAGCTTGGCACTTGGCATTAATAGGATAGGGCAAGGACTGGTTAGCTCAGCGTCAGGATAATGTGACTGAGTGGGATATCGGGTCATGGTGCCGACGGCCTGATTTCCTAGTGGGGCAGCAATATATTGAAAATGTCAACAAGTTAGTTGTACGCGTAAACATCAGATCAGTTGCAGGGTTATGGGGATAGGGTTTAACCTTTTTATTTATTTTTTTTAAAGAAAAGAGAAAAAAATATGTCAATAAAATAGAATTAGTGTGACATATTGTATGCATGTCCCTTTATTCTAAGGTGGCCATTATCGATCTAGGAGAATGGCTGTCAAAAGGAGGACTTCTAAAGATATTGTCACAAATATCAATATATACGGAGATGAACATAAGGTGATCTCTCAGTCTGTGCCCAAATAGGTGGATCGTGCGTTCAGATAATGTAGTGTGGTGCCGCCTGGGACGCGTACAGATTAAAGAACAACACACTGGTACTATAACTGGTTTATGTTGGTATAAAATACGCTAACAATGTTTCCACTACATCATATAACAAAACAACCAACAACAACCCCCCCCCACACCCCCACCCTGGCCTCAAACATACAGCTGAATACAAAACTGTTAATAGGACATTGTACTCAGCTTAACATGAATGGTTGCTTGGTTGTTGGAGTTTTACGCCCTGGCAACATCTAAGGTTATATCAGAATGGGTACAGACTTGTGACAGTGCGCACCTATGGCAACTTTATAGTGCTGCCCCAATGAGAGACCATACTGCCAGCACCATGACCCGATATCCCACTCAGTCACATTATCCTGACACTGAGTTAACATGTCCTTGCCCTATCCAAATAATCCTGAGCGCCTGGCTAGGAAGTGACAATTATAAATTGTTATGTCATTGGTTTGACTCGATATGGGTTTGAACACGTGGGTTCTAACCCCACGATCTACCAAAATGGGATACGGACGCTCAACTCATTCGGCCATCCTGTCTAGTCCACCGTTATAAAGGGTATATTTAGAACATTGTACTCAGCTTAATGTTGCATAGTCCGATGGTTTGGAATTTCTGTATTTTTTCTGAGATAAATATATTAGATCGATCACTAGTATCTACTTTATATTAGTTCAAAGTTACTTTTATTTTAAATGGTAAACTTTTGAGATATTCTGAGTGCAAACATGGAAAATTAGTTTTGGCAAGCTTGCCAAAACTCTGCCACCATAGACTTCTACAGTAACAGGTTCTGTTAAATTGACTCAGTATTCCCTTCTACACAGAAACAAATGCTTAAGAAGTGGATCAATATCTAAGTTAGATATGTAAAATCAAACCTAGATAATTGGTTTGGTTTTGAAAATTTGATATTTCATCAGACTATGCAGCTTTAACATGGAAGCGGATCTTGAAAAACTATGCACGTCAGTGTGACATACTTTATCCCGGTTGGTTCCCATATTCCAAAGTGTTCTGGGGGTATTATTGATCCCAGAGAATGGCTGTCAAGCGGGCTGGTGTCCAAGGTTATCACGTGCCTATATTGCTATAGTGTTCCTGCAATCTGTATAAATTGAGAGGAACTCGAGGCGACGTGAAAGAGTTGTCTGGGAAGTGTGTCGCGCATTAGGGTAATGGAGGCGGGTGGCACCTGGAACCCGGGCCAGTAAAGAGCAATGTGTTGTTGTGGGAGGCTGATGTATGCGACACACACACACATATATACACACACACTCACACACTCACACACACTCACACACTCACACACACTCACACACACATGCACCAACACACACATACACACACATATACACATACCAGGGCCATTAAGGCCCTGTCACATTACGGCGTATGGCGTTAGTGTATGCCGGCGTATGCGGTTTTTGACCCATACACCATCATATGCCGTCATACGCCGTCATAAGCTACGCACGAGGTCCCAGCGGCATCGGAAGCGTACCCCAGCCTATGCCTAACCTACCCCTAGCCTATGGCAGCGTATTCAAAGCGTATCCCGACCTATGCGCGGCATACTGTGAAGAGGTTTGACAGTTGTGATTGACAAGTTCAGCGTACGTCCAACCTATGCGTAACCTATGTCGGCGTATGCATAGCATACGTCAAGCGTATGAGCAGCGTATGAGCCATACACCGAAATTTTTTGAGCATGCTCAAAAAAGATTTTGACGGACGCGCATATGACGGAGTATGCATAGCATATGCATAGCGTATGCGAAGCGTATGATGGCGTATGGGTCGAAAATCCATACGCTAACGCCATACGCCATAGTGTGACACCACTTTTACAGAATGTTGGGGGTACGCAAGAGACACCCGGTGGGTGTCAATCCAGCATACGCCCAACCTATGTCGACATACCTATGCATAACCTATGCCGGCATATGCATAGCATATGCCTAGCGTATGAGCAGCGTATGATCCATACGCTGAACATTTTGAGCAAGGAAACAGGCTTGTTGGAATGACGGCGTATGCGTAGCGTATGGCGGCGTATACCGACGTATATAACGTAACGCGCTTACGTCGCCGTACGCTCCCGCAAAAAACCCTAATGTGACAGCCCCTTTAAAGAGCAATGTGTTGTTGTGGGAGGCTGATGTATGCGACACACACACATACATATATATACACACACACACACATGCACCAACACACACACACATGCACCAACACACACATACACACACATATACACACACCAGGGCCAGTAAAAAGCAATGTGTTGTTGTCGGAGGCTGATGTATGCGACACACACACACATATATACACACACACTCTCACATATATGCACACACTCACACACACATGCACCAACACATATACACATACCAGAGCAATGTGTGGGTGTGGGTGGCTGATGTATGCGACACACACACATGCACAAACACATACACTTGCACAAACACACACACATGCACAAACACATACACTTGCACACACACATGCACAAACACACATCCATACACATGCATGCACAAATACACACACTTGCACAAACACACATACACTCACATGCACACACACATAGACACACAAACACACACACCAGGACCAGTAAAGAGCAATGTGTGGGTGTGGGTGGCTGATGTATGCACCACATATACACACACATACATACACATATATACATACGTACATACATACACCATCCTCATATGACCTTAGATGTTGCCAGGATTTAAAACTCCAAAACCAACCAATATACATACATACATACATACATACATACATACATACATACATACATACATACATACATACATACATACATACATACATACATACATACATACATACATACATACATACAATCACTAACATACTAGCATTGTGCGGGTGTGGGAGGCTGATGTATACGCCACGTAAAGCAGGGCTGCTGTCCGCTCTGGACACCCAACTCGCCCACATTGTCTCTCTCACACACACACACACATTGTCACACACACACATTCTCACACACACATCCACCGAGGCGTATGCACATACACACGCCGACACACCCACCGGCACATACCCATACAATCACCAACACATACATACACCATACAACCACCAACACATAGAAACACTAACAATACATACATGCATACAAACACAACCACCAACACATACATACAAACACAACCACCAACACATACATACCCGTATAATCACTAACATATACATACCCATACAATCACCAACACATACATACCCATACAACCACTAAAACATACATACCCATACCCATGAAATCACAAGCACCAACACACATGCATACCCATACAACCACCAACACACACACACACATAGAAACACTAACACACATGCATACAAACACAACCACCAACACATACATACCTGTACAATCACTAACATATACATACGCATACAATCACCAACACATACATACCCATACAACCACTAACACCTACATACCCATACCCATACCCATACCCATGAAATCACAAACACCAACACACATGCATACCCATACAACCACCAACACACACACACATAGAAACACTAACACACATGCATACAAACACAACCACCAACACATACATACTTATACAATCACCAACACATACATACCCATACAACCACTAACACCTACATACCCATACCCATACCCATGAAATCACAAACACCAACACACATGCATACCCATACAACCACCAACACACACACACATAGAAACACTAACACACATGCATACAAACACAACCACCAACACATACATACCCATACAATCACTAACATATACATACCCATACAATCACCAACACATACATACCCATACAACCACTAACACCTACATACCCATACCCATACCCATGAAATCATAAACACCAACACACATGCATACCCATACAACCACCAACACACACACACATAGAAACACTAACACACATGCATACAAACACAACCACCAACACATACATACCCATACAATCACTAACATATACATACCCATACAATCACCAACACATACATACCCACTAATACATACATACCCATACCCATGAAATCACAAACACCAACACACATGCATAGACATACAGCCGCCAACACACACACACACACACACACACACACACACACACACACACACACACACACACACACACACACACACACACACACACACACACACACACACACACGAATCTCTCCCACCTATTAGGTGCACGCCCCTGGTTCCTTCCCTACACAGCACCCATCTGTCACACCTCTCTCCACTTTACTCAACATCTTACTCGTTTGACCCTTAACCAGACCACTTACCCACCCCTACCTGCTCAGCCTTCGCCCATCTTGAACATATGCAAGGCAGGCGTACAATGCACGAGCAGACATCCGTGGTTACCGTGATAGTTAGTAGCCTTAAGGTCAGAGGTGTCTGTTGAAAAGGTATTCTTGCATTTGAAAATATCCCAAAAATAAAGAGGGGATGTATATAATGTCATATTTTTGGGGCCTTGAAAATTGCTTTATAATATCAGAGATGATATTTTTCCGATTTTGAGCGGATTTCCGTGTTTTTTTCACAGCCTGGGGTATTTTTTCATATATGATGGGGGAACGCTGGCTGGCCTCTAGGACGAAAATTTGCCGTCAGGATAATAATCTCGGCTTGATTTCCACTTTTTTTGTATTGCCTGAAGCCACTATCATCCCTGAATATAAATAACATGCAGAAATATGGCTAAGTAAGACCATATTGAGTTGACATATATCAGTCTGTGATGTCATCTATGGGAGGGGCTTAAAAATTTCTTAATTGGAAAGGCTCTAAATAACCCTTAAATTTTGTTGCTAGAAATCTGTACAAGACCCGTAATCTATAATTGTGTGGGTCTTGTTCGATCTAGCAGTAGGTATCCCAAGTTTCTCGCCACTCCACCAATAATCTATGTGTAGGGCCTTAAAATTCATCGTTTTCAATCTGTTGGTGTGTTCTAAGTTGTTCCAAAATAAAGGTTTGGATTTCTTCTTTTGAATAGTGCCATCCACATTAGGATATGATTTTGCTCAGCTAAAGAAAAGTCAAGTCCATTTTTGTAGAAAATCACCTTTTGTTTCAATTAACTAATGCATGAAATTTTACACTGGTTTTTCAAACATCCGGTGCTCTTTCACCAGAGCGCATCATCATGCCAATGGTATCATTTTGTTTCCAATACTACAGGCCATAGATTTATATTTTGTTTAGGAATAAATGCTTTGTCTATCTATTTTAAATTTTAATTTAAACTTTTCAATTAACAACCATTTCCGAACCGAATCCCGTCCTGATATGACCTTAGATGTTGCTAGGACGTAAAACAACAACAAACAACAAATCCGAACCGAATAATGCATAACTTCGATTTTTACATGAAAATAAAGATTGATTTTTTTTTTAAAGAAAAAGAAAGAAGAATAAATTTGTCGTGATTTTAGCAATGCACGGCATGACTCCGCAAATATGAGACAAAATAAATGTTGACTCTACTTATTAATTGAGTGCTAAAGTTGTTATGCAATGTGCCAGCGTTGTCTGGTATTAATTAGTGTAAGGCTGACTGCTCCATAAACACCCCCCCCCACACACACACACGCATCCACACACAGGGTTAGCTTCCTAGGAAGTACACTTACACAAAGATTAAAGTGGGTAGGATGTGCAACTCTGAATTTAAATAGCATCTCTTAAACATTTTTTGTACTTGTATCCTATGTCAAATAATAAAAGATTCACCCCTACCCAGAGTATGCTACCACACTAAGTGGTGAATCTTTTAGCTAGTCTGGTGAGTAGAAAATCACGACAAACTGATGTATCAATGGTGTATCAGAGTTGAAAACATTTTTTTAAGTACATTCACATGTATCGTATTATATATAATGTAAACAGAAAGAGCATATTGAAGTTAATACAGCCTGAAAATGTCATGCAATTATCTTGTATGGGTGCTTTTCTGAACCATTTTAAGCCTGCTCAAAGTTGGGCATTTCCTTTTACCAGATTTTATCACTTGTCAAATTGAGCTCTGGACCATTTTAAACCTATTTTTTAAAGCTTTTCCCAAGCATATGTGGTCCTGAAAAAAAAATAGCAGTGACAAGACTCATCAATAGGTCAGGGATAAATCAGAATAAATTAATAGGAGTGCCAATTTGTTTCCACTAGCACACCCCAAATGTGGTCCAGGGCGAAATTAGGAAATTGGTGAAATTAAGGAAATTGTTATTTTTAGCATTTTTGAAGATGTATATCTTGAAATGTAACCACATCATACCCCTGGATCTTTTTATTGTCATTGTACAGGCCATGGATTTGAAGGAAAAAACACTAGAAGTCTGATCGGGGTGGTTACTTTTAATTGTTGGGTCCATCAAAAATGCTGTTTTTAGTTTTGGGTGGGACCAAGTAACAACCTAAAAAAGTCCATATCTTCTTTAATATTAGAACCATTTTCACAAATGAAGTGTCATTTTATTTCAAATTCAATATACTAACAGGTGAAATACATTAAATCAAACTCAAAACTATTTTTGAAAATCACTTGGGATACCTACCAGCAGCAGTTTCTAGTTGCAACATGTTGATCAGCACTACAGTAAAACCTCTCTAACCGACCACCTCCACAGATCGACCACTCCCCTATATCGATCGCTTTATTTGGGTCCCAACAATACCATTGTAACCATATTCAAACTCCCTAAACCGACCACCTCCCTAAATGGACCACTTAATGTTAGTCCCAAGGTCGGTCGATTTAGAGAGGTTTTACTGTATATTCTTCTTGGTTGTCCATCGGTGGCGACGACGACAGCAACTCCTCATTTGTTTTGAACTCATCAATGACTGCCGAGTCCAATTTAGACATCTGTGTGCAGCTGCTGTCAAAGAGTCTGGTAGATGAAGGAGACAATCATCCTTTCTCTGCTGACGCTTCTGTTTAGCTTGAGCTATATACGATCAAATTCAAACTGTGCTGTGCCTTTATCATAGTTTATCAATAGAAGCACGCCATGAACTCCTGTCCTTGGCCACTATTTCCCAGGTTGCGGTGTTGACATTACATTTCTTCAGGTCACACACACACACACACACACACACACACACACACAAACACACACACACACAAACACACACACACACAAACACACCACACACACACACACAAACTTGTGCGACACACGAGCACTGACCACCAACAATTTGTCCCCGACACCAATATTGATGCCTTCTTTCTATTTAACATCGGCTCCTTTTGGTGGAGTGCCCCTACCCCAACACACATACATACACACACACCGACACACACACGCTTGTCCTCTGTGAATATCATTTATTGATTTCCATGCTCCCTATTAGTTGAAGGAAGCAAGTGTTCGATGGAGGCTAAATTTATGTAGCTGTCGAAATTTATGTAGTTGCCATTGAAATTCACGTTCTATTTATATCTAACCAGCGCAAACAAATACAAATAAAAGTGTTGATTGATTGTAGGCTTCCACCCTAGCAACTTGTGAGGTTACATCAACCAAAAGTAACAATCAATTCCTATTAGAACAGAATTAAACATTTACGAAAAGAAATGTTGGTGACGAATCACAATATTATAGAGTGAGTCACTTTCTTATGCTATGTACTACTATATACTACGTAGTATATGCTGATAGTGATGGCGTAAGCATTGGAGGAATCAATCATTGGAAGTGGTGTTACTCATTAGAAGTGATCGTGACCTCTCCCCCTACTCCCCACCCCCCACACTTTTTTTCTTGTTGAAGATTTATACTGCCTATCATGGATAAGTCTGAATAGACTTGTTTTCACCATCAGACAGTTTGTCGATAGAAAGCCAGAGCCTACACTTTTACCAACCCAAGGGATTTTTAACCTCCCACACCACATAGACATGGTATGAGAGCAACCAGCCTTTGATGACGCTGTAAGTTATACACAGCGGTGGAAATCCAAATTGGCAGAGGTGGGGGGGCATGGGGAATCGAACCACCAACCTTCAGATTAGGAGTGCGACCTAGAAAAAAGTCAGACACTCTAACCACTCCGCCACAGAGAACACCACTTATACCCGCCACTGCCAGCCTCTGTTATTGTAAATCCATTAAAGTTGCATAGTCCGATTAAGCATCAAATTGTTAAAAAACCAAAACAGTCACCTAGATTTAATTCTGAATATCCTAACGTAGGTAGTGATACACTTATTTATTAATATTAAGCATTTTGTGGCATATCAAAGGGAACAAACACTGAGTCAATTTAATAGAACCTGTTACTGCAGAACCATATGGTGGGGGAGTTTTTGGTGTGCTTGCCAGAATTAATTTAGCACATTTGTGCTTGAAAAATCTCTAAAGTTAGTCCTTTAAAATAAATATTACCGCAAGCTAAATTTAATATAATCAATTTAATATATTTATCTCAGAACAATGGTTAAAGCTCAAAACCATTGGACTATGTAACTTAAAGAAAACTTAGACTTGAGGGGATCAGCAATATTTAATCGTGTAATACATGTTATAAGATCTATATGCCGAAAAGGGGTTGCAGATATTCTAGATTCAAGAGTGTTTCATTCAAGGAAATGTCATGACTCACATAGTTGCTTACTTTCATAATAACCAACTCTGTAGGAGGGAAGGACATATCTGCCTTGACCTTCGAATACATGACCTGGAATGATCCTTATCCTGATGATCACTGGGCGCGGTGGCCGAATCGGCAGAGCGCCGACCTCACGTGTGGGAGATCGGGAGTTTGGTTCCCGGTCGAGTCAAACCAATAACTTATCAAATTGATATGTGTCGCTTCCTAGCCTGGCACTCAGCATTAATAGGATAGGGGAAGGACTGGTTAGCTCAGTGTCAGGATAATGTGACTGAGTGGGATAATGGGTCATGGTGCCATCAGCCTGATTTCCCAATAGGGCAGCACTATAAACTCGCCATGAGTGTGCAATGTCACAAGTTGGTATCTGTCCTGATATGACCTTAGCTGTTGCCCGGATGTAAAACTCCAACAACCAACCAACCATTATCCAGGTGAACACGCGCCCTAGTTATTGAGTTGGCAGGGGAGGGGTGGGGTCGGTCTGAGAGCAACTGGATCAAGCAATATGCTACCACAACAAACAGGGTTCGCACAACCTTGAAAAGGTCTCTTGAAAAGGCCTTACATGTGAAAAACACCATGAAAGGCCTTGAAAATTGACCAAATGCTGGGAAAAAACATCTTTGAATTTTTGTTGGGGGAGGAGATAGGGCAAATTTGATTGACAAGTGTTTTGATTGCGTATGTGTGCGGCGTATTAACTAATCTCGGTCAATTGCTAAGTACAATAAATATGTTATTTCCCTAGTTGCTTCTTTCGCTTCATAAAAATAGCATACACAAACCTGGTGAAGTAAGACCATCAATAATTAACATTTATATAATCATTATAATGTTGTATTTCTTTTTGCCTTAAATCCTGAAATGACCTTAGATGTTACCAAGACGTAGCACTCCAACAAACAAACATTTTGTCTTTAAAAAATGAATTTCTTACCCGAAGATGCTTTTTAGTGCTGCTCTACTGGAATACAGTGCAAATGTCAGCATGAATCAATGTGCCACGCAACCCGATATTAAACTAACCGGCTCTTGTCCCGTCCTCCTACGTGTTGAGTGTTAGGCAAGAAACCGACGCTCTACCCATTTAGCTATTCAGTCCGGTGCAGTACAAATACTCAAACCAACGATTCATGGATCGACTTTTGTTTTGGATTGAATAAGTAATAAAAAACCAGCAAATATTGCCAGCAGGAGATGACCTTCGATATGCATTATGTAGAAGCATAATCGGGTATGGACGCTAGATTTATTTAGGTTCAATAAAAGTTTATTTAGGTATTTTAACATATAGCCAGCTATGTATCCAAATAACATTCTAAAAATTGATGTTTCTCAGTCGTTGAACACTGCAATGGGTATCGTCATAGAGATTATATTATCAACATGCATTAGTATTTTAATCAAAAGTCTTTCTAAGTAGGTATAGGTAGGTAGGGAAGTCGACATGCCCCTCCTTTTTTCCCTTTGTATGCAGCGTTCGAAATAAGGGCTTGTCCGCTTGTCCAGAGCAAATGAAAATTCAGTCAGCCAAATGAAAAGCAACCACACGGGACTTCTTCGGTGGACAAGTGAAAAATGTTGCTTATTTCTATCACTGTATATATATATATATATATATATAATACATATATAACATATATATAACAGCGTTCAAAATAAGACAGTGTCTGCTTGTCTGGGACAAGAGAAAATTCAGACGGACAAGTGAAAATCACACCAGACTTGTCCAGTGAACAAGTAAAATTGTTTGCTTATTTCTATCACTGTATATGTATTTATAGAAAGAAAGACACGGTCCTACGTATGTGAATATATTTGTGTATATATATTTATGTGTGTATGCATGCATATGTACATCTAATACATATTTACACACATGCACACATACACACAAAGACACATGCATTCATTTTATATGTGCAGCTAATAGTATTTAGCTTAACTTCAAAGAGGAACTGTCAATGGATCCCGACAGATCTCCCAACTACAAAGTCGTCTACACCACCTGTAGTTATGTTCGCAATACACTAGTGGATTAATTTACTTGAACAGGGTCTGTACAGGGTCTGGAAAGTTTTGAAAAGTCTTGAACTTCATTTGCCCCATTTCGAGGCCCTGAAAAGCCGTGAATTATCCTATTTTGGGTGATTAGTTTTTAAAAGCCTTGAATTCCTTTAAACTGTCCCCACTGACCTAAATTGTCCGAAATCGCCATTTTTTTACCCCCCTGAAATCCAAATGAAAATAGTCCTGAATTCCTATCAAAAACAGCCCTGAAAAGCCTTGAAATAGCCATATCTTATATTTCCGTACATAAGCAGGGTCCGTACATATGGATGCGATAGATCACATCCATATATACGGACCCTGCCCTATGAACTTCGGTTGGAATGTGAATGGTATTACCATCATTACCTTTCAGTCAGTTGTAAATAAATATACTCAGCAGGGAGCAGACTAGGTATACGAGAGAGTTAAGTGAGATAAATATTTAATTAGTTATCCACCAAATCACAAAGTGCCTCTATCATCAATACCTTTTTTCCTCTAATATGTTTTTGAGGTGTGTTAAATATTCAGTTGTTTAATCAGAAGAAATTTAAGTTCAATTATTTGGTTTTTCATATTTATTTGTTTGTTGTTTAACATCTTAGCAATATCTAAGTTCATATCAGGACAGATACAGACTTGTGACAGTGCACACTCATGGTGACTTTATAGTGCTGCCTGCCATGACCCAATATTCCACTCACTCACATTATCCTCATACTGTGCTAACCAGTCCCTACGATGCTGAGCGTCAGGCTAGGCAGTGACAATTATCAATTTGATATGTCATCGGTTAGACTCGGCTGGGATTTAAACCCCGGACCTTTACGCACGGGAAGCCTGCGCTCTATCGCATCAGCCACCGCGTCCGGTGGTTTTCCCTCATAGTTCATAATGGATTGTGATTGGGTAACTAGATGTTTTCATTTTGTCTTTCAGCGGCGAGTCTGGAGCTGGGAAGACAGTTGCCGCTAAATTTATTATGGGATACATCGCCAAGGTCTCCGGAGGGGGCTCCACAGTACAGGTAAGACTCAAAGCTGTGTAGTTTCATTCCAGTTTGCTTATAGGCCTTGTACCTCAATGGTGGTGTTTGTGTGAGGCTTGTTGATGTTTGTTAGATTGTTCTGCTGAACTCAGCTGTCTAACAATAACATGCAGCATGTCCTTCCTTGAAGATTTATACTGCCTATCATGGATAAGTCTGAATAGACTTGTTTTCACCATTAGACAGTTTATCGATAGAAAGCCCGAGCCTACACTTTTACCGACCCAAGGGATTTTTAACCTCCCACACCACATAGACATGGTATGAGAGCAACTGGCCTTTGATGACGCTGTAAGTTCTACACAGCAGTGGAAATTCAAATTAGCAGAGGTGGGGGCATGGGGGAATCGAACCACTGACCTTCAGATTAGGAGTCCGACCTAGAAAAAAGTCAGACACTCTAACCACTCCACCACAGAGAACACCACTGTAGTCATTGTGTAGTGACTGCATTGACCTCACCAGGTAAATATGGTAAAACCTTTCTAAATTGACCAACCATGGGACCGACTATAAATGGTCCATCTAGGGAGGTGGTCGGTTTAGGGGTTTTTCATTTCATTACAACGGTATTGGATGGGCGATTGTTTGGTACCCAAATAAAGCGATCGGTATAGGGGAGTGGTCGATCTGTGGAGGCGGTCGGTTAAAGAGGTTTGACTGTAGTCACACCTACAGGTAGTAACCTCTAACCAACCACCTCCACAGATCGACCCCTCCCCTATATCGATCGCTTTATTCAGGTCCCAAACGATCGCCCATACAATACCATTGAAACGATCAAATAACCTCCTAAACTGACCACCTCCCTAAATGAACCATTTAAAGTCGGTCCATGGTCGGTAGATTTAGAGAGGTTTTACTGTATATTGATTCGATAGGGGGCGTTACATGGTCCAATGTTGTGGCAGACGTGCGGGTTCGAGTCCCGCCCATTTGATTGGCCATGCCATTGTAACTGTTGACTTTGTTCTGCATTTCACCACTTTAAAAAAAAAAAATTTTTTTTATTGAGGCTGTATTTATACTGTCCATAGCATATACGCCTGGGTATTCAGGCTTGTTTTCAATGCTGGCCAGCTGTAGTGTCGGTGTTATCTTATCATACAGTAGCTGCTGATAAGGTATTTGATTGCCTGCATTTCAGCAGCAGATAGATAGTTGGTTCGTCTGGTTAGTAATCTATGTTAATTTTTTTGGATTTTCTTGGCATATATGTGTTTTATTTTTTCTACTCTTACTACTAGACTAGCCTACTCCTATTTACATATCATAGGCTTGTACGTAGCTGTGTGGCCACTTTATCGTAGCTTTTATTTGCTTTCTTTGCCCGATTTAGCTCCCTTTTTTCATCCCGGATTTCGTAGACAACTGCGATGCTTCATTTCCAGTTTTAAAGGTTGTTAGAATAGTAAAGGTCACGAGATTTAGTAACAACGAAGGAAGGACAGTGTATTACGCACGTAGTTGCAGACTTTGATTATAAAGTAATGCCTGATGTTCAACTACATAATGGTCTTACAATTTACGTCACATGCAGTAGTATGCAGTAAAACCTCTCTAAATCGACCGACCATGGGACCGACTTTAAATGGTCCATTTAGAGAGGTGGTTGGTTTAGGGAGTTTTTCATTTCGTTACAATAGTATTGTATGGGCGATCTTGGGTCCCAAATCAAGCGATTGATATAGGGGAGTGGTCGATGTGTGGAGGTGGTCGGTTAGACTTGGAGAGGTTTTGCTGTATATATATTTTTTTTTTTCTTCGAGCTGTTTTGATAAAAGTTCCCTCTAAATGCTGAAGCACTTGTATTCCAACCTTACTAATATTGTGTTGAACAGGAGTTTTATGTTCGGAATTGGAACGGGGATCTAGGCGAGGTTGCTGCATTGTGTCTCTTTGACCAGCTGCAATAAATGCCAGGTGAACTGAAGCATAAAGCGACGATTCCATATGTGCGGTACACGAATGAGAATGCATACGAGATATGCGGCGACCTTTTGCTGTTTGTTTTAGAAATGGCACACTCGGTTTACTGGATCGCTACATGGAGCGATCGGTGCAAATATAAACCATGTGTGCCTTTTCAAATACAAACAGCGAAAAGTCACTGCATACCTCATACGCATTCGCATCCTACATATGTATTCGCATACCGCATATATGGAATCCTGGCTTAAGCGTGCTCGTCATAATGGCGGTCATTTCATTTTCAGCAGGACTATTCCCAGCTGTGAGAATTAAAAGATTCATATGGCTGGCAGCATAGTGCCAGTTCTTCGCGTTAAAAAAAGCAAAAACCAATACGATCAGCTGTGGTTGGAGTGGCGTCCACGTTTTCTGTGTGTAATACTGTGGAGCCTGAAGCCTCAGTTATGGATCAGTTATGGATCTGAGCAGGAGGCCTTCTCCTATTGTGCGCACACCGGACGCGGTGGCCGAATCGGTAGAGCGCAGGCCTCGCATGCGGGAGATCGGGAGTTCGATTCCCAGTCGAGTCAAACCAATGACATACAAAATGTATACCTATCTCTTCCTAGCATGGCGCTCGGCATTAATAGGATAGGGCAAGGATTGGTTAGCTCAGTGTGTCAGGATAATGTGACTGAGATATCGGGTCATGGTGCTGGTGGCCTGATTTCCCAGTAGGACAGCACTATAAAGTCACAATGAGTGCGCACTGTCACAAGTCGGTGCCCGTCCTGATATGACCTTAGATGTTGCCAGGACGTAAAACTCCAACAACCAACCAACCTATTGCGCACACACTGGTGACTTGCTCCCTTGCCGTTGCCAATTTGATATTGCCATTTACTCGCGGTGCCTATTGTGCAACAGCAGCTCGGCGGTCCCTGGGCCGTGTTATTGATGTGGTCACCGATAGGCGAGAAGTGTGTCCGGGTTATGCGTTTGGTAGCGGTGTGGGGGTCGTTAACTAACAGTTTGTCGACTATTTTCTTTAAACAAATCAATAGTCAAAACATTTTGACTTACTAACACAAAAATATCCCAACTAACACCCAAATCCTTATTGCGTACACATCAACATAATAAATAAAAGAGTATCTGATCCCATTGAGCTAAGTCGAAGTAATTGAAGGTATCAGTATCTATTGAATTGGAAATCCTAAACCAACAACTAAAACCTTGCATGTAAATTTAAAATGATTTAATGTACCTCATACTTACTACTTATTGTGTTGTGTGCACTATACTTTTAGAATTTACATCACACTTCATTTGACTAAATAAACCATGTACAAAAAGAAGGGATACATGCCTATACATGTAACGCTTACTGTCAGAAGGCCAATGCTGCGGCACTGACAAAAGATATTTACAAAAAGAATCTATAAAAAAGACTTGAAAACATGACACTGTTCCAACTTCAGTCCCCTATAGGCCTACCTAGTCATGGATAGACGACTGAGATGTTCGGTACTAATGACAGCAAACTAGATTTTAGACAAAATAAAACTAACAAATAAGGAGTTGAATGACATTTAAAAACAATAACAACTTTACCAATTGAATACAGAAGATAACTTTTGCTTACATTCTAAATATTGAAGATGTTTTCACCATTAGACAGTTTGGTGACAGAAAGCCCGAGCCTACACTTTTACCGACCCAAGGGATTTTTAACCTCCCACACCACATAGACATGGTATGAGAGCAACTGGCCTTTGATGACGCTGTAAGTTATCCACAGCGGTTGAAATCCAAATTGGCAGAGGTGGGGGCACGGGGAATCGAACCACCGACCCTCAGATTAGGAGTGACCAGAAAAAAGTCAGACACTCTAACCACTCCGCCACAGAGAACACCACATAAATATCATTAAATTACTTACATTGAGCCATCTAACATTGGAACTACTGTTGCCATATTGCTATGGAACTTGTAGGTGGCTATCAGAAATCCGTTGCACTATATGCTGAAAATTGTGTATTCAACAGCTATCGTTCGCTCACTTTATATACTTCAATCTATTCACAAAACTTTGTGTAAAAAAAATATATGTAATGTATAATGCATTATGGTAGTATAAATGCAAATACATGTACATCCTATATTTCCTTGTGCGCATTGGTGGAACGTCCCCCTCCCAGCTATCGGGTAATTGCCGGGAGGGCGCCCCCTCGCGTCACACTCTGGAGGAAATATATATATATATATATATATATAATCCTGCATTGAAAAATGGATGGAGGATCAGTGTTTCGCCACTGACAAAAGAACTTATTCAGCAGAATAAACATATTTACAACAAAACAGAAAAAATAAGTACTAATTAGTACTAAATAAATAGCGAGACGCCACGATAGGTGAGTCATATAAGATGGCCTGGTCAATGTGATTCACGACTTTCCCTATCTTTTCTCATTGGTATTTGTCCTGATGTTGCCAGGACGTAAAACTCCAACAACCAACCAACTGGTATTTGTCGGTGAACTGGTGGAGAACGTTGATGGGGAGACTGTGTAGTGTTAGTGGCACGCGCCCGGTGGGTTTCCGGGGTGGGGAGCAAACACTGTGATGTATGTATACCTAGGCTGCGGGGCGCCGCTCGTTTGACACGGTGGGTGAAGGAACTAAATCGCGCCTGGCTGGAATATGTTGTCAATCAAATGAAACTACATGTATATTGTCTCTATGTATGTTTAACTCAGATATATCTATAAGTATATGTGTTTGTTACTCAGATGTAGCTAGCTATATGTATGTTTCAGTCAGATATAACTAGTATAAGTATATGTGTTTGTTACTCAGATGTAGCTAGCTATATGTATGTTTCAGTCAGATATAGCTATAAGTATATATGTTTGTTACTCAGATGTAGCTAGCTAGATATATGTCCATTTCAGTCAGATATAGCTATAAGTATATATGTGTTTGTTACTCAGATGTAGCTAGCTATGTCTGTTTCAGTCAGATATATCTATAACTATATATAAGTATATATGTGTTTGTTACTAGCTATATGTATGTTTCAGTCAGATACAGCTATGAGTATGCTTGTATGTTTGTCTCACTCAGATATAGATATAGGTGTTGTTGTCATTTAAATATAGCTATTTATATATATATACATGTCTATGTATATGGGGTAAAAAAATATAGCAGTATACAAGTAAAGTTAGTTGTGAAATCTTACCAACAAAATTGCAACAGCAGTTGTTGACACTACCGGCAGAGGGCGGGTTGGTGGTTCAAATCATCTATACAGGGAAGCGGTAGGGAGGATGTAGGAAAGATGGATAGTAAGAAAATGGATCATAGTTCGATATCTTTACTCGCATAAGACCTTGTGCTACACATACACCCTTATATAAGTTCATACCGGGCACGGTGGCCGAATCGGTAGAGCGCAGACCACCCGTGCGGGATATTGGGAGTTTGATTGCCAGTCGAGTCAAACCAATGACTTACAAAATTGATACTTGTCACTTCCTAGCTTGGCGCTCGGCATTAATAGGATAGGTGCATGGTGCTGGCGGACACCAGACAGGATGGCCGAATGAGTTGAGCGCCCGTCCCCTGTTTTGCGAGATCGGGGGAACCAAACCCATGAGTTTGTGGGTTCGAACCCGGGTCGAGTCAAACCAATGACTTAAAAATTGATGCTTGTCGCTTCCTAGCCTGGCGCTCGGCATTACTAGAATAGGGCAAGGACTGGTTCGCTCAGTGTCAGGATAATGTGACTGAGTGGGATATCAGGTCATGGTGCTGGTAGCCTGATTTGCCAGTGAGTGCGCACTGTCACAAGTCGGTACCCATCCTGATATGACCTTAGAGGTTGCTAGGACGTGAAACAACAACAGACAAACAACAAAAACATGGTGCTGGCGGCCTGATTTCCCATGGGGCAGCACTATAAAGTAACTATGAGTGTGCACTGTCACAAGTCAGTACCCGTCCTGATATGACCTTAGATGTTGCCAGGACGTAAAACTCCACAACCAACAAAACAACCAACCCTTTTAACTACTACATGTTAGGGCACTTAAATGCTTAGTTTCACAGTCTGCATACAGGGTGCTCTATTAACCCCAACAGGCCACCGCACTACTTGTGGCGCCACTTGGTGGATGAATTCCATACTAGTCTTGGGTAAGAAGTTGGGGAAGCACTCCCAGCCCATGTGCACTCATATTGGATGTGCAGTCATTACATTGTGTCGTAAGGGGGTGATTATAATTGGAAATATTGCGCCTAGAGCGGGAATCGAACCCACATCTCTTGCATTTCGGGCCAGTGTGCTAATCATTACACCACCTACCACGCCTACCTGTCTCTGCAGCTCCTTGGCTGAGAGGTTAGTGCAGACTACTACAATAATTTTTTTGTTTTTTAAAAGTAAATATGTTTTTATATTTAGTTAAGTTTTCATTAACTATCTATTTGTCTGGCTGGCTGTGGTGTGGTGGGGTGAGTGGGGCTGGTTGGTGTGGATGGGTGAGTGGGGCTGGTTGGTGTGGATGGGTGAGTGGGGCTGGTTGGTGTGGATGGGTGAGTGGGGCTGGTTGGTGAGGAGGGGTGAGTGGGGCTGGTTGGTGTGGAGGGGTCAGTGCGTCTAGTTGGTGTGGAGGGGTGAGTGGGGCTGGTTGGTGTGGATGGGTGAGTGGGGCTGGTTGGTGTGGAGGGGTGAGTGGGGCTGGTTGGTGTGGAGGGGTGAGTGGGGCTGGTTGGTGTGGAGGGGTGAGTGTGGCTGGTTGGTGTGGAGGGGTGAGTGGGGCTGGTTGGTGTGGATGGGTGAGTGGGGCTGGTTGGTGTGGATGGGTGAGTGGGGCATGTGGATGGGTGAGTGGGGCTGGTTGGTGTGGAGGGGTCAGTGTGGCTGGTTGGTGTGGAGGGGTCAGTGCGACTGGTTGGTGTGGATGGGTGAGTGGGGCTGGTTGGTGTGGAGGGGTGAGTGGGGCTGGTTGGTGTGGAGGGGTGAGTGGGGCTGGTTGGTGTGGATGGGTGAGTGGGGCTGGTTGGTGTGGAGGGGTCAGTGCGTCTGGTTGGTGTGGAGGGGTGAGTGGGGCTGGTTGGTGTGGATGGGTGAGTGGGGCTGGTTGGTGTGGAGGGGTGAGTGGGGCTGGTTGGTGTGGAGGGGTCAGTGCGGCTGGTTGGTGTGGAGGGGTGAGTGGGGCTGGTTGGTGTGGAGGGGTGAGTGGGGCTGGTTGGTGTGGAGGGGTGAGTGGGGCTGGTTGGTGTGGATGGGTGAGTGGGGCTGGTTGGTGTGGAGGGGTGAGTGGGGCTGGTTGGTGTGGAGGGGTGAGTGGGGCTGGTTGGTGTGGAGGGGTGAGTGGGGCTGGTTGGTGTGGAGGGGGTGAGTGGGGCTGGTTGGTGTGGAGGGGTGAGTGGGGCTGGTTGGTGTGGAGGGGTGAGTGGGGCTGGTTGGTGTGGAGGGGTGAGTGGGGCTGGTTGGTGTGGAGGGGTGAGTGGGGCTGGTTGGTGTGGAGGGGTGAGTGGTGCTGGTTGGTGTGGAGGGGTGAGTGGGGCTGGTTGGTGTGGAGGGGTCAGTGCAGCTGTCGTGTGGTGGTGTGGTGGTGTGGTGGTGTGGTGGTGTGGTGTGCAGTGGAGCTGTTTGGTGGTGTGGTGGGGCTGATCGGTGGTGTAGTGTGTGGTGCCGCTGGTTGGCGGTGTGGTGGGGCTGATTGGTGGTATAGTGTCTGGTGCCGCTGGTTGGTGGTGTGGTGGGGCTGATCGGTGGTGTAGTGTGTGGTGCCGCTGGTTGGCGGTGTGGTGGGGCTGATTGGTGGTATAGTGTCTGGTGCCGCTGGTTGGTGGTGTGGTGGGGCTGATCGGTGGTGTAGTGTGTGGTGCCGCTGGTTGGTGGTGGGGTGTGGCGTGGTATGGTCTATGGCGGAGTGGTGGCTGTCTGGTGGGGCTGGTAAGTGGTATGGTGTGTGGTGGTGGGGTGGTGTGTGTGTGGTGTGTATGTGTGGTAGTGTGGGGGGTGAGGTGATGGGAGTCCCGGCTCATTAAAGCTGCATAGTCCGATGAAAACATAATATTTTCAAAACCAAAACAATTATCTAAATTTGATTCTACATATCTAACTTATATGCTGGTGCACTTATTAAACATTTGTCGTCACATGTAAGGGGATACTGAGTCAATTAATAGAACCTGTTACTGCCAAAATTAATTTAGCATGTTTCCATTTCAAATATCTCAAGATATAGCGATTTAAAATAAAAGTTACTTCAAACTACTAAAGTAAGGTAGATTATAATGAACAACCTAATCTGTTTATCTCAGAAAATGTGAGAAACTCAAAACCATCGGACTCTGCAACATTAATCTCATCATGTACACTGCGTCGCACACGGCTCAAGCCTGGCGTGGTGTGAGTGAGGTCGACCTCCACACCACCAATTGTACACAGCCACACTTAACTGCAGCCACCCGACACTGTGAATTGGCACGACTGATTGGTGTATGATTCAGGGTCAGTCAGTGGAACTCTACCAGTGTTTTAGTTTTGTATGCTTTTGTGTCTGTATATTTTTTTTGTAAGAAGAAAAAATGGTTGTTATTGTCTGTACGGTTATGTTATTATAGTAGTCATGCTGACATTGCTCTAAATCTCCTGTTTGTTGCTTTAAGTTGGGGTATCCGCAGGAGTTGATTTTTAGGTTTTTTTCCTGATGGTTTATTTACCCTGTCCATAACGAGTAAGTCGCATTGCATTGCTGAACAGCAATATTCTCAATTTGGTAGTTGCCTTGTCATCTTAGCTGTTAGTGGCTAACCTTTTTTTTCTCTCTTTTTGTTGTTGTTGGTAAAACAGTTTATTCATCAGAATATAAATTTTTTCAGCGCCGAGGCACTGGTCTTCCGGCCGTTTACATTACACTGTAAATAGGTAGATAAGCGGGTACTTAGATATGGCATATTTCTAGATTGTGAAGTGTGTTAGTGAGTTAGCCATAATAAGTTCAGTGTTGTGGGGTAAACTGGTGGGTCGCCGCAAAAACTGTGCTGCTATTACGGTATAGTTCAGGTAAGTAATTGAGTGAGGGGGTGGGGGCGGGGGCGGATAAGGAAGGAGGGGGGCAGCAAGGCATGGCACAGGATCCACACTATGGTGTTTGTTCAAGGGCCTGGTCAGTGAGATGCATTCTGATCAGTGACTTAAATCTTTGGTAGGAAGGTGCACTTCTAATAGCAGATGGTAGTTTGTTCCACATCTTGCTGCCTTTAAATATTGGTGCCTTAGCTAATTTGCTTGTGCTTGGTCTAGGAACACTGAGGAGTGGTCCATCTCCCATTCTTGTCTGTCTGTTCAGTGGATCTCTGTATTGTGGTTCTCTTGATCTTTTCTCATCATCATCATCATGCTGTCGGTCGCGATGCGACAAAGACTGCTTTCATTACTTGACTGCCACTCTCCATTTAGCTGTCTGCTGTGAGAGTTGCGTCCATGAGTCGGTCTTAATGTCTCTCAGCTTCAGGTTTCTACATTGTATAAAGCTGCCTGCAAAAGTGTTGAAGTGCTGCTGGCTTTTGCAAGTTACCAGCGGCACTCTCTTGGGAAGCAAATAGAGGTTTAACACCAACAAAGAACATGTCAAGACAGGCGCAAAACTATTTGTCCCTGCAGTGGCTGGTCGGGAGATGTTGGGAGTTCCATACATCAACCGCCCTTAATGCTGCCACAGTGACATGGTTTTCTGTTTAGGGTTTGCTCCCTTAGCCTTCGGTTCTGTCAAGAACCTATACCACAAGGCAGTGGTTTACAACTCTGCGAGACAGGGGCGTCAAACTCCCTGAGGTATTGCAATACCTGCAATACCTGCATACCTGGTACACAACACATGGGTGATAATATTAGGGAACATTCCCTCACGCGCATTTATACTCACATAATTCAGATGAATGTCCCGCCGCTGGGCTAGGATTTCAAGATTTGCTTCTATGTGTATGTCCTGTACACTTAAACACAGTTCTCAGTGCTCGGTTTTGTACTTTTTGCAGCTTGTCCTCCTGTTTTTTTTGTTGCCAGGCTATAACATATGTCGGTATGGTCAAAGATGGGCAGAATTGTGGTCTTGTATAGGAGCAGTGCAGTATTCTTACTAATGTAGTCTCTCATTTTTCTGAAGCTAGTTAATTTGAGGACCAGGTGTTGGTTGAGCCTGCAGATATGTTGTCGGACCGAAAGAATGGGTGACTGTTCAGACTCTGTCGGATTTAGGAAGGAAGCCAAATCAGTGACATCCCTCAAGATATTCTCAGTGTTATCCTCCGGTTTTCCATCGATCATAATATTACACACTCTTGACCGATTTTCCATGTCTTTATCTGGTTAGCCATCCTGTGGTTTGCTATTTCTGTCAGTGTCATCTTATGCACTGATATTTGCAGATTCCGTCTGTCTTCCCCACCCTTCCGACGGCCCTCCACTGTCTCTTACTTTATCTCAATTGTAGCCTGTCTAACCTCACTGATACTTGCATCCAGCCGATCCAACCTGGGCTCCATTCGTTCCAATGTTGCCAATATCCTGGCCACCGTATCTCCTAATCATGGTGTATCATCTCTCTTGTCAGACATCTGACACAGCGATCCAGTTTATTGAGATGTCAATGAAGCTGGCTGGGGCTAGCACTGTGTTTTGAAGTTGTGTTTTGAAGCTGTGTTTTGAAGCTGTGTTTGCCTGACTTTGCCCGAATTTGCCAACTCTTCCCGCCTTTAGACGACTTTTCCCGACTTTAGCCAACTTTTTCTGAATTTAGCCAACTTTTCCAGACTTTAGCTTACTTTTCCTGACTTTAGATGACTTTTCCCAACTTTAGCCAACTTTGCCTGACCTTTGCCTGGTCATTCGTATACCATCCGCCACACTTCTTTACCACACCTTCTTTATGGCACCTTCTTTATGGCTGCTGATTTCTTTTGTTATCACTCAGGTTTTTATAAGACAGAGTGATCACTACTGTAGTATTTACTGTAATCCAGAGTCACAGATAATGTGTATGAGATCCTTGTAATACTAGCACTGTGTTTTGAAAACTGTGGGTTTAACAACAAAAAAAGAGTTCCATTAAGGGCCTGTCACACTACGGCGTATGGCGGCGGCGGCGTATGCGTAACATGGCGCAATCATTTGAAAAACGTTATAGGTCGACATAAGCCAACCTGTGTGCACTGCGGGAGGTCCCAGCAGCATATCAAGTGTGCGCGTAGCGTATGCCTGGCATATGGCTACCATATCCCTACCATATAGCGACATATGCAAAGCATATGACGACGTATACTCGGCATATTGGGACTTATTTTGATGGTTGGAGGCGACAGGATCAGCATATGAGTAACGTAGGCCGCCGTATACTGAACGTGCTCCTAACGTATCCCGACGTACCACTAACGTACACGTAGCGTATGAGGAACGTATGAGCCACATGCCGGCATAGGTTGAAAGTTTTGAACATGCACAAAACTTTTTCGGCGGCTCAACTTCCGCCGACCTATGACGACCTATGAAGAGCGTATACGACCTATGCCCAACGTATGATGGCGTACGACGGCGTATCAGTCGAAAATCAAATATGTTGGCATACGCTAACGCCATAGGTCGTAGTGTGACAGGCCCTTTAGATTTAGAGAATATTTTACCTGTTTTCATAGAGCCGCGTGTTTGGTATATACCTACCTCATGTGTATGTGTTAGTAGGGATACTCGGTTTACGCTGTGACTTTATGAGGATTTAGTGGGAGGTGTTTGGGGGGGGGGGGGGCAGTATCAGTGGGCAGGAGCATTTTTATTTTGTTATTTTTGTTCTGACTTAATCCTGTCACCTTAATAATAATAGAGAAAAGAATTTGCTTGATTAAGCATTGAAACTCAACCTGATTAGTTGAATATGAATTTGTTTAAATGAATAACTTTTGTTCAAAACTAATTTAATGAATTCACAAGCGGACAAATTGGGTCATCAATCAGGATTACCCCAACAATGAGCTTCCTATCATTAGGGAAAGTCGCTGAGGGGAAAAGGCGCATATCACTTGAAATAAATGGAAAAGGACCGGCGCAATAATTAAATTTTAAATGACAATGAACAAAAGACCCACTTAAGATGATGAATTCACAGCAGCTAATGGCAACTTTCTTTTAAATAGCAGCTGATGAAGTTGCGCATGCGTATTGATCATGACCTGTAGAGGCGCATTGACCTCACACATGAGGCACTTTCTTTTAGCTAGCAGCTGATCATATTGCGCATGCGTATCAATCATAACCAGTAAAATAGTACGGCACTAATATCAGGGTAGCACAATAAGGACTGCCTGGTTGCCTAGGGCACCTAGTTTACTCGGTCAGGCATGTGATGTTCTCGGTGACCTGCCCGAATGGGCAAGTCGTTATTTTTCTGATCTGCAGTAGCAGATTTCAGTTTCAATTGGCTGACTTGGGTTTGGTTGGGCAAGTAGTTTTGCTACTTGGGCAAGTAGAAAATTCAGTCACTTGACCGATTGGGCAAGTGGGGGAAAATGTTATACTGTCCTTGCACTTATTTAGAGCAGTAGTCAGTTCCTCTGACATAGACTGGGATACTATTGGGAGAAAGGAAAAGTAAATGGCGGTTTGCGTTGGATACTGTAGAAATGTCATAAATAGGGGCGTGGCACTGGATAGAGAATAGGATGGAGATTGGTTGGTTGTTGCAGTTTTACATCCTGGAAACATCTATGGTCATATCAGGACGGGTACCGACTTGCGGCAGTGCACACTCATGGCAACTTTATATTGCTGTCCCACTGGGAAACCAGGCTGCCAGCACCATGACCTAATATCCCACCCAGTCACATTATCCTGACACTGCCAACCGGTCTCAGTCCTTGCTCTATCCTAATAAATAATGCAGAGTGCCTGGCTAGAAAGCAACAAGTGTCAGTTTTTAAGTCATTGGTTTGACTCGACCAGGGTTCTAACCCATAGGTTAGAATCCGACGATCTACCAAAACGGGAGACGGACGCTCAACTCATTTGGCCATCCCGTCTGGTAGATGAGGTGGGAATGTCAGTTGCTGCTTTCTGTTCACGTCTGCTACTACTTTACTATTTACTAGTGCTAGTGAATTCTCCCTCCCTACCTTCCAGCCTGCCTGTCCGACTGAGTCGTCCATGTTCGGTGTTTTTGTAGCACGGAAACCCTGACGGAAGGCACACCCTATTTCAGAGCAACCCCATGCAGACCAACCACCAAGATACAAATACATCCAGGTGACCCTGACACCAGCAAGAGCTTTACATTCTGACAACAGCAAACAGACCTGCCACCTCGCCCTCCCCTCGTGCTATCATTTATCTTTTTTCTTTTTAATTTCAATTTCAATTTTTTTTTGTAAATACATATTACCACTCCGAGGTATAAAAGTATAAAAGAAGCATGGATGAAAGATCTTCGCGATTTCGCGGATTTCTGGGATTTTTTTCTCTAGCTATAACTAAGTGTATACTAATAGTAATACGTTGTTCAAACGCTGCAGCAATATGTGGTGCAGAAGACGCAGCACTATCAGTGTATACTACTAACAAATGCTTCAAACGCCGCAGCACTATCAGCGTATGTTATTAATATGGGCTTCAAACGGTGCAGCACTGTCAGCGTATAGTACTAAAAAGTGCTTCAAATTTATATGTATTAAACCTGACTTCCTGGAATTTTCCGTGATTCCCTGACAATGCTAAACCATTGGGAGAATATCAGCATTTCCGTTTTTTTACCGGAGATCACTTTCATCCCTGAAGAAGGGATTTCAGTTACCCCCCCCCCCCTCCCCAACACACATACACACACACACGCACGCACGCACACACACACTCACACACACACACACACACACACACACACACGCGCCCTCCAGTCTGTCCATTTGATATGTTTATGACCCATTTTCTAAGGTAAATCTGATTTGGGTTTTATATCCCAACAACATCTGAGATCCGGACGGTTACCGAAGCATGATAATTCACATTCCCACACATAGTGCTTGTTATCCACCAATGAATGTGCTACCCGCACTGTTACAGTAGACTCGAGTTAGTACGACCCTGTTTAATCCGGAAATCTAGTTATCCAACCGAAATGTCCATGAAACAGATTTCTACCTATTCATTATATTCCTATAATCCTCAAAGCCCTTTATCCGACCCTCTCGGTAATCCGACATAAAGCTGGGATTCCATATGCATGGTATGAGGCATGCGAATGGAACATGGAAAACGTGTAAATACAATAGCTTTGTTTCCATATGTTTGAGTCTGAATGCGATTTGCATAGACGGCAAACTGGATCGCTCCATGTAGCGATTGGTGTGAATGCGAATCGAGTGTGCCATTTCCAATACAAACAGTGAAAAGTCGCCGCAAGCCAGGTATGCATTTGCATACTGAATACCATGTAGATGGAATCCTAGCTTTAGTCTTTGGTTAAACGTGGCTAAGAACCGAATCGGCAACTTCCTGCTTCTCACCGGGCGCGATGACCTAATCGGTAGAGCGCAGGCCTCGCGTGCGGAAGGTCGGGAGTTCAAATCCTAGACGTAAACCAATGACTTATCAAATTGATTCTTGTCGCTACCTAGCATCGCACTCGGCATTAATAGGATAGGGCAAGGTTATCTCAGTGTCAGTGATTGAGTGGGATAATGGGTCATGGTGTCGGCGGCCTGATTTCCCAGTAGGGTAGCACTGTAAAGTCGCCATGAGTGTGCACTGTCTCAAGTCGGTACCACTCCTGATATGACCTTTGATGTTGCTAGGACGTAAAACTCCAACAACCAACTAATCCCACTTGTCAGGTGGGTACTGAAACCACTAGGCCACACTGTAACATAGGTATGTACGTGATATATATACAAATAAAAATGGATACATAGAAATGTAGGTGGGTGGGTTTGTTTCCGCTTTTTTCTATATGCAACTATAATGCTAGGTACACACCTAGCGTATACGATCGTTTTTCCGCACCCACCTACCGTATACGATCTAAAACTGCCCAAAAGTTGTGAGGTGTGCACTCCCCTAGCACACCTACCGATTGCGATTCCCGATTTTTAGGGCTAAAACGGGAGGTGTGCGCTAGCATTACGATTGCGATTCCCGATTCGAAAAATGAAACGGCCCGATTTCAGTTTTAAGCAGATCGGGAGTTTTAGTGCGCGAATCCTATACGGTATGTGTGTACCTAGCATTAAGTGCGTGCAGTTAGGTCATGTGCCTTGATTGCCATATAGTGTTTGACGTGATGAAACTGGCTCTGGCGTGCGTAGTACCACCCACCATAGATAGCCATTACTGGGGGGTTGGAGTTTTACACCTTTGCAACTTCTAAGGTCATATCAAGGCGGGTACTGACTCGTGATAGTGTACACTCATGGTGACTTTACAGTGCTGCCCCACTGGGAAATCAGGTCACTGCCGCCATGACCCGATATCCCACTCAGCCACATACATGTACTAACAAATTGTGTTGTCAGTCATTGTTTCTTACTTTCTTATTAAGCATTTGTTGCCAAATAGAAGGGAATACAGAGTCAATTTAGCAGAACCTGTTAGTTCTGAAGCCTATGGTTTTGGCGTGCTTGCCAAACTAATTTGACGTGTTGACGTTTCAAATATCTCCAAAGTTAGCCATTCAAAATAAATGTTACTTCAAACTAAAGTAACGTAGATAATAATTCACACACTCGTACACAGACAGACATACAAGAAATAAGGATAAGGTAATAAGAACGTTTAAGGTTATTTATTTATAGAAAATTAATAAAAATTTAATCTTGGCTGGCAACGGGGGCGCAGCGATTTGAGGGCCAGGCACGAAGACCCAGACGCCCTGAGCAGTTCAGTTCAGCTCAGTTCAGGCATGTAGTGAGCAGCTCGTGATATGGTCGAGCAGAAGATGACAGCAGTACAGCGCTCAAACCCCTATAAAGTGGGTGGGTGGGTGGGTGATCGGACTGGTGAGTAGAGCAGCTAGTGGTGAAGTGACGGTATTAGGTGCAGGCGATCCACGAGGAAAACTAAAAATAGAACACAGCCTCGTGTGCAAATTACCCATGTTAGCCTGCAGCCAACATGTTTAACAATCAATTTACTATATTTATCTCAGAAAAAATTAGAGAAATTCAAAACCATCGGACTATGCAACTTTAAGTGAACGGGTAGTTTCGTTTTCTAGTTGCAGAAATGAATGCTCTAATTGTAAGGTGAAGAAGGGAAATATATATTATTTACAAACTCGGCTTTAGTGATAGGAAGAACTAGTGTGTAGCATTGACATGCCTTAAGTTTAAAGTTTAAATGGGAGAAATAAATGCTGTTTGGTGAAGAAGGGAAATATATAATATTTACAAACTCGGCTTTAGTGATAGGAAGAACTAGTGTGTAACATTGACATGCCTTAAGTTTTAAGTTTAAGTGGGAAATATATATTATTTACAAACTCGGCTTTAGTCATAGGAAGAACTCGTGTGTAGCATTGACATGCCTAAAGTTTAAAGTTTAAGTGGGAGAAATAAATGCTGTTTGGTGAAGAAGGGAAATATATATTATTTACAAACTCGGCTTTAGTGATAGGAAGAACTAGTGTGTAACATTAACATGCCTTAAGTTTAAAGTTTAAGTAGGAGAAATAAATGCTGTTTGGTGAAGAAGGGAAATATATATTATTTACAAACTCGGCTTTTGTGATAGGAAGAACTAGTGTGTAACATTGACATGCCTTAAGTTTAAAGTTTAAGTAGGAGAAATAAATGCTGTTTGGTAAAGAAGGGAAATATATATTATTTACAAACTCGGCTTTAGTGATAGGAAGAACTAGTGTGTAACATTGACATGCCTTAAGTTTAAAGTTTAAGTGGGAGAAATAAATGCTGTTTGGTAAAGAAGGGAAATATATATTATTTACAAACTCGGCTTTAGTCATAGGAAGAACTAGTGTGTAACATTGTTTAAATGGCAGTTTAAAACACTTCTGGCTATAGATGCTGTGACCTCTATGAGCCAATAAAATATTAATTATTACCTAGAATCAGCCATATTTCCTTTATGTAGGGCAATACTGTTTACAGCGTAATGCATATGGATGTAAAAATAGATGTGCAGTTGTGGATTAAAAAATAAATGAAGGAAAACAGATTACAGCTATGTTCGTGTATGTAATATGATCCCCTAAATATAACCTTGAAAGACACATGCAAAGGGCAAAATAGTAGCTGATTACTTAATAAGCGACACTTTCCCACCCCCCTTGTTTTCATATAAGCTCCTAGCTCAAAACCAAGTTTGTTGCACCGATAGATACGCTGAAAAAAGGTCAACGTTCTCAACAGCAAAATTAATTTGTTCCTGCACCAAAATTCGTGAGGGGTTTTCGCCGTAGAATTACTTGGTTAAAAAGACTTGAAACGTTAAACTTAATTTTTCAAATTTAGATCAGTTTAAAAAGTTGAAATTAGTTTCAAAAGTTGAAATTAGTTTAGCACGTTGAAATTAGTTTAAATCAAGTTGAAATTAGTTGAAATCAAGTTGAAATCAAGTTGAAATTAGTTTGATAATTTAGAACTGGTTTAAATTAAAATGTTACATTGATGTAATGGGGCTGTCACACTACGACGTAACGACGTCAACGTAGGGAGAACGTGAAGAACGTTGAACTTCTCGGCGTAGTATGCAAATTTGGGCACAAGTTGAACGTGGATGCAGCGTAGTGGACGAGAGAGTAACGTTGGTAAAGCGTAGTGATACCGTCGTTCGACGAGAGAGGTCAACGTAATGACGCTGACGGAACGTTATGAACGTTATTCCATCGTCAGAAGAACGTTACGTGACGTTAGCCACGTCATGAGACGTTGAACGTACGTTGAATGCACGTTCTCCTGACGTTCTCCTGACGTTCTCCTGACGTTCCCATTACGCCCCGTGGGCATTTGCACTTGGTTTAATGGGGGTCAACGTAGTGGAACGTAGTTGAACGTAGTGAGGAGCGTTGGAATAACGTCCGTTTAACGTCATTGACGTTCGCTGAACGTGAACAGAACGTACGGCGAACGTAAACCCTTACGTTCGACCTACGTCGAAACTTTTGAACATGTCCAAAACCTCGACGTAACTTGACGTAACACGACGTAATGTGACGTAGCTCGACGTCACTCTAACGTCATTATGACGTCATCATAACATAATCCAACGTATATCAACGTAATGACGAAATATCACCACGTTAGGCTCACGTTGGCTCATTACGTCGTAGTGTGACAGGGGTATAACAAAAAAATGAATTGTTCTGGAAATATATTCACTCACACTTTATTTTTGTTACTCCTCTTTTCTACTAAATTTGTTTCTCACTCTTATCACATCGTTGTCACCCTGTCTTTATCTAACATTGCAGCACGCCAAGGACATCCTGCTTGAATCTAATCCGTTGCTAGAAGCATTTGGAAACGCAAAGACAGTGAGGAACAACAACTCTAGTCGATTCGTGAGTTATAGAACTTTCTATCAATATTTTTTACATCATTTGCAATATTTATATTTTCTACAATAGATGCATATTCACCAAATGCATAATATTTTTATTGAACTGGAATTGTATACAGTTACTATTACAACTACTAGTTCATTTATATTATGTATAATACTTTTATTATCGAACAGGATTTGCATGTGGTTATTATTGCAACTGATAGTTTCCTTTATGTACCAATAAATTGTACTGAATGGCCAGAAGACCAGTGCTCTGGCATTGACAAAAGGCATTATTCACTGAATAAACTACATTTTTAGTAAAAAAGACATTAAAAAAAATAATAAGTATGCAACGATGTTGATTTTATATGTTAAGAACTCTTTGTGGGGCCGCTTTGAAAAAGCAAAAACAGTTAACAGTAATACGATTATACATTTTTGTAAATATGATTATGTAAGAATATTATTACAGGGATGAAAGATCTCCGCGAATTCGCGGATTTCCGGGATTTTTCCTGTAGCTATAAGTGTATACTAATACGTTGCACCCTTCCTGATATGACCTTAGATGTTGCCAGGACGTAAAACTCCAACAACCAACCAACACGTTGCAGCACCATCAGTGTATACTAATATGTGGTGCAAACGGCGCAGCACTAGCAGCGTATACTAATACATGCTTCTAATGCCACAGCACTATCAGCGTATACCGATATGTGGTGTAAACGCCACAGCACTAGCAGCGTATACTACTAATACATGCTTCAAACTGCGCAGCACTATCAGCATATACCAATATGTATCAAATCCGACTTCCGGGAATTTTCAGCGATTCCCTGACAATGCTAAGCCTATGGGAGAATATCAGCATTTCCGCTTTTTTTCCCGGAGACCACTTTCATTCCTGAATATAAGGAACTAATATTTGCAGTATTACTATATTTACAATATTACTGAAGACGATCGTGGTTTCTGGCCTACAGTTAAAAACGAAAGGGTGGTGAGAAGGGGCGGGTGGGAAATCATGTAAAATAATAATCAATCAATATGAAAAATGAGGTTGTCACAAATGGTTCAGCCCGTCTGTTATCAGATCCTGGCCACGACGCCAATGTAATGGATGGTGACAGATAAATCCCCACTGACAGAGCAGCGTGGCAGTGCACAACCTCTTAACCCGTTCACCCATATAGTGTCTTATGTTTGGGAGTGTTTCTTTCCTGATTTGTAGCATTATCTGTAGTTTACTAGAGGTCCCACTAGAATATTCCTCTCCTAGTAAAGACAGGTTCATTTAAGTGTGTATTTGTGTGTAGTTTGTCTATAGTTGTGTATGTGTTTGTGTGTGGTTGTGTATAGTTGTGTTTGTGTGTGTCTTGTGGTCTGTTTGTGTGTGTATGTGTGTGTGGTTGTGTATGTGTGCGTACGTGTGGTTGTCTGTGTGTGTACGTGTGTCTGTGTGTGCTGGTTGGTTGTTGGAGTTTTACGTCCTGGCAACATCTAAGGTCATATCAGGACGGGTGCCAAATTGTGACAGTGAGCACTCATGGCGACTTTATAGTGCTGCCCCACTGGGAGACCATGCTGCCAGGACAGTCATTGGTTTGATTCGACCATGGTTCGAACCCGTGGGTTCGAATCGCATGATCTACCAAATCCCATGATCTACCAAAACGGGAGACGGACGCTCAACTCATTCGGCCATCAAGTCTGGCCGTATGTGTTTGTCTGTGTGTGGTGTGGTGTGCGTGCGGGCGTGCGTGCGTGCGTGCGTGCGTGTGGCTTATTACCTTCCGGTTCTATGCACTGGTTCCTGACGGTGAACTGGGCCACAGCCGGTGTCTATTGGCTTTTGAGTGAGGTTGTAACCGTTATGATTGGTGCTCGCCACTGTCACTGTCACTGTCACTGTCACACGAACCAGGTGTGCAGTCGCCAACAAAGCCACCTGTCACGACAGCTGCGTCTGTGACACTGCGCAGCCCGAGCCATGCACAGTGACACTGTAGCTGTTCCCTACAGGATGTTATATCCAGCTGGTGGCTTAGATGACATATACCTTGATCCGGTCTGGATATGGTTTTGTGCGTTATTACACCAAACAGGGCAGTTTTCTGTCAATATATTGTATCGTTAACTGCTATGGTAATGCAGTGTTCCCCCCTCTTAAAGTTGCATAGTCCGATGGTTTTGAGTTTCTGAAATTTTTCTGAGATAAGTATATTAAATTGATCATTATAATCTACCTTACTTTAGTTTGAAGTAACTTTTAATTGAAATGGCTACCTTTTGAGATAGTTGAAATTCAAACATGTGAAAATAATTTTGGCAAGCACGCCAAAACTCTGATACCATAGGCTTCTGCAGTAACAGGTTCTATTAAATCGACTCAGTGTTTCCTTCTATGTGACAACAAATTCTTAATAAGTGCCTCAGCATCTAAGTTAGATATGTAGAATCAAATCTAGATAATTGTTTTGATTTTGACAATTTTATGCTTCATCGGACTATGCAGCTTTAATTCACCACCCTGGACAAAGACCACCCGCCATATACGGCCAATATTCCGATGCGCGAAAAGGAAGAAGGCAAGGCGGGGGTGGGAAAAAGAGGCGCTTTTATTGAAACACCTCAGGAAATGCGGTAAAAATAAACTTATGACTAAGGAGCTCCGGGTGAGCTTGAGTGTTCGTGGGGAGGGGCGCCGAAGAGCCCTCCACTGGCTTGTAGGGAGAGTTGGGTGGGTGGGTGGAGAAAAGAACTTGAGCAGGGAGGACGGCTGGAAGGCGAGTGACTGAGGGAGGCCGGTGGGCGGCCTTATAAGGGAAGGAGCGGGGAGGCGACAGGTGGGAAAGGTGAGAAAGCGGCGGGGCAAGGCGAGAGGGCGAGGTGGGAGAAAGCTGAGGGAGGGATGACAGGGAAGGTGAGAAAGCGGCGGCAGGAGGCGGGGGAGGGTCTCTTCCTTCCCTCGCATCAAACGCAACGCGAGCATTACGACCAATGCAGCCACATATTTTAACTACAAATTAATCCCTCACCAACGACCACCCGCATAACGCGACCAATGACCACCCCTTTTTCCCTTTTAGGCAGCCATTATTTTCAAACCAACAAGTATGGTTATGTGATATTTAAATGGGAATTTTAAAACCAGTGTGATTATGTGATGGTTTAATTAATTAATGTGTTATTTTAAAATCAACAAGTATCAATGTCATATTTAAATAGGCATTTTAAAACCAGTGTGATTTTGTGATGTTTTAATTACTCCATGTGTTATTTTAAAACAAACAAGTATGATTATATGATAATTAAATGTGTTACTCCCTCTCACCCTAATCCAAACCCTAACCCTCTCAACAGCGACCTCCTCCCCTATGCGACCACATTCTCTCTGTAGTAGGGGTGGTCGCTTAAAGTTGCATAGTCCGATGTTTTTGAATTTCTGACATTTTCTGAGATAAATACATTATGCTAATCATTATAGTCTATATTAGTTTAGTTTGAAGTCATTTATATTTTAAATGGCTAACTTTGGAGATATTTGACGTCAAACATACTAAATTAATTTTGGCAAACTTGCCAAAACTCTGGCACCATAGACTTCAGTAGTAACAGGTTCTATTAAATTGACTTATTACAACCATTTATGCAGCAAAACATGCTTAATAAGTGAACCTGTATCAAAGTTGAATACATAGAATTATGTCTATATAAATGTTTTGGTTTTGAAAATTTGATGTTTTCATCGGACTATGCAACTTTAAGACGGGGACCACTGTATTACCGCTTGACCATGCCGATATGACCTGAGATGATGCCAGGACATAAAAGTTAACAAACAAACAAACTTTGAGTGTTGGATTTTTTTGGTAAATTTTGATTAAATGGTTCTTTAATAAGTGCTTGAATGTCCTTTCTATTGACAGGGAAAATACGTGGAGATCCAATTCAGCCGAGGAGGGGAGCCGACCGGTGGAAAGATTTCCAACTTTTTACTTGAGAAGGTGAGAACATGTTTCCACTGTGTAGCTAATGTGACGTCACGCAATTGTGGGGGACACCAATGTGACACCACAAACGCAGCGGACCCCAATGCCAACTGTTAATTATGCAATACACCTTATGCTGTTCCCGATTACTTACAGTGTGGTCACCGATATTTTGTCGCTAGAAGATAGGAAATGAGCTAGACACGTTGGTAGATTCGCGATAAGTGTAAGGCAGGCTTTCTTAGTTGAGTGATGCTATGGATATACTATGCTATACTATACTATACTATACTATACTATACTATACTATACTATACTATACTATACTATACTATACTATACTGTACTATGCTATACTGTACTGTACTGTACTGTACTATAATATGCTATACTATACTATGCTATACTATACTATGATATACTATACTACACTATACTATGCTATACTATACTATGATATACTATACTATACTATACTATGCTATACTATACTATGATATACTATACTATGATATACTATACTACACTA
This sequence comes from Branchipolynoe longqiensis, assembly GCA_030323885.1. Lineage (NCBI taxonomy): Eukaryota > Metazoa > Annelida > Polychaeta > Phyllodocida > Polynoidae > Branchipolynoe > Branchipolynoe longqiensis. The sequence continues at coordinate 105,938,015 of CM059188.1, read as the reverse complement.
TACTATGCTATACTATACTAAGATATACTATACTATACTATGGAGCTAACCGTGTAATTTCCCTTTGTTTTCTGATGTGGTTATTTTCTTAGGATTTGTTACCTCTAATTTTAAAGTTTCAGAGTCCGATGGTTTTGAATTTCTGTCATTTTCTGAGATAAATATATTAGTTTCTCTCGTAAAAACTGAAGCGAAGAATTTATTTAACACTTCTGCTTTGTCCTTATCTGTAGCGATGAGACTGCCATCTTCTCTGGTAAGGTGTGCAATTCCGGATCTTGTCTTCATCTTGGAGTTTGCATATCTGAAGAACGCCTTTACGTTTTTCTTACATTCCTTGGCAAGTTTTTTCTCAAACTCCCTCTCTGCCTTCCGGCATTCCCACTTGGCCTGGTTTCTAGCCTTGGTGTACACTCGGTAGTCGTTACCGTCTTGTGTTCTGCGCCAAGTGCGAAACGTCTTGTTCTTTGTCTTTACCTTTTCTCTGGCCTTGGCTGTCATATAGATAGGTCTATTTATCTGATGTGGTTTCGACTTAGGAATGTGGTTCTCTGTCAGGAGTTTAATATTGTTCATGAAACTGAGCCACATTTCATCCAGATCGGTACCTTCCTGATTCCAGTCCATTTTGGCAGCATCTTCTCTCATGGCTGTGTAGTTTCCCTTGTGGTATTGGAACTTTGGTGTTATCTTTGCAGGTCGTTCTGTGTAGCACATGTATATGTAGAATCAAATTTAGATAATTGCTTTGGTTTTGAAAATTTGATGTTTTCATCGGACTATGGAGCTTCAAGCAACGTTACAAATCTAATCACATACCTATTATAGAAAAAAGTAAATGTGGGGAAGTAGGGGCGAATGAAGATCATGTCTCGTCCTAGTTTGTGTGACAACTGACTAAACCGTCTAAGAATAACCCAAGAACCAGCTATGTAAACCTCTGTAGAACAAGGATACTCAAGCGGTGTCTAAATATCCTGGTTTGACATCCCATAATTTGTTTATCTGCTCAGAAGATGTATCGATGCTGATCCAAAGTGTGTATGTGCCCTGACGAAAGTATTTCTTATCTGGGTTTGTTTGTGAGTCACGGTTTACTCACGTTTTGCACCTTAGGCCAAATATCACATTTTAAAATGGTGATCGTCCCCGCCCGTGCCTGGAAAATTGGCCATTCCTGTTTTGGGTGTTTTTTTTTAAAAACCGTTAGAAATGCGTTGGACTAACAGCAATTCAACATTTGTATCAGTTTTTAAATCATTGGTTTGACTCCGCCAGGATCCGAACGCAGCAGTATGAATTCCACGGCCTACCAGGCGGACACTCAGCTCATTCGGCCATCGCATCTGGTTACATATTACGTCTATAGCCGTGGTCACACAGACAAAATCTAAAGCGATTTAGACAAGGCGGATAGCAGGAGTCGAATTAGCCGCCTGTTCACACGGGCAGTACTTGGGCCGGAAATCGATATCTGCGCATGAGCAAGTCCAGTCTGACCAGCGCCAGTTTTCGGTTAGTCGACGTGACCACTAGAGAGTGGGTTCGACCTAGATATGTATGTACTCAATCGTATTGGTTTGGAACGGTCAAAACTTCTGCTGGGCAGTGAAACCCTAAAAATAAATGATGAACAAAATATCTGTGCACCTCTAGCAGGTTCATAGACCAAATTATATAATATGTGCTTTTGATCGACCGGAAAGTCAACAAACTAAGGTGTCGACTGCGCATGCGTGTGAGGTGCTTAATCCGCCTCAGAGCGTCCACATGGGAAAAATAAATTGACTCACAGAAATCTACTCGCGTAATGCATCTCCACAAGTGGTTTCCAGTATCAGGATCACAGGAATCGATTCAGCCCTAATCCGCCTCAGACGCCCGTTCACACGCGAAATGTAACCCGAACTATACAAGTCGATTTCTACGAATCGATTTACAGCGCCCGTGTGACCACGGCTTAAGTCATATGCCAGAAAAATACAAAATAAAAATATAAATAAAAACCATCTGCCCGACCCTGATTCGTGTGAGCAAAAGGAAGATCACAATTGTTATTTTATTTACCTCCGTGTCGACAGCCAGAATGAGGAGTAGTCTTCAAACCGTGGACAATCTTATTCTTAATCTCATTCAACGGCATATATATATTTATATATATATATAATATATATATATATATATCCTATTTAATGGTAAAGAAAGTATTGATGTAGTGATGGGGTGAATGAAAGTGATCGCCTTTAGACTAAAGCAGAATGAGAGTTAATTTTAAATTACGTTTTATTTTATTTTGTGTGTGTAAAGCATAGTCAGATTTGCTGCCTTGTTTTACAGAGTCGTGTGGTGAGCCAAAACAGTGACGAGCGAAACTTTCACATTTTCTACCAATGCCTTGTCGGTGCTCCGAGTCAGATAAAGGGTAAGTATATATATATAGGTTTGCTGTAGATAACGATCACTTTGGAAAAAGACAATGGATTGAGGCAGCAGTGGTTGGCTCTCCTGCATTTAAACTCCCTTCCACTACTACACTTACCCCTGCACTCCACCTCTAGGTTTCCTGACACTCTCTTCAACCCTTTTATTTATATTAAATGTAGTTTATTCATTAATTAATGTCTTTTGTCAGTGCCAGAGCACTGGTCTTCCAGCCAACCATGCAGTTAAATTGTTTGATACATAAACGAATCTATCAGTTGCATACAATTGTAGATGGATAATAAAAGTATTATATATGTGGTTAATATGCATTACAGTTTGTTTGTTTTACGTCCTGGCAACATCTAAGGTCATATCCGGAGGGGTACGACTTGTGACAGTGCGCACTCATGGCGACTTCATAGAGCTGCACCACTGGGATACCAGGGTGCCTACACCATAACCTGATATCCCACTCAGTGGCATTATTCTGACACTTAGCTAACCAGTCATTGCCCTATCCTAATAATGGCGAGCACCAGGCTAGGAAGCGACAAGTATCAATTTTCTAACTTATTGGCTTGATTCGAGCCTACCTGTGCATCACAATGGGCTCATTGCTTACTGATGTGAGTGCAACCTACTATGAGACTATTATCTTAGAAACTGACGCTTTTGCTTGGCCTCAATTGTAAATATTGTTATAGGCTGCATACGGGTGCCCAGAACTCAGTTCTCACGCAGTAAACACTGGATGAACCCGGGACGAGAATGTATGCTTTCAACGTTTATTGTATCTCCGCCCACCGCGGCATCCACAACCAAGTGACCCGCCCCCTGACAAACCAGGTCCCACATCACCTCTCATGGTGGAGGGGGGAGGGGTGTACGCTAGCCGCACATAGTAGAGGGCAGTCCACTTAGGGCACTGCCTGTCGGCTAGCGTGCCGCCACATGACGTAGTCAAACTGCGACAGTAGACGGCATAGTCCCTGCAGCCACCGTGTCGTGGTGGAGCTCATGTACGGACTACTACAATATGTTATTTTTGGTTCCTCAGAGAATCTGGGCCTGGTGTCGCCCGACTACTACTACTACCTGAATCAGAGCGGCACCTACAAGGTCGACGGCACCGATGACAAGCTGGAGTTCAAGGAGACGCTGGTTAGCTTATTTTTGCGTAATCATAATGAAAGCATGCTTTCAAAACCAAGACATTTACTTACTGCATGTGATGCTTAAATAACGTTTACAAAACTAACAATCAATTTAGCTGAATTTTTAATTCGACGGTATTGATTGCCATGTTCTATTGCCCCAGGTCGAGAAAATTTATTTCTTTGTTGATCAAGTTTGTCATGTGACAGTGTAGCTCATTTACACACAAGCCTGATATCAACACATAATATTATTTGCATAAACATTGATATTTATTTATACTACACATACATTTTTCAATTCAATAAAGTTTATTTCAACATCCTCATTATATTCCGTTACAGTTTCCATGAAAGTTAATTTCAGTGGATGAAGAAAACGAGAATGAAAGAAGCACAATGTTTATGATAAAATTGTTCCCCTTATTTGTTAATCACCACGCAATACTGATGAATAGTGAAAGTTTAAAATAGATAATTAGGTGGTTTTGATTGAGTGTGGCCTTGTGGGTGTTATTTTTTAACCAGCACGTAATACCGATGAATAGTACAAGTTTAAAACAGATAATTAGGTGGTTTTGATTGAGCGTGGCATTGTGGGTGTTATTTTTTAACCAGCACGTAATACCGATGAATAGTGCAAGTTTAAAACAGATAATTAGGTGGTTTTGATTGAGCGTGGCCTTCTGGGTGATATTTTTTAACCAGCACGTAATACCGATGAATAGTGCAAGTTTAAAACAGATAATTAGGTGGTTTTGATTGAGCGTGGCATTGTGGGTGTTATTTTTTAACCAGCACGTAATACCAATGAATAGTGCAAGTTTAAAACAGATAATTAGGTACTTTTGATTCAGCGTGGCCTTGTGGGTGTTATCTTTTAACCAGCATGTAATACCGATGAATAGTGCAAGTTTAAAACAGATAATTAGGTGGTTTTGATTGAGCTTGGCATTGTGGGTGTTATTTTTTAACCAGCACGTAATACCGATGAATAGTGCAAGTTTAAAACAGATAATTAGGTGGTTTTGATTGAGCGTGGCCTTGTGGGTGTTATTTTTTAACCAGCACGTAATACCGATGAATAGTGCAAGTTTAAAACAGATAATTAGGTGGTTTTGATTGAGCGTGGCCTTGTGGGTGATATTTTTAAACCAGCACGTAATGCCGATGAATAGTGCAAGTTTAAAACAGATAATTAGGTACTTTTGATTCAGCGTGGCCTTGTGGGTGTTATCTTTTAACCAGCATGTAATACCGATGAATAGTGCAAGTTTAAAACAGATAATTAGGTGGTTTTGATTGAGCTTGGCATTGTGGGTGTTATTTTTTAACCAGCACGTAATACCGATGAATAGTGCAAGTTTAAAACAGATAATTAGGTGGTTTTGATTGAGCGTGGCCTTGTGGGTGTTATTTTTTAACCAGCACGTAATACCGATGAATAGTGCAAGTTTAAAACAGATAATTAGGTGGTTTTGATTGAGCGTGGCCTTGTGGGTGATATTTTTAAACCAGCACGTAATGCCGATGAATAGTGCAAGTTTAAAACAGATAATTAGGTGGTTTTGATTGAGTGTGGCCTTGTGGGTGTTATCTTTTAACCAGCATGTAATATTGACGAATAGTGCAAGTTTAAAACAGATAATTAGGTGGTTTTGATTGAGCGTGGCATTGTGGGTGTTATCTTTTAACCAGCACGTAATACCGATGAATAGTGCAAGTTTAAAACAGATAATTAGGTGGTTTTGATTGAGCGTGGCCTTGTGGGTGTTATTTTTTAACCAGCACGTAATACCGATGAATAGTGCAAGTTTAAAACAGATAATTAGGTGGTTTTGATTGAGCGTGGCCTTGTGGGTGATATTTTTAAACTAGCACGTAATACCGATGAATAGTGCAAGTTTAAAACAGATAATTAGGTGGTTTTGATTGAGCGTGGCATTGTGGGTGTTATTTTTTAACCAGCACGTAATACCAATGAATAGTGCAAGTTTAAAACAGATAATTAGGTGGTTTTGATTGAGCGTGGCCTTGTGGGTGTTATTTTTTAACCAGCACGTAATACTGATGAATAGTGCAAGTTTAAAACAGATAATTAGGTGGATTTGATTGAGTGTGGCCTTGTGGGTGTTATTTTTTAACCAACACGTAATACCGATGAATAGTGCAAGTTTAAAACAGATAATTAGGTGGTTTTGATTGAGCGTGGCCTTGTGGGTGTTTTGCAGCACGCCATGTCAGTGATGGGGATGGACGATAGCGGGCAGCTGAACGTGCTGTCAATAGTGGCCGCTGTGCTCCACCTAGGCAACATCACATTCGTCGAGAATGGCAACTACGCGCAGGTCCAGACCTCAGACTGTAAGTCAACAGTTTCACTTGTCTTCTTTCAGTGCTGCCACTTTATACTTTTTTCAAGGAAAAACTACTTTTTATACTTTTTAAAACTTTCTTTGGGTGTAAATACTTTTTATACTTTTTTCTGGAAAAAATTTCCAATCTGGTTATTGAAAACTAGCAATTAGGAATTTGATGAGATTGAGAGATGTGCAATGTTAGTAGTCTCTTTACAGGAGTGGTGTGCCAACCCACACTTCTGCTATTCAGGGGCTAGTGTCCTAACCATTACCCTATCTAGGTTCCCTGGTGCAATCAACTTTCCATCCTGCCTGTGTATTAGTATTTCACATGTGGAGGTGAGTGCACCTCACTACACTTGCTAATCACTGCAATGTGGGCGATAACGGACATGGTGTGAAATTGGCTTTTTTCACCGGTTCTGCTCCTTATCTCTTTATGTCTCAGGGGGTTTTCTGTTTTGTCACATCTGAAACCATATAATGGCTATCGACATGCAACCGACAGTCTTCTCTCATAGTGACTCCATATTGAGTGCACAATTTTGATACTTAAAAAAGATTTTATCATTTGAAAGTGCTTATGTGGTAGGACTGTTCTTTTTTCTTTCCTTTAAAAATTTCATTTACCAAAAAAAAGAAAAGAGAAAAAAAGATCACCTAATATTGTATGCATACTACAAATCTCGAACCGAAAAAAACAGGAGGTTACAAACAAGGTGCACAAGAAGGAACTCTGGCCCGTTACTAAGCAATGGTAAAATCAAAATGCGGTGCATATGATCGCAGTCTCACCACCATGGGGGCCAATATTTGGAATAAACTGCCAGCTGCAATACGAAATGCAGAAAACCTATCGATGTTTAAGAAACTACTAAAAAATAATGTAACCTAGATAAATAGATGATGTTTAAATGGATTAACACAAAGTATAGTGAAAGCTGGATTTTGGACTGTTTGCAATCTACAAACAGTTACAAACCATAAATAAAAAGCAAAAACCCAAAATTATTACTAAAAACAAAAATTGTTAAATGGGCAGCACTATTTGAACACACTTATCCGTTATGAGCAGGGTAAATAAATTTATATTAAAAATAGTGTTGCAACTGAATCTGACCTGCATACAATGGTGGCTGTTTCAGTTCTTGGCTTCCCGGCCTACCTGCTCGGGGTCGAGGCCGAGAACCTGCGAACGAAGCTCACATCACGCACAATGGAGGGCAAGTGGGGCGGTCAGGTGGAAAACACGCAGGTCACCTTCAACGTCGAACAGGCCGTCTACGCACGAGACGCACTCGCCAAGGCGCTTTACACACGACTCTTCGACTACCTCGTCTCGGTGAGTCACTCCAGTCATTCAATCACTCAGTACTCACCTACTGCACACTCACACCCATACACACTCACCCATCCATACAAACACCCACGGGGCGAGTGGCTAAATCCGTATAGCGTGGGCCTCGCATGCGGGAGATCGCGGAAGTTTGGTTCCTGGTCGAGTCAAACCAATGACTTATAAAATTGGTACTTGTTGCTTCCTAGCCTGACGTTTGGCATTAATAGGATAGGGCAAGGACTGGTTGGCTCGGTGTCAGGATAATGTAACTGAGTGGGATATCAGGTAATAGTGCTGTTGGCCTGGTCTCCCAGTGGGGCAGCACTATTAAGTCACCATGAATGCGCACTGTCGCAAGTCGGTACTCGTCCTGATATGACCTTAGATGTTGCCAGGATGTAAAACTCCCAACAACCAACCAACATTAAGAATGCATGTATACATGCGGATCTAGGTATGACAATGTTACCTCTTGACTAAATTCATAACTACACAAGTGCTGTAACTAGTCTCTGTAATACTAAAGGTCCCTGTGTCTGACAAGGCAATGTCCAATTTCAGCTATTTGTGTAAAGCAGTAATTGCCCGATATGGAGTTTGGGGTCCGAGGGAGTCTAGGGTCGCCTGCCTATTGCATCATTCGTCGAGGCATGGTCAAGTTTCTTGTGCATTCCACTGGCATGAGGACATTCAATCCCCATATTTGGGAATTAATGCAGCTATTAATGGAAGAAGATTAACAGTTTTATAGTTACGTTTTAATATATAGCTAATCATGGCAGAAGGCGTGGTAATAAGAGGCTGGCTCTTGTGTTATTGTATGTGTCGTGGGGTGATGAAAATTGGAAATATTGTGCCTAGAGCGGGAATCGAACCCATATATCTTGAATTCCGGGCCAGTGTGCTAACCATCAAACCACCTAGGCTCCCTGATGTCACCACCCTATCCACACCTGCCTGTCTATGTGACTCCTTGCCTGAGAGGTCAGTTCAGAGGACTACATATGTGTTGTTAAAATATCATTGTTCTCAAAGCAACGTCTCTTTTTATATTCAATTTACAGGCTGTGAATTTGGCCATGACACAACCTCATGAAGAGATCAATATCGGGATCCTGGACATCTACGGCTTTGAGATCTTCCAGAAGAATGGCTTTGAGCAGTTCTGCATCAACTACGTCAACGAGAAGCTCCAACAGATCTTCATCGAACTGACGCTTAAGGCTGAGCAGGTTAGTAGGGACTGAGACTAACGTGCTTTCTTGACACCCTAAGGGCAAAAGCCCAAAGACTCATCACACTCACCCTAACTCCTACACCTACCCTAACTGTCACCCTCACACTCACTCTAACACCTACCCTGACGCCCCCCCCCCCTCCCCCCCACACACACAGGTCATCTAGGTGAAATTATACAAAACCTGGATATATCGTTTCTAGACACTGTAAAATTGCATTTAAGTGAAATTATATGCAACACATCTGAATAAATTATTTTATTTTTATTTGTTATTCTTTCGTCATCGTATGTATATTCTGCTCATAACGGTTAAGTGCATGCATTTGTGCAGTTTCTATTCACTGTAGAATGATATGTAAGGGAAATTATGCGCAACACTACTAAATAAATGGTTTCTAGACACTAAAATTACATCTAAGTGAAATTACGCAAAACCTCTGAATATATGGTTTCTTGACACTATAAAAATCAATTTAATTGAAATCATGCAACACATCTAAATTCAGTAAAGCCTTTCAAACCAACCACCTCCACAGATCGACCACTCCCCTATATCGATCGCTTTATTTGGGTCCCAAACGATCGCCCATGCAATACCATTGTAACAATTTTGTTTAAACTCCCTAAACCGACCACCTCCCTAAATGGACCGTTTAAAGGCGGTCCCATGGTCAGTCGATTTAGAGAGGTTTTGCTGTATATGGTTTTTTGACACTATAAAAGTCCATTTAAGTGAAATCATAGAACATATCTAAATATATGGTTTCTAGGCACTGTAGAGGGCCATCTTAGTGAAATGATACAATACATCTGACAATAGTTTCAAGATTCTACAATCTGTCACCATGACTGGCTTTGCTCTCTGTAATTATTTGATTATTTACATATGCCTTTTAATAAGAGTTAGTAAAAACCCGACAGGATAGCTTACTGGGTGGTGCCTTCGTTTCCCGAGCGGGATAACATGGAATCAATCCTCGGTAAAGTCAAATTAAACATTTACCAAATTTATACTTGTCGCTACCTTGTTGTTGCCTAATGTTGAGTGCACACTGTCTCACCCTTAGATGTTGCTAGCACATAAAACGCCAATAGGCTAACCACCTTCAGTCAAATATAACAACGACTATTACATAATCCAATCCAGCCACGAGTCAATAAGTTAGTTTATTCAAACTATTAGTTACACAAATTAATGGCAGGAACTCCACGCCATTAACAGATTTTTTACGGTTTTACATTTATTGAACAACCATGGCATATTTTAATCCGGGACAATTGGTCTTCATGGAAATCCCGCAACCTGGCACACAAAAAGTGAGTGCTCAACTCCTTCGGCCATTCCGTCTGACATTGTTAATGACTTATATCAAATTAATACTTGTCGCTTCCTAGCCTGGCGCTTGGCATTAATAGGATAGGGCAAGGTCTGGTCAGCTCAGTGTCAGGATAATGTGACTGAGTGGGATATCGGGTCATGGTGCCAGCAGCCTGATTTCCCAGTGGGGCAGCACTACAAAGTCGCCATGAGTGTGCACTGTCACAAGTGGGACTGCCCCACTGAGAAATCAGGCTGCCAGCACTATAAAGTTGCCAGGAGTGCGCACTGTCACAAGTCAGTGCCCATCCTGATATGATCTTAGATGTTTCTAGGAGGTAAAACAACAACAAACAAAACAAAAGACCAACAACCAACCAACCAATCTGACATTGTTTGTCATTACCAGGAGGAATATATCAACGAGGGGATCAAGTGGAAGGCGATTGACTACTTCAACAACAAGGTGGTATGTGACCTGATTGAGAGCAAGACGCCGCCGGGCGTGATGGCCATGCTGGACGACGTGTGCGCCACGATGCACGCTGTGTCGGACGGGGCTGACCAGACGCTCCTACAGGTAAGGGCGCGTCCACATGGCAACAGCTAATACGGGCATATAGATATGAATAATTAAGTAAATAAGCGCTCTTACCAACAGACACTCCTACAGGTAAGGGGGCGTCCACATGGCAACAGCTAATACGGGTGTATAGATTAGATTAGATTAGATTAGATTAGAGTGTTTGAGCTGTATGCTCAGGCCAAGTCAGAGACTCTATCATCAGGGCCCCCACCACATGTGGTGAGGATGCTCTGTTCAGTTTTGTCATGTGCAGTAATGAGTTTGAATCTGCTGGCGTTAGCTGGGTGTATCCTGGAATCTGTGGTTCATCTGGTATTGTTGATAACACCTTGTCAATCTGCCTTTTGAATGATTGTAGACTGCAGTTTGATTGATTTCTAATGTAAGCTGGTATTGTATTGAAGAGTTGGACTCCTCGGACAGAAAGACTTCCTTCCCACAGTGTTCTTGTTGACTATGAGGCTTTTGTATTTATTGCTGGTACCTTACCAAGTCTACCACATCTTTTTGAATTATGCGTTGTTATGCCATAGTTAGGTACTTTGCATTCAATCATTTTCCATATGTATATAAATTCGATATCTCTTACATTGACGTTCAACGGAATAGATTTTGAGGAATTTTACCCTGTCCCAGTAATCCAGACTCTTTCTGTCTTTGATATTGTCATGGGGGTGATGAAAATGGGAAATATTGCACCTAGAGCGGGACTCGAACCCACATCTCTTTGCATTCCGGGCCAGTGTGCTAACCATTACACCACCTAGGCTCCCTGATATCAACACACTACCCACGCCTACCTGTCTATGCAGCTCCTTGCCTGAGAGGTCAGTGCAGACCACTACACTATGAATAAATAAATAAATAAATAAATAAGCATCAGACCCTCCTACAGGCAAAGGGGCATCCACATGGCAACAGCAAATATGGGCGTATATATATGAATAAATAAATAATAAATAATTAAATAAGCACCCTTAGCACCAAACCCTCCTACAGGTAAAGGGAAGTCCACAATGCAACAACAAATACAGGGGTATAGATATGAATAATTAAGTAAATAAGCACCCTTAGCACCAGACGCTCCTACAGGTAAAGGTGCGGCCACATGGCAACAGCAAATATAGGTGTATAGATATGACTAAATAAATAATAAGTTAATGAATAAGCACCCTTACCACCAGACACTCCTACAGTAAAGGGACGTCCACACGGGAACAACAAATACAGGCGTGTAGATATGAATAATTAATTAAATAAGCACCATTATCACCAGACGCTCCTACAGGTAAAGGGACGTCCACACAGCAACAGCAAATATGAGCATATGGATATGAATAAATAAATAATAAGTAAATAAATAGGCCCTCTTACCACCAGACCCTCCTATAGGTAAGGGGCGTCTACACGATAACAGCAAATACGGGTGTTCAAAGAGGCGTCTACAGAGCAACAGCAAATACGGACTTACATAAATTAAAATTAATTATGTGCACTGCCTTACAGGAAAGCAAGCTGGCAGAAAAGGGTGCCCGACGGCAAATACATAAAAATATATAAATAATAGCACTTCCTAACTATGGAGAGCAACTGTGAATTAAATATAGAACCACAAAATAATGAAATTATAAATGTTGCCATGGTTATATTAATATAGGTTTCACCGCTTGGTTTCAGAAACTGCAAAGTTCGGTAGGAACGCATCAACATTACCAAGGCTCCAACATTGGCTTTGTCATCCACCACTACGCTGGGAAGGTGCGTGTAACCATTGTAGGGAGAGCCTAACAAATCAGACTTACAGACTAACTTACAGACTGTGTTGTGTTTTTATAAATAGAAGCACGCCATGAACTCCTCCTGTCCGTGGCCACTATTTCCCAGGTTGTAGTGTTGACAATACATTTCTTCAGGTTGTATTTAAGGCACTCCTTGAACCTTTTCATCTGACCACCTTGTTTTCTGCGTCATTTTACAAGTTCACAGTTGAAGAAATCTTTTTGTATTCTATCCAATCGTACCACTTTAATGGAATACAAGTGTTTGTCTTCTCCGCGCAGGTGTCGTACAATGTTGATGGGTTCTGTGAGCGGAACCGTGACGTCCTTTTCACCGACTTAATCCAGCTGATGCAGACGAGTTCCAAGTGAGAAGACAATTAATTTTAGTTTACATTACGTCTTTTAATATATTCATATTTTTTTCTTTTCTTTAAGATTTATACTGCCTATCATGGATAAGTCTGAATAGACTTGTTTTCACCATTGGTCGTAATGCGAAGCATTTCGTTTGATGCGAGGGGAGGGAGAGCGACTCACCCCCCCCCCCCCCATCTACCCCCTTTCCCCCAGCACTCGCGCGCGACGCCCGCTGCTCACCCTCCCCCCTCCCCCCCCCCTGAGCGACTCACCCCCCCTCCTGCCACTGCTCACTTCCCCCCGCCCCTGAGCGACTCACCCCCGCCACTGCTCACCTCCCCCCGGCCCTGAGCGACTCACCCCCTCCTGCCTCTGCTCACTTCCCCCCTTATAAGGCCGCCCGCCGGCCTCCCTCAGGCACTCAGCCTCCAGCCGCCTTCCAGCTCTCTGCCCTTTTTCTTCTATTTGGCTACTCCACCTCGCTGCTCCTCTGCCGACCCTGCACCATGCCCGGCCGCGGCAAAGGGAAGATTCGGAGAAGCTCCAAGACCTCCGGGATGGCCACGCCAGGACCCTCCTCGGGCTCCCCGGGTAGCCCCGCCCCCTGTACGGCCCTGACCTCCCCGGCAGCACCCTCCGGCCAGCCCAGCAGCGAGACGGCCCTCCTCATCGAGGCCATCACCCGCCTCACCACACGCATCGAGACGCCTCGAGACGGGGCAAGCCCGAGGGGCCCCGGGGAGCCCCCCGCCCACGCCAAGGCGGGAGCCCGCCTGCAGCCTCCACCACGTCCCGGCACCTCGGGCCTACGCCGCAGCCGGGAGCCGGCCGCCGCCTCCACCTCAAGCGACTCAGCCCGGAGGCCCGCACCTGCAGTGCCAGGGCTACACCCGCGCCCGCGCCCACGCCAGCTCAGCCCCACCGCCCACCTACCGTCAGGATCCCGAGGACTACAGCCCGGCATCCGCGGCCGACGCGGTCTGTGACATCCTCGCATCCGCCGAGGCGCATCACACCGAGCGCCGCCGAGGGATCCCAGCCGATTACCTCTTCCCTTGCGACCTCGTCGAGAGGGGTGCGGGGCGCAAGGCAGTCAAGCTCGGAGAAGCAACCAAGGACGAGTACAGCCTCGCCCTCCTCTCCATGGTCAACCACCCATCCTTTGCGGATCACTCCCTCCAGGGCCTACACCAACACCACCTCACCCTCATGAGAGACGTCCTCATCCACCCCTGGCCCACCGTCCGCCGGTACTCAGAGACCATCTTTTCCTGGATCGCGGACGGAAGGCTCCCCCAGGGGTGGCATGACCCTGTGGCCCTCAACGCGCTCAGGCTCGACTCCCTCACCACGCCCACCACCCCGGCAACACCAGCTCCCAGAGGCGACGATGGGGCCCGAGGCGCACACCAGCCCCGGCATCAAGCCGACACCCGCACCGCCTACGATAGGCACGCTCACGGGGCTCCCTGCACCGCTTGGAACCGCGATCCCACCTCGTGCGATCGGGCACCTCTCGGAGAGGCTCACGGCGAGGTGGGAGACAGGCGCCGGCACGTCTGTGCGTATTGCGCCAATGTCCGGCGCATACTAACAATGCACAGCGAGGCCGGATGCCGCACCAAGCAAGCCCGTGAGCGCCAGACCCCGGCCGCCTCGGCGGATTTTTGATCCGCCGGCCTAGGCCGGCACCTCATCCCAACCATTCCCGACAGCCCCGCGACGCCCACCGACGGCCACCCAGCGAACACCGATCGAAACGCCGCCCAGAAGAAGCCGAGGATCATCACCTCGCACCTCACACCTCAGACGACCCAGCCCAGCCTCACGAGAGACCCACCCAGCCCAGCCCTGAGGAGTTCGCTGCCCCCCTGCTCGACCCTCGCCGGACCTCCTCCCCCAAGGCCTCAGGAGCGGGCCTCCCTTTTTTGGCCGCCCGCTCCCCCTCCACGTAGGCCCCGGACCCTCTTCTCAACCAGGCCTGCCTCTCCGGGCCCCGCCTCGGGCGCCCCGCGCCCCCGCCTCGGGCGCGCCTCGAGCCCTCTCCTTACTCTTTGGCGGAGGGCTCCTCGGCCCCCCCTCTACCAGAACTCTGACATTGCTCCCTATGAGCCCTTCCTGTATTTATCTTCTGCTCCTCATGAGCCCCTCACTTATTGCTCCTCACGAGCCTGTTGCTCCTCATGAGCCCTCTTATTGCTCTCTGCCTCCTCAGCCTGTTACCTCCTCTGTTGCCCTGCTTGTACCGTTTACCTTACATGTCTCATATGTTTCTGTTCTCTCACTGTTCTCTGTATGTTGCCCGAGGCGTCACAATAAACGCCTCAGTTTCCCACATCCGCCTCTGTTCTTCCTTCTCGCGCATCACACAGTTTGTCAATAGAAAGCCCAAGCCTACACTTTTACTGCCCCAAGGGATTTTTAACCTCCCACACCACATAGACATGGTAGGAGAGCAACTGGCCTTTGATGACGCTGTAAGTTATACACAGCGGTGGAAATCCAAATTGACAGAGGTGGGGATGTGCGTGTAGATTATGTCATTTAATTTGATGCACACTACTTCCAAGTGAGACTTTTTTTAATATATTCTTTTTTGTGATGAATTTATTTACCCTGCTCATAACTGATAAATATGTTAACACTTGTTTTCACTGCTGGGCAGCACTAATCCAATTTGATTTAAATCTTCTGAATTTTGTTTTAGTAATAATTTTGGTTTTCTTTCTTCTTGTTTATGGCTTGTAGCTGCTTATAGATTGCAAACAGTCCAAAATCGAGCTTTTACTGTGCTTTGTGTTAGTCCATTTTAACATCATCTGTTTTTCTAGGTTACATTATTTTTTAGTAGTTTCTTAGACACTGCATTTAATTTTAGTTTAGATTCCGTCTTTTAATATTTTCATGTTTGTTCAGATTGTCATTTAATTTAATGCCGACTAATTCCAAGTGAAACATTTAATTCTGTTTAAATTACATGTCATGTTTATGCATGCCTTTTCTACGCAACAAAACTTTCATTTCAGTGATTATCTTCTATACAATGTGTAATGTCTCTTTTTTTATTCTCCCCCCCCCCCACCCCCATTTTGTTTTTGTAAATGTGTTTATTCCTGTGAATTTCATCAGTGCCATTGCAATGGTCTTCCATCCATCGGACAATCATTGTATTTATTGCTAATTAAACATATTATCAAAGAGAGTAGTCTATACTGGATTATGTATAGTGCACATCACTCACAGATAATTACGTGAGTAAATAGCAAATTCAGAGCAATCCAGGAATAATACTGTTTTCATGAGAGTATTTTGCTTAGTGTTTTAAAGCTGCATAGTCTGATGAAATATCAAATTTTCAAAACCAAACCAATTATCTAGATTTGATTTTACACATCTAACTTAGATACTGGTGCACTTATTAAGCATTCTTTTCTGCGTAGAAGGCAATACTGAGTCAATTTAACAGAACCTGTTACTGCAGAAGTCTATGGTGTCAAGCTTGCCAAAACTAATTTTCCATGTTTGCACTCAAAATATCTCAAAAGTTTACCATTTAAAATAAAAGTAACTTTGAACTAATGTAAAGTAGATACTAGTGATCGATCTAATATATTTATCTCAGAAAAAATACAGAAATTCAAAACCATCGGACTATGCAACTTTAAGTTGCAGGTATAGTTCACCAAATCTAGACAGGTATACAGTAGACATAGTGTTTTAGTACACCTGGTAGTTTGTGTTTAGAGTTTTATACAGATAGTTCTCAATACATAAATGGCAGCATTCGAAATAAGAGCTTGTCCACTTGTCCGGGACAAGTGAAAATTCAAACGGACAAGTGACAATTACATCACACTTGTCCGGTGGACAAGTGACAATTTTTGCTTATCATAGCATATATACATAAGAAGTATAAATTGTTAGCCAAGGTATATAATATATATGTATATATATATGTATACATATGTATATAAAACAAATACTGTCGACAAGTGAAAATTCAGATGGACAAGTGAAAATACAGACGGACAAGTAAAAATCACACCAGACTTGTCCGTTGGACAAATTACAAATTTAGCTTATTTCTATCACTGGATGGGTGTTAATTTATGTGGGTAGTGGTGTATGATTGCTCAGTCTTAATGCGTTGCTACCTTTCCATTCAGTCCCTTCGTCAAGATGCTGTTCCCCGATGCTGTTAGTGGAGCAGCAAAGACCCGACCCACCACAGCCAGCAGTAAGATCAAGGTACAGTCAACCTTCGTTAATCCGCTCTATTTTGTTCATATTAATGGGAATAATGAGATAAGCGATTCTGCCATTGAAAGTAAAGAACATGGAGACAAATGTTAAAATGTTAGGAGAATATACCAGTGTTGGTGCACTTTGCATGCATTTTACTTATCCACTACTAATTTAGTTTGCTGCAAGTTTACATAATACATAATTTCTACGAAATTTGGTTAGATTACAGAGATCATTTTACATTATTTTAAGAGACCCGCACCCAGTGGCCGAATTGGTAAAGGCCAGGCTTCCCTTGCGGAGGGACGGGAGTTCGAATTCCAGCCCAGTGAAACCAATGAGTTATAAAATTGATACTTGTCACAACCTAGTCTGACAATCGGCATTAATTGGATAGGACAAGGACTGGTTAGAACAGCATCAGGATAATGTGACTGTGTGGGAAATTGGGTCATGGTGCTGGCGGCCTGATTTTCGACTGGGACAGCACTATAAAGTCACCATGAGTGTGCACTGTCACAAGTTGATAACCGTCCTGATATGACTTTAGATGTTGCCAGAACATAAAACTCCAACAACCAAGCTAAACCTGTTACGTAACTTGACACTACAGACACAGGCTAACCAGCTGGTAGAGGCGCTCATGAAGTGTACGCCGCACTACATCCGGTGTATCAAGCCGAACGAGACGAAGCGACCCCGTGACTGGGAGGAAAGCCGCGTCAAGCACCAGGTCGAGTACCTCGGGCTCAAGGAGAACATCCGCATCCGGCGGGCAGGCTTTGCCTATCGCAGGCCTTTCGACAAGTTCCTCAGGAGGTCAGTGCTCCTGTTTGCCGTTGGTGAAACGCTGACATTGGTGGTTAAAGTTACATAAACCATTGGTTTTGATATTTTCATATTTTGTCCTATTTTGGAGGTACATAGTATGTAATGACCTACACTAAAACCTCTCTAAATCGACCGACCATGGGACCGACTTTAAATGGTCCATTTAGGGAGGTGGTCGGTCTAGGGAGTTTTTCATTTTGTTACAATGGTATTGTATGGGCACCAAATAAAGCGATCGATATAGGGGAGTGGTCCATCTGTGGAGGTGGTCGGTTAGGGAGGTTTTACTGTACTTTGCTTTTCATGATTATTTTTCTTTACCTTTAGAGCTATTTGAAGGGAAAGCATGCCAAGTAATTTGTGTGTGCACACCAGTTGAAGTAAAATGTAATATGCCCATTGTGTGTGTCTGTCTGTTTGTCTGTCTGTCTGTCTGTCTCTCTGTTTGTCTTGTCTGTCTGTCTTGTCTGTCTGTCTGTATCTGTCGCATCTTTGGGAGTCCGTTTTAAATATTATCTGCATAATGAAACGGAGGGATTTTTTTTAGTTGTCTTGTTTCAAGTTTAATTTTGTTTAGGCGTGGCTTTAATGATCTTTATTTGTTTATCATACACTAGGTACGCAGTTCTCACAGCTGAGACGTGGCCGCGCTGGCACGGCGAGGTGCGCTCCGGCGTCGTGCACCTCATGAACTTTGTGAACATGGATAACGACCAATACCAGCTGGGGCGGACCAAGGTCTTCATCAAGAACCCAGAATCGGTAAGCCATTTTACCATATCGCCCATCATAAAGAACTCAGAATGGGTAAGCTATTTACCATACGCCATATCATTAAAACCTTAGAATCCGTAAGCTATTTACCATATGCTCCGTCATCAAGAACTCAGAATTGGTAAGCTATTTACCATATGCCCCATCATCAAGAACTCAAAATCGATAAGCTATTTAGCACATGCCCCATCATTAAGAACTTGGAATCGGTAAGCTATTTACCATATGCCCCATCATTAAGAACTCGGAATCGGTAAGCTATTTACCATATGCCCCATCATTAAGAACTTGGAATCGGTAAGCTATTTACCATATGCCCCATCATTAAGAACTTGGAATCGGTAAGCTATTTACCATATGCCCCATCATTAAGAACTTGGAATCGGTAAGCTATTTACCATATGCCCCTTCATTAAGAACTTGGAATCGGTAAGCTATTTACCATATGCCCCATCATTAAGAACTCGGAATCGGTAAGCTATTTACCATATGCCCCATCATTAAGAACTTGGAATCGGTAAGCTATTTACCATATGCCCCATCATTAAGAACTTGGAATCGGTAAGCTATTTACCATATGCCCCATCATTAAGAACTCGGAATCGGTAAGCTATTTACCATATGCCCCATCATTAAGAACTTGGAATTGGTAAGCTATTTACCATATGCCCCATCATTAAGAACTCGGAATCGGTAAGCTATTTACCATATGCCCCATCATTAAGAACTTGGAATCGGTAAGCTATTTACCATATGCCCCATCATTAAGAACTTGGAATCGGTAAGCTATTTACCATATGCCTCATTAGGAACCCAGAATCAGTAAATCATTTCCAGTTCCCTCCTGGTTCGGTAGAATGGGGAGGAATGCGGTAGAATAGGGAGGAATGCGGTAGAATGGGGAGGAATGGGGAGGAATGCAGGAGTGTTGTATTTAATTTAAATGGTTTGGTGTTAGTCGGGGAAAGCATGTCTGGATAATGTAGTAGCTGATTTTGTCCTGATGATTAGCTGCTGACTTTATCCTGATTAAAACCAGTGGTCCACAACTGGTTCAGCAAAGGCTGTGTGGTATGTGCTGTGGGAAAGTGCATATAAAAGACCCCTCGCTGCTTATCGGAAAGAGTAGCCTATGTGGAGGCAGCTGGTTTCCTCCAAAGAAATGTGTCAGAATGGCCATATGTTTGACGTCCAATAGCCGATGATAAAAATCAATGTGCTGTGGAGGCATCATTAAATAAAACAAGTTTCACTTTACTTTTTGATGGTTAGTTCACGATGGTTAGTTACTGATTTTGTGATAATAATTAGTCCATGATGATTACTTGCTGATTTAGTCGTGCTGATTAGTTGCTGATTGTTGCTCCCAGCTGTTCCTACTGGAGGAGATGAGGGAGCGGAAGTATGACCAGTATGCCCGGGTGATCCAGAAGGCGTTCCGCCGCCACAATGCCACCAAGCACTACACGCAGCTCCGTCAAGCAGGTGAGCCACCAGTACCACACCACCACCACTCTGCAATACACAGCTTATAGTTTCAGGGTCCGCACGGGGCCTGCAAAGTCTTGAACTTGATTTGTCCCATTTCAAGGCCTTGAATTTAACCTATTTTGGGTAATTAGTTTTGAAAAGGTGTGAATTCTATGAAACTGTCCCCACTGATCTAAATTAGTCCGAAATCACCATTCACCATTGTTTTTCCCCCTCTGAAATCCAAATGAAAATAGTCTTGAATTCCTATCTAAAACAGCCTTGAAAAGCCTTGAAATAGCCTTGAATTCCATATCTCCACTGACCGACCCTGTAGTTTATTCATTGAATAAAGTCTTTTGTCCACGCCGTGGCACTGGTCTTACAGCCATGTGACAATACAGTTAGTTACAATATATGTATATGTAGTCTTATATTGCCATCAGCTGAAAGACCAGACGGGATGGCCAAATGAATTGAGCGCCCCTCTCCCATTTTGGTAGATCGCGGGATTTGAACTCATGGGTTCGATCCCTGGTCGAGTCAAACCAATGACTTAAAAATGTATACTTGTCGCTTCCTCGCCAGGCACTCAGCATTATTAGGATAGTGCAAGGACTGGTTAACTCGGTGTCAGGATAATGTGGCTGAGTGGGATAGTAGATCATGGTGCTGCCGGCCTGGTCTCCCAGTTAGTTATTCTTAGATTAAAAAATAACTTATTAATAAGAAACTTCTAGTAAATGAATTTGAAACCTCTTCTAGCCTCGGACCTGTTGTATAACAAGAAGGAGCGGCGTCGGTTCAGCATCAACCGCAACTTCGTCGGTGACTACCTCGGCTTTGAGAACAGCCCCGTTCTGCAGGCACTGGTCGAGCGGCGCGAGCGGATCGAGTTTGCAGACACCGTTGCCAAGTACGACCGCAGGTTTAAGGTAGGCCGTGTCCGCATCCTGCTCAGTGACAACGGTGACTTCGCGATATTTTATGTCGGCGGGACCAAGTGGTCCTTCGGCGTAGCCGCATTGGCCACTTGTGGCATACACACTCTTTTCTGCTCAAGGGGGACCCTTCTCCAGAATGCATTGGGTGTCAGTCCCCACTGACACTCAAACACATTTGATTAACTTGCGTAGATTCATGGCCTTCCGCCAACAATTTTACAATGTAAACACCATGCATGATGATCTTTCGATTAATGTAAAACAAGAAGCAATCCTAGCTTTCTTGAGGGTGGTAGGACTATGCCCCCGTGCATAGTTCATTAAAACAATTTTCACCAATTCATCTAGAATTTTACCTGGCCTCAAATTTGTTGTCGTTGTAATTGTGAGCCTTTGATTTCAAAAGTATCTTTAGAGACATAGTTGATTGTGTGCTTTTACATTCTCTATAAAAGCGACGGCCTGATAAAAAATATGACAGAATAAAATTTGAACAATTCTCCCTGTGATTATGGCCTTTGCTGCCAACACACCGTTAAGCAATCACCACTAAATAACTAAATATTTATACATAATAATGCTAAAATTATAAGTACATTGAGCATCGACTGGCTGATATTCTGCGTGGTGGAGGACTAAAGCTAGGATTCCATTATGCGAATGCGTACAAGGTATACGATTTGTGTACTTCCATAAATACGAATACCCATGTGCTGACACATGCGTATTCGTATTCAGTCCATCTGATTTTGTATACGCATTCACACCAATGGAGCGATCCAGTTTGCCAGCTACACAAATCGCATTCCCAGTCAGACATGGAATCAGTTGTATTCTATTTACATGTTTTCCATTTTGTATACGCATTCGCATACCAAGTATATGGAATCCTAGGTGAGATTCTGCGTGGTGGAAGAATAAACCTACGATTACATGTATGCGAAGGCGTGCGAGGTATGCAATTTGTGTGCTCCCATAAATACGACTACCCATGCGTTTTCAGTCAGTCCATCCAATTTTGTATATACGCATTCACACCAATCGCAACATGGAGCGATCCAGTTTGCCATCTACGCAAATTGCATTCACAGTCAGACATATGGAATCATTTGTATTCTATTTACATGTTTTCCATTTCATGTTGCATTCGCATACCGTGTATATGGGTCATTCTCTAAAACTGGGCACCAAAGTGTGACATGGAAACCAAAAGTGAAAACCTTCCAAATAATAGCAAAAATCCTTCCAAATAATAGACTAATCCAATGTCGTATGACGGTTTGCATGTTGTGCATATGTCAGAGTTGAAAACAAATTATTTCACTTTTTGAATTAGATTTTATACAAACTGAGCAATGTGCAATATCACTAGTGTAACATGAAAATCAAAGACACATCCAGAACCTCATTTTAACATATACAACATAGTCAAACAAGATGTTATTGATTACTCTTAAGCAGACAAGGTTATGACTTACAAGAAAAAAGTTGAAAAATAAGTAGAAACAAACTTCGGCAACATGCATAGTGTAAATGTGTAAATTTTGACATTAGCACAAATCATATAAGTAAACTTTTGATTTCTTTCTTCGGATAGCTTCAATAAATGTACTATTGCTAACATACTTGGTACACAGAGGATACAATAATTATTTGAGTTGCAATGAATAAAAGAAAGAACAAATTGTCAGCATCGTAATGTGGAAACCAAATATGTGGTGCCCAGTTTCATAGAATAACCCATATGTGGAATCCTAGCTTTAGTCCTGCAACTCTGACCTATTTGTGGGGCTCTCATTCTAACTCTCCTCGCTTTGGAGGTCATTGCAACGTGAAATTTATATTTGAAGCTCACTTTTTATTTTTACCAAATAAATGTTCTTGATTTCAGACTGCAAAAAGAGATTTGCTTCTCTCCTCAAAGAATATCTACCTTATTGGACGCGAAAAGGTAGGTGTTAAGCACTATAGTTGAAGTTTAATTCAATGCGTGAGTTGAAAAATATAATTGACATGTAGTTTATATTTAATGAAAGGTGTAAGAGTTGCAAAATACAATTGGATATTTGGTTTTACAGGCGTCATGATCGCTATGTTTGGTTATGGATTTAAAAAACAAAAATTGTTTACTAAATATAGTTTATTCATTGAATAATGTCAATGCCAGTCTTCCATCCATACAGTAAATTTGCTTTATACATAAATGAAACTATCAGTTGTAATAGTAACTGTATGCAAATCTCGTTCGATAATAAACGTATTTTACATGTTATAAATAAAACTATCAGTTGTCATAGCAACGGCATACAATTCAAGTTTGACAATGAAAGTATTATATCTACAGTGAACGCCGATTGGCTGAGCACAGCTGATGTTTGATTGACTCCTTGTTACGGAATACACGATTTCCGTCCGCAACGCATGCGCAGAGCGTAATCCAGACTGGACTTGTGGGTCACAGAGTCTGGAGAGGCAATTGAGGCTCTGTTAACACTGGCTTCATATTGAGCAACTGACAGTCTTTTCGGGAAACCTACTTACCATTTTTTAATCATTTTTTATAATTATAGCTGTATACTATTGATTGATTGATTGGTTGATTGATTGATTGATTGAAAAGCTTGATTGTCAGTGTAAAACAACACAGTGACACACTGTCGACTGACAACATGAGAGTCGTTGCCTATCAGCATGTGTTGTACTAGTCTCGGAAATCGTGTATTACCTGTGTTTTGGCCATGAATAAAATTCATATTATATGTACAGTGATCGTCGATTAGCTATTTATGAGTGAAAGAGAATTCCCAAATCTAAAAATAGCATGGAACCCTGCCAGTTTTCGCGTTCATGCATACATCCACTATCCTCGTGATAGCTATCCTGGGGATAGCAGCTATCACCGGGATAAGCTAACACCGATTCATGCATATGGCCGGTGTTCCGGCATGCAACACTCGGGAGTTGAGTTGTGTCTTTCTTGTAGGTAAAGAAAGGACCCCAGAAGGGAACACAGACTGAAGTCATCAAACGGAAAATACCGATAGATGCCATTTCGCACGTCAGTCTAAGGTAAGCAGTTCAGTATGAGTAGTCGACAAGACTGCCTGGTCGCGGTGGCCGAATCGCTAGAAGGAAGGCCTCGCGTGTGGGAGATTGGGAGTTCGGTTCCCGGTCGAGTCAAACCAATGACTTATAAAATTGATACTTGTCACTTCCTATCCTGGCGCTCAGCATTATTACGATAGGGCAAGGACTGGTTAGCTCAGTGTTAGGGTAATGTGACTGAGTGGGATATTGGGGCATGGTGCCTGATAGCACTATTATGCCACCATGAGTGTGCACTGTCACAATTCGGTACCTGTCTTGATATGATCTTAGATGTTGCCAGGATGTAAGACAACAACCAACCAACCAGCTACCGCCATCACAGTGCTCGTTGTGAGTTAGGCTAATCCTCCCAGTACTTTCACCCATACATTGTTTACATTTATCTATGCTTTATTAATACGTTTATATCATGAAGTATTTATAATCAGGATGCTCAGGACTCACCAACCAGGTCGATTGAAATCACACAGTAAAGATTCGTTGTGGATGGATCGACTCCCCCGCCCCCCACCTTTTTGTGTGTTTTTTTTGTTTACACGAAACTAACGATGGAACAAAAAAGAACTGGAAGAAATTTTATTTTAAATTTAAAAACTTAAAGAAACTAGGAAAGGACTAACTAAAGTAAGAACTTATGAAAAGACAACTTTTAGAAAAACTAAAGCAATAAAGTTAAGAAAGAAACTTTAGAAAAGAAAGAAATTATAACAAGAAACCAGAGCAAGCAACTTCAGAACTAAACTTCAGAAAGAAATAACTGTGTTGGTGCTGTGGGTTGTGAGGTTGGTGGTATTCTTTCGTGGTTTAAGTAACGTGAAATTTAGCAACTGCAAAAACAAAGTGCATTGCTAGAGAACAATGAATAAATAAAAATGTTAAAAAATTAAACTAAAAAATATATTTTCACTAATGATTAAAGCAAACTCTGGGAGGGTATAAATTCCAGGCATGAGGTAAACTTTAAGCTGTAAAAACAAATGACGACTAACATAACAAGGTGAAGGCTGTCAGGGAAAGTAACTAACTCCAGGTAAGGAAGCGACTAACCAATCGTTAAACTAACAAGCTCAGAGAGGGTAGGGCGATGTAGGAAAATACTCACAGATAGCGAAAGAATACATGCAGTAGATAGCTACACGACAATTGAAAGTAACAAACATGAGGAACCACGAGTCTATTACTGTCTTGTGGTGAGAACAAGTCATTAGACTTGACTGTTAATATTATGGGCAGCATCAATACATGGTCACAAGAACAAAGTCCATGTTGGAGCCTCATTATGTCCACAGCTCATTCCAGGACGACCTGTTCGCCATCCATGTAAAGTCACAGGACGTGAAGGAGGACTATGCCAGTCTGCTCGAGTCTGTCTTCAAGACCGAGTTCCTGACGACGCTGTCCAAGCACTACCTGGCAAAGATCCGGAAGCCACTGCGTCTGGACGTCCGCAGCAGGTAGGAACGCAGCGTCCCAAATGTACAAATGGAGGTCACGGGGTGAAATTCTACCAACTGGGGCAAGTAGGGAAAGGCAAGCCAGCATTTAAATCTAGGCCAACAAATATAGATTTAATGGCATTAATTTCTATTTATATATAATACCAAAAAATGTTTTCGGGTCGTTCTGATCACTACTTCTGTGTTAATTGGTCCTGCCAACTTGCATTGTCATATTCCACTGATTCTTCGCCATGTATGGTTTGTTAATAGTATGTTTTTTGTGCATACCGTACACATTTCATAATAATTTTGATGGTTTTTACTAACTTTGTTCACTTCGACCAGAGTGGCATCCATTTTGAGTCACGTAACCGCAAGTGTTGTTAACTTCGCCATTAGATAGCACCACCGATATGGTTTCCCGCATTTAATGGTACAGATGGATTCCACCAGATGGCGGCACTATATTGAAATGGGACCGTGTACGAGTCTGAAATAGATGTTACCAGGACGTAAAACTCAAACAAACAAACAACCCATTTTTATTTTCTGCCTGCAGCATCGAGTTTAAGGTGAAGAAGGAGGGTTGGCGTGGTGGGGGGACCCGCGTCGTCAACTTCCAGCACGGGTCAGGTGACCTCATGAGCATCAAGCCGGGCGGCAAGGGAGCCCTCGTCACCATCGGGCCCGGCCTGCCCAAGGACAGCCGTGAGTGCAGTCTGGTCACCACACCCCTTCAAAACTCAGGGTCCATACAGAGCCTGCAAAGTCTTGAAAATCAGGAACTTCATTTGCCCCATTTCAAGGCCTTGAAAATCCTTGAATTTAATCTATTTTGGGTAATTAGTCTTGAAAACCTGTGAAAACCATTAAACTGTCCCCACTGATCTAAATTAGTCCTAAATCGCCATTCGCCTTTGTTTTTTTTTCCGGTTATCCAAATGAAAATAGTTTTGAATTCCTATCAAAAACAGCCTTGAAATAGCCTTGAATTCCATATCTTCACATGTGCACGGACCCTGAAAACCTAATTCATTGCTGCACATAACAAAAGTGAACAGTGCATCCTCACCGCCCTGATGGAGTCTCCAACTTGGCCTGAGCATACACCTCAAACACTCAGGGATGAAAGATCTCAGCGATTCCGCGGATTTCCAGGATTTTTCAATCCCGCAGCACCATCAGCATATACTAATATGTGGTGCAGACTCCACAGCACTATCAGCATATACTACTAATAAATGCTCCAAACCGCGCAGGCACTATCAGCATACACTACTAATAGTAATACATGCTTCAAATGGCGCAGCAGTATTAGCTTATACCAATATATATGAAACCTGACTTCCGGGAATTTTCCGCGATTCCCTGACAATGCGAAACCTATTGGAGAATATCAGCATTTCCGCTTTTTTCCCTGGAGACCACTTTCATCCCTGAACACTCTAATCTAATCTAATCTAATATGCTGCCGTATAACCTATTATGTGAGTAATATTTATAATGAGGTTATCCTGCTCTATTTGCATAAATGTGCCGCCTATTTGTGAATATTGCATCATACATCATGAGTACTTTGGAGAACTAGGCTATAAGTATGCACCAAGTAAGGAATCACTTTCATTTGGGTCAGAATTTTAACTTGAAGATTGAATAAGCAGTGGGTAGCTTTCGGAGATTAGCCAAAGGAATAGTCTCAGACAACAAAATATCTTGAGTTTCTTTACCACGAAAGAAAGTAAATAATACGGCGGGTTGAGCTCGAAACTGATTAAGTGTGATATAATTTTTTTAAGCTCATTTTTAATGTATGTTTTTGTCTGTCTAGGAAATACCGTATTTAACAAGCTATTTCATTAGCTGATGAACAAGTTAAAAGAACGTTAAATGGGCGATAAGTCTAAAAAATGACCAATTGAAGTCTCCAAAATGATTAATCGAAGTCTCAGAATGATAAATTGAAGTCTAAACATGATAAATTGAAATTTCAAAGCAGCAATTCTTTATGCTGACTTCAAACTGTCGCATTACTTATTTGCTGTCTGATGTACTTCTCCAATAAACTTTCCGTGCGGATATGACCTTAAATGTAGCTAGGACGTAAAACAACAAACACTGTCCCTCAACTATTGTCACAAAATACAAACTAAATAAATGGAAATTCCCCAATATTTTCTACGATACAAAATGAGCGGACTTCTTTTATTCACGCAGGTGCAGGTGAACAACTTTTTTTCTTTAAACCTCCCTCAAAATAATAACAAATAAATGGTAGTTCCCAACTATTTTCTGTGATACGAAATGAGCTGACCTTTTTAATTTTTGTATTTATTTATTTTTATTCACGCAGGTCCGGGTAAATTTGAGATGCCGTCACGAAACCAGCACATCATCAACAACAACCACCGGTTCAATACCCAGCAGCAGAAAGTGCACCGGCCTCCGAACAGAGCCGCCCCCGCCCCGCCCACGGGCAACCCGCCCCAGCACAGTACGGACCGCTTTGTCAGCTAGAGGTTGGGGGGTAGGGGGGGGGGGGGTCTGTGTGTGTATAACCAGCCACGGTGGCCGAATCGGTAGAAGGCTGGCTTCCCGTGCGGAGTTGATCTCCTGGTCGAGTTAAACCAATGACTTACAAAATTGATTCTCGTCGCTTCCTAGCCTGGTGCTCGGCATTAATAGTGTCGTGGGGGTGATGAAAATGGGAAATACTGCGCCTAGAGCAGGACTCGAACCCACATCTCTTTGCATTCCGGGCCAGTGTGCTAACCATTACACCACCTAGGCTCCCTGATATCAATACACTCCCCACGCCTACCTGTCTATGTGGTTTACTTGCCTGAGAGGTCAGTGCAGACCACTACACTCGTCCCCCTGGAATTGTAAGTCTTGTAATGCTTACAATTACATACATACAGGCAATGCACTAACACATACATACACAGGGTAGGTTCAACAACCATACAGCGCAAAGCTTGTACAGGATCCTGATCACGGCAACCAGTGTCGTGGGGGTGATGAAAATGGGAAATACTGCGCCTAGAGCGGGACTCGAACCCACATCTCTTTGCATTCCGGGCCAGTGTGCTAACCATTACACCACCTAGGCTCCCTGATATCAATACACTCCCCACGCCTACCTGTCTATGTGGTTACTTGCCTGAGAGGTCAGTGCAGACCACTACAATAGGATAGGGCAAGGACTGTCTGGGTCAGTGTCAGGATAATGTGACTGGGTGGGATATTGGGTTATGGTGCGGGTGGCCTGATTTCCCAGTGGGACAGCACTATAAAGTCGTTTTTAGTGCACACTGTCACAAGTTGGTACCCGTCCTGATATGAACGTAGTAGTTGCCAGGATGTAAAACTCAACCAACCAACTGTGCGTGTATGTGTGGGTGTGGGGTGTTGCGGATTCCCAGGGACACCAGTTTGCGAGGGACACATCGCTTCTGCACATGCTTCAAAATCGAACATCATTGTCAC
Source organism: Branchipolynoe longqiensis (assembly GCA_030323885.1). NCBI lineage: Eukaryota > Metazoa > Annelida > Polychaeta > Phyllodocida > Polynoidae > Branchipolynoe > Branchipolynoe longqiensis. The sequence goes on along the minus strand of CM059188.1, from coordinate 105,909,159 downwards.
TAACGTTATAAATTTAATATAATGTTTTTGGTAAAGATCTTTTCTATATGTATACCAAACGATTTGGTTCTAGATGGTGTAATTTGAGAGATATTTGACTTCTTCTGTATTTTCCGTATGAACATTGCTCACGACCATTAACAATGCCTTGAGTTTGATGGTACGCCCAGTGCAAAACGTTAGTTTTATTCAAAATTAATAGAAATCAAGAACCCTAACCGTATCAATTTAATATAGTCTTTATGCTAAAGATGTTTTCTCTATGTCTACCAAGCGATTAGTTTCTAGATGGTGTAATTTGAGAGATATTTGACTTTTTCCGTATGAAGATTTGCTCTCGGCCGTTAACAATGCATTTCAATGGAAGTGTCCCTGGCAAACTGGTGTCCCTCGGAATCCGCCACACGGGGTGTGGATGTGGATATCTGCTTGCGTGCGTGTGTTCGTGTGTGTGTTTGTGTGCGCGTGCGTGTGTGTGTGATTGGGGATGCGATGGGATGGCGTGGGTATTGTTGGAGGGTGTGGACGTGGTGTCTCAAAATATGTAGTCTTCTAAAGTTGCATAGTCTGATAAAAGCATCAAATTTCCAAAAGCAAAATACTTACCTCAATTTGAACCTTTATATCTAACTCAGATACTGGTGCAACTCAGATACTGGTGCACTTGGTAAGCATTTGTTGCTCCATAGAAGGGCACGCTATGTCAATTTAATGGGGGACCTCCGACTTTTTAGTTCAAATTCCTGCCGTTCGCGTCTCCACTGAACGAGTGGGCCTATTCGGCACACTGTCACACTGCAAACCCAATGGCTATGAGCAATCTTCATACAGAAGAAGTCAAATATCTCTAAAACCACATGACCTAGACACAAACCACTTGGTATAACATGTAGAAAACATACAACGAATACATTATATTAAATTTCTAAGGTTAGGTTTCTGTATTTCTATTAATTTTGAATAAAATAAACGTTTTGCACTGGGCGTACCGCCAAACTCAGTGCATTGTCAATGGCCGTGAGCAATCTTCATACAGAAGAAGTCAAATATCTCTAAAACCACAAGACCTAGAGACAAACCGCTTGGTATACATATAGAAAACATACAACGAATACATTATATTAAATTTCTAAGGTTAGGGTTCTGTATTTCTATTAATTTTGAATAAAGTAAACGTTTTGCACTGGGCGTACCGCCAAACTCAGTGCATTGTCAATGGCCGTAGAGCAATCTTCATACAGAAGAAGTCAAATATCTCTAAAACCACAAGACCTAGAGACAAACCGCTTGGTATACATTATAGAAAACATACAACGAATACATTATATTAAATTTCTAAGGTTAGGGTTCTGTATTTCTATTAATTTTGAATAAAGTTAACGTTTTGCACTGGGCGTACCGCCAAACTCAGTGCATTGTCAATGGCCGTGAGCAATCTTCATACAGAAGAAGTCAAATATCTCTAAAACCACAAGACCTAGAGACAAACCGCTTGGTATACATATAGAAAACATACAACGAATAGATTATATTAAATTTCTAAGGTTAGGGTTCTGTATTTCTATTAATTTTGAATAAAATATACGTATTGCACTGCGCGTACCGGCAAACTCAAAGCATTGTCAATGACCGCGTAGGCCCACTACTACCGATGCGCCACCAAGTGTCGGAAAATGAACTACGCCACATGTCCCCCATTGAAGCTGTTACTGTTGAAGCTAATGAGGTCAGGGTTTTGACAAGCACGCCTAAATTAGCTTGGCGTGTTTTTACTTCAATTTTCTTTTAAGTTAGCCACTTTAAGTGAACGGTACTTCACACTAAACTAAGGTAGATTATAATGATCAACCTGGTATATATACACAGGATACATAGGGGGCCTGGAAAGTTGAAAAGTCTTGAACTTCATTTGCCTCATTTCAAAGCCTTGAAAAGCCTTGAATTTAAACCTATTTTCAGTAATTTTTTGTCTTTAAAAACCTTTAATTCCATTAAACTGTCCCACTGATCTAAATTAGTCTGAAATCGCCATTCCGAATGGCGATGTCGGACTAAATTCAAATGAAAATAGCTTTGAATTCCTATCAAAAACAGCATTGAAAAGCCACGAATTAGCCTTAAATTCCATATCTTCACATGTGTCGGACCCTGGATGTTTATATATATATATATATATATATAAAAAAAAAGATTATGCAACTTTAAAGTTTGTTGTTAACTGATTTCTTTTCTATCATGTTTTCCTTCTTTTTTCTTTTTCTTTTCATCAGGAAATAGTCCTGGTAACATGATGCGGCACCTCAGTCAGGACCGGACGCCTAGCCTGCCGCGAAATGGTCAGCAGAAGGCGGCCAAAGGTCCAAGCCGCAACGGCAATGTGCAGAACGCAGACTTCATGCGCATCCCGGACGCAGGCATGGCTGGGTGAGTCAGCGGTTTTTACTTTCTTTTGGAAGTTTTTTTTTTGTTTTTTTAATAATTAAAAAAAATATATATATGGGGTCGTTCTCAGAAGTTGTGTACCAATAGTGTGACATCAGTACCAGAAAATCAAAATGCTGCCAAAGTCCTATAAACAAGTTTCCTCAATGTGTATGTCCTTTTGCATCTGAATAATTGAAAATAAACATATTCTGGCATTTTTAAGTAGGTCAAATGATGCTCACACCCAATAAATAGCCAGTATAGCATGGAAACCAATCTGACTCCAAAATCAAATATTTTCCACACAAAACTTGACATTTTTAGGACATTTCACATGCCACTTGCTTTATAAACAGTAGTAATAATAATTTGAAACCTCATTGCTATGGTTTTGTCTTATTTGTGAATATTAAAGAGAAAAGCAAGAAAATATTAGCAGAGTAACAGTCAAAGTGGAAACAACAATTTTACACAAATGTTTGGCTCAAATTTCAATGTTATGGGGCAATTTCAGGATTTATCTTTTACTATACCATAACTGGGTCCATGCATAGAGTGTCAAATGGTGAAAATAGTTCCTGTACTGTATCTGTACTCAGTGTTTGATACAGAGTTTCATAGTACTTGCAAGTGGAAACGAAATGTTACGATGTTAATGACTCCAGAAAATGTTAACTATTTCATAATTTAAATTTTTTTTATAGAAATAAATGTCTTCAACTTAATGAAGACATTGTATATGACCATTTGAAGTGAAATGAGCTGTTGTTCAGAGGTTTTCATTAAGTTTGTGACACTTTATTTTCAATGCTGTTGACAATGTCACAAATTAGTGATGTAATTTTCTATGTATTTAGCTACATCCATCCCAATAAGATACATAATACACAATATTAACATTTACTTTTGATCTAAAATATCTCCCACATTATTGGGCTAAATGATGAAATCTAAATATTGACACTCCAATAAAGGGTTTCTTTGAAATATGCATTTCTAGTAGACTACCTCAAGTGGTACACAGTTTCTGAGAACGACCCATATATATATTTTTTTACTAAGCTTTAGTATTTCTTCCGAGGATTTTGTTAAAAGGACAACCAGAAACAAAAACCGAGAAAAGTACCAAATATCTTCATGAACAACGTTTATTTAAGTTAAATTGTGTAGTCTTCCATTTTATGTACGATTGAAAAATATTTATGAATATATATATATCTTTTGAATTGCACAATTCATAGTGATTTGTGAATCACTGCTAACAACACTGGAAGCTTTGTAGTTCCCAAGTCCATTATTAGTGATTGTGAGGTCAATATTATTGATTGATTTGATCGTATTAGTTGTGCTTCTGGAGGTAGTTCCTTCTGTTTGTTACTTTTACTGAGGTCAGGTACTCGTAGCAAGGTCCGAACGGGGCCTGGAATGTCCTGAACTTCATTTGCCTTGAAAAGCCTTGAATTGAACCTATTTTAGGTGATTAATTCTTGAAAAGCCTTCACTTTCAATCAACTTTCTCCACTGATCTAAATTAGTCTGAAATCGCCATTCGCCATTGTTGTTTTTTCCTGAAATCGCGATGAAAATAGTCTTCAATTTCTATCAGAAAATAGCCTCGAAAAGACTTGAAATAGCCTCGAAATAGCCTTGAATTCCATATCTTCACATGTGTATGGACCCTGTAGTAGTATTTTAGCCTGACCTGATTACATAGCGCCACCTAGTGGCGGAAACATGAACCTAGTTTTGGCAGCACAACTGGTTGGAAGCCGGCATTTTGTTGGGTTCTCGGACCCAACTTGCTGATGGGGCAAGTATCTCTCACCATTTTGGAACTACACTAAAACCTCTCTAACCAACCACCTCCACAGATCGACCGCTCCCCTATATCGATCGCTTTATTTGGGTCCCAAACGATCATCAATACAATACTCTTGTAACGATAAAAAAAAAAACTCCCTGATCCGACCACCTCCCTAAATGGACCATTGAAAGTCGCTCCCATGGTTGGTCGATTTAGAGAAGTTTTACTGCATATGAGATTATGACTGAAACAGTGTACTGAGTACCAGAGTTCATAATGTTACTTCTAATCACCAGGTGACAGCACCTATCATGGAGTGGGACGGGGTATGGATACTGTAGTTATCCACACAAATGTAGTATCTGTAATTTGTGATAATTATGCGACATTTAAACGCTAGAGAATGACTTTCAAAATGGCGGTCGATACCAGACCCATTCTCTATGAGGGCCCGGGAACCAGACTGGGTAGCCGATGACTTCCTCCATTAACATGCGGACATCGTCATCCCCTCTCTGTTTCTAGCCAAGCGCAGCAAGAGTGAGCTTTCTTCATTCTCTCTAGTTCTCGACTTTTGCATGAATTCTTTCTTTCTCCTTTTCTGTATTTTTCCAAGTAAAATCGTGTGAGCCGCGCGCCTATTATCCAGACAAGTGTACAATCCAAACACATTTAGAGTATATATGCAGCTATGCTGAAAGAATGTGTAGAAATCTCCATGCGCAAATAGCTGGAAATATTCTTGGAAAACATTTGATTGATTTTTGTTTTGTTTTTTGGTTTAGTAATATATTAACTGAGTAACGTTTACACACAAAATTGACGAACTTAAATTTGTCAAATCATTTTGTGAAGACTAGTTTTGAACACCAAAATTCAGCTAGAACAAGCAGTAATCCTTGGAAACCAACTAGATTTCAAAGAATGTTGAAAATTTGAAAATACAAAAGGTGTGAAAAGAGCTGACATGTGTCTGGAAGTAGCTTTTAGTGGACAGGGTTCGCACAGTCTTGAAAAGGCCACGCATTTAAGGATGTTTCTTGAAGAAGGCTTAAATTTTAAAAAGTATGAAAATGTATAGAAAATAGATTTTTTTAAATGCTTGACAATTCCATGAATCTTATAAAAAATAATTTTATATTAAAAGAAACATTTTTTGGGGGGAGTGGGTGAGTGCATTTTTTATTGTCAGATTAACTAGTCTAGAACAAACAGTGAGCACATAAGAAAAAAGGCATGGTTTTGGGTGGTATTTAAAATTTAATCTCTGAATAGAATAGGCCATTGAGAGGTTGCTGGAAGGCTTTGCGAACCCTGGTGTAAGACATGTGTAGTGGGTGTCACACGTGTGGTGTGTGATGTGTGGGCTTGGATGTGTCCACACGTCTCGTTAGGTGTTGTGTGGATGGTATGCAGGGTTTACAAGGACAGATTCAGGTGGCAGCAGATGTTACAATGTGGCAATGTTCTATGTGATATCCTTTCAAGGGTTGCCAACATTGGAAAATTAAGAACAGGAAGATCTTAAAGGGATGTTATATTGAGGTGTTGGGGGGTAATCCCCCAGAAAAATGTTTAAATCTTAATTTCGCTGTAGTGCATTTTGGACACAATAATCCGTAGGTTTATATAATTTTGGAAAATGAAAAACCGGAAGATCGGCGTAACGTGATGATGGGGACATAAAATATTGTGCACCTTACGGCAAAACTGTAAGGGTTGGCAACCCTGCCTTTGGAAATGAATGGGTCCTGTAACATTGTAAGTGTCCAAATAAAGACCATTATTAAACACACGTGCTGTATAAGACTGATAGACCTTGTGCAGAATTGAAAATATGCAAATATTTAGTGAATATGTCAATAGAAATTATGCAAGCATTTAGTAAATCGTTTATTGCACACTGAGTTTTGAGATATATAATAGTCGACCTGCTGGTGATACAAAAACTCGCAACCTCGGTTTGATGGCATGTGCAGTAAACTTTAATTATGGGCAGCAGAATTAATATTTACATTCTATTGTTTCATCCGATATAGTTTTAATGTCGGTGTATGTGGTTTAAAAATGGTTTAGCTTTAAAAAAAATAATATGTATGTTTTGATGTTTAGAAGGAAGTGACCTTTAAATAAAACCTGAAGTTAAATAGAAGAATTTTTTTTTAATACACCCATGTACCCGAAATGCCATATTGATATTTGCCTGATCTAGATCTCGTTAGAAGAATCAATTGCTTTTATTATCTTCCACATACTCATTTTTTTTCTTCTGTTTTTATTTAAAAGCCCAAAGTAAGTATTTTCATTCCTACAAAACAAAGGTATGCAATAGCAATAGAAAGTGGAAAATGAAGAAACTTCCTGGTATGGTGCTCATATTTCATACGTATAGCTTATATATGAAATCTCGCTTAATTAAACCGGGCGCGGTGGCCGAATCGGTAGAGCGCGGGCCTCGCGTGCGAAAGGTCTGGAGTTCGGTTCCAGGTCGACTTATAATGACTTATAAAATTGGTACCTGTTGCTTCCTAGCCTGGCGCTCATCGTTAATAGGATAGGGCAAGGACTGATTAGCTCAGTGTCAGGATAATGTGACTGAGTGGGATATCAGGTCATGGTGCTGGCAGCCCGATTTCCCAGTGGGGCAGCACTATTAAGTCGGCATGAGTGCGCACTGTCATAAGTCAGTACCCGTCATGGTATGTTGCCAGGACGTAAAATTCCAACAACGAACCAGCCAACCATCGCTTAATTAATTAACACCCGATTTAGATCAAGTGAAAAAAATACACATCCAAAAACCTGGCCTGAAGGAACTGGCCTGTCTTTCACGTGGGCAGCCCCCTCTCTAGAACTCCATTGACTGCTATCATCCCCTGTAATTTCACTGGGCATATCTGGTACCGGCACTACTATACCTTTTGAGATTTGTAGTCCACAATCAAAAGTGGGACAATAGTAGCATGTGTTAGGCATTCCCGGGTTAGCTCAGATGAACAAATCACAAACTTTGCATGAAGGGGGGGGTGGGGATTGGTTTTTGTTGGTTTTCTTTTGTTTTTGTTGATTTTTGTTGTACATTAATTGATTAATCTGGAGAAATTTCAATCAGAGACAATTGGTCTTCCTTATCGCATTCCTCCTTGCAATATGCTAGTAATGCCAAGCGCTAGGATAGGTAGCCAAAAGTATCAATTTTCGAGTCATTAGTTTGGCTCGCCCAGATTTCTAACCCATGGGTTCGAATCCCACGACCTACCATTAGGCCAGATTCTGAGCAGCAGGATTAACCAGGATTAACCATTCGGTTACCAATTGAGACCATCTCCCTTCCCTACTCTTTTATGTGTGAGAGGTCCTACTTGAAAGGGACACATGGTGCTACCCTGTTAATGTTTAATGCCTTCCCTTGTGCCCACTGATCAGGGCTTTTATTGATTAACACCGCACAGTTCATGGCGGCGTATATTTAGTAACACTGAGGGGACATTTGCTATGGTGACTGAACAGGGTTTATAGTCATGAGGCAACATATTACCTCGCTTAACATAGCTATATGTGGGCACTGACTATCCATAAACATGAATTTTATTGAAATTAGATCTAATGGCTATTTGTATTGAAATTATGTCCATCCTGGATTTATAGTCATGATGCAACATATTACCTCGCTTAACATAGTTATATGTATGCACTGACTATCTGTAAACACATGTTATAGTGAAATTAGATCTAATGACTATTTGTATTGACGTTATGTCCATCCCGGGTTTATGAGGCAACATATGGTCATGATGCAACATAATACCTCCCTTAACATAGCTATGTGTAGGCACTGACTATCCATAAACATGTATTGTATTGAAATTAGACCTAATGGCTATTTGTATTGAATGTCCATCCCAGATTTATAGTCATGAGGCAATATATCTCCCATAACATAGCTATACGTAGGCACTGACCATTCATAAACATGTGGAACTAACATGGAGATAAAATAACCAGCTAATTCTAGGGTAATTTCACAAATACATTGGGGATGTGTCTCAGAGATCCATGAGATGCTTAAGGTGAATGTCACACCGCAGTCATGGGTTCTCTCTGTCTATGTCCGGTCTTTAACAGGAGCATTTTTAACGGGGGCTATTATTGTGGTAAATGGCAAGACATTTACAATAATTTGAGGATCTCGGTTTCAGAAGTCATTTAGAAAGTTCTGATAATATTGCTAGACTAACAATTCTGGGTACCGCCGCCTAATTTGTTACAGACGCTGCTGTCTTTGTTTTTCCCTTTTGTCCCCTCTTTTTGTTGTTGTGCCTATCACAATGTCACACTGATTTAGTTTCATTGCTAAGCAAAATTGGTTCAATCTTTACTTAAACAATAGACTTGGAACACAGCAATATTGAGGCCTTGCAGTAGATATAATAGCTATAACAGTGTGGAATAAATGTTGATATATAGTACCAAATGATGAGACAGAGGTAATATGTTAAGTAATTAAATGAATGGCTTAATTAATGGTTGTTTAGCTTGGCAATGTTTATAATAGTTTAGGTTGTTTTCTTGATTTTAAACCATTTCTGCAGTAATTCAGCCCCATTATTAACTTGGTCCGAGACAGGAGAAAGAAGAAGAAAAATCCCACATGCATCATACTAACATTACTATTATTTCAGGCTTTTTGAACCCGCTATTTCTTTTTTTTTTACACAAGCATTCATTCTATCATAAATGTGCAAATAACGCGCCATAACTAGTCAAGGATGTGTGTCTTTCCCCATTGTAAGTATGGTGCCATAATACTATACTGAAGCGACTAGTGGCCATAGCTGGCCACCATATTAGAAATGTGCAATTCTCCATTCATAAATGTCGCCATTTTCAACTGGCAACGATCTGCATGCACAGGACCAGGCACGGTGGCCTAATCGGTAGATCGTGGGCCTGGCATGCAGAAGGTCGGGAGTTAGATTCCCGGTGGAGTCAAACCAATGACTTGATACTTGTCGCTTTCTAGCCTGACATTCAGCATTAATAGGATAGGACAAGGACTGGTTAGCTCAGTATCAGGATAATGTGACTGAGTGGGATATCGGGTCATGGTGCCAGTGGCCTGATTTTCCAGTGGGGCAGTACTATAAAGTTGCACTGTCACATCCTGATATGACCATCCTGATATGACCCATCCTGATATGACGTTAGATGTTGCCAGGACGTAAAACTTCAACAACCAACCAACCCAACCATTCATAAACCACATTAACCCCTCCCACCACCCACCCACCATCTTGAAGATTTTATTTTAACAATGCTCTTTGAACCTGTATTTAGCGGATGTGGGTAAAGATAAATGTGGGCCATGTTTTCAGTTTTGCTTCAATTGGGCTTCAAAATAACTAGTCGCTAACAAGACGCCGCCGAAAATAAGCAGCGTGCCTTCAGCGTTGCTTAGAAATAAATATGTGAACGTCGGCCATAAGAAGTACTGTTTGAGGATTTCATTGCTAGGTTAACTGAATTAATTTGAGTTGTTTCATGTTTATCTTGTTAATCAATTGAACATTTCCATTTAATGTCCTTATTGCATACAGCATTTCAAATTTTCGTTAGCGGTTGTAAAGATGTGTATCTGTTTTTTGTGTGTGTTTATGGCAGTTTTGTGTTATGTAGTATTTCAGCACCTTTTGTGTTTGTGTATATGAATGTATATTTGCGTCAATTTTCTTTCTATTGCATGCCTTCACTCCTTTGTATCATAATACGGACACACTAATATTTCTTTCTCTGTATATATACCTGCGTATCTTAATGTATGTATAAGTATCCATGTTTATATAAATACATGTGATATATATATATACGTATACGTATGGACAAACATTAAATCCACACATACAATCAAAACAAAATTATAGATGACCATTGTTGCCGACCGGAAACGATAACCATTTCAGAGATTCGATTTAAAAGTACATACAATTCAAATAAGAAAATGCTATTTTATTACACTTGGCGCCTCTCAAACTCAAAGTAATATAATCGAACTAACCTGCAACTCCCATCTCGTGCTCTCTTTAGCGCATGTGGCTATTTATCCTTAGTAGCAATCCGCAATGAAAAAAATCAAATGTATTCAGACAAATTATCCACAGTTGTAACAATGAAATGCATTAATGACCAATTTCCAGAATTCAGCGCAGGAGTACTCACGATAAAAACCGTCCGCCACCTGGCGGGGGAAGGCCGAAGCCACGCAAGGAGCTGCCGCCCAAACCACGCAAGGACCTGCCGCCCAAACCCAAGCTGCCCCGCGGCCGGTGTCTGTACGCATACGACGCGCAGGACACGGACGAACTCAGCTTTAACGAAGGGGACATCATCGAGGTCCTCAAGGAAGGTAAGCCACATTTGAAATATTTCTATCCTTCCCCTTAATGTTTGGTTTCAAAATTCAAAATGTCTGTTTAAAAAGTAGTCCCGTGTAGTTGTTGACAATTGTGTGGATTTCTCTTAGCTTTTCCCCTCCTTCCTCATACTCCTCCTCCTCCTCCTCCTCCTCCTCCTCCTCCTCCTCCTCCTCCTCCTCCTCCTCCTCCTCTCCTCCTCCTCCTCCTCCTCCTCCTCCTCCTCCACCTCCTCCTCCACCTCCCCTCCTCCTCCTCCTCCTCCTCCTCCTCCTCCCCTCCTACTCCCCCTCTCTTCCTCTGCCTCCTCCTCCTCCTCCTCCTCCTCCTCCTCCTCCTCCCTCCTCCTCCTCCTCCTCCTCCTCCTCCTCCTCCTCCTCCTCCTCCTCCTCCTCCTCCTCCTCCTCCTCCTCCTCCTCCCTCCTCCTCCTCCTCCTCCTCCTCCTCCTCCTCCTCCCTCCTCCTCCTCCTCCTCCTCCTCCTCCTCCTCCTCCTCCTCCTCCTCCTCCTCCTCCTCCTCTCCTCCTCCTCCTCCTCCTCCTCCTCCTCCTCCTCCTCCTCCTCCTCCTCCCCTCCTCCTCCTCCTCCTCCTCCTCCTCCTCCTCCTCCTCCTCCTTCCCCTCCTCCTTCTCATACTCCTCTCCTCCCATCCTCCTTGTCATACTCCTTCTCATACTCCTTCTCTTACTCTCCCCTCGTCTTCCACCTTCCCCTCCTCCTCTGACTCCTTCTCATACTCCTCTCCCCATCTCCTCCTCCTCCTTCCCCCTCCACCTCCCCCTTCTCCTCCTCTTCCACTTCCCCCCCCCCATCTCCTCCTACTCCTTCACCTCCTACTCTCCCCCTCCTCCTCATTCTCCTCTCCCACCTTCCCCATCTCCTCGTCCTCCTCCTCATTCTCCTCCTCCTCATTCTCTCTCCCACCTTCCCCTCCTCCTCCTCATTCTCATACTCCTCTCCCACCTCCTCATCCTCCCTCGCTCCACCTCCTCGTCTGCATCCCCCTCCACCTCCTCTTCCACCTCTTCCTGCTGCTTCTTCTTCCCCTTATTAAAAAAAAACAAATGTTTATTGTAAAAGCAGTCCTGTGTCGTTGACAATTATGTGAACCTTTTCTTCCCCTTATTAAAAAAAACTAATGTTTATTTTAAAAGCAGTCATATGTCGTTGACAATTATGTGAACTTTCTTCTTTTTTCGTCCCTCTCCTCCCTCTCCTCCCCCTCCTTCCTACCCCCCCTCCCCCCCTTCCTGGTTCTTCTGACTGCTGCTTCCTATATGTAGACTATTTGACTGATTGCTGTGTGGTCTGCTCTGGTCCTGACAGACCCGGCGGGCTGGTGGAACGGACGGTTACGTGGGCGCGAAGGGCTCTTCCCCTGTAATTACATCGAGAAGATCTTGTAGGACGGCCAGCAGCAGGCAAGGCTAATTAACGCACACTGCTGAAAGGAAGAGGGTCACGTGGTGCTGTTGTCAGGAAAACTGAACTCAAGGGCACTGCTTCACAAGTATGGTCGTAAAGGTGCATTCACACGACGACAGCAGGGTACCGAAGTACACCCTGCTCAGCGAATCATTGGAGGGTACAGATTTAAAAAGTTAGAGGTCTGGGGGTTTACACCGTTGTTAAATTGTCTACGTTTACGTACACAGAGTATTTGCATTTATTGCCAGTTAGTGTTGTGCTGCCACCATCTCTATACACACCAGGGAGATAACATTTGGCGAGTTCATTGAAGCAGTTGTATTTACGAGCTCAAACAAGACATACAATGACATAAACTTGTACATTTTGGAAGTGAAACAAGAACATAATAATAATAAGAAGGATATAACAAAATAACAGCAATAATAATGGAAGAAGAATAACAAAAATAACAGCAATAAAAATAATACTAATAATAATAGAAGAAGAATTGTTAATATAAAAAAATAACAATAATAATGATAATAGTAAAAGATTGCTGGGTGTTTTCTGGTGTACGCGCGGAGCTGCTATCGTCGATGTCGATGTCTATGTTCAGTGTCTCATACATTCATCCTAGTGCACAGTGCCGCCCTCTGGTGGGCGCTGCCGCACTAACTCACGTTGCCATTCCAAGCAGTTGGTTGTATTTATTGCATGAGCGGCGGGCAGTTTGTACCTACCCAAGTGATCGAGCGGCTGGCAGTGACTTAGAGCCAAGTACGCCGGAAGCACCGCAGTGGCGCCATCTGTGGAGAAGGCAGTCCGCTGGCCTGAGCTGAACGAGTTGGGTTGTAGAGTAAAAAAAAGCCTGGCAAGCACTTAGATGTGAGCCAGCGTTCGAAATAAGCGCTCGGTCAGGAAAAGTGAAAATTCAGACGGATAAGTGAAGACTACACAGACTTGTCCGGTGGACAAGTGGACGTTGTTGCTTATTTCGATCACGGACAGCGTTCAAAATAAGAGCTTGTCCGCTTGTACGGGACAAATGAAAATTCAGACAGACAAGTGAAAATCACACCAGACTTGTCTGGTGGACAAGTGAAAAAGTGTGTGCTCATTTCTATCACTGTAAGTGTAAGCCCTATTTAATAATGGGCAGCGCGAGATAAGTAAAGCCCACAGAATGTACTCTCGCTTCTTTTTCTAAGAGTGTGCAAACAACCATGTACATATTTTCATATTTTAGTATGCGGGCTGGAGGAAACCTGCATGACACAATACTTTAAATTAATAAATAACAAACTTTTTTAATCAAATCATTTTCATTCATAATCATGTATCATCAGTCGAAATGAGCTGTTTTAAGCTGGGTTTTTGTAAATGGTATTAGAACGATGTGTTAAAATCTTAAATGCTTTTAAAAAGGGTTAAACATTTTGTTATTGTACATAATTGTTAAGGACATGTTCTGTACATACCCTAGCTGTCTTATTGTCGTAGGAGATAGCGGTGATATTAATAGATTCCTTTGGTTTGGTGCGTGTGAGAGTGGATTGGCGTTGGTTTCACCTAATCAGCGGTGATGCCAAATAATTTGTTAAATGGTGATCGTCCCTACCCCTGCCTGAAAAATCGGCGGCTCTGAATTTAAAAAAAATTAATCTGGTAACTGTTAAATGGAGAGGGTGGGTGGCGTGAAAAAATGGAAAGGGTAGTGGAGAGTCGGGTGCATGGAGTGAGAAGTGAAGAGGGGGGGTGTGTTGGATGGGGAGGAGGGAGGGAATGTGAATGAGGGTAGCAGAGAGAATGGAGGGGTCAGGGGGAAGGGCGAGGAGACCAGTGAAATACTAAGAGAAAAAAACTAATAATAATAACTTTTTTAAACCGCCCGCCCGACCCTGATTTATTTGTTCTCAAAAGGACGATAACCAACTTTGGCCTAATATGATGAAGACCAGTTGAACGGGACACCATCTGTGAGTGTTTTTAGTTTTTTTTACATGTTGTATAAGACGAGTGTCCGAGTAGCATCTATTTGTACGGTAGCGTAATTCAAGTGATCGCTAATCGGTTGCTGACATGTCTTTCGCATATGTGTATCGTATTGACAGGATGAAGGGCTTGTGTCCTTCAGTCCCTTTGTAACATGCCTAGATGGAATAGGAAATCTTACTCCGCATGCCCCCCCCCCCCCACCCCCTTGTGCCAATGTGATAGGATATATAGATCTGTCCGCCCCTAGTTATCAGCCTAGCATAAACTCTGTGCATCCTGATAGGTTTTTATAAGCTTATGCTACCCATTGCACATGTTTAAAAAAAAAAAAAAATGTAAACACCTCAGAATCTATTCGATAGTTTGTAAGACTTGCATGCATTTAGGTTCATCCCCAGGAGGTATTATAAAAACATGCATATGTTCTGTACAAATGTGTGATATATATATGTACACACAGACACACAGACACACACACACAAAGATCAATATTAGTGGTTATAGGGCTTCTGCGAGGGGGCCCGATGGGCGGACCATTCATCAAGTCAGGTGACAACTTGTCCACTTAAAATTTAATTTGAAGACTAAGGAATGATTCGATTCGATTTATACGTATATAATACATGTACCTTGCACATATATATTTTTATTTAATGAGCCTGCCGGCAGGCCATCCTATATAAAGTAAAAGGTTCACAATGGTTTGGGATTATTGGACTTTAATGGTGTCCTAATTGTTTGATATATAACAATGCCTAGCGGTATAAGAGAACAATGATATGGGTCAAGCGGTGAGGTATATCCAGTGGTTTTTAATAAGACCAATTGAGCATGGACTAAGAAAAAGACAGCAATTGGGTAATATATCTTCAAATTAGGACTATTAATACAAATGTTGTAACTAGAAAGCAATTGAGTAATGTAGCTTCAAATTAGAACCACTAATACAAATGTTCTATCTATATAAGGGTGTTTCTGGAATACCAATTCATGTATAGTCTCGCGTGTATATAAGCATGTCCAACAATTTACTATCTAGTTTGATGATGTTGAATTTGGTGGCTTATAATTTAAATATTTTGGGAGAAGCGGAACAGGTTCCGTTGATGTATGATCGTCCCAAACAGACTCAATAGAACGAGGTAGCCTCGGTAGGACGGAGCTGCATCCAACACTAGAGTCTATCTAGTTTCGATGCCAGTCCACATCACCTGTAGGATTAGAACTTCTGGTGTGGTTTTGTTGTGGTTTAAAAAAAAGTTTTAATGAGAAATTTGAGAATTGCAGTGCAGCTTCAAATGTGACCCAGTATGTCTCGTAAATACAAGAATTGTTGCTAACCCTAGGACCAAACATTTGAATTCACTTAACGCGATGTGTTTTGTGCATTATCATATGGCATCATTTTATATATATATAATTTATAGGTTTGTGTTACATGTGCTGTAGTAGTTTTTTATGCCTGTCCAAATGGTTGTTCCTTCACTCAACTATTTCTTAGTTACTTAACTGATGCTTTGACTGCACCGGTGTTGCAGTTTCTGTGGCACACCAGTTTGTGAGGGACACATCGCTTCTGCGCATGCGTCAAAATCTAACAGCATCGTCACTAACCTTATAAATTTAATATAATTTTTTTGATAAAGATGTTTTCTATATGTGTACCAAGCGATTTGTTTCTAGGTGGTGTGGTTTTAGAGATATTTCACTTTTGCTGTATTTTCTGTATGAAGATTGCTCACGACCATTGACAATGCCTTGAGTTTGACGGTACGCTCAGTGCAAAACATTAGTTTTATTCTAAATTAATAGAAATCCAGAACCCTACCCTTATCAATGGATGTGTCCCTCGCAAACTGGTGTGCCGCGGAAACTGCAACACTGGGGCATAAAATAGGATTTTGTAAACTGCATGATAATATTATTCAAAATGGGGTTTGTTGTGGTTATTATTTCAATTCTTTTGCATAGATTCTGTAGGAAAGCATTAAAGCATATATAGGGTGTCGAATTTTATAATCTTCCCTCGTGTGACGTGGTCGGATATTTAAATAAGCGCTGCCGCAATCAACTAATTGCATTTCCATTGAGATGTAAATGATTATATCTTTGCAGGACACGGTTTTGGTTCTGCTCTTTTTCCCTTGTTTGTTCCCGTCCTGATATGACCTTAAATGTTGCCAGGACGTAAAACTCCGACAATCAACCAACCAACCCTTGTTTCTTTGCTTGAAGACACGCAACGTGCCCGTCCTGATATGACCTTAGATGTTGCTAGGACGTAAAACAACAAACAAACACGCAACGTGGCAGTAACGTGGTGTTTTATTTCATATCTGTTAGCGGTTTCCATATATTATTTCCTTGGGTGGAACCAAGTTCTACCGAGGATGTGTTGTCAGAGACAAGTGCGTCTGTATGAATCTGTTGTCATCCCTTTGTTCTGCAGAAGACATTAGGCAAGAATCACGTGACAGTCACATGGTAAGAATAAGCTTATTGCTTCAGACCGTGCCCACAGGCACGAAGGTGATATTCGTATGCCAAGTAATTTAAATAGTTACTATAGTTGAATTTCATTCCGCATTTATCACAATTCTCTTAAAAAAATAGAAAAGATATTCTAATTGGGTTCATTCCATTGACATGCCAGTAATCTATGCCCAACTAGGTCGTATTTTTCTCCCTTATTCAAAGCCTTTATTTAGCTGTTATGAGGCAAGCACTAACTTTTTTGTTAGGGATCACAATAGGTCAGAGCTAAAAATGTTGGAAATTCTCATCCCTGTATATAACAGATGAGAGCAGGTCAAAGCTAAAAGGGCGGAAAATTCTCATCCCTGTATATAGAAGAGATGAGAACAGGTCAGAGTTAAAAAGGTGGGAAATTCTCATCCCTGTATATAGGAGAGATGAGAACAGGTCAAAGCTAAAAAAGATGGGAAATTCGTAGCCCTGTATATAGGTGAGATGAGAACAGGTCAGAGCTAAAAAGGTGGGAAATTCTCATCCCTTGGTTGTCCAGTAATAAATAACCCTTGCCTGACTGTTATGACGACTGACTCCCGTTTTATGCTACTTTTCCCATTATCAAGTCCGTAAAGTTGTCGCCCCAACCACATGAGACTTTTAATCCGGAGCTTTAAAAACATGTATGTCTCTACATGCTTCGATGTGGCTTCTATAAAAACAGGTTAGTTTTTTTATATATTAAACAGCACGATTATTAAGGATATTAATTTTCTGTGCAATTTATTTTGAAAAGATTTCTTTGAGAAATAAAGCAATACAAGCTCAAACACCACCCACCCACCAGGGCCATCCGAGAACAACGTTGGCCGGGTCTACGCACAGTGAATAGCTCACAATTAAAATAAATAGTCCAAAGGAAAAATCAATTCTTGAGTAAATTTATTTGAACATTCCACTGAATATTGTAGTGAGTAACCAACAGGCTCAATATCTGCTTGATTCATGTTTTGTGTTCATCTTAAGCACAGAAAGTGACGAGGGGGGGGGGGGGGGAATGGTTATCGATTGAATCATTTCTTATACAAAAGTACCAAATAGACGATGCTTGTATTATTATTATATGCTGAAAATCTTGAATATGTGACAAATGTTATGTAAAAACAGAAAGCAAAATATCAAAGTAATGAGTTTTGCGTTATTAAGTATGCGTTGATGATAAAATAAGAGAGGTGGTTTAAATCACAAAGTAGGTGTCTTAAAGAATGGCAACTGTGGACATAGTTTGTGTCATTATCTTCAGTTTAGATGCCAGCGTTGTGGCTTTTGAAATGATCAGGTTTCCAAGGTGTATTTTACACAGGTGTTAACGTGGCAATTGCCATGGCAAGGGTCACTTCTATCGTTAGGTTGCATTGGTTCTAAGTTGCATAGTCTGATGCTTTTGAATTTCTGTCATTTTCTGAGATAACTACATTATGCTAATCATTAGTCCACTTTAGTTTAGTTAAAAGTAACTTTTATTTTAAATAGGTAACTTTGTAGATATTTTATGTCAAAACATGACAAATTAATTTGGGCAAGCATAGACTTCAGTAATATCAGGTTGTATTAATTTGAAATATTACGACATTCCATGTAGCAAGAAAATGCATAATAAGTGCACCAGTATCTAAGGTGTATATTTTAGAATTAAGTCTAGGTAAGTGTTTTGGTTTTTCATCGGACTATGCAACTACTCGGGTGAAAATGTGTTAGTGGCAGTTTCATCAATGAACCATCAAAAACACCGATGTAATACAGCTTGTTTATATAGGTCATACAGACTGTTGCTTAGCAACTCAATTTCCGCTCATTATCTAGCACATGTACCAAAATTTCAGTAGGAGAGAATCCCCCATTTTCAGAGTTTGTTTGCTCTTGGCATTGCTATTTTTGTAAGCAACTACATTTTATGAATGCCAATATTGTCAAGCAACCCTTGGAACATCAAGTGGTTTGCGAATATGTATTAATCGTGGATCAATGTTTTAAAATTTCAAAGTGTATGACCTATTTAATAGAGCCATATCAGAAGGAAATAATGAAACATTGACAATTGAACTGTTTTTAAACAAATGTAATTATGTATTTCCTGTACACATTACCCTCTGTATGTCCTTCCAGTGTTAAATGTAATTTTTATGTTTCTGTCAGCTCCACATCAGTAATCTATTATAATTATATATTTGTGGAATCTGTTGAAGTTTTAGTTGATGTAGAAATCTAAGGTATATTTATTTACAATTGACTGAAAGGTAATGATGGTAATACCATTCACATTCCAACCGAAGTTCATAGTGCAGGGTCCATACACATGTGAAGATATGGAATTCAAGACTTTTCAAGGCTGTTTTTGATAGGAATTCAGATGCGTATTGGCCTTTTATTGTGTGTAGGCATGTCGGATTATCTTATGCTGAATGGCGATTTTTGGACTAATTTAGATCAGTTGCGACAGTTTAATGGAATTGAATGGAAGCTGAAATGGGGCAAAAGCAGACGTCCAAGACCCCGGATGTGTTATATATGTACGGCCTCTACAGTATGCACCCTGATAGTGCCTTTCATTTAGTTACTTAGTATATCCACTTAGTTCTTGTAGTCTTTGCGTTCTGGATACTCAACATGAATACCTGTTATCTGCGGTCAATTTTTATTTACTTCTTTCTCAGGTATTTAGGTAAACTACCTATTTCTGAAAGTATGCAGCTGGATTCTTTGGATACAGTAGGTAAACTGTTCAGATTATTGGCCCGACTCTACAAATATGCATGTTGTGACAATCTCAATAGCATCTATGTACAAATGAGAAATATTAAAATTTATTTATGTAATGAGGCTATCGCTGTTAACATACTGCAAGGCTAGCTAGCTATGCTGGGGGGGGGGGGGGGGGGGGGGGGGAATTCTCAGAATTTGTGTTCGTTGATAGATGCATGATGGTCTGTTCGACATCAAATGAGGTTTTTAAGTTTTTAGGTACTTTTCCAATGCTCCGTTTATTTTCAACTTTGTCTGAGGAATTGGTTTGTTAGATATTTTGTTGAATTAAGTTTGTTAGTGTAAGATAAATTAGTGTCCCCATTTCAATCTTTTGTTCTTTTTCTTCATATGACATTTAAAGAGCTGTACCCAGGAAGGTACAATGCAGAGAGAAGGGAATAGATGACATTCCCAAATTGTATCATTAAAATGATGGAAAATAATGACGATTCATGTTGTCATTTAATAATTTTGTATATCGCGCCTTATCAACACATTGAAAGTCATTCGTTAATATTGACAGGCATGGGGGTGTTGAGGTTATTGTGGGGACACAGCATCCCAGAGCCGCGAGAGGGATGCAAATACTGTATTTCAGAGGTGTTTTGGCAAGCAGAAAAAAAACTGATTTTAAAAAGAAACTGAATTCTGGTTTCAGCGGCCAGAAAAAAAACTGGAATTCCAGTTAAAACTGGAGAAATCACATGCCTGTATTTAGGTATAATACTTTATGCAAAATAGTCCATGTTCCAATCAAAACGAATGTATATTTAAGGTTGCCAGTCTTTATAAGGTTTTTTCATGACCCCTTTTTAAGGATCAAATATAGAAATGCTACGACCATCCTTGGGCATGCTGCAACCTTATGAGGATGATGGAATCATCCATTGACTATGCTAAAGTTAAAGCTGCATAGTCCGATGAAAACATCAATTTTTCAAAACCAAAACAATTATCTAGATTTGATTCTACAAATGTAACTTAGATACTGGTGCACTTATTAAACCTTTGTTGCGACAGTTAATAGAACCTAACTCTGGCGCTAGAGCTTTGGCGTGCTTGCCGAAACTAATTTAATGTTTATACTTCAAATTGCAGTCCGATGGGTTTGGAGTGAGATAAAACATTAGGGTGATGTTATAATCAACCCGACTTTCACTTGAAGTAACTTATTTTAATTAGATAACTTTTGAGATATTTTAAGTGCAAACAAGCAAAACTGACACCATAGGTTTCTGCAGTATTAGGTTCTATTAAATTGTCTCAGTATTCCCTTCAATGGGGTGACAAATGTTTAACAAGGCACCAGTAGTTAAGTTGGGTATGTAGAATCAAATTGAGATACTTGTTTTGGTTTTGAAAATTTGATGTTTCATCAGACTATGCAGCTTTAAAATAAGTTACTTCAAACTAAGGTAAGGTAGATTCTATAACAATCAATTTAATATATTTATCTCAGATTATGCAACTTTAATGAATCATGAAGTCAGCAACAAAGGATCCAAAAACCATAAGTCTTACCATTGACGGTAGAACAAAAGACGCATACATGTTTATTGAAATTAAGAAAATTTCAAATTATCAGGCAACTATATTTTACATTTGGCCTGTAACCATAAATTTGATGGACTTTCCAGTAATTCAGTTTTAATATTTTTCAATTTAAGTTAAGGACCAGTACGAACCCTGTACTAAGAAAATTATATGATTGTTGTTTGTTTTACGTCCTAGCAAAATCTAAGGTCATATCATGCTTAGGTTGGTCACAAATATAACTGAAAATTTGTATACAATAGATTTAGAACAAGATTGCACCGTAACATTTAGTTAAATACATTATACAATGCAAAGAACGTTCCACTTATTTGTGAAAAGAAACGACGAATATGACAAGGATAAGCGACTCTAAAATGAAGATTACATCAGAAAATACGGGATTTAGTCAAAATGGGATTACTGCACCTCTAAAATATTCCTCCTCCAATATGGGATTGAAACCGGTAATATATGAAAATATTATCAAAAGCCTAAAGTCTGGTTTCAACTGTTATGACTATACTGTTTCTTACACTGTTTTTTCTCTCTTTAAATCAAAGGCAATAAAAATACTATTTACATATGAAGTCAGTAATAATGAAACAAAGAAAGCTGTTAATCATAAAAACATTGGAAGCCATTTGAGTCTTCTATTCTCAACTTGGGTCGCCGTTTTTTTTTAGGTAGATCGGGTTGGGTTATTAGAAACACATTCCTTTCACCCTTTTCCCCATGCTTAAAGCTGTATAGTCCAATCAAATATCAAATTTTCAAAACCAAACCAATTATCTAAATTTGATTTTACATATCTAACTTAGATAGTGATGCACTTATTAAGCATTTGTTTCTGGGTAGAAGGCAATACTGAATCAATTCAATAGAACCTCTTACTGCAGAAGTCTAGCCAAAACTAATTTTCCATGTTTACACTCAAAATATCTTAAAAGTTTACCATTTAAAATAAAAGTAACCTTGAACTAACGTAACGTAGATACTAGTGATCGATCTAATATATTTATCACAGAAAAAATACAGAAATTCAAAACCATCGGACTATGGAACTTTAATTAAAGCCCTGATTTCTCAAACTCACCATTTAACAATATACAGGTTGATTGATTGATTGATTAGTGGTTTCTTTAGCCCGTGTCGGCAGCATAGGCTATATTCACAGCACAGACAACATACATATGTTTATGGCTAATTACAGTACAGACAGCAGTGCTTAAAATTGTAACAATTTTTATCGACTTCCATTCATAGTAATATCCATTGTTTATTATTCATTCCATTTTTTACTATGTCAAAAACATACGGTCACTATTGCATGGGATATATTCAGCAAAACAGAGTATGAGATGAATTTGATCACAAAGGCCTCAGAAAGGTTTCTGTATTTTCAAGTATGGAGATTAGACACCGTTTGTGGCTGCCTTGTCAGTTGTGGATTCCTGTAAGGATTCTCCTGAGGCTGAAGAGACTGGCTTCTTGGCCGACACATCTTTTTCTTTACAGATAGCCGCTCCCATTTTGACATCACCTGGTTAAATATGAACATTTGCAGAATACAGTTTATATTTACCATCTGATTGCATCTTCCTAATCAATCATCGGTTTTGCGGGGATGAAAGTGGTCGCCGCCAAGAAACGCGGAAATCGGCCCCGAGACCTTGGCGCCAAGGCGAATTTCCGTGAAAACGCGGATTTCCCCACATAGGATTAGCATTGTCAGGAAATTACTGAAAAATGCCGGAAGTCAAGTTTCAACTGGCCTTGTTACTATATTATCGCCCATATCTAACCCTTTCTGGCAACACAAATCTATTGCTGTCATATATTATATACATATAACATATATTTTGTTTAATATTAATCGGTAAATATTTTTTGTAATCGTGGAGATCTGCGAAATCGTGGAGATCTTTCATCCCTGGGTTTTGACGAATACACTTTTGTACATATCTGTAGACAAGGTGCATGCGAACTGCAGCGACTGTTGACTGATAATTAATTCAATACATACTAAAGTTCTAGTAAATGTGTGTACACACACACACACACACACACAACCATACATCACATTTTTAGGTTACCGTGGGGACACACAGCATCCCACTGAGTCGCGAGAGGGATGCAAATACTGTATTGCAGAGGTGTTTCGGCGGCCAGGAAAAAAAAAAGGAATTTAAAAAACCCAGAATTCTGGTTTCGGCGGCCAGAAAAAAAAGAAAAAAAATTCGGAGAAATCACATCCCTGATTTATACATTTCATTTCAGTTTGAAATGCCACTTGTATAACCTTAGAAGTACTTTCAAAATTCTTAAAATTTAGTACGATGCATCAACTAAAATAATTTTTTTTTTTTAAACAAGCACTCGAATTGATTGGTAAAACAACTCGACTATCTATTCTAGTCGAACCACTATGTACATAAAAGGTCATTTTCAATTTTAAGTTAAACCACAGTATTAATATTTTCCTGAAATAGGTAGCTGGATGTTAGGGGAGGTCATTGTAAGTAGATGTTACACCAAACAATACGTCATGACACTTTACTATATAGTACTTCTCTCAGTCAGGTGACAAATCTGCGCAAAAAAAGATGCCTGACCAACTCTTGCAGCAACTAACAATCTGGCGTAGCTTTAGTATCAAGCATTAACAACTAACTACAAGCGTGAAGCCGAAAACACACTGCTCGCATTGCTCTTCTGTACCTGCAGCTACAAAAGCCTGTATGTGGTTAGTCTTCACAATAGGATAACCTACTGTCCATATTATATACAGTACAACCTCTCTAAATCGACCGACCATGGGACCGACTATAATGGTCCATTTAGGGAGGTGGTCGGTTCAGGGAGTTAATTTTTTTCTTTTACAATGGTATTGTATGGGTGATCGTTTGGGACCCAAATAAAGCGATCGATATAGGGGAGTGGTCAATCTGCGGATGTGGTCGGTTAGAGAGGTTTTTACTGTACATTCATATTTCTTCCGATTGACGGTATTCTATACTGTTGAATAAAGGACGGGGCTAAATCAAAGGCAGTGTATTTTCGGCTAACGGCAGTAATGGATTTCGCTAACATTAAATAGGTGTACATCAAGGTATAAATAGTCGAACACCAATTGCTGCCTGTGAACGCCACACACGGCGAGAGGTGCATAGAATCTGAAGTGACTCACCGGTACCGATACAATATCGGTCACCGGTACCGATACAATATCAATCACCGGTACCGATCAAATAAGTATAGCGGTACCGATAAATATGGGTCACCAGTACCAATACAATGTCATCAGTATTGATCTAATAGAGGTCACCGGCAACGATACAACAGGGGTCACTGGCACAGGTACACAATATCTCTCACCGGTACTGATACAATATCTGCCGGCAGTACCAAAACGTCACTGATACCGATACTGATTTTATAATGGTTAGCAATACCATCTTCACTAATAGCCAAGTCCAATAAATACCCCCAACTACCCAAATGCATTTACTGAAGACTCCACAAGTATCAAGTTTTGAACATCATACGCCCATCTCTATAATGAGTTGACAAGAGCGAAATGCTCCAAAACTTAAATCAATTTTTTGTTTTTAAAAATTTGTGGAATGCCTGAAAGATAATGCAACCCAGCAATTAAGTTCTAACTCCAATAGTAAATAATTGAACGAAGCCTCGCAAGCCCATTATTGATTTGCATAAAATCTGCAATTAAATAATTACATTACATAGTAAAGTCATATCAAAGTGTATAAATTAATCCTTCTATGAGCAATAAGCTCAACTTAACAAATATAACATTCATTTTTATTTCAAAGGTAACCTATCGCCCAAAAATGTGGCAGCTTGCACCAAACAGGAAGTCTTGAGAGAAATCAATTTACCTGTGAAATGGTAGAAATAGCTATTAGAATTGAGTGCAGAATTCTTTGGTCAAAAAAACGACCCGTGTATATGTTGTATAATACTGATAGCTCGCCTATAAAAGTGTGCCTAAAATTGTAACATTCAGAATATTTTGAACAAGTAACATCTTCCGGGGTCAA
The DNA here is from genome assembly GCA_030323885.1 of Branchipolynoe longqiensis. Lineage (NCBI taxonomy): Eukaryota > Metazoa > Annelida > Polychaeta > Phyllodocida > Polynoidae > Branchipolynoe > Branchipolynoe longqiensis. The sequence continues at coordinate 105,884,245 of CM059188.1, read as the reverse complement.
ATATATTTTTTAAAGAAACAAAACTAACACCCATCCCATTGAGCAATATGATAACATTTAACTTAAAAAATTTATTTCACCGTCCCACGGACCATGTTTGTTTATTGTTTTACATCCTAGCAACGTCGAAGGTCACATCAGGACGGGTACTGATTTGTGACAGTGCGCACTCATGGCGACTTTATAGTGTTGCCCAGGCTGCCAGCACCATGACCCGATATTCCACTCAGTCACATTATCCTGACACTGAGCTAACTAGTCCCTGCCCTATCCTATACTATTAATGCCGAGCGCCAGGCTAGGAAGCAACAAGTATCAATTTTAGCATTGGTTTGACTCGACCGGGAACCGAACTCCCGACCTTCCACACGAGAGGCCCGGGCTCTATCGATTAGGCCACCATGGACCTATAAAAATATAGTATTCCTCTAGTGGGTAATACAAAACCAGTTTACAACAGCTTGAAATTCTTCATCTAAAACAATAATATGATGCCACTATCCAAGGGTTCCTGCACCTATCAGCTAATCACATCTAAGACCTTTTTAATGCCAATTTTCATATAATTTAAGAACTATTTTCACGCCAAATGTAGCGTACATATTTAATTCAATATTAACAGAAATGAGTGAGGTGATGCAATCTATGGATCTCTATGGGGACCATCACTTCGCTGGCCAGTCTAGTCTGTGATATAATGGGTCTGCTACAGCTTGAAAAAATATTATAATGGCCAAATCCAACTTAAGACCCTTTTAAGACCATTCACAGTAAAGTTACCATATCTAACACTTTTCAAGGCCTTGAAAATTGACTGATCAATTTAAGACTGCGAGAAGCATGTATCCCAGACAAACCGGTCTAGTTATGCACTCAAAGGTTACCATAGTCTAGTAACTGGCAGCGAACCCCCACCTCCCGGACACACAGACACGTTCTATATCGAGACCACGCGTCGATGACTACACGATCCAGGACATTACGATTCTACCATCCAGTAGTTATGGTAAATTGTAACTAGGAGGTATCATCCAAGCAGCTCGCGTTCTATTCTAAATTTAATTGCAAACGCACTGCCACATTGTCTATTAATAACTGGGAACCATGTTGATTAGAATTTTGTTGTTAAACAAACTAGTCAAACATAGCTTAAATGAATTACCCTAAAATATCACAAAAGGCAGCGATAACAAAGCAAAACGTGAAGTGTCCTAAAAAACAAATACAAACTTGTAAATGCCAGACTTATTTGTGGAACAATTGGAAAGTACTACTTCCCTTTCACTCGAAATTAAAAGCTACTGTAGAGGGTGTTTTTGTGTGTGTATGTACATTAGTTGATTAAGCATGGGATTTTTAACCGCAGAATATTGGTCTTCCTCATTCCACTGCTCCTTGCCATATGGGTCGTTCTCAGGAACTGTGTACCACTTGAGGTAGTTTACTTGAAATGCACATTTCAAAGGAATCCATTATTGGAGTGTCAATATTTAGATTTCATCATTTAGCCCAATAATGTGGGAGATATTTTAGATCAAAAGTAAATGTTAATATTGTGTATTATGTATCTTATTGGGATGGATGTAGCTAAATAAATAGAAAATTACATCACTAATTTGTGACATTGTCAACAGCATTGAAAATAAAGTGTCACAAACTTAATCAAAATCTCTGGACAACAACCCATTTCACTTCAAATGGTCATATACAATGTCTTCATTAAGTTGAAAACATTTATTTCTTTTAATTTTTTTTAAATAGTTGACCTTTTCTGGAGTCATTGACATTGTAACATTCGTTTCCACTTGCAAGTACTATCAAACTCTGCATCAAACACTGATTACAGATACAGTACAGGAACTATTTTCAGCATTTCACACCCTATGCATGGACCCAGTTATGGTATAGTAAAAGATCAATCCTGAAATTGCCCCTAAACATTGAAATTTGAGCCAAACATTTGTGTAAAATTATTGATTCCACTTGGACTGTTACCATGCTAATATTTTTCTGCTTTTCTCTTTAGTCATCACAAATAAGACAAAACCATAGCAATGAGGTTTTAAATTATTATTACTACTGTTTATAAAGCAAGTGTCATGTGAAATGTCCTAAAAATGTCAAGGTTTGTATGGAATTTGACCTACTTAAAAATGTCAGAATATGTTTATTTTCAATTATACAGATGCAAAAGGACATACACTTTCAGGTAGCTTGTATATATAGACTTTGACAGTATTTTGATTTTGTGGTACTGATGTCACAGTATTGGTACACAACTTCTGAGAACGACCCATATCCTAGTAATGCCGAACGCCAGGCTAGGTGGTGACAAGTATCAATTTTTAAGTTATTATATATATATTATTATATTAAGATATATTTAACAGGATAATAGTATGTGCAAAAGCATGGTTGGAAGCGTTAGAAAGATCAACTGCTGTCAGCGTCAGATTTAGGTTTCTTAGCATGCGATGGGCCCTCTTCCTTAGAAGCGAGAGAACTAGGTTCGCGTTTGGTGGCACGGGCTCCTGAAGGCTCAGGCTCCGTTACACCTTTCTCCACCTGAGTATAAGCAACCTTCGCTTTCGGAGTGCCCCTCGTGATTTCCTCTGAAATTAGAGAAAACCCGAGCATTAGGTTGCCATTGGTCACACCAGGCGACACAGTTCCTATAAATTTGAATCGAAATTGCTTCCATGAATAGGTTGGTTGGTTCTTGGGAGTTTTACAGCCTGGTAACATCTAAGGGCATATCAGGACGTGCTTCCATGAATATGATATTCACAATGTGTATGTGCGAATGTCGATTGCTGATGTCAACCATAACATTTTGGCATGCACTCCCAAGATGAGTAGGGTGAATCACCTAATCAAGACCTATAAAAATGGTTGTAGATGACTATTCCAAATCTTGTGACAAAACATTAGTGAGCTTCAGAGCAGCTGAGAACTCTCGCTTCTAGATTAGTGTCTAATCAGGATTTTACACTGCCTGGTTTCTGGTGTGTGTTTCATTATGTGCTTCATGGCAGGTTAGTTACAGCTTTGCTTAAGCATTAATTGGTTAGGAAAATAAAATAAAATAAAACACAAGCACGCAGTAAGCAACGTGTGACAGGAAGCTGTTACGCCATTTGTACAAGCTGCCGGAGAGAGATGTAGCCACAGCAGCAACATTGAAATTAGTTCATCATGCCTATAATCCACTCACAAAGGTAGCTGCTGAAAGGTTACTCAAAAGGCACAAGCAACGCCCGCCCATATTTAGTAAACCATTGTGAGATTTAACAGGTTTAGAGTAGAGAATTTGGCAGCTTCTTCCCCCCCCCCCCCCCCAAAAGATAAGAATACGAGTAAGAAAGCAGGAGAATAGTACATACTTGTCCTTGTCATAAGTCCTCATGGGTGGGTGGATTGATTTAAATTGGGTCCTCAACCGTAACTCTGCGCACCCATTCGAACCCATATATATATATGTGAAATTATGTTCTTCGGTTATAGAACCCAGTTGAGACACATCCAGAAGAAGAACAAGATTGTTTGTTTGTTTGTTGTTGTTTTAAGTCCTAGCAACATCTCAGGTCATATCAGGATGGGTACCGACTTGTGACAGTGCGCACTCATGACGTCTTTATAGTGCTGCCCCACTGGCCACCAGCACCATGACCTGATATCCCACTCAGTCACATTATCCTGACACTGAGCCAACCAGTCTTTGTCCTATCCTAGTAATGCTGAGCGCCAGGCTAGGAAGCAACAAGTATCAATTTTTAAGTCATTGGTTTGACTCGACCAGGGTTCGAACCCACGACCCCACCCCCGATCTACCAACACAGGAGACGGACGCTCTAGCAAGAACAAGAATAACAAGAAAGCAGGAGAATAGTACATACTTGTCCTTGTCATAAGTCCTCATGGGTGGGTGGGTTGATTTAAATTGGGTCCTCAACCGTAACTCTGCGCACCCATTCGAACCCATATATATATGTGAAATTATGTTCTTCGATTATAGAACCCAGTTGACACACATCCAGAAGAAGAAGACGAAGAAGAAGAAGAAGACGCCGATGACATTACTGATACACATACACTACTGACACACATACACTACTGACACACATACGCGTACATACACATATGCCCCTTCCCCCCCACCGTCCACTTTGTATGACCTTGGATGACCCCTAACAAAACATGTGAAAACAAAACAAATGATGTGCCTACCTGTGGATATGAAGTGGAGGTCGTTGAAGTACTTCAGGCACTGGTTCATGCCTGGGTTGAATTCGGCTGAGCCACCAAACACCACGAGCTGGTCACCGACGATCGTTGTCGTGTGTACACCACGTGCCTCTGGGATAGTACCTTGCACAGCAGGCTGCAGCCATTGCATAGTTTCTATATTAAAATAAAAACATAACAAAATATTAAAGACTATTAAAGATAACCAAACAACTAGCCGATTGTAGAACGAACAGACTTAGAGAGGGCAGAGATGTGGGAGAATGCTTACAAACAGAGAAAGAATGCATGCAGTATGTAGCTACATAACAATTGAAAGAAACAAAGTAAGGGGAACCACGAGACCGTCATGGGCAGCATAAATACACCATCACAAAAAAAAGGAGACAAGATCAAAGCTATTTATTCGTTAAATATGGCATAAAAAAAGAAGACACTCATCATATACAGGACATGTATATTCTTCCGGCCGCGGGCCCCATCTGATTTTTAATTTATTAACTTATCAATCAATTAAGTTGTAGCTAAAAATACATTTGTAACCAAGTATACAACGACCGCACTCACCGACATCAAAAATGTTGAGATCGCCAAAATGTTGGTTGGTGATGCCTCGCCCACCCAGCACAACGACGCGCTTGCCAACTGTAGTCGCTGTGTGGTAGGAACGCGGCTCAGGCTGACGTCCGCTGATATCTGTAGTCTCCCACTTCCGGGTCACTGAAATTACCAGCCACCGATTTGTGTTTTAAACCCTAGCAGCATGTGAGGTCACATCTAGGTGCAAAATATTCCGATTTACGGCAGTGGGGGGAATGCAAATGTTCCATTACTCATCGGGTATTTAACGACGCCTCTAGAGCACATTTATTTTTATCATCAGTTATTGGACGTCAAACATATGGTCATTTCTTTGGAGGAAACCCACTGCCGCCACATAAGCTATTCTTTCCAATAAGCACTTTCCCACAGACAGGACAGCACATACCACAACCTGTGATGAACCAGTTGTGGAGCATTGGTTGGAACAGAAAATAGCCCAAACTGCTAATGGGTCTACTAAGCAGGATCGATAGGATGACCGATACCACCACAGGTGGACACTCTACAACCTGAGCTACGTCCCGCTCCCCTGTCTACCAACATGTGACAGTGTCGCACTGAAACAATGCCACTGGCACCATGGCACCATATCCCATTAGTCTTGACACTGAGCCACCCATTCCTTGTTCTATCCTACTATTGTTGAGCGCCAAGACAGGTAGCAACAGGTGCAATATTGATTAGTCCTTGGTTTGAGGCGGCATGGAATTGAACATATGACCAGAAAGAGCAGGTTAATATGGCACAATTGGCCAAGTATGGGATGGAAGATGGACGATGGATATCCAGCCAGTACCATTTAAAGTTGCATGGTCCAATGAAATATAATTTGGTCAAAATGAAAACAATGACTTACATTTGATCCTATATATCCAACTTAGATACTGGTGCATTAGATAATGATTTGGGACAGCATATACAGAATAACCTGTAAATGTATTATTCAGGGAGGCCATTAACCAATTAGGCCAATCTCGTGACCTCATTAGCCTCCCCCGACAAAGTAGGCCTACTGTGCAGGGCCATAGAGTGGAAAGGGAAATGAGGTAGATGTTGCCCCTCCCCCCCCATGTTGGATAATCAATGCTGTTTGGTCAATTCTATAAATTTGGGTAATTTTAATTTTAATTTGTCAATTAAAATTGCATCTGCCATCGGGACTATGTATGGTATGATGGAGGATGAGACATGGATGACATAACAGTAAATAATAACACGTATTAGTAGTATTCGCTGCTAGTGCTGCAACGTTTGAAGCAGGTATTAGTAGTATACGCTGACCCTGCTGCAGCGTTTCAAGCCATTAGTAGTATACGCTGCTAGTGCTGCGGCGTTTGCACCACATATTAGTATACACTGATGGTGCTGCAGCGTGAAACAAGGTATTGGTTGGTTGGTTGTTGGGAGTTTTACATCCTGGCAACATCTAAGGTCATATCAGGGCGGGCGCAACGTATTAGTATACACTTATAGCTACAGGAAAAATCCCAGAAATCAGCGAATTCGCGGAGATCTTTCATCCCTGATTAATAGTTTGATGGGATCCGCCGCAAATAAACAGGTTTCCAGTTTTAATGCTATGATGGCAGCAGCCGTTCTGGTTGTGCCTATGCGTTATAATTTGGATGGGATCCAGCGCAAATGCTCTGGGTTCTGCATTTAATGCTATGATGGCAGCAGCCATATTTACGATCCAGTCGGACCTGAGCATTAATGGCTTGATGGGATCCGACGCAAATGCGTAGATCTCGAGGTTTAATGCTATGATGGCAGCAACTGTTCTGGTCATGCGTTATTGTTTGGACAGGAGCCATCGCAAATGCGCTGGGTTCTGGGCGTAACGCTATGACGCTGTTCCGGAGCGTATGCGCCGGCGGACGACTCGGGATTGCAGAGCGTGCCCTTCGTCATAGGTGAGTGTAGAAACTGATATGGTGCTACGGCCCCAGGCCTTACTCCATCGCATACGCTGTGGAACGGCGCATTTGTGATGGATCCCGGCCAAACGATAACACATAGGCGCGACCAGAACGGCTGCTGCAATCATAGCCTTAAACCCAGAAACTGGCACAATTGTGGTAGATCCCGTCAAACCATTAATGCTCAGGCCTGGCTGAATCATAGAATGTGCAGTTTGGTGGGTGGTTGCATAGTTTGATGTTTTGAAATTTCTGCCATTGGGACAATGTCAATAATATCCCAATGTATATGTGATGTTCGATATTTGATGCTACTTGCTCAAGTCCTTAGATATCAATCAAATTAACCGTAATACAAAATAACATTTTGTTAAAAACCCTAGTGCCACGGGCTTATGGCACCAATCCGTTCCCAGAATGTGCATACCCCAAACAGAAATACCTACCTACAGCCCTGTCAGGTTCCAGGATTAGTAGGTCATCTCATATCACATCGTCACCGTGAAATGACCATCTGGGTCATAGCCACAGGACTTTTGGCAAGCTTGTCAAAATTATTTTGGGTTGTTTCAGCTCAAATTGCTTCAAAACTATCATTTTTCATCAAAATGACTCCGGTCTAATGATTAGTAGCTCATAACGATCAATTTGATATATTTATCTAAAAAATAAGACAAAAATTCAAACGCCATAAGACCATGCAACTTTCAAGTTGGATAGTCTGATGATCTTGAGTTTCTACTATATATTTTTAAAGATGAATATATTACATTGATTACATATTCTACTCCATTTTTAGCGTCGAGCAACCTTTATCTGAATGGGTCAACCTTGGATAAATTCGAAGTAAAAATATGATAAATTAATTTGGGCATACATGTGAAAATGCTGGACACCATAGCATTCAACAGTGATAATTTGAATAAAAGTTATGAAAATTCAAAAGCGACCCACTCACATTATTTACCGAATAAACAATGCAGGGTATACATGAAGATATGGAATTCAAGGCTATTTCAAAGTGGTCTTTGATAGGAATTCAAGACTATTTTCATTTGAATTTCAGGGGGGGGGGGGAGTGAATAACAATTGCGAATGGAATTTGTTTGACTAATTCAGATCAGTGGGACAGCTTAATGGAATTTAAAGGTTTTTCAAGACTAATTACCCAAAATAGATTAAATTCAAGGCTTTTCAAGGCATTGAAATGGGGGCAAATGAAGTTTCAAGACTTCCCAAGCCCCACACAAACCCTGACAATGGTGTCTATATGGTAAATAATTATCGATATCATGACACTATTTTATTTATCAAGCATTATGCATGTCCAACTTAAATAGTTACCCCCAATTTTACTAGGATTAATAACGGCCACTATGCAGTCGCCTCTCGTATTTATAGACTATACTCCACATGACTCATTAAGGTCAGCTACAAACTGTTACAAAACTGTTCTAAATCATCCTATATAACATCACCCCTCAGTATCACCGTAGGAATCAAGACACATTTAGTTTTTTTTAAATACTCCATCACCCACCTGTATTAAAGATATGAATGTCATTGCGCCTCGCCTCAGCGTCCCGGCCCCCAAACACACACAGGTACGTGTCCACGGCGCACATAGACATTGCAGCGCGAGGTGTTGGTTTCTGAAGGTTCATCTGCATCGGGTTTGACCAAGTGCTTGTTGCTGAAAAAATTATTGATTCATTTAAGTATCAGGGATGAAAGTGGTGTCCGGGAAAAAAAGCGGAAATGCTGATATTCTCCCATAGGTTTAACATTGTCAGGGAATCGCTGAAAATTCCCGGAAGTCGGGTTTCATACATATTGCCATATGCTGTTAGTGCTGCGCCATTTGACGCACATATTAGTAGTATACGCTGATACTGCTGCACCGTTTGACGTACACATTAGTAATATATGCTGATAGTGCTGCGGCGTTTGAAGAATTTATTAGTAGTATACGCTGATAGGGCTGAAGCGCAAAACAACGTATTAGTATACACTTATAGCTACAGGAAAAATCCCGGAAATCCGCGAAAACGCGGACATCTTTCATCCCTGAAGCATGTTGCCGAGGCTAACATGGGTAATTTGCGAACGAGGCTATGCTATTTCTGGCTTGAAGCTCCTTCAGTCCTGCCCACCGATTTCCCACTCACTTCGTCCCTGCGGCTCTACGTGTTCACATGGTTTCCTCACCCTCTTAGCTTCTCTTTATCTGTCCGAGTGAAGTGAATCACTTATTTTTGGGCGGCTTTTTTTTTTGGTTTACAGACACAATTAGGAGAAACTAATGCTTGAATGTAGGAGCTGCTAAGTTCACGAATATTCATATTTCTTATTTTGTTGTTTTTGAGGATTTAACTGAGAATTTTCAATTACAATGGATTTGTTTGTTGGACTGTGACTTACGTATTAGTTTCTCTTATTGCCCATGCCTCAAATAATAAGCATACCGAAACAAAGGCACGTCTACACAATTGCTGACATATCTCAATCGATATATTCCAAATGAATCTTCTGTAAATATATTTATGTAGACCCGCTAAGGCATAAGGAAGACATAGTTGTGGGAAATAGTTTATTGACACAAGATAGCACTGTACCTGGCTGGCCACAAACCGCCGAATAATAAACAATATTTGTTTCCTCTCGCCCGAATGGTGAGTTAGTTCGGCGCGCAGGCCGGGTGGCGTATCACGAAGGCGCCGGGCCGGTCGAGCGCCGTGGTTATATAGCTGCTGGTGGCGCCGACTAGCGAGTAACGGGCGCATAATGCTTAGTCGAACCCGCTCGGCGCTAATGGCGCCGAATAGCGTACATGCCAGAACCACCGCGCAGCCGGCGAGTTCGAAACGCTAATCGTGAAACCTGTTGACAGGGGAGGACAACCGCCCCGCGGGTGCCTACACCGGTATATACGTGTATATACTATCTATAAATTAAAGTTTGACTTGAATCGAATGCATATCTAATTCTTGGTTACCATTAGTACAATATCAGTACACACTTACTTGTGTTAAAGACAAAGAGGTCATCGAACCATGTGAACTGTGCGGCATTCTGGTCCTGAGGAAGTGCGTCCTCTTCTTCAGATTCATCTCCTTCCTCCTTTGAAAAAAAACCCCAAGGAAGGATCCTCAATTTTAAAACAGATTCACCTCCATCAAAATGAATCAATGCCAACTTGAAGGTTACAATTCCAAAAGTACAAAGCACTATAGATAATTAGAACTAAACAGAATTAGCTTGGCTTGTGAGTTATCCTAAGCTTAGTAAAGAAAAGAAAAAGTTTGTTTTATTTAACGACGCCTCGAGAGCACATTGATTGAGGAGGGGGCGGGGGGAGGAAGGAGTGAGGGGGTGACGAGCAGGAAAGAGAGCGAAGGGAAAATGGGAGCGAAGGAGGAGGAAAGGGGGAGGAATGGAGGTAGGGAAGGAAGGAGCGAAGGAGCGAGGGACGCTGTCGACATGGTGGACACCGCTCACATGGATATTGCCAACATAGTGGTAATCGCCGAAACATCACAGTCCCACCATTTAAAACTCCTGTCAGAATTTGTCTGCGAATACAGACAAACAAAATAAAAACACACAAATTAACTTTTAATTATATAGAAGAGTTTCTAAACTTACCTCCACTACCACCTCCTCCACCTGTGGTCCGAACCCACCGAAGATGTAAATATCCTTGCCGATGACAGCCGATGCGAGCTTGTCCCGTGGAGACGGTCCCTCTCCATCTGGCTGCACACGTGACCACGTTGAAGTTTCTGTTGAAGAAGTCTTACCTTTAATATAGGAAACTCTAGCCATGGACCGTGTTCACCATATTCAGACACTTATCTAAAAGTAAAGCTCGTTTTATGTAACGACGCCTTTAGAGCATCTGATTCACTCCTAACTTGGTAAGCCATAAGCCTGAATCGTGATGAAAGGTATACAGGTATAACCTTTTTCGGTAGCAGGGTTCAGACAGGTATTCAACAACCAAATTTGAGCCATTTTCAGGTAATAGATATATTTGTTAAGGGCGAAAAAAAGAGACATTATAATGATTATAAACATGTCAACTCTTTATGGTCTACTTCACTAGGTGTCTGTATGCTATTTTTATGAAGCAAAAGAAGCAACTAGGGAATTAACATTTTTATTATACTTAACAATTGTCCTAGATTAGATATTAAGCCACACACCTAGCCATTCAAAACACTGTTGTCAATCAAATTTGTCCTCTCTCCACCCCAAAATTAAAAAAATCCAAGGGTGGGGATTTAATAAATTGTGTAGGCCATTTTCAAATTTAATGCTTTTCAAGAGACACCTTCAAATTCAAGGCCTTTTCAAGATCGTGCGAAGCCTGTCCTATCAATGTACATGTACGCTTTAAAAAACTACCCATGGTGACTTTACCTGTATCAAATGTGTGGACATCGTCAAACCAGCCACAGTCCTGGCTTAATCCTCCAAACAGATAAAGATTTGATCCCACCGCAGACATTGTCCCAGCAAATCGAAGTGGTGGAGTATCACCCTTTGTTGCAATTTTGGTCCAAGATGCCGATTCTGTCACAATAGAAGAAATATTAACAGATAACAAATGTAACTACACTTAAATTAGTTTCATATATTCACATTGTTAAACACAAACCACATGAGGTTAGACAATGTGGTTCCAGTAGAATCCAGATCCAAAATGCAATGGCCCATCAAATATGGTAGATCAGACAATTGGCTCATAATTCCGAATTGTGGTTGATCCGGCGGGAAGCCCGAGGCGCCCCCTACCAGACCTCCGGCCCCCTCCTCCTTCCCGCCTTTTCCCCTGACCTGCATTCGGGCCCCTATCCTCACGTCGATGGATTTAGACTTAATCTCTACGGCACCGTCTCCACCCACGTCACAAAGCGGCAACGCAGTAAAAAGGTCACCCACGTTAAACAGCAACATGCAGCGAACCCGTAGGGCTGCAGCTCCGAGGGGCCGCCCTACCAAGCGCGCATCAAAGAAACGAACCCCCACGCCTCCGGCCGACGTGAGCATAGCGTCCGACTCACAAGATGGCGGCGCTTCTCCGAGACAGGCCGTCCCGCAGCCCCGCCCCCCGTCTCCGACCCGCCAATCTAAACGGGTGCGGAAGCCCACCTTGAAAGCGAGGCAGGCCGACGGGTTAGCCAAGATGCAACTCACCATCAACGCTATGGAGGAGCGTTGGATCAAAAATGATCTTGGATGCAATTTTGAAGTGGTTAAAACTGTCTCAACTGACCACAAAATTTAATCCACAAGAGAGTTCAAACTATAGAAGGCAATATAGTCCAGTTGTTCTTATGAACTCCAGAATTAATTGGGTTTGATGAAGGCGCTCTCACATGCCGTTTACATTAAAACATTGTACATGTTGGCTGCAGGCTAACATGACTAATTTGCACACGAAGCACTGTCTATTTTTAGTCTAGCTGCTGAATCTCACTACCACTGTATCGTCACTCTACCGCGGCCCGCTGCACTGGACGCTTTGATCACTACTAGTGCTCTTTCCTACCACATGGTAGCCTGCACCTGCCATCTCACCGCAACCTATGTCTGACATGCCGCCAGCCAAGAAGCGCAGGAGTAGGCCACCTCTACTGCCACCGCAACAACGCCAACAGCCTCCTAGAGCGGCACGCTTGTCCTGCGACCCATTTCTAGACCTGGATTCGCCACAGTTTAGTGCTTCTTCTCCTCTGAGGCCTGAGCAACCGGTGCAGTCGACCGCTTCTTCCTCAGACCAAGAAACTGACCAGGAGACGATAAGACGACTCAGGAAGGAGAACAAGAAGCTGGACGAAGTCATAGCACATCTCAACATGTTGGAGAGGGCAGCCGGACTGTTTAGATGTCTTCCCCGGCCTGTGTCTCCTCCCCCCCCCCCTGCTCCCACCCCAGCTTGTCCCCCTCCCTCCCCGCCGCCCCAGGCTCTGCTCTACCCTATGCCTCCTCCCACCCCGCATGCTCCGTGTACACTGCGGCCTAGCCCGCTTCCCTCTCCCTCTCCACATACGCGCATTCCTCCCCGCCCGCAGCTTGCTTCCCCCCCCCACTGGTCACTCCACCCCCTCCCCCCGGCCTGTGCGTATCCTGTCTGTGGACCCAGCCATGTTCGTCGATGCTATGCCTGTATTGCAGCGTCCGAAAGGTATGACTTTCTTTCCCCATAACTTTATAACAAGGGGAGACGGGTGTAAAAAGATTAGTACGGGGGAAGCTACATGGCCAGAATATTTTGTAGCACTGAGGCGCCTCACTGCCCATCCGTCTTTCCGAGAGGTCTGGTGGCCTCCTGTATTGCAGCACGAGGAGGAGCTTGCCCATATGGCTATCACCTGGGACTGGCCCATGTGTAGGCGGTGGTCAGAGAACCTATTTATTATGGTCGCAGATGGACGCCTTCCTAATGGGTGGCTTGACGCTTCAGCTCTTAAGTATGTGCAATGAGAAATTTGCACAGATGCGGCTAGAGCTGCAAATTCTCGTCCAGTCTACATTCACTCTGACTCACGCCCTGCAGTTTCTCCAGCTCCAGTACCACTTTCGTCCCCAGCAGCTTCTGCATCAGCTCCTCTGAACCCTAGGGTCATCATCATCATGCTGTTGGTCGCGATGTAACAAAGACTGCTTTCATTACCTGACTGCCGCTCTCCATTTAGCTCTCTGCTGTGAGAGTTGCGTCCATGAGTCGGTCTTAATGTCTCTCAGCTTCAGGTTTCTCTTGATGGTATCCCTGAACCGGAGACGGGGGCGCCCTCTCTTTCTGTAGCCAGAAGACAGTTGAGAATAGAGGATCTGCTTTGGTAGCCTGTCTGATAACATCCTCATGAGGTGAACCCTAGGGAGGACTACAGTAAAGAAACGTACGGGAAGGCTTGCTATCAGTATCAGTGGAATCGGGGAAAGGATTGCGGGTTTCAGGGCCCTCATGGGATTCTGCCAGATAGACAAGTTCATGTGTGTGTGTGGTGCGCGCATCGGTTTAAACGCAGCTTGCCCCATAAGGAGCAGGACTGCATGAAGAAGTACAAGTGGCTAGATAAAAAGCAGTCGGAGTCGAGTTCTACAGCAGCAGTAAGTGTCCCTAAACCAGCGTTAAAAGTTATTTCCACGCTCGGTACTGTTTTCCTGGACCATGTGCGAGTCCCGCTCCGGACCTAACTCCCCCACCCGCCCAGATATTGTTTTTGACTGGTATAATGTATTTCCACAGTCCGATGTTGTCTCATTAGTTCCTTCTACTTCTAGGTTTGTTCCTCCTCCATCGCCTGTTATGCTTAGGGAGTCGCTCAACGGTTTCTGGCCTAGGGCGTCTCAGGCGTTGTGGTATGACTTCAGTTCATATTGTGATATCTATAATGATGTAAGGTTGACTGCACTTCCTAATTATCTCTCTGCTAGAATTCCTGTGCCGTCTGGCTTGGGTGATTCCTGCATGCTGGGCTTTATTGTTAGATTACCCGGATACCACTCTCATTGATCATTTGGAGTTTGGGTGGCCGTTGGATTACACCTCAACGGTAGTACCACTTCCCACATTAGTTAATCCTACCCTTTCAGCTGGGTCAGATATTCATATTCTTTCTTTCATTAAAAAAGAACTCGAGTTAAGTTCTTTATTAGGTCCCTTTACAAGCCCCCCTTTTCAACCTTGGTGCCAAATCAACCCAATGATGACAAGACCGAAGAAGAACTCGCAGTCAAAAAGAGTAATAATTGATCTTAGCTTCCCAGCGTGAACGCGGGTATCATCAAAGGATTTTATCAGGGCCTTCCGTTTAATTTCTCGCTACTGACTGTTTCTATGTTGACAAGATAGATTGTTGTTGCTTGGTCCGTCAGCATGGTTCTGGGGTACTGATCTTGCGTGTGCATACAGGCAGCTCACAGTCTGTCCTCTGTTAGCTCCACTACTGGGGATCTCACTTAATGGGTCGGTCTATATCGATATTGCATCACCGTTTGGTTGTCGTACATCTGCTCTTGCATGTGCCCGTACTACTAGGGCAGTAGTCTGGTTGCTGCGTAGGGAGGTTTTTTTTCGCCCTGTGTCATTTGGACGGTTTCGTTGTGTTGGAGCCGTCCTATGAGAACGCAGTAAGGGCTTAGAAGTTTGCCGCACATTATAATGCTCTTCAGCTTCTCCCTTCAGCACCCAGGGAATTGTTTGTAATAGAGTGTGATTCGACTTTTCTCGCCGGAGGGGCTTTCTCGGATACAAAGTACTATGCAGCTAAGTATCTACAGTCACAATGAAAAAAAAAATTCTATCTCACAGTTGGAGGCTCTGAACTTGGTATATGCAGTTAAGAGACTATTGCCAGAACAACCACATACATATACAATTCAAGTCAATACAGATAACATGGCGTTACAGTTAGTTCTCTCATCTGGTAAAGGAAAGAATAGGCTTCTGTGTGCTTGTGCACGTCAACTATGGTTATTGTCAGCGTCTTCCAATTTTGAACTTAAAATTGTCCATAAGCCGGGTACATCCCTGATCCTAGCGGATGCATTAAGCCGCTCCTTCTCAGATCCAGTTCTGAACTTGAAAGCTAAGCAAATATGTAATGAGCGTAACCTTACCCAGGTCTTCCCTGATTTATCGTTAAATGTACTTGATTTCAAATTGTAATAATGCCATTGTCACCTGGAAGATAGTATTTTTCTTGCCTCTATCTTCCAGGCTACTCAATGAGACATCACGACAAGCTACTCCGGTTATACAAGTCCGGGCTCGCGCTCCGGACTTCGAGAAATAAAGCAGCCCATCTGAGGAAATATTCAGCGTTCTGCTCCCAGCACGCAGTTCCACCAGGAGCTCCCACAGTATATGACCTTTTGTCATTTCTAATGTTTCTAGCTGATACCCTTAAGTCCCCAGGGGTGGTACTTAACTGTTTTAGTACCATTAAGATTTGGGTCTCGGGGGAGCCCGGAAGATCACCCGGAGTTCGCCTCTCACGAGATCACTGTTATGAAGCGTCCCATTGTAAAAGATTCGTCCCATGTAGTCTAGGGCTCCTCCCGTTACCCCAGGTGAGCTCCGCTCTATTATTAGGTTTCTAGTCAGGCTTTCTCCAGTTCCTCATGTCGTAGTAGTAGCATTATTAGTAAGTTTTCTGACTCTTTCACGTCAGCGTATTTTAGTGGCCTCTTCTGGCTCAATAATTGGCCCCCATGTACTCAAATTTGCCGATGTTAAGGTACATACCAACTCTCTAGATATAACTATAAGGTCCTCTAAGACTAGGTCTCGTTCTGCTCCACCACTTATTTTCTCCCTCCCCGCCATTCCCCACTCCTCGTACTGCCCTGTCCGTGCTTGGAGGCGTTATGCTCAGTCAGTCATGCTGCCTCTGACATCACCAGCTCTGGTCATGCCTAACGGGTCCCCGCTCACCTCCAGGCTGCTGCTCCATACACTCCGTACAGCCTCCCTCGCAGTCTTCTGGAAAAACAAGCATTACACACTCCATAGCCTCCGGAGAGGAGCTGCCCAAGCCTGCCATCTGGCGGGCCTACCTCTTCCGGGCATCATGGAAGCAGGTACTTGGTTAATGCTGTGATCACAGACTTAGGCCAAACTGTGGTTGCCGACGACCCTTCAGCGCTCACCCATCTATTGGTTTGAGCACTGCAGGTCATCTCTGCTCCAACGGATCTGCTCTACCCTACTCGACTGACCTGAACATTTACTCATCATGAACTGCTCTATACTGCTCGGTCCCTGGACCCCTTGAACTCTTATGCTCAACTGATATCGGTTATGATTTATTTTATGTTTGAATAAATATTAATAAACCATGTTCTGTCTTTCTTCCCTTTTTGTCCGAGTATGTGAATTGCAGGAGCAAAACACTTGGGAGGGGAGGTGGGGGGGAAGGTTTCTCCCTGAGATAAAAGTGCATGAGTGGACAAGGCAGGTTCAAGTTAAGACTACTTGTTCTAGGTACTCCAAACTGAATTTTTCTTTTCATGAATTTAATTTGCAAATGGTACAGTTGGAAAGCTCTTATCATTCTGATTACAAATATATATATAACAATGGAAAATTGGTCTATTAGTCCCTGAGTTAGAGATTTTTTAATATTTAATTTTTGCAAAGAATTTTACACGTTTTTCATAATTCTGCAAATGCTTAAATCCTGATTTTTGAGGTTGCCTGCTAAAGGCAAATAACATTTTAATCACATCATTACTCTTTTAAGTTATTATTTCTAGTACAAATTCTAATCTCATTTTTTTCCAGACCTTTGACATCAAACATGCAAATCGTGTGATTTTCACTAACCGTCCTTGATCAAATCTTTAGAAAATTAATCTCTGGTTCTATTTGAGATATTGACGTAATTTTTGTATCAAAATGATCAGAATGCAAATATCTATAATGTGATTACATTGTCTTTAAGCTATATCTACACGTAAAAAATCTAAAAAATGTGATTGCTCTAATTAGCATACCCATCCTATGGTTAAGTCAAAATTGCTGATAGTGAGTGCTAAATGGTGGTCAACAATCAACACAGATTTGTAGAGAAAGAATTTTTCTAAGTAATATAATATTTTTTTTCATAAAAAAAACTATATTTGGTAAAATCATGTCTTACGATCGTTCCAAAGTTGTCAAACCTCCATTTATTTTTAATTCCCCCCCAGCTGAAGTGGGTCGTAATGGATACAAAGCTAAAGCTACTGATCTCTACTTTACTGTAAAAGTAGTTTTTTAAATTTTTTATATAGCTCTGATGCACTTACTCGCAGCACACAACGTTCAAAGAGGGGTAGTGTCCTGAGAGCAAGTCTCCTATTTTTTCTAATGGCCAGTCAGCATCAGCAACCAGTCCTTTGTTTGGAGTACCTACTTGTTCCCACCGACATCCAGCATAATGCAGTGGCTGCTCTTCAAATTTGATGCATGGAAAAATGTTATGCAACTTGTTTGGATGTTTGTCCCATTCATGTTACCCTTTTCATTTGATAAACTTGACAATAAGTAGCCTCAGTCGCAGATCAAAGTGAGGGATGTAACACTGCAATAACATTGTTTAAAGCCATTTCCACAGCTCGGTCAGCTTACTCAACTCTTTGAATACCACCATGGCCAGCTACCCAGCACAAGTGGATGTTACACCCTGCCATTTGAACGGCAGTAGGGCAGCACTATAAAGTCACCATGAGTGTACACTGTCACCACTCGGTAACCGTCCTGATATGACCTTAAATGTTGCTAGAACTCCAACAACCAATCAACCATTCGAAAGGAATTTATTTTCAGAATAACCTTCTCACAATTCAGTGGTCTATTTTAAGATCTTACACCTCCAGGGGATATGAAAAAGAGCCACTGGCACTGTAGACATCAAAATTTGTTTGGTTGAACTTCAAGTTATCCAAGGTGAGAAAGTGCTTCCACCATGAAAATTGAGCTTTGATCGGGAATGCGGGTGCTAAGCTTATTTATAACTATCATTATCAGAGGAGACCTATTCAGGCTAGTGAAATACGGGTGAATCTTTCATCTAACCTAAGTAGACTAATGCAGCAGCCAAGGGCGTCTGAAGACTTCCTCAGTTCTGCTAGCTCTAAGCTTAGGCCTTACTAAGGCCCTTAGCTCGATCAATACAATAGACAATACTGAATATACCGATGCAGGGGCATTGCCAGTTAGCTGTTAAAATAATATATTTTTAATCATGTTAATGAGCATTGTCCATGTATCATAGTTTTCAATGCAATCAGTCTTATCAGAACAATTGGTGAAAAATGACCAAGTCGAATAATTTGTCTGATGCTCCTTATTCGTACAGCTTCAGACAACCAATCAAAGCACCTGATTTATATGATGTGATCCCTTGCTGCCATTTTAAACCAAAAATAAAAGACAAAAACATTTTCTACTCATTTTCTTCAATTTTACACTATCTGATTATTAATATTATTAAGTCACGCTCAGAAAAAACTGAATTTGATCTTAGCAGTGAATAATCACACTTATAAATAACAGAATTTGATCTAAAGCAGTGAAAAAAATTCATTGTGCTTTTTCGTTTTATTATGCTTGCTGGCGTGTTTACCCCTGGCTCTACTGAATAGCTGTGTTGACAGTGACTGGGGCTCGCTTGCTCTTTTCAATTTGAATACTATTTTTGATTAAGACACACTCCTAAAAAACAGACTTTGATCTGAAACAGTGCAACATTCATAGACATGCTTTTTGTTGGTTGTTTTTGTTTTATTAACGTTTGCTTGTGCATGTTGACAGATATATTAGTTATACTAGACTTACTTGTAAGTTGACGTATTACTAGGATTCTTACGAATCTACGAATACGAAGGTAAGGATCAGGGGAGAGGACAAGCTCGCGCAGGCCGGAAGTAGCCTCAGTCTTCGTAGTTGGAGGTAAGCAAAAAACCTAACACTAGGATCAGGAACCCTATCTCCCCAGCTATCCCTATAGTTTCCAGTCAACCCTAGATCTTTTATCTTTATACTCGAGTTAATGGGTTGTACCTTTCAACTTATAGGAGTGGGAGGGCGGGCCCCTGATCCTTACCTTCGTATTCGTAGATTCGTAAGAATCCTAGTAATACGTCAACTTACAAGTAAGTCTAGTATAACTAATATATTCTTACTTCATCTTCCGAATACCGGAAGTTAAGTATCCGGGGAGAGCCTTTGAAGCATGGTTTTTTGTGTACCGACCTTCAATTCGACTCTATTTCCCTTCCTACTTACTTCCCCATCCTTTCTGTTCACCTGTATTTCTTGCATCGGTATTATTCTGTAACCTTATCTTTTTTCTGTATACGTAACGTACATTTTCAATTTGCGGGCGCTCTCTTTACAGACAACGCCTATTCATATATCGGTTGTTTTTCATTGATCCCAACTGGGGCTCTTTATTTGTTGTAAAATTTTTTAAACGAAACCCAGTAGCACCACCTTTAAGTACAAGCCCTCGCTTGCTTTTGCTACCTAGTTATGTAGCTATACACTTAATCTGCATCTTTTCCTCTTTTTCTTTTATCTAGTGTCTAATTTTTTCTGATTGTTCTGCTCAGGATTGTTCGCTGGACCTCCCCAGGATCCTCGATTGATTTGTGATAAAACTTTGCAAAGCTAGTACTGTCCCTCCAGGACGCATTTCTCATAATCGCATTTAAATTAGCTCCCATGGCATTAGCCGAGGATGCTGACGCCCCCCTAGTACTATGGCCCTTATATTTAGTAGTATCAATACCTGCTATCCTTAGCACCTCAATGGTCCAACGGGCCAGGGTTGCTCTAGAAATAGGCCCGTGGGGCCCAATGTATGAAAGTAAAAGTTGTGTATTCTTTCCCCTTACTTTCTCAGTCCTTGACACATAGCAATTTATTGTTTTAACCACGCATAATCTTTCATCAGCTGAATACTCGTAAAACCTCACCGAGTCAAGCGGTTGACCCAATTGGTTATGCTTAAGTAAATTTTTCATTTTAAAAACAATGGAGCCCTCTTCGACCCTCATTCGTTCTACATCCAGACTAAGGATTGTCTGTCCTCTTTGTGAGGACACCAATAACAATAACACAACTAGTTTGTAGGACAATGCTTTTAAGCTTAACTGTACATTTTCTTTAAGCCTAAGTATCCAATCTAGGACTACCTTTACACTCCAAAAACTGTCATACCTGGGTTGTGGCGGTCGCTGCTCGTGGCAGCTCTTGCAAAACCATTTAATTAAATAATGTTCTCCCACCGTTCTCCCCTGTGACCTGGGCAAAATTAAGCTGAGTGCGCATCTAGCTGCATTTATCGCCCCGTATCCTACGCCCGTCTCAAAGTAATTGCGTAGATATCGTAATACATCCGCGATTCTCGGGTTTAAAACCTTTACATTTTTCCCTAAGGCCCAAACAGCCCATTTATTAATATGGGTAAGATAATTCTTCTTCGTAGACTCCCTCCATGTGAATTTAAAATATTGTAATGTTTTATAGTCGACCTCATACCCCTGTAGCGTTCTCGCTAAAAGAGGTACCCCGTCAATTTTATATTGTTTAAACCCTCGTCTGATTTTACTGGATTTTGGTGCCCTGTCCCAGAGAGGTTTCCCTCCTTCCTTGGGAACCGCAGTTGTTCCACCGACTCTTCCTGCAGCAGTGGATGCCAAGGTTGCGCCGGCCAATGTGGGGCGACAACAATCGCCCTCGTCCTGTCCTTCTGTAGCTTCCTCACTACTCTGGGGATGAGGCTGAATGGTGGGAAGCAATAAATGAAGTTATTACCCCAATTAAATGAGAACGCATCTGTTCGCCAGTTTTCAGGTTCTGGTTCCCAACTCACATATAATGGTAGCTGGGCATTTAGTCTAGATGCGAACATATCTACCTGGGGTGTACCCCACTTTTCACATAGGCTTTTAAATAAATCTTCATGCAACCTCCACTCCAAATGATCCAAAAACTTCCTTGAGCGTAGGTCCGCTAACACATTTTCTACCCCCGGTATATGAGTGATCGTTAACCAATTTTTTGTTTCCTGTGCCCAGACCCAAACCTTGACTGCTTCTCTATTAAGCAATCTTCTGATCTGGTGCCCCCCATATTTTTTATATATGCTAAGGCTGTGGTATTATCAGTTCTTATCCTAATATGCGTATTCTCTATCCTACATAAACTTTTAAGTCCAAAGTAAATTGCTTTCAGTTCTAACACATTTATGTGTGCTAGTTCGTCCGGGTGCCAACGTCCCCCCGTTTGGGTAGTCTCCGTATGCGCCCCCCAACCCATAAGGGAGGCGTCTGTACGTAATTCCACCTTTGGTTCTACTCTTCTTATCTTCCTAGGTATCCCCATATTTTTTAACCACCAGTAAATATCTGATTTACCCTCGTTGGAGATCCACATTGTACCATCAAACTCTCCTTTAGTTCTTTTTAGTGCCTTGATTTTATCTCTCTCTAATTTCTTAAAGTGCGCCCCCGAATATTCTACCGCCGGCGAATAGGCTACCATAAGGCCTACTAGTCCCGCTACCTGCCTGATGATCGGGAACTCTTCTCCTAGAATATGCTCTATAGCCTGTGATAACTTCTCCACTTTCTCCTTCGTAAGTGAGACTATCATATCTGTTGAATTTATATCAAACCCCAAGAACTTTAGGCACCGTGTAGGTTTTAAAACTGATTTTTCTTTGTTAATTGTGAATCCTAACTTTTCAAACAATTCCACCAGTTCCGATATGGCTGACAAACATTCGTCATAAGACCTTCCTATTACAAAACTATCGTCCAGATAGGGAAAACAGATATGACCCCTATCTCCCATCTCTGAATAGATGGGTTTAAGCAACTTTGTAAAGATGCGAGGTCCCGGTGCTAGCCCATTTGGCAGGACCTGGTACTCGAGTAAACTGTCATCTAGCCGGAATCTCAGGTATTTCCGGTGTTCTTTCTTTATATTCACGGAGTAATAAGCATCCGTAAGGTCTGCACTCGCCATCCACATGTTTTTATTTAATAAGTCTAAAGCCGTTTTTAAGTTAAACATTTTAAAGTGTTCATAATGAATTAATTTGTTCAATTCGGTCAGATCCAAGATCATGCGAACTTTCCCACTTGGTTTAGGTCTCAAAAATATATTTGAGACCCACTGGTCCTGAACTGGGCTCACCTCCGCCAGGACCCCCTTTTTTAGTAGTGTAGCTACTTCCAATTTTACCATTATTCTCTCACTGCTGTCCATCCTAAATGGCGACGGTTCTCTAGTCTGTACAGGGGTCTTTACAAACGGTATAGTAAGTCCTTTTACACAATTTAAAATCCATTTATCACTAGTTAAACGAGACCAGTTTATGTAAGCATTACCAATGTTGCCTGCTTTAATCAATATGGAATGTTCCTTACCCTTGATCAAGTCTTTTGAGCCACCCACCTGGTCAGGGTGCCTCACTTGGGAAAACCCCGGTTCTGCGTCCCGCGACCCCCGCCCCCCTCTAGGGAAGGACTGGGTGTTTCCGTACGGCACGTAGTCCTCGGATGACCTGCCAAACTTCTTTTCTGGCGGTTGTGCCCTGTTGCCCCAGGTTGAGTTGCCTCTCACACCTCTTGCCCGGAATCTGGCATTCCCCCTGAACTGACGGGTGAAGTAGCCCCCTCTTCCTTGATGTTCAAACGGGTTCCTTCGCTTTCCTCTATATGCGTTATAGGTGTTCATGCAATTGTCCGAAGCCCGCACTGACTTCATGAGCTGCTTATTTCGCTCGCCCAGGTTGTCCCCCAACAAGAACTCCGTAGGTTCAGGGAGTTCCCCGTACACATCCCGCTTATCATTGATCAACTCCTTACCTAAACGGGAATGGAATACCTTTTTTACGCTTAGTTTCCTATCCAGCTTAAGTTGTGCGTGAGTTGCAACTATCAGCTTAATAGCATTTAACATGTTCACTCCTTGTGCATCCAGCTCTGGATCTGCGGTTCCCCTTTGTAGAATAATATCCATAGTGGGCGCAATAGCCGTCAACACCCCCACTATACCTTTGGAAGCTGTCAGGAGCGCATTCTCTCCTTCCTTCCTACTCTCGGCGAAACGAATCTCCTCATTGAGCACCTGAACTCTGGCTAGTGGCACATCAGCCAAACCCGTATACAGCCTAGAGATCTCCCTAATAGTTTTTAGGTGCTTCTGGCCCCCTTCCAGCGGTCCTCCATAATAATGTTGGATAGCACCCGCCATACTTTCACTAATCGTTATTCTAGCGGTGACAGGCTTTTTCACTTTCTTATATGTCTCCTGCAACTCAGACAATAATGCACCCTGATGCAGTTTACTATCCAACTTGAACTCACGTCGTGACTTTTGGATTGCTGCACGCTGCGGCGTACTCACCGTGCTACTACTTGTTGTCTCCGACGACACTTTTAAAGTTTCGTCAGCCAATTTCTTAGGCGGTTGAGGCATTTTGAAACCTTCAAAACGCGACGACATAATACCTTCTACTGCTGGGTCCTCGACCCCCGATGTCGCAGTCGGAGCCTTACTCAGGCCCGACCGTAACACTGACAATTGTTCCGCCGTATTTAGATGTCCACATGACTCAAAATCAACCTCCTCCCACAATTGAGAGTCTTGGTCCTCATCACGATCGTAATCGGCCCACTCGTCGTCGTCAACATGACCTACATAGTCATCGTAACCGCCATCCTGACCCACATACGGTCCCTGGCCCTCTTGACCTACATAGGCTCCGCGCTCATAATCCAAGTCTTTCACATCATCCCGTAACTTTTCCGACTCAGTACGAAACGCTCTGGCTTCCTCTCTCAGTACCACCATATCATCATAGATCTTTTGAATGTCCGACAACGCAGGAGGTTTCGGGGTCACTGAAGCAGACGGGCCCGCGAACGTTGCCGCCAATTGCCCGCCCTCGGTGAGTTTAGCGCGCGCTTTCACCTTAGCGTCGGCCGCCATCTTTTTACGTGGCTTAGCTTTGGCCACCTTTGGCAGATCCGCAGATTCATTATCCGAGTCACTTAAACTATGAAGTGATAACGGTTGCTGGTTGTCCGTAGACATCATCTTAGCCATCTTGGATGAACTTTAAACCAACTTCAGTAATGCGACCACTCCGTTAGACAGCCCAGAAGCTTCTATGAACGGCCGAGATTGTGTCCGTGCACGAATCTCGCAGTCTTACTGTGTTCTGCAATCACAATATTAGAGCCATAAGTAAATAATTCACATGATTATGATTGTAACACAATCTTCATCAAAATTTAATCATCATCTAATAGACAAACTAAATAACTTTTTTCCCCAACTTACCTTTAGTAGCCTCCTCCAACTCGCTGCTGCTATCACCCTGCTGCCGAGTTTCAAACTGAGGCTACTTCCGGCCTGCGCGAGCTTGTCCTCTCCCCGGATACTTAACTTCCGGTATTCGGAAGATGAAGTAAGAACTGGCCAAATGCTTGTTCTTTTCAATTTTAACACTGTCTTTTTTATTAAGTCACGCTCCTAAATAACGTAATACGATCTTAGGCAAACTGAGGCTTAGCAGTGAGTAATACCTTAGATGTTGGTAGACGCACTCTTACAATCTGCAAATGCTACCAATAGCCAATAGGCAATACAAAAGTTGTAGCCAGACAGCCCAAGTATGATGAATAGTTAAAGTACTCTTAGATAAAAATAGGGTGTAAACACTGGAACTATAGCGGCTGGCGCAACCCACATAGCGGTTGGCGCCAGGCTGAAATCGGCACTAGGGTGCCACTGATATCGGCACTGCCTGCTTTTTGAAACAATGTATAAAAATGTATCAAATGGGACACTGGGTGGTTGGCGACCTTTTGGCCGTAAGGAGGTTGATGGCGAATGCTGGCTCTCGTGTGATTCGGGTATAAGGAAACCACAGACTCCTCTATGTCAGCATGTGCGAATAGCCGCTTCCATGAAAGATTCAGCCCTGGCCTAGGGCTAGGCTATGGGACTGGGTAGCCCGTAGATAAATGATTCACCCCGTACTTCCAGTGCAGGGGGGAAAACCAACCCATTAGAAAAATGGGCAAAGAATTTCGACATGGCGGGGAAATGAATTGAGCAGAGAAATTGTTAATTTAAGAAGCAAAATATATTCTCCACATACATATTCATATTTACCCGCTACTTCTGATATGAAAAATATAATAAAGCATGTAGCTTAAGGAACTTTAAAAATAAAACCGATGGTATTTTATCGCTGCCATCTTGTCCTTTTTCATTCTAGCTCATTTCACCAAGTCCAACTCTGTGCTGATATATGTGGCCATTTGATCCTGGAACCAGTTTCTAGTTCCTGTTCCATACTAAAACTATTTTTGCCTATATTTAGACTACATTATACCCCAGTTACACGAGAGTCAGCGTTCGCCACCAACCTCCTTACGGCCAAAAGGACGCCAACCTCCGAGCGTCCCACTCGATACATTGATTCAAATATGTTGTCGGTGCCAGGTCAGCGCCGGGTCGGTGCCAGGTTGGGGAAAGGGCGGCGCCAACCACACAGGGAGTGCGGCATCATATGTGTTGGCGCCACCAGGTTGCAGGTGCAGCAACCTCCTTGCGTCAAAAAATTTCCGAAATGGACGCCGGGAGGGCGCAATGAGGACGTTTTGACGTCGCGAATCGATCGTAAGCGAACACAGGCCTCGTGACGTCGTGTAACTGGGGTATTAGCCATTAGGTAGGTATGTGCGCAAACGGCGACTAGCGGCGGATATTTTCTTACAACAAAACTGATCCAGCCAATCGCACCTTTTTTTTGGAGGGGTCTAAAAAAACGCCTCTATGATTGGTTTGCATTGGTCAATCTTGATTATTCTTGACTATTATGTAGTATGGGAATCCCTTTACAGCTTAGTTAGTTATGAACCTAATGATTAGGTTCATATCTACTAGGTTCATCCCTGTATCTATGTTAATGAGAACTTGTTTACCTAAACCCAGCTCGTCGTGTGATGATGCTTTCTAGCAAGTGAAATAGTGATAATCATAATGCATACCCAAATCGTAGCAAAGTAGTTCATTAGTTTCATGAACATCGCCATCCACCGATAGGACTCCACCGAAAATATACATTTTGTTTCCTATCCCGGCTCCGCAATGCCCTTCCCGGGCCTGGAAAGGGGTTTCTTTTTCTGATTCCTTCCATGTTATACTGATATCATTGTCTATAGCGCTTCCTAATCTAATCTGTTGGCTGTTTTCGTTACCCATGACTTGATTACTTTCAAATTCAGTAGATACTTAGTTGGGACACTACAGTATGACAGTGATCAAAGCATAGGTGTTGTCAAAATCTTGAGCTTTCCCGCGGTTTCGCAAATTGACGCAAGCATGATGGGAAATATTTGAACGAAATTATTAATATGGACTTCTATTTCAACACACGTCGAGAGAACACTGTGTTTTTATTTCAAATGCTCACTTAATTGCTATGAAATGAATACTTATTCATAATGTATTTATTGAATTTCCGAGTTTACCCGAAATGACGTAAGCCGTGCCGAAGTTCCCGGGCTCACTTGGCGAAACGTGTGAAAAATGGCCGAACTGAGAGCATAGAGAACATAGAGCGCTTTTGAAGTGCTCCAAAAGACACTTCCAGTGGTATGTTTGTATCATTTGTGCATGCATCTTAACAGTGTATCATTTTATTATCTTCAGTTGCCATGTAGGGATGCAGACAATGCTTTTCTGCAGAGCTCCAACTTTTTTGAAGGCGGCCTGAGCGACGCAGATTTCGCCTGCACACTGGAGGCGGCCCGTTTTTCATGCCTGCGGTTTTAGGGTTGCTAAAAGTAGACTACCGACACCTTTGTTTTGGGACTCTAGTCGCAATGACTGACTTGTGTTGGGGAGATTATTGCACCATCTCGGCATAAAAATGTCGATTTGAGTCGAGGTCAGAAGCTACATACTGGTATCTGCAATGACATTCCATCCTAATGAATTCCGAGTTCGTGGCTTTGTGTTCCGTCATCAGCTGTTTTGTGGTGACCCAGTTTTCTTGACGAATGATCGCCGTTGAGCGGGCATATTTTTTGGGGGGCAAACATGGCCATTGTTAGGGACCAAATGGTCAGTCATATGTGTGCATTTTGTTAAAGAAATCATTGCCGGGTGCTTAAAACCGGATAATCAGGATGCCTAGGCGGTGTTCGAAGGATAAAGCCTGGCCAAAGTTGGTGGTTTTCAACCCGCGGCCGCTGTCAGCGTCTGCCGCTGGAATGACAGAACGTGAACCCAGCAGTTCTGCCCGGCGCCAGGTAGGATTGTGGCCTCTACTTCACTGCATTTCTATTCATTCTTTGCCTCTGTAATATTGCATAGACCACCTTTGAATTTACACCATGGCTATTTATTGACATGTTGATGCTTAACTCTTCTTTTTTTTTACCTGCAGTGTTGTGACATTTTATTTAACTCGGCGTTACCGTCGGCGATTTAAATCAGCTAAGCCACTCATTTTGGCACCATAACAGGGTCAATAACTAGCCTAACTCACCCACTCACTGTTTAGACCGCTATTTCACCCAATTTTGTCATTGAAGATAGATTTGTGGATTGTGGTCGACTACAACTTATTTAAAGTGCAAACGCATGTGCATATACTGATATAGGCACTCAAAACGATGGCAATGTGGAGTGTTAAGATTTTTTACAAGTGTCACCAATTCGATGCGATCGCCAGCTACTAAAAGTAAAACTCTGAGTAGCAGTGTGTAGCCTGATTTGGCTACTTCTGTGAGTGACATCACTCTAATTTACACCACTCTAATTTACAAGTATTGTATGGAAATCAATATAGGCCTGTGGCTATAAGGCTGTGTTTTCTGTTACAGAATCCGTAATTAAATGGTCATATACTTTACTTTGTTCTCTTCTGCCACTTGTAGGGTGATGCTAGTAATATCCTGTTACTTGTGTGAGCCTTTCATTTCTGTGACTTTGTGGGACTTATATGGGTTTCTGACTGTTTCAGTAATGCCTCCATAATGGGTCTAAGAACCTACATTTTTACTAAATTTGTACCTCCAGTAAGTATTGAGAATTATGGTGGTTAGTTTTGAAAAACGATGAGAGATATCAAACCTACTATGGTAGCTCATTGTGAATTCTAATGTTAGGTACCCCACTAACATTTTCAAATTATTCCAAACATTAAAATTCTAATTTCATTGGAAGCTCCAATGAATCAAAGCAATGTGCTTTTTGAATTTTTAAGATATTCCAAAAATTGATCGAGATATGTCCATTTGAAGTTTGTTGAATTTAAGATTTGTTGTATTAGCTAATGCATTAACTTAGAGAAGTGCCTTATTTAGGGCTGTTAGAGTGCCGCTGGTAACTTGCAAAATCCAGTCGCACTTCAACACTTTTGCAGGCAGCTTTCATGAAATGAGAGCTAAATGGAGAGCGGCAGTCAAGTAATGAAAGCAGTCTTTGTCGCATCACGACCGACAGCATGATGATGATGAAATAGACTAATTATAACATTTCTTTATTAATGATCAGTTCCTGATCAAACTTCACACCAAGGTGCTTCTTCATATAGCAAATCACCCCAGCTTATCAAAACTGATATATATATAAAAGATCACAGGAAAATGTAGGTTTCCATGGCAATCATATTTTTACAATATGAGTCAACTGTAACTCTTTTTAAATAATGGTCAGATCCTGATGAAATTTCACATCAAGGTTCTTCTTGGTCTGGCAAATCACCTCAGCTTATCAAAACTGATATTTAAAAAATTAGACCACAGAAAGATGTAGGTTTCCATGGCAACCTTAATACAATCATGCCCACAATTGCAGTTTCTTTATTAATGGTTTGATCCTTATCAAACTTGAAATCAAGGTTCTTCTTGCTATGGGAAATCATCTCAGCTTATCAAAACTGATATATATATATATATAAAATTAGATCACAGTAACATGGGGTTTCCATGGCAACCATAATAGAATCGTACCCGCCTATGATATGACAGTATACTGTAGTTTCTTTACTCTTCCTGATATTCATTAATGACTTGCCCTTGATAACAAATGAGGCCATGTTCACACTGTTTGCTGATGATGCGGCCCTCACAGTCCATAGACCAAACATTGCATCTGCAGCAGAGGTAGTTGAGGATGTACTAGCTAAGGTTAATATCTGGTGTAAGGAAAATAAACTGACAGTTAATGCAAAGAAATCTGAATACATAATTTTTGCAACCAAAGTAAAAAAATCCAGAGCACAACCTATCAATTTACATTTGGGTGATGCAGTATTGAATGAGGTAGAATCATACAAATATTTAGGGACCACACTCGATTCTACACTAAATGGTAATCGACAACTCTCAAGACTTAATCAAATGATAGCCATAAAAATGACAACTTTCAGAAAAATTAGGTACTACATGAGCGAGAATACTGCCCTGTTACTATATAAAGCCACTATTCTTCCAATAATTGACTACAATGATTTAATATATGGACTGCTGACAAAACACCAAGAAAACAAATTACAGAGGATTCAAAACAGGGCACTTAGAACTGTCTACAGAGGGAAAACGCTGTCTGTAAAGGAAATGCATGCTAAAGCACAAGTCAGCTACCTTAGCCAAAGGAGGGAAACACATCTCCTCAGTCTCATGTATAAAAGATCCAATGATGAACAATATGTTGACCATACAAACAGAGTAACCAGACAGAGCGATGCTACACTTCTAAAAACACCCAAGCCACTAACAAACAAACTGACTAAAGCACCGATTTACAGAGGTGGCACATTGTGGAATAAACTTCCAGTGAGGACAAGACGGTCCACAAGTCTCCTTGAATTTAAAAACTTAATGAAAATACAACAGGCCTGTCAGACCCCAAAACGGTTATAGGTATTCTAAAGGCCATCCTTGCCCTGACCCTTGTACATACATATATATATAAATGTTTTCAAATGCACTACACAGCCCTGCACGCTGATCCCCTTCCCGCCCCTACCCCACCCCTACTACACCTTCGTTCAAAACCTATTACGTAACATTTTCCTTTAAATTGACATAAAACCTGTCTGATGTAAGTCCCCACTGCAATCTCAGACCTCGATCCCATCATTGGGCCACACAGAACGGAACACTTGTGGTGGGATTTAAAAAAAAAAAAAAATGGGCAGGTTTCCGCATTTGGTATTGGTGATTGGATCCACTGATTTGGATATTAGCAATATAATATATATATGTGTATTGGAGATATGTTATATCTTTTTGAAAAAAGAAGAGAAAGCAAAGGAAGAAAGAAGTGTTATGATATAGAAGAGAGATATGTTATATCTTTTTGAAAAAGGAAGAGAAAGCAAAGGAAGAAAGAAAGAAGTGTTTAGAGACAATTCTAGAGTCCTCTTGTACATTTATTGATGCATGCTCACCAAGTGCATAATACATATGTTGAACTGGAATTGCATGCAGTTACTATTACGACAAATAGTCAATTTATGTTATGCTTCTATTATCGAACAGGTTTTTCATGTGGTTATTATTGCAACTGATATTGTCATTTATGTACCAACAAATTGTAATGAACGGCTGGAAGACCAGTGCTCTGGCGCTGACAAAGACATTATTCGCTGAATAAAATACATTTAGTAAAAAAAAAAAAAAAAAAAATGGTCAGATCCTGATCAAACTTGACATCAAGGTGATTCTTGGTATGGCAAATCATCTTAGCTTATCAAAGCTGATATAAAAAAATTAGATCACAGAAAAATGTGGGTTTCTATGGCAATCGTAAATTCAAACTTTATTTACATACTATAATTTAAACTGTCCTGTGATATATGTTAATGCCCATTTTATATACGGTACGCATCTGGCGTGTCCGTTATCTGTATGGTGGGACGTTTTGAACATGCACAAAACTTGTACCGGACTGACATGTACGGTTGGTGTCCGTTTGTCCGGTACATGTCCTTTTTGCTTCCTGCAGAGTCCGTTGACAGTCTGGTGGCTATTTGTTAATGTTCGGTCCATCCGTTTGACATTCGGTTTTCGTCCGGTGGCTATTCGTTAATGTTTTTTTTGGCGCGTCTGTGATAGTCCGGTGGCTATTCGTTAATGTTTGGTCCGTCCATTTGACATTCGGTTGTCATCCGGTGGCTATTCGTTAATGTTCGGTCCGTCCGTTTCATATTCGGTTGTCGTCCGGTGGCTATTCGTTAATGTACGTTCGTTGTCCATTTCATCTGGGTGCCTTTGACACATTTCGGTACATTTTGATACCGGACACCAACAGACTAGAAAATTCAGGACAAAGAATTTTCTAGTCCGGTGGTGTTCGGTATCAAAATGTATCAAAATGTTGCATCGGGTGAATGGATGCTGGACGGAACAGATATCCACCGGACGACAACCGAATGTCAAACGGCCGATAATCATGAATATTTATAAATATTTGAGGATATTCATTTTTTAATCTACCATATTCATTTTCGTATACCTGTTTTCTATCTATTGACCAATTTTCATGAAAATTGGGTGATGAGCAGATGCATTGTGATGATGCATAATAGGCTGTGTGAAGAGTCACTCACCCCAGCCATAAAATTCTGAACTAGAAAATCCAGTCAAAACTGCCTGACACATACTTTAGGCGGCCAGATTCTAGAGTTGCGATTCCAGTTGTAGTCATTGTATGACCATTTTTAGGAAGAAAAAGTGCTAAAGATTCACATTCTAATAGTTAACATGGACATTCCTGGCAGTCTTACCTCTGATTTTTGCATCTGAATACTTGAATGGCTTAGTAAAATGCCTTTCAAACATTGTACAACAATGAAAATAGTCTCTATCTGTGCTGAAGTCTTTGGTGCTTCAAAATCGGATGTAGCAACGAATGCAGTGTGCATGTGCTTCAGGTGTAGTGCCTTTTTCCGACATGACTGTCGCTCATGAGGTCGCACAAAGTTGTACAAGTTTTATCGGTCTGGCGACAGTGGCGCTCCCGGCGGATTGTAGGGTACCTACTAATGTAGAACTACTAAAGGGGAAATGTAGCTATGCGCGAATATCGTCGCAAAGTGGTTTGGCAGCGACGGTAATGCTAGCCTCATTCAGCGGTGCGGAGCTGCTTTGCGGTAGGCGTTATCTTTTAGTTTGCCAAAAGGAGGGTTTCTAGCTACAATTTAGCTCTTGGTTTCATAATATAGAGCACAGATTTCTTGAGATCCTCGTTTTTTAATTGTTTCAATTGGGCCAGTATCAGTTTCAAAAGTTGATGGTTGAATTTCAAGTTCTACTTTTCTCCAAAAAATCTTCATCAAATCTCCCAAAGGAGATTAAATTATCTCATCAAACTATGGACTTTTGTTTCTTCATTAGTTGTCTACATGTGAAATCTTAAGGAAGTTTGATCTATTCCCAAAAGAGATATTTGATCCGCAGCACTTAAACTCTTGCTGGCACTCTCACCTCTGCCTTGTGCTACTTGGCATTTATGCCTCGGCATCGCTTATGTCCTGCTGATTTTGGGTCACAACTTTTGGTTTGTTTACTATACAACAAGGCTACAACAAAGGGCCCATAATTAGGCATATTTTTCAAGTTCAAATCGATGTAAATTTCTTTATATTTACATTAGAAAGATTATATGACTACCGTGTTTAAGATCTCTTCAAGCTCTTTCCATTGGTGTATGTTCCATTGAGATTAAAAAATGCTCACATGGCTAGGAAATTGGGTCAATAATAGTTTGGTAGTTCGCTTTTGCCTGTATCCTACTAATATTTAGATTAAGCAAGAAGTACATACCTGACTGTGGAGGCGAGATTTTCATGTTCGGTTTAATGTAGCAAGAAAATTGACATTGAACATTGTTGAATCCACTAGCGAAAAATTCCCTTCATTGAGTATACTTGTCCATCTGTTGTTTCAGCTATGGCTTGCAAAGCCCCAAACACTACACTGAGAATAATACTAATTTTGACCAATATGATTACCACCTTTTCTGTCGTAATGGAAGTTTAATTCTTATGGCACATGTAAATCTAAGAAGAATTGAAGGACAACAAGGTTGCCGTCAGTCACACTCACAAAGGGTAGACTGATGAGACTTAATGAATAAAGACACCAGACGGGCTGGTCGAATGAGTTGAGCGTCCATCTCCCGTTTTGGTCGATCGTGGGTGAGTCAAACTATTGACTTAAAGATTGGCACTTCCTATTCCTACCCTCTGCATTATTAGGACAAGGTAAGCAAGCTCTGGTTGGCTCAGTGTCAATATAATGTGACAGTGGGATATCAGAGCTGCATTCAAGGTACACCTCGGAGGCGTCTTGGAGAAATTCCAGACATCGCGCTAGTTCTGAACAGCAAAAGCAGTCGGTAGCCTCGAAAATGGCCGCCTCCATAAAAGGGATGAAAGATCTCTGCGATTTCGCGGATTTCCGGGATTTTGCAGCGATAAGTGTATACTAATTGATTGTTCAAACGCTGCATCACTATCAGCGTATACTACTTATATGTGCTTCAAACCCCGCAGCACTATCAGCGTATACCAATATCTATGAAACCCGACTTCCGGGAATTTTCAGCGATTCCCTGACAATGCTAAACCTATTGGAGAATATCAGCATTTCCACTTTCATCCCTGAAATCAAATTGAAGTGAGCAGCTAAAGGAAACGTTATGGTGCTGTCACATTACGACGCTTCTCGCCAACACGCGTCGACGTATGTGATTTTTTTGGCGCAATGTCAGGAAGCATCACGCGCGCATTAGGCGTCGTGCGTTGGTATTCGTTGATGCGCGGCAATGGTTGGCGCCGCACGTCGGTGGATCGGCAAAGTTTTGTGCTTGCGCAAAACTTTTGACACGCGAGTGCCAAAATTATGGCAACGTTAGGAGCACGTCAGAGGTGCTGGAATAATGTTATGCGAACGCTAGGCACACGCCACGCGCGTGTGAGAGTCGTTCCCATACGTTGCGGCAAACTGTTGCTTTGTTTGTTTGTTGTTGTTTTATGTCCTAACTACATCTACAGTCATATCAGGACGGCGCGCCAAAACACACTACCAATACGTTGCGCTGACGCCGAACGTTTCTGGATGATTAAAAGTGATTTTATGCATTGACGGCGCGCCTGCGAGAAGCATCGTAATGTGATGGGGGCCATTAATTTCATTGTTATATCGTGCTGCACAAGGGACTTTCTTTTGTTGAGGCTGTGTTTATACTGTCCATAGCATATAAACTCGAGTACTCAGGCTTGTTTTCAATGCTGGCCAGCTGTATTGGTGGAGTTATCTTATCACACAGTGGCAGCTGAAAAGGTGTTTGGTTGCCTGCATTACAGTGGCAGGTAGATAGTTGCTTAGTATGGTTAGTAGTCTTATGTTTTTTTTCTCTTGGTATATATATATTTTTTTCTACTCTTATTACTAGACTAACCTACTCTTATTTGCATATCATAGGCTTGCACGTGGTTGTTAGGTGTATTATCTGGATAATTTTGCCATGGTTACCTTCCACTGACCGTTGTGGGCCATGACATATCACATGCCACCTTGCAGTGCAGTTTAGTGGGGGTTTCCTAGCCTTATTTTGCACAGATATTTTAGTGGGGGTTTCCTAGCCTTATTTTGCACAGATTTGTTTGTATGTTTTTAGGTCAGGAATTTGCCTTCATTTACCGTTTGGGCGTTCCACACTGTGGCAGCCATTTCCAGTGCACTTCTTTCGTGAGCTTTGATTTGGCTTCTGGTCTCCCTTAGTCATCATCATCTTCATGCTGTCGGTCGCGTTGCGACAAAGACTGCTTTCATTACTTGACTGCCGCTCTCCATTTAGCTCTCTGCTGTGAGAGTGGTGTCCATGAGTCGGTCTTAATATCTCTCAGCTTCAGGTTTCTCTTGATCTGCCTTAGTAGTGGCTCATTATTTGCTCTTGTGTTCCTTTGTGGTTTTCTTAGGAGTTTAATGTCTTGGCTATAGTCATATGCTAATTTTGTATGTGAATTATTCTGCTATTTTCTAGTAATTTTATCATAGGAGCAAAATTATTTTAAAAGAAGAGGGACAATTCCACAAAGAACCCCATAATACCCCAATATAAGAAAACAAGCACACAAAAATCAAGATCTCTCCCACAGTGATCATTCACAATTTGAATGACTGCTAAAGGTGTTCCGTTAGATAGATCAAGCTGATGTCTTCCAACCTAGTGAGTCACCCTGGCCATGCTAGGGGTAGGGGTGAAGCACACTGCTACATATACAGGAAATGGTATTTCATCTAATGTAGAGACTGGTGTGCTCAGTGTCAGAATAATGTGACTGAGTGGGATATCAGGTCATGGTGCTGGCAGCCTGGTCTCCCAGTGGGGCAGCACTATTAGTATTACGTCGCCATGAGTGCACACTGTCACAAGTCGGAACCCGTCCTGATATGACCTTAGATGTTGCCAGGACGTAAAACTCAACGAACCAACCAGCCAATCTAATGTAGAATATTTGTTAGCACCATTTCACTCGAAACAAATGTGTGGCAATACCCCTAAGTTTGGTCATCTGTTTATGGGCTGATAGTGAAAGTATGGGATCCATAGTGAAGGCTAGAGTTGGCAGGGGGGCTCGCCCTACTTGCTGCTAGTTTGTCTTTCCTCGGGGACCAGCGTACTTTGTATTATCTGTGTGTGCATTTCCTACAAAGAATCCCCATTGTCGTATGCTACTTGCACAAATGTATATATATTCTAAAA
This sequence comes from Branchipolynoe longqiensis, assembly GCA_030323885.1. Taxonomy (NCBI): domain Eukaryota; kingdom Metazoa; phylum Annelida; class Polychaeta; order Phyllodocida; family Polynoidae; genus Branchipolynoe; species Branchipolynoe longqiensis. The sequence continues at coordinate 105,848,167 of CM059188.1, read as the reverse complement.
ACACTTAGTCCTTTGTACATTCTTGCCCTGTAACTACATCTAGTAATGTTATAACTTGCTAGTGATGTTACATGTTCGCCGGTCAGTCAATTGCAATTAGACATACTCCTTGCGATAGGCTTAGCGCGCTAAATATGTTACCTAAAATGCAGCATGCATACTTAGTTAGATATTTTACTTAAAATGTAACATACAGGAAATGTAAATAGTTTTTATTTTTGTTAGTCTATTAATGGGGCTTTTCATTCTAGCAACATCTATGTTGATATCAGAACTCGTACCCACTTGTGACAGTGTGTACTCATGGAGAATTTATGGTGCTAAAAGAACCCAGGTTTTAATCCTATATACAGTGAGTGGAGAGAGGTTTTGCCATGGTAAAAGACCGCTCTAACGAATCAGCGTTAAGCGGGGTATACTTGTATATTGATTTGAAATGTCTAGGAAGAAGTAGTTGGGGAAGGAATCTCAACAAATAACTAATGTCTGAGAATTCTTTCTCTTTGGTGGTATGCCAGTATTTGATTCATTCATTTATTTCCGGTCTCATCAACCTTTTAGAACATTTGTCGATACCGTCTCCATATTTATTTTTATAATATTACGTATCTTTCTAATGTGATGGTCATTAACATTGTTAATGGTTATTAATAATAAAAAAAATTACAGTTTATTTAATACTTAAACGTTCTGTTATCAGGTTTAGGCATATTTGTGCTCTGAAATTAATATTGACCTCCATCCATGTTCATCCCACCTATATCGGACAAGACTTGGTGACTCTGTTAGTGTTGTTACCTTCGTTGATTAAAACTAGCATTTCAATAAAGGCCCTGTCACACCTCACTGGATTGGGGGAAATGGACAGAAACCAAACAAAGTCCATTTTGTGTCCGTACAATTTTGAACATGCACAAAACTAGGAACGGATGCCGCCGGAATAATGTCTACGGTTCTTGTCCGGTTTGAGTTTGTTTCGTCGGTTGGCTGTCCATTCGTCTAGCGGCAATTGACTCGATAGAGCAACATTTTGATACTTATCACCACCGGACTAGACAATTCTGTCCGTTGCTCAATCTGGTGAGGTGTGACAGCCGCTTTAGGGACAATTTGTCTTTTTCGTTTCACTGCTCATTTCTCGATCATACCAATGTCGAGTGCCATGCTAAATAGTGACAAGTATCAATTTTAAATCATCTGTTTGATTTGGCTGTCTCAAATTCCACGTCCTGCAAAACTGTATGGGGTGGTCAACTCATGTCATCCCGTCTGTCCTGGTATTTGAGTAGCCCTGTCAGGGATTGCAGCTGGGTTCATACGTGTCCTTGAAAACCCACAAAGTCATGGAATTTGATGTCGTGGGGGTGATGAAAATGGGAAATATTGCGCCTAGAGTGGGACTCGAACCCACATCGCTTTGCATTCCAGGCCAGTGTGCTAACCATTACACCACCTAGGCTCCCTGATATCACCACACTACCCATGCCTATCTGTGTATGTGGTTAATTTCCTGATAGATCAGTGCCGACTACTACACTCATCCCCCTGGAATTGTAAGTCATTTAATGCTTACAATTACATACATAGAGGCAATGCACTAACACATACATACACAGGGTAGGTTCAACAACCATACAGCGTGTAGCTTGTACAGGATCCTGGTAACGGCACCAGTGTCATTGGGGGTTATGAAAATGGGAAATATTGCGCCTAGAGTGGGACTCGAACCCACACCCCTTTGCATTCCAGACCAGTGTGCTAACCATTACAACACCTAGGCTCCATGATATCACCACACTACCCACGCCTACCTGTCTATGTGGTTACTTGCCTGAGATGTCAGGGCAGACTACTACAATAATTTAGGATCCCAGGCCTGGAAAGTCCTTGAAATGGAAAATCGTATTTTTTAAGTGACTGAGTTTGTTATCCTGCCTTTTCATTTTTATATTCAAACTATAGATATGTAATTTTTTATTCTTATTTACACTTCACATCTTATACAACTATGACCATGTTCATGTTTCGGGGTTCTTTAATAAATGTTTTAAAACTGTCCTAGAATTCATGTCCAAATGGGTATAAATCGTATGCAGGTAGATAGATACACGTCATGGGAACTGATGCCAACACCCACTTAAGCCTAATGTGCAATTCAACCAGACTGGATGGCCGAATGAGTTAGAGCGTACGTCTCCCGTGTTGGTAGATCGTGGGTTCGAAACTTGGTTGAGTCAAACCAGTGACTTAAAAATTGATACTTGTCGCTTCCTAGCCATGTGCTCAGTATCATTAGGATAGGGCAAGGTATGGTTGGCTCAGTGCCATGATAATGTGACTGAGTGGGCTATCAGGTCATGGTGCTGGCGACCTAGTATCCCAGTGGGACAGCTATAAAGTCGCCATGAGTGCACAGTCACAAGTCGGTACCCGTCCTGATATGACCTTAGATGTTGCTAGGACATCAAACAAAAATAAACAAACTAAATCATAGGCACTCGGGGGAATCTACCCGAATAGAGTGGTTCCAGATTCTGCCGATAGATGTCACTCGCTTAACTGGCGGTCTGTTGTTTAAGCTGGTTATGAAGTGTAACTAGTTGAGTGCTGAATGAAGCCCAATACGCATACTTTATCATCTATCCTGACTGCCGCTCGCTGTATCCAGGGTCACATGGCACGGAGCCAATACCAATTTGGTGGTTCCGAGAAACTGTCAAGCCCTCCACCTCACCCCCTGATTCCGTGTGTGCAGTGACGCCAATGCGCCATATATACCTACCCACTGTTGTGTCACCATTTTGATTTCTCATAGGATGTGGTGGCTGAATCGATAGAGCGCCGGCTTCGTGTGCGGGAGATCGGGAGTTCGATTCCCCTTCTAGTCAAACCGATGACTTATAAAATTGGTTATTGTCGCTTCATAGCCTGGCGGTCGGTATTTATGGAATAGGGAAAGGACTGGTTAGCTCAGTGTCGGGATAATGTGACTGAGTGGGGTATCGGGTTATGGTGCCGGTGACCTGATTTCACAGTGGGGCAGCACTATAAAAGTCGCCATATAAATCGGTGCCCGTCCTGATATGACTTTATATGTTGCAAGAACGTAAAAGTCCAACCAAACCAATTTTTATTTCTTAGTTATAATATTTTTAATTATCAGCTGTATTTGCCTGAAAACCACAGGTAACACATATTCTTTAAATTACTGATATGCTTAGCGCAATATGTATAGATATCATTTTCGGGAAATAAGTTTTTGAGTCTTGACTGAACAATTTTGTGATTAAGTATTTTGGTTTTCACAATTGAACCGACACCCCCATGTGTGAATGTTTATTGACCTGTTGCCAATGCATGCTGAACACATGCGCAATTCGATATTCACCGTAATAAACGCTGGCATTATCAGTTGAAGATAATGCTAGCGAATCACCATCCTACTATAAAGAGGCTTTGTTTGGAGCCTTTAAACAACATTCTGCGGATTTCATTAACATTATGATATATATATATTTATTTTAAACTGAAAACTAGTTGTGCCCAATATATTTAATTTGATGGCAAATAAGGATGATAGCCTGCGCAACACTTCCTCTCACATATCAGTATATTCACTCAATATTTTAAAACTATGTTGGTGACCTATTTTAAATTGACAATAAAATGTTGCATGGTAGTTGATTTAAATTTAGTTATCGGTTTTGTGAAAAACTATGCTTAAATTATTTAGTACGTTGGTGAGTACATCAAATATTGTCCAAATGATAAACCTAAAATATTAACTGATTATACAATTATTAAAACATGTTGGCATAAATATGAAGATCCTGTCATCTTTAAAATGTCGCTTAGTTTGAGTGCTGTTCTGTTAGTCTTTGTTATAGTGTGTGTGTGTGTGTGTGTGTGTGTGTGTGTGTGTGTGTGTGTGTGTGTGTGTGTAATATAGTACAGTAAAACCTCTAACCGACCGCCTCCAAAGATCGACCAATCCCCTATATCGATTGCTTTATTTGGGTCCCAAACGCTCACCCATTCGATACCATTGTAGTGAAATGAAGAACTTCTTAACCCGACCACCTCCCTAAATGGACCATTTAAAGTCAGTCCCATGGTCGGTCGATCGATTTGGAGAGGTTTTAGAGTACGCTCAGACTGCTTGGGAGGGTTGAATGATGTAGCTAATTGGCGTCTTGTGTTTCCCCCACCCACCCAGATTGGAATGTGTAGAGCGTTCACGCCGAGGCCACCTCTGCCCGGAGCAGGGCTCCCGTGCCTTGCGTCGTCTTCCCTGCTGGCGCCCAGCCTTGCCCGTGAGCTTCCCGAGCAGCCACCGTCCCGGTCGCCACTGCTGGGCATGTCCTCGCAAGCGAAGCTGTCAACGACGAGAGCCAAGTCTGTGAAGCCGACAGCCAAGAAGCGGGGGCGGAAGGAGGTGCGGCCGGCGTCGGCAGGGGGCGAGCGCTTGTTGGCGCGGCGGAGTCTGCGCACCCAGGGCGGCGCTTCAACGTCGTGCGCCGACGCACTCAGTGCGAGCAGGATCGACCTGAGTGAGGTGCTGAGTCAGCGGCGCGAGCAGCAGTACCGGCCGCTGTGCGCTGGCGAATATGTACACAAATACTTGTGTCGAGTGTACGACCGCACCATGGGCAAGACCCGTCGCCACAACAAGTTCCCGTTCATGGAACTACCGGACGACTGCATGCTCAAGATCTTCTCGTTCCTAGACGCGACGGAGCGAGGCCGAGCCGCGCAGGTCTGCAAACAGTGGAGCTCGCTGATGCATCAGTCAAGCCTGTGGACGGTGGTGGACGTGACATCATTTCCGCTGTGCCCCATCCAGCGGCAGAGCCATGTGTGTGGGGCGGACTGCTACCGGAACTATCGGACCCGGGTTAAGAAGTACATGCGCTACCTGCAGACAGTGCGTCCGGTGCTGCGGAGGCTGAGCTTCGCCTTTGACATTTACGACACCGAAGACCGCTGGTTGGAAAGTATCGAGGGTCTCATCACCGCTTCGCACTGTCAGGACCTGAACTTCGCCCACATCAACTGGAAGGAGACCCCGATCAAGCCCTTCTGGGTGGAGCAGATAGCCTGGTCGGTTAGCGACTACAATGAGTTCATGCACAGACACAGACATCGCCAACGTAGGTTCATCCAGTTCTTCGACCTCTTGACGTCGCGAGCGCCCAACATTGCTAAAATGGTGATGCCCTTTGACTGGTCGCCCAAGTCGCTGGAGTTCATCGGGCGACTGAAGAACCTGAACACGCTGGTGCTAGAGAAGTACTTTGTGTTCCAGAATATGTCACAGTCGTCACTGGACCAGGTGTTCGACCGCCTGCCAAACCTGGAGCGGCTGATCCTGGAGATTTGGACGCCGAGCGGCAAAGGTCTCATCCTGTACCAAGTGCGGTCTCCGGTGCTGGTGTACCTGGACGTGTCGCACTGTCGCGGGTTCTACCTGGGTGCCCTGCATCTGCCGCGACTCGCCGTCTTCAAGGTGACACGCCACCCCTGGAACGGCCCGTTGATGTGTGCAGACGCCATCAATGTGCCTTGCATTTACGAGGTGCTCAAAACTGGTGCTCCCCACCTGAAGCAGCTCAATGAGCACACCCTCCAGCCCAACTGGGCCGACGTGGTCTACCCCGAACTGCAAACCGTCCTGCAGGCAGTCTGCTCCTGTCGACGCCACAAGTCCGGCTGGGCCATGTAGTAGTCTTATATACATGCTATACACACGTAGAGAAGGGGGTGGCTTTTATATTAAAAGTCTTAGGTAAATGATGACATTTTTTCTTAGTATCACTATGCTATGCGTAGTACCATCCACAGTGGTGCATACTTTTTTTCCGTTTTCTTGTCGCCATAGTTAGAATCCCAAATTGACAATAGTCTTATGGTGGTATGTGCTGGGATTAGTGGATTTAAAATTTGAAAAATTATTCAACTTTAACCCACTAAAGATGACCATGCTGTCGGATAACAATATATCCAGAAATGGGTCCATGTCTTTGTGAATATATATGGCGGCGAATTCGCAAGTTTTAAATTGTTTTGTTTTTTGTTTAAACAAAATATTTTCTTCCATATTCTCATTAGATTTTTGATCAAGTGTGGTGTGTTTAATTGTAGGATATAAAACTGCTGTCTTGTGCAAATGTCGGGAAGAAGTTACTTCTGTGGCCGACAAGAAAATTTGGGTGGCGTATGGTGGAAAGTAACTGGACGGTAGGGCATTATTGATATGACAATAATGTCATCTAATTTAATTCATAGCAATACCTGTGTCAGCTTCCTCATCATCTGTGTGTATAGATTGGGCCTAATTCGGTTGTGCATTCTCTGATCCATTCACTTTACCGACTGAAATAGGGATAATATGCACCACTGTTAGTGGTATGGGTGTAATGATATCACGATATGACAGCTATCATGTTATGTGTTGCGATATTTGTGGTGCGGGGGGGGGGGCTATGAACTGGAGGAAAGGAATGAGGATTGTCATATCGTATCCGATGTATTTTTCCACGCGTTCTTTTGCTAAGCGCATTTCTAATAAATTCCCAGTAGGACAGAGTTGTCATCGTCTAGGTGGCGTTGTCAAAGTATAACTAGCCTAGCAGAGAAGATCGCTTTTATTACGGTTTTCTTATTTATTCTAGTATACTGTGAAATGTTTTGGAGAGTTTTCTAGATCACTACCAAGTCACATGGGTGGGGAAATTAAGCAGGTATCCTTGGTGTAAGCTATTCTCAGTCTTGACATTGTGCTATATATATATATATATCTAGTGAAGTTAACATGATTCTTACCGGGTATAGATGAATAGCTATTACTTGACCGATCGCTTAATATATATATATATTTTAAGCGATCGGTCAAGTAATAGCTATATAAATCTGTTTTCTATCTGGGTGCCCTGCATCTGCGGCCTGCATCATACTGATGTTTAGCCTCTACTGTCTAATGGTGAATTTCCTGAGATCATTCATGGTTTCTCCATGTGCTGTTACATTGATTCTCACTTCGGGTGCAATTTCTTCCATCATGTACAGAGCTGGTCATATTCGTCAACAAACTATCCCTGTTCCGTAGTTTCTTTCAGTTTTGTAGGATTACAAAAATATATTTTGTCAATCTTTTTTTCTTAATTTAATTTGTTAAATTATATATTTTTAACACAGCAGTCTTTGGTTACACTAGTGGGGTGTAGGTACTGCGAAGGAATTGGGAACTAAGCCTAGGTACTCCAGTACAGTACAGTGCCATCTAGCAAGTGTGTTTCAAGATGGGTCAGACATCATGCTGATAATAAAACCAATAGAATTCTATATATTATGACTAGATAGACTCATTTCCAGCCTGGCTGTAATTGTAATATTATACGTGTCTCAATTTTATAAAGGAGACATGGTGTGGTGAGCATCGTATATGGTTCATAGTATTTTGGTGCAGAAGGTTTGGCGTATGACCGCAATAGTGATAATCCTGTATTTGGTGGGCTCTCTGCCGTCTTTCATGGCATTATGCCAACTCACCCCTCCCGTATCCGATATGCCAATGAGTCGTTACCAGCGTGTTTTCTGTGTGAGATACGCGCAATGCATCATAATATCTACAAGTTACAATGGTCGGCCATGACACATTGTAATGAAGCGAGATGGGAATATTATGTTGATGAAAGCGGGCAAAAAAAAAAGAGTCCACTTAATGATGGTGTGTTAAGTGCTACAGAGCATGGTATAGATATTTTTTACCGTTTTTACACCCATTGTTAAAGGTTGCCCGTGGGGTGGTGTACATAGGGATACTACGATAACATATAGACAAGTGCAATGGTTGATTGACAAGACAGTGTACATAGGAATACGTGTCATTTGGTTTGTAATTTATTATTTTGCAGCAGTCGCTGGATACAGCATCTATCTTGTCATGGTTCAGATAATCAGGTTTATTGTTTTCTTTTTGAGAAAAGAAAATGACTGTGAAGTTCGCGCCGTACGTTAAGTGCACTATGCGGATTGTTTTTTTTAAATATTTTGTATGGGAGAAGTCCATTTAAAGTTATCAACTGTTATCTGATAAGAGGCGCCAGTTGTTGATTGATTATATAGATGGTGTTTAGTCAGGTTTCGATGAGCTCTTCATGACCAAGCAGTACCATCCATTGCTGACATTGGTGTGTCCTTTGCTATTGCATGAGTAAGCCTCCCCTCATTAACAACAGGTACATTCTCAAGTCACCCTCGTGTATATGCCGCAATTGGTGTTAAAGTTGCATAATCCGATGAGATCTCAAAATTAAAATTGTTTAATTAAAAAAAAAAAATCGGAACACCTCGCTGGATTTGATTCTACATATCTAACTTCGATATTGGTGTACTTATTAAGCATTTGTTGCCACATTGAAGCCGGGGCATACTGAGTCAATTTAATAGAACCTATTATTGCATACGCCTAAGCTATCAGGGTTTTGGTATGCATGCCAAAATTATTTGGCATGTTGTCACTTGAAATAACTCCAAAGTTATCCATTTAAACTAAAATTTACTTCAACCTAATGTAAAGTAAATTGTTATGATACATTTTTTTGTTTTATCTCAGGAAATTGTAGAAGTTCAAAACCATCGGATTATGCAACTGTAATGGACGATTATTGACAGTTGTGGTATGTAAGATCTTATGAGCTGTGTACTCTTGATCTTTGATATTGGGATGTGAAATATCATATTCGAGTAGCAGTGATGGTAACAGCTTTAGGTGTTGGCTATTTATCATTAACTCTCGCAGGCACAGGTTTTGGCACACATATTGAGGGTGTATTTTATAGACCGTTTGGTGTTTAATATCAGGAGCACTTTTGACAAGTTTAGAGCGATTTGATCAATCAAAAATCACCCAAAACTGTGAGTGCAATTAATAATTGTTGCCATATCAATACTTTAAACATATCCATGGGTTGATGATGCCCCCTATATACCATTACAAAAAAAAAGGATGTGTGTCAGATAGACTGCTTTAGCCATTAGCATTCCCCATAATTAAGTAAGTAGGTGTAGTGTATCCACTCAAAGCTAACTGAAAACCTAGATACAATACCAAGTGAAAGAGTCGGGTATGGGCGGGGGGAGGCAATCATTGCATTGTTACGTGATATGACGATTTTTAGCTGTACTTTGTTTATGTGTTGTCAGTATCTTGATTTCGTGCGCACAAACGGTCGGTCCAAACCGATGACAGTTTTTTTTTTTTACACAATTGTGTAGTGAAGTAGAATTGAACGCTGTTTATTTTTTAATGAAGCTTTTTCTCGAGAGCTCTGGTTCATTTCTCCCAGCGGCTACAATGCCTATGTACGCACCACTGGGACGGTGTCAAGCTCTCCATGTTTTGTTTCTTATTGCTTCATTTCATGAAACCATGTGTGCTTTAAGCTTTAAAAGCAGCTCATAAGTCTATGATATGATGCAAGTTACGACTCCCGTTGGTACTTACTACTTTCTTTCATTCATTCATTCATTCACTCATTCATGATGCCTCGTTTAAAATAATTATGGTGATGGAAGTGCTGCTTAATCTTTGGTACCAGTTATATACCGGGATATTGACTAAGTTATGTGTAATGATGCTGCTTTGAATAAGTGTTTTTATTATGAATATTCTAGTGGTTTTTTTCAACGATAATTATTAAATGCTTTTAACTTTGAGTAGTAATTACCTTCAATTGGAATATATTACCCCTACCCCACCTAATGCAAATTTCCGCCTACAAAGCATTTGCATTTCACCTATGCACGATTGCCCTACCCGTGAGTTGCTTACAAATGAAAGCGTACATGGATGTGGAATGTTAATGAAGTCGTATATAATCTATTAGTATGTGGAGACATTATCTCCCCTCAACCCCCAGCTACCCACCCCATGGTTACGACATACTGTTCGTCGTACTTACATTTGCATTACTTCGCAGTGAGTATGATTGTAAACGTTGATGTAGAATATTTAGCCAAGGAACATCTCATACAGCTCAGGTTATAGAATGACACATGCATTTCATTGCGTTTTGGCGTTCTGTGCAACGCCCGTCGTGAACACAACTCCACAGGTTCAATTATTAATTAAACACGTGGGGTGGGGGGAAGCAAGAAACACTGAGGCAGCTTAAGAGTGGTGAACAGAAACAGGTAATAATGGTAATGATACAAACTAATATTAATTAAAGTACTGTAGAATGTTCTCTCAGGACTCATGATTGGTGGCAGTAGAAGTCGAGCAGACTTTGGTGGAAGTAATCGGTTGATGTGCACTTGTTAAATACAGTGACGAGGCCGTATTACCTGGCTGTATTGTAGGACTTTATCCATACTGCAGGGCTGATAGAAGTTACACCTAACATTAGCACAGACCGCATGTGTACTGCGTTCACATGCACACACACACACACACACACACACTAGGTACTAATTTGCTTACTCGTGTAAAAGTAACCAGTTGTCTAATGTTACTTACTATCTGTGGCGACGCTTGGAACTAAGGTAATTCTTAACCGCTTAGTGAAGACGTGAACTGACCCATCGGAAACACATTCTATGAACCTGCCTATAATTGGTGTGCACGGATATGTTATATATATATATATATTATATACACACGTAAATATTTGAAAATATTATTCTTTTGTGCTTAGAAGACACCGATTATTATTGAATATATTTGTATTTTTACACATGGAAAGTTGCTTCCCAGATAATTTGTATTCCCCTTTTCGAAGACGATGTGATATGTCGCACCCTCTCCCCCCCCCCCCCCTCATGTGTTTCAAGAGGCGTTAAGTGATGAATGGGATGCAAGTTGTGATACGTGCTACTATGTTTATCGTAAGCCACAAAGGTGTTTTCCAACTGCCATATATTGTACATTTGGTGTGTCGTTGTGGTGCGTTTCGGTTCAAATTGAGCCGCTATTTGCGGTTTACAAAGATTGACCTGCCATGTTTGACAAACCATTCACGGGCAATTTTAACTAAATGACATGTACTATTAATTATGTTCACATAGCCCATATTTTTTTTTTAATTATTAGTCTGTGTAGGGTTACCCGTGAATGGCATGTAGCACTGGTTCTGGCTAGCTAACGTGGGAATAGGCTACGGCTGGTCAGATCCTATTCACTGAACACGAGGGCCGGAAAGCTGTAATTTATTATTTTTGAATATACTACGTGACGAATGGTGAAACTCGCTGACGCCCAGCTATATAGTATACATGTAAGATAAAGAGATTTGTTCATGAAGCAGGAAGACTTGATGAACATGTACACACCGGGCAATTCTTATGGCATGTTAACTCAGCTATCAGACTGCGATCAGGGGTGTACAGTACCGGGCATTGTATTAACTATATAATATATATAGTATCAGTAACAGAGCTACCAAGATGTGGAAAGGAAGGAACGCGCACCAACCACTACAAGATGGATTGTGTAGGTGTTTAAGCGTCTTATTATCGATGAGAAACAGGTCTGAATGACAACTTTTGTTATGCTATGATTTACTTTTTTTCCGTTGTATTATACCCGGTCTTTATTCGACATTTGAATAAACTTTCCACTGTAAGAGAGTCGACAGTTTTGTTGGTGATTTATGTCAGCGATTACTTTGCGTGTGTGTGGTTTATTGTGAATGATACTTAAATCTTAGTATATTTTCCTAGTTCATTTTGTTTACTCTAAATAAGATTCGTCGTAATTTAGAGATCAATTTAATCTAACCTGGGGGTTATTTGGTGCTACATATTCCTTTTTACTTTTACCCTATGTGCATACCAAAAAGCATTGATTTTAAGATTGCTGGACAGGGTGCGGTGGCCAAAACGGGAGAGCGCTTACAGGAGATGGGTTTTGTTTGTTTGACCTAGCAACATCTAAGGTCATACCAGGACGTGGGATCGGGAGTTGGGTTACCGTAAAGCCAAATCAATAATGTAAAATTCATAGTTGTCGCTTCCTAGACAGGTGGTCGGCAATAATAAGATAGGGCAAGGACTGATTAGCTTAATGTCAGGATAATTTGACTGGGATGGATATCGGATCATGGTACCGGTGGGCTTATTTCCCAGTAGGGTAGCACTATAAAGCAGGGATGAAAGATCTTCGCGGATTTTCAGAATTCTTCCTGTAGATATGACCTTAGATGTTGCCAGGACATAAAACTCAACAACCAACCAACACGTTATTTCATGCTGCAGCACCATCAGTGTATACTAATATGGGGTGCAAACACCGCAGCACTAGCAGAGTATACTACTAATGCCTTCAAAAGCCGCAGCACTAGCATCGTGTACGACTTACTAATACATGCTTCAAAAGGCGCAGCACCATCAGGGTATACCAATATGTATGAAATCCGACTTTCGGGAATTTTCAGCGATTCCTTGACAATGCTAAGCTTATGGGAGAATATCAGCATTTCCGCTTTTTTTCCCGGAGACCACTTTCATCCCTGATAAAGTTGTCATGAGTGCGTGCCTTCACAACTCGGTACCCCTCCTGATGACCTTAGATGTTGCCAGGACGTACAACTTGGGCGTACATGCATGATCCATGGAGAGTAGACCACCAAGCATTTATAAGCTATTCTTAGTGACTGGTTTGTTTAGTATCATGATAAAGTCGAGTCATGGTGCTGGTCACCCTGTATCCAAGTGTGGCAGCACTATGAAGTCACCAGATGGCCTTAAATATTGCTAGGATGCAAAACACCAACAACCAGTCTTATTTGCAACATACATCGGCGTTGACCGGTCAATTCCCGGGAATGTCTTAATATTTTGTTTTTAATACAGGGATGGTAGATATCAGTGATTAATGTTCACAAAATGCCAATAGATGACAGTCCCGTACTGATATGACCATAGATGTTGCTAGGATGTAAAGCCCCAACAATCCATATAGGCCAGCAGTTGTTAGTTCAAATACCGGTATAACTATATGTTAGTAGGATTTAATTTACTTTCATTAATAGTAAGTTATGAAAATCTGCCTCGTGTTCATCTAACCTAGAGCACACAGATATTCTAATTATGTCCTTATTTATATTTATAGTGTGAATGACTTGGGGTTTTACGGCATGTCGTTAACTATTCATGGCGAGTCTAATTTATACACTACAATAAAATTGCAGCGTGAGGCTTGGCTATCTACTGAGTATTTACATTTCATTTAAACTTGTACGAAAATAGCTATAATTGAGGGGATAACGTTCGTTGAGAATAGAGGAAAAAAAACACCAGTACATAACTTTTCTTTTTTTTATTGACATTAAATCGATGCTACCAATGACAACTGGTGTGATACGACCCGACTTCTAGACGACATACGGATGAGACAACAGAGATGGAGATCTGAACAGGACCCTTAGATATGACGTAGGCCCCCGTGTTTGGTTTGAGTCGCGTACTAAAGTCGTCTCTACCATATTGTAGTCCAATAAACTTTCTTAATAAATATCTGTACTGTCCTTCAATGCTTCCCTAAAGGGAATAGCAAGTGCGAGCCCTACTAAAATACCAATAGGCTAAATGCAAATTATAGTGTAAAAGACTTTTGCCACTCGTGGCATAAATAGTATTTGTAAAAAAAATTAATATTAATAAGTGATACATATATAACTCATAAAGTTCTCTAAAAGTGAGGGACAAGGTAATGAAAAATGGCGACCACATGTATAATTTGTTTTCCTCATAACTCCTATGCTTCAATACAACTTATCGTTTCTAGACACAAAAAAGTGGATGCGGGACTGTAGATCCCACTCATCCGGAAAGCTGCCCACACGCTTATTACTGATTCACTCCTACCATAGGAGGCCGGTACCAGCCTGCCCTCTAGTGTCAAATACAAAAGTACGCCTCCATAAATGTATTTTAGATTGTAAAATTGGGTTTGTCTTTTAGATACGGGGGGAGGGTGACAAGTTGCTTAAATATCATAATAATTTAATTACCAACACAATCGCTCCTCCCAAAACCCAAGTTTATATATGTTGAATACATTAAAGGAGGTCAGAGTTTGGCACAAGACACAAAGGGGAGGACAGAAGCTGTGTCCTCTGTGCTTGCTGTATTACTTTGGCAGCCCAGAGTTTTAGTAAGGACTAGGTTGACGACAGCCCTCCCTGGTGGTTTACCGCTATATATTTACAACTCCTACCCGACCCCTACACATTGCATTTGAGTGGACGTGTAGATTTGTTGGAGGTTTTTAATATTCGTCGCGTTGATCCCGCTTGCCGCCGTACCCTCCGTCACGACCACCACCGTCATCGCGACGGTCACGGCCACCTGAGGGGGAAAAAAAATTATTTGTGAAAGCGAAACATTTGATTTATTTCACCAGGTACATGCTTGGTTGTTGGAGTTTTACATCCTGGCAACATCTCAGGCAATATCAGGACAGGTACCGACTGTGACTGTGCACTCATGGTGACTTTATAGTGCTGCGCCACTGGGAAATCAGGCCACCGGCACCATGACCCGATATCCCACTCAGTCATATTATCCTGACATATGTAGTCTATGCCCTATCCCATTAATGCTGAGCGCTAGCCTAGGAAGCGACAAGTATCAATTTTAAAGTCATTGGGTTTAACTCGACGGGGAACCGGACTCCTGACCTTCCGCACGCAAGGCCCGCGCTCTACCGATAGGCCACCTCGACCGGTCCACCAGGTACATAAGAGGATGACTGACTAAATGAGAAGAGCCGAGTCAAACTTAAAAGACTTACAACAAAATTGATTATTGCAACTTTACCTGACGCATAACAGACAACTTTGGCGCTAAGTCAGTCTAAATTGAATGATACATTTTTAGCATATTTTCTCTAAATGATACAAAATATCATATCGTACTCCAAAGTATTAAACCTAAAGACATAAATGAGTTACAACACTTTCTGTATGCTGTTTCCAGCTTTCCGCATAAAATTAATAGCTTGAACTCAGGTCAATTAATTACGTGTTAAAATACTTTGAAAATTTCGATCTCTTCAAATCGTCAGGTTTTGAAAACTAAAACAATTTTGTTTAAAGTGGCTAGAACCTCCGCTTCCTTGCAATCACCAACACGGAAATCCAGACTTCCGGGAATTCGGAGTGCTAAATATAATTCAGTAAATGACCCATATGACAAAGGGGAAAAAATGAATACAGAAATACAGCAAAAATCGAAAAATTCTCTCATTTCACCATTGAACCCCTGAGGGGCCGTTCCTATATTACGTAACGCTATTTTGGTCAAAATTAGACACCCACCCCCTCGTAACAGTATACCATACACGTCACATCATGCTTGGACCTACACTCCAACCCCCCAAAGCATTACGTAATAGTTAAATGGCCCCCCATTATCGGAATATAACTGTAACTGACCGACTGGATTGTTCATAACCTGTTCGGTTACAAGCTGCCAATCTGTAGCATTGGATCGGCACTGATAAACCGGTCCCGATTTTGGTTGAAGTATAAACTTCTAGGGAATAACGCAGTCAAAGCACTTCAGAGTCCAGGCGCTGAAGGGTTGGAGGCAGGAAGGGAAAGAGAGGATTCGCAGCAGAAGAGCACAGAGCACCAGTGAAAACGGAAAAGGGGCCACCACCCAAGCAAACAACTCCTATGATCAGAAGAAGTAAGCCTGGGGGAAAACAAGTAATTGGTAGAATTGAGAAAAAAGAAGTGACGAGAGTTGAGTCAAAGAGACATGCTTCCTTGCTCTGGGTTGACCAGCCAGTGAGCCGGAGACACAGATTACAGGCGGTAGGTGAAAAGCCGGCCAGCCTGAGCCTGCAATATTTGTTTAGATCAAACCAGGATATGAGACCGGCGGCTGAGGGACAATAGAAGAGGTGTGGACAAAGTAGAGACTGGACAGCAAGTGTATAACTGCAAGTAGATATGTTGTTCACGTAATCTTACCTCTGCCGCCGCCGCCACCGTAACCACCGCGATCACCGCCACCACGTCCACGTCCGCCGCCACGTCCACGACCACCGCCGCCACGACCACCATACCCACGGCCACCACCGCGATCACCGCGATCACCACCGTAACCTCCTCCTCCTCCTCTGCCACGTCCTCCTAACCAAACCACATCATGTCAGTCTTATTGCAGCTCAGCCCAGTTAATATTACAGGTTCCATGTTTGCTTATTGAATTTAGAATTAGTATTTTCAGAAGTAAGAAGTATATATTAGCCGAGTAGCATTACCATTCAGGGGAACTGAACAACCCTTGCCTGAGAACAAAGAAGGTGAATTTTTATTGTTTTTATGAAGATTTGTGGATTAAACTAAAGCTAATGATGCTTATCGGCAGAGTGAATGGGACCGAGATAGATCCTTCATGTTGCTTTAATCAAAAAATTTAATTTAATTAATCGAGCTAAATTTAAATGGAGAAGAATTTCGCCTATTAAAGTTTCATAGTCCGATGAAGCGTCACATTTTTCAAACCAATATCTAGATTTTATTCTACATATCTAACTTAAGAGATTGAAGCACTTATTAAGCACTTCTTTTTGCATCGAATGGAACACTGAGTCAATTTAATAGAACCTGTTACTGCAGAAGCTGATGCTGTCAGTCTTTGGTGTGCTTGCCAAAAGTTGCACAGCAAATATCTCAAAAGTTAGCCATTTAAAATAAGTTACTTCAAACTAAAGTAAAGTAGATTATAATGATCAATCTTATATATGTATCTAAGAAAAATTACAGAAACTCAAAACCATAGGACTATGCAACTTTAATGCTGTGTTTGTACCAAGGCAGAAATTAAAATCCTACTTTTGTGCCGCCAAAATCTTAATTTTCCTCCGGTACTTAAAATATGTAAGAAACAAAGCTGTCAGACAATTAACAATACATATTCAGAATAAAGTAACTTATTTCATTAGCATTTCAAAGAATTTATGATATTCAAGCTAAGTTTTGAACAAGAAATGTAAGCAAAACTGGACGGATTCATCCAAAAATAATGCAAAATTATTGATAATCGACTTTATCTGACAAATACGTGAATATCAGACAAAGTCAGATAATCTGATTCTGTACAAACACTGTTAATGTGTCAAGATATGTGCCATCGACCAACTCCAGCATCATGAAACTGCTTTACCTCTATAACCGCCACCGCCACCACCGCGCCCCCCGCCGCGCGGCCCCGACCCGCGCTCCACTGCAAAGTCAACCTTGATGTTACGTCCATCGACATCAGTGTCGTTCATCCTTTCTGCAGCGGACTTGCATGTGTCTTCATCGTCAAAGTCGACGAAGCCAAACCTGAACACATTGGGGAAAAGCTCAGCAAAATGCGCTGTGAAGCAACAAGTGGGGTGAAAACAAACTTTTTAAAACCGATTTCACCACCAATCCGCCCTCTACCGGCCGTGGCAAGAATTGGGGGTGTGGGTGGCCATTTAACAGAAGGAGTGAGGTAGTCATAGATCTGATGGATAGTATAGAGGAGGCAGGGTTCATATAAAACGATGTCCACCAGATTCAAGGACAGTTTCAAGGAGATACCCAATATTTTGATACTATAGGTTTATACATTCTACTCAAAAAGCATTCAATGTCAAGAAAACAATTCCACAAAAGTTAACTTACCGGAATTTGTCAAAAACAAATTAATCTCAAATATCATGTGATATGTTATAATGAGGGTTCATACAAAAGGTTGGCTACCATATAAGAAGTGAAATTCATAAACATTCGACCAAATTTTTTAATTCAGGAACATTCAAGACTTTTGGTGACGCAATAGTAAAGTTTGTTTTATTTAACAATGCCTCTAGAGCACATTGATATTTATCATTGGGTATTGGTCGTAGGTCATTCTAACATATGTGTTCCCGGTATTATAGTCTCAGTATGAAACAGTTTATTAGACAGCTATGATGTGCTCTTACCACCGTTCCCGCCCCCCCCCCCCCACACTCAAAGGTTAGCCATTTAAAATAAAGTTACTTCAAACAAAAGTAAGATAGATTATAATGATCAACACAATATATTTATCTCAGAAAGTGAGAGAAACTAAAAAACCATCGGACTATGCAACTGAAAATGATATACAATGAATGCAGACATACCCGGCCGACTTGCCGTCTCTGGTGACAATGCGAGCAGACTTGGCGCCTTCAAACGCCTCGAATAGCCCATCCTCGGTGGTATTCCAGCTCAAGTTCTTTACGATAAGCGTCTTGGTCTTGCCTGGCTCAGCGCTGTTGCGGTGGCCCCCGGAGCCTCCACGACCACCCCTATCCCTGCGGTCCGACCCCTGCTGTTCTTCCATGTCCTTTACAAGAGAAAACAGCACATCTGCATTTATAGGTTAAAATAGCTAAGAGAAGTTCTATCTGTACCCACGGAAACGCGTTTACGTAATCTAAGAATGAGTGACAGTGATAGAAATAAGCCCAATTTTCCATAGGACAAGTCTGGTGTGAAAGTTTCCCTTGGCTGCCTCAATGTTCACTTTTCCGCCGTATTTACCTTTATTATCTTAGCTAACCTCCATGGTCATGGGAATAAAACTACACAAATAAAAAACAAATGCCATAAATAATGTAAATTACATTTTAATCACTTCAGACTGGTATTGTAAATTTCTTCACACTGAGTCACTGACTGTCCACAAGGTCCACTGACTGTTTACACTAGTACAAGGTTTACTTGTCCAACAGAAAAGGTCAGCCATATTCTGCTTGCCTACTCGCACTAAGCTTAGACCAGCGGACAAGCCTTCTTTTGAACACTGATTTTTGCATGATAATATCCCTTTCTGACAAATATTTGTGCTGCAATTTAATATGTTGCAAATTTATCATTTCAGTGAAAAACAGGATATGTTGGCATAATTCATTAATAAGGAAACAAATAGTCAACACGGCCATTTCTGAAAAGACTTTCTAAACTATTATGACGCGATGGAGCCCACAACAGCTGTCTCGCATCCTCATGGGCTTTCAAACTGTGATCTTTATTGAAAATATACTGAAAATTACAATAGGATTATGTATTTTCATCCTGATGTTAGGCTCCATGTGGTTTTGCATACTCAGTACAAGAAAATAATGGCGCTTAATGGTTTTTTATTTCTAGTTGTATTCATCTGAAACAATCAGATCGCCAGAGCACTGACCTCCCAGGATTATATAAATATACATGACATAACCATGAAACGCATGGTGCAAGTCTAATTAGCTTGTTGGGGTTTTACGCCCGAGCAACATATAAGGTCATAGATGTAATGTACCGCCTGGTGACAATGAGGAAGGCTATACTTATCAATACCAGAGATGTCACTGTGTGGCACGCAGGCAAATTAGTAATAGTAATAGCCCTGTAATGTTCAGGGCTGCTAAACCTTATACTAAAGTGTCAGGAAGCTGGTTTAAGTAGATAACCAATTGAATTTGTAATCTAATATGCTAAATATACAGCCCAGTACGTTTGGGGCAAAGAATTTATGAAATCATGTTGATTAATAACTTCAAAAGTTAAATCAAGAGCATTCAATGGCCTCTATATTTCTTTCTTTGTTTTGCATTCTCTCGCATTACATACATTAACTACACTTCAATATAAATAAACACTGGATGCTGGACCCAGTAGTGTCAGCTGTTATTTACAGTTGCTTCATACAAAATCAGTTTTTCCTTGGATTAAGACATAGTTATCATTTTATATTATCTAGCAAATTAGATGGGAGGGATTCGACGATTAGGTAAGCGATCAGGTCTCCCTTCTATATAATTGGTTGGTTGTTGGATTCTCGATGCCGGACATCCGGGTACTTTTTGCGCTCACAACACTCGAAGGCTAAAACAAATGCCACTGTCATAGAGACAAAACTAAAAGCACCCTAACTATCACAGTAATTTGTGATTTTTGGTGCTTTCAAAGCAAATTTCTCGTTTCTATTAAATAGTTCATATTTTTCTCTACAATTTCACATTCAGCTTTATTTTTATCAGCCAATTGGAAGTTCTTCAATTTATTTTGTGAAAATAGTTATTGAGGCCGTGATCGGGTATGGCTACCACTGGCACTCAGAATATCCCAATTTTCACTATTATCTCTGTTTTTAATCCTTTCAGAGAAAATTGCTCTTAGGTTAAATTAAATACTTCAGATCTTCCTCTTCAATAGCGCATTAAGATATTTTTAATCAACTCAATAAAAGCTCTAAAATTTATTTTGCAAAAATAAATGCTCCGCATAGACATAGCATTGCTGCAGCACATATCACTGCATTGTTTTACCCTGCCCTAGTTGTTGCCAGGGCTTTGACGTCACGCCGACATAGAGATAACATGTGCGGTCATATCAGGAACTTTTGCAAACAATATTAACTTGAAACGAGCAAATTTCCAATCACTTTGTCTTTGGTTTTGCTTTCAACTCGCAACAGTCTGAATCTATAACTTCCCAGACGAGTGCTTAGCGCCAGTAGAGTAGGTATGTTATCATCGGGTCTTTTTTAATGTTATGGCACGATAAAAAGTAGTACAAATAAAAATAGGGCAAAATAAATTGCTGATGCTGAGTTTTGTTGGAAGCAGCGCGCCACGAAAATCTCAGATTCAATCTGTGACCTGCGATATGCACACGAGAATCTATGGCCATCGTTGTCGGCTTTGTCATCCAAATCTATGGCAGCGCTCTGCTGTGAAAGAATTCGACGAATCTATCAATATAATAAACACAAGATTTGGAATTGTTCTTTTTGCCCGGTCTGCTTAACCACAATGTCGATGTAGCAGTGCTTAAATCGTTCGGTTTGGAAACTGAGAGTTCAAGATGCTGCTCCGACAATGTGACTATAATACAAAGTCAAAGACGCGGAGTCTGACTGCAGCCGCTCCAAACAATCATACAATGTCGACTACGCCCTCTGGGAAACCACGCACTGAATACGCACAATGGACAACGCACGGATCACTTACATCTAGCAAACTATTGGCCAACACTTGATGGAATTGGTTTCAACGTTTTAACCACATTTCTTTAGCGTGTTATCGAGTATTACGCGGTCGATTGCAGAAGTTGATGAAAAGAGAATCAAGCGTGGTGCGCATTCACTGATTCAGCATCCAGCATGTTCAGCGGCGGCGCCGCGCACCGGTTCCGAATGTAAAACCCGAAGTTAGCATGTGTACTAGGTAATCGACAAATTAGCAGATTTTGACAAATCTTCAATGTGTACATACCATGTTGATACGATGTTTCTTTAACGAGCTGGTGCGCTGAGAGGTCTCTTTATGAGTAATTCTTTAGCGGTTTCGGGTTTTCGTCAATGGGCAGCCATGTTGTTTTTGCTGTGGTCCCGCGGCTGAGCGCGATCTCGGCTGAACCGAACGGAGACTATGTTTGGAGAGTGGAGAGCCGATTACACGCATGCCCTCTATTTTCGCGCCCGACAGAGACCGTTGGTATTGGTCGACGCTGGGCATTTCTTTTTAATAGGATGGTTGGTTGGTTGGTTTACATCCCAACATCAGGCCGCCAGCACCATGACCCGATATCCCACCCAGTCACATTATCCTGACACTGAGCAAACCAGTCCTTGCCATGTCCTATTAAAGCTGCAATAGTCCGATGAAAACGTCAAATTTTCAAAACCAAAACAATTATCTAGATTTGCTTCTACATATCTAACTTAGATGCTGGTGGACTTATTAAACATTTGTCGTCACACATAAGGGGATAATGAGTCAATTAATAGAACCTGTTACTGCAGAAGCCTATGGGGATAGAGTTTTGGCAAGCTTGCCAAAATTAATTAAGCATGTTTGAATTTCAAATATCTCAAAAGTTAGCAATTTAAAATAAAAGTTACTTCAAACTAAAGTACAGTAGATTATAATGAAAAACCTAATATATTTATCTCAGAAAATGAGAGAAACTCAAAACCATCGGACTATGCAACTTTAATGCCGAGCACCAGGCTAGTATCAGGTAGCGACAAGTATCAACGAGTTTCTCTCGACCGGTGTAACGATTTCAACTTCCCCCCCCCCCCCGGGAATCTGAAAACGATTCCTGGGGGGGGAACTTAAAAACAGTTTTCAGATTCCTCCCCCTATTTTCAAATTCCCCCCTCCAGGAATACAATTTCAACTTCCCCGTTCCTAAGTTACCCCCCCCCCCCCCCCGGGAATCTGAAAATGTTCTTAACTTCCCTCCAGGGAAATTAAAAACGTTTTCAGATTCCCAGGGGGGGGGCGGAATTAAAAACAGTTTTCAGATCCCCCCCCCCCCCCAACAGGAATACAATTTCAACTTCCCCCCCCCCCCATCCCAAGTTACCCCCCGGGAATCTGAAAACGTTCTTAACTTCCCTCTGTGGAAATTTAAAAAGTTTTCAGATTCCTCCCCCTATTTTCAAATTAACCCCCCTCTGGGAATTTAGAATTGTTTAAAAATAAAGAAAATTCCACAAAAAATGTAAAAGTTTTAAAAAGATCGGAAATTTATGAAAAATAGTAATAGTAGTGACCAAAATTTCCCCAAAAAGATTTTTTGTTAATCGAACAATTTCACACCAAAAAATGTATATTTCATGAAAATAAAGAATTTCACACAAAAATTCTATATTTTTTGAATTATTCAAAAAAGCACAACAAATTGAAAAGTTAAACAAATCGAACATTTCACGGAAAATAAAAAACATCCAGACAATTTCCAGAAAAATAACGAATTTAACTAAAAAAAATTAAAGTTCACGAAATAAGAGATTTTTGTATGTCTGTGTGTGTATGTCAGTCCGTAGTTCATTTTTATTTTATTTAAGATGGTGTGGATTATAATCCCAGGGGGGAGGGAAAGTTAAAACGAGGGAGGGAACTTGAAAACGTTTTCAAATTCCCCTGGGATGAATTTGAAATCTTGACACCGGTGTAAAGATTTCAAATTCCCTCCATATTCAAGTTGCCCCCCCCCCCCAGGGGAATTTGAAAACGTTTTCAAATTCCCTCCCTCATTTTAACTTTCCCTGCCCCCCCCCCATTTTTGGGGAATTTTCTACATTTTTGATGACAAATTATAATATACAGAGAATAGCATAATGGAAATTATTACTAGTACAATAAAACATTTAACCAGAAATTACACAAAAAGTCTCCAAGATGGTTAAAAACAAAATATTATAGGTCTGAAATTTAAAACGTTTTTTAAAGTATTTTAAATTCCCGGAGGGGGGAATCTGAAAATTCCCTGGAGGGAAGTTAAAAACGTTTTCAGATTCCTGGGGGGGTGGGAAGGGGGAAGTTGAAATCGTTACACCGCGAACAAAACTTCCGCATGCGAGAGCCGCAGCCGGTTTTAACCTAAGATTCCATGAGCGGTATAATATTCCCTTTTGTGTAGGGGTTTGTACACACAAAATACCCATGCCATTTTTGGAGTGTATTATCCAAATTTATGAAGGAAAGTTGTTCTTTTCTATGGCAAACTACTATGCCATTAGTTTTTCGATTGTTTGCCGCATTCGCATATATGGAATACTAGCTTTAAATAGGACGGTACTATGGTAGTCCGCTCGCTTGATTGCAGTAATAAATGGAATATTCTCAACTATCATTTCATGAAAATGCTGTCATTTCCATGTGTATCGGACGCAAGTGTAAACATGCCATAGAATTATATCACATATCCATTCGGTTGTACCTTTTTTAACCGGTTAGTTAAATTACACCCTTTGGCAGTTAATAAAGCGAGTCTTCAGTACACAACCAAAATGGATTTTCGTTCTGTAATCCTGTTCTAAGAATAAGTTCCAACAAAGACGATATTTCTGTTCAATTGTTTATTTGGATTGATGAAAACAGGCGAGGCGCAATTAAAATTTTATGACAATAAAAATGAGACTAGTGATGAAAGGTAACGTTCATATGTGATATCGAGACCTGCCACATACAGAAAATTATGAAAACGTAGACATAACTGATACATAGCGATCCGTTCCAACATGTGGAAGCGGGACTTAACCGAACTGTCCACATTCATAACCTGCACAAATCATATCTTGCATTCGTCGGTTTTTCTTCAAAAAGACATGACCAGCATTTCCTAGTATAGAGAGGCCTCTGTGTATTCCCTCCCACATTATATACAAATCCCGTCCCAACTTCCCCATCCAGTACATTGTCGAACGCTTAATCAAATGTGGTCTTTGAGCCTTGGAAATCTCTGATACCGTCCTTCTTTCCACCAAAACCGCCACCTGCAAGAGATAGTTAAAAATCTGTAA
This sequence comes from Branchipolynoe longqiensis, assembly GCA_030323885.1. NCBI lineage: Eukaryota > Metazoa > Annelida > Polychaeta > Phyllodocida > Polynoidae > Branchipolynoe > Branchipolynoe longqiensis. The sequence goes on along the minus strand of CM059188.1, from coordinate 105,823,852 downwards.
AAATCAGCAACAAAATATATTAGAATACGTCGAAATTTTGCAAACACAGACGAGCAGAAACATTATATTGATCATTATAATCTACCTGTAGTTTGAAGTAACTTATTTTAAATGGCTAACTTTGGAGATATTTTAAGTGCAACCATGACAAATGACGGACTATGCAGCTAAGTGCATGTATTTGGTAAAAGACATGGGGAAGATTACACATTTTACTAGAAATAGGGCAGTTGATTAAATATACAGGGATGAAAGTGGTCTCTGGCTAAAATCGCGCCGAGATTATTACACCGACAGCTAATTTCCGTGAAAACTCCCATAGATTTCCCACGGTCAGGGAATCGCGGAAAAATGCCCGAAGTCAGGTTTCAAATATCCTTGTTTTAACCTAACACTTTCTTGTTTGGGTTTTATGTTCTTACAACATCTAAGGTCATATAAGGATGGGATTCAAATAAACCAATTATTGTCCTGATATATATATATCCTGATTCCTCGGGATTTTGCAAACGTTAATCAGTGAATATTAACAAAATCGCGGAAATCCGCGAAATCACGGAGACCTTTCATCCCTGAATATATTTCCAGACTACAATATTAAAGACATGGTTTTCAGTTCAGTATGCAAGAACAGGCAATACACTGACCTCGTCCACCTCCACGTCCACCACCAAATCCGCCACCACGTCCACCTCCACGACCACCTCCTCGTCCACCACCAAATCCGCCGCCACCCCGACCACCTCCACGTCCACCACCGAATCCGCCACCACGACCGCCTGCAAGGGAACAACCACATACATTTATCAGAAACATGGACTGCAGAGGTGGATTACTGTATATTGCTTTACTCCTACAGTTATCTACACGTTGCGCGATTGATTCGCAGGCAGCAAAGGCCATATTCACAAAGAAAAATAGGATTCATTAGGCTAAAAGGTGGTAGAATGCTGAAGAATAAAGTACGTTGGTTAATGTTATTTAACAGTGGCCGTGGCCATATTAACGGTGAAAAGGTAGCAGAAGTTAAACGCCCCCCCCCCCCGCCCGACTCCAGTATTAAAAGCAGGGTCCGTAGTACACATGTGAAGATTCAAGGTTGATTTAGATAGGAATTCGAGACTATTTTCATTTGGATTTATTCCAAAATCATCATTCGGAACATTTCGGTCTAATTTAGATCAGTGAGGACAGTTGAATTCAAAAGAGCTTAAACGCAAGGCATTGAAATGGGGCAAATGACTTTCCAGGCCTTGCAAGGACCCTGCAAAAGTCTCGGCATGTCTACATTATACAGAACCCCGGCGGATCTCGTGGACTGACCTCTGAAGCCGCCACCGCGCCCACCCCCGAAGCCGCCGCCGCCGCCGCCACCACCAGAGCCGCGCTCAGCCGCGTAGTCCACCTTCACGTTGCGCCCGTCAACCTCGGCGTCCTGCATGGCATCTGCAGCAGCCTTGCACGCCGCCTCATCCGCGAAATCCACGAACCCAAAGCTAAAACACAAAATGTCACCATTCTAAACACTACACAAAGGAACAACCCAGAATTGAGACTGTAGCAACGGCCTGCAGAATTCAGTAAGCGTGATACATTTATAGCTAAAAAGGTATATTACATTTCCATAGTCCAATGAAGACATACAATTTTCCAAATGAAAACTCACCCGAGATTTGATTCTACATATTTCACTTTAATATAATAGAACTTAATCATATGGTGCCAGCGTTCTACCTCCATTAAAGATATTTCAAACTAAAGTAAAGTAGATTATATAACGATTAATATATAATAGCCAGTCAAAAAGCACTTTCAGAAGCAATCTTAAGCCTTCATATTAGGTGATGCTCATTTACAGTTCCATGCTCAGACAAATGCCTCGTTTTTGTCATCAAGATTCAGGCTCGTCATCTGTTTGGTCATCATGGCATGAATACCCCCATCCCAATCCAATTACCTAGGGACCAATAACATCTCAATACTTACCCAGCAGATTTGCCATCTCTCATGATAACGCGTGCGGACTGGGAGTCCCCGAAGGCCTCCATCAGACTGTCCTCTGTGGTGTTCCAGCTCAAGTTCTTAACAATCAGGGTCTTTGTCTTGCCTGCCTCGGCTGCACTGCGGAAACCCCCACCACCGCCGCCGCCACCACCACCACCAGCTCCTTTACCACCCTTGCTCTTTGCACCGACATAGTCGAGTAAGAGGGCCCGGCCACACAGATCTGAACCCTGCAGCTCCTTCAACGCATTGTCCACCTCAGACTCCTCAGAGAACTGGATGAAAGCGAAGCCCTTCTTGCTCCCGTCGTGGTTCTTGGGCCAGCGAATCTGAGTGCAGTTCTCAAAGTGTCCCTCCAGGTCTTCCTCAGAAGCATCATAGGCGATGTTCTTCACAAACAGTGTCAGCTTGTCATTGTCGCTCTTGTCGCCATCTCCGCCCTCTCCACCACCACCACCAACCTCAGCCTTGGCCTTTGTGGGCGTCGACTTTGTGGCATCCTTTGCCTTTGACTTTTCCACAGTGACTTCTTTACCGTTGATCTCTTCTCCATTCAGGGCAAGCGCCTTCGCAAGCTGCTTCGGCTTCTTCAAGTCCACATATGCAAACCTGCAGAAGAGCAAGGCACGGATCCATTGCACATACCAGTAAGATTGATCTTTAGAGGACAAGATGAGGGAAGAGGGGAAGTGGTACACGCGGGCGGAAAGTCCATATTCCAGGTAACGATTTCAATTTGCATAAGTACAAACTTGATATTATATTAAATTATATTCAGTTAATGTAACATTGGTTGCTCGGCTGGAAGATCACCCGCTGCGGAAGCCAGTCACCTGACTGATGTTTATGGTGGTTAAAGTAAAATTGAGCTCCCTGACAATGTTAGCCTAGAATTACCGCCCACTCCGATCCAAAAGTCTTTCTGGAATTGTCTCGTATGTAGCAGCTGAAGAAAATCCATAGAATTACAATGCTCGAGCAAATCAATGTTTTTCAACCTGGATAATTTCACAAAAGTAAAATAGCTCCCCAATTGCAGTTGTGTCCCCCCCCCCCCAACGGACATCATAACAATGAAAGGATTAATTAAATCTTAATGCGTCACCGCATCAACTATCTGCTTTTAAACATTTAACCCAAAAGCCTTCAGTCATTAAAAGCAAGCATATGTAGAATATAAGTAATCTACAGTACTTACGGTTTCTTAAGATGTTTGCGGACGTCGGCGACCTTCACTCCATTTGAGGTAAAGAAGGTCTTAATGGCGTCTTCGTCCACATCATTTGACAACCCACCAACAAAAACTGTGGTCGCATCATCGGACTCCTCAGCTGGTGTAAAAATGAAGGGTCGTTAATTTTTGTTAGCTGACCATACATAAACAGCCTACAATTTAACAGCATTCGATCCTGATGTTCTAATTGAAAAACATGGGAATCGTCCTGTACTAACCTAATTTGGCTTTCTTGGCAGGTTTGGAGCTGGCGGACGCCTTTCTCTTTTTGGGACTGGCTTCCTCATCACTTCCCTCTTCCTCCTCGTCTTCCTCATCACTCTCATCATCACTCTCATCGTCATCCGCTTCTGTCAATTAAAAGTCATTATATATATATTTCAGCGATGATTAAAGTTGTCTTCGGCAAAATACGGATATTCTCCGATGGGCTTAGCATTGTCCAGGAATGGAGGAAAATTCCCAGAAGCCAGGTCTCATAAATATTGGTATACGCCGACCGTGCTGCGGTATCTGAATCATGTAATACTATACGCTGACCGCGTTCCGGCATCAAGTAACTATATTAGTATACACTTCTAGTGCTGCGGCATTGGAACAACTTAGTAGGATAATGCCAGATACCTTTCATCACTGGTTTATATGGTTTCCATGAACTAGGAATGGAAATCTAGTGGGAGAGCCCTGTTAACAGTGCATCGCTTTAGCAAGAACAAATATTTATAATTACATTGGTTCGGGTTTCTTGATGTACCGATGGACAATTCTTAAAAACGGGCCCACTGCAACTGAATGAATGGCTACGAGATTGGTACATGGACGGGCTAAACGAATTAATGATGCAAGCAAAGTCTGAAATAAGCTGAAATTAGCTTTCTTCATAGTTATAACAAAATCGGGCTGAAAAAGACAGGTACCCTCCCCTCAATACTCACCGTCATCCACGACCATTTTAACGGGAGCAACTTCTTCATCTTCCTCCTCATCGTCATCTTCCTCATCATCATCGCTCTCTTCGGCCTTGGCAGCCACAGCCTTCACCTTGCCGTTGGTGGCCTTCTTGGAAGAAGGAGCTTCTTCCTCACTGTCATCCTCTTCCTCCTCTTCCGAAGACTCTTCCTTTGGAGCTGGTGCTGCCTTCTTCCCCTTAGCGGGCTTCACGGGTGCAGGAGCCTCCTGTGGGGTTAACCAGTCATCAGTATTCCATTAGTTTTGTCATTGAACTGAGTGTAAATGTGATATACGCACCAAAATCTTTCTATGGCGATCAGAAAACGTGCATATGTCGATGTTCTAGCATTTCATTTCTCCCAAGGATCATGACCAGAGTTTATACAAAAGATTGGGCCACCAGATTCAAGAACATACCCAAACTGCATTAAGATATTAACAAGTTCACCCCGAAAAAAAACGGGAAATGAAATGAGAGCCTAAATTCACAATCTAAGAAGCACAATATATCCTTCACCTACGTACATGTATTTACCATCAACTTTTGAGTTGTTTAGTCAGTTATATTCATAGATGCATGAATTTTAAAATCTGTATGGCAGAGCACATACATCAACAAAGTGGCCATTTTGGTAGTCATAGGAAGTGGAGAGGTTCATGGGTCAGGCATCAGGGATGAAAGTGGTCTCCGGGGGAAAAAAGCGGAAATGGTGATATTCTCCCATAGGCTTAGCATTGTCAGGGAATCGCTGAAAATTCCCAGAAGTCAGGTTTCATACATATTGGTATATGCGGATAGTGCTGCGCCGTTTGAAGCACGTATAGTATACGCTGCTAGTGCTGCGGCGTTTGCACCACATATTAGTATACGCTGATGGTGCAGCGTGAAACAACGCATTGGTTGGTGGAGTTTTAAGTACTGGCAACATCTAAGGTCATATCAGGACAGGCGCAACTTATTAGTATACACTTATAGCTACAGGAAAAATCCCGGAAATCGCGGAGATCTTTCATCCCTGAGGCATTGTTAGAACATACAGGCATTACATCAGCAGGTTGTGGAACCACTTCATGAACATAAGACATTCTTAGGATAGGCAGAATGAGGATTATTCATCTGTGATTGAAATTTCCCCTGCTTAATCAAATGTACAAAAAAACAAAAATAACTTCCTGGAAACAGGAAGCGATGTAGTGAACTAGTTCCTTCAGAGATGGCAGATTTACCACATGGGCTCTATCACATCCAACTGATTTTCTGTAACTGAGCCTGATGTGATTTGGACACTGGAGAATATATACATTGTGGGGAAATGGACACAATGGATTGTGGCTTTTGTATTTAATTCAACATATGGTATAAAAGGTAGGAGAGGCCATCCACTGAATTTTTCGCCAGCTTTTACATAGCATGTAGGGTTCACTCATGAACTGTAAGTACGGGGTGAATCTTTTATCTAGATATTAACATACATTTAGAGGTCCGGCGTTCCGAGCACCAACAAACGAACTTAGGTTCGCAAACAAATAATTGAATTAACATACATTTACAGACTCAAAATCCAGAAGAGCAAAGGGGGTTAAAAATGCTCTGCATAGCCCAACGAAGGACCAAATTTCGAAAATCAACACACTTATCTAGATTTCATTATCCACATCTAACTTAAATACAGATGCATTTTTAAAGCATGTGTTGCAACAGACGGGAACACACATCAATTTAATAGAAGCTGTTACTGCACACTTACCAAAATTAATATTGCATGTTTGCACTACCCATAACCAAGTTGAACCATGTAAAGTTTATTTAAGACCGTATGAGGTTAGATTATAACCAATTATGTTTAGCTTCAAAAAGTCAAGCATCCAACATAAGTAGCTAGAAACTGAATACCCGTTAAGACTTCCACATACCTCCTCGGATTCTTCTTCAGATTCGGAAGTTTCCTCCTCAACCACTTTAACTGGCACAGCTTTGCCCTTTTTGCCAGCTTTCTTGGTGGCCTGAAGTAACAAAATGGCTAGAATAAATAGATGCAGAAAATAACCCTACACATAAGAAATTTCGTTGTGATCAGTCAAATCATTTACAGTATAGGCCCTCCAAAAAGTGAGGCCACTTCGAGGAATAAGTTATTACAAGGCATAGGCGGTGTAAATGACCTGACTGAATAGTCTTTATCACAAGGTTGGCACGGTTGGTATGGCATACGATTATCTTAAGACTTCCACGACTTGATTGATAGCCTGTAAAATATTTGTTAACGGGCTTCTGGTCTTGATTTTTGGTGGTTTTTTTTTTTACAGGAACTACCGTAGGGCAAAAATACGTGCGAAGACCGACGTACAAGATGCTACGGACATGAATCATACTTACTACTTACACGCCAGTGATCCTCTCTGAACGGTCTCACTGAGGGCCACGATCGGCAGTTTCTTAATTTTGTTCACCGTATATTTTGTTCACCGTACAAATACCAACAATTGCCCCAATCGTAGTGGCCCACCCTGCACCACTAGGGACACCCCAACATTTTTTCCCATGCCAAACAGTATGGGCAAGTTTCCATCGAGCGGCATTTTAACCAACACTGCCACTGGAAACCACCTCAAGGCTCAACCACAACCAACCGGTCTCCATCGGAAGCGTGCCGAGTGGAGATACCAACAATCACTAGTTAACATAGCAGCACTGCCACCTGAAAGGGAAGCAGTGATCAGGTTACTTAAACGGTCAATGTCTTCACCTACACGTTTAAAGCAGAGCCTTTGGAGGCATTCGACTGGGCTCTTTCTATCCGCAAGATTTACGGATGGATCCACAACACACATATGGGTCGTTCTCAGAAATTGTGTACCAATAGTGTGACATCAGTACCACAAAATCAAAACGCTGCCAAGTCCTATAAGCAAGTTTCCTCAATGTGTATGTGCTTTTGCATCTGAATAATTTTAAGTAGGTCAAACGATGCTCACACCCAATAAATAGGAGTATAGCATGGAAACCCAATCTGACTCCAAAATCAAATATTTTCAACACAAAACACGACATTTTTAGGACATTTCACATGCCAGTTGCTTTATAAACAGTAGTAATAATTTGAAACCTCATTGCTATGGTTTTGTCTTATTTGTGAATATTAAAGAGAAAAGCACAAAAATATTAGCACGGTAAAGTGGAAACAACAATTTTACACAAATGTTTGGCTCAAATTTCAATGTTTAGGGGCAATTTCAGAATTTATCTTTCACTATACCATAACTGGGTCCATGCATAGATTGATATAGTGTCAAATGGTGAAAATAGTTCCTGTACTGTATCTGTATGCAGTGTTTGATACAGAGTTTCATAGTACTTCCAAGTGGAAACGAAATGTTATGACGTTAATGACTCCAGAAAAGGTTAACTATTTCATCATTTTGTTTAGAAATAAATGTCTTAATGAAGACATTGTATATGACCATTTGAAGTGAAATGAGCTATTGCTCAGAGGTTTCCACTAAGTTTGTGACACTTTATTTTCAATGCTGTTGACAATGTGACAATTAGTGATGTAATTTTCTATGTATTTAGCTACATCCATCCCAATAAGATACATAATAGTTAATTAATACACAAAATTAACATTTACTTTTGATCTAAAATATCTCCCACATTGGGCTAAGTGATGCAATCTAAATATTGACACTCCAATAATGGGTTCCTTTGAAATATGCATTTCAAGTAGACTACCTCAAGTGGTACACCTTCCGAATCATGCGTAAATAAACCCAATTCCGGTCCCAGTCGAACAGGAATTTGTTAGGAAATATTTTGATATTCGCATAGACTCCGATCATAGAGAGGCCCAGTCGAATGCCCCCAATGTATGGAAATGAACAATTCAAGCAAGTCAAGTAATCAGCACTGCCACTGGAAATTTGCAATTAGTGAAATAGAACCTGTACTATTCTACATAGTCATGATTACGATTACATTATAGTACATAGAATGTTTAATTGCTGCATCTTAAAGAGATAGTTCCCCTGACAAAACCGAATGTTTGCAAGAATCCAATAGTAGACCTAAAATAAAAGCTGGGCTGGGCTGGGGCACGTGGGTGATAATCGTTTATGGAAGCCATTATGATTGTACAGACACTGCATTCTACAAGAATAGAAACACGTGGGCTACGATCTCTTACGGACGGAAGCTAATACACAATTTTATAGCGCGGTTACTACTCTGGCGTTAATCTGAAGGATACTTTCCTGCAACTGACTAGTCAGTAGACCATGTTAATACATAAAGACACCATAAACCTATGATTATTATTTATTAATACTAAATTAAACTAATGATATTCACAATTCAAAATGGAAGATCGTGCCGTTGCCATTACACTATATTACATGGCCATGGGCCGAAAATCACACGCGACGTGTAAATAGCAATCGCCAGTCTATTGCAAGAAAATATTTCAAATAGCATTCCACGTGGTGAGAAATGAGGCGATGTGACTGGGCTTAGGTTTGGAACTAGAAGATGGAAGAGAACGCAGCCACGCCACGGTAGCTTCTGGCCAGTGAAGCCACACCACGTGCGATCAGCTCCGGAAACGTCGGACTGCTTACAAGTATCAAAGATATTAAAAACAGATTTGGCAACTACGAGAGAACATATAAATGGATCATACAGTCGCTATTTGTAGTCGATGCCACAAGGAATTAATCCCATAGTGTATGTTACCTTGGCCGCTTTGGTACTTTTGGGAGACATGCTGAAAATGGACGTCTTCACTTGAACACACGAGGACGAGAAAAGAGCGAATACTACAACACGCGCATGTCACGAAACTGATTCTGCGTTCTGAGAGTATTTTACAGAACGGGTTCGGAAGGGTGCAAGTGGGAAGCCAATCACAAAGCTTGTTTCATCAATGCGACATGCTTGTCCCAGCTCTCTTTGGATTTTAAATGGGCGTTGTAGAGCTATCGAACTGAGGGAGTGCAAATGTAATAACGATATACGCACGAAGCTTTTCTATGGCTATCTCAGACAGGTGTATCAGAAAACGTGTATATATCTAGGTTCTCTAGCAATAGGCATTTGTCCATAATTGAGAAATAACTTGAGTAGGCTACCTGCTAGTACTGGTGAAATTAAGCATTAAGTCATTACTATTTAGTTACTATTTTAAATAGTATTTAGTAAGGTACATCAAGGAACAGTTTTTAAAAAAAGATTCAATTCAATTCAATTCAATATTTTATTTCAGACTCAGTAATATGAATAAGCAATGCTTAGGACTGACCCACCGATATAACTACAGCAAAGTATTTTATGATTTTTGTTTTACTCCACTCGCGGTGTTCGATTTGAATTTCTATCAACTCGGGTGACCCAAATACGGCCGTCATTTCCGCGGAGTAAACTATTAATATTTCATTTGTGCATCCATGTTTATGCCAAATTGTTATTTATTTCTTTTAATTTTGAATAAACTATGTTTTGAACTGCACGTCTCGGCAAAGTCTATGGCAGTGGGCATTTGTTTTGATATATTATTAACCAATCGCTGTTGTCCATTCTGCTTGCTCCGTACCAAAGTTTGACGAGCGATTTCTGTTTCCGTTTTCTGGATTTGGATTATCATGTTATTCAACACGAGTTTACAAATGGTGGCGCCCATAGAGGCCTATTTCCATTTCCGGTTGTTGGATTTTGGCAAAATCCTCTGTGGGTATTGTTTATGTATATCTATCTATATGTGTGTTAGTCCTAAGCCTCACCAGAGGGTGGGTCGGTATTATATATACCTTGATACCAGATGTACAAAATGTTGAAGGCATAATTGCCTGTTGGATATTTCAGTCTCTATTCTGCAATACTTGCGAAGTTGGTCAGGGAGTTTTGTATTGCTCGTTTTTCCAAAATCGGTCTATTCTTTTTTTTCCTTCTTTTCTTTTGTGATGGGTCTATTTATGCTGCCCGTAACAGTTAAGTCTAATCACTTGTGTTCACCACTAGACAGTAATAGTCTTGTGACTCCCCTTCTTTTTATAACTTTCAGTTGTTGTATAGCTAACTACTGCATGCCTTCTTTCTCTGTTTGTATTGTAAGCATTCTCCCACATCCTCCAAACCTCTGTGAGTTTGTTCGTTCTACAATCGGATAATTGTTTGGTTACCAATAGTTAATTTCTCTGAATGTCTTCACATTGCTGTGTTAGTGGTCATTAGGTTTTGATTTTAAAGTTTACCTTTTGTATGTAAAACTTTGCTTGAATTATCAGTGTAGTTTCTATTTATTTATCTATCTTTCTTTCTTTTTCTTTTTTAATTCATTTTATTTGTTGTTGTCATTAGTCTAGCAGTGTATTTAGCTCTCTTTTGATTAATGTTTTATATGTGTCATGTATAATAACTAATGCCTAATCTTATAGACTAGCTAATATAGTGAGGAGAAAAGAGAATTTGGAACATCTTCTATTCTTAGTAAAGAAGACAAGTAACGATACACAAATATGTACTTATAACATATATTCTCAATTACAAAGTGTACAGTTACATATAAATTCTCAATGGTATGATATTACACTCACAACTGTCTGTGTAGTCCATATGGATGATAGATACACTCAGTCCTCTTCGTGCTTATTCTATGTGTCAGTTGCCTTGAGATGTTGATGATATAGATGATTCATTGTCTGCAAGCTGTTGCCAACCATACATGTATAGAGTCTCAGTTGATGATGGATGTACATGTCAGGCTAAGCAGCAGTGATGTGGGAAAAGGCAGACACCACAGTCACCAATCCTCCTCACGGCCATTGGTCAATACTGTAGAAGCTCAGCAAGTTGAATACCTCCCATAAGCTGTAACTAGCCAGATCAGGTTTCAGGGCTAACTGACTTGGAGATGTTGACGCCTCAATGTCTGGGAGTAGAGTCCCGAGAGTATTTCAATTCTGGGGTTATTTGTAACCTTACGACAGTGACTGGTTGCAGAACTGAAACATTAATAGAGAGGCTCCGATAAATCGGCCCAATCTTTGGTTGAAGATTTAACTTCAGTAGGGAGTGTTGTAGAAGCTGGGGACATCTTTACAACGTTGTAACGGCGAGGCATTGGGGCGGCAGCAAATCTCTTCGGCCTGGCTGTAGTTGAGCGGTAGATGTAATTGAGCACTTGTATCCAGTCAGCAGCAAGGGATTCGAGGAAGGGCGGGTAAAGATGGGTGCAGCGGTGGTTCCAGCAATGAGAACAAGGCAGAGAAATCGTAAAGATGAAGGGCCCCACCCAAGAACACAACTACCATGGTCAGGGGTAAGAAGTATGCCTGGGAGAAAATCAAAAGGACAGACTCTAGGAAAGAGAAATGAGGAGAGTTGAGTCAAAGGACCGTGTCTATTTGCTTAATGGTGACCAACCAGAGAGCCATAGACACGGACAGAGTAAGAGTAGAAAGTGAAATGCCGGCGGGCTCCCTCTCCAGTGAATTCCACTCAGTTATTATTCTTTGGCTGATGAAGTGCTTCCGAAGTTCCAGGTTGCATCTGTTTTTGTAGAGCTTGTGTTCATGACCTCTTGTATGAATGGTGGTTTCAGGTTGCTGGGGAAAGAATATGTGAGGGTCTATGTGGTCAATTCCCTTTACAATTTTGAACAATTCATGTCACACTGTCTTCTGCGATACAATAGTGATGGGAGCTTCAGTGAGACTAATCTTTCCTCATGTGGTACGTATACATTCCTCAAGTTGGGGATTAGCTTTGTGGCTCTTCGCTGGCAGTTACATAAAGTGGTCCATATAGTAGGTAGATATAAGAATAAATGTGAATAACATCCAAGTAATAGCTAGTATGAACAGCCCAATGCTAACCATTATCAAAATGTCTGCCTACATACATAGGTAAATCTGATATCACTCTCCTATTTTCACACGTGATCCTCTAATATGAATATGGAATGGTTATGACTGACACCCTACGTACATTGGTGATATATAATTAAATATGTGTTTTTTTCTGCGAAATTGATATAAACTGGTCCCAGGTCTGCAGAAATGGCCCAGACAGCACAGAGCCGTCAGGCCGTCAGTGGCTATCGGTTGGACAGTCGCTACATAGTTTCCATCGCCGGGCCACCATCGGGCTAACGGTGGCTATTGATTGGACGGTCACCACATATTTTCCACTGTCAGGCCAACGGTGGTGGCTCGCCGCTGGTTGCCACACATTTTCCACATATTTGTGGCCCGACGCTGTAAAATATAATTTTTTTTGTAAATTATTGTTTAAATCTTAACCAAAAGGCTTTTGCAATGAAAATGATGTTTGGACTGTTGGGCCAATCGTGGATCAGTGGACAAATGCCATTGGCTCAATGGCATTTGCCACCATTGGCCCATTGCTGTTTGCCACTGTTGGCCCAACAGCGTTTTCAACAGTTGGCCAGCGGCGTTTGCCATGGTTGGCCCACCGACGGTGGCTATTGGTCGGATGGTCACCACATATTTACAGGTATTAAGCAGGATTGGAATATCTGGTGGTGGGACTTTACATTGGACATGAGGTCAAATATATGGGATGAGAAGGTGGCTCTCATTCAGCTGTTGCCTCTGTTGAGGCATGGGCTGGTGCAGGACTGTGTGGACGTGTGGTGACGTCATGGGTTGATGCGGGAATTGCTCCCCATTATCTCATATAAATTCCGTCCAGTGAATCCCATGGCATGCTGGTATCAGTGGAAGAAGCGTGTCCAAACTGCCCGGGATGGATTGTATCATGCATACAGTCAGCAGTTGCAGGTGGAGGGCAGGGAAGCTGCTAGAGACACTGGGATGAGTGAGCGCGCAGTGGAGAACAAAGTGGTGGAGCGCTTTGTGTGCTACCTCCTGGATCCTGGGGAGCAGCGAGCTGCCTATGACCGCTGACGTCTGGGCGAGTCATCTCTGGAGGAGATGTTCGAGGTGGTAGACAATTACTGCACCAAGGCACTGCATGCTGGGCGACCGACCGCGATTGAGGCTATTCAGCTCTCGGATGAGTTGGACAGTGAGTTTGAGGTCGAGGTGGCAGCATTTAATGCGTTACAGGGGCCTAGACGTGATGGTGGTTGTGGCAACTGCCAGAGTGGTTCTGTGGGGGGGCTACCGTGAGGGTAATAACTTCCAGGGTTTGACTGGGGGGGGGGGGCTACCGTGAGGGTAGCAACTTCCGGGGTGGCTCTGGGGGGGGGGGGGGGGGGGGGGGGTTACCATACGCCACCGATCACAAAGCACCTGGTAAAGGGCTGGGTCAGAGAAATGGTGGCCAAGCAGCAGGCTGTGACACAGGTACCAAGGGTGGATGTGGTCCCTCAGGGTTATCTGTGCGCATGCGCGTCGCGAAAAAAGATACACATGCTTGGGACCATGAGAGTGGTTGCTGCTTTGTGTTCGGTCATTGACCTATTCAATGTACTGGAGCGAAGAGAACCCTCGAGGAGGGTGTAGTGGCCAGTGATCGCGAGAGAAGCAACAACTCAGGTGTTGATAGGGTTAAGCTAGCGTGTCTCCGTAAAGAAAGAGACGGCAAGGCTAAGCCCAATTTAAATGCGCAGAGTTAGTCTGTGAGGGCTTTGGACGGAAAAATGGTGGTATGTGAGAGTGAGCGTTAGAGGGACTATCGGGTATTTCTTAGTAGACAGTGGGGCTGTGGTCACGTGTGTTGGAAGGAAATTCTTTGATAAGTTGGATGGTGACAAGGTGTTTTTCGATAATAGCGTGAAGCCAGTCACCGTCACCGGTGCACCACATAACCAGTACAGACAAGCCATACTGTCTCTGGATATCGGGGGGAAATTTTTCATTAGGCCCCTACTGTTTCAATATTTCAAAGGATGGTATTTTGGGTGCGGAATTTTTGGAGTATTATTGTTGTGAGCTGAGTAAGGCTGGCAGCCTGTATCTTCAATATCCGTAGCGCCTAACAGTGCAGTGTGAACTGCGTTGCGACAGTCAGACTGTGTCTGCAGTTGTACAAGATGTTTGCATTGCGCCGCTGACAGGTTGTGATGTTAAGATTACAGCTGTAGGGGTCGACGGAAACCACCAGAGCCTGTTTGAACTTTTGGTCACAGAATTGCATGAGCTGGGACTGAGTGGTCAAAATACACTTGTGTGGAGTCTCTTTGACTCAGTTGTGCCTGAGTTGTGTTTAATCCAAATCGTTATACGGTTAGGTTGGAGAAGGGTACGACCATCAGGGTGATTAGTGAAGCCACAGACTTTGACGATATTTGTTGTGAATTCGCGAAAGCTGAGATGGGTAAACATTCCGGTGTTGACACTGCTCGCAGCAACGAGGTCACAGGGTCAGCTGCGTATGCAGTTGGTGCGGTGAACGAGGTTGGGGGTGGGCAGTGTCACATGGTCAGCTGTTTGCAGTTATTGGGTAATTGGGGCACAGGTTGGCCTGATTTCCGGTTCGGGCAGGCGCGGGCGACACAGTTAATTGGTCCCTCTAGTGTTGGGAGTAGTAGAGGGGAAATGGGCATTGCGGTGCAGGGGAACGTATCTGATACGGTTACCTTTCGTATGACGGAGGTGTGCGTGGCACCCCCAGAGGTGCCTCAGGGCTGCCTGCTCATCTTGTACCGTTAGCTATGGGTTGTGAGGTGGGCACAGAGTCCGAACGCTCTCAGGTAGTGAGATTTCTAGAAAATAATTTTCAAGTTTTGACAGTTCCTGGTGAGACGTTGGGCTGGACTGAGGTGGTAAAGCATGGCATTGATGTAGGCGATGCCACTGCTTTTAGGATCCCCTATCGGCACTTTGTGCATTTGAAAAAAGATGCACTGGAGACAGAGCTGCATAAGCTGTTAGATAGTGGGGTGATTAGGAGCAGTGACTCCCCGTGGAGTTCACAGTCCATTTAGTCAAGAAGAAAGACGGTTCCATCCGCTTCTGTATTGACTATAAAAAACTCAACACTGTGACGCAGAAAAATGCTTACCCGTAACTGTGCATAGATGAGTCGCTCGAGAGTTTGGGTTGGAATGAGTGGTTTTGCACTCTGGATATGCAATCGTGCTACCATCAGGTAGGGATGGATCCAGATGATATTGCTAAGACTGCATTCAGGACTCATCTAGGCTTTTTCGAGTGGAACATGATTTTGTTTGGGCTTTGTAATGCGCTGGCCACGTTTGAAAAGATGATGACAGATATGCTGGCTGGTCTTCAGTGGAAGATCTGCCTCGTATATTTAGATGATGTCATTGATTTCGGTCAGACTCTTAAGGAATGCCAGGAGCGGCTTCAGGCAGTGTTCGATTTTACGCGGTTGGCTGTACCCCTGCAAGAACTGGCTCAGGAAAACGAAAAGAGAATTGATGGCTATCGTCGTGCATAGCAGGAAATGGAAGCACTTCCTAGTGGGGTCGGATTTTATTATCCAGACGGATCATCACTCTCTCCGGTGGCTGAGGGGATGATGGGACGCTGGTTGGGCACCCTATCTGAATACGGTGTGACAAATGATCACATTGTATACAGGAAGGGCATCGATCATATCAACACAGACACCCTGAGTAGGATTCCTGTTCGCAAGTGTGGGCGGAAGGACTGCACAGACTGCGGCGCACACAAATGTGTGATCGCAGTTATAGATGCGATGTGTCTGGCGGATCTAGCTGATGATTAACTATGGACATTATCTGAGGAGCATCTGGCACCACACCAAGACTCCTCCATACTGCGTATTAAGTGGCTGGAGGAGGGCCACTCTACGCCTTTGCATAATGAGCTGGCGGTGGAGAATGCAGAGACTTGCAAGATTGTAAATCAGTGGGACCTGCTCAAACTGCATGAGGGTTTGCTCTGCAGGTGGAAGGTAGTGGGAGCAGAGCTACGTAGATGCCTGCAGATCATCGTGCCGTTTGCGTTGCGCGATGATGCATTGTTGTTTTGACATGGGCATGCTACAGCCACCCACTTTGGACGAGTTCGCTCCACAAAGAGTTTGGCTTGGCATTTCTATTGGCCGGGGATGACTTCTGATATTAGGCGATGGGTACACATTTGTCATACATGTCAGGTGGTGAAGCTGAGTGATGGGATAGGTAAGCTTCCATTGACTCAGGAGTTATCTGGGCATCAGTGTATTAATATTCGGGGCCCCAATGCGGGGACGGGAATTTGAGTCCACCTTATTCCAGTCTCTATTGCGCTTGTTGGGTGTTAAGAAAATGCGTACAAACCCGTACTGTCCTCAATCAGATGGTATGGTACAGCATTTTAATAAGACCCTAATTTCTGTGTTGGCTTGTACTGTAAATGACTTCCAAGATGATTGGGATTTGCAGGTCAAGTTTGTGGCACACGCATATAACTGTACAGAGCATGCATCTACAGGCATGACTCCAAACAAGTTGCTATTTGGTGAAGGACTTCGGTTAGCTGCTGATCTGCAGTTCGGGGTAGTGAATCGTCAAGTAGGGCAGCCTTGCGAGATCGTATATAATATGCCATTACATATTTATTCATTAAGTAATTAATTTATCCATTCAGATATAATGTTTTGGATGCACTGAACATGCATAGGGCCTACACACAGTGACCAAATGTCGTCTACATGTATTTGCATTACCTGCCTTTGTCAGTTTGACTTCTGTTAAAACCAGACTCCCCCTAATCTGGCTGTATTTTGGATATGAAGTCAGTTAACTCTGTTTCAGAAATATACAGACAGGTTATTTGAAATTCACCAGTAGGCCCTGTGGAATTTACTTTGTTCTCTTTTTAAAAAAAAGCAAACTTGTTACAAGTTTCTTTTTCGTTTTGCACCTGCAAAGTGAGAAAATAAATTGCGTTAATACAACATCAGCATTTGAACTAGTACCACCATTTCTTCTCTCCAATATGTTGTCTGTATTCTTTATTTTAAAAAATATATAAAAGAAATCACAGTTCTCGCAGTTGGATATGGCTAGTGTCAGGGTATTGTTAGTTTTAAATCTGTTAAAAACACTAACAGGATCATATAGACTGACAAACATAATGAATTGAGATTCAGTGAATTTGTCAGTTTGAACGTTCTGTCAAGACCATGTTTTTTTCCCTTGATTTGATATAAATATGTAGCTGTTATTTAAAGACTATCAGCATGCTTATTTGCCGTTTATATTTCTTTTCCTGTATTTTGTCACAGATCATTTGGAGCTGGGTTATAGTTAGAACTATCTATTTATTCATGTATCATGTTTTGTAAGCATTGGATGATCACACTTGTGACACCACAACAATGAACTGAAACCCAGTGTATTTGAAGGTGAAAATGATCAATTCAAATTAAGTATTGCTCTTTTAGTTTCTACGCTGAACAACCCCAAACTGCTTTGTTTTGTCGACCAGGGCCACCTGAGAGTGATGTCACTAGTCAACGTGTCTAATGGGGCTGTCACACTATAACGTGACGACGTCAGCGTAGGGAGAACGTGAAAAACATTGAACTTCTCGGCGTAGTATGCAAATTTGGGCACAAGTTGAATGTGGATGCAGCGTAGTGGACGAGAGCGTAACGTCGGTAAAGCGTAGTGATACCATAATTCAACGAGAGAGGACAACGTCATTACGCTCACGGAACGTTATGAACGTTATTCCATCGCCAGAAGAACGTTATGTGACGTTACATACGTCATGACACTGTGGCGAAACGTTGAACATACGTTGAATGTACGTTCTCCTGATGTTTTTCTGACGTTCTCCTGACGTTCCCACTATGCCGCGTGGACGTTTCCACTAGGTTTAATGTGGGTCAACGTAGTGGAACGTAGTTGAACGTAGTGAGCAGCGTTTGACTAACGTCCGTTTAACGTCATTGACGTTCGCCAAACGTGTACAGAACGCACGGCGAACGTAAACCCTTACGTTTGAGTTAAGTCGAAAGTTTTGAACAGGTTCAAAACTTTGACGCGTGCCGACGTAACACGATGTAACATGACATAGCTCGACGTCAGTCTAGCATCATTCTGACGTCATCATGACATAGCCCAACGTACGTCAACGTAATGACGAAACGTGATCACGTCAGGCTTACGTTTGCTCGTTACGTCGTAGTGTGACAGGGGTATTAGGACGCTATAACTTATAAGTAAGAGTATGAGTCATGGTATGAGCAGTTTTACTGGGTTAACCCAGACGGTAGTGGCACCATCTACAGGAATTGAAACGAACTATGAGTTGACATTACTTCCGCCTGGTGGGCATTTATGTGCAGGAGGGGGAGGGAGTGAAGTCGCAAGATTCACCCATACGGGGTGAATCTTTTATCTAGCCTAAGTGATGCATGATATTGGCTAGATTTAAGCATTAAAACTGTAGACATTAACACGCCATGAACATCATACAAATTACAACGTACCAGTTCACATAAAATATAGTCGTCCCATTTACAGCTAGTCTAACACAATGGGCGTAATCGATTAATCGACTCTGGTCACCCGAGCCACTTTTTGGCGCATGCGCACATCCTACAGACTCGGGTCGAATAATCAAATACGCTTCTACGCCCTCGGGTGGACACTTAAAAAAAAAAAAAAAATCGATAAAACTACAGCAAAATAGGATTTAGAGTATTTTATGATGGCCTAGTTTATCTATATTTCCATTTCATTAATCTAAGTTATTCTTTAAAAAAAACATGTATGACTGGTACTGGTAGCTGTTATCCTGCAGGACGGTACCAGCGCAAATGTGACGTCATCGCTCATTGCCAACCCCAGCTAGGAGGTGGGTTACTTGGGTCGGATTGTTTTGCACACGGCACGTGTATTTGTCGACTCTACTCGCAGTGTTCGATTTGAAATTTTGACGACTCGGGTGACCCGAGTCGCTCGGGTCATGTTAATCGATTATGGCCAATAGCATTATACATTTCGGGTGTATATCACCATCAGCCGTATGTCGCCAACTAACATGGGCCACCACTGGCTGGTTCCTCAGCTTCAAGTGAAAACAGTAAGTTTAGTTAAAAGAAATATACACGCATATATTAACTGTGAATATACTACTTTGGATCATCAACGGTGGTAATGGTGGTGAAAGTTGTCGATAAACTGTGAACAGGGTCGTGTTTAGGGTATGCCTCCGAGACATCTCGGGGAAATCCCTGACGTCACGCTAGTCTGAACGGCAAAAGCAGTTGGTCGCCTCAAAAATGGCCGCACCCATAGGGTTCAGCCATTTGCAATGAAAAAGAAGTGCTCTGATTGGCTGAAACCACTGAATACGGTGGCCTTTTTCGAGGCGCTTTTTGTCTCCTATCTGAAAAGGGAGACATCTCGGAGGTGCCTTGGAGACGCACCCTGTACCCTGTAAGCCAAAAAGCATCATGGAGACGGACCCTGAACGTGGCCCAGCATGGCTGGTGGTCATGGCGAGTCACGTGATCTCGTTTGGTTGGGCAGTTTAAAGTGGGAGTAGGGTAGGTGTGGGGAGTTGGGGGGGGGAGGGCTAGCTAAAGGGGCTGTCACATTAGGGTTTTTTGCGGGAGCGTATGGCGGCGTAGGCACGTTACGTCATATACATCGGCATACGCTGTATACGCTACTCATACGCTACGCATACGCTACTCATACGCTACTCATACGCCGCCAGATGCCGCCAGATGCCGGCTTATGAGGCATACGCCGCCATACGCTTTCATAAAGCCGTCCGTCCACATTTTTTTGTGCATGCTAAAAAAATCTCGACCTATGAGGGCGTATGGCCCATACGCTGCTCATACGCTACTCATACGCCGGCATACGGTTTTTCATATGCTCAACTTGTGTCACCGGCGTATCTCTAGCGTATCTCTAGCATATGTAGCGTACGCATAACCTACGAGTTACATATGGGAGCGTACTCCTAGCGTATGCACAGCGTATGCACAGCGTATGCACAGCGTATTCCACAGGTCTCGACATCGATCTTGACTCATACGCTACTCATACGCTCATACGCTATGCATACGCTACGCATACGCTACTCGTACGCTACTCATACGCTCCACATGCCAATCAAAACCGTCAAAAAATGTCACAGCACGCTCCCATACGCTCCTCATACGCTCCTCGTACGCTCCTCATAGGTTCCACATATGCTCAAAACCACCCGAAAGGTCACCAAATGTCATCATAGGCCGGCACGCACAGGAGCTACGTAGGTTTTCAATACGCTCCCGCCATACGCCGTAATGTGACAGGGCCTTAAGCATGTGCATGGGTCAACTTACTGCTTTGTGTAAGTACCCAGTTCCTACCGCCACGTCACACAACTAGGACCTACACTGTGGACATATTAAGGTAAATATATTCACTCACAAGTCGACAAATGATATGTATATATATGTATATATATATATATATAATATAAGCATCTGTGTAGCTAGGCATATCTGTTATCTATGTATGGTTATGCATATGCCTATATGTACATACATACATATATATATATCATCATCATCATCATCATGTCGGTCACGATGCGACAAAGACTGCTTTCATTACTTGACTGCCGCTCTCCATTTAGCTCTCTGCTGTGAGAGTTGCGTCCATGAGTCGGTCACATTTCATGGAAGCTGCCTACAAAAGTGTTGAAGTGCTGCTGGCTTTTGCAAGTTACCAGCGGCACTCTCTCGGGGAGCAAATAAAGGTTTCACACCGGCAAGAACATGTCAAGACAGGTGCAAAACTATTTGTCCCTGCAGTGGCTGGTCGGGAGATGTTGGGAGTTCCATACATCAGCCGCCCTTAATGCTGCCACAGTGACATGGTTTTCTGTTTAGGGTTTGCTCCCTTAGCCTTCGGTTCTGTCAAGAACCTGTACCACAAGGCAGTGGTTTACAACTCTGCAGGGCAGGGGCGTCAAACTCCCTGAGGTATTGCTATACCTGCAATACTATATATATATATATATATATACACACACACGCACACACACACCCACACTATAATGCTGCTACATCATACTAATCATAGTACACAGTATACACAAGAAGGCTACACATACTAATACTATCCTTCGTTACATTGATAGATATTTGAACTGCTATATGCATCAGCATACCATTGCATTGTTCCATTGTGTGTGTGTGAGGTATAAAGTATTAATACTATTATGTGAGTAGTCTATAAAGATATTATCATATTGCTATACTTCGTATGACCCAATACCGTACCAGTGGCACCACCTTATATTAGGGCCACCTCGCCTCCACTGGCTTAGTGTTTGTTTGTTGTTGTTTTATGTCCTAGCAACATCTAAGGTCATACCAGGATGGGTACCGACTTGTGAATGTGCGCACTCATGGCGACTATAAATTGCTGCCCAACTGGGAGACCAGACTGCCAGCACCAAGACCTGATATCCCACTCAGTCACATTATCCTGACGCTGACCCATCCTATCTTGCTCTATCCTATTAATGCCGAGTACCTGGCTAGGAAGCGACAAGTATCAATTTTTAAATCATTGGTTTGACTCAACCAGGGTTCGAACCCACGATCCCATGGTCTACCAACACGGGAGATGGACGCACTAACTCATTCGGCCATCCCGTCTGGCTGTGGCTTAGTGTCGGTCACACTGTAGGATATCCCCCCTCGAATTTCGCCATAGTTATATAATTGGAATCACCACATTCACAATAGAAATTAGGTGCTAGAGTAATGAGCATAGTCCGATGAAAGTATCACACTTTCCAAACACAAACCCCTAGCTGGTTTGAATTCTACAAATCCAAGTTAGATAATGGTGCACTTGTTTTGCATTTGTCAATTTAAAAGAACCCGTTAATGCCGAAGCCCATGGTGGTTAGCAGACTAGCAGCGATATATATGTAACTGAAATAATCCTTCCTTAAAGCTGCATAGTCCGATGAAAGTATAAAATTAGCAGCGCTATCAGCAATACATATCAAAGACCCTATAATACTAAGACGGCTCACTCCCTATCTCTCCAATGGTAATGTAAATTTCGCAGTGCCACCTTGTGGTGTGTTTGATCAGCCCGGCCTGGTGTTTCACATGTAAACACATACAATTATATTATACATGAGATAGGTAAATATGAATACACATCAATATGAAATTGCTATGAACAAATACACATCATCATCATCATCATCAGCATCGCCATCATCACACATCTTTCACATTCATATATACATTTATACATATAATATAGCATATGTTTAACCAAGAGAACAGCCAGCACACCAAGACCAAGTGGTGGGTTTGATCATTTTGATCACAAAGTACAGGCTGAGTGAGCCATCTTAGTATTATAGGGTCTTTGTGCAACTGAAATAATCTTTATTTTAAAGTTGCGTAGTCCGATGAAAGTAGACTAGGTTTGGCATGCTGCTGACGCGCTCTATTTAATTATAAGCCGCGCGTAAACCCGATTAGACCATACCTAGGGCACTTAAAATTCCACGATTCTATTTCAAATCAGCAAATAAATGAATGATTGGATCTATGTACATATATGTGTGTGTGTGTGTGCGTGTGTGTGTGACCAGACGGGAAGGCCGATGAGTTGAGCGTCCGTCTCCCATTTTAGTAGATCGTGGGACTCGAACCCACGGGTTTGAACCCTGGTCGAGTCAAATGAATGACTTAATAATAGATACTTGTCGCTTCCTGTCCAGGCGCTTGCATTAATAGGATAGGGCAAGGACTGGTTTGCTCAATGTCAGAATAATGTGACAGAGGAATATCAGCTCATGGTGCTGGTGGCCTGGTCTCCCAGTGGGGCAGCACTATAGTGTCACCATGAGTGCGCACTGTCACAAGTCGGAACCCATTCTGATATGACCTCAGATGTTGTTAGGACGTAAAACTCCAACAACTAACCAATTATCCAATGTGGAGGAGCGAATCGCGGCTCTGATTGGTCGACGCTACTTCAATTCGATTACATCATATCCTCTCGCGTGGTGATCCAGTTGGCCCCCCTAGAACTAGGGTCATTCTGATTGCCCTTGTAAGCCAATAGGATAGGCTATTATTGTTGCCCCCAAGTGCCTGGCCTATTAAGGGGCTGTCACATTAGTTTTTTTTTGCGGGAGCGTATGGCGGCGTAGGCGCGTTACGTCATATACGTCGGCATAGGCCGTATACGCTACTCATACGCTACGCATACGCTACTCATACGCTACTCATACGCCGCCAGGTGACGGCTTATGTGAAGCGTATGAGGCATACGCCACCATACGCTTTCATAAATCCGTCCGTCCAATTTTTTTTGTGCATGCTAAAAAATCTCGACCTATGAGGGCGTATGGCCCATACGCTGCTCATACGCTACTCATACGCCGGCATACGCTCATCATACGCCGGCGTACGCTCCTCGTACGTTAGGGGTATGCCGGCATAGGTTTTTCATACGCTCAACTTGCGTCACCAGCGTATCTCTAGCATATTTCTAGCGTATGTAGCGTACGCATAACCTATGAGTTACGTATGGGAGCGTACTCCTAGCGTATGCACAGCGTATGCACAGCGTATTCAAAGCATATGCCATAGGTCTCGACATCGAGGTTCCGCTTAGGTTACGCATACGCTACTCATACGCTCATCCGCTATGCATACGGTACGCATATGCTATGCATACGCTACGCATACGCTACGCATACGCTCCACATGCCAATCAAAACCGTCAAAACATCTCACAGTACGCTCACATACGCTCCTGGTACGCTCCTCATACGTTCCTCGTACGCTCCTCATACGTTCCACATACGCTCAAACCCACCCGAAAGTTCTGCCGGCACCCGCACGACTTAGGTAGGTTTTCAATACGCTCCCGCCATACGCCGTAATGTGACAGGGCCTTTACGTAGAACATGGGTGAATAGCAATGTGGCGGCAGAGCACTCGTATTGGTTGCGGAGACTGTTACCGAAGAAGAGGGAGACGACGTTACATAATGATACTTAACCTGGTTTCAGTAGCTGTTTTACTAGCAGTTTGCAGATCATTTTACTGCAGGGGCTAGTGGAAATAAATTGCACCAGTTTAAGTAATCATGCAACAAAACACGCTCCTAATTAAACCGGTCTAATTTAACTGGATTATGTGGCCTGTACCGTTTTTCAGGAAACGCTTGAGTATTGGAATGCTTTGCTTTACAAATTCATTTCCGTTTAAAAAGATGACTTGTTAGTGAAGTGAACCACCAGAAGCTTGTGACATAGATCTATCTGAGGCCTGCAACCTTCTACACTGTAAAGCTAAGATTCCATACACGTGGCATGCGGAATGCGAATGTGGTATGCGGCATAGCTACCCATGCCGACCCCCAATAGCCGATGTCTACTTTTTGTGCTTGGGTGTCGTTAAATAAACAAAACCCCCCAAAGAACCTACCCCATGGCATTTTGGTGTTTTTTTGTTCCAAATTTGTGAAGAAAAGTCAAACGCATCCGCATTCGCATCCGCATTCGCACCGATCGGTCCGTGGGTCGATCAATTTGCCACATTTGCATTCGCATTCGTATTCCCATTCGCATTCGCATTCGCATTTGGACACATGGAAGCACCACTATTCATTTACATGCTTTTCGATTTTTTGCCGCATTCGCATTCGCATACCACATACTGCACACCGCGTATATGGAATCTTAGCTTTAGTAGGGAATGCAAACTAGGCGATTTATATACATCCGTTTTAGCGAGTCAAGTTACTAAGTTTTTTCCTGATGCATACGTGTCATACGTGGTGCGTGGTTTTGTTGTTGCTTAACTGTCATAATGATTTAATAGTCAGTCACCTTCAAAATGTTTATTTTGTTAGCGAACTGTTCTTTTTCTTTGGTGGTCACAATAAGTCACCGAAGTACTGGTTAGTGATTATTTTATGAATAACTAATACTATTAAGCTTCTTGCCTTTGATTTACGCACAAGCTGCACAACGTTTATATAATATTATTAATATGTTTATACACATGGTCCAATTTACATTATCACGCTTAATGTAATATGAACCACATGTAGACCACCTTTCTGAGAAAGCTGCTTTGTCGGTATTAACACAGAACCCATTAGATAAAAGATTCACCCCGTACTTCTAGTACAGGGGTGAAAGACAACTTAGTCTAAATACGGGCGAAAATAGCTTTAGTATGGAACGGGAAGTAGAATGCCTGGCACCAGTGTCAAATGGTTACTTATATTAACACAGAGTTGGTGAAATGGGAGAGAATGCAAACAGACAAGATAGCGGCTAGAGAACGCCATCAATTTCACTTTAAATTGCATTAAAGTATATGTTCTATTATATTTTCCAACTCAAAAGTAGCGGGTAAATATGAAGACGTACATAAAGAATATATTGTGCTTCTTAAATTAAGAATTTACTAGCTCAGTTAATTAACCCAGCATGTCGAAATTCTTCACCAGCTTTTCTACTGGGTTGGTTTTCACCCCTGTACTGGAAGTACGGGGTGAATCTTTTATCTAAGAACCCATGAGCATACTCCCATGGACAGAGGCCATAAGTACATGTTGTGGTGCACTGCCACTCTGTTAGGGTGTTGCATACCCCCTTAAAAGAGAAATAGGAGCAATATAGTCCCCGAATGCACGTACTAATTCGCACATGCTCCGTTTAAAAAAAAAAAAAGATTATTTTTGTGATGTGAATTTATGCTGTCCATAGCATATAAGTTCGAATATTCGGGCTTGTTTTCAATGCTGGGCACTTATTGTTTTGAGATTCTTATTGTTGTATTTTGTGGTTAGTAATATTCTTTTGTTCTACTCTTAATTCTAGACTAGCCTATTCATTTACATGTCATAGTCCTGTACACAATTGGGAAGTGCAGTTATCTGGCTAATGTGGGCTAGGTTCCCTCCCATGGGCTGTCCTGCTGGTGGGCCGTGACATATCACATGCCCCATTGCAGTCTAGCTTAGGAGGGGGGGGGGGGGGGCTTTCCTAGTATTATTTTGCACAGATATTTTTTGTATGTTTTTAGGTCAGAAATTTGTTGTTCCTTCACCGTTTGGGCGTTCCATACCTTTGCAGCCATTTCCAGTGTGCTTCTTTCATGAGCTTTGATTTGGCTTCTAGTTTGCCTTAGCAGTGGTGCATTGTTTGCTCTAGTGTTCCTTTGTGGTTGTGTTAGGAGTCAAGACAAACTACTGAAATTTGATGATTTAAATCTTTTTACTAATATCGCAGATTTTTTTTTTTTAATTCTAGGTAAAAACGAGTTATTGATTAATTAAATGCCTCTACTTAAAATAGAACTTCACCGGTGAACGAAGTAACCTTGACTACATGTTTCTATTACTGATAGATTAAAGTTGCATAGTCCGATGGTTTTGAGTTTCTGTAATTATCTGAGATAAATATATTAGGTTGATCGTCATAATCTACCTTACTTTAGTTTGAAGTAACTTGTATCTTAAATGACTAAGTTTTAAGCTATTTGAAGTGTAAATGTGCAAAATTGATTTTGTTAGACATGCTAAAACTCTTACACCATAGGCTTCTACAATAGCAGATTCTATTTAATTACCCCAGTATTCCCTTCTATGTGGCAATAAATGTTTAATAAATGCACCAGTATCTAAGTTAGATATGTAGAATAAAATCTAGATAATTGTTTTGGTTTAGAAAATTTGATGTTTTTATCAGACTGTAGAGTGTGTGTTCGAGTCTGTGGCTATGTAGGTATAGGCTAAAGTGAAAAACAATACAGATGGAGAGAAAGAGAGAAAGTAAAGCAAAAGTAAGAGTGTAAGAGAGAGTCCAAGCCCCTGTGGTTTATTATATATAGTACATGAATTCTTGGTATAAGATCATGCCATTCACTCCAACCAATAGGGACACAGCATTCCCAGTTCCTCCAATAGGGACTCAGCATTTCTGGTTACCATGACCACCAGTGGTCTGCCCACCACCAGAGCTGGTTGACCTGTGGCCACCACCAACCTTGACCCCTGTGTGCATTGACCCCTACCTCAGCAGAGAGCCAGGCCCTGAGTGCACTCACCCAGACCTGCCAATCATCCCTATGTCTATAATTACCTGCCCTCAAGCATGGGCCAAGCCATATATATATATATATATATATATACATACATACCTATATACATATATACATATATATATATATATATATATATATATATATATATATATATATATATATAGCGCGTATACAGACCCTCTGTATACGGATGTAAGCCAGAAGGGCTCCGGCTATACTACTTCTCTGCTAATTGCCACAATGGTGGTTCCCGGGTTCGATGCCAGGGGGAAGTGCGGCGCTGCTGTCTGCGCACGCCCCACTGGGCCAAGGTGCACTGGACTGGTCATTCGCCTGCCAGCCGCATTATATATATATAATCACAAGATACATATACACGCACTCTTGGCCGGCCACACAACATAATAATAGAGGATTACCATTTCCCCTCTCTGCTGATTATCGGAATATTTGACCAGACTATGCAGCTTTAACCTTGTAAGAAATGCATGTCCATGTGTGTATTCGCATTGTGCAATCTGGTGGCTCCCTCTGTATGGGCGAGCAAATCCATAAACCAAAAATTAATGCCCTTGGAATCCCGCTGGTCAGTTGTGTAACCCTGGAGATCAGCGGCCATATTGCCAGAATCAGGCAATCAGGTCACGCAGAAAACCAATACCGTCAGTAGATTAGCACATCTTAATGGATCAAAGGCTCAGTGACGAGATCGACCCATACTTTGCAAAGCCCCAGTCACACATACCCGGATCAGGGGCCGGACAAGCCCCGGAACGCCATCCGGGGTGGTCCAGGTCGATCCAGGGTGATCTGTGGCTCATCCGTGGATCGTCCATGCCGACCCCCCCTGATCCGGCCTGATCCGTGGCTCATCCGGCGCCGTACGGGCTCAGCCCCGGATGTTTTAAAATGTTTAAAACATCCAGGGTGGTCCGGGGGATTTTGCGATCCGGGCTCAATCCAGCCTGATCCGGGTGTGGTCCGGAGGTGGTCCGGGGGTGGTCCGGGGATGATCCGGGTATTTCGGGGGTGGTCCGGGGTGGACCGGGCCTGTCCGGGAGTGGTGCAGGGTCATTTTGAGCCATGGTTTGACCCGGACCATCCCCGGACTATCCAGGACTACCCCCGGCCTAGCCACGGACCACTCCCGGACTGCCCCCGTAAGACCCAGTTTACCCCGGTTCACCCCGGATCACTCCCGGATCACTCCCGGATCACTCCCGGATCGGGCGTTTTGTATATATATAACCGGGCGCAAATGCACTTCATGCATCACTTCCTGCCTGACTCTCAGAGGGTGCACATCATGGATTACTGCTTGCGGCAGCGCAGGCATCAACTTCAGCTGCTGAACTGGCAATTGCAGCTACATCAGTGACAGAATGTTAACAACATGATTATGTTGCAAGTTATGCAAATCCAGAGAAGACTTACAAGAAAACTGAGAAGAATTGTGTGGGTTCGACCTTGGTTGCATAGGAGAATGCAGTTCAGCCGGTTTGCAAATCTTATGCAAGGGTTACGTATCGAAGATGGTCGAGTGTACAGAAACTTTCTACGCATGGATCCAGCTTTGTTCGAGGAGATTCTCCTTCGCATCGTTCCAAGAATCAAGAAAAAGGACACATGGTACAGAAAGGCGCTAACACCAGGATTGAAACTGTCGTTCACTCTTCGCTGCCTAGCCTCTGGTGACAACTATCATTCTCTGATGTACGGTTTCCGAGTTCCACACAACCCCATCTTGCTTGCCATTCGTGCGGTGTGTGAAGCTATAATTGCAAAGTATGCTGAGGAGGTGATTCAAGCTCCAACTACAGAAGAGCAATGGAGAGGTATCACTGAGCTGTTCTCCACAAGATGGCAGTTTCACCATTGCCTGGGAGCCCTTGATGGGAAACATATCCCCATCCAATGCCCAGCCCATGGAGGGTCGGAGTACTACAACTACAAGGGATTCCACTCGGTCATATTGATGGCTCTAGTGGATGGTGACTACAAATTCTCCTAGGTCGATGTTGGGAGCAATGGCTCTGCAGGCGACGCTCAAGTCTTCAAACGTTCAGAACTTAAAAAGTACATTGAAGATGGACGACTTGGTATTCCAAGTGCCGAACCACTACCGCATGATGAGCGTGACATGCCTTTCTTCATAGTTGCTGATGATGCATTCGCGCTGATAACTTGGTTGATGAAACCATTCTCCAAACGTCATCTAACAATTCCTGCAAGAATGTTCAACTACCGACTGTCCAGGGCATGCCGCATCGTGGAAAATGCATTCGGGATTCTAGCTCACTGGTACCAGTGCCTCCTAACAACAATGCCTACATAATCTGACGCGGATGCGGTACACAGCCCATCACAATGCAGAGATGGACCAGGAGGACAGCAATCACAACATCGTTCCTGGAGCCTGGAGACTCAACAATCCTTTAGCCGACATCTACGGTGTCCGTGGGAACAGACTGACACTCGCAGCAAAATACCAGAGACAATATCTCAGTGCCTATTACGTGTCTTAGGCTGGAGCGGTGCCTTGGCAAGATGCTATGATATGAACTATTTTGAAGTGTGAACTATTACCAATTGTGCCATGAGAATTGTATTTAATGTGCTATTGTTATGTCTGTGCCTACAAATGAAATATATTTCATTATTGTGAATGTCAAATCAAAAGAAACCTCAGTAATAATAAAAATATCTTAAATTAATTTAATGTGTTTGTTATTTGTTGTTTTTGTTGTGTAGCTATAACAGCTTTAAGTTATAATCTTATTAAAATGAAATAGGTCCTAATAAAATGTGACAGTAATAACAAAAAAAGTTCTGTATTATTGCTTTTTAGTATATATTTTTAAATTTTTTATGCTACAGTTAATACCAAAACCTTAAACTCAATAATAGTTTTTTTTCTTGTACTTTATTGTTGGTGTAAGAGCTTAACCTAGTTAATGTGCTATTTATCGAAAAGGGGTGTTAATACTGAATTTAATGATCTTTTCTTCTATATTGTTGGTATAAGAGCTTAACTTATTTTTATCGAAAAGGGGTGTTAATACTGAATTTAATGATCTTTTCTTCTATATTGTTGCTATAAGAGCTTAACTTATTTAATGTGGTATTTATCGAAAAGGTGTTTTTTGGAGAGGGAAAAGGGGGGAAATTTATTTGTTAATTATTTGTTAAATAGTTATTACTTAATTTATTAGAAGTGACTATCAACTAAATGGATATAGCATATAGCATGTAACAAACACAACGTACTTAACGATGTATGTAATTTATATATTTATTTTCAACTAGTCATAATAGTATATATAATGTACACAATCAGTACTCTCGTCACGATCACCTTCACATTCACTCATCCATAATACGTCCATAATAAATACTATGTAAAAACAGTTCATTTCACAATGTTCACAATCACAGAGGCTGGACATCCGTGATGTTGCACGTTGACCTCACAGAGGATTGTCCGGGTCTTGTCCGATCCCAGCCATTAGTGTGGTAAAGCTGAGATCCGACAGACCCGTAATGTTCCCCCCACTTCCTGGCGTGCTGGATGGGCGTGCAGTGGTGGAAGGGCCCGGTCAGGGACGCGTCCAATCCCCTTCAGGGAGTGATCCGGGATAGTCCGGGGGTGGTCCGGGATAGTCCGGGGGTGGTCCGGGATAGTCCGGGGGTGGTCCGGGGGTGGTCTCGGGCAGTCCGGGGGTGGTCCGGCCTCGTCTGGGTTAGTCAGGGGCCGGTCCGGCCCAGTCCGGGCTCATCCAGGGCCATTCCGGGGGTGGTACGGGGCAGTACGGGGCGGTCCGGCCTTTGGTCCGGGGCTCGTCCGGGGCTCGTCCGTGACTGTGAGGCATAAATCGACGAAAACAGTGATTTTATCCGTGGCGGTCCGGGACAGTCCGAGCTGTTGGTCTGTGGGTGGTCCGGCTCAAAATCCTGGGCTCGTCCGGCTATCCGTGACTTGGGCTTAACTATCACATTGCCAGAGCCATACTGAAAGAAAATCCGCCGAACAATGGTAATTGCTGGGATGGTAATTTTTTTATTAACGGCTCCTGTATTAGAAAAAGGCTAAATGACATGTCATATGACACTACTGTTGCCATATTGCTATGGAACTTGTGGGTTACAGAATTTCATTGTGTTATATGCTGCAAATAGTTTTTTTAACAGTTATTGCATACCTTATTCTATATAGCATTTTTGTGTAAATAATCCGGAATTGAAAAATGGCTGGAAGACAAGTGCTTCAGCACTGACAAAAGACTTATTCTGCTGAATAAACATATTACCCAAAAAAACCTGGTTATTGCTTCTAGCACCAAATTCAGTTCCTTCAATATCCCACATGCAACCGTATATCTATACCTGACCTCAAATGACCAGTAATGCAATGCCAATCATTTATCAACCAATAAACCAATATAACTGCCAATAATAGATTATAATGATCTAATCTATGGCCTTTTAACAAAACAACAAGAAAATAAATTACAGAGAACTCAAAACCGAGCTCTTAGAACAGTATATAGGGGCAAAGTTCTCTCAGTGAATGAGATGCACACTAGATCTAATATCACATACCTGAGCCAAAGGAGAGATGCACATCTGCTATCTCTTATGTTTATCAGAGCCAAGGATGAAAACTAGATAGACCATACTACCAGAGTTACCAGGCAGGGGGATGCTACACCCCTCAAAGTTCCTAAACCACTCACAAATAGACTGACAAGAACCCCCTATCTACAAAGGCAGCAAATTATGGAATGAACTCCCAGTCAGAATTAGACATGCACAAACACAACTAGAATTCAAGAACCTGGTAAGAATTCACCAAGCCAATCAGGCCCTTCTACAGGCCTAGTGATGAGGTCGCCATATTTAATTAGCTATCTATTATAAGCACCTATGACCACCCCACCCCCTCCCACCACCCCACACGCTCCTTTACCTGCTGCCAACAAACCAAGTTATCCACCGTACAAGAGTCAGCAAATTCGGAAATGTGTATCAGTCTGGTAGTATTGCTATAGACTAGGGCCCTATGGTACTGGGATGGCTCACTCCCTATCTCTCCCTTGTGATGTAAATTTTGCGGTGCCACCTTGTGGTGGGTTTGATCGACCCAGCTGCTGGTTGGTGTTTCACATGTAAACACATACGGTTATATCATGCATGAGATGGGTAAGCCTGAATACACGTCAATATGAAATTGCTATGAACAGGCACACATCATCGTCGGCCTCGTCGCCATCATCACACATCTTTCACATTCATATATACATTTGTGCATATAATATAGCATCTGTTTGGCCGGGGGAACAGCCGGCGCACCGGGTGGTGCGTTTGATCATTTTGATTACACAGTACAGGCTGAGTGAGCCATCTTGGTATTATAGGGTCTTTGTATAAACATAGACCCTAATAAAGTCTGTACTAGACTACTAAATGACTGAAACGTACAATCCTCCAAGCATTGTTTATCCCATCATTACTAACAACCTACTTACTCAAACTACTTCATGTAGTCAAAAAACACACCTGAGGTATTACCCTGTTAAGCATAACCCTATAAGCTAACCACACTCTATCTAACAGAATAAACAAACCATTCTACTAACACTCACTCCATCTCAAAATGTTAACTCCAACAACATTATAGTTTTGCAATTCACAACATAGTAGGCATACACACCTATGAAGGGAAACTATGCACCTAACCACTCCGTAATGTAAAGGTCTAATCAATACACATGTATGTATCAAGTGTGTAGGAATACAACATATAACTGCTATTTTTGTATGTGAATTGTCAAACTATACCATATGTAAGTCTTTGAATGTTTGATATTGTTATTTCAGCTGATTTGGGCTAGCTGCTGATGACAATATCAGACTACATATGCATATATTGTAAATAACTGTATTGTCACATGGCTGGAAGACCAGTGCCATGGCGCTGACAAAAGACTTTATTCAATGAATAAACTATATTTACAAAAAAAACAAAAAAACTGAAGGCCCACAAAGTATACTAAAGTAGCAGGCATAACTGTTTTGATTGACTGTTGGTAGTTCATAGCTTGGTCTGCACAGGAAGTTATATCAGGACGGATAACGACCTATGACAGTGCGCAGTCGTAACGACTTTATAGTGCTGCCCCATTGGAAGATAGAGCCACCCAGACACATTATCCCGATATTAAGCAAAGCAGTCCTTGCCCGTCTTAAGCCTTGTTCACACGGGAAAAGTTTAAAGCGATTTAGACAAGGCGAATTATATGAATCGATTTAGATGCCCGTTCACGGACCGAGTTTGAAAGTGTTTCGCGTTCACACGGGCAGTGCTTGAGTCAGCTTAAGGCGGAAGTGGATATCTGTGCATGAGCAAGTCCAAACTAACCAGATATCTATGGACTGAATCGTATTGTTTTGGAACTATCAAAACTTCTGCTGGGCACTGAAAACCTAAAAATAAATTATGAAAACAATATCTGCGCGCAGCTAGCGGTTTATAGACTAAATTCTGTAATATGCGCTTTTGATCGACCGGAAAATAAACAAACTCAAGTCTCGACTGCGCATGCGTGTGACATCCTTAATCCGCATCAAGTAAGTCGGTTGCGTTCACATATAAGTCGAATCATAAAATTTGGTTCATATAAACCACCTGCTTAGGTGGTTTATAAAATCCGAATTATATGAATCGATTCAGCCCTAAACCGCCTCAGCCGCGCGTTCACACGCCAAATGTGAGTCGAACTAGGCAAGGCGATTTATATGAATCGAATTAACTGCCCCGTGTGAACACGGCTTTAGTAATGCCAAACACCAAGCTAGGTCGCAACTAGTGTCAATTTTGTAAGTCATTGGTTTGACTCGGCCGAGCTTCGAACCCACGAACTCCAGCCACGAAGCCCACCACCACTCTTAGTGATTCGGCTATTCCTTCTGCTGCATGCACAACTAATCAAACATTATCATGCAAGTTGTAACCAAAGTGACCGCCCAAAGATAAGCACACCATTTCACTCCACCTTATTTTGCTCAATTCACTATTACCGGGGGGGGGGGGGGGGGGAACCAGACGGGATGGCCGAATGAGTTAGAGCGTCCGTCTCCCGTGCTGGTAGATCGTGGGGTCGTGGGTTCGAGTCCCGGTCGAGTCAAACCAATGACTTTAAAATTGATACTTGTCGCTTCCTAGCCAGGCGCTCGGCATTATTAGGATAGGGCAAGGACTGGTGTGCTCAGTGTCAGGATAATGTGACTGAGTGGGATACCAGGTCATGGTGCCGGCGGCCTGGTTTCCCAGTGGGACAGCACTATAAAGTCGCCATGAGTGCGCACTGTCACAAGTCGGTACCCGTCCTGATATGACCTTAGATGTTGCTAGGACGTAAAACAACAACAAAACTATTACCGGGCAGGGTGGCCGAATCGGGAGAGCGTGGGCCTCGCGTTCGGCAGATTGGGAGTTCAGGAGTTCTGTTCCCGGTTGAGTCAAACGAATGACGACTTATACAATTTAAACTTGTCGCTTCCTAGCCTGGCGCTCGGCATTAATAGGATAGGACATTAATAGGATAGGTCAAGGACTCGTTAGCTCAGTGTCAGGATAATGTGACTGAGTGGGATATTAGGTTGGTTGTTGGAGTTTTACGTCCTGGCAACATCTATCATATCAGGATGGGTACTCACTTGTGACAGTCCACACTCATGGCGACTTTACAGTGCTGCCCCACTGAGAATTCAGGCCACTTGCACCATGGCCTGATATCCCACTCTGTCACATTATCCTAACACTGAGCTAACCAGTCCTTGCCCTATCGTATTAATACCGAGCACCAGGCTAGGATTCAGGAAGCGGCAAATATCAATTTTATAAGTCATTGGTTTGACTCGACCAGGAATCGAACTGACGATCACCCACAAAGCGATGCTCGCGCTCTACCGATTCGGCCACCGCGCCAGATATATATATTATATATATATATTATATATATTATATATATATATATATATATATATATATATATATGCTTATATATCCTTGTGTGTAATTAACTTTACCGTTCCACCACTGATCCCACGCTTACTTATTGACCAACTTGAAATTAAAAAACCCACAAAAAACTGAGGTTTGTGGTTAATCAGCTCAACTAATCTGAGACACACAAAGTGGCACAGTTGTCTGAGTATATAGACTAGTTCATTGTTCCACACGTAACATGAATTAGTAATCAGTCGATATCTTATGCAGTCATCATAGCCCGCGTGTATGCATTATAGAAAAGTAACATAAGGAATTGTGAGTGTATTTCTGTTCAGATATATGAGCCTGTCTCAAAAGGTGATAACTCTTTTTTATTTGTCCACGTAACGATTGACACAAAATAGCACAGAAACGGTTACACTAAAACCACAAGGACATTTGCTTCAAATCAATATGTATTCTATTGGGATTATGAAACACCATACATCAGTTTATCCTGAGCAAATGCATAAGCAGATAGTATGTTGATCGTTAAAATGGACAAAGTTCTGTCCCAAATTACTTAATACCTTTTGAGACAGCCTCATATATGTGTAGTTGCATGAAAGTAATTAAGATACCTTTATTCATACGATTTTCTGAATACATGTATTGATGGTACTGCACTGTGCGGACGGTGCTTCGAGATAACACGCCTGGTATTATTTCCCTCGGCTGTGTGACACGTAATTAGAGACACACTAATTGCATTCCAATGGTAGTGATATAATAATCCTGCTGACAACGCGCATATTAATCGGCCATAGCACTGATATCTACATAGGGACTCTCATCGTTGTACTCATGTAGGTCCGCATGGTTCATTTTCTTTGTTGTTTTGCGTCCTAGCAATATCTAATGTCATAACAGGATCGATACCGACTTGTGACAGTGTGCACTCATGGCGACTTTATAGTGCTGCCCCACTGGAAGACCAGGCCACCAGCACCATGACCTGATATCCCACTCAGTCACATTTTCCGGATACTGAGCCAACCAGTCCTTGCCCTATCCTAATAATGGTGAGTGCCTGGCTAGGAAGTGACAAGTATACATTTTTAAGTCATTGGTTTGACTTGACCAGGTTTTTTTTTTTTAATTTTGTTTTTACTGTCCATAGCATCTAAGCTCGAGTGCTCGGGCTTGTTTTCAATGCTGGCCAGTTGTAGTAGTGGTTTAACCTTATCACACAGTAGGAGGTGGTAAGACGTTTTTGTGTGTGTTTGTGTTCGAACCCACGAACCCATGGGTTTGGATTCCCCGCTCTCCCAAAACAGGTTGGATCATTAACTTTATTATATCACTTATATCTAAATGACTAAACCATCATTGTCTAAAAATAACCACTACAAAAACCCCTTTTTAATAATTTTTTGCAGTAATCCCCAGCTAGGCGCCTTGTCAGTGCCGCTCAAACCGGATGTGAGCAGCAACTGACGCTCCCATCAACCTGCGCATGCGCCATGTGTTGTCGCGGTGAGCGCTGCTTCCGGATCAACTGTCACTGCGTTTGTTTCCGGTGCCGAAACTGCGCAGAATGTGAACGCTCCTTTGGCGCCGGTGGACTCGCCGAAACCCTGGCAGGGGGCGCCCTGAGTAGGTTGACTTCCGGTGCACTAATTGTCTCATTACCTCAAGTCCACTTACTGATGTTTACTGCTGTTGTATTACTCTATTTGTTTTTGTTTTTGTTTTTTTAACCTGACAATTTTACTTAGTCACAATTATCATAATCGAATAAAACTAGCCATGGTTTGTACATCTTGAAGAAGCAAACTTTTCTCTCGGCGTTATTTAAATGGACCCAGTATAGGCTGCTGAGACTGGAACTGTACTCTTGAGAAAAGCTCTCCAAGCACACCTTTTCAGTTTGCGTAACTGAATATATGTCACAATGACTAATGTGCAAGTGCAACCTAAAGGGGTTCCCCAGTCTGTGGGATACCATATTTGGTCATGTGGGGTGTAATCGATTAACACGACCGGGCGATTCGGGTCACCTGAGTTGCTAGAATTTCAAATCGAACACCACGAGTGGAGTTGACAAAAACAAGTGCCGTGTGCAAAACGACCCGACCCCAGTAACCCACCTCTTGGCTAGGGTTTGCTAGGAACAATGATGTCACATTTGTGCTGGTACCATCCTGCAGGATAATAACTACCAGTCCCAGTCCTACATGGTTTCTTTTATTAATGAAATGGAAATATAACTAAGCTATGCAATCATAAAATACTTTAAATCCGATTTTGCTGTAGTTATATCGGTTATTACAACAACACAAGTTTCGGATTAAGCCACCATTTTCTCCACCCCAAGCACGGAGAAGCGTATTCGATTATTCAACCAGAGTCTGTAGGATGTGCGCATGCACCAAAAAGTGACTCGGGTGACCCGAGTTGATTAATCGATTACGCCCGTGGGGAATCACAGTAGGCCATATGATGAGAGATCCTACCCATGACGTGATTCATATATTACATTCCGAGTTCATTTGTCGTCTCTGTGGACTATGTGCGGGACCAGACCAGACCAACCCAGTATCACAGCTGTCCAGCCTTGAAAACAAGAACCCTCACGGGAGCTTATACGTTATGGCCAGAATAAAAAACTTGTCACCAAAAAAAAAAAAAAAAAATGTTGGGCGACTTGAAGGACCAAACAAAGTTCGGGGCCTTTGTGGTCAGACTGTGACTGTTAGGGTTATTCAACCCTAATGACTTTTCTCATTTGTTAAAATAATGCAGGCCAGAGAATGCTTACACAATTAGATAGGCTCTCATCAATAAAACAGAATATAAACATGTCATATATCAATAAGTATAGAGAAGGGTTATAAAGAAGAAGTTAATTGCAATATATTTCTCCAAGATAAGTATCACAGAGCCTCTTTTGACTAACAATGAACTTGATGCCCTTTGACTATGCCTTATAACCTATATAATTCCACCTATCTCTTCCCTGTATGATGTTACAAAATGGACTATTTGAGCTTCACTGCAATAGGTACAGACTAATCAGTTCAGGACCACTAAACCAAGTACCCAAATCGTTATTCTTAGCAATTATGATTGCAATGCAGTTAATAATTCTATGATTTGAATATTTTGTGACAATATGACGAATAATTCATGCAAAGAATACGCTAAAATCAGGTGAAGAGGTCTTTAAATTTGTCAATTTATAGCCCCTTAGACTACTTATAATGATTTGCGCTATATTGTATCAAATCAATGCAACCATTAATGCCTGTGCATCCTTGATCTGCATCATTATTACCCAGAAAGGAATACAGTAAAACCTCTCTAATTGACCACCTCCCCAGATCAACCACGCCCCTATATCGATCGCTTTATTTGGGTCCCAAACAATTACCCATACAATACCATTGCAACAAAATGAAAAACTCCCTAAACCGACCACATCCGTAAATGGACCGTTTAAAGCCGGCCCCATGGTCGGTCGATTTAGAGAGGTTTTACTTTATTAAGCTTTATAGTTTATCTCATTCGACATTATTAAGATAGGGCACGACATGGTTGGCCCAGTTGCAGAATAATGTGACTGAGTGGGATACTGTGTCATGGTGCCTGTGGCACTGTAGCTTATTCTAGTGGGGTAGAATTAGAAAACCCCCTCGAGTGCAAAACTGTCACAAATCTGTGCCAGTTTTGATATAGCCTAATCTCTGCTGTTGCTCGGACATACATCTCCAACAACTCACTGTATGCATGCTAATGCAGTGTATCCATAGACTGTTCCCTTGTGGCATGTTCCCTTGTTCCGTGTTTGCTTGTGACCTTGTGACATGCCACACAGACAATGAACCTATGTTTTTCTTAGGTGCTGTTCCCATAGGTTGGACCCAGGGGATCGTATGGCCTTGTCCATAACAAATGTGACATACTGACTGGGAACATAGAGAATGAACATGTTCATTGCCTGTGTGGCTCATCACAAGGTCACAAGGTCACAAGGTCACACGCCATAAGGGAACAGTTTATGGATACACATCCTTATGCAGTCCTTTATATCTCTCTGTTCCAGGCAGGCTAGCCACGAACATTGCCCGTCGGCCATACCCGATGCTGCCACCGCTGCCGCCGCCACCACTCGACTTGAGCCGGCCTCCACCCGACTGTCGCCAGGGGGAGAACATGGTGGCAGCCGTCCATAGCAATTGTGTCATACAATAGGCTAGTACGGTACATTGCTACCAGGGGGTTCAAAATCCAACACGTCATCTAGATTATATTTATAGTCACGTCCATCTACCGGCCAAATGCAGGGATATGATTGAAGTATTCAAATATCTTCATGGTATCTACAAGACAGGTAGCCCCCTTATCAGAGACTCCAACACCAGGACCAGGGGACACTCCCTGAAGCTGAGAACGTGGTACTCCAGACTGGACCTGCGACACAACTTTTTCGGCTTTAGGGTGGTTGACCTGTGGAATGACCTGCCGGAGAGTGTTGTAGCAGCGGAATCGGTGAACTGTTTCAAGTCCCGACTGGATGCATACTGGTCAAGCATTACATATATCTTGGAGCCAATGACAGTTGCTATGATCCACCACATCTGAAGAACTGTCTCCATTTCTATTAATTAAGAGCGGCTAACAGGTCCAAGGCCTATTATAGCTGTATCCTATTGATTGATATGGACAATGATTTGAAGACGGCCGCCCTCCCCCCCCACCACCACCCTACCCCCACCTCCACCTCCCCGCCCAACACCCATCCGTTCCCCATTCACCCCTCTACAGTGTAAATCACACGGACTGTAACCCCCCCCCCCCGCCTCCCCCCCAAGATGCCCTCATAGCAAATGTTAAAGTTGCATAGTCCGATGATTTTGAGTTTCTGTCGCTTTCTGAGATAAATACATCGAGGTTGACTGTTATTATCTACCTTACTTTAGTTTGAAGTAACTTTTATTTTGCATGACTAACCTTTGAGATATTTGAAGCGCAACCATGCAAAATTAGTTTCGGCAAGCACACCAAAACTTAGACACCATAGGCTTCTGCAGCAACAGGTTACTATTAAACTGCCTCAGTATTCCCCTTTAGGTGCAGACAAAAGTGCACCATTATCTAAGATGTAGAATAAAATCCAGATAATTGTTTTGGTTTTGAAAATGTGATGTTTTCATCAGACTATGCAGCTTGAAAGGCCAGCTTCCGAGTGCACAGAAGAGAACACATCCATATGAAGCCCATTGAACATACTTTTTTTTTTAAACACAAAAACGAATATCCAGCGGGACTTTTAATTAGACTTCTAATGTGTCCACCTGCTCTCGTTATTCAGAGACAGACGACTTGTATCGATTTCAGTAGCAGGGGTTGATATAAATATAGCTATTATTTTGCTGCGTGTTCCTAAACCGCACAGTAATCTACAGCAGGTAGATTTGTAATGATTCACCCAATTACTGGTCTATTGACACATAATTGATTGTATGCCTTTACATTATATGTAAAGGCGATGGGTAAATAAAAAACAAACAATTCTTGCCATGAATATGGCCTATGCTGCCGAGATGGCGTAAAGAAACCACCAATCAATCAATCAATCAAACCTAATTACTGGTTCAGTGCAATCAGGCAAGAATTCGAGTTCTACACTGCCCAAATAAGAAAAACATCTCATTCTAATCTTAGAAGACATGGACATAATAGATTAGTATCTTAGAAGACAAAAATATCATATTTGTGGAATTGTTTTCATGTAGAACAAATTTGAATACCGCTGTGTTTAATACCTCGATGCAGTGCTGTGCACATATTGTCAGAAGCTGAAAAAATCTGGGCCCCACTAAAAAAATTTTTAAAGAGAGAAATTCGTTTGACTAAAAGGGGCAGTTTTGATATGAAGAAGAAAAAGTGAAGGGGGCTCACCCCCCCCCCCTACGCACCCTTCCCCACACCCCTTCCCCATCTGGACGTGGACGTCCCTGCCGAAATGTATGTAGTGTGTATTATTTCTTGCTTGTTTTATTTAACTACGCCTCTAGTGCACATTGATTTTTATCATCGGGCATTGGATGTCAAACACATGGTCATTCTGACATATTTCTTTGGAGGAAACCTGCTGCCGCCACATAGGCTACTCTTTCCGATAAGCAGCAAGGGGTCTTTTATATTCACTTTCCCACAGACAGAACAGTACATACCACCTCCTTTGATGAACCAGTGGTGGACCATTGGTTGGAACGGAATATAGCCCAAACTACAAATGGATCCACTGAGAAGGATTGATCCTATGACTGATTGTTTCACAGGTGGACACTCTACCGCCTGAGCTAGATCCTGCTCCTACAATGTGTATTCGTGCTAGTTGGGTCAGTCTATTGTGAAATTAGAAAGTGTCCTTATCTTAAAGGGACCAGCTATAGCTCGCTGGGACACTGCCCGTACTCCGACAAATGCTCTCCAAGCACAATCTTGTTTAGTTTTTATGTTTAAATGAACCAAGTATGTGTGGGGAGAGTATGGGACCAGGGCACTGCTAGTCTGAACTGCAATGGCAGTTTGTTGTCTTCAAAATGGCCGCCCCCATAGGCGGCGGCCATTTGCAATGCAAAAGCTGCGCTGTGATTGGCTGAAATTGTGCCGGCAACAGGCTCACACAGTAACAAGATTTGCTGGTTCCCAGTATGGGCTCAGCTTGTGCCCGGCAGTGTTAGGGACCGATTACGCCGAAATCGCCGAGTGTAAACAAAACAGTGGCTCGAGTGACCCGAGTTGAATAATCGATTACACCCGAATATACAAATCGCCGCCGGCGCATTCCCGAGTTCGTTTGTTTTCCACGCGGCGGATAGCTGGCGACTTTAAGTCTAAGTGCACAATATACATGATCAACACAAACTTTAATATCTTTAATATATTAGCTCGATAGTTTGAATGTGATAGGTTAATGGTATTAATCGTTTAGAATGGGCATCAATTGTGCTTAATCAAACGGCGCCACCTTCACATAAAATAAGCTTCAATGTTTATACAACATTTTATAATGTAATAGGATATATGTGTGTAGCTGTCACACTACGACGTAATGGCCAATGTGAGTCCGACGTGGGCGACTTTCGAAAAACCCGACGTGATATGCAAATACGGGGCCAAGTTGGACGACACCATGGTGTGGTCGACGTGGGTGTAACGACGGTGGCACTAGTAACACTGGTAGTACTAGTAGCACTAGTAGTGTTATTGGTATCACTAGTAGAACTAGTAGTAGCAATAGTATCACTGGTAGTACTGGTAGCACTAGTATCACTATTAGTGGTACTAGTAGTAATATTAGTGGTACTAGTATTAATATTAGTGGTACTATTAGTGGTACTAGTAGTACTATTAGTGGTACTAGTCGGACTATTAGTGGTACTAGTAGTAATATTAGTGGTACTAGGAAAAGTATTATTATTTGTGGTACTAGTAGCACTTGTAATACTAGTAGTACTAGTAGTAGTAGTAGTGTTATTGGTATCACTAGTAGAACTAGTAGTAGCACTAGTATCACTAGTAGTACTAGTAGCACTAGTAGTACCAACCAACCAACCAGACGCCGTGGTCATAACGAGAGCCTAACGTGACCGTGAGCCTAACGTGACCGAGAGCCTAACATGACCGTAACATGACCGTAATCATCAAGCTATGTAAAAGTTTTTTCAACATGTCCAAAACCTCGACGTCCTCCGACGAGAGGCGACAAGAGGCGACGAGAGGCGACGAGAAGCGACGAGAAGCGACGAGAAGTGACAAGAGCTTAACGTGACTTTAACGTGACCCGACGTAATGACGAAAAATCACCCACGTCGAAGTCACGTTGGCCATTACGTCGAAGTGTGACTGGGCCATACGTCGGTATTGTACAGTTATATAATTGGAATATCATAGTGGTTCTACTCTAACACGCACACAAAAACAACTAGTTATGCATAATTATATAGACTTAGTAATTGTCTCCCAAGAGGAGCCTGCTTATTTCTCTTGCTGTCAAAAAAAGAAGTTATAAGCATTTATGCAGAATTACATTTTAAACAGATAATTACGACAATGCTTTTCAGTTCAAATGTTTGCCTCCGTGAAGATTCATGTCGCCAAAGAAACAGGAATCAGACAAATAAGCGTACATAGACCTACATAACAGGCCTACATAACAGGCCTAAATAACAAGCCTATGTAACAGGCCTACATAGCAGGCCTACATAGCAGGCCTACATGACAGGCCTAAATAACAAGCCTACGTAACAGGCCTACATAGCAGGCCTACATAACAGGCCTACATAACATGCCTACATAACAGGCCTATATAACAGGCCTACATAACAGGCCTACATAACATGCCTAAGTAACAAGCCTATGTAACAGGCCTAAGTAGCAGGCCTACATAGCAGGTCTATATAACAGGCCTAGATAACAGGCCTAAATAACAAGCCTACGCAACAGGCCTACAAAGCAGGCCTGCATAACAGGCCTGCATAACAGGCCTACATAACAGGCCTACAAAACAGGCCTACATAACAGGTCTACATAACAGGCATACATAATAGGCCTACATAACAGACCTACATAACAGACCTACATACCAGTTACCGACACGGGAAGCCAATCAAGCCTATTTGTGCCATTTCTGCGATTAATATTTTTCCATTTCAGTACTTTCTTAGTCGTAGTGCTTTCTGGTG
The DNA here is from genome assembly GCA_030323885.1 of Branchipolynoe longqiensis. NCBI lineage: Eukaryota > Metazoa > Annelida > Polychaeta > Phyllodocida > Polynoidae > Branchipolynoe > Branchipolynoe longqiensis. Next base: position 105,779,906 of record CM059188.1, on the reverse strand, counting down.
TTCTTTGAACTAGCAGTAATAAAACTATGCTCAATTTTAAAGAGGGTTTGTTCTTTTTTCTATGCCCAGGTCTGTATGGCGGTATCATTACTTTTTGTCTTATGACGATGTTCATGTTTATAGTATAACATGTTCTAAAAGTAGGTCATTAACGTATGGTTGGTTGGTTGATTGTTGGAGTTTTACATCCTGGCAACATCTAAGGTACCGACTTGTCACAGTACGCACTCATGACGACTTTATAGTGCTGCCCCACTGGGAGACCAAGCCACCAGCACCATGACCTGATAACCCACTCAATCACATTATCCTGACACTGAGCCAACCAGTCCTTGCCCTATCCCAGTAATGGCGAGCGGCTGGCTAGGAAGCGATAAGTACCAATTTTTAAGTCATTGGTTTGACTCGACCAGGGTTCGAACCCGTGGGTTCGAATTGCACGACCTACCAAAACGGGACACATTTTACATTCAACCGTCCGTGCTTTCTGTTCACTCAAATGACACTAATGCCATCTATGGAATTACCAAAAGAGTTACTTCCATAATGAAGAACAAAAGAGCTTCGTACATGTATAATGCCAATAGAAAGACGTCAGCTTACGTAGGCTATATTTAGGCAATGTAATAATCTGATATGAGTGACTTAAAAAAGAAAAGATTATAACCATTTTGAAATCATACCTTTTGATCATAGGGGTCTATGCATTCTGCATATGCAGTGCCACGAATGATAATCACTCCTTGCTCTTTTTATTGACACACCATGTAGCTACGCTCTTCAACGCCAGCTGAGAGCTTGCCTTATTTACCCGCTGTTTGTCCTTCAATGCTTCCCACAATGGGCGAGAAGCCACCAGACTCACAGTGAATGCCTAATGATGATCGGGGTGGGAAAGTGGAGCGTGTGCAGTGTCAGTGGGTGTGTGTGTGTATGTGTGTGTGTGTGGTGGAAGGAGGAGGGAGGGTAATGAAGCTGACTCGGGTGGTTCAGCTAAACGACCTCCACCACCCCACTGGTCCTCACTCACCCCCGCATCACCCCCAAAGACCCTATAATACTAAGACGGCTCACTCCCTATCTCTCCCATGGTAATGTAAATTTCGCAGTGCCACCTTGTGGCGGGTTTGATCACCCCGGGTGCTGGTTGGTGTTTTACATGTAAACACATACAATTATATTATACATGAGATAGGTAAGTGTGAATACACATCAATATGAAATTGCTATGAACAAATACCCATCATCATCAGCATCGCCATCATCACACATCTTTCACATTTATATATACATTTATACATATAATATCGCACCTGTTTAACCAAGAGAACAGCCAGCGCACCAAGTGGTGGGTTTGATCATTTTGATTACACAGTACAGGCTGAGTGAGCCGTCTTAGTATCATAGGGTCTTTGTCACCCCCCCCACCTCCCTGTCCCCCCCCCCCCGCACTCCCACCCCCGGGAATGGCCGCGAGCAGCCCCAGCGTAGCCCTACACGCCACTGTTGCGTCTGTCCTCTGCCAGCTCCTCCTGCCCACCGCTAACTGCTCCTGCAACCCGCCGCCGCCGGCGCCGCCGCCGCTGCTGCTGCTGCCCGTTCTGGTTTCTGGTGCTGCCGCCGGGTGGCGTCGCGGTGGTCGGCGACATCTGAGGGTGATTCAACGGAAGGGGCGAGCATCTGAAACTAGGTCAGGCCGTCGTCAGTGTCTCAGCGCAGCCGAAGAGAGTGAGGGGCGAGGCCCAGGGAGACCGACCAGCAGGGACGGGCCCCCTCATTCCGCAGCCATGCTGTGGCGGACCGTGATGACACTAGCCGCAGTGCTGGTGACAGTGACAGGTAAGGCCGCGTTGTTCGTCGCTGGGGGTTGAGCTGATTGATATGTGGCGGTCACCGTGTGATAATAGCACCGGAAGCAGTAGGAGGCATGGGTATTAGCACGGGATCCAACCTGCCCCCCACTACACCCTCCCCTCACCCCCACGTCCAGACCCATTCCTTCTCTATTCTCAGCTGCGCGTGTCAGTATTTATTCTGCTTTGTTAATGCTACTGCAGTTAGGCGGCCCAATATGTGATTACTACTACTACTACTACTATACTACTACTACTACTACTACTACTACTACTACTACCTACTACTACTACAGGGCAGTTGGTGGTATTTGATCAATTTGAATCAAAGCCTTTAGGTGTGGGATCTGAGGAATATCTTGGTGGAGTTCTATATGTATTTATATATATAGTGAGAGACAGAGCGAGAGAAAGAGAGGGAGAAAGAGGTAGTAACAGGAACGCGTTCGTCGCTGGGGGTTGAGCTGATTGATATCTGGTGGTCACCGTGTGATAATAGTACCGGAAGCAGTAGGAGACATGGGTATTAGCACGGGATCCAACCTGCCCCCCACTACACCCTCCTCTCACCCCCACCTCCAGGCCGATTCCTTCTCTATTCTCAGCTGTGCGTGTCAGTATTTGTGCTGCTTTGTTAATGCTACTGCAGTTAGGCAGCCCAATATGCGATTATTACTACTACTACTACTACTACAGAGCAGTTGGTGGTATTTGATCAATTTGAATCAAAGCCTTTAGGTGTGGGATCTGAGGAATATCTTGGTGGAGTTCTATATGTATTTATATATATAGTGAGAGACAGAGCGAGAGAAAGAGAGGGAGAAAGAGGTAGTAACAGGGACGCGTTCGTCGCTGGGGGTTGAGCTGATTGATATCTGATGGTCACCGTGTGATAATAGCACCGGAAGTAGTAGGAGGCATGGGTATTAGCACGGGATCCAACCTGCCCCCCACTACACCCTCCTCTCACCCCCACGTCCAGACCCATTCCTTCTCTATTCTCAGCTGTGCGTGTCAGTATTTATTCTGCTTTGTTAATGCTACTGCAGTTAGGCAGCCCAATATGTGATTACTACTACTACTACTATACTACTACTACTACTACTACTACTACTACTACTACTACAGGGCAGTTGGTGGTATTTGATCAATACGAATCAAAGCCTTTAGGTGTGGGATCTGAGGAATATCTTGGTGGAGTTCTATATGTATTTATATATATAGTGAGAGACAGAGCGAGAGAAAGAGAGGGAGAAAGAGGTAGTAACAGGGACGCGTTCGTCGCTGGGGGTTGAGCTGATTGATATCTGGTGGTCACCGTGTGATAATAGCACCGGAAGTAGTAGGAGGCATGGGTATTAGCACGGGATCCAACCTGCCCCCCACTACACCCTCCTCTCACCCCCACGTCCAGACCCATTCCTTCTCTAGTCTCAGCTGTGCGTGTCAGTATTTATTCTGCTTTGTTAATGCTACTGCAGTTAGCCGGCCCAATATGTGATTACTACTACTACTACTACTACTGCTACTACTACAGAGCAGTTGGTGGTATTTGATCAATACGAATCAAAGCCTTTAGGTGTGGGATCTGAGGAATATCTTGGCGGAGTTCTATATGTATTTATATATATAGTGAGAGACAGAGCGAGAGAAAGAGAGGGAGAAAGAGGTAGTAACAGGGACGCGTTCGTCGCTGGGGGTTGAGCTGATTGATATCTGGTGGTCACCGTGTGATAATAGCACCGGAAGCAGTAGGAGGCATGGGTATTAGCACGGGATCCAACCTGCCCCCCACTACACCCTCCTCTCACCCCCACATCCAGACCCATTCCTTCTCTATTCTCAGCTGTGCGTGTCAGTATTTGTGCTGCTTTGTTATTGCTCCTGCGGTTAGGCGTCCCAATATGTGGTTATTACTACTACTAGAGGGCAGTTAGGTCTTTGAGCAATACGAATCAATGCCTTCAGGTGTGGGATCTGAGGAATATCTTGACTGATTTATGTGATGTATAACGTATTATACACGTATAAGTGCTTGAGGAGAAATAAATTACACCCCTTCCTCCTACGCTGCCGCATTTGTGGAGTACCCCTCTCTCTCTGGAGCTTTTTAGCATATATATAGAGCGAGAGAAAGAGAAAGAGAGAGAAAAAAGAGAGAAAGAGAGAAAGAGAGAGGTGGGAGGGGCAAACACATGTAGAACAACATACTGTACTGAGTAACTACTGACTCAATATTAATTTCTTTATTTTCTCTAAATCGACCGACCATGGGACCGACTTTAAATGGTCCATTTAGGGATGTTGTCGGCTTAGGGAGTTTTTTAAATTGTTACAATGGTATTGAATGGGCGATTGTTTGGAACCAAAATAAAGCAATCGATATAGTGGGGGGCTGTCGATCTGTGAAGGTGGTCGGTTAGAGAGGTTTTGCTGCAGATAATTACCACGGTTTCATAAATATGCTAAGAGGTCCGAAATATAGATATAATTCTGATTTTCCCAGCATTAAAAATACACCTTCCTTATTTACGTTACAAGATTAACACCTATAGACAGTTTAGGGTTTTTGAAAGGGATTTGTAAAGTGGACAATATCATGTTTAAAAACAGTGATACGGCCAACACTATTTCGACTTCTGGTAAATAAATGTCAGGGGCGTAGCTAGACCTTTAACGATGTGTACTCCTAATTTCGGCAGGGGGTTTAGGGGGCCGCTTAAGCTTAAGCTGGCAGATTTTACACATTTTAGACTTGAGTTTTCGACACTCCGGTCTACTACATGCCTCCTTTCTCTCTCTCTTTCTTATTTTTTAATTTTTGTTGTTGTTGACAAAACGATGTGGACGTTTTGGCGAACGCGCGTCCGCCTAGCTACGCCCCTGAATGTTTTCCTTAGTTGATTCATGGAGGAGTGGTGAATACACACTTTTTACTCAGGCGCCCATTGAAATGCTGATCACCGAATGACTCACATTGGCAATGGAATTTGCAGACATGCATATGTATACATAATGCATAAGATGATAAGCAGTCTACTTACATACTATATATATATATATGTATATATATATGTATATATACATACAGTAAAGCCTCTCTTGCCGACCCCGTCCTGATATGACCTTAGATGTTGCTAGAACGTAAAACAACAACAAACAAACAAGAATCTCTTACCGACCACCTCCACAGATCGACCACTCCCCTATATCAATTGCTTCATTTGGGTCCCAAACGATCGCCAATACAATACCATTGTAATGATTTTGTTTAAACTCCCTAAGCTGACCACCTTCCTAAATGGACCATTGAAAGTCGATACCATGGTCATTCGATTTAGAGAGGTTTTACTGTATACACACACATATACGTACATACATACATACAGACCTAATATTGTTAACCAGTGCACCCTATCGAAACTTAACAAAGATATGGAGGCAAATTCTTACCGTATTCGACATTGCTTCGCTTTGTGGGGAGAAGGTCGCTGCCTCTCTCTGGTTAACCAGCTCCAAATCCAATGCATGGTTTTAACAGTGAATACTTCGACGGTTCCCCTAGATATTGGTCAAGAGGCTTTTACCATAAGTGATACAGTACTCTGTTGACGAGCTATTCTTTTTTTTTAAAATAACAATCATGACGCACATACTCGGATATCACTGGTTGTTATGCCCACAACAAGACTCATGCACTTTTTGATCCAACACCGACAGTCATGCAGGCTAGTCGAGTTGGTCAGTGTCTGGCGTAATATGTACTAGTTAGTTGGTTGGTTGTAGGAGTTTTACATCCTGGCAACATCTAAGATCATATTAGGATGGTTACCGACCTATGACAGTGCACACTTATGGCAACTTTATAGTGCTGCCCCACTGGGAAATTAGGCCGCCAGCGCCATGACCCGATATATCACTCAGTCACATTATCCAGACACTGAGCTAACCAGTCCTTACCATATACTATTTATGTCGAGAGTCACGCTAGGTAGCGACTGTAGTATATGTACAGAGAACAAGCCGGACCCAGCGAGAGGGGGTCACGTGATGCAAGTGACGTGGTAGATCGGGACCAGAATAAACTCACGTGTCTGTCTTTTCTACAGCGACAAGTATACATTTTTTAAGTCATTGGTTTGACTCGACCGGGAATTGAACTCTGATTTCCCGCACGAGAGAATACATACTAAACTCCTAACGTGAAACAAATACCTCGTAGTGTTAGCTGTTCTTCACACCCCGATTCCACGGGGCTGCTGCACCAATACCCGACGCACGTGTGATAGGCATGCACATTCTGCTGCATGTTTTAAGGCTGCATAGTCCGATGAAATATCAAATTTTCAAAACCAAACTAATTATCTAGATTTGATTTTACATATCTATCTTAGATACTGATGCACTTATTTAGCATTTGTTTCTGCATAGAAGGCAATACTGAGTCAATTGAACAGAACCTGTTACTGCAGAAGTCTAAGCCTGCCAAAACTAATTTTCCACTTTTGCACCCAAAATATCTAAAAAAATATTTGATATTTCATCGGACTATGCAGCTTTAAATTACCATTCATTGCAATGATTCCATGAGTTATTAGACTAATTAAAGCTGCATAGTTCGATGAAGCATAAACTTTTCAAAACCAGAACACTCATCTCGAATTGATTCTACACATTTTACTTAGATACTGATGCACTTATTAAGTATGTTTTGAAACGTAGAAGGAAATACTGAGGCACTTTAATATAACGTGTTACTATTAAAGCCGATGGTGTCAGAGTTTTGGTGTGCTTGCCAAATGTAATTTGACATGTTTGCATTTTAAATATCTACAAATTTAGCCTTTTGAAACAAAAGTTACTTCAATTTGAAGTAAAGTAAATCATAATAATCAGTTTTTCTGAGATAAATATGACAGAAACCCAAAACCATCGGACTATGCAACTTCAAGCCCGCATTAAATAAAATATCTTCACTTTAATAACTGGTGTAAATCAAGAGAATAATAATTAAAGGACTTTTTTGTATTAGTAATTCGTGAAGATGTATCGCAATTTGTTGGTAGGTTTACCCCTATGACGGCCCCCCCCCCCCTCCCCCCGTTGCCCTTGCGTTATACGGTGGAATGTTCGGGTCATTCAGGGTAATTAGCCCTGCCCCACATATAGAACAGAACACATGAGCAAATGATACGGGCAGACAGTGTAATATATGCATAAAAGACATCCAGGCATGAGCGGAGAACAAAGGAATATGTAAATGAGATGATGTCAGAGTTAAAGGGTGCCAGCGGTTCAGGGCCCTGGAAGGGGAATAAAGCATTCGGTATCCAGAAGTCAAAGTTTTCAGACGTTGTACTTTCACATGGTGTCAGATAAGGACAATGCCGCCCGCTAACATGCTGCTGGGCCTCACGCCGCCAGATCAGCTCATTCTCTCCAACAATGCATGATCGAACTGGAAAACATGGATCAGAGCATATAACATATATGCCACGGCTTCAGGAGTCGTTACAAAAACAGAACGAGTGCAATGCTGCATCTTCCTTCATGTCGCAGGCGAAATATTTTACTTGTGAATATCGTTTGAATAGATTCAGTAATGGTATATTATATATATATGCTGTATAAGTATTATACGAGTATAATAACCCTGAATATCCCTCCATTCCCTCCCTCAGCACTCACTCAGTCCATGGACTGATGGAGTCCGGCTTAGTCATCTACTGCTCAAGCCTCCCCAACCTCAGCTCTGATGGTGGCACCACCACCCAGTCCACACTGTAACCACCACTCACTGTACTGCTGAAAATTATATATATATATATCACATATGCAATGTGTGTGGGAACGGAATGATGGGAAGATTAGAAAAGGGGGAAAGGTTTGAAGGAGAATATATATATCAATTCTTGAGTTGCTCGGTGAGCGAGGTGCAAACAACAGCAATGTAAATAGGCCTAGGTGTGTGGGAATATGGGTGTTTATAGTTAAAGCTGCATAGTCCGATGAAATATGAAATTTTCAAAACCAAAACAATTATCTAGATTTGATTTTTACATATCTAACTTAGATACTGATGCACTTATTGCATATTTGATTGTGCATAGAAGGGAATAGTGAATCAATTTAATAGAATATTTTACTGTAGAGGTATATGGTGTCAGAGTTTTGGCAAGCTTGCCAAAACTAATTTTCCATGATTGCACTTCAAATATCTCAAAAGTTTACTATTTTAAATAAAAGTAACTTTAAACTAATGTAAAGTAGATACTAGTGATCGATCTAATATATTTATGTCAGAAAAATTACAGAAACTCAAAAGCATCGGACTATGCAACTTTAAATATACTAGATAATAACAAAAAGTGGTAAGAGAATGGTATATTGGATTTTTTAACATCTTCACTGTGTAACATAGATGTCCCCCCCCCCCCCCCCACACACACAGGAACAACCTTTATCAGTAATTATGTGGGAGTAGAGGAAAACTAATGGATTCGAGCATGTATGGATCCAAAGAACACGAATACAAGATCCAAAGTGTACTCAGGGGAACTTCTGAAAAGCTGCAACTGGAACCATCTACTGGTAGTACTGCCCAGTTACAAACGAGTACCTCATCTTTTTTTAAATTTTTAATTGAGGCTGTATTTATACTATCCATATCATATAAGCCCGGGTATTCAGGCTAGTTTTCAATGCTGCCAGTTGAGGTGTTGGTGTTATCTTACCACACAGTAGCTGCTAATAAGTTATTTGATTGCCTGCATTTCAGTAGCAGATAGATAGTTGGTTGGTATGGTTAGTAGCCTATGTTAGTTTTTTTAAATTTTCTCGGCATACATGTATTTGATTTTTTTCTACTCTTATTACTAGACTAGCCTACTCCTATTTACATATCATAGGCTTGTATGTAGCTGTGTGGTGTGTTATTTGGCTACTGTTGGCATGATTATCTCCCATTGGGCATCCCGCTATACTGGGTTATACGCGGAAACACACAGACAATCCACGCCCTTATGCCTATGCTCTTTGTTCCCGGTCGAGTCAAACCAATGACTTATAACATTTATACTCGTCACTCCCTAGCCTGGTACTTGGCATTATTAGGATAGGGCAAGGACTGGTTAGCTCAGTGTCAGGATAATGTTACTGAATGGGATATCGGGTCATGGTGTCGGCGGCCTGATTTCCCAGTGGGGCAGCACTATGAAGTCGCTATGAGTGTGCACTATCACAAGTCGGTACCGTCCTGATTTGACCTTAGATGTTGCTAGGATGTAAAACTCCAACAAACACAAACACACCTACGCTATTTAGGAAACTAGGTCACCATAGAAGGGAGGAGCGAGACAATCCACGGAACACCTTCCCCGATAGGCCTACCACGTGACCTGTACTAGTAATAGACACACTGATACTTGCCGCTACATAGCCTGGCGCTTGCCATTACTAGGATAGGGCAAGGACTAGTTCGCTGAGTATCAGAATAATAGGACTGAGTGGGATATCGGGTCATGTGCCAGCGGTCTGGTATCCCTGTAGGGTAATACTATAAAAGTCGCCATGAGTGCGCACTGTCACACACGTCCTGATGTGATCTTTGATGTAGCTAGGACATAAAACACCAGCAAACAAACAAACAGTAGTATACACGGCGCCTGCATTTATGGTGGTTCAGACACGTTCAGGGCCTTGCCGAGAATTATATAGTGGGAGTCAATTTTAGGCCAAATTAAAAAGAAATTGGTGGTTGTCCCTGCCCGTGCCTGGAAAATCGCCCGCCCCTGATTAATTAAAAAAAAAAAACTTTTAGAATTGCATCTGGCTAGCAGCAATCCAACTTTCGTAAGCACGCAATATGTACAGTGTGAGGTATAAAGCACTCATGCAAATATGTTATTCATGTATGTAATGATCCTGTTATTATTATTATTATTATTTGTTATTGTCTTCTACTACTGCTCATTTAACCTCCTTTTATTTATTTATTTTTGTTCAAGTGTTTTTATTCCTTTGAATAACATGTTGTCAGTGCTAATGCACTGGTCTTCCAGCCCTAATGACAATTGCCAGTAAACAGTAAACACATCTACAAAAATATACAGTATAACCCTGTTAAACCAAACTTGAAGGGACCCTAGAAATTTGTTTGGATTAACCGATCATTGGTTTAACCAAGCTTTGACTTTGACTTGGCTTTGGCAAAAACGGTTGTCCATTATGAATGTACAATGTATGTTGACACTATGATTATTGTTTTTTATGTATATACAGTTTAACCCCATTAAACCAACTTCGGTTAAATCAAACGATCGGTTAATCCAAACTTTTTTCGGCGACCTGGCAAAATACTACTATTTCTCAGATGACCTTAAAACCACATGAAAGTTTGGTTTAACTGTACCGGAAGTGGCCTGGGGCCGACAATTTTGTTTGGATTAACCGATACTTTGGATTAACCGACTTTGGTTTAACCAACTTTTTTTATATGATAAATGGTAGTATTTTGCCAGGCCTCCGAAAAAAGTTTGGATTAACCGATCGTTTGGTTTAACCGAGCTTGGTTTAACAGGGTTGTACTGTAGATAGACAATTACAGGGAAATAAGCAAAACATCGGTACATGAATGACAGGTAAAGAACAAGATAAGAGACAAAAGAAACACATACGGGGAGGTAACTAAGTTAGACTAGTATGGTAAGCTCCTTTGTAGTCTGGGTTAATGGAGGCTGGGGTGCGTCTACGTCATACGCCAGGGGGGGGGGGGGCAACCCCAAAATAACGCCCCCCCCTGACCCTGATTTGTGTGATCAAAAGGACGATGACCAATTTCTTTTCATTTGGCCTTACTGCGCGCCCTGGTCAACTCTGTTTCCTTTTACGCATGTCACCTGACTCTTTGAATCTGACCCGATAGCTGCTGGCACATTAGAGGTAGTATTATCGGACGCAGGCCCACCGACGATAAGTAGCTTACAAAAGGAATTTCAATATCATGTTCTGAATAGGATAGAAACCCACTGAAAGCTGCAGAGTCCGATAAAAGCATTGAATTTTCGAAAGAAAATCCCCTATCTAGATTTGAACCTACAGATTTAACTTAGATAATGGTGCACTTATGAAGTATTTATTGCTGCAATGAAGGGGGGTACTACGTCAATTTAATCAAACCTGTTACTGCTTAAAGCCAGTAGGATTCAACCCAAAAGAACTATCTCAGAAAATGACACCAACTCAAAACCATCGGCATATTGTAAAATATTTCGACTTTCTACACATAGTTACATTATAAAATAGATTCCATTTAAAGTACCCATTTGTTTTGGTTAGTAGATAGAAGAATGAATAACCCATTGCTGAACCCAGACTGATAGGGTGGGAGACAGTCATGTTTGTTATTTAATGTTTAATGTGTATTGGATCCGGATTGAATTTGTATGGAGTGCATTGGATATGATAGAGTTAGGTGTCTGGTCAAGTTGCCATGACGTGGTGGTAGCTGGGATGTGGGAATGAGGGGTGCACCTGAGCTGTACCCATCTCTACTGACCTGGAATCTCAAGATGGCCACCATAAAGAGTAAAATAACAATATGCCATTGATCAATGACATCATATACCTTCAATAATATCATGTACCTTCAATGACATGCCTGTAGGAGTGTTGGAGAGATTAAAAGCCTGGGAGAGCTGGCAGTCACCACTGGGCCTTTCATGTGACAAGATGTACTTTTGTGCCCATCATCTATTATGTGCTATACCCACTGTAGCCACTTCACTATCATAGACAGGCAACTATAGGACTCAGCTACACCACACAATTTCCTATACTACACCCTCTGGTACTTTATGGTATTTTATATATATTTAACTTGCATTTCATTATAGCTCACTTCCATTTATAAAGATCTGGGCCGCATTCAGGGTCCGTCTTGGAGGCGCCGCGGAGACGTCTCGGTGATGCTTTTTGGCCTATTTGTGTTCAGAGTGCGTCTCGGCGACGTCTCGGAGACGCCTCCCTTTTCAGACTGGAGATGAAAAGCGCCTCAAAAATGGCTGCCGCATTCAGTGGTTTCAGCCAATCACAGCACAGCTTTTCCATTGCAAATGGCCACCGCCTAAGGGGGTGGCCATTTTCGAGGCAACAAACTGCTTTTACCGTTCAGACTAGCGTGACATCACGGCCATCTCTGAGGCGCCTCCGAGACAGACTCTGAACGCGGCCCTGGCAACCACCTTTTAAAAGGGATTAGCCCATAGATTAAACTATGCAAACTTTAAGCACTCCGCTCCCAGAATGTGTTCAAGTTAAATCTCCACGTTGCTTCTCCTGCAGGTGGTTGGGAGCTTCAGGAGAAGTTGAGCGTAGAGCGAATGCTGTTCGATGACTTGGCGATGCATTATGATGCAAGCACACGCCCAGTCCTGAATGCCTCCATGACTCTCCATGTCAACTTCTCCATGTCCCTGCACCAGATCATGGACCTCGTGAGTATACACTGACTACACTGGTCTCCCCTCGAATGGTTAAATAACTAAACTACATATCCATACTTCCTCCCATGTTAATTACAAATAATATACTACATATATAACACATATATATTATGTGTGTGTGTGTATAAATACCAACAGGGGAGTAGCTAGGCATATGCGCATACGCCAAAACGTACACATCGTTTTGTCCACAAAAAAATTAATTCAAAAATAATAAAGAGAGAGAGAGAGGAGGCATGTAGTAGTCCGGAGTGTCGAAAACTCAAGTCTAAAATGTGTCAAATCCGCCAGCTTAAGCTTAAGCAGCCCTCTAAACCCCCTTCCGAAATTAGGAGTACACATCGTTAAAGGTCTAGCTACGTCCCTGACCAACATTACCATTGTATTAAAGCTGCATATTCTGATGAAAACATCAAATTCTTTAAAACCAAAACAATTATCTAGATTTTATTCTACATATCTAACTTAGATGCTGGTGCATTTTATTAAAGCATTTGTTGCCACACGGGAGGGAATACTGAGGCAATTTAATAGAACGTGTTTCTGCATAAGCCTATGGTGTCATATGGTGTTAATATTGCATGTTTACACTTCAGATATCTTAAAAGTTGGGCATTCAAAATAAAAGTTACTTCAAACTAAAGTAATGTAGATTATTACGAGGCGTTTAATTAGCCCGATCACTACATTTAGAGATGAATGCTCTATTATTCATAATATAAATATAACTGTTGGATACATAACCAGGTCACAAGGAGGTGGGTTGTTTGGTTAAAGTGATCGCAAAGTAGTCGCAAAGTGGTCGCAAGCTGTTGTTTGACTGGGCTTTACATGTTCTTATGTTCTTTGTGACATTCCGACCCTTTGCTTTATAGGTCAGGCTTGTGATGGGCACATTTCAATCTCTGATTGAATGACCCCACTTAAAACCTTACTTTACATATGGATGTCCAACTTTAATTGACAGGACGTGAAGAACCAAACGCTGATAACTCATGCCTGGATCTATGAGGTAAGCAATTAAGTTTCCCATTGTTTGACAGAGCAAGAAGGTTTTGATCAATGATATACTTAGCATATCTGCCCTTCCTGGCGTATGAGTGGGCACATATATAGTGTTTAAACCAATTTTCGCCTCCATAAACCTGGAGGCGGCAGCGACGCTGACAACGACAGAGGAGGAGGACTTCGCGTCCACTGAGGTAACTTTAAAAGCAAATGCTACCATGCTTACTAAATATACATTTGCATATGTATATATATATATTATTTATATATTTAATATATATGTATTATATATATACACACACTTGCATATATATATACATTTGCATATCTATATATACAGGTTAAACGTATGCTCCGCATTAATCCCTGGATCAATATTGTGTTGAACTGTCATTATATATACACGGTCTCTGACTATATTTAGAGACCATGTATATATCTACTTTCTTTGTTATATTCCGGACTCGTGCATGGTCCTCTTTCAATATAGTGCCGCCATCTGGTGGAATCCATCTGTACCATTGGCCCATAATTTCCGAATTGTGGTTGATCCGGCGGGGAGCCCGAGACGGTCACATCTCCATGCACCGCACGCTCCCTCGCACCCCTCCCCCCCTCTGACCTGCATTCGGGCTACTGGTTCTCTCCATATGGATTTACCAACAACAACTCCCGTCTCCACCCACGTATCACCCACGTCAAACGGAATCAAACGGATTAAAAGCGCCCCCACGTCACGCAACATTATGCAAAGAACGCGCAGAGCCGCAGCTACCAGGGGCCGACCCGGAAAACGCGCCACACGGAAGGCGACAACCCCGCCACCCGATGCGAGCGATTCCATCAACTCACAAGATGGCGGTGCATCCCCACGGCCACCCACGCCACCAGCAGCGCGGCAATCGACCCGCGCACGAAAGCCGTCGGCAAAAGCAAAGCAAGCCGACGGAATGAGTCGCATGCAGGCGTCCATCGACGCCATCGAGAGGAGGTGGAGCACCTTGGAGCAACACGCCGCGAACCAAAGGCGCGAGGTGGCCGAACAACGCGCGCAGATGTCGGCCCAGAGCAAGCTGCTCGCGGAAGCCACTGCGGCGATGGCGGCAGTCGCGGCAGGCATGCGCCACCCGGACCCGCCGGCGGCGGCCCCGGCCACGCCCCACAACCCGCCCAGCCGGCCCGCCAGGCCGCCACGCGTCCACCACCACCGCAGCCGGGCCAGGTCCCTCTCCCCGGCCTCCCCCTCGCCAGCCCCGGCGAGGAGCCGGAATGGCTCGCACCCGGGGCGCACCCCCGACGCAAGCTTCAGCGCCTGGTCGTCGCCCTCACCCAGCCCGCCCCGGCACAGACCCAGGCGGCCCGAGGCCGCGCCCGCCCTCGGGCGAATCGCCTCCAACCACCGACAACACGACAGCGACCACGGCGCCGCACACGCCCCCCGACCGGCGCGCCGCGCACCGCCGACAACATGGTGGTAACGACTACGAGAGGGGCGCCCGCTCCACGGCCGAGGAGGCGGTACGCCTCATCGTAGCAGCCGCGGACGGCAAAGGACACACCCGTAAAAAAGGTATTCCGAATAAATATATTTTTCCTTATGACTTGGTTGAGCGGGGCGATGAGGGGAAGGCGGTGAAGAAGGGCGAGGCGACGAGGGAGGAGTATACTCTCGGTCTCAAACGCCTCGAGCACCAACGCGGGTTCCCCGAGGGGGCGTTGCTCGCCCTCTCTAACCATCAGGAGATGGTAGCGCAGGACAACTGCTCGTTGGCCTGGGCCGTCGTCCGCCGCTATTCGGAGGAGATATTTACGCGGATAGCCGACGGCAGGCTTCCGAGGGGCTGGGAGGACGAGGCGGCGATAAACGCGGTCCGGATTGAAATAATAGCGATGGCGGGCCACGCCCCCGCCACCTCCGCCGCCTCGGCCGAGCACCAACACACCGGGAAGCACCAGAAGCCCGGTACCGACTCCCGCGCCCAATACGACCGGGCGGCGATCGGCGCACCGTGCCCCGCATGGAACAAGGACCCAGGCTCGTGCGACAAGGCGTCGAAGGGCGGGTCACACGGCGCGGCGCGCGCAAAAAATGGCGCACGTGTGTGGCTACTGCGCGAACGTGCGCAAAATCACAACCAACCACTCCGAGGCCAGCTGCTTCTCGAAAAAGTCCCGAGACCGCCCTGGTAAGAACTCTCAGCGGGATTTTTAGCGCGGTGGCGGGAGGGCACACCACGCGCCCCGCCTCGCGCGATCCCGCCCCGACCCACGGAACGCCCACCGACAGCCGACGCGGAAGCCAGCCCCGCGCGCCACGAGGTTCGCCAGGCACTGGAGGCCGCCCCGACCCCGACTGGCTTCGGCCCCGATGGCCGCGGGGCAGCCCCTCGTGACGTCACGGGCTGCCCCGCGGCAGTTGACACAGCCTCGGCACACCCCGCCCCCCGCATCCGGCGAGGGGCCCCCCAGTGACGTCACGCCCCGCCTGCAGCACTGGCGCCGCCTGGAGGATACCCCCGGAGTCTCCGCCCCCGGCGGGGAACCCCCCCATGACGTCACCC
Source organism: Branchipolynoe longqiensis (assembly GCA_030323885.1). Lineage (NCBI taxonomy): Eukaryota > Metazoa > Annelida > Polychaeta > Phyllodocida > Polynoidae > Branchipolynoe > Branchipolynoe longqiensis. Next base: position 105,763,982 of record CM059188.1, on the reverse strand, counting down.
CGCGCGCGCGCGACACTGGCGCCGCCTGGAGGATACCCCCGGAGTCCCCGCCCCGGGCGGGGAAGCCCCCGATGACGTCACGCCACTCGGACCCCGCCGGCGCCACCTGGAGGAGTCCCCCCCAACTATCAACATAAACACTGGCCGGCCGGCAGACACGCCCTCATATGACAGTTTCGCCCGCCGGGTCGGCGCCCCCGGTAAATCATCCACACCGTCGGCCCCCGACCCGACCCGCGCCTGTGTGCTATGTGACGTGACCGCACAGGCGCCCCACCCCGGCGGCGGCGCCGACGAGCCAGTCGACCAGGTCGTCGACCCCCTCCTGCAGAACACTCTTCCCGCAGCCGCCGCCTGCGGGCCCACCCCCGCCGAGTACAGGGCCACCCTCGACTCATTCTGGCCGGTCCTCTCGGGCGAGGGTTGGGCCGCCTACCCCCTATATGCCCGGGCATACGCGGCCCGCCCGGTCCTCGGCCCTCCCGAACTTTTTGGCAGCCCGAGTCCCGGTCCCCTCAGACCTCATCATCGACGAATGGCGCCGGGTGCTCCGCGGGCACGACGACCCAACCCTCCTCGACCACCTCGAATTCGGGTTCCCCGCCAACTACACCGCGCCCGGGCCCCCCACGCCAACCTACAAGAACCACCGCGAGGACCCCGACTTCGCCCGCCACGTCACAAGCTACGCCGAGGAGGAGCTGCGCCGGGGCGCGCTCCTCGGACCCTTCGCAGTCCCCCCCTTCACGCCCTGGGCCCAGTGCAGCCCCATCATGACCAGGCCGAAGTCCACCCTCGGCAAGCGCCGCGTCATCGTGGACCTCTCCTTCCCGCCCGGCCGCAGCGTCAACGCGGGCATCCCAAGGAGGGAGTACCTCGGCCGCCCCCACGCCTACACACTTCCCGCCGCCGCCGACCTCGGCCGGCGCGTCGTCCGGGAGGGCAGGGGCTCGTTCTGCTGGTCGGTCCGATGTCTCTCGGGCCTACCGGCAGCTGCGCGCCGACCCCCTTTCCGCCCCACTCTTCGGCATCATCGTCGACGGCCTCACCTACGTCGACATTGCCCTGCCCTTCGGATGCCGGACCTCGGGCGCCGCCTGCGTCCGCGTCACCTCCGCGATCGTCTGGGCCCTCGCGCGACGAGGCTTCTACAGTGACGTCTACGTGGACGACTTCGTCGGGTGCGAGGCCACCTTCCTCGCAGCGATGCGCGCCTTCGACGCCATCCGCGCGCTCTGCGAGGCGCTTGGCCTCGCGCTCGCCCCCGACAAATGCTGCCCGCCCACGGTCCGCCTCGTCTGGCTTGGCATCGAGTGCGACACCGAGGCGATGACGCTCAGGATTCCCGACCGCAAGCTCCGCGAGGTCGTCGAGGAGTGCGAGCGCTGGCTCCGTCGGCCCACCCTCACCAGAAGGGCCCTCCAGCGGCTCCTCGGCCGACTCGCGCACATCACCACCTGCATCCCCCCGGGCCGCACCTTTATGGCGCGAATCCTCCGCAGCCTCAGATCCGCCCCGCTGTCCGGCGAGGCGAACGTCGACCCAGAACTGCGCAAGGATGTCCGCTGGTTCCGCGACTACGCGGCCGGCGGAAATGGCGTCTGCCTTCTTCCACCTCGGCGGCGCCCGCAATGGACGATCGAGTGCGACTCCTGCCTCTCCGGCGGGGGCGCCTTCTCAGACGCGGCCTGCTTTGCGGAGGCCTACGACGCGGACTTCTGCGCCTCATATCCGACGATCCACGAGCTCGAGGCCCTCAACCTCGTCCTCGCGGTCCGGGCCCTCGGCCCCCCCGCGCCGGGTGGACACGTCATCGTCGTCAACACCGACAACGCCGCCTCCGCCCACGCCATCCAGACCGGCCGCGCCGTCGACCCCACCTTGGGCGCATGCGCCCGTGAGCTCTGGCTCATGGCCGCCCGCGGCTCATTCGACGTGGTCGTCCATCACAAGGCCGGCGCAGAGCTCGTGTTCGCGGACGCCCTCAGCCGCGCTCACCTCTCCCCTGCCGCCCTCGACCTCGTCCGCCATCATTGTGAAATACACCGCTTACCTCGCATTAGGGTGCATCATACACGGGCGATACTCACACTTGATCTCTAATCATTCCAGACTACGGGCCTGCGGCGCACCGGCACCTCATGGAGATGCACCGCGCCGCCCTCGCCCCCGGCACCTGGAGGAACCGCCACTGCCACGCCAAGCGCTACCTCGAGTTCGCCCTCGAACGCGGCGTCGACCACCTCGCCCCCGCTCCCTACGACGTCGGACAGTTCGTCGCCCACCTGCACCGCCTCCTGCCGTCTCCCGCTTCGGTCGCCAACGCGTTCTCGGGCGCACGCGCCTGGGTCCGGGAGGCGGGGGGCGACGCGGCACCTTTCGACGCTCCCTTTCCGGCCCACGTCCGGCGCGGGGGCGAGCGCCTCTTCGCCACCCCGGTGCGACGCGCCTCGGGGATCACCCCCGAGATGCTGCCCATCATACACACCTACATGCGCGGCCTCGGGCACCTCGGGGTTGCCCCCTGGGCGGCGACCGTGATGGGCTTCTTCAGTTTCCTGAGGCAGTCGAATCTGCTGTCGCCCTCCCACGCCCTCTGGGGCGGCCCGCACACGCTCCGCCGAGACGACATCCGGCCCGTTCCCGGAGGCCTCCGCCTGCGCGTCGCCTCGTCCAAGACCATCCGGTCGGCCGCGCAGGCGGTGTCGATCTTCGTCCCCGCCATTCCCGGGTCGCCCATCTGCCCCCTCCGGGCCTGGAGGCGCGCCCTCGACCTGACGCCCGCCCCGGCCGGCGCCCCCGCATTCCTGGCACGCGCGGGCGTCCCCCTCACTCCCCGCGACGTGACCCCCCTCATCCGCGCCGCCCTGCGTGGAGCCGGTGTCCCCGGAGCTGACGCCTACACCATGCACGGCCTACGCAGGGGCGCGGCGCAGGCTTGCGCGTCGAGGGGGGTCGACCTCTCCGCGATAATGGCGCAGGGAACCTGGGAGTCCGACGCCGTCCACGCTTATGTGCCCAAGCTGGCGGCCCCTGACGCCCCGAGAGCCCTGGCACTTTGCTTTGGGTCGGCTCCCGGGCCTACCTCCTCCCAGAGTGCCCCCTCAGCGGACTTGGACGAGGTTGATTGACACTTCACCGTTTGACTTTGTACCCTGTGCCGTTATCGCTAACTAATAAACACCCTTTCTCCCACCTCCGTCTCGGGTTCCTCTGTCCGGATCGGCCCATAATTTCCGAATTGTGGTTGATCCGGCGGGGAGCCCGAGACGGTCACATCTCCATGCACCGCACGCTCCCTCGCACCCCTCCCCCCCTCTGACCTGCATTCGGGCTACTGGTTCTCTCCATATGGATTTACCTCACCCACCCACCCTCTAACTTTACTTTACTACCTTACGTTATCACTCCAGGGGGTCGGCTCCCGGGCCTACCTCCTCCCAGAGTGCCCCCTCAGCGGACTTGGACGAGGTTGATTGACACTTCACCGTTTGACTTTGTACCCTGTGCCGTTATCGCTAACTAATAAACACCCTTTCTCCCACCTCCGTCTCGGGTTCCTCTGTCCGGATCATGCAGTAAACCATATCGGTGGCGCTATTTAACGGCAGAGTTAGCAACACTTGCGGTTACGTGACTCAAAATGGATGCCACTCTGGTCGAAGTGACCAAAGTTAGTAAAACCCATCAAAATTAATATGAAATGTGTATGTTATGCCCAAAGAACATGCTATTAACAACCCATACATGGTGAAGCACCAGTGGGGTATAATAATTCTCATCGGCAGCGCTGATCAACAGAGGAGAAGTGATCACAGTGACCCTAAACCTTAACCACTGTTTCGTATTATATATATAGATAACTTTGTTTGTAGACATGTGGCCGGAAAACCAGTACCTCGGCTCTGAAAAACGATTTGTTCAACTGAATAAACATTTTACCAACAACAAACCAGAAAAAAACATCGGTTCTTCCAGTTTTCACTAGGGGGAGCTGTCCACAGAATTCTGACCTCATATATGCTTAATTAGTTTAAATCAGATTCCTGATTCTAACTGGGTAAATTGGAAATCAGTAAAAGTATTTCTTGATTTATTAGAATTCTTATTTGAACCCGCTAGGTTGGTTGAGATGGAAATTCTGATCCCATCCAAAGTTACTGAGACTGGTTAAATTCAGAATTTAGTGGCAAATACTGGAAAGTATCGAAAATTCATAGTGAAGCAATATCTTCATTCCCTATAATACGGGAGGAATATAGGATGCACTGATAACATGAGTCCAACATAGTAGGTATCACGATGTACACTATTATTAAATGGAAATCACACTTTTAAAACAAATCTGATCTATTCCAATTCAATGTGATAATATACCGATGCTTAGACACATATGAGATAACATTTAAATTATTTGCTGTAATTTTAGAAAACCACTATGACCGCCTCGAATTATAATTTAATCTCGTAAATTATTTTTTAGTGAATTAATTTGGCAAGGTGGCATAATGAGTTGATATCTGAATGCTATTGGTGATTTGGAGGAGCGCGACGTAGCTCAGGCGGTAGAGTGTCCACCTCTCAAGGTGTCGGTCATCCTATCAATCATACTCAGTGGACACATTTGCAGTTTGAGCTATTTTCCGTTCCAACCAGTGATCCACAACTGGGTCATCAAAGGCTATGATTGTGTTGTCCTATCTGTGGGAAAGTGCATATAAAAGATCCCTTGTGGCTTATCAGGAAAGAGTAGCTTATGTGGCGGCAGTGGGTTTCCTCCAAAGAAATATGTCAGAATGACCATATGGTTGATGTCGAATAGCCGATGATAAAAATCTATGTGCTTTATAGATGTTGTTAAATAAAGCGAGTTTTATTATTTTACTGTTGCTATTGCTGCTGTAGGAGTGGATGAATGAGATCATCCATTGGGACCCTGAGGATTATGACGGGTTAGAATTCATCATCGTACCCTCGTGGGCCATCTGGGTTCCTGACCTCTACATCTTCAACAAGTTAGTTACTTACTTTTCTTTCATAAAAGTTATTCATTTCTCCATCTTAGTTTTTTTTTCTTTTCTTCAAAGAATTATTTCGATTCATTTTGGGTGAAACCATCGTTATTAGAGACCAGACGGGATGGCCGAATGAGTTGAGCGTCCCTCTCCAGTTTTGGTAGATCGTGGGATTCGAACCCTGTTTGAGTCAAACCTATGACTTGAAAATTTATATTTGTCGCTTCCTAGCCAGGCACTCGGCATTATTAGGATATGCAAGGACTGATCGGCTCAGCGTCAGGATAATGTGACTGAGTGGGGTGTTGGGACATGGTGCTGGTGGCTTGGTCTCCCAGTGGGGCAGCGCTATAAAGTCACCATGAGTTTGCACTGTCGCAAGTTGGTACCCATGCCTTAGATGTTGCCAAGACATAAAACTCCAACAAACAATCAATCATCGTTAGTACATTAAAGAACAGTTTCCAGTAGAGTATTATTGTCTTACAGCGCCGATAGAGGTTTACTCATGCTAGGACGTAAAACAACAACAAACAAACAAACAAACAATCGACTTTTTGAGACATCCCGGCTCTGCTCACAATGCACCAATTCGTGGTTGTTGGAGATCAGACTGCTACCGAAATTAGTAAACATTTATTAGTTTTTATCTTGTATTATTGTATTTTCATTGACTTATTTCCAAATGTATAGCTTCTTATTTTTTTTTTTTTTTTTTGTGACAAGTTTTTTATTCTGCCCTTAACGTATAAGCTCCCGTGAGGGTTCTTGTTTTCAACGCTAGACAGCTGTGATACTGGATTGGTCTGGTCCCGCACTCAGGAGTCTTTACCTGATCTTTCTCGGGCCAACCTTTGAGGTTTTGGGTGTTAGTAGTTTCTATATTAGTTTTTTTTTTAATTTTCAAGTTTATGTTTTTGTTTAAAAGAATTACATTTGAATTTTTTACATAATATATATATATTTGTTCTTTTTGAGGTGGTATTTGCTGGTTAAAAAATTCAGTCTGTCAGTTCCCTAATTTTGATCTGCTCTGGTGATCACACAGTGCTGACGATGGAGACGACGGTTTCGTCTTAGTGAATGACAGTCGTGCGACTGTTTACTACGACGGTCGGGTGGAATGGGTGATTCCGCTCATGATCAAGTCATCGTGCGCCGTCGACATCACCTACTTCCCCTTTGACAACCAGCGCTGCTTCATCCGCTTTGGGTCGTGGATCTACGACATTCTGCAGATCGAGCTGCTCAACAAGCTTCAGAACGTCGACATGTCCAATTACATCGCAAACAACGAGTACCACCTCATCAACACCGGCCTGGAGCGGGAGATTATGACATACGAGGTGAAACTCCTAGTGTTGGCTGTGTGTGTCTGATTGTTTGTTTGTTTGTTGTTGTTTTATGTCCTAGCAACATCTAAGGTCATATCAGTACGGGTACCGACTTGTGACAGTGTGCACTCATGGTGACTTTATAGTGCTGTCCCACTGGGAAACCAGGCCGCCGGCACCATGACCTGGTACCCCTCTCAGTCTCATTATCCTGACACTGAGCACACCAGTCATTGCCCTGTCCTAATAATGCCAATCGCCTGGCTAGGAAGTGACAAGTATCAATTTTTAAGTCACTCGACCAGGGTTCAAACCCATGACCCCACGATCTACCAGCATGGGACACGGGCGCTCTAACTCATTCGGCCATCCCGTCTGGTCGTGTGTGTCTGAAAATAGCATTTAGGTTACTTCCAGTGATACACGATCAGGGACTTGTTCAATTGTGTGCCTCGGAGGCACCTCGGAGAAATTCCGAACTAGTCTGCTAGTCTGAACGGCATATAGCTGTCGAGGGCCTCGGAAATGGCGGCTTCCATAGTGTGCACCCATTTGCGATTGAAAGAACAACTCTGATTGGCTGACACACATGGCCATTTTGAAGGCGTTTTTGCCTCCTACTTGAAAACGCCACATCTCAAAGTCAACTCCAAGGAGCGCTTTGAATGCAAATTGGCCAAAAAGACGCCATGGAGCCGTCTCAGAAACGACTCTGAGGCATACCCTGAACGCAGCCCTGCATGGCAATATTCGCAGTATGCAGTGTTATATCACAGTCTACTTATTGGCGAGACTGGACGCGGTGTCCGAATCAGTAGAGCACAGGCTTCCCATGCGGGGGATCAAGAGTTTGGTTCCTGGTCGAGTCAAACCGATGACTTATGAAATTGATACCTGTCGCTTCCTAGCTTGGTGCTCGGCATTAATAGGATAGGGCAAGAACTGGTTAGCTCAGTGTCAAGATAATGTGACTGAGTGGGATATCGGGTCATGGTGTCAGTGGCCTGATTTCCCAGTGGGGAAGCACTATAAAGAGACTATGAGTGTGCACTGTCACAAGTCAGTATCCATCCTGATATGACCTTAGATGTTGCAAGGACATAAAACTCCAACCAGCAAATAAAAATACAGTAAAACCTCTCTAATTTTAAATCGACCGACCATGGGACCGATTGTAAATGGTCCATTTAGGGAGTTAGTCGGTTTATGGAGGATTATTTTAATCATTAAAATGGTATTTATTGTATGGGTGATCGTTTGGGACCCAAATCAAGCGATCGATATAGGGGAGTGGTCGATGTGTGGAAGTGGTTGGTTTTACTGTATATATAATGTATATTTTATGAAAAATAATGTTTTATTCGATATAACATCATAATGCAACAATCCCACTATGCTAACATGGCCACTCACCTTCCTACGTGCTGCGAACCAGTGGTCCACAACTGGCTCATCAAAGGCTGTGGTATGTGCTGTCCTGTCTGTGGGAAAGTGCATATAAAATTCCCCTTGCTGCATATCAGAAAGAGTAGCCTAAGTGGCGGCAGCGAGTTTCCTCCAAAGAAATATGTCAGAATGACCATATTTGTTTGAAGTCCAATAGCCGATGGCACGAAAACCAATGTCCTCTAGAAGCCCCGTTAAATAAAACAAGCTTTACTTTACCTTTTGCTAACATGGCCGCTCAACTTCCTACCTGCTGCAGGTCTTCTCAGGAACCTACCCCCAAATAACGCTGCGCCTGCACTTCCGGCGGAAGCCGCTGTACTACTCGTACACAGTGCTGGTGCCGGTGCTGGTGCTGTGCTTCCTCACCCTCTTCTCCTACTTCCTGCCCTGTGACGACGGTAACAAGGTGGGTATCGGCCTCACCGTCTTCCTGTCCCTGTATGTGCTACAGCTTGCCATCGCCGAGACGATGCCCGAGTCGGACTCACTGCCTCTCATTGGTGAGTCCACACCGCCTACTCTAACCTCTTCTTTTTCTCCCCCCACCCCCCGCCCCCACTTATGTTGTTGTTGTTGACCAGGCGCAGTGGCCTAATCGGTAGAGCACAGACCTCGCGGTGCGGAAGATCGGGAGTTCGGTTCCCGGTCGAGTCAAACAAATGACTTTAAAATTGATACTTGTCGCTTCCTAGCCAGGGTTCTTGGCGTTAATACAATAGGGCAAGGACTGGTCAGCTCAGTGTTAGGATAATGTGACTGAGTGGGATATTGGGTCATGGTGCCGGTGGCTTGAATTCCCATTGGGGCAGCACTATAAAGTCGCCATCTGTGCGCACTGTCACAAGTCGGTGCCCGTCCTGGTATGACCTTAGATGTTGCTAGGACGAAAACAACAACAAGCAACCAATTTTTGTGTGTGTTATTTTACAGCTGCATAGTCCGATGAAAACATCTAGATTTAAGCAAGAAAAACTAAAATTATTACTCAAACAAAAATCAAAAGATTTGAATGAAATTGGACTAGTGCTGCCTAGTGATGAAAACAAGTGCTAACACATTTATTTGTAATGAGCAAGGTCAATAAATTCATTTAAGAAAACCCACACCAACAAACCTAGATACCAGTACACTTAATAAACATTTGCCACAACATAGAAGGGAATACTGAGGCAATTTAATAGAACCTGTTACTGCAAAAGCTTATGGTGTCAGAGTTTTGATGTGCTTGCCGAAATTAATTTTGCATGGTTGCACTTCAAATATCTTAAAATTTAACCATTTAAAATTAAAGTTACTTTAAAGTAAAGTAACGTAGATTATAATGATCAAATTAATATAGTTATCTCAGAAAATGACTGAAACTGAAAACCATCAGACTGTGCAACTTTAAGATTTAATCTGCCTATTATGGATAAGTCTGAGTAGTCTTGTTTTCACCATTAGGCAGTCAGTTGATGGAAAGCCTGAGACTACATTTTTACAAACCCAAGGTTTCTTTAAACCCCCCACACCACATATACATGGTGTGAGAGCAACTGGCCTTTGATGGTGCTGTAAGTTATACACAGTGCTGGAAATCCAAATTGACAGAGGTGATGGCATGGGGAATACTGTCTGACCTAGAACCAAGTCTGATACTCTAACCACTCTACCACCGAGAACACCACTTTTCAAAGTTTCTTTTATTTAGTATAATTCAAGACGCGGAGACAGACTACTATAATATGGCCTTTATTAGGTGTTAAATCTAGTTACAAGTTCAGGCTAACAGGAATTGTTCATCAATCAATGTCAGGGGGGTAGGGGCGTCCACATCGTTTTGTCAACAAAAAAAACAAAAATTTAAAAATAATAAAGAGCGAGAGAGAGAGAGAGACAGAGCTGAGGATGTCATCCTTGTGTAACATTAGGCAGTGTAACTATGCTGTTAACTGAAGGTCTTAATTCATTGTATCGCTTACAAATTATTTATTTAATTAAAGCAAGTGAAATCTTAATTTAAATAATTGATTTCCCTTCTTTTCTTATTACTATTTCCACGGGGGACATTGAAGGGGTTTTTTGCTTGAGAAGCAAATACCATATTTTACCTACATCCATCCATACATGCATGCATGCATACATATGTATGTATGTATGTATGTATGTATGTACGTATGTACATGCATGCATAAATACATACATGCATACATATGTACTGTAACTGGGGCTTAACGTCTTTACCTGTCATTGAACTTACAGCATATGGGTCACTCTCCTGAAAACTGGCCAGAAATGTCACATGGAGAGTTAAAATCTAATATTTGAATTTTTAAAGTTTTTTGGTTGCAATTGAAAGCTGGAAATCTCCCCTTTACATCTATGTAAAATTTAAATTGAAGAGATAAAAAATAAAGGTGTAGTCTGTGAATAAGCTGTCTTATGGCAGTAACACATGTGTTGCTCAGACGTAACACATGTTTATATTGATTAAAAAAAGTAGTTCCCAGCCATGCTTTATTCACTGAATAATGAGTGTACAATATTTGTGTGGCATCCAGACACCACTGGTTACATCTGCGATGGAAATTTGTAATGTTATTTCTGAAGACATCAAATAATTTCTTTTTAAATTTAAGCATGCATACATGTTAATAAATACTTCCTTTTGATCTGGGGACTGTTTTGTTTGATATATCAATGCAATACAGGATGTTAGTAAGGATCTAACCATGTCCCATATGTCATGTTACAAATGGCTGACTGTAAAATGGGTTTAAAAAAAAACAAAAAACACTTTGTACCTAAAAAGACCAAAGTTGCCCACGGTTTATTTTATTTCCCTTATTTCTTACATCAAATCTTAACATGAATATGAAAAGTATAAGGAAACAAATAAGTAGGACATTTCTTTATTGATGTTTTAAAATCCCATCCCATGCTGACCAGTTTTCAGGAGAGTGATCAATATCTGTTCATCTCTTAAACCTCCCCTATGGCATTCCTAGACATTTTTTGCATCTCAAGCATGTTTCTGACTATGTTGGCAATGCTAATCTAGGTCAACTTTCAGCCATTCTCCGTGATCTTGAAGTTGCATAGTCTGATAAAGACATTAATCTTCCAAAGGCAAAACACTTATCTACATTTGATTCTACAGATCCAAATTAGATACTGGTAAACTTATTAAGTACCTGTTGCTGTCTAAAAAGTCAGTTCAATACAATCTGTTACTGCTAAACACTATGGGGTCAGAGTTTTTACAAGCACACCAAAATTAATTTAGCCTGTTTACACTTCAAATATCGCTTACTTGAGGTGGTTTGTAACCTTACAATGGTTACTGGTTGCAGAACTGCAACATTATAGAGAGGCTCCGATAAATCGGCCCAATCTTTGGTTGAAGATTAATCTTCAGTAGGGGCGGTTGTAGAAGCTGGGGACATTTTACAACGTTGTAACGGCGAAGCGTTGGGGCGGCCCCGAATCTCTTCGGTCCGGCGGTAGTTGAGCGCTTGTATCCAGCAGACAGCAGCAAGGGTTTCGAGGAAGGGCGGGTAAAGATGGGTCCAGTGGTGGTTCCAGTAATGCGAACAAAGCGAGAGAAAACGTAAAGGTACAGGGCCCCACCCAAGCACATAACTCCCCTGGTCAGCGTGAGGAGTATGCCTGGGAGAAAAAAAAAAGGGTAGTCCAGGGAAGAGAAATGAGGAGAGTTGAGTCAAAGGACCGTCCATGTCTATTTGCTCTATGGTGACCAGCCAGCGAGCCAAAGCCATCGACAGAGTAAGAGTAGAAAGTGAAATGCCAGCGGGCTCTCCCTCCTGGAACTCTTTTCAGACATATCAATGAGGAGCAAGGCCAGCGGAGAGGAGATAGAGAGAGGTGTGGATGAAGTGCATTCCGGATAGCAAGTGTTCAAATATCTCCTAAGTTTGTCATTTTAAAGCAAATTTACTTCAAGCTAATCATGTGTTGACCATTTATGACCAGCCTTATTTATCTCAACAATATTCATCTCAGAAAATGACAGAAACTCAAAGCCATCGGACTATGCAACTTTAAATTTCTGAGATTCCCAAGCTGTTCCTGTATTCATGATATTAAGCCTTCTTCTCATTTGCAGGACTCTTCCTGACCTTAGTGATGACCTTGAACTCCATTTCCCTGCTCTTCTCGACCCTCATTATCAACATAAAGAAGAAGGGAGAGCGGATCCCGTGTCCTGAGGTGCCTAGTCTGCTAATGAAGCTGTGTCAAAACTTTTTGGCGAAAATCACGTGCACCACACTCGTGACGTACTATGACGTGTATGACATGTGTTCAGAAGCGGAAGCGGCCATGAGGCTGGTGGAGAGGGAAGAGGCGGCAGCGACGCTGACAACGACAGAGGAGGAGGACTTCACGTCCACTGAGGTAACTTCAAAAGCAAATGCTACCATGCTTACTAAATATACATTTGCATATGTATATATATATATATATATATATATATATATATATATATATGAAGTGCATTATTTATATATTTGATATATATATTATATATACACACACACTTGTAATGTATGTAGGCGAACCGGGACACGCAGATAACCAGCATGGTATGGAATGTAACCAGGGACAACGGACGATGAATAAACGCCAGTCATGAACTAGATCTCTCCGTGTCGACTCGTTTATTACATGGTGTCAGATGTGGCTTGCCTGACAAGTGAGATGGCTCTCTCTGGATTAAAACCCCCATTGCCACTGGACTTGGAAGGCAACCTCACTCTAAACTGGACCCAGTGGATTGATTCATACAAAATTTACGCCGTAGCAGCAGGAGTAGCGGCGAAAACGGAGAAAGTACAGTGTTGCGTCTTTCTCCATGTCGCTGGACCAGAGGCGCAGAAAATCCACAGAACGCTCAACATTGAAGCCGCGGACCGAGACAAAATTGCAGTACTGATTGAAGCATTTAAAGTATATTGCGAAGGGAAGACGAACATAACAGTGGTACGTTACCAGTTTAACTCCCTATTTCAGACACACGAAAGTATGGACACTTACATTAGGGAGCTACGTAACCGCATATCACACTGTCAATACGAGTTACTGGAAGATTCGTTACTCTGTGACAGAATTGTGTGCGGAGTGAAAAGCAACGTATTGAGAGATCGATTATTACAGACTCATAACTTGACATTGGAATTGTGCATATCGATGTGTCGGCTTAGTGAACACAAGGCAGGTTTGTTGACTGGAAATGCAGACAGTGATTCGAATGAAAACGTCGACGCGTTATCAAGAATTAGTTCTAGCATGACGTCACAACGTCGTGTGCCACCTTGGAGACGAGCATCGCAACGTCAACAATACGGGTCAAACAATGCGAAAATCAAGTGTCCGAATTGCGGATACGTACATTTCAGTGGTAGGTGTCCTGCTAAGGACAAACAGTGTACAGGCTGTGGAAAAGTGGGACATTTCGTCAAAGTGTGTAGAAGTAATACAAATAGACAGTCGACAGTGAATGAAGTCAACATACAGCACCATGACGAACAACACGAATGGACGCGACCATACCAGGAGGACGACACCAGTCACGATTTGTTCGTTGGTGCATTACAGGATAACAACGACGAAAAGGAGGATCTATGGTACGCGGATATCGTAGTGAACAATACGATAATCAAGTTCAAACTTGATACCGGTTCGGAGGCGAACATCGTGCCACGGAGGATTTACGATCAAATGGACGACGTGACCATGACTCCAACGCGTTGTCACTTGATAACGTACGCTGGACACCGTATAAAACCTCATGGGGAGGTTTTCGCCACCGTACGCGGTCATGGATTAAAGTTCCAAGTAACAGATGAGGGTAGCCCTATCCTAGGAAAGAGTGCGTGTGTCGCCCTCAACCTCATAACAAGACTGGACTCCATAAACACTGTAGCATATTCAACCACATCAAGTGATAAATTGGTAAATATGTATAGTGATGTATTCAAAGGTTTAGGCAGAATTAAAGTAAATGCGCATATTCATGTTGACAACAATGTAGCCCCAGTCGTTGATGCTCCTAGGCGCATACCACACGCCATAATAAATGATGTCCGTCAAGAATTAAATAGGATGTTAGATCTCAAAGTAATAGTAGAACAAAATGAACCGACTCCATGGGTGAACTCCATCACTATAGTAAGAAAACCAGGTAAAATACGAATATGTTTGGACCCTACTAAATTAAATAAAGCAATATTAAGGGGCCCATATCCAACACGTACGATAGAAGAAGTAGTAGCTAACACAAGTGGGGCAGAATATTTTTCGGTCATTGATGCCAACAGTGGCTATTGGCAGATTGAGTTGGATAATGAAAGTTCTAAATTATGCACCTTCAATACACCTTGGGGTCGGTATCGATATACCAGGTTGCCATTTGGCATAAAAACGGCCGGAGACATATTTATTCAAGAGATGAACAATATATTAGGTGATTTGGACGGTGTAAATGTGATAACTGACGATATACTAGTATACGGTAAAGACATACAAGAACACAACGTAAGACTAAAGTCAGTACTGGACAGGGCCCGTAAATTCGATCTGAGATTGAACCCAAAAAAGTCTAAAATTTGTAAAAGACAGGTAAACTATGTGGGGCATTTAATAACGTCCAACGGATTATTGCCAAGCAAAGAAAGAGTACAAGCTATCATAGACATGCCAACACCCACGGACAAAAAAGCTGTCCAACGGTTTTTGGGAATGGTCGGATATGTCAACAAATTTATTCCCAACATGGCGGAATTAGCAAAGCCATTAAGAATAATACTAACTAAAGATGTCGCCTGGCATTGGCAAGAAGAACAAATTTATGCATTCGACAAACTTAAAGAATTGTTAACAAGAGCACCCGTTCTAAAATTTTTTGATGTGAAAAAAGATATTGTCCTTCAAGTAGATGCATCTAAATCTGGCCTTGGGGCGACCTTATTTCAAGAAAATAGACCTGTCGCAATGGCGTCCAAGGCATTAGATAACACACAAACAAATTATGCAGTAATTGAAAAAGAACTGTTAGCCATTTGCTTTGGGTGCAGGAAGTTTCATGAGTACATATACGGGAAAGAAGTGACTATTCAAACCGACCACAAACCCTTGGTAGCCATAATGAATAAGCCCATACACACACTATCAGCACGCATGCAACGCATGAGAATGCGGTTACAAAATTATAATCTACAAGTAATACATGTTAAGGGCACGCTGATGTATTTTGCAGACGCGCTGTCCAGGGCTCACACCACGTTGACAACACCGAACAACTTGTTCGACACAGACATAACCGTGGCCGCAATCGATATGGAAGTGAACAATATAGCTAAAGTAAGGCAAGAGTTGGACAAGGATAAAACATTGCAGCAGGTTGTGTTGTTAGCAAAACATGGGTGGCCAAAAAGTAGCGCTGGCCTCAGTCAGAGTGTAAAACCATTTTTTACCTATAGAAATGACATAACAATACAAGACGATGTGTTATTAAAAGATAATCGTATTATAATACCAAAGACCATGCAGAGAGATATGCTAAATAAAATTCACGAGTCACATTTAGGCATAGTGAAATGTAAGCAGTTGGCCAGAGACAACGTCTTTTGGCCTGGAATAAGTAATCAAATCGAGGACAAGGTTTCACAGTGTCAACTTTGCCAGGAGTACCGACACAAACAACATTCTGAACCTTTGATGAGTCATGACATTACATGTATTCCATATTATAAACTAGGCGTGGATTTGTTTACTGTTAACAAGGTGAATTTCCTGTTAGTCATTGACTATTATACAAAGTTTCCGGAAATAGTAGAGTTAACATCAACCACAAGTCAGGCCATAATAAGAAATTTGAAGCAAATGTTTTGCAGATATGGCATTCCGAACACAGTAGTATCAGACAACGGTCCACAATTTAACAGCGCAGAGTACCTACAGTTTGCACATAACTACGGTTTTCACACCTAAATTTACAAACCCAATGTTCCCGCAAAGTAACGGCCAGGTAGAAAGATACGTACAAACTGTAAAATTGATGATAAAAAAATCTCTACTGGACGGCAAAGATGCCAATATTGCACTTTTAAATTATCGAAACACCACAATCCAGGGCCTTGGTGCATCTCCGGCACAACTACTCATGTCCCGTAAACTACGGACACGGTTACCGATTTTAGAAACACATTTGAAACCAAGTTGCAAATATACAAACAACACTGAAATACGCAGAATACAGCAGAATCAAAAGAAATACTTTGATACCCGTGCAGGACATGAACACCACAAGTTGCATACCGGAGACGAGGTACGATATCTCCATCACAAAGGAGGATGGGCTTCAGGTAGAATTGTAGAAACAAACACACCTGGCCCTAGAGATTACACTATGGTAAATAAACAAAACAATATAATTAGGCGAAATCGAAAACACATTTTCGTCTCACATAAGGGTGACACCCACCCTATTAGACCTGAATTAAAAACAAACACACACCAATATACTACACGATACGGCCGAGTTGTTCGTCCCATACAAAGACTAGGAATAAATGACCAGTCATAATACCATTAGTATTTATGTATGTACTAATATATAAGTTCAACGTTGTATGTGGGATAGCATATTGAATATATAGGAACTGATATCATACCATGTGACTCAACCCTGACGCCGTTAACAGTGTTATAAGTTAAATACAATAGCTATAAATTTCTGTGATATGAAGACATATACCTTGATGCAAAGTTGTATCGTGAAAAAATCACGATCCAAAAATTTGTCGACAGTGCGAAACACATTCCCCTACCGGAGCATTAAAACGGCAATAGGCGTACTCAAGGCAGCATTTGACTATATACATGTTAAGATGGGACATCTACACTGTTAACCATCCCGTATTTACTGGACAGGAAATGATGTACGATCTATTGTATCATGGTTCACAGCTAGGCGTCACGAATGTTTATGTACTCCTAAATGTGAATCAAGTCGTTGTTCATACATCACACTATTTAAGTCAACAGTCACCCAAAGTGCCAACTGTTGGAGTACAACATAAGTTTAATAAAGTATGTGAATCCTTAAGAACCTAGGCAGTTATCAGTTCCACTGAAATGGCAAAATAGGTACTGTATTTGTTACGCTGTTAAAAGTTGATGTGGTTATTGGGCTATTGAGAATGCATTACATATACAATTATCGATATGCGATAGTGGTCGAAACGTTAATATTTATAAGACTGATGTTACTATCTATAAGACTGATGTTACTATTTATGAGAATGATGTTACTATCTATACGAATGACATGCATAGTATTTAAGATACTCATTCACATATGGGATGAGTGTAGAGTCGCGTATGTCATGTCTCAGTGCAACGTTGCATTCTTCATAGGGTTTGGAGGTGTTTAAGAGTTCATGTAATTAATTAAAGCTAATGAAACAATAAATATAATGAAATCAATAAAACTAATGAAAGGAGGATGTAATGTATGTAGGCGAACCGGGACACGCAGATAACCAGCATGGTATGGAATGTAACCAGGGACAACGGACGATGAATAAACGCCAGTCATGAACTAGATCTCTCCGTGTCGACTCGTTTATTACAACACTTGCATATATATACAGGTTAAACCTTAGATAAAGGATTCACCCGGTACTCGCAGTACACGGGTGAACGACAACGTAGTCTAAATACTGGCGAAAATAGCTTGAGTATGGAACAGGGAGTAGAATGTCTGCCTCCAGTATCAAATGGATACTTCTATAGGCACAGAGTTGGTGAAATGGGAGAGAATGCAATAAGACAAGATGGCGGCCGCAGAATGCCGTCGATTTCACTTTTAAATCTTATTAAACTAGATATTATATTATATTTTTAAACTCAAAGGTAGCGGGCTATCAATAAGACATATGTAAAGAATAATTGTTGCTTCTTAGATTGTGAAATTAGGCTCTCAATTCTTTGACCCGCATTTTCGACAGCTTTTACATAGGGTTGGTTTGCACCCCTACTGCAGCAGTACGGGGTGAATCTTGTATCTAGTTAAACCTATGCTCCGCATCAATCCCTGGACCATTATTGTGTTGAACTGTCATTATATATATATTCATGGTATCTGACTATATTCAGAGACCGTGTATATATCTACATTTTCTGCTATATTCCAGACTCATGCTCGGTCCCATTTAAATATATTGCTGCCATCTGGTGGAATCCATATGTACCATTTTGCAGTAAACCATATTGGTGGCACTATCTAATGGTGGAGTTAACAAGACTCGCGGTTACATGACTCAAAATGGATGCCAATTTGGTTGAAGTGACCAAAGTTAGTAAAAACCAATCAAAATTAATATGAAATGTGCATTCTAGGTAAAAAAAAAAGAAGCTATTAACAACCCATACATGGCGAAGCATCAGTGAATTATGATGACATGCGCTGGGCGTGCTGATTAACAGAGTAGTGATCCGAACGGCCCTAAAACTTAACCACCATTTGATATTATCTATAGGTATATATATATACATAGTGATGGTGATAACTTTATCAAGTAAAATAAAATACTGATTTAATCTAACCATTGAATATGCTACAACTCACATTATTCATTGCAAACATACCTCCTGAATCACTATATATATATTTTATTTTACAGGACGAGTTCTTCCAAGAAAACATGAGTCACGAGGGCATTATGATGCACCGCCGGAACCGGCGCATGGTGCGTCCCGATCTGGGCCGAGCGCGCAGGTCGGAGATGCGCAGACTGTACCGAAATGGAGTCCACCCGCGCAGGCGGAAGCAGCAGAGAGATCTGCGCCTGGAGTGGTACTTTGTGGCATCCACCGTTGACAAGACGCTCTTCATTATCTTCATGACAGCCATGTTCCTCACCGTTATGTTTACTCTGGTCATTGTTCCCTACATGCACAGGGACTACTAATCATCCTTAGCTAGTAGAATAACTCCTTTAAATGCTGCTGTTTTGGGAAGAGAGAGAAAGAGACAGTAATGAAAACAAACGATGGATAAGTGCTGGCATTACACTCAGAATCAGTAAGGATATGAAGTCAGCATGATTACGTAATAGAAAATGATGCCACTTGGTGAAAAACTGCTGGTCGGTGACGAATTCCAATATATTGAGCAAAAACGTGATGGGTTAATAGAAAGAAAACATATGGGTTTCATTAAATGTGTTTGTTGTGAAGACAAATTTGAATGTCCTCGCAGATTTAGTGGGTTTCCCCGCCCCTTAGATCGTGAATGGTTTGCGGTGTTTAATAATGATATAGGCGGTCTATATATAATATATGATATGGTAAATGTGTATCCCTTTCTCGTGAACTAAAATATGCTTAATTTTTTTGGCCTTGCGTCCTTGTTTTGTGTGTGTGTGTATTTTTTAGAAATTGCAGGCAGGGTAGCAGTGACGTGTATATGGGTCATTCTCTAAAACTGGGCACCAAAGTGTGACATGGAAAGCAAAAGTGAAAACCTTCCAAATAATAGCAACAATCCTTCCAAATAATAACATAATCCAATGTCCTATGAAGGCTTGCATGTTGTGCATATGTCAGAGTTGAAAAAAAATGAGTTTCACTTTTTGAATTAGATCTTATACAAATTGAGCAATACATTAATATCACTTGCGTAACATGAAAATCAAAGACACATCGAGAACCTCACTTTAACATATACAACATAGTCAAACAAGATTTTATTGATTACTGTTAAGCAGATATGGTTATGACTTACAAGAAAAAAGTTGAAAAATAAGTTGAAAAAAAGTTTGGCTACATTGATAGTGTCAATGTGTAAATTTTCACATTTTCACTCTAGTGCAAAATCATACAATTATAATTTTGATATCTTATGTGGGATAAATTCAATACGGGTAGAACTGCTAACATACCTAATAGACAGGCTAAAATAATTATTTGACTTGCTATCAATAAAACAAAGACTTAATTATCAGCATCGTAATGTGTAGACCAAATATGTGGTGCCCAGTTTTGGAGAATAACCCATATATGGCCTTATTCCCCACACACTTTAATAATGTTCTTTCTATTCCCTGACACTCAGACGTCTCAGAGCTAATGAATTACAAAGTCCAAAATTAACAGGTGCCCAGCACTCATTTTTCTATACGTCATCCATCACCAGTGCTGTTAGGCTGTGTATCCATAGACTGCTCTCTTGTGGTGTGTTCCCTTGTTCCACGTTCGCTTGTGACCTTGTGACACGCCATGCAGTCAATGAACCCATGTTTTGCTTAGTGGCCATTCCCATAGTTGGGACCCAGGAACTTTATGGCCTTGTACATGGTACATGTGACGTACTGACCGGGAACATAGAGAATGAACATGTTCATTGTCTGTGCGGCGCATGACAAGGTCACAAGCAAACACGGAACAAGAGAGCACGCGACAAGGGAACAGTCTATGGATACATGGCCTTACATGACGAAATAACTTTTTGTGTGTGATGTCAGCTAGAATGACCAAGTAGATCTACATCTGTTGTAGAAATAGCAAATTCCTGGTGCATTGCGGCATTCTTGATTCATGATGGCTGTGCATGGCTGTTATGCTGTATATCGATAACCAAGGGTTGGGGGAGATTGGCCAGGATTAACTAGCTGCTGACGAGTCATAATGAATGGTGTTTAATGCTGTGAATTACCGGGAGCTGGATGCAGTGCATCCTATAGCTCATTCACACTTACTTTAAACCAGCTTAACTAAGTCGGTTTAACAAATCCAGTAAGACAACACAAGTGTGAATGTGATTTAGTGCTAAGTCAGTTTAACTAATCCACTAAGAAAACACAAGCGTGAATGTGATTTAGCGCCAAGTCGGTTTAACTAAACCAAGTCAGTAGGTGATTTAGCTATAGCAGTTCAAGTTGCAAGTGTGAACGCACATGATTTAGTTAATCCGGCTTAAGTATGTCATGGTCATACATGTGAGTGTGTGTGTGAGTGAATGTGTGTGAGTGTGTGAGTGAGTGAATGTGTGTGAGTGTGTGAGTGGGTATATGAATGAGTGTGTGAGTGAGTGTGTGTGTGAGTGAGTGCATGAGTGAATGTTTGAGTGAGTGGGTGACTGAGTTCAGTGAGTGTATGTGTGAGTGAGTGTGTGAGTGAGTGTATGTGTATGTGTGAGTTGATGAGTGAGTGTATGAGCGAACATATGAGTGGGTGTATGTGTGAGCGAGTGTGTGAGTGAGTGTATGTGTGAGTGTATGTGTGAGTGTATGTGTGAGTGCATGAGTGAAGATATGACTGGGTGAGTGAGTGTGTACGTGAGCTATTATGTGAGTGACTGTATTCTGGTTTGCACATGTGTATATACAAACTTCCATCTTAAACCGGTTTAACTACTGCACAGGTTTCAGGCATAAGTTGGTTTAAATAAACCAGTTTAACTAAACCGGTTTAACTCTGTTGGTGTGAAAGCAGCTTATTATGTCTCCTTATCTAGAAAATTGTGTTTGGTGCCACCGATGTGGGTCATTGATGTAGTATGCAAATAGTTAGGCATTGACTATACACATAGTATCCCCTATTGTCACATGGGGGAAGGCTTTGTAAGGTGCACGTGGAATACAACTATGTCAAATCAAGAAACTCACCATAAGTGTCAAGCATTTGCAAAATGACAATGTCTTGCATGAATGAACAAACTCATGTCTAATAGCCCTGTCAAACTACGACGTATCTCGCCGGCATGCCGCCAACGCGCAAATTCACTTTTAATCGTCGAGACACGTCAAACTTTTCGGCATCAGCGCAGCGTATTGGTAGCATGCGGCCGACGTTGTGGTAAAAGTTTGGCACGCCATCCTGATATGACCTTAGATGTTGGTAGGACGTAAAACAACAAAAAGCAACCGTTTGGCGCAACGTGTGGTAACAAGCCTCACGTGCACGCAGCATGTGCATAACGTTCGCATAACGATCTTCCAGCGCGTTTAACATATTTTGACGTGCCCCTAACGTCGCCATAATGTTAGCACCCGCGCGTTGTCGCACGTCCCTTGCACAAAACTTTGCTGATACCCTGCCGTGCCTCGCCGACCATAAACAAAATCCAACGCGCGCCTAATGCGCGCCAAACGCTTCCAGTCATCTCCCGACGTTTCGCCAAAAACTGACACACGTCGACGCGCGTTGGCGAGAAATGTCGTAATGTGACAGCACCATTACATTTAAGGTGGTGACTATTTTCAAAAGTCCTAACTAGATGTCAGGCAACTGTCATATCATGAGCTAGCACTCCTTACATTTAAATGTATAATTATATATATACATATAATTATATGTACATGTTATCCAGTAACTTTAAAAGAAAGTCATTTGCATTTAAATGTAAGGAGTGCATCCCATTTATTTAATACTAATATATATATATATATATATATATATAAACATACTTATTTAATACTAATAATATATATATATGGATCCTTGAAATGTATGTATTGTAGTTCCTGTCGGCCAAAACCAAACACCTTATTTTAGAAATGGAATTCACCCTGTATATAGGAGTGTCTTTACGTACATTGTTCGTTCATCTTTAACACCCCCAATAGCCGATGTTTACCTTTTGTGCTGGGGGTCGTTAAGCAAACAAACAAATGTTCATGCTTGACTATAATATTCATTGATTGATGTATCGTGCAGACATAGCATTATGATGAATATATATATATATATATACTAAAAACAATACTTGTCTGTATGTTTTACTGCTAAGTTGATGAGTTAACACATTCCCGCCACACTAGATATGACAAGTTACCTTACTTTCATCATCAAAAAGACATATAAAACATGTATCACATTCCCATTTCTGCAAGTGTATCATGTGAGATGACTGTTTGCATTAATTTACGATTTCTAATGCCAGGTTTTGCCATGGACATTCTTCTAAATCGACCGACCATGGGACCGACTTTATGGAGGTGGTCGGCTTAGGGAGTGTTTTTTTTTTTATCGTGACAATAGTATTGTATGGGTGATCGTTTGGGACACAAATAAAGCGATCGATATAGGAGAGTGGTCGATCTGTGGAGATGGTCGGTTAGAGAGGTTTTACCGTATTTAACATCATTCCACTATTCTCAAATATTTTGAGGGATTTTGTTGCAATTTCTTTTCTGTATATGGTGGCGGGCGTTGCACTGTGACTTCCGGGTCAGGTCAGTGTCGCTGGAATAGAATTGATTTTTGTTAGTCACTTACACATTCCAGTGCATTATAATTTATGAAGACGGAGGCGGACAGTTCCATACAATGGTTTTCATTTTTTTATCAAGAACAACAAGATTAAGTTACAATGGTCTGATCCCCCCCCCCTCTCGGTCAATGTTTATGGTCCTGGAGAGTGCCAGATTCGAACCCTCAACCCTACCCTACCCTGTATGGCTGCTGGAGGAGTGGGACCATGGAGGGGTTTGAAAGTTTGAATTTCGTATCACGTGTCGTTTTTGGCTTGAAAGGTGCTGGGGCTCCAATGTCTGGATAACATAGTTTGGGTTTGAAATGCTAGGTGGCTCCTCCTGCGCAGCAGGGCGGAAGTAGTTCATCAGAGATCTGTCAGGTGGGGGCAGTGTTGCCGGTTAACTCAATGGCGGGTTCCGCGCCTCTGCCTGTAAATTACCCATGTTACGAATAACATGCACAATTACTGAATTATATAATTATGAACTACTTATTTTCAAATATTTGGAGGCGTTGTTACTTTTCACAGATGGAAATTTTAACTTCTCTTTTGTTAGTCACTTAGACATTCCAGTATATCATAACTCACAAAATATATAATTATGTATTACACGTTTCCTGCTTACTGATATGCTAAATTATATAAACCAGCTCAGATGAGAGGGCACTATCACCACTGCCAATATTACTTGTTAGCATCACATTATGACTAATGTTTTAGCACAATTAATTATCCTAAATTCCTAATATGAAGAGTTCTGGCGCAAAACCTCGTAAACACCAATCCAAAAATTGAGCAAAACTTTGGAACCTTCAAACATTGTATTTGTTTTAATTCCTCTTCTTTTGTTCATTGCTCCGTAATCATGTGATAAGTAAAGCGGAATTATTTTCCAGTACAAATTATTTAAACTACATTTTTGGATTGGCATTTACGGGGATTTGCACCTGAACTGTTCATATAGTGAAACAACCCATCTGCTTATTCTGACCAATATATGCTTATATATGTAGGAGAAGCACGTCGTGATAAAAATATAAAATTAAAGAAAAATATAAAGTTGAAAAAATGACTGATGAATACTCAAGCATTTTAAAGGTTGACTGTTAAGTATTTATTCTTCTGAATAATCTTGTGCCAGAGCTGTACTTGCGGTAAGGGTAGCGGAAGTTGTTATATGATATTGATAGAGTACATGTAATACACTTCTTAAATGTTAAGTTACAATATATGGTCTACTCTGTTCAATAATGGCCTCTGTCAATAACGAATCTGTCAACGAGTGCTGGTCCCATCACGGCACCTCTTTAGCTTAATAGCATTGCCTCTGTGTCTAATGGACAATTAACTGTCTTATGTGGACAACGAGCCGTTTTCCCCCCCGTATTTGATCAATATTCTCTGTCAATAACGACATGCCATATAGTTATTCTAACATGTGTACCATCTGTTTTTTGGCATTTCCTCTCAATGCACAATATTCACACGCATGCACATTAGAGCTAGATTTAATAGGTTGCGTGTCGTCATTTTGAAAGCCTCACAAAAAGCGTAGCGTATTTACATAGCGAGTGAAAGAAACCTACATGGTAAGTGAGCATTTCTTTTAATTTTACAATTGACAGGGCCACTTATGGTGCATTGTTTCTTGCCTATAGCATACATACAAATAAGAGTTTTGACGACTACGCTCTGACCGTTTTGTACTGTAAACAAACTGGTCTAGCCGCAAAAAAAATGGCCCACAACTGTGGTTTCATTCGAGACCACTAGGCGTCGCACGTGTTGTGAATATCGTCTATTGAATGCAATCCCAATTGTTTAATTTAATAGCATTGCCTATGTGTCTAACGAACAACTGTCTTATGCGGACAACGAGCCGTAATTCTACCTTCTCTGTCAATAACCTCATGTAAGGACCGTCCTATAGTCAGTCAAGTATAAAAGAAAAACATTGGTTTCAACCCATTCCGTCAGTCAGTCTCTGCCTAGAACGGCATTTTGCTCCAGTCCCATGGGTGGTCCGTTATAGACAGAGTAGACTATGTATTTTCTTATTATGAATTAGCTCGGTGATTAATATCACTGCCCCTCGAAGAATTACAACATACTGGAAGCCGCTAGTAAAGTGTACATGTATAACATAGCCTACCACTATGTTCCAGATTATGCATGGGATATCAGGGTCTATGCAGTTTCTCTGAATACTGCTTTTACCTTAGATGTGTAGCTGCTTTGTATAAGTATTCTTTATTAACGTGCACTTTTGCAGCAGCTTGTGTTCGGCAGTTTATGATTGTGTAGTCTATGTATATATGGTATAGACATATAAATACCCATATATGATATGACTGCAATCATAAGGATTGGAAAGCTTTTTGATTCTATATATAATACCAAATGGTGGTTAAGTTTTAGGGTTGTTCTGATCATGACTCCTCTGTTAATCGGCGCTGCCAATGCGCATTATCATACTCCACTGATGCTTTGCCATGTATGGGTTATTAATAGCATGTTTGTTGTGCCTACCATACACATTTCATATTAATTTTGATGGTGTTTACTAACTTTGGTCGACCAGAGTGGCATCCATTTTGAGTCAGTGTTGTTAACTCCACGATATGGTTTACAGATGGATTCCACCATATGGTGGCACTATACTGAAACGGGACCATGCACGAGTCCGGAATATAACTGAGAGCGTAGATATACACACGGTCTCTGAATAGTCAGAGACTGTGAATATAACAGTTCAACACAATATTGGTCATGGGATGGATGCACAGCAATGCTTGAAGCTAGTAAACCATAATTCGGTAGTTACTCCTGAACCCAAGAGCACAAGCCATGAAAGTACTAACTAAAACTGTTCTATTAATCATTCCTTCTTTATGTTCTACAAACATTTCTACTTGTGAACCAAATATCCAATATTCGGATAAATCGAGTTATTTTTGTACATTTCATGTATCCATCGATGTTTGCATATATAATTTCATGTTGTGTTAGAATATTACCTATATCGCTTACATGTAGATATGTTAATGTTGTTCCTTTTGACTTATTAGCCATCGACTTATTAGCCATCAAAATTCGATCGAAATAGAATAGAATAATTTGTAAATAAGTTGACGTTGAACATTGTGGCAAGGAGGTACACATATGGGCTATAATGGTGATGATGGTTCAATGCTGTTGAATAAACTGATGCACATGAATATTTACGCTTGCTTTTTTTTGCTCATACACTGTCATAGCATGGTTCGTTGTGTAGTAGTCTGCACTGACCTCTCAGGCAAGTAGCGGCATAGACAGGTATGCGTGGGTAGTGTGTTGATATCAGGGAGCCTAGGTGGTGTAATGGTTAGCACACTGGGCCGGAAGGCAAAGAGATGTGGGTTCGAGTCCCACTCTAGGCGCAATATTTCCCATCTTCATCACCCCCATGACACTGGTTGCCGTGACCATGATCCTGTACAAGCTATGCGCTGTATGCTTGTTGAACCTACCCTGTGTATGTATGTGTAAGTGCATTGCCTGTATGTATGTAAGTAATTGTAAGCATTAAATGACCATTTAAAAGATTTATAATTCCAGCGGGATGAGTGTGGTAGGCTGCACTGACCCTTCAGGCAAGTAACCACATAGACAGGTAGGCATGGGTAGTGTGTTGATATCAGGGAGCCTAGTTGGTGTAATGGTTAGCACACTGGCCCGGAATGCAAAGAGATGTGGGTTTAAGTCCCGCTCTAGGTGCAATATTTCCCATTTTCATCACCCCCCCCCCCCACCCCCCCATGACAGTTGTTTTCCGGTAAAAATTATTTAAACTACATTTTTGGATTGGCATTTACGGGGATTTGCGCCTGAACTGTTCATATAGTGAAACAACCCATCTGCTTATTCTGACCATGATATGCTCATATACGTAGGGGATGCACGCTGTGATAAAAATATAATATTAAAGAAAAATATAAAAAATGACTGATGAATACTCAAGCATTTTAAAGGTTGACTGTTAAGTATTTATTCTTCTGAATAACCTTGTGCCAGAGCTGCACTTCCTGTAAGGGTATTGGAAGTTGCTATATGATATAGTAAATGTAATATACTTCTTAAATGTTAAGTTACAATATATGGTCTACTCTGTTCAATAACGGCCTCTGTCAATAATGAATCTGTCAATAACGGCAAAAAGTGCTGCTCCCATCATGGCACCTCTTTAATTTAATAGCATTGCCTCGGTGTCTAATGTTGGAGTCCTGGCAACATCTAAGGCCATATCAGGATGGGTACTGACTTGTGACAGTGCACACTCATGGCAACCTTTATAGTGCTGCCCCACTGGGAGATCAGGCCACACAGTCACATTATCCTGACACTGAGCTAATCAGTCCTTGCCCTATCCTATTAATGCCAAGCTCTAGGCTAGGAACCGACAAGTATTAATGTTATAAATCATTGGTTTGACTCGACCGGGAACCGAACTCCCGCACGTGTGGCCCGATTCGGTCACCACGCCCGGTTTAACCTGTGTGATAATAATGAGGTGCAATGGCAGTAAAATGGGAGACGAGTAATCTAGGTCAGTTTCATCAACATCTTTATTGCTAATTTATTGACGAATAACTACACGTAAACAAATCACATGTATACAAATCACATAAATATCCATAAATATGCATATTCAAATAACTGAAGAATCACGGGAAGAAATAATTATATATATATATATATATATATATATATATATATATATATATATACAATGTACACGCATTTGCATACACATCATAATACTGTACTGTTAATAGGGAGTATGAAAAGGCTCTTGTCTGTTATTTACAAGCACACTATTCAGAACCTACTGCTTAATCTTTCAGTTCCAGCATATCAAGCACTAGGCTCTGCATGTGTATTCCCTACATGCTCTTGGGACGGCCGCTGAAAGAAAATGCCGGCAGTTGGAAATCCTCCCATTCCAGCACCCCAGCGTTCCCAGACTCCTCACTCAGCTCTTCCTCCTCCTCCTCCGGGACTGTAGGCAGAGGCGTCGATGGCAGCACAGCAGAGAACTCTAGCTGGCGGCGGGCGTCGCACTGAGACTTCCGGCTCAGGTCAGTGTCGCTGGAATAGAAGCGGGGCGCATGCGCCGGTTTGCGGTCAGCCTGCAGTTCCTCGGCCAATCCCGGCATGGAACGAGTCCTCTGGTTGTGCTGCCTTACTAAAGAAGTGCTGGTGCTGCTGTGTGCTCGACGCCCCATCAGAGGAGTGCTGGTCAGCCCGGGCTGGTCAAAGGTCACCTCGGTGTCAAGGGCGGTCTCGGACGGGGTCGCCGGGGGAGGCGTGACGTAGATGGACACCGGGGGGAGAAGGCTCTGATGGCTTTCTCCAAGGGCGGAGACGGCGGCCGCCGCCCCGTCAGGGCCGAGCATCCACTGCTGCACAGCGCCCGGGGTCTGCTGCAGCTGGGCTAACATCTGCTGCTGCAGCTGCTGCTGTGATTCGGCGTGCGGGAACTGGAGGAGGTGGGGCGGCAGGAGGAGGCTGTTGCGGGCCGTGCTGCCGTGACCGAGGGTGGACGCGTTCAGGCTGTGTGCAGCAATGTTGTTGAACTGGAGCTGGTGCAGACTGCCCATAGAACCACAGGGACTGCCCGAGTAAGCGCCTAGCAGCGGCCAATGCGGGTGACTCTGCAGCACTGCAAATGGGAAATAGCGAAAGTGGATATAGAAACATGGCTTTTGAAGTATACAAAGTCACTACATTTACAGGAAGTAAACAACACTGTAGCGGGATGTCCATCTTTTGTGTGTGGTTGTAGGGGGGAGGGGGGGTATTTAATCTGGGTTTCCCGCCATAGTCCGATGAAAGCACCAAAAGCTAAACCCAAATCTAGATTTCTAACTCCATACCCAACTGGTGCAGTTATTAAGCATTCGATGCTACATCGCATACAGGGATCAGGGTTTTGGCAAGCATGCCAACATTAATATTGCATGTTTTCACTTCAAATATCTCCTAATTTAGTCATTTTAAACCAAAGTTACTTCAAACAAAAGTAATTCGCAACCTAATATATTTATCCCAGAAAATGACAGAAACTCAAAACCATTGCAATTTCAGCAATCAGCTTTCTGGAGAGTGCTTCCTCCAAAATCAGATCAGGCGGGATGGCCGAATGAGTTAGAGCATCCGTCTCCCGTGCTGGTAGATCGTGGGTTCGAACCCTGGTCGAGTCAAACCAATTTATAATGACTTAAAAAGTTTCCTAGCCTGACACTTGGCATTATTAGGATATGGCAGGGACTGGTTGGCTCAGTGTCAGGATAATGTGACTGAGTGGGATATCGGGTCATGGTGCCGGTGGCCTGGTTTCCCAGTGGGACAGCACTATAAAGTTGCCATGAGTGTGCCCTCTCACAAATCGGTACCCGTCCTGATATGACCTTAGATGTTGCTAGGACGTAAAGCAACAAACAAACAAACAATCCTCCAAAATCACTTAGCAGATTATGCACACAGATTGCATGCTTGTTAAAGTTCTCTGTGGCGGAGTGGTTAGAGTGTCTGACTTTTTTCTAGGTCGGACTCCTAATCTGAAGGTCGGTGGTTCGATTCCCCATGCCCCCAGCTCTGCCAATTTGGATTTCCACCGTTGTGTATAACTTACAGCGTCATCAAAGGCCGGTTGCTCTCATACCATGTCTATGTGGTGTGGGAGGTTAAAAATCCCTTGGGTCGGTAAAAGTGTAGGCTCGGGCTTTCTATCGACCAGCAGTGCAATGAGAAAGACCAGTCGTCTATGACTGAAATTTCCCCTGCTTAAACAACTAATGGACCAAAAATAAAGTGTCGGTCGATGATGCCCTTATCGGGCAGTAGTTGATGACTAACACAGTGCAGTGCAATTGTTACCTTTGGCGATGTCGAATTGCGGGGTTGAACTGCACCAGCGGCGGTAGATACACACGGACACGAGCAGGAGAAGGGTAGAGCCGAGACTGACACAGACGGACATGAGCAGGTTCTTGGACGTGAGGGACTGCGACGGAGCGAACGCTGCAACAACGGAAGGACAACTTTTATATATTTAATAATATGCTTTGGGAGATATTTAAATTCTGTTTTAGGGTACTCAACTTTTATATATTTAATAATATGTGGATATATGCTTTGGGAGATATTTAAATTCTGTTTTAGGGTACTCAACTTTTATATATTTAATAATATGCGGATATATGCTTTGGGAGTTTATATTTAACGTTTGTTTTAGGGTATTCAGCTTTTATATATTTAATAATATGCGGATATATGCTTTGGGAGATATTTAAAGTTTGTTTTAGGGTACTCAACTTTTATATATTTAATAATATGCGGATATATGCTTTGGGAGATATTTAAAGTTTGTTTTAGAGTACTCAACTTTTATATATTTAATAATATGCAGATATATGCTTTGGGAGTTTATATTTAATGTTTGTTTTAGGGTACTCAACTTTTATATATTTAATAATATGCGTGTAAATTTAAATTTTTGGTTAAATGATATGCCTTTTGTGGAAAAACGATTAATTATACAATAGTACAGGCAGTCCGCATTATTACTAAGCTGTAGTGGAATGCCCATATTTGGGTGTGTGTGTGTGTGGGGGGGGGGGGTATTCTGCGTTTCTAGCCCTATATGATTAATTATACAATAGTACAGGCAGTCCGCATTATTACTAAGCTGTAGCGGAATGCCCATATTTGGGTGTGTGTGTTGGGGGGTGGGGGGGGGGGGGGTTATTCTGCGTTTCTAGCCCTATATGCATGAATTTACGGTGTGGATTATAGGTGGTCTAGAACCTGAGATACTGGGGAAAATAACAACCAATCTCAGCCATTTTGTAAAATGGCCACCATTATGGCCATGGGATAAATCTGCGATGGCCACCATAGCTAAAAATAGTCCTTATTGCATGATCTCTAATAGCTTGTATCGTAATAGACACAGTTATTCCCATATCTGCCGGGCTAGACATCACTTTTATTCAGCACATTAGTTCAACTGATTGAACTAATGATGTGAAACCAAACGGAATGGCCAAATGAGTTAGAGCGTCCGTCTCCCGTGTGGTAGATCGTGGGTTCGAATCCTGGTCGAGTCAAACCAATGATACTTGTCGCTTCTTCTTTTTATTTTATTTTATTTTATTTTATTTTTTTATTGAGGCTGTATTTATACTGTCCATAGCATATAAGCCCGGGTACCCAGGCTTGTTTTCAATGCTGGCCAGTTGTAGTGTTGGTGTTATCTTACCACACAGTGGCTGCTGATAAGGTATTTGATTGCCTGCATTTCAGTAGCAGATAGATAATTGGTTGGTATGGTTAGTAGCCTATGTTAGTTTTTTTGGATTTTCTTGGTATATATGTTTTTATTTTTCTACTCTTATTACTAGACTAACATATCATAGGCTTGTACGTAGCTGTGTGGTGTGTTATCTGGCTACTGGACCATATCACTCAGGTTAGCCAGGCGCTCGGCATTATTAGGATAGGGCAAGGAGCAGTGGAATGAGGAAGACCAATCGCCTGCGACTGAAATTTCCCCTGCTTAAACAACTAATGTACCCAAAAAAAAACTCACCCTCCTCGGAGATATGTTGGCTGAGGCCTTGGAGTACTTCTTCCTGACTCGCTGCCGTCCGTACTGGGGTGCTTTCCGTGTGGGTGGCCGTGCTGGGTGTGGGTTGTGTGCGCCCTGTCGTGGATCGACACATCATGAAGGTGGCATCGACCTGAGAGCAGGCCGGGGTGTTGAACACAATGGTGGACGCCGGCACCGAGGAACCCCTCAGAGAGACGGACAGTGTGTATTCAGAGTTGAACGTCAGGCCCATCAGGATCACGCGCATATTCTGAAAAGCAGAGGGGAAACCATGTCAAGTTTCAGACAATATAGAATGAGAACAGCTGTTGGTAATTGTCGCAGAGACTGACCGTGTTGGAACGGGGTGATCAATATTTATATTTACATGAATAAATAATATATTATATTTACATGAATAAATAATATTATATTATATTATATTTACATGAATAAATAATATATTATATTTACAATAAATGATATATTATATTTACATGAATAAATAATATATTGAATGTGCATGCAT
The DNA here is from genome assembly GCA_030323885.1 of Branchipolynoe longqiensis. NCBI lineage: Eukaryota > Metazoa > Annelida > Polychaeta > Phyllodocida > Polynoidae > Branchipolynoe > Branchipolynoe longqiensis. The sequence goes on along the minus strand of CM059188.1, from coordinate 105,731,761 downwards.
AAATAATATATTGAATGTGCATGGATAAATAATATTATATTTGCATGCAATAATATTATATTTGCATGTATAAATTATATATTATATGCATGTATATATTATATATGATATATTATATTAAATTTATATATTATAGATTATAATTGATTGTATGAATTACGTTATATTTACATACATGTAATATATATGCATATTTACTGTATATAATATTTACTGCATAAATATCTAAATATATTTATGGTATTAATATATTTACGGTATAAATATATGTACAGTATAAATATATTTACATGTATAACATATTTAATATTTTAATTACATGCATAACATATTAGATATTTTATCTACATGTGTAAAATTATATTACTATTTTATTTACATGTATATTTCTTTACATGTATAAATACACATTATAATTCTTACGTGGGTGTCTTTGGCTTTGATGTGAGCAACCATCTCTTTCTTCACCAGGGGGCAGAATGCGATGAGAGGGTCCACGTTGCAGGTTACCCGCGTCCACTTCACCACCCACTTGGGACGGCGGGCACCCGGCGTCGGCAGCGTTTCCTGGAACCACGTGACCTCAGCCTCAAGCTTCCCCTCTTCGCTGGTCGTCAAGCGCATTGAGATGGAGGGGTTTGTGGGTGCTGGCGCAGTGGTGGTGGTGGTGGTGGTGGGTGTTGCCGTGGTGGTTGGGGGGAGGGCTGGGTAGGGAGGCACCCCACGGGCCACTGTGCCGGCCGGGGAGGAGGCGATCACTATGAAACGGAGCCCGGGGAAGGAGGCGTGGGGACCGTCAACCTGAGTGATATGGTCCAGGGTCTGAAATTTAAACAAATGGATATTTGGATTTGAACAACCCGGCTGGTTACACTACAGAAATAGATCCTCTCACATTATAGGCCGATCGGAAATTGCCATTTTATAAGTTAATAGCCATTCTTAACTGCATAGCTCTATTCTTAAGTACATAGCCATATGTATGGCCATTAAGTTTCCTTTCATAAGTTTGTTTGTTGTTGTTTTACGTCCTAGCAACATCTAAGGTCATATCAGGATGGGTACCGACTTGTGACAGTGCGCACTCATGGCGACTTCATAGTGCTGTTCCACTGGGAAACCAGGCCACCAGCACCATGACCTGGTATCCCACTCAGTCACATTATCCTGACACTGAGCACACCAGTCCATGCCATGTCTTAATAATGCCGAGCGCCTGGCTAGGAAGCGACAAGTATCAATTTTTAACTCATTGGTTTGACTCGACCAGGGTTCGAACCCACGATCTACCAGCACGGGAGACGGGCGCTCTAACTCATTCGGCCATCCCGTCTGGTCCCTTTCATAAATTGCCATTCATAAGTAAATTGCCATTCTTAAGTACATAGCCATATGTATGTCCATTAAGTTTCCTTTCATAAGTAAATTGCCATTCATAAGTAAATTGTCACCGGACACGGTGGTCGAATCGGAGCGCAGGCATCCTGTGCAGAAGGTCGGGAGTTCAATCCCAGGTCAAGTCAAACCAATGACTCACACAATTGATACTTGTCGCTTCCTAGCCAGGCACTCGGCATTATTAGGATAGGGCAAGGACTGGTTGGCTCAGTGTCAAGATAAGGTGACTGAGTGGGATATCAGGTGATGGTGCTGGTGGCCCGGTCTCCCAGTGGGGCAGCACTATAAAGGCCACCGCATTCGGTACAAGTAAATGAACATTTAGAAGTACAATAAAATCGAACGACCATGTTACAGACTTGAGCTAAATGGTTCATTTAGGGAGGTGGTCAGTTTAGGGAGGTTTTTAAAAATCGTTACAATGATATTGTATGCGCGATCATTTGGGACCACAATAAAGCGAGCGATATAGGGGAGTGGTCGATCTGTGAAGGTGGTCGGTTAGAGGTTTTACTGTATTTATATTATGATTGCATTGATGAGAGGCACTCACGGCGGTGACCCGGCTCCAGTGCTGCGTGTTGTCATCCTTGAAGAGGAGGGTGTAGACTATGAAGGGCCGACCAGAGGGTGGAGGCTTCTGCTTGGGCAGGGGACGCGGCCCGGGAACCTCCCATGACACGTGCAGCGCCGAGTCACTCACCTCCGTCGTACTAGGCGCCGTCAGAAACTCCCACGGCAGTCTCTCAGGTACTGGAGGAAAATAGGTTACGGTGAAGACAGTGTATCATCCACGATCTAGATGGGATATAGCATTACGTAAGGATATAGCACCTTAATTATGTATACAGACACAGTTCTACATTATAAATACAGATGAGTTGCAATCCTAGATAAATATGAATATACACTGTATATAGGGCCTATATACTAGCTTTAATCCATGTGTGTGACTCAAGATGTGACCAAAGTTAGTAAGAATCCATCAAAATTAATATGAAATGTGTACGTTAGGCAAAACAAAAATGCTATTAAGAACCCATACATGGCAAAGCATCAGTGGAGTACGATGGTGCGCGTTGGCAGCGCCGATTAACAGGAGTAGTGACAAGAATGACCCTGAAATCACTGTTTGGTGTTATATATAGATAACTATGTGTGATAAATATGTATGATACTTTCAATACAAAAGGAAAATTTACGAAGCGCAGTTCTGGATCAACATAAATAGCTAAATTATGATGTGTGATAAATATATACTGTATATTCAATTGAAGACAAGAGGCAGACTTACGAAGGACGGTGTTGAAGCTAAATTTACATGCAGTAATACAGCCAACAGTCTGCAAAACATAGAAAACACACATGATTGATTAATAATTGCACCAGGTTCCTGTGTGTAGAGTATTCCACAAAATCAGATAGTGTTGCTATATGTATGTACACGTGGAAGAGCATAACATATCGTCGGATAGTCTATGTACAGTCTACTCTGTCTATAACGGACACCCATGGGACTGGAGCAAGATACCATTATAGAGAGAGATCCTTTATAGGCAGAAACTGACTTACGGAGTACACAGGCACAGACAGATGTTAGAATAACTATATGGCATGTCGTTATTGACAGAGAATATTGATCAAGGTGAAAAAATGGTGATAAGACAGTTGTCCGTTAGACACAAAGGCAATGCTATTAAATTAAAGGGGTGCTATGACGGGACCAGCACTTTTTGCCGTTATTGACAGAGATTCGTTATTGACAGAGGCCATTATTGTCAGAGTAGACGATATATATGGGATGGAATAATTTCATAGCAACATTCCACATCACTACCAAATCTACTTACACAAGTATCCTCTGCGCAGGCGCTGCGCCACTTGAGTTCATCCTGGTAGAGCAGCTCACACAACTGCCAACACTGAAACAACAATTAACATAATTGAATACGTGTAATCATGGAGAAATATATCAATTAGTCAAAATTATAGTTACCTATCCATGTCGGCATGGTTATATTTATTGTTATGCAACTATTTCTAATCTCGCTTTAGACTATTAAAGAAGGTGAACAATTAACATAAGTACAACACGGTAGGGTTCTACGTGTAGAATTATATATGTTTATTCCAAAACATACACATGCAGTCGTGGTAATAGGCTCATGCAATTCTCACCGTCAGGGACTAATTAAGTTACGGGGTTGGATACATCCAAGGGGAAGTATGTAAGACTACTAGGGCTGGGTTGCATAGTTTATTTCTTCACAATGCAGATTATATTAGTTGATACTGGTGACAAATCATCTTTGTTCCTATAACTTATATAAGTAGGTATGAGTTGGTATGTATGAAAGAGCATTATTAGACATCGTCAGACAGTCTTGCTCTCTCTCTCTCTCTCTCTCTCTATATATATATATATATATATATATATATATATATATGCTCTATAATCTATTATGGGAATATAGACAAGGGCACTACCACTTATCAGTTCTCTTCTATATATTAGTTATCACCTACTCTCCTACTGTCATAGGAGTTAGTTCCTGCTTCTGCCACTATGGCACCACCTGTGAGTGGCTCCTGGCCACCCAGATACCAGCTGTGTCTGTCTGGCCACTACCGCCTCCAGACCTGCTAGGATGGTCAGACCACACCGAACATGTGTGATAAATATTATATATATTCAATTAAAAGAGCATTTCTTACCGTCAGACAGTCTTGGTCCTTGAGGCAAAGGTCATCAGTGGGAGGCCATTGGAGGGTCTGTTCCACGCACGTAGCGCGACAAGCGCCCACCACCTCCCACAGCGTGGTGACGTCACCTGACCCGGAAGTGGCCTTCTTGTCCGCCTGAAGGCCACCGGAAGCGCGCGCTACGGGCATGCTCGGGGATGTAGAGATTATGTGGCGAGGGCTCGGGGAGGAGAGTGCCAGGTGAAGCCCGATGAGCCCCACAAAGAAGCCGGTCAGAAGTACACGGGTTGCCATGGTAATCTACAAACAGATAATGGGGCAACACAATTGGATTATTTATATGCGTGTTGTTTGTTATTCAGCAGCCATGCCGATGTGAAGTGAAGTTCTTCGTAGCAGTCAAAATTGACAAAATAACAAATTGCTTACGTATTTATGGTTAATTTAGAATGTAAACCTGTCCATATTATATATGCATGCATATATTCGGCTACAAACTACTAGCACTATTTGTAAACGTTGAAATAGCTTAACACTATTAAACAAGTTGAACATGAAACAGGCTTTGCACAATTGCAAGATCATATGAAGAATCGGATATAAAAATGGGACTGTTCTATCAACAATATGAATATACAGCAAATCGCAGTGCTAAAGTTGCATAACTGAAGTAGTATGAAAAACACTGTCCTATATTTGATTCTATATATCTAACTTTAATACTGGTGCACTTATTAAGCATTTATTGCTTCATAGACAGGATTAGTTAGTCAATTTACTAGAACCTATTACTACTGAAGCATATACTGTAAAGAGTTTTGGCGTGCTTGCCTAAATTAATTTGGTATGTTTGCACTTCAATTATCTGAAAAGTTAGCCAAGTTACTTCAAACTAAGGTAAGATAGATTATAGGCCTAATAATCAACCTAAGATATCTATCGGACTATGCAACTTTAACTGAAGAAGTCTTTGCTTACAACTTACAAGAACTGGCGCAGTTCAGCAGTGGCCTCGCGTTCCGTTGTCCTACTTCTGTGTGACGTCTATGCTTGCCGCTTGCTGCTTGCCGCTTGCCGCTTGCCGCTTGCTGCTTGCTGCTTGCTGTAGGACAGAACCGAGCCGGGTGTGGTAGACGTACGTGTGGACGAGAGCGCAGTAACAGGTAGTCGGCAAAGTTAGCTTCAAGAGGGTACACTGAAGAGTGATGGCCTTCCGTCGACGGTCCGTCCTTTTATACTCCAGTCACGTGACTAGTGGTCACCGGTTGCCCCCCCCCCCAACCCCCAACCCCCAACCCGACCAACGTCCGCACAGCCAAGTCTGTGATGTCGCGGTGTGAAGACTTTGAACTGGGGTGTGAATGTGCTGGTCGGACTTGGGCGTTTGTGTTTACATATCGCGCGTTTTTAGAGTCTTGGGTTTGGGGAGTTTTGGCGGAGGTAGGTGTGAACGCTGGCTTTGGGTGTGAGCGTGTTACGTGAGCTCAGTATAACCGAGAGGAGGCTTCCTCCCACTAAGCCTTACAGTTGAGGAAGTTCTTTACTGGTTGGGTGGTGAGTATGTACGTTGAAAGTGAGCAGTTCATGGAATAGCGATTTAGTATCCCCCTCCCTAATTAGACTGGTCGTCTATGGTAGCCTACACGTCCAGATAAAACAACTAAATGAGCCAATGTTGTTTGTACCTCACTTTGAGTTAAATGAAACTCTATACGACTGATGGACCAAGGGAATAATGTCATCAAATAGTTCTACTACTAAGTAATTATATTTTGTTGTAAGTATGGAATTAAATTCATATGGATATATATACACATATCATATACAGTGAATGCATATATATATATATATATAATATACATATGCATATATATATGCATTCACTATATATTTAGATAACAATCACGAAACCAAAAGTAAGCTATCAAATTTCGAACAGCGCTTAATTCGAAATAACAACAAAAATCTACTAACTATCGTAAGTAATTGTTAATGTACATTTCAGTATAATTTTAGCTCTATGCTATCGATAAACTAGCCTACACCAGGGACATTTTCAAGTGAATATTTCAATGGACTTAATCATTAACTTTAATGCACAAATACATTTGGAGAGTCATGTCTGTGTCGAACACAGACATGACTGACACATATTCATTCATGTAGTCGATATATACACTTAAATAACCACGTGATTTACTTAGTCTTGATCATGGAATTTAACTTGGAGTCTTGCTTATTATTCTCAACTCGCCGTGAATATGGCCTATGCTGCCGACACGGCGTAAAGCAACCACCAATCAAATTATTATTCTCAAGATCCTACCACACTTATTGTGCAGCATATATTTGTATTCGGACTGAATGTCTGGAAATTATACATAAACTATATTTGACAATACCATGAAGATATTTGTATTGAAGCGTGGTGACGTAATTAGTGTAGGGGTAGTGGAAGATTGACTACCACTCCTCGGCTGACTCAATTAAGCTTCTTTTTTAAAATTGTGCTCCCGTGGCCCTTTCTTTTGGGCCCCTGGGCTTAAAGTTGCATAGTCCGATGGTTTTGAGGTTCTGTCATTTTTCTGAGATTAATATATTAATTTTGTTTTATAATGTACCTTACTTTAGATTGAAGTAACTTTTATTTTAAATGGCTAACGTTTTAGATATTTGAAGTGTAAACAATGGAAAATTAGTTTTGGCAAGCACACCAAAATTCTGACACCATGGGTTTCTGCAGTAATAGGTTCTTTTAAATTGACTCAGCGTTCCCTTCTATATGGTGACAAATGAAGAGTTCAGGCGCAAAACCACCTAAAGGCCCTGTCACATTACGGCGTATGGCGGGAGCGTATTGAAAACCTACGTAGGTCCTGCGCGTGCTGGCCTATGATGACCTTTGGTGACCTATCGGGTGTTTTCGAGCATATGCGTAACCTATGAGGAGCGTACGAGGAGCGTATGAGAGCGTACTGTGACATTTTTTGACGGCTTTGATTGGCATATGGAACCTATGCGTAGCGTAGTAGCGTATGCGTAGCGTAGTAGCGTATGCGTAGCGTAGTAGCGTATGCGTAGCGTAGTAGCGTATGCGTAGCGTAGTAGTGTATGCGTAGCGTAGTAGCGTATGCGTAGCTAGCGTATGCGTAGCGTATGCATAGCGTATGCATAGCATATGCGTAGCGTATGCATAGCGTATGCGTAGCGTATGCGTAGCATATGCGTAGCGTATGCATAGCGTATTCGTAGCGTATGCGTAGCATATGCGTAGCGTATGCATAGCGTATGCATAGCGTATGAGCGTATGAGTAGCGTATGAGTCAAGATCGATGTCGAGACCTATGGCATACGCTTGGAATACGCTGTGCATACGCTAGGAGTACGCTCCCATATGTAACTCGTAGGTTATGCGTACGCTACATATGCTAGAGATACGCCGGTGATGCAAGTTGAGCATATGAAAAACCTATGCCGGCATACCCCTAGCGTACGAGGAGCGTACGCCAGCGTATGAGGAGCGTATGCCGGCGTATGAGCAGCGTATGGGCCATATGCCCTCATAGGTTGAGAATTTTTGAGCACGCACAAAAAAATTTGGACGGACGGATTTATGAAAGCGTATGCCTCATATGCTTCACATAAGCTGGCATCTGGCAGCATCTGGCGGCGTATGAGTAGCGTATGGGTAGCGTATACAGCGTATGCCGACGTAAATGACGTAACGCGCCTACGCTGCCATAAGCTCCCGCAAAAAACCCTAATGTGACAGCCCCTTAAACGCCAATCCAAATATCTAATTTAAATAAATGATTTCTCCCTGAAAATAATTTTAATTCTCCCTAATTCCACCTTTTATATAATCATGTGGTTATAGAGCAATTGACAAAAAAAAGTAGGAATATAAAAGAAAACAAGCTTTTTGTAGGTTTGATTGCAATGTTTATCTCCATTTTTGGATAGGCATTTACATGGTTTTACGCCTGAAGTCTTCAAATGCTTAATAAGTGATTCAATATCTAAGTTAGATATGTAGAATCAAATCTAAATCATTGCTTTGGTTTTGAACATTTGATGCTTCATCGGACCATGCGGCTTTAAGCCTACTGAACCCAGTGTGAAGGGGCAGTCTAGTTGTTCTGTTAATTAAAAATAAACCCTTTTCAGGCGGTTGATGGCCTTGTATGTTTGAAAACTGGAAAGCCGCCACGTAACAGCGCAGAGAAATCTGGTCATAATTACATTTGTGTAAAGCTTTAAAGTTAAAGTTGCATAGTCCTAGGGCTTTGAGTTTCTGTCATTTGCTGAGATAAATATATTAGGTTGATCGTTATAATCTACATTACTTTCATTTGAACAGGTATGCAGGTATTGCAATACCTCAGGGAGTTTGACGCCCCTGCCCTGTAGAGTTGTAAACCACTGCCTTGTGGTACAGGTTCTTGACAGAACCGAAGGCTAAGGGAGCAAACCCTAAACAGAAAACCATGTCACTGTGGCAGCATTAAGGGCGGTTGATGTATGAAACTCCCAACATCTCCCGACCATCCACTGCAGGGACAAATAGTTTTGCGCCTGTCTTGACATGTTCTTGCCGGTGTGAAACCTCTATTTGCTCCCCGAGAGAGTGCCGCTGGTAGCTTGCAAAAGCCAGCAGCACTTCAACACTTTTGCAGGCAGCTTTCATGAAATGCGATCAAGAGAAACCTGAAGCTGAGAGACATTAAGACTGACTCATGGATGTCACTCTCACAGCAGAGAGCTAAATGGAGAGCGGCAGTCAAGTAATGGAAGCACTCTTTGTCGCATCGTGACCGACAGCATGATGATGATGACTTTCATTTGAAGTAACTTTTATTTTACATGGCTAACTTTTGAGATATTTGAAGTGCAAGCATGCAATATTAATTTTGGCAAGCATGCCAAAACTCTGACAAGTGACATGATCAGCTTCTGCAGTAACAGATTCTATTAAATTACCCCAGTGTTCCCTTCTATGTAGTGACAAATGTTTAATAAGTGCACCAGTATCTAAGTTAGATATTTACAATCAAATCTAGGTAATTGCGTAGGTCTTTAAATTTTTTTGTTTTCATCTGACTATGCAACTTTAAGCTGCTACTGGAGCGGGTATATCCCAATATATAGCAGTTTTCGTTGCTTCTAACAGGGTGCTAAAGTGAGGCAATGGTTAATGTGTGTTCGTCAACATGGGTAATTTGCATGCGAACGAGGGACTGCTCCTGTGGTGGCGCCACCTGGGTTCAGACCCGAACGCCCCCACCCCCCCGGCTAGACCTCCACGGAACCACATCTCACCACCCGAGATCTGTGACGTCACTTCCGGTCGACGACGGGCTGCCAGGTCCTGGACTACGCCACATCGCCTCCAGACGCCGGATTGACAACAACTACCACCTTACTTGGCCGCCTACCCATCCCCACAAGAAGAAGAACACCTCGATCGGGTTGAGAGCCTGACTTTGACTTCATTTGATTGATTGATTCATTTGATTGACCATACTTGATTGATTGACCATTGCCTCTTATACCGATGACTTCCTTTGAATAAAGTCCATGTCATGCAGTTCCTTGTTTGTGTTGTAAATTAGCAACAAGAAAAAAAGAGCAGGGAGAATTAAAATATGAAGTCCTTTGTAAACAAACAAAAAAGAAGGGGGGAAAGGGTTAAAACCCATTACAGTATAACCCCGTTAAACCAAGCTTGAAGGGACCCTAGAAATGTGTTTGGATTAACCGATCATTGGTTTAACCGAGTTTTGACTTTGACTTTCAGTAAGCATGTATTGTACATGCAATATACAATTCATGTGGACACTTTGATTATTGACTTTTATGTATATATACAGTATAATCCCGTTAAACCAATTTCGGTTAAACCAAACGATCGGCTAATCCACACTTTTTTTCGGCGGCCCAGCAAAATATTACCATTTATCATATACAAAAGTTGGTGGGGTCTCAGATGACCTTATAACCACATGAAAGCTTGGTTTAACCATACCGGAGTGGCCTGGGGTCTGACAATTTTGTTTGGATTAACCAATAATTTGGATTAACCGAATTTGGATTAACCAACTTTTTTATATGATAAAATGGTTGTATTTTGCCGGGCCACCGAAAAAAGTTTGGAATAAACGATGATTTGTTTTGACCAAGCTTGGTTTAACAGGGTTGTACTGTGTAGAGAATATTATGGGAGGGGTACTCATTGGGGTACGGTGTTGAATATATCCAAGTGGAATGAGGTAAGAAAAGAACACACTCTAGCACCCCCATACGAGGGCCGGGTTGCATAGTTTATTTCTTCACAAAACATATTATTGATTCATTAGTACCAATCATCATTGTTCTTAAATAATATAACTGTTGAAATTGTTTTGACCCGTCACTTTTCTTTTGGCGTGACCAAGCAAAATAGAATTGGGCACACTCAAATGAGCATTCGAGACGAATCGGTTGGTAATTATTTCGGGGTGGGGGGCGCTATTTTACACTAGGACTCTACAAGTTTCCAGCATGCAAGACCGATGACGTCACTATAACGTGCTACCCGAAGCCTTCCTGTGCATTGCAGGGTCCCCCCTTGGTGGTCACCGGACGCGGTGGCCGAATCGGTAGAGCACAGGCCTCCCGTGTGGAAGGTCGGCAGTTCGATTCCCGGTCGAGTCAAACCAATGACCTTACAAAATTGATAATTGTGGCTACTTAGCCTGGTGCTCGGCATTATTAGGGTAGGGCAAGGGCTGGTTAGCTCAGTATCATGCTAATGTGACTAAGTGAGATATCAGGTCATGGTGTCGACGGCCTGGTTTCCAAGTGGGGAAGCACTATAAAGTCACAATGAGTGCATACTGTCACAAGTCGGTCATCATCATCATGCTGTCGGTCGCGATGCGACAAAGACTGTTTTCATTACTTGACTGTCGCTCTCCATTTAGCTCTCTGCTGTGAAAATGCTGTCCATGAGTTGGTCTTACTTAATGTCTCTCAGCTTCAGGTTTCTCTTGATGGTATCCTTGAACTGGAGACGAGGGCGCCCTCTCTTTCTGTAATCAGAAGACAGTTGAGAATAGAGGATTTGCTTTGGTAGCCCATCTGATGACGTCTTCATGAGGTGTCCAGTCCACTGGAGATTCTTTTTGATCCTGTCTGTTTGAGTAATTCCTTATTTGTCACTTTGTCCTTCCAGGTTAGCCTCATGATCGAATGCAGATGTCGCATCATGAAGGCATGCAGCTTTTTCACCTGTCGTCTGTATACTGTTCAGGCCTCGGCTCCATATAGTAGGGTAGATCTTGCCTTTGACCCACATAAACACATGGCGGTTGTTCCAGAGTCTCTGGCGTAGTCAGCTAAAAGATGCGCTAGCCAGTGACAAATCAAGCACGCCCACACCGCTCCAACATGCTGAGCTGCCTAACATGGGTGCTTATGGGTGATTTCGATAAATACTATTTATATAATCAGTTGTATTATATATGACATTATTGACCCCAGGGAAGATTTATTACAGTATATTGTCGTGTGGGAGATGAATACGGGACATATTCGAACCCACAATTCCTGCCATTCCTGGGCTAGCATGCTGACCATTACACTACCTAGGCTCCCTCATATCATCACCCTATCCACTCCTACCTGTCTATGTGGCGCTTTCCCTGAGAGGGCAGGGCAGACTCTTATGCTCATCCCCTTCGAAATTGCAAGTCTTTTAAATGGTTCACGTCCATAAGTCGTTTAGTGCTTACAATTGCATACATAAGGGCAATACACTTATGTATCTCCATACACATGGTAGGTTCAACAACCATACAGTGTGCAGTTTGAACGGGATCCAGGTCACAGCAACCAGACTGTCACGGAGGTGATGAAAATGGGAAATATTGCGCCTAGAGCAGGATTCATACTCACACTTCCTGCCATTCCGGGGCTAGCATGCTAACCCCGGAACCCTGGAACCCCGGAACCCCGGAACCCCGGAACCCCGGAACAAGTCGGTACCCATCCTGATATGACCTTATAGATGTTGCCAGGATGTAGAACTCCAACAACCAACAACCACCACTACTTGGTGGTCGGGTCACTGTGGAATGTGAACCGATGACGTCATTATGACGTGCCACCAGAAGCCTTCCTGTGCATACAGGCTACCTCCTTAATGGTCTGGCCACTGTGGAATGTGGTGTAGTTCACGCTGATCGGCTCCTGCTCTTTGCCATCGCAGCCACTCTCACTGCCCAGGGCCTGCGACACGACAGCTGCGGTCGTAGCGGCTCTGAAAAGAGTGGCCCGGAGGGAGGGTGAGCAGCTGCGGGAATGGCGGCTACAGGATGCCGGGCTGGCAGTGTGCGGGGCCAGGTCTGGGGCCACGACACGCCTCCCCCGCCGGCAGGACAGCGCCACCTGGAGGATCCGCCTGAACTTCTCGTGGAAGAGCATGTAGACAACCGGGTTGTGGCAGCAGTTGGAGACGCTGAGCCACTCCAGGTAGTAGCGCGCATTGAGGCTTGCTGTCGTCGTGGGCATGCGTGTTGTCAACGCAAACGCCTCGAACACGAGATGCGGCATCCATGACACCAGGAACAGCACCATCGCCATCACCAGCATCAGTGTCACATGGCGCGCGATGCGCGTGCGCAGGTCACAGCCCGACACCAATGGCGAGTCACCACTTCCAGTCGCTGGCTTCTTGGTCATCCACTTCCGGGATACTGCGGCCAGAATCGACGATGCTAGATCCAATTCAGTGGTGGACACGGTCAATGATGCACTGGAGGCCTTTTGTTTGACTTCTTCATGCGTGTTTCCAGTTGTAGCACTTACTCTCCTACCGCAAGGATTCTCACCCCCAGCGATGCTCCCACGCGCACCAGACACTGGCATTCTTCGCTGACGTGGGCGCCTCCACAGACGACACCCTATACGAACATAAGCGAACATCATGAAAAGCGTGGGAACGAAGAAGAGCACCGTTAAGAACAGCCACCTGTAGATAACGTAAACCCTGTGCTTGTCCTCCCGTATCATACACACGCTGAAACCAGAACTGGCGCGAAACACAGACGCCGTCACCGGAAGTGCTGCTAGATCAACCGTCGGTATCTTGATGAGGTGCTCCCCCCCACCGCACGTGTTCTCCCCCTCGCCGCTAGGGGGCCGCTGGACGAGGAAGGCGGGCACGGAGAGGCTGGTGTGCCAGAGGGCGTCGGGCACCGAGGCGACGAGGGCGGTGAACCAGACGCCGGCGGTGAGGCCGAGCAGACGCCGCCTGGCAGCGACACCAAGCGCCCGGAACGGGTGGATGATGGCGATGTAACGCTCGAGGCAGATGCAGAAGAGGGTGAGGAAGGTGGCCGATGCTGCCACGTTCTGCACGTAAGGCACCACCTATTGATTGGAAGCATGGCACAGTTAGACAACATTCTATCAAAGTCGCTGTGGATGAGTGCGCATCTGTCACACAAGTAAAGTCGGTACCCCATCTTCATATGATCTTATACCCCTGTCACACTACGACGTAACGAGCCAACGTGAGCCTAACGTGGTCATTTTCCGTCATTACGTTGGGTTACGTCATGATGACGTCAGAATGACGTTAGAATGACGTCGAGCTACGTCACATTACGTCGTGCTACGTCGAGTTACGTCAAGGTTTTGGACATGTTCAAAACTTTCGACGTAGCTCGAACGTAAGGGTTTACGTTCGGCGTACGTTCTGTTCACGTTCAGTGAACGTCAATGACGTTAAATGGACGTTATTCTAACGCTGCTCACTACGTTCAACTACGTTCCACTACGTTGACCCACATTAAACCGAGTGCAAATGGTCACGTGGCGTAATGGGAACATCAGGAGAACGTCAGGAGAACGTCAGGAGAACGTGCATTCAACGTACGTTCAACGTCTCATGACGTAGTTAATGTCACATAACGTTCTTCTGGCGATGGAATAACGTTCATAACGTTCCGTGAGCGTAGTGACATTGTCCTCTCTCGTTGAATGACGGTATCACTACGCTTTACCGACGTTACGCTCTCATCCACTACGCTGCATCCACGTTCAACTTGTGCCCAAATTTGCATACTACGCCGAGAAGTTCAACGTTCTTCACGTTCTCCCTACGCTGACGTCAGTACGTCGTAGTGTGACAGGGCCATAAGATTGGTCAATTGCTTGTTGAAGTTTTACATCCTGGCAACATCTACGGTTATAGTAGGACGGATATATTGACTTGTGACAGTGTGCACTCGTGGCAACTTTATAGTACTGCCCTACAAGTCAGTACCCGTCGTGATATGACCTTAGATGTTACCAGGACATAAAACTCCAACAATCAACATGTTTGTTTGTTGTTGTTTTACGTCCTAGCAACATCTAAGGTCATATCAGGACGGGACACCCAACATGTGTTGACCATTAAATTGGTGTCGTGGACAAGTGATGACATTACGCGCGGGGTCCCTATCGGCCCATTCCATTATTAGATATACATATAATATAATCATTTAGTATGCCCTGTGTACTAGCGCACCCAAATACATTTGGTTTAAACAGCCAAACACAGTCAAGTTTGGCTTTAGATATTTAATGGAAACCCCAACGGCCGTCGTGAGTAGTACATGGAACTGGCTATTTGTAGATGGGATGAAAGCTGCCTACAAGCATAAGAATTTCAAGAGCAAAATACTATCTATTTGTTTGTGTTTTTTTGTTGTTGATGGGGTGTTTATGCTGTCCATAACATATAAGCCTGGATGATCAGGCTTATTTTCAATGTTGGGCAGTTTTCGGTATTATTTTCTTCTAGTTATTGTTTGTGGTTAGTAATTCTATGTTAGATTTTATTTTTTTCTCGATAATTGTTTTCCTTCTACTCTATCCCTAGAGTAGACTACTCTATTTACATATTATAGGCTTGTATGCAATAGATGGTTGGTATGTGATTGATGTGTGGTTTTATTGATATCTGCTTAATTTTATGGCCTGGGCACCTTCCAAGAGCTGTTCAGGTGGCGTGCCGTGACATATCACATGCCCCACTTGGTCACAGCTCAGTGGTGGTTTCCTGTTTTTACCTTGCACAGATATCTTTTTATGTTTTTAGGTCAGGAATCTGTTTTTCCTTTACCATTTGGGCATTCCAGACTTTGGCAGCCATTTCTAGTGTACTTCTTTAATCTGCTTTGATGTGACTTCCGGTTTTTGTTAGTATTGGTGCATTGTTTGCTCTGGTGTTCCTTTGTGGCAGGGTTAGCTACCCTTTTTCTCGACTATACTCAAATGCCAGTGTTTTTAGGTGTATTACTCTCCTGTTCTCTAATAATTTTACTTAGTTTTGTTGTGGATGTTGTAGGTTCGGTGCAGTTTGTCCACCATAAGGCAGGTCTTTAGGGCTCTGTTTTGCAGTATTTGCAGATTTCATTTTAGCAGTTCCTGTTTGGCACCTATATAGATTACATCCTCGTAGTCAAAGTAGGGGAGTACCATTCCCTTGAAGACTTTTATTGACATTTCTTAGGTCATGTAGTTTCTTAGCTTTGCAAATAACCATAGTTTGTGGTTTATTTTTTGGATGATTTTTGTTATACATAGGTGGTAGTTTAGATGGCTGTCCAGCTCTAGGCCTAGGTATTTTTTGTAGCGTTTGGTTCCCGAGGTAGAATTTATTTCTGTTGCTTCCCCAGTCCTTGTCTTGCTTTATTATGTATTTCTTTTTTGTTGTTTTGACTGCTTTGATTGTTTCAGGCTATTTTATAGGCTATTTCGTCGTCTAGGTTGTTGGTGTGTTTTACAATGTCACCCAGTTTTCTCTTAGTAGTAATTAGTGCCAGCAGTTTACTGTCTCCCCAGGGGTCTTGATTTTTTTCGTATTTTTAGTTTTTTTATGGGACACATTTCATGTAACAATGTTTTTATTTCTGTTATGATGTTGTTCCAGTAGTTGTTAACATCATCTCTGTTTTTTGTGATGTTGTTTATGTTTTGTTTCAGGTGCTTTTTTAGTTTTTCTACTGAGTAGTTTTGGAGTGGTCTGCCCATCTTATATTCATAGTGGTTTACATTATTTAGCTTTTTCCTGGTGACATATACTAGCTCATTATCACTTAGGCCCCAGCTCCTAGTGCCCCATTTTGAGGCATGATTGTTGTTAGTTAGTATTAGGTCGATTGTTGTGTTGTTGTTGCTTAGCCTGATGCTTTCAGTTATTAGTTGCTGTAGGTCTAGGATTTTTATGGAGGTTTGTAACATTACATTGTTTTTGTCGTTGCTGTTATAGTTTATATTGAAATCCCCTAGTACAACGATTTCAGCATTTGTTATTTTTCATACTGTATTTATGCTTTTGTCTAGAGCTTCAAGGAACACATCTGTCTCCTGATGGTGGTCTATAGAGGCTCGCTATGGCTATGTTTGCCTGCTTCTAATTTTTTATTAGGCACCATAGTAGGTCAGTGTGTTCATTTGAGAGGTTCAGAATCTAGGTTGTTGGTGGTTTTGCAATATATGGCAACGCCTCCTCCTTTTTTGTTTGGATTTCTTATATTATTCTGTTGTCTATCATTACATGTTGTTTTGGTGTTTTGGAGTGGGGGAGAATTGAATAACTCAGAAGAACTTGCTTACCTTGCATGTGATCCCCTGGAGATCCTCGTTCCAGGCTGACCTGAGTATGGCGAGCACACTGAAGGGAATGCTGAAAACCACCACGAGCAGGTCGGCAAACGCCAACGACGCGAGCAGGGCATTGGTGGCACACCGCACCTTCTTGTTGAGCGCGAAAATGGCGAGCACGGACAGATTACTCATGGAGGCTACTAACAGGGTCGCACTGTACAGACCCAGGAGCACGTGCTTCGACGTACTGGATATATCCTCCAGTGGGAGCTCAGTGGTGCTGTTACTTAGGTAGTCGCGGCATGACTGTAGGATGCTGCATCCCAGGTTGGCACCGACGTGGGGCGGTGTGGTGGTAGTGGTGTCCCTCTTTGGGGGGAATGAGGAGAGGAGCAGCTTACAAAGCAGCCGTATTACTCTGTCTACTAGCCTCATCATGCTGAGTTTCGACTGTGTTATATGTGCCGTATTATCCTGTCTACTAGCCTCATCATGCTGGGCTTCGACTGTGTTATATGTGCCGTATTACTCTGTCTACTAGCCTCATCATGCTGGGCTTCGACTGTGTTATATGTGCTGTATTACTCTGTCTACTAGCCTCATCATGCTGGGTGTCGACTCTGTCTACTAACCTCATCATGCTGGGTGTCGACTGGGTTATATGTGCCGTATTACTCTGTCTACTAGCCTCATCATGCTGAGCGTCGACTGTGTTATATGTGCCGTATTACTCTGTCTACTAACCTCATCATGCTGAGCGCCGACTGGGTTATACTTATAGCTCTTTTAATAGGATATCTGTCATGTGTTGGGATCCTTATACATTATGAGTACAGTAATGGTTATACAGCAGAACCTGTCTTCTATGGACAGCTCGGGATGCAGACTCTGGTTGTGTTGTTGTTTTACGTCCTACCAACATCTAAGGTCATATCCGGACGGTGATCCAGACTACTGTTGTTCTGACATACCAGGTCACTGGAAGGACAATCGAATGAAACAAAGACAGTTTGAACAGTGGAAACTTGGCCACACAAGAATCACTGAAGACAAGTGCTACTCTAGTCATTCAAGCAATATAATCCACTGTAGCCTACATACCCTAAGCAATATTATATTTGAACAGGACCATAATGATGTGTCAAGATCTCGGCTGCCATATGGAATAATATTACTATTCTCATTGATGTTTATCATAGGCAATTAATAGTGTTGTTATTGTATAAATCTGTAATACGATTATCTTTGACTGCATGTACTGAGCAGTTCATAAATTACATTTAGAGGTCCTACTTCTATGTCCACTGAAATAAAGATTATTTACACCCAACTCTCCCCAATAATCACCAACTCTTGATTATATGATGATGTGGGGGTGTAGTTGTTTTGTCCACGTTTTGCTATAAATATAATAATGTTCAAACTGAATACTTTCACAACTTACCTGATAATATAGACCTATGTGGAGACCTTCATGACGATGTATAGACTCTATTAGTCTATAGTTGTTTGGGTGGATTCTGTCAGCAGTTACTATAGTTGGTTACCAGCAGGAATGGTTTGCAATTTCACATAGAAGTCTAAGTCAATCCACCATGCCATTTGAATGGTTCCATTCAATACAGGGATAATCAGCAAGTCACGTGATGACACCCATTTATTCGGCAGGCTACCAAGCACTACCTGCTATTACTAGGCCTATAACAAATCAAAATAAGTGGCGGGGAGTTTTAACCCTGTCTGCTGCATTGTGGGATGACGTGGCTTACTCTGGATCAAATTGATTCGACGCCAATCGACCAGTCTTTACTCCATGCAAGTGTGGCAGGAATCCAAACAGATTTGTCAACTGAGATTAGCTTCCACCAGGCGCGGACCTACTCAGGTGCAAAAGACGTCACACCCGTGGCGCACCCTGTCGGAGAGCAGTGTAAACACCACTATCGGGAGTGGCGGGAAACAGCGTGAAGTCAGCTGACTAATCGCTACATTTGGTTCCGGTGTTGCAGTTTCCGCGGCACACCAGTTTGCGAGGGACACATCCATTCAAATGCATCGTCAATGGCCGTAAGCAAATCTTCATACAGAAAAAGTGAAATATCTCTACAACCACACCACCTAGAAACAAATCCCTTGGTACACATATAGAAAACATGTGTACCAAAAAGATTATATTAAATTGATACGGGTAGGGTTCTGGATTTCTATTAATTTTGAATAAAACTAATGTTTTGCACTGCGCGTACCGTCAAACTCAAGGCATTGTCAATCGTCGTGAGCAATCTGCATACAGAAAATACAGCAAAAGTGAAATATCTCTAAAACCACACCACCTAGAAACAAATCGCTTGGTACACATATAGAAAACATCTTTACAAAAGATATTATATTAAATCTATAAGGTTACTGACGGTGCTGTTCAATTTTGATGCATGCACAGAAGCTATATGTCCCTCGCAAACTGGTGTGCCACTGAAACTGCAACACCGGGTTAATGGCTACAGTGGGAGGTCCAAGTATTTCTTTTAGGGTTATTTAAAAAAAAATTCTCAAGTTAATCGATGGAAAAATGAATGTAAAATTAATCAAACTAATCCCTATGGTTTCATGATATATCTCCGTAAAGAATGATTGGAAAAATAACGAAATGCTTGATTATATTCAGATCGCAACAGGATTGAAGCTTATCCTTGTATTATATCTATATTTTAAAAAAAGGCAACTGTATTGTATTTTTCTTCTGGAATTTTACCACCCCTCCAGTTAAGATAGTGACATCTACTGTTGGCAAAATCTTGAACTACTCTAGTCGGGTACTTTCCAGCCTATTAGGCAGATAGGTTGGATGTTTTTAAAATAAGTTAAATATCTATAGAGCCACTGACCCGAAAGTAGCTTTACAAAAGGGGAAATTGTTAAAAGGAGTTATCGAAGTTGAAACAAAAGTACCATTTATTTTCCTTTACTAAAGGGCAGGTAGATTGGTTATTTGATTGGACAATCATCTTAGGAATATTTTCTTATCCAACCAGCAAATCAGGTTATTTGCAGATAATTTGAACATCTATATGTTTACCTATTAAAATGTATGTAGCATATAGCTTTCGCAAAAATGATTATTATTAAATATTA
Source organism: Branchipolynoe longqiensis (assembly GCA_030323885.1). NCBI lineage: Eukaryota > Metazoa > Annelida > Polychaeta > Phyllodocida > Polynoidae > Branchipolynoe > Branchipolynoe longqiensis. The sequence goes on along the minus strand of CM059188.1, from coordinate 105,711,889 downwards.
CATTTTTGGACAAACAAATTAAAATAACACCAACACGCATAATTTATATACCTCTTTTATTAACTAAGTGTTCCGAATTTGTTGTTATTAGTATATTTATTATGACGTTTACTTATGCAGCTTTAAATATTGGCCCCCAAATATTGAACCTTACGAGATCTTGACCAACTCATCCCTACATGTATATATATGATCAAATTAACAATATGAGCATCTGACAGAACATTAGCCGCTATTGATATGTTGACAAATTACTGGAATTAAAAAATCCAGTCCAATCCAATCCAGAGTAAATTCTTATTGTTGTGGTATTCGTGAAAAAGAAAATATCAAATTCTATATGTTCAGAGACTAAAAGGTTCAGAGACGTGCAACAAAATTAGTTGCAGTTATAAAAGAACAAAGGCTTAGGGAATTGAAACTTCCTACCCTTTCCTACAAAAGGAAAAGAAGTGACATAATTGAAGTATTTACAATTATGAAAGGTTTTGATCAAATAGATATGAACCAATTTTTCACCTTGAATAAAAGAGAAGGCAGTCGAGGCCATACTCTCAAACTAGTAAAACCCAGAGCCATTTCAAGGTTAAGGCAACACAGTTTCTCAAACAGGATCATAAATATATCGAACAGTCTCCCACAAAATGTTATTGATGCTGAGTCAATAAATTCATTCAAGAACAGATCAGAAAAGGCATGGGCTGATGATCCAGGGAAATTTTACCCCTTATTCACCACATGCTACTAATTATTCCTGATGTTGCTTATTTACTTGCACTCAAGCAAAAATGAGAGACAAATAAGTGTTCACACTTCCTGTCTACCATTCGCTATTTCGTATTCCACAGATCTCTCATAGTCATAGTGCAGAGAACACTTGTACACGAGGGAACACACCAGTTTGTACGATGCACAGTTGGATACCAAGTAGGATTTAATCGAGGAGGCACACAGACCTTCCCAATACTTTGCCCCTGAGTAACACTGGTGACGGCCAGATGACTATAAAGCAATAAAGTGCAATCCCGGGGTGAATCCTTTATCTAGGAAGCCCCTTGTTTAAGCTAGAATGGATTGGACTCCCTCCAAGTGGTCCAGTATCGACGCAGCTTTTCCTTCATCTCCTCAGACTCAAAGATGAAGTCGATGGCGGAGTAAGAGAGCTGCCACAAGTTGTCACGTGACAGTCCGAATCCCTTTTGCGCATGTCCATACTCTTCAGATAGCGAGGTGCTGAACACGCCTTTATCGTCAGTCTGTGGAGAGAGATACCCTATTCCTGAAATCATTTGATTAAAAGAGGCAATAACATTCTTATTTTTTCTATCTTCTTTCTTTCCCCCTTAAACTTTAAATTTTATTTTGCTAATCGAATCAAATAACCAATACCAAACAACAGATATAAAATGGCAGTGGCAAGTTAATAATTATATAATATGAAATGTAGCTGTCGCCACCATCTCCCCAGTGGTTTTTATTTTTGTTGGCTAACTCTAAATTAATTAATTTTTGTCAGGCATGAAAAGTATTATATTTTGCTCCTACTCAAATTCACTCAACAAGTCAAACAAGGCAAGTCGGATATGTAATTTAAATATAACAATTAGTTTATTTAAAGAAAAATAAGTCTGTAACTTCAAGGAAGTTGGGCGATCGTGTATAACTGAGCTGATTCGGCGACGGGGCCAATCTTAACTAGTACATGTAAGCGAGAATAAGCAGAATCATGAATCAGAGTATATCAATCAGCAACGTGATACAAAGGCTATGTTCCGACATATTTAGTCAGAGCGAACTTGGATAACATATAAGTAACATTAAGCGTATATAGTTTAACAAGATAAAGACTTAACGTAACGACCAGCGCTCAACCCCAGGGTGGGTGGGTGGGAGAGCGAACCTGCTGCTGTGACGGCCGGGTGAGAAGTGACTACTGGGCGTGTCGTGAGACAGCAAGAAAACTATTCGACCTAGTTGCCTCGTTGAGCAAATTACTCATGTTAGCCTCGCCAACATGACAAATGTAAACACCAGAAGGGTTAATTTCAACATAAATGCTCAAAACTATCCATGCCTGATTTTATCGGACAATGTAAGGGTATCCATGCTCCCGCCCAAAGCACCGGAACGATTAAAAACTTCAAAGGCCATTTAAACAAAAGTATGTGTCTAACTCAGCTGCCGTGCTTACTAAACTACGGAGTATTTGTCGACAGTAGCCATCAGGGCCCATATGCATGAATCGGAGTTAGGCTTAGCTGGTGCTAGGCGCTAGCTCTGGGGTAGCTATCCGCGGCGAGGAGGGCCTTGGTTAATTAGGTCAAGCCATACGCACCAATGTCCAAGCCGGGGCAGATAGCTAACCGTGAAGTTATTTATAGATTTGGGAATTCCCTCGATTCGACAATATGAATAACGCCGCCAGTGAGGCAGCAGCGTTAATATCGGTTCGAATTTAGGGTTAAATTGATAGAATTTCACTTATGGCGTATGTAATTCTGTTAAATATGACAGCATTGAATAGATTTGGGCCTAATATATTGCCGCCGATGCGGTGGTGGCGATCTGTTTTGTTGATATGCGACAGTATAGATATCGACGTCTATGCGGCGGCGATTTGTCTACTTTACATTCGTCGATTCAACAATATTAATATCGCCGCCGTTGCGGCGGCTGCGTTAATATCGGTTCGAATTTAGGGTTAATTTGATCAAATTTCACTTATTGAGTATGTAATTCTGTTAAATATGATAGCATTGAATAGATTGAGACCCACCACACACACTAACCGGCGTGGCTAGCAGTTAAACCTGACTTGAAATCAGGGTAGCTTAGCCTAGGCTACGGTCGGTGGCTAGCGCTGGCACCGGCTCATGCATGCAGATTTTCCAACGTTAGCCGTGTGGTGCCACCCTAGCCATGGTTAGGGCCCTAGCACCAGCCCATGCATACGGGCCCAGATTACCACTATGAATAGGATTAAAACAAGTCAGAATGTGTGGTCTATGAAAATTGCCCTACCGAGGTTTGTGTAACTTGTCATGCATGTACTGTACTCTTTTCAAAGCATACTGTATTTCATGATATATGTCAGTTATAAGGCGTAATTATAAATCTTAATCCTTTAGAAAATTATGTATAGCATACAATAACATATTCAAATGATTGTGCTATGAACCAAAGAACTGCAGTGCTAGTACTATTAACTTACAGATCAACTTTAACTTACAGATCCTCTTCTCGCCCTATTAATTGGGCCTCTAATGCCAGCTCATTATGGTAAAAAAACTAAAACTATCTCCTTTGCACACATATGGAGGTGGACACAGCCTTGAAGTCATATAATTGTGGGTGTCCTCTCCAATGTCTATCCAGCCTTCTCTCAAATGCTTCTACGATTGGTGCTTTAACCACTTGGTCTGGACAACTGTTGTGTGGATCTGTGACTTGAATGTTTATGTCATGGGGCTGATGCTCGTATTAAATTCTGATAAGGAAATTTGTGTATAGTTTTATGATGTTTATAGCTAAATCGAGCAATGCATTACTACAATGTATTATGAATAGTGAAACATTATATACATCTCCATTGTGTAATAACGAGAAAAATATCCTGCATAAATGTGGTCTTAGATTCTAGTATTTTATAGCAGATATAAAAGGTATATGGGTATAAATTGCATAGAATAAATATGGGGTTCGAAACGCGGTTGTCCGAATTTCTGGGGAATATTACCATTATTTATACGAATGTGGTATTCTGGAATAAAAGTAATTGAATGCGGGTTAAATACCTTCATTCGACCGCTGGTTAACTCCGTGACCAGAATCTACAGTTGTAGCCAATAAATTGCAAGAGGCGTGCACTTACACAGATTACAAAGGGATGGTTTCGATTGTACCAGAAGCCGAGTTGATGATGACGGTAATCATCCACTGTCTGCAGGCACACGTTAGACGTCAGACATACCTCTGACGGGAGATTAGAGAACTAATCGTTAGAAAATCATCAGCCAAAAGCAAAAAATCATCTTTCAATAAAAATATGTATTACAAACTGTATTATTATTATCATCTATTATTAGTGTTAGTCGTTTCTGAATGAACGATATTCTTATATTCAAACCTTTTATTCAGCCGTATTATTCTTATTCTTATTATTTATCAGTCATTTATGAATGATATTCTTATATTAACAATTCAAACCTTTTATTCAGTCGTTTTGACTTCCTTTTTTTTTCTTTTAAAAAAGTAACCCTTAATAAAACTCAAGTTTCTATCTCAGTGACCGTTTGTCTCGCCCGAGTAAAATCAAATATATATATACTTTTATTTCCTTTTAAACCTCTCTATCTATCTCTCTCTCTCTCTCGAGAGAGAGAGATAGATAGAGAGAAAGAGAGAGACAGACACACACACAGACAGACACACACACACGCAGACAAGACAGACACACAGATAAGACATACAGACAGAGAGACAGAGAGAGAGGGGGGGGAGGGAGGGAGAGAGAGTGAGAGAGTTAAAGAGCCCATGAGACTCCACTTCAAACATTCAAATCCTACTGGCCGGTATCACACATACTCACACATATTGAATATTACTCTAGAATAAGCTGGATAGTCATCTATATAGTACCATAGTGGTTGCATGAAAATCCAGTATGCTAATAATGTGTTCTAGAGTTTAATCCTTGTTGAATATAAATTAAATCCAAATAGCTAGAATCATTAAAACCACATTGAGTGATAGGTGAGCCACCATAGCAACAGTCAATGGAAAGATACCCCAGTAACACGCCCACACATTAAGCGGCAGACATGACCTAAAACATAGAGCAACTCCCAAAATAAAGTCTTAGATAAACGATTCACCCTGTACTTGCAGTGGGGGTGTATGACGACGTAGTCTAGATACGGACGAACATTGCTTTAGTATGGAACAGAAAGTGGAATTCCTGGTTCCAGTATCAAATGGCTATTTAATATCCAGCCTTCTCTCAAATGATTCTACCATTGGTGCTTTAACCACTTGGTCTGGAAGACTGTTGCGTGGATCTGTCACTTGAATGTTTATGTCATGGGGCGGATGCTCATATTCAATTCTTATAAGGAAATTTTTCTATAGTTTTATGATGTTCATAGCTAAATCGAGCAAATCGTTAGAAAATCATCAGCCAAAAGCATCAAATGGCTATTTATATCGGCACAAAGTTGGTGAAATGGGAGAGTATGTAAAAGGACAAAATGGCGACGATAGAGTGCTGTCGATTTCACTTTTAAAGTTCATTAAACTACAAGTTTTATTATATTTTTCAACTCAACCATAGCTGGTAAATATGAAGACGTATGTAAAGAATATATTTTGCTTCTTAAATTAAAAATCTATCTGCTCATTTAATTTATCCACCCGTACCCAGCTTTTCGCCACTTTTTCTAATGGGTTGCTTTTCACCGCTAATGCACTTATGGGATGAATCTTTTATTTAGCCAGGTCCCAATTGGCAATCAATCGGTTTGTCCTGTTACAGAGAGGCTGCTTTTAACATTTTCTTTAGCAGACGGTACTTAGGTATTCAGCTCTATCAATGAGTCTATTAACCAACCTATTGGGGTCTTGTATTTTTCCACAAGGGCCAGTGCGACATCATCTCCACCTCTATGTGGGGGCAGGAAGGTGGCGTGACCCAGGCGGTCTGCAGGAAGCCCAACAAGGAGAGCGTTCTCGTCGTTATGTCCGTTAACCTTTAAAAATCTGTCTAATTAAAGCAAGTCTGAATCGTGTGAGCACACACACACTGGTATAAGTTATTACTATAAGAATATATATTCCCATCCAACGCGTATTACAACAATTTCATAATAAAAATATAATCAGGGATGAAAGTGGTCTCCGGGGAAAAAAGCGGAAGTTCTCCCATAGGTTTAGCGTTGTCAGGGAATCGCGGAAAATTTCCAGAAGTGGCGTTTGAAGCATGTATTAGTAGTATACGCTGATAGAGCTTCGGTGTTTGGGGTATTTATTAGTAGTATATGCTGATAGTGCTGCGGAGCTTCTGATGGTCCTGCGGGGTTGAAAAATCCCGGAAATCCACGAAATCGCGGAGATCTTTCATCCCTGTATAATATATTAATGTAATAGAGCACCCTCATTATTAGCGGGAGCCATGGTAAGGCGTTGCACAATAAAACCATGATTTGACATATTTACAACTCTCCCTTATAGAAATTGTGGTTGACATCCTAGTAAGTACACAGTACTATTTATATAAATTATATATAGTTACTAGATGTCATATGCGGAAGTTCGGGAGTTCGAATCCCGGTCGAGTGAAACCAATGACTTACAAAATTAATACTCGGCATTACTAGGATAGGGCAAGGACTGGTTAGCTAAGTGTCTTGATAATGTGACTGGGTGGGATATCGGGTCATAGTGCTGGCGGCCTGGTCTCCCAGATGATGAAAGTTGAGTAAAATGGAAAGGTCGAACAGTGCCAAACATACTATGGCTTGTGTTATTACATGTGTCTTGGCAGAGAAATGAGCCTGTCTCAAAAGGTGATAACTCTTCTTTTTTTAATCCGTTGTTAACGATTGCCACAAAAGAGCACAGAAACGGTTACACTCAAAGCACAAGGACATTTGCTACAAATCAATATGTATTGTATTGGGATTATGAAACACCATGTAAAAAACAATTCAGTTTATCCTGAGCAAATGCATAAGCACATAGTATGTTGATCGTTACAATGTACAAAGTTTTGCCCCATATTGCTTAGCACCTTTTAAGACAGTCTCATATATATATATATATATATATATATATATATATATACATACATACATACATACATATATATATATATATATATATATATATATATATATATAATCTTTTAATCAGCTTGTGGTGTATACACATGGCCCAGTAAGTACCTCAGCCACGTGGATGGCGAGTTTGAGTCCAAGCCGATGGGCCTCCAACAGCGCTGGTATATACATCTGCGCACACCCCACCTGGTGAGGAAAACAGAAGGTAACGATATAGCGATATAGCGAATGGCAGACAGGAAGTGTGAACACTTATTTGTCTCTCTTTTTTTTCTTTGGGTACATTAGTTGTCCCAAGCAGGGGAAATCCCAGTCACAGACGACTGGTCTTCCCCACTCCACTGCTGGTCGATAGAAAGCCCGAGCCTACACTTTTACCGAGGGATTTTTAACCTCCCACACCACATAGACATGGTATGAGAGCAACCGGCCTTTGATGACGCTGTAAGTTATACACAGCAGTGGAAATCCAAATTGGCAGAGGTGGGGGCACGGGGAATCGAACCGCTGACCCTCAGATTAGGAGTCTGACCTAGAAAAAAGTCAGCCACTCTAACCACTCTGCCACAGAGAACACCACATGTAGGTAACATGTAGATAGATGTTAAAGCTGCATAGTCCGATGCTATCATCATTTTTTTTTCAAACCCAAACACTTACCTAGATTTGACCAGACATATCTAACTTAGATACTAAGCTAGTGATGCATTCATTATGGGAATATTAAGTCAAATCAATAGAACATGTTACTGCTGACGCCCATGGTGTACAGTAGTTTGACTGGGACAACCAACATTTATTTTTCAAGTTTTTTCACTTCAAATATCTACAAAGTGTCATGATTGCAGGAGACATGCTAAGGTCCAGTACAGCAAAACTATGATATGCCATTTACAACCTGGTTAAAATACAGTCAGAGGAGAGAAATTTCATTCATCATTAAAAGCAACATTAAACAGGTGAGTCTGAGAGACATTCATCAAGAGATGCTGTTTTTCTTACATCCTCTGTCAACCTATTCCATGAAGTGGAACCTGCCACCAGGGTTGCTGCACATATCAGCCAATCACATTTAAGACATTTTAAAGACTTTTTAATACCAATTTTCATATAATTTAAGACCTATTTTCATGGCAAATGTAACATACATATTTAAGTAACTATTAACAGAAATGAGTGAGGTGATGCAATCTATGGATCTCTATGTGGACGATCACTTCACTGGCCAGTCTAGTCTGTGATATAATGGGTCTGCTACAGGCTTGCACAATCGATCTTTTATTTTAAAATGTATAGGTGAGAAGCCACTTACATCTGGGAATATTATAGTGCCAAATCCAATTTAAGACCTTTTAAAGACCTTTCACAGAAAAGTTGCCATATTTAACTTTTAAGACTTTTCAAGGCCTTGAAAATGGACTAATCAATTTACCCCCCCACCCACCACCACCAGTGTCTGGCATGTGCAGTGCACCTTTTTTTCAAAAATATTGATGCAGTGTGCTCTTACTCCACCTAGTCTGGTCAGGAGCCTAATTTCTTTAGTGTGTGTGTGTGGGAGGGGGGGGGGGATCTGCTGGATCCCAGCTGCTGTATCTCGGAACATACGTATTGGCTGGAGGGAGGGATTTTAAATGAATCAAGGTCAAATGCACTCAACCAACAATGATGCCAACAATTATGAACAAGTGTGTCATTTACCTTTCACTACACATGCACAGAGCAATTTTCTACATAATATGAATATACCAGGGTCTACGGTACACATGTGAAGATATGGAATTTGAGGCTATTTCAAGGCTTTTCAAGGCTGCTTTTGATAGAAATTCAAGACTGTTTTCATTTGTATTTCAGGAAGAAACAACAATGGCGAATGGCGATTTCAGACTAACGTAAATAAGTGCTGACAGTTTAATGGAATTCAAGACTTTTCCAAGACTAATTACCCAAAATAGGTTAAATTCAAGACTTTCCGGGCCCTGTAGGGGCCCTGGTATAGGCCTACTAATGACTTGCCATACCACTACTGTCATGTCATTCGAGACGAGTAGAAAGTACCATTGTGTCAAAGTAACACATGTTCAGTAAAGCATGAAAAATAACACACTGATATGACCGGCTCTGCACTCACCGACGGGTTTCCACTAAGATCCACCCCGACGACGCGACCCCCGCTTGTCCGCCTCAATCGGTCAGCCAGGCTAACGATTTCTGCTGCGTCGGCCGCCGAGTGGCGCCCCCTGTCAATCGCCAACAGGAGCCTCGTTATGATGTCGCCGTGCGTTCGCTCCGCCTCCTCCATACTCTGGATGACGGCTGTAACGTAAGACTCGCGGGAAAGACCCGGAAGTTCGCGCGGGGTCGTGCGCAGCTCCAAGTACTTGACGTTGTCTGCGGCGAACTCGGCCACCACATCGAGCGTCACCTAGCGGAGATGACAGACATGCGGTGCAAAACTTTCTTTAAAAAAAATTAAAAACAACAACACAAACTTAACGTAAATGAAAGAACGACACTTAATTACACATAGGTCCGGGCCTGGAGGGTGAAGAGAGGGCGGGCGTAGCAGGGGTGCTTAGGGAGGCGGCGGAGGGTATCGGGTGTTGGCGGGCGGTCTGTGTCGGCGTGAGATCTGAGGGCGGTGGCGGTGTCGGGTGTTGGCAGGCGGTTTACGTCTCCCGGGGGGTGTGTGATGGCGGGCGTGGGTGCGGGGGGGGTGTGTGTGGGGTGTGTTGCGGGGGTGGGGCCGCGTCGTCGCCGCCGGGCTAAAAATCCGGCGAGGTGATCGCGGAGGCGCGGTCGCGGGTGCGTTTGGTGTAGCATACCGCCTCGCTGTGGACGGTTAGGATGCGGCGCACATTCGCGCAGTATGCGCATGCGTGCCTCCTCCTCGCGCCTTGGTCACCGTGGGCTTCACCGGGGGGGGGCGAGGTCGCACGAGGCGGGGTCTCTGTTCCAGGCAGGGCAGGGTATCCCGTATGCCTCTCGGGTATAGGGTGTGCGTGGGTCGGCGTTGGATGGGCGGGAGTGTGTGGGGGGAGGGGTGGGGCGGACGCGGGTGGGGGGGGGTGGAAGTAGTCTGGCTCCGCCCCCGGAGGCAGTCGCGGGGGCGGTGATGACGTCCATCCTGACGGTGTTTATGGCGACTGGGTCGCGCCACCCATCGGGGAGGCGGCCGTCGGCAACCCATGCGAATATGGTTTCCGAGTATCGCCGTACGGTAGGCCAGGGATGTGTGACAGCGTCTCTGAGGACGGTGATGTTGTGGTGGAGTAATCCGGGGAGGGCGTCGGTGGGGAAGGAGGGGTGGGACTCGAGCATGCGGAGGGCGAGGTTGTACTCCTCCATGGTCGCCTCGCCTCGCTTCAGAGCCTTCCCCTCGGGGCCTCTTTCAATAAGGTCGTGAGGGAAAAGGTAACCTGGGGGTATACCTTTTCGCCGCCCGCTTCCCTGCGCCTCGGCGGACTCCAGTATCTCCCTGACCGCGTCGGCCGCGGATGCGGGGGAGCGGTCGGGGGCTGGGTGGATGGCGGCGGGGCGTGGGCGGCGGAGGCGGCTTGCTGTGTGGCGTAGAGGCCTCGCCTGAGGTACGGCTGGTATGTGGGGTGGACGTCGCTGGCGGGCGTCGCGGAGGCGTAGGCGGGCGTCGGAGAGGCGGGGGCGGGGGCGGAGAGGAGGCGAGGGTGCGTGGTCGGGGGGGCACCCCTCTCCAGTCCCGGCGGCGAGTTCTTGAAGCATGTCTGCGATGCGGTCGGCTATGGACGGGGCCGAGGCGGCCGTTGCCCGAGGTGGAGGCGGGGCGGCAGGGGCGGCGTATGTTGAGGCCCGAGGGGGGGCGAGGGCGATCGACTCGACCAGGGCTGTGAGGTGGTCGATGGCGCCGGCCTGGCATTGCATGGCGGCGGCCTGGGCGTCCATCCGGGCGTCGACGGCGCTGGCCCAGGAGGTGGCCTCCGACTGGAGACTGGGGGCGGCGGAGGTCGCGGAGGCGGCGTCCTGTGAGGCGGCGGCGTCGTGTGAGGTGGTCGAGGTGCTCCGGCCTCGGCGCGGTCCGCGGCGGCCCGGGGGCGGCCCCGGGGGCGTGATCCGACTGGCATGATGGTGGTAGTGTGAGCGTGGGCCCGGGAGGCGAGGTGGCGCGAGGCGTCGTGTGAGGCGGCGTCGCGTGAGAGCCAAAGTAGAAAATAGGGTCCGGGCCTGGAGGGTGAGGAGAGGCGAGTGGCGAGGAGCAGCTAGGGCGGCCGGTTATAAGGGCCGAGGGAGAGGGGGGGGGGGGGGGGAAGGTTATGTCAGCGGCCCAACGGTCGCGGCAGGGGAGAGGAAGGAGAGGGGGGGGGGGGTCCTCCTTCCCCGCCACGAATCAAACGCAATGCGAGCATTACGACCAATTACACTTAATACAGCTTCCACAATTATTTATACAAACTTCGAGGTGTTTTTTTATTATCAAATATATATTTTTAAGGGCATGGTTAACAATTGCTACATGTACTAAAATAGTTATTTTCACACAGATATGTATAGAGACATTTTTCTAAATTCAAATGCAGGTGTCAATATTCATATACACTTGGTGCATAGCCACTGCATGGAACACTCTGCCTTTCTAAAATGTGCTATTATATGATATTATCTGACATTTCAAATCTATTTTGCTGTAGCTTTTGTGCTGGCTTCTATGGGTTTTAATCAGACCTATGCATCCCAAGTGCCTTGCCAATCCACCAATAATCTGTGTGTGGAGGCTTAAAATTCATCATTTTCAATCTGTTGGTGTGTTCTAAGTTGTTCACCAATTGAAATAAAATCTAAAGCAAAATAAAGCTTCATATTTCTTCTTTCTAATAGTACCATCCACATTAGGATATGACTTTGATCAGCTACAGAAAATCAATGCTTTGTCAAGTCCATTTATGTAGAAAATCACCTTTTGTTTCAACTAACTTATGCATGAAATTTTACACTGCTTCTTCAAACCTCTGGTGCCCATTCACCAGAGCTAGCATCATCATGCCAATGATATCATTTTGTTGCCAATACTACAGGCCATATAGTCATATTTTGTCCTTGAATAAATTCTTTGTCCATCTATTTTAAATTTTAATTTAAAATGTTCAATTAACCACCATTTCTGAACCGAATAATGGATAACTTAGGTTTTTACATGAAAATAAAGATCCTTTTTTTCTTTAAAAAAAGAAGTTAATCATGATTCTTAGCAATGCATGGTGTGAAGGCGTAAATTTGAGACAAAATAAATGTTGGCTCTACTTAATAATTGAATGCTAAAGTTGTTATGCAATGTGCCAGTTGTTATGCAATGTGCCATAAACACACTGCCCACACACACACAGGGTTTGAAAACATTTCTTTTTAAACCATTCACATCTATCAAATTGTATTGTATGTAATGTAAACAGAAAGAGCATATTGAAGGTAGTACAGTGTGAAAATTTCATGCAATTATCTTGTACGGGTGCTTTTCTGTACCAAATAAGTCTGCTCAAAGTTGGGCATTTCCTTTTACTGGATTTTATCACTTGTCAAATTGAGCTCTGGACCATTTTAAACCTATTTTTTTAAGCTTTTCCCAAGCATATGTAGTCCTGAAAAAAAATAGCAATGACAAGACTCATCAGTAGGTTAGGGATAAATCAGAATAATTTAATATGGGTGCCAATTTTTTCCACAACCAAGCCCCCAAAAGTGGTCCAAAGCGAAATTTGGAAATTGGTGAAATTAAGGAAATTGTGATTTCGCGCATTTTTGAAGATGTATATCTTGAAATGTAACCACATCAGACCCCTGGATCTTTTTATTCTCATTGTATAGGCCATGGATTTGAAGGAAAAAATACAGAAAGTCTGATAGGGTGGTTACTTTTAATTCTTGGGGCCATCAAAAATGCTATCTTTTTAGTTTTGGGTGGGACCAATTAAGTAACAACCTAAAAAAGTCCATATCTTCTTTAATATTAGAGCGATTTTCACAAATGAAGTGTCATTTTATTTCAAATTAAATATACTAACAGGTGAAATCCATTAAATCAAACTCCAAACTATTTTTGAAAATCACTTGGGATACCTAATAAATTATACATACATAATAGTATTATGTATTGCAATTTGCATGTATTGTATGTATGTATGTATGTATGTATACATGTATGTATGTATGTATGTATGTATGTATACATGTATGTATGTATGTATGTATGTATGTATGTATGTATGTATGTATGTATGTATGTATGTATGTATGTATGTATGTATGTATGTATGTATGTATGTATGTGTAGAGAATATTTACGGACATCACTTAATATTATTAATTAGACCCTCAGTCTAAATTCACCGTCTGACAGCATAACAGCAACTTTCAGTTTAATTTGATGACAAGATGACTCGTGGTTGCAGATCGAATTTGATTATTTCCACAGATTCATTTGACTAAAGAGATGTCTCTGTTGTCTTGTAGCCATAACAAATTTGCAGGACAATATTTGTTGTGATGGACTTACCTGTCTCACAGCCTGTTCGTTGCCCACGAGTTCGTGGATCACCTTGAATACGTCGAAGCACCTGAGCATGAATAGGAATTGTAACGTCTCGTGGGGGAGAAAAAGCACACTCATCGATTCCAGATGTATTTAAATCCAAAGAGCACTTACTGTTCTAGAGATCGTTTCTCACCAGGAGTGATTCTAGTGTTGCTCTTCCACTGTCGAATTTGACTCTCTGGGACAGAGTTAATACGCTGGTCAATTAGCTCCTCCATCTTTTTTTGACTCAATGAGCCATTAATGTGCGCGTGTAATTCCTGGGGGGAAAAGGAATAATTAAGTTTGGGTTCTTTGTCGAGTTCATACAACAAAGGAAATTGGTGGTTAAATAAATATCAATTTGATACGGCAATTTTCATAACCTACATCTGTTGGTATGGGTGTGATAAATGTATTATGTGCTCGTGATTGGGCACTATGGAATACACTCCCTACTACATCAGGCTAAGTCAGTAAGTGTGTATTATCTGGATTAATGTTGCGAATGGTATGAAGAAAATGAAAGGCGAACAGGAGCAGAAACATTATCATGTATGATCGCAGTTGTCACCCTGCATATATTTGGTTATTTATATATATATAGTATAGTTATACGAATCTTACCTGGGTACAGATGATCGATAACTGTTGTTTTCCCGAGGTACACGCCTCGGATAGTCGTGGGCTAGGGAGAAGGAAGCAGCTACTTGTAGCCGAGGGAGACCTTTACATAACCTCATTTTTATCCTTAATCATTCTTATTTCCATACACATTAGTATCAAACAATATATACTTTTTACTTCTCACCTGTGTTGTTAATTGGTGAACAAGCTCATCGCTAGGCCACTTGACTTTTCTAGTTGTTTGTTGTAATGTTTTGCAAACGATCTAGCCATCTTCCAGCCTGCATGGGCCAGGATTCTCTTCACTGAGATTCCTAGTTGTCTTGCTTTCGAAACCATGGCCCCCTCTGGTTGAATGGGATGCATAACGCCCAGTATTGATGCCTGCCTTCTTAAGTATCTTAATGGTCCATCTTGCGAGTGTGTCTCTCGAGATAGCCTTATGCGGCTTAATAAAGCTAATCAAAAGCTGTCTGGAATTCCGTATTCCTTTTGTCTTGGATATATAGGCCCTAATGGCCAGCACTACACAAATACGCCGATCATCAGGAAAACTATTCACATGCACCATGGACCCTGTGCAGTTCGATTTTAGTAATTGGTCTAAATCGAACGTTGCCTCTTTGGTGTCTATCTCTAGTCCATCTAGAGACAAAGCCACTATTGTCTGACCTCTATGGCCTGTCACTAGCAGTAACAGAACTGCTAATTTAAATCCTAGTTCTTTAATAGATAAATGTTAATTGCTAGGCCATGACTTAAACAGCTTGAATACTATTGACACGTAACAAAATCTGTTATATTTTGGTTTTGGTGGGTTTCTTTCATAAACCGATCTTAAAAACCAATGTACAACCTGGTGTTTCCCAACCATTTGTCCATCTATTCTTGGTAGAATAATCGACAATGCATATCTTGCTGCATTAATTGCACTAAATCTTAATCCTTCATCTTACAGCATTCTTAAAAACCTGACAACCTGGGCTATTGTAGGCCTTAATGGCTTCATTTTCTTAATCAGACAATGAAGTCCCCACTTCTTTAAATAACTAGTATACAATTTTACTGTTCCTTTTCTCCAGGGGTATGAAATTAACCTCTGTTGTGTAATTTTGTCTAGGACATATTGTTCTAAATGTTTATTCAAAAAAGGAATGCCAATAGGGGTGTTGTGTACTGTGTGGAGCACCCCCTCAAACTTCTTCCGTTCGTCACTCAGTTTGACATCACTGTCCATTTCTTTAATAACCGAATCTGGGATCCCTTTAATCCCCGTGAACTTTTCACCCAGCTTGGTGATGACCTCTGCTGGTTTAAAGGTGTTAAAGTGCCCTTTAATGGTCTCCCACATCATTGTAGTGGTGAGAACCTTCTTGGCCTTCTCAGGATGGCACTTCTTCTGGGCTTTACCCCGATCTTAGCATACTTCCCTGCATGCTGGGTGTCCGAGTCTGACTCTGTCGAAGACGAGTCCGACGAAGAGTCAACAAACGTCCTCCCCTTGTGAGTTGATTATGCTAATTGCTGGACCCCGATGCGA
This sequence comes from Branchipolynoe longqiensis, assembly GCA_030323885.1. NCBI lineage: Eukaryota > Metazoa > Annelida > Polychaeta > Phyllodocida > Polynoidae > Branchipolynoe > Branchipolynoe longqiensis. Next base: position 105,696,351 of record CM059188.1, on the reverse strand, counting down.
TTGGCCACTGGCGCAATCGCTGTCAAGGTCCCAAGGACCACTTTATGAATCGTATGGAGAACAGTCTCAAACTTTCTCCTGTCGTCATTCAGATGAACATCTCTGTCCATCTCTTTCACGACCGAGTCAGGGATGCCCTTAATCCCCGTGAGCTGTTCTCCCAGCTTCGTGATGACCTCAGCGGGCTTAAAGGTATTCAAATGTCCTTTTATAGTCTCCCGCATCATAGTTATTGTAAGCACTTTCTTGGCCTTTTCTGTTGCGCACTTCTTGCACACTTTTCCGCCGATCTTGTCGAACAGACCTGCCCGTTCAGTTTCTGAATCCGAGTCTGTAGAAGACGAATCAGACGATGAATCCGAAGAAGAATCCTTCTCCTTCTTCGTCTTCCTCTTCTTGGTCTTTTTCTTGACCACCTTCTTCCGCGCTTTAGTGAACTCGTCTCCTGACGAGCTCACTGCCTTCTTGGCCTTCTTCTTTTTGCTGACCCGAGGAGTCGGGTCGGGCGAAGAGTCCCCATCAGGAGATAAATCGTCATCCCCTGACACATCTTCCCAATCAGAATCCTCCTCAATGGGAGCTGGCCTTTTCTTTGACCGAGTGTTGGTTGGATTCAATGTTGTAATTTGAATTCCAACAAGCTGTCCATGCGTGCCTCCCAGTCCAAGGGTACAACGGGTAGTACCTCTGGCTCACTTCCGCCATCCGGGTCGGACATGATGTGTGCGCCGGCCTGAGGGGACGGAGGAACCGTCCACATCTGTGACGAGTCTGAGTCATCAGCCGCGCGGCACTCTGCGGCAGCTGGTCCACCGTCTTACTGCGCTTCGTAGCCATCGGAAGTCTGTAACAATCAAAAGAAAGTTACTATAAACCGAGGAACATTGACTAAATGTCACCAAAGGTAATGCCAACAACAAATGCACATCTAGTGGTGTTAGAAAACGTATTTACACCGTTTCTACACAGGCGTTTAAAAGCTAAAGTGTAATGTCATAGATTAATGGTATCGAAACCAAAACCAAATGAGGGGTAGGGACCAGTGTATGGGTAGCCTCCCACACTCTTGGTTCCATACACTTCTCCCCCTGTGGCCACTGCACCAGCAAGATGGAGAAAATGCTACGAAACTCGGAGGTACGCCTAAAAAGATGGGGAGTCTATAAAAGAAACCCAGGATAATTTCCAACGTGAATCCATAAAAGAAACCGCGGAAAAATCCCCAACGTGATGTGGCTCCAGCCAACATCGCTCTCCGTTCGGCAACGGGTGGCAAAAAACATGTGATGAGGCTCCAGCCAACATCGCTCTCCGTTTGGCAACGGGCGGCTTTTAGAACAAAGGATAATGGCGCTTTGTTCTAGCGATGTTCTACGAATCATAAAACACCCATAAAAGTAACAAAACTACACCTCCAAAGATAAAAATAGCTTCAAAATGTGCAGTGATGTATCATAACAAAACTGTATCAATTCTCCATAAATACTTACAGTTATAACATCGTAGTAGGTTAAAAACTGTTGGAGCAACTCAACGAATGTCCTCCCGTCGTGAGCTGATTATGCTAATTGCTCAGATGTGCTTCCTTCTCCCTAGGCAAGACTAGCCTGAGGCGTAGTACCGAGGTCAAATATATATATAATGTACACACATACATACATATAGGATATAGTGAATATACTATTACTTAGTCAATTTTTGTTCTAACTTGCTTTAATAAGCAAGTTAGAACAAAAATTGACTAAATATCTAGATTTTGGGTCACACACTTGTAATGCTAAAACATTAAAATAATGGCAGGAAATTATCCCTCATTACCGAAATTGAAATAGCTCTAGCACGCTTAATAATCAACCAATTGACACGATTGTTGGATTTTCTTGTATGGTTTTCAAAGCTCTTTCCAACAATGCCATTCATTTTCAGATAGGTTTGGTTTGAAAATTTTGTTCACATTGCTATAAATACAAAGAATACATTTAGATTTACTGACTTAAGTTACTATAGGGCATATATACATATTACAGACGCCAAAATAACAATATCATCTGATAGATTGACGGCGGTCACTAGTCCAATGTAGTAGGCCTACTACTACTACTACTACTACTACTAGTAGTAGTACAGTAGTAGTAGTAGTATAGGGACCACGCTACAGCAGGACTATGGAGTATGCCTGTATGGTTACTGGTAGTGGTACTAGTTGTCTGGTATAGTAGTACTACTAGTACTACTAGTAGACAGTGGCAGAGTGAGACAAGAACAGGGACCGTCTGTGCGTTCGATCTTATATATATCTGTAACCTAACTGCAGCTAGTAACATGGTGACTTACAACTTTGGGTAATTTGTGTAGGAACTCTGTAATTGGCATAGCCTGCTCCAGATTTGGTCCTTCACAATTGTTAAAACTAGATGTCTGCTTTTCGCAATGATCACCATTTAGCGCCATATTTTCTTATTTCTTACACGAATCGCCAGATGGAGCCACCAGCGGGTCCACACTTTTGTTCATTTCCTAAAAGCAAACAAAAACAAACACAATCAAGAGGATATTATTTCATTCGTGAATGACGGTGAAAGTGTATTCAAATATAAATATCTAAATGACCCCTAATAATTAATGTTGCATGTTAGCAATTAAAATATCTCAAAGGTTTTTTTCGGTGACGGGTGTATTTGTGCTGCCCATAACGGTTAAGTCTAATGACTTGTTTTTGCCGCTAGATAGTAAATAGTCTTGTGACTCCCCTTCTTTTCATTACTTTCAGTTGATGTGTAGCTAAATACTGCATGCATTCTTTCTCTGTTTGTAATCATTCTCCCACATCCCCCAAACCTTTGTGAGTTTGTTTGTTCTACAATTGGATAATTGTTTGGTTACTAATAGTTCATTTCTCTGAAAGTCTTCACCTTGCTGTGTTGGTGGTCATTATATAGGTTTTGATTTTAGGTTTTAAGTTTACCTTTTGTATGTATCATACTTAACATCTATCCCCTCTAAAACTGTGCTTGAATTATCAGTGTATTTTCTATTTATTTATTTATCTATCTTTCTTTTTCTTTTTTAATTCATTTTATTTGTTGTCGTCATTAGTCTAGCAGTGCATTTAGCTCTCTTTTGATTAATGTTTTATATGTTTCTATTGTCCCTGTACTTCGTTCTTCTACTACCAGTGTATTCCATTCCATTGCATGCCTTCATGTACTCGGTACTCCTCTCATATGATCTGTTTTTGGCTCTGTTTATTGTACATGTTGCCGGTAACATGCATAATTAAAACCCTGACCACGGGCCCATAGTAATGCATCCTAGCTACAAAACATGATCTCGAATTTGGTAACCCGGGAGAGTTGATTTCCGGTTGCACAAGACCCGTTGAATCATTCTTCACCGTATCACCGAGCAGTAACGACTTGGATGTCTCAACTGCGAGGAATTTCAAAGTAAAGTGTCCGTATTTGTATACTGGAAGTGAACTTACGATGCCGAAAGTACTGAAGTCCCGTGCTGCTAGAGGGAGTGGGAAGTTCTCCCGCGAACTGCTAGCTTCTGCAAGTCGACGTTGTTCATCGTCCCCAACCGGGGGTGCTGTTGGACGGACATCGCCGGCGGCGACGCAACATCTCAATACATCATGGCAGTCGCCGTCGGCGGTAGGTGGTAATTTCCAAGGGGTGTCGCTGGAGGATCTATCTCGCCTCTTGGACGATAAATTGTCATCTGTTACTGCACCAATATTGTCTAGAATTGCCAATCTTGAATCTCCAGTCTCTGTGTCGCCATTGTCTCTGCCTGATTTGTGTGACATACCAATGACGTCACAGCCAGTTGCTGGCCCATCGGGTGAGCGCACGAGGCGTAGATCTGCTACGTCGACGAGGCCGTGTGTAGGTTGTGACAGTACTCCTGCACGAGTAGATAATACTTCCCGCCGTAGTAATCCGAATTTAGCTAGTACAGTTAGCGCTTTAATCGCAGCAGTAGACAAAAGGGATGCACGGTTGGGGTTCGAACGTAGTGATGGCGACGCATCCGACTCGGATGACGAACTGATGCATGATTTAATGAGGGTGGCTGGCGCAAAGGCGAGAAAGGCATCTGGTAAGGGTAAGCTATTACCACATAAATACGTGATAAGAGGCGAGCGGAAAAATAAAGTGTCACAAGGACAGTCTACTTGGTATGAGTACCTGGCGGCGATTAGGCGCATGATCCGGCGTGGAGACATTCCTAGTTGCAGCGTACAAAAGGTTGAGGATCATGTGGACGTACTGTTAGAGATGGCCCAGAACTACACTTGGGAGACGTGTCTTGCATTTTCTGAAAGAGTTTTCAACATGATAGCCGATAAGCGGCTTCCCAACGGGTGGAATGACACAGCTCTGATTCAGGATATTCGGCGGGACGAGAGTGGCCTTGGTAGACGACTGTTTAAGTCTGTGGCTAAGCACGGCAGGGATGGATCTGGCACGGACTACAATAAGGACATAGACGGGCGTACATGTACCATTTGGAACCGTGGGAAGGAGTGTGGGTTTGTGAACAGTCATGGTGTGGGCAGGGATCGCTTTGCGCATATCTGTTCGTGGTGTGCATTTAATTTGAAACGTAAGCACTACCATCGTGAGCTGGATTGCAAGAGCAAGTCAAGGGGACGGGACGACAAGTCTGTTGACAATTCCGCTGCATCTGCTAACAAGGTTTTTTAAATACCGAGGTGCTGGGGACGACGCTGGATGGGAGACAAGTTTCGCCAGCTGGGTGCCGATTCGAGGACGTGGATGTGGATGTCGGGGTGACGATTCCGGGGTCGACCCACGACTGTTCTGCAACAAGTCTCATGTCGTCACAGCCGGTCGCTAAGGAGTCATGCCAGGTCAGCAAGAGGTGTTCAGTTATAGTTCATTCACAGTTATGTTCCAATGTGCAGTGTCCTGTTACTATCCCATTACTAGGTTCCATTGATATTCCTGTTAAACCTGCGCGTATTGTCGAGAGTATGAATTTATCTAATCCTTGCTGTGATGTACCTTATGTTAACTCTACGAGTAGTAAAAGGTTGCCGCTTGTTTCTGTGTCTCACAATCGTAGTAGGTACAATTGGTTCAATACTGACTTACGTTGCATGAATATCAATGTTAATAGGATAGTAATGTCGGCTGGGCAAGAGGTTGCATATTTGAATAATACTGTGGGCCAGAACCCTCGAGCTGTGTTAGACTTAGCGGCCGGGTCGCCATTAGCTAGCCATCCAAATACACATTCACCTCGCCTAGTTGCTGTGCCGGACTCGGGTGCGACAATCCCGGCTGTCGCCTCGCCTGTCGCAGACTCAAACTATTCATGGTGCTGTTAACCCACCTCAATTCCAAAATACGTCTGGTATGCGCTTGAGGTTGCCTGTCACCTCCGTATTACACCATCTGGGTGGTCCACCCATCACTACCGTGCATAGTCCTGCCACTGGCCGCACCTTCAGTGGTGCTGCAAGGCACTCACTGATGGCACATGGTTGCCGTGTTCGTTCTTTACCGGTTGACGATATTACTGGTTCTGTTGGGTTGTCTTCTCAGGGGGGAGAATTGTTAGTTCCCTCAAATATTTCGGTTGAATTGTGTTCACGTGTTCGTACTGACTCTTGTAATGTTGTGTCGGTCGTGGCGCCTAAGCCGCCTAAAATTAATACTGTTGATTGTTTGGTTGACACTTGTGTCGATGGGCCCACCGCAGATAAGGGACAGGTAGTCGTGGGTTTACACCCGAACGAAAGCATTGATTTGATGACCGACATGAATTGGGGCGTGCCTTTTGGTCTAACCGATGACGTGTCCCCAGCTCGATTCTCCGAGCCGTCGCCAATGGATTACAAATCGCAGTTAAACAGTTTTTGGCCTATATGGAAAATGTCTCCCGACTTTGATTGTTCATACAAAATTTTATATGATAAAGTTCGCTTAACTGCCCTCCCTAACTACTGTGAGGCACGGCTACCGGTACCGTCTGGGTTAAAAATACTGACTTGGAGAAGACTGCTAGTGGGTTATGCTGACTATGAGATTGTTGACTATTTGGAGTTTGGGTGGCCGGCCAATTTTACTGGCCAGCTAGCACCGGTTCCTACGGAAGTCAACCACTGTTGCCGTGATGAGGAGTTATTCTGGTTAGATAAGTACGTTGCTACTGAGACCGCTCACGGTTCGCTCTTGGGTCCTTTCAGTGCCCCTGTTTTCTTTCCATGGGCTCAAATCAGTCCAATAATGACCCGCCCGAAGAAAAACACCGAGGAGCGACGTATTATCGTGGATCTTAGTTTTCCTAAGGGCAAAGGGGTAAATGCGGGCATAACAAAAGGTTTTTATCAAGGAAATAAACTGTCTTTTAACCTGCCAACAATAATGACATTAGGGAGAGAGGTAACTAGATTAGGTCAAAATTGTTTCATGTGGTCTATTGACCTTGCTAGAGCATATAGACAGTTGAGAACTTGTCCTTTAAGCGTTCCACTTTTTGGCATTAAAGTTAGGGATCAATATTATTTTGATATAGCGCCACCATTCGGATGCCGGTCTTCCTGTATGGCATGTGCCAGAACAACGTCGGCAGTGGTATACCTAATGCGACAAAAAGGTTTTTTCGTGGCTTGTTATCTAGATGATTTTGTTGGAGTCGAGCGTACGTTCGAGAGGGCCTTAGAGGGTTATAATAAGATAATAGAATTAACGTCACTTCTTGGCCTGGACTTATCGGTTAAAAAATGTACACCGCCTGCTGTTTTGATGCAGTGGCTGGGTTTTGAGTTGGATTCTGGCCTTATGGAACTCAGGATACCAAAAACCTAAACTTCTGGAGGTGCTGGTGGAATGTAATAAGTGGAAATTGGGGGTTAATGTTAGTCGGAAGAATGTTCAGCGCTTAGTGGGCAGGCTGCAATTTGTGTCAAAATGTGTTATGCATTCGCGACGATTTATGAATAGGATTCTGGAATTTTTTAGGGGTATGCCATTTCTGGGGAAGGCAGTGGTTACTCAGGAGCTGGTACGGGATGTTAGTTGGTTCATGCGTTTCGCGGAACTCAGTAATGGACTGGTCTTGCTCAGGCCTTTCCCAAGAAAGACTTGGGTCATTGAATGCGACTCTTCGTTGCTCGCCGGGGGTGGCCACAGTAGCACACATTATTTTTCTGAATTATATTCGGCAGATTTGTTACGCAATAATAAATTACACATTGCCCAATTAGAAGCAAATAATTTGGTAGTAGCCCTTAATGTATTATACCCTCCCAACCCTGAACAATTCATTATTATCATTAACACTGATAATGAAGCTTCGCAAAAGGTGTTATCGTCCGGTGCGGGGAGAGACCCTGTCTTGTGTGCTTGTGCACGTCAAATTTGGAAGTTTGCGGCGTTTCGCTCTTGTGAAGTCCAAATAGTACACAAGGCAGGGGCGTCCCTTGTATTGGCGGATGCGCTGAGTAGGTTGTTTTTCGATGATGCTGCCAAACGTGTGGCTCTAAAACTATGTCGTGAGAGTAACTTGGCTAGGGTCGCTGCTTGTCACGACAACATGGTGGTTGATATGTACCTGTGATTTTAGCTCGCTCTAATTTATTTTCTTGGCCTTATTCTCTCGCAGGTAATGGGTATGCTGTAGTTAATAAACTGAGCATATTTTTCAAGGCAGGATTATCAGAAGGAACGTGGAGGAATAAGAGGGTGCATTTTGAGGAATACTTAGCATTTTGCAAAAATAGTAAGGTAGACCCGAAAAGCCCTAAATTAAAAACGGTAATGCTATACATTTTATACCTAAATGATAAACTGAGGACAGACGGGGCCATTAAAAATTACCTGTGTGGGGCAAAATCTTGGGTGAAGTTGGTACGGGGTAGCTGGGATGTATTTGATTGCTATGCAGTGTCAGTGCTAAGAAAAGGGGTTTGTAAACTTAAGTGTAGTACAGTAAACAGAGCGTATCCGTTAAAAATAAGACATGTGAAATTGATAATATTAAAATGTAGACAAATGGGAAAATATGGACTTGTATTCATTGCTGCACTGTTAATTGGTTATGCCTGCCTATTAAGACAATCTAACTTGTTTTACTCCGAGCTGCTGGGTGATGGCGGTCATACGCTGATGTTTGAGGACATCGAGGCACACAAGTCACACATCACGGTGCACATCCGCAGCACTAAAACGGTGTGCGAGCGGAAAGACAGCTACCACGTCAGACTGCCAAAAATACCACACTCAGTCTTCTGTCCTGTTCAAGCGTGGACTGACTACTGTCACCTGACAGGTCCAAAAAGGGGCGCCCCAGCATTTGCCCTGGCGAACGGGGACCCCTTGACAAGCCAAAAATTCATGAGATGCATCCGTCTAATACTGAAGGGTGCCAAGCTTCCCTGGTGGCCGATGGTAACGACACACAGTCTAAGGCGTGGAGCTGCCCAAGAATATGCTCGAATAGGAGTGTCTCTAAACTGCATACGCTTACTAGGACAGTGGAAATCTAATAGCATATTTAATTATGTGAATAAACAACTCGTGAGCAAAGGACCATCTACCCTCCTGTCCCAATTTGGCTGAGAGTAGATGGTCCAAATCCAAAAAGAGTCATGTCTGGTAGTAAGAATTGTAGTGAGTGAGATGTCCCTGATGTGCTTCCTTGTATGACCGTTATCTACCCATAGCGGATGTCTGCTGTCATCAACCCAAGAACATTTCTCAGTTGCATATATAATAATGAATAGCTATTGTTGTGTAAAGTAAACCTAAATATCAAACTATCGCCCTGCATATAAGTAATCTGAATTACATAAATTAACAGTTACCTCTGGATTGTACTATCTAGGAGGTAGATTAGTTACAAGCTATCCGAGCAACTGTACTGTTGCCAAAGTAAATGAAATATGATCTGTGCTAGTCATAGAATAATAATGGCTAGTGTGAAATTTATTAAAAATGTTTAATAAATTATTGGCCCTATATAATAGAATCCTGTGTCTGGTTTTTTAATTGTACATGTTGCCGGTAACATGCATAATTAAAACCCTGACCACGGGCCCATAGTATGCATCCTAGCTACAAAACATGATCTCGAATTTGGTAACCCGGGAGAGTTGATTTCCGGTTGCACAAGACCCGTTGAATCATTCTTCACCGTATCACCGAGCAGTAACGACTTGGATGTCTCAACTGCGAGGAATTTCAAAGTCCATCCCACCATCCCATCATCCCAACGATTGGCTGAGAGTAGATGGTCCAAATCCAAAAAGAGTCATGTCTGGTAGTAAGAATTGTAGTGAGTGAAATGTCCCTGATGTGCTTCCTTGTATGACCGTTATCTACCCATAGCGGATGTCTGCTGTCATCAACCCAAGAACATTTCTCAGTTGCATATATAATAATGAATAGCTATTGTTGTGTAAAGTAAACCTAAATATCAAACTATCGCCTGCATATAAGTAATCTGAATTACATAAATTAACAGTTACCTCTGGATTGTACTATCTAGGAGGTAGATTAGTTTACAAGCTATCCGAGCAACTGTACTGTTGCCAAAGTAAATGAAATATGATCTGTGCTAGTCATGAATAATAATGGCTAGTGTGAAATTTATTTAAAATGTTTAATAAATTATTGGCCCTATATAATAGAATCCTGTGTCTGGTTTTTTAA